>JANBMJ010000003.1:0-1200000 GCA_024271935.1 Ustilago crameri | reverse complement strand
TGCAAGTCTGTGTAATGACTCTATGGAATGCAACTTGCTTGAACGCTACTAGTTGTATAACTCAGTGCTTTTCTGATCCCTTATTTTGGCCACTATTTTCTTTCCTGAAAATCAAATTGTCCTCACAACTGCACAAGGCCAAAGCGCTCGCCCCGACCACTGCTAAAACGAAAGGCATGGATGACGCGGTGTTTGCAGATCTTTCACGGCAGCGGTGTCTTTTGGGGAAGCTTGTTCGGGCTCACTAAGCGTCATCCGAGTCGCCTAGCAACGCAAAGCTCCACTTTCAACCATCGTTTCCGCGGACTTTTCTTCTCCCGGACGCTGTAGTTCCGCTGCTGGAAGAGTGGTGTGATTCTTGCACTGCATCACTCTCACGCTTTATGAAGCTTCCGAGCTTGTTGGTGGTCACCTTGAAATTGAGCGCTTACGTCGCCGTCCTTCCAGAATCACCTGAAACCTGTTCACAAGGTTGAGGAAACTCTGAACTCCCACCATCTACCACATCTGAATAGGATAGACGACAGTTCCCATCATACCAGCACACATAGACAGTTGCAACCATGCCATCGTTCAAAGCCTCCGACATCCCTGATCTGTCTGGCCGTGTGGCCATCGTTACCGGCGGCAACAGTGGTTTGGGCGAGTAAGTAATCCCAGCTTCGCACCGCAAGTTCTAAGCTGTGGAGTAGAAGAGCAAAGGCTGACAAAATTCCCCCTTCTGATCTGCAATAGAACCTCATGTCTCGAGCTCGCCCGTAACGGCGCCAAGGTATACATGGCTTCGCGTACCGAATCGAAAGCTAAGGATGCCATCGAAAAGATCAAGCAGGAGGTCCCTTCTGCAGATATCCACTTCCTGCAGCTTGATCTGACCGATCTCGCCGCAATCAAGAAGGCTGCCGACGACTTCGTTGCTCGCGAGAAGCGTCTCGACATCTTGCTCAACAATGCCGGTGTCATGGGCACTCCATACACTTTCACTAAGGATGGTCTCGAGCTCCAAGTCGGTACCAACGTCATTGGACACTACCTCTTCACCATGCTTCTCCTTCCCACGCTGTACAACACCTCCAAGCTGCCCGAGTACGCCAAGCCTGACTCGCCATCGGTGCGTATCGTCCAGGTGTCGAGTCTGGGTCACACGTTTGCCCCCAAGGATACCAGCTTCAAGGACTTGGAGTCGGTCAACAAGCAGCACTGGCCCGAGATCAAGGGCACTTGGGACCGATACGGCAAGAGCAAGACCGGCAACATCCTCATCGCCAACCAGCTCGCCAGACTGCTTCCTAAAGACGCTCGCATTTCCAACATCTCGATCCACCCCGGTGTCGTCCGCACCAACCTCATCAACGGCCCGTCTCAATCTTACGGCTTCCTCGTCGGCGGTCTCAGCTCACTCGCTTCTCGCTTCTTCATCCCAGCCAAGGACGGCGCGCTCACGCAGCTGTACGCATGCGCTTCGCTCGAGGTCGACCGTCTCAACCTGAACGGTGCATACCTCGTGCCTGTGGCCAAGCTTGGCAAGAAGAGCAAGATCGCAGAGGACAAGGATGGCAAGCTCGGCAACGAGCTGTTCGCCTTCGGCAACAAGTTTGTCAAGGAGAAGATTGGCGTCGATCTCGCAGAGCACGTCAAACAGATCGGTGTGCAGCTTCCCTAGAGTCTCCTATAGACCCATTGATCTAGAGCCTTTTTAAGCTTCGTTCTGTTCCTGATTGCTATTCGTTCGTTGCTCTATCTTTTCTGCTTTTCCCAGATAATGCCATATACCATGCCCCGATCTCCGCAGAGATAATGTGTGTGTGAGCTTCAGTGTCAAATGAGCTCCATTGCAAGGCAAGACGTGGTGCTGTCGTGGTTTTGTTTGTACACAATCAAGAAGGTGTACCGTCAGAAGTATCAAAGCTGAAGGATGTGCCATAGCGCGTGAATAGGGTGGCTCTTTAACGGCAGGAAGTAAATCATGCGGGAATCGGAATTCGCAGCCGCTTGCAGTGTAAGGGTCAAATGAGAACCATGCAACAATTCCAACATTGCCCTTCCCACTCAACATCACTCTACTCGGCACACACACCCGTGAAGCCAAGCGGCTGCGACACCTTGAACAGCAGAGGGCTAGCTGTTTGCGCATTCGAATCGTAGCTGTTTCATCATGACGCGTACGTACAACCCTCGACACACAAGCCGGTCGCATTAAGAAAGAGGTAGGAGCCAGTGCTGACAGGGAACACTTCTTCGGACTTTCTCAAATCGTGGACAACAGGAGGAAACCAGAGAGAGCTGGCTCGTGCCAAGAACCAGAAAAAGCAGGCCGAGCAGAACAAGGGCAAGCGCAACGAGTCCAACACCTCAATCGCGAAGAGGAAAGAGGCCGATGCTGAGGCTCTCCGCGCCAAGCAGGCGGTGAGTAGAAGCTAGACACACACCGACAATGGCAAACAGAGCAGCTAAGAAACGATGTTCTCTCCCTCTTTGCTCAACTCGACGCTCGACGCGATCCTTGCAACAGGCCAAGGCCGCAAAAGCTGCAGCAGAAGGCGGCGGAGGAAAATGATCATCATCTCTTGTCTGATCACAACAACACACTCGAAGCGGCAGCTTGCCAAGACCGCTGATACTCTAGCAGCGCCAATTGGATCCGAAACCATTCGCAACAGAGTTCTGGTAACCACACACAGCATAACACGCAACCGCCTGACGCCATCAGATTCCAGGTAATTCTCTAGAATTGCAAAAAGTGCCTCCGGCTACATTACACAACATCAATAGCGCACCACACCCAGCGTTGTCCCGACGACAACACCACTCACTCGACCCCATCAACCGCGGACCTTCTGCGCGCCCTTCTTGAGCGCACGCTTCCTCTCGACCTCCTTGCGCTTGGCCTGTTCTGCCGGGCTGAGCTTGTCGAACTTCTCCTTCTCGGCCTTCCTCTTTGCCTCTTCCCTCGCCTCAGCCTCGGCCTCACGCTGTTCCTTGGTCGCCTCGTCGAGCAGCTCCTTGTCTACCTGAGCTCGTGTCCTGCGCAGCTTGTTCATCGTCTCGTTGCGGACCCTGATGACGCCCTTGTCGAGAGCGTCGACGAGGTTGCAGCCGAACTGGATGAGCTCGACGGATTTGTGCACATCGGCTCGCGACTTGGGCAGGCGCATCGTGAGGATCAGCAGGCGCTGGCGCTTCTCAGCGGGGATGGGGCCTTTGGTCGGGCGCTCGAACGGCTGGTCGGTGAGGACGAGGCTGTCGAGATACTTGCCCGCTTGGCCTTCGAGGAGGTCGACCAGGCCGACCTTGGCGCGCTGAGCAACGCCCTTCTGGTCAGGCTCGCCGAGGAAGCCGTCAGTGAAGTCCGAGGCTTCACTGATGATTGCCCACTGCCTAGAGAGGCCACGGGAGGTGACGGCGGTATCAGCGTCGTTGACCTTGGCGAAGGTGAGGTCGAATCGTCCGCTACGGGTGTGCTGCAGTGCAGATCGGTTGACGAGAGCAAAGACACCAGAGATGTTGTCCGTGGTAGGCGGCAGAGTGAACGTGAGGGTGACCGTGTCCCGGAACGAAGAGCTGGTTGAAGCCATGACGACGTCCTTGGCCAGAGTGAAAAGGATCTCCAAGGGGTCGTGTCGTGCAACCAGATCGAAGGCGACGTGAAGACTGTCACATCCCCTTCGTCCAGAAGCGAACATGATGCCCTCTTTTCCGCCGTTCCATAGAATCTTGTCCTTGTCCTCCTCCGCAACGACAGCAAACTCCTCCTTGAGCGTAGGAAGAGCAGCATCAGCGAATCTCTCGGCCATCTGACGGTTGCGCGTTTTGCCGACCAGGTGGATGAGAACAAAAAGAAGACAGAATCCGAGCGTGCCTGCCTCAGTCTTGAAGAGAGCTGGGCGGAAGACGAAGCGACCTGCGATGGGGTACTCGAGACCATCGTACGGCTGGTTGGCCTGGTATGCTGTTGCGCCGTCGGGGAGGTTGGTCTTTATGCTGATCGGAGACCTCAGGAACGAAGGAAACTCGAGTGCGGCGGATGGAGAGGCGAGCAACATCATGGTCCAAATGGCAAAGACGGCACCGGTGGGCGCCCACACGGCGGTATGCGAAGAGTGTTGAGACACCATGGCGACCAACAGATATGGATGGAGATGGTTGAATGGTGGAGGAGACGTTCGTCGAGAACGAAGACAGCCGACCACTGCTTCGAGGCTTGTCCGTCTGCTCAGGTGTAACTAAGTCGCTGAATATTTGGCCGATTGCGGCATTCTGAGAAGAACGCGTTCAAGGCGATGCATTGATTGGCTCGAGCCAGTCCGTGCGGGGCAAAAATGGCAGTGTGTTCATCCGAGCGATGCAACAACCTAAATCTGAACGAATTGCCTCTCTTGGCTTTCAGCTGCAGAGTCGATGATTTGTATGCAACTTGACGATGTCCTCGCTTGTCATACCCCGCAGCGCATTGTCCACAATTCCTCAGGCTCGGTCCAAGTCAGCGACACAGCTTGTGATCTGCGTTCCGTCCACCATTCACGCCTCCTGAAGGGCGTAGTCTGAAGCCTCCCCCATCGCTCCCACGGCATACATTCTCGAGCGTCAACTTCCCAACATGAGCGGTAGCAGCACGGGGTTGCGAGTTCAGATCGCAACCTACAATGCCAACTTGGCAGGAGTCGAGACCACCCGTCACGACCTGACACCTTGGCTCATCCCAACCGCCGAACAGAAGCCCATCAAGCCAAAGTCATCCGAACCCGTCACCAACCAAAAGGTACTCGAAGCAGATGCATACAAGTCTCGAAACACTAATGCACTCTCGACACACCCTTCACTGCCACGTGAAGCCCCCGACTTCTACGCTGTTGGTTTCCAGGAGCTGATCCCACTGCACACCGGTCTGTCTGCCACCGGTGAAGTGGCGCTCTACAACACCGACTTGGATATACGAAGGACCATTCGTCCTCATCAAGCTGTCGTTTCCGGAAATGGAATGTATGCTAGCTTGGAGGAGGGAGGTGGACCCGAAGGATACCCTCTGCTTTGCAAGGTCGATCTGGTGAGCATCGCTCTCTTTGTATATGCACGTGAGAAAGCGCCGTTCTCCATTTCTCGATCCACCACACAGAACGTCAAGAGCGCTGCTCATCGAGTCAAGGAGATCCGCACTGCGAAAGTCGGTACGGGCTTGGTGGGAGTGATGGGAAACAAGGGTGCGGTAGGAGCTCGCATTGTCGTCGCAGCGGCAGATGGCAAAGGTCCCGACGAAGTCCTCACTTTCATCAGCGCTCATCTTGCTGCCCACGACCACAATGTGCTGCGACGCAACCAAGATTGGCAGAACATTGTACAGAGGATGATCTTCGAGCCGTCAACCGTGCAGAAGCTTCCTATCCTGCAAGACCCGTCGGCGAAGTCCATGAACCCTAACAACATGGATGCGCTCAAGAAAGAACACGAAAGAATCTCCGGCAAGAGTGCCAAGAAGACGGCGCCGCTGGACAAGAACAGCTACACAGTGTACGATACCACACACCTCTTCGTCTTTGGCGACTTGAACCATCGCCTCGCGTTGGGCAAGAAGGAGCTGGAGCGAGCACAGGCTGGAGATGAGAAGCCAAAGTCGCTTCCTGAGCTGACCCGAGAGACTCTGCATGAAGCGATTGAGGCAGGAGATTGGTCTTCGCTCTCGCAGCACGATCAACTCACGCACCAACGGCTCTCGACCCCGCCCAAGGCCTTCCACGGTCTGACCGAGATGCCAATCGCCGAAGCTGGCATTCCACCCACGTACAAGTATGTCGTTTCGCGACCAGGCAAGCAGACCAAGAAGAAGAATGCCGGCATCACTTCGGACGCCTTGGAAGGCCACACGCTCAACAAGAAAAGAGTACCTGGATGGACCGACCGCATCCTCTGGGCTTCCGCCCCGGCCAGGGACAACAGCGACTCGCACGGCGTCGAGGTCGAGTTCTACCGCAGCATTATGCAGTACACCCACTCAGACCACAAGCCCATCACCACCCTCCTTCGTCTGCCTGCCCCCGCATCAGGCAAGGCTGAATCTTCTCCGGCTATGCTCTCACCGCTCAACCCTTACGAGCCACTGCCATCGACACAGCGAACGGTGCTCGCTACCAGTGGCTTTGTCTTGGACAGGTTGGTCGGATATATCTGGAGCTTGTTGCTGCTCGCTGGAGGTGGAAGTTTGGCCGGTGGTCTTATCGAGGTGTTCATCATTGGTGTCATCACAGCTTGGTGGCTCGCCAGGTCTTAGGTTCGGGGATGTTCTGAATTGTATTGCCGTACACTGCGCAATAAGATTTGAGGCTGCGTTCAGAGCTTGCTGTCTCTGCCTTGGCCTTCGAAGTGCTCGGCTCCTTCGACGGCCTCGCAAATCTGTTGTGCGAATAAGAAAGATACAACGTCCGTTGAGTGAATGAGCCATCAATGAATCTGTCGGCAAGATTGGGATACTTACGCCATCGACAGTGCGCACGACCCACAGCGCGCCTTCTTCAGTCGTGAGCCATTCGAGACCCTTTTTGCTGACATCGTTGGCTTTCATCGAATCCTTGGCTTTGAGCAAGCCCCAGATATGACTGGTCACTTGAGGACCAACACCACCTTGAGCACGAAGCGCCGAGATGGCCACGAGCGAGGTGCGCAGACGATTGACGTCCCACTCTGGCTCCGTCTTGAGCGACTCTGGGTCAGAGGGCAGAGCGAAGGAGGAGGGAGACGAGAAGAGAGGGCCGTACTCGGATTCGACGATGAAGATGGGAAGGTCGGGATGCGAGGTGCCAAGGATCTTAAGCAATTTTTGCGAGTGAGAGGTGTAGATGTCGTCCCACAAGCTGTATGCTGCCTTGTGGACGAGGTCGACCCGGTCAGCCTTGACTTGCCTGCAAGAGATTCAGAGGTGAGCGGGTCCATCAGCTTTCATACGAAAAACAGCTTGTTGGGTTGCGAGTTCGGGAGTGCGCTTACCTTCTTGGCTGTGTGGGCAAAGCCTGAACAAGCTCCTGGTCCTCCTCGACCGCCTTCCTGACAGCGGCCAGGTTGTTGATGACCTTTGGAATGCCGATGAAGCCGATACACTTGAGGCCGGTCTCACGCATGAGTAGCGCGACGTTCTTTCTGTGCTCTAGATCCGTCTTCTTGTCACCGGCAGCAAAACGATGCAGCGCTTGCAGACTACCTGGATTGTTCAAGGTGAACAGCGTTGCAGTCGCAATCGAGACCCACTCTCCCCAGCCAATCCCCTTCTGCTTGGCTTCATCCTGCAGGCTCTGGAAGTGCTGATGGACGGCAGCGAGCTTGGGTGTGGGTGAAGCATCAGCTGATCGTCCCGCAGGTCTTGATCCTTGAGCGAGGAATGTAGGCTGCTTGACGAGCTCTTTAAGCGCGGTTGGGAGGGAGCGTCCTTTCGACATATCTGCTGACGAGTGTGAGTGGTCCTCAAGATGACTGTGGTGGAGCGAAAGGATGAGTTGGTACGCGATCAGCTGTCACAGGGCTTTGATATTACGCTCGGCTAAGCAAAATACGGGGAAGGTAGGAATCTCTCGCACCGGCCACATTGGCTTCCTTCAGACCCGAGATGGAGGCTCCACTTCCGTTTACGCCGCCGGTCATTAACCGGCTTTAAATTCGAGTCGATTGTTAGAAGAGGAACGACTCGACATGAGCTCATGTCTGCCACTATTCTGCCCACACTGCAATTCACCGACTTGCACAGCCGAGACAAGCTATCTGAGTGGGATGAGAAACTCCAACGTGCTTGTTGAAGTGTAGGGTCGGAAATGCTCTATCAAGGCAGATTCGGCGATTTCAGCAGCGTGGAGAATACGTTGCCATGTGAGCAAGCTCTTGGAGGCGCTTCTGCAGGCGCCAGAAAATAAGACGGTGAACACTTTTGTCGCGTATAGCGGGGCTTGGAACTTGCGCTATGCTTGACTGTGCATGATCCGCCGCTCGCGAGTTGCTTTTTATCTCCGTGAATCATCTCGGATACTTCTGCGCCGACAATCCGCACGAGTTAGACCCCTTCCCACCAACTTGGTTCGCACTCCACATCCAAGCGAACATCGACCCTGACCCTGCGACCCCACCACACCCTCTTGCTTTGCGCGGACCGACACTCCGAGCACTAGCAGCTGGCTGTGCGCCATATGCGCCTTCATTCATCACTAGCACCAACGGCATTCCGATATAGCCTCAATCAGGCCAACATAAGCATGGACCCCTGCAACTAGCATCCATCCGTCCTCCTCGATAAAGGTGCGCTCGCCTTGGGTTAGCCGCGACGACTTTCGCCTTCCACCCATTACGACTGAGCTACAAGATGGGCAAGAGGGGAACGCCGCGCGCCTCGTGCGATCCTTGCCGTCGCAAGAAGGTCAAGTGCGACAAGGATCAGCGCAATGCTGAAGGCATCTCGCTTTGCTCGTTCTGCTGTGCCCGAGGATACGACTGCGTCATCACCGATGATGCCCGGCCGAACCCAGAGACATCAGACAATGATGCCGATTCTAGCGCAAAGACCACCCTTGCATCAGCAACGGGAGGTAGCTCAACTGGTACATCGACAGGAGCCAAGAAGCGCAAGAAGTCTGACGTACAGGAGCACGACACTAAGAACGGGGAAGGACCCCACGGTTCGACTTCAGCTCAAAATCAGTTTGCCATGCCCTCTGGACCGACCGAGCCCGACATGCTCAATGTTCGTGGTCTCACTCGATCCATTCTAGATGATGCAATCAGCTCGCACTTCCGTACCACACATTGGTGCAATCCGGCCGTCAATGCTCGACACTTCTATACCCGCTATCGTCGCTATCTCAGCAAGCTCGATGGCGTAGCAACTTCTTCGGCTGAGCTCGACATGTTTCCTGCGCCAGACATTGTCGTTCTTGCTGTCGCTTGTGTCGGCGTGGTGCAGCTGCTTCACGCTCCGCATCGCTTCGAGCTTCAAGGACGCATCTACCGCCGTCTCGAAAAGCTCGTCTCCCAAGCTTGCACCAAGGACATCACTGTGGCTCTCGATGTCTTGGAAGCCATCCTGCTCACGATGGACATCCCAGCACGCAACAAGGCTGTCGAAGAAGCGACCACCTCCAGCATCGATGCTGGCTACTTTCACCCGATGAGCCACACCAAAATGGTTCGTTTGCTCAAATACCACGGTCTCAACCGATCCAAAGACGATCCCATCGTTAAAGCCCAAAGACAAAAGTATCGTACACCAGAACGCGCCCTGCTGTGCGAAGTCAATGACGAGCGCATGCCACTCATCTTTGCCGTTGCTTCGGTCAACGATGTCATCAGAAGCTTCGATATGTTCGATCGCCATCAACTTCTGCACGAGGATATCGATCCGGATGCCACCATGGTGGATCTTGGCGGTCCAGTAGGCAATCAATGGGGATTTCAGCTGTCCGTCATGGCCTCTGTGCTTCGAACCAACAACAACGCCATCTGTGCCGCCAAATCTCGACGGCTCGGTATTCCGCCTTCAGCCATCCTAGAGGTGTTGGAACAATTGGAGCGCTTCGACCGGCAAATTCCTGAAGTACTGCGATGGAACACGTCTGCGGCAGAAGCAAGCTCGTCTGCATCGCTTGGCCAGCTGATCCCGCACGACAATACCAGCGAAGACATCATCTCGATTCTTGTCCGCAAAGCTTTCCTAGATCTGCTGCTATGGAGCCAATATCGATGCATCCACACCCTCGTTCAGGCTCATGGGCTGCAGCGACCTGCGCAAGGCTCTCGTACCGACGGCGGTGTCTACCTACGAGCACGCCAGCGACTCGACTCCCTGCTGCTGACTGCGATTGACCGCATGTCCCAGATTTGCCCGCAGCTTGCTTCCATTGAAGTGCCTCCTGCATTCGAATCAGTCAACTTGCTAGACTACAGCTCCATTGCGTTCCGTAGTTCGGCCAAGGGCGCAGCTTACTACTCGCTTGAAATCGCCAAGCTGTGCGCAAGAGCAGGCTTGCGCGAGCTCGCTGCCGACTTGCTCTCGAAAGCAGGCAAGATGATCTACGCCTTCAGCACCTACCGATGTCATCCCGATACGCAGGCCGAGGCAGCCAGAATGCGAAGGATCCTGTCGACTCTTTACACAGAATCCGAGATGATCCCCGGCCTGGGCTCCACTAACGAGGTCAGATTACGGCAGGAGCGCGAACGCTTCTCGAGCGTGTTCGAACCGACGGCGACTTTCCCAGCTACCAACATGGCCACGATGGCGACGGTGTCTGATATTCCAGATATCACTTGGAACGGCGCGACTGCATCAGCGCCTGCGAGTACGAGCTGGAGCACACCGGGTACGGATGATCTGTCGTTTGGTGGCTCCGTGACCGAGTTCCTCGCCGGATTGCCGTTCGTGACTGCAGCTGGAACGGCGTCGACTAGCCCACATCCAAGTGCTGGCAACTTCATTCCAAAGACACCCGCATCTGGGGCGACGCCGGCCAGTCCGTTTGATCTGAACGCTTTCCTCGATACCCAAATCGATTCAAACGGTTTGCCAAATGGTCGCCAGGCTCCCACCAATTTCTAAGTCTGGCTCGCAAAGCTGCCTGCCTCCTGCTTCTCGTGGTGTATAATACCTCTATCGCAATGACTTGTCGATCGTCTCTAGAACGTGTGCTCACCGTGCTGTCTGTCTGTGTTCACGCCAGTCGATTTGCGTTGTGCTTGCCATCAGCTTCGTCAAGTGCTGCTGGATGCCTCCACTTGAGAGATGCTTGAACGTTGCTGATCGGGATAAAATCGGCTCTGAAGCTGCAGCCGGCGGAGATCTTGCTGCAGCTCTAAATTGTGAGCGTGGAGAAGAACGCGTTTTCTGGCTGCTCATACCTCGACCACAATCGTACTTCGTATTGAACAAGTCAACATGGAGCAGAAGCATAGCGGAGTGGCCGCGGCCTCGACGGGCAGGCCGAAAGCAATCACAGAACGACCGCTGGATGTGCTGTATCTTGCGTACTTTGCGATCCACCTAATCGCATCGGTCGCGATCGACGCGCAGCTGACCTACCCGCCGTACTCGCAACGCCTCTTTCCCGAACCGGTGCGCAAAGTCCTGCAGGACTATCTGAAGCAGTCGAAGGATCCGTTCCTGCTAGCGGCGGAGGCGAGCTCGTCAAACCATGTGTGGTTCAGAGTGCTACTGGCGAGCGAGACCTTCTTCCAGATTCCTTGCTTCATCGTCTTCATTCGCGGCCTGTTGAATGGTGAGTAAAAGTCTTTGCAGAAGAGTCGAGTTGAAAGGATCATGTGCTGAACTGTTGTGGATCTTGGTGATGGGCTGGACAGATAACAAACGCACCTATCCGCTGATGATTGCGTACGGAGTGCTCGGTAAGTCTACACATCGCTGATTCGGCCCATGGTCCGACTGAAGAATGAGATGGACACATGTGCTGATTAGACATGATGGTCGATGCCATTGAACACCCCTTGTCACGGACCACGACGGACTATAGCGGCATCATCCACCCTGCAATGTATTTGCAGCGTCTTGTTCGGAAGCGACGGAAACGGCCTCACAGGACTCGAAGTCCGAGGTCTGCTACAGTGAGTTTCGTCTTAGTCCTTGGAGCCTGAGCAACTCAACTGAGCTGATTACTGACGACCTACTTGCTCACTTGCCATCATGGTTGCATGCGCTCTAGGAACTACATTCCTTTCTGCTTGATCCCCACGTTCCTGACGATAGATATGATCTCTCGCGTTCTTGCTCTGCTGCCGGCCCATCCGACCGGCGACAACAAGAACAAGACCGAGTGAGGTCTGGCCAAGCATGTAAAGTCGTTCCAATCTCAAAATCAGCAAATCGCTATTCAATGAGCAAAAAGCTTGCCGGATGAAGATCGGCGTGTGTGTATTCCACAAGATCTAGAAGGGGTGGGGATCCCTTCATGCCGACAACCGGAGTATTGGAACCGAATCGGCGCCGAATGTACCAGAAGTCGGCATTCTCGTAAAGCGTGGGCACGGTGTACCCTGTTGTGCAGGCTAGTCAAGTAAGTGAGCGGAAGAGGTGACACGGGTGACACTTTCGATACGGTCTAAGCGACGTCGAGTGTTCCTTTGGAATCGCGGGAAGCTCGGAGAGATACCGGTGGTCGATATTTGCCGGTGTTCGGAATTGGTCGGTGGTGTTGCTCTCATGCAAGGCGAGGTCGAAAGGCAAGCAAGGTTCAACCACTGGAATTTATGGTTGGGACGCGGATGGATGCTACGGCGAATTGGAAAAAGAAAAGGGCCAAGCGAGCAAGCTACAGTAACTGTAGTCGGATTTCGGTATTCACTCGGACTTGAGTTGTTGCATGCGGTTTGCCTGCTGCTGCTGCTGGCCGCTCAGGGTCTCGTCCCCCTTTTCTCGCTCTCGATTTTTGTCGCTGCTCGCCAGACAAATTGGACTGGATTGGACGGCCAAATTAGGCCAAACGGCAACGTCATGAACGCAACAGACTCAGTTTGCCGCCCCACACCGCTTTCGCAATCAATCAGTCAAAATCATCACGGAGTTCATGTCGCCGTGAGTGGACGAGTGTGTGCTTTTTGAATCTGCACTTCGTGCATGCATACTGCTGACCTTCCCCCGACAAACACCAGCCAAGGCTACAATCACTGCCTCCTGTCAGCCAGGCATTCCTATCGGCAATCCCTTTCCCCTTCACTGATACTATTCAACCTCACCGGCCAGTCCTCACTCCTTCACCATCACACATCGTCACCCATCCCTGTATCGGTTTCCATTGGGGCATTGTCATACGGCTCAAAACCTTGCTACGGCTCCTTTCTCTCTGACCTCGAATCGCTTCACATCAAGAACACGTACGGGCTAACTAGCTCTTTGATTGATATCGAGCTCCCTGCTCACTTCGCAGTACCTTCACGACAGACTTCGCAAAGCGCGATTCCAGCCAAACAGACGAAATGGCACCCACAAGCACTGCGAACGGAATCTCGGCTGGTGCAAGCAGTCATGCAAACGGCCACGCCCACGGTATCAACGGCCACTCTAACGGCATCAATGGCCACTCTAATGGCGTCAATGGTCACGCCAACGGATACACAAACGGCTTGACGAACGGACATTCTCATGTCAATGGCTTCAGCCACGACTCGGAATCGGACGACGAGCTGCCAGAATTCGACGCAACGGAGCACCCTCATCGACGATACAACCCCTTGACTCGCAGCTGGGTCCTCTGCTCTCCTCACCGCACCAAGCGCCCCTGGCAGGGCCAGGAAGAGAAGCCTCAGGGCACCTCTCTTCCTGCCTACGATGAGAAGTGCTATCTCTGCCCTGGCAACAGCCGTGCCACGGGTGCAAAGAATGATAGTTACACCTCTACCTTCTTTTTCGAGAACGACTATGCTGCCCTCATGCCGCAAGCAGTTGCTCCCGAGAAGAACCAGCACCCTCTGCTCCAGTCGCAGCCAGCTCGCGGCCGCTGCTACGTGATCTGCTTCAACCCCCAGCACAATCTCACTCTCGCACAGCTCAGCACACCGCCTTTCTCTCCGGACCAGCACATCGTACCCATCATTCAGAGCTGGCAGAAGATCTACAAGCAGATCCCCGCCGAGAACCCTTTCGTCAAGTACATCCAGATTTTCGAGAACAAGGGTAGCGCAATGGGTTGCTCGAATCCTCACCCACATGGTCAGGTCTGGTCGCTCGACTACATTCCTGAAGAACCCAGCAAGGAGCTTGCATCGCTCCGAGCATGGTCTCAGGATCCCGTCAACCAGGACAAGAAAGTCAACTTGGGCGTGACAGACGAGCAGGGACGCCCATCCATGCTTCTCACCCTCGCCAAGCTCGAGCTGTCTACTCCTGGCAAGCCACGAGTGATTACTGCCAACGAGCACTTTGTAGCCATCGTCCCCTACTGGGCCGTGTGGCCATTCGAGGTGCTGCTCATGCCGGCTCACCGACAGATCAGCAATGTTCTGCAAATGACCGAGATGGAGGTCGTCTCGCTCGCTCGCATCCTTGCCGAGATCACATGCAAGCTCGACAACGTCTTCAAGTGCTCGTTCCCATACTCCATGGGTGTCCACCAAAAACCCACTCAGGTTTCGTCGCAGCAAGATGACGAGTTCGCTCAATTTCACATCCACTTCTTCCCACCATTGCTCCGCTCCGCTTCGGTCAGGAAGTTCCTTGTTGGATTCGAGATGATGGCTGAGCCACAGCGTGATCTCACAGCGGAACAGGCCGCAAAGAGGATCCGCGAGTGCGATAACACCCACTACCTCGCCACGCTCGATCAGCCATAATATTGCTCTCACGTCCAAGGCTTTTCGGTGTCCATTTTTGTTTTGTCCGTATTTGCATCTCGCTCGCTCAACTCTCAGTAGACTCAAATGTCTTGCCGGAGACCGCCGCTCCAAGGCAGATCTTTTATCTCGGGACCTTTTTGTACAGCAAATTTGGTTCCTCTCATCGCAATCTCGTCAATCTTATGCTATCCGTTCTCTCTGTGCAAGTCTGGTTGACAAGTAGTTGCTCCGGCTAATGTACAAGGGTGGATACGTTACATAGATGCGGACGTTATTCGGAGCAGAGCCGTGCGGACGCTGAGCTCGTCAAACTTGGGCGTGCCGTGTTTGCTCCTGAGCTTGCTTTCGGCAGGAATGCATCGGATGCCCAACGACTCGAGCTGCTGCGTGTCGACCTTGACCTGGCCGTCGGGGAAGTAGACTAAATGCGTGATGAGCTGATTCGGCTTCCAGTCTGGATTTCTCCTGCCTTCCGGTGCTGGGATGTCGCTTTCGTTGAGCGATGTGCAGATTGCATTGACAAAGTCGATCGCGTCCATGCCCTTCGTCTCCCTATCCTGCACTGAGTTGAGGAGCAGAATCTTGTACTGCAGCGTGGGGCTTGTGGCGATACTCGACGCCACGCTGCGCAAGCACAGACATGGAACGATGCTCGTCCAGAGCGAGCCACACGAGTACACGATCGTCTTGCTTCTTGCCAGTGCTGTGACGAAAGACGGGTTGGGCGCCGGGTAGATCTCGTTTCGATACGCATTGACGTACAGGATCCGCTTGATGCGCGAGGGGAGTGCGGGCTCGCACGCCTCATCGTCGGCTTTCGAGAAGATGATGTTGCCCGTTTTCTCCTTTCGAGCTGTTTTTCGGCGGAGCAGTGCGGATTCGCTCAGCTTGAACGGCGAATAAGGTCCGTCGTCTTCCGCCGCACTGCTGTAGCGAGGCGAGTCGACCTGATCTCCACCATCCTGCGAGTCTTGATCGTCGTCTTCCACATCCAGCCCGTCCTTGTGGTTGCCCACGGTCGTAAGGCCTTTGCGTGCCGGCGCGGCGTACGCAGCCACACGCTCGTCGACCAGTTGCGCCAACAGCGGACTTGGCCCTGCTGTCCCCCTCGCTGGAGTCGATGCTGCACCGTGCCTCCCTGATGTTACGGAGAGGCTCCTCTGCATCTCGTTCTCGGGCGTGCCGATCTTGAGCACATCCATGCTCGCGTTCATCGAAGTGTAGTTTGAAGAAAACGGCTCGTAATGTGCCGGTGGTCCGAACCCAGGTGTCGACGGCCCCGCATCTCCTGACGCACCTTCCACTCCCAATAGCCCCGTTCCTCTCCTCCCATCTGCTGCATGTTGGAAGCTCTCGAACACTGCCGAACTTGGCGTTCCCGGCGGCTGACTCCGCTTCTCCCTCCTCTTTGGCGCCGGATGCGAAATCTCACATTGCCCTACAATCAGCTCTCCATCCTCCAGCTCTGCCGCGATCGTCGCGGTATGATTCGTGTTGATCACCGGCAATACTTTCCCTCCAATCCCACTGGTGCTCATCTGCGTCGTGCTGGAGAAGAGGAAGATGGCGCTTTGAATACTTCTGAAGAATTTTTGCGCTGCAGCGAGGAAGAAGTTACCGATCGATCCGCCACGGAAGTTAAAGTTGCGATGGGCGCGGCGAAGGACTTCGGATTCAAAGTGGACGAGGAAACCACGGATGACTTCTTTGCGTTCCGGCTCGATCCCGCGCCAGAGGCGGTGGCGGCCTTCGAGGATATCCATCCATTCTTGCTTTATGGATCGCGCCGAGCCGGTGGAGGGGAGGCGGTAGGAAAGCAGAGAGTGGATGGCCTCGTTTGAGGATGGAGGTGGAGTGCCGGATGAGGAGGAAAAGTGACGGGATGGGGTGGGGATGAGCCGGGTGAGGCGTGAGCGAAGGTCTCCAATCGAGGGTCCGCCGAGGACACGGATGATTTCAGATGACGAGCCGCCGTTGTCAGAGATCGGCATGACATAGGTAGCGCCAGGAGTAGCACCCACGAGGTCGTTGTAGCCGCTGCCGCCGGAGATGACTAGTGTTTCGCCTAGAGCATCTTCGAGCTTGCTGGTGGATGCATGTGGGTGGGACAAGGTTCCCGCATGACCGGTGGGACCTGCAGCGGGAGCAGATGCTTCGTGTGGGATCGGCTCAGATCTCATGCCCAAAACTTTAGCGTCGATTGTGTGCTCGAACGTGGAGGGAGGCGGAGAACCGGCTCCGGTGCTGTCGACCTCGATATCTGTGACAGCGCTGACCGAAAGGGTCTCGTCCACAGACGAGACATCAACCGCCCCGAGGCTAGCCATCGTGATCAGTGTGAGGCTGTTGGATGATTTCACATCGGTGGCCTTCCCGCGAGGATGAAATCAGGGTGCTTATCGTAGCTTGTTTGGTTCTCTGATGTTATGAACGTCCGCCAAGATAGCAACTTGTGGCTGAAGTGGAGTTGGTCCGAGCAAGCCACGTCGTGTCCAAATGCCATCTCCGCGGGAATGATATGCAATTGTCATTTTGACAACTGCGCGGAATCAGCGCGTCCTTTCAAATTTTGACAAGAGCACCCAAGAGCATCTTTCCCCTCTTCCTCTCCCTCCATCTTATACCCCCAGCTCACCTTACCGCTCAGGAGACATTTCTAGCGTCAATCGGGCAAGTAGCTCTTGTACGAGCCGTACATGCAGGTGCTACTCAAACGATCCAGCCTCTTCCGTCTTGCTCACTCCAGCAACTACCTCGCGAGAAGAATGTCGTCTACCAACGTCTGGACAGTCTCGAAACCGGAGCAGAAGAGCCCCGTCGCTCCTGCATTCTACCAAACCAGCCCACCGCCTCACTGGTATTCTGCTGATGCTAGCAAGCGCAAGTTCCACTCTCCCTGGCCATCCGCTCAAGCTCACGGCATCCTTGGCTTCCTTCGTGCTCGACTGTTTGATTGGGACGAGGTTCCACTGCCACCCAAGATCGCTTCTGCCGCCGGCGGAGCGACGCTCCCACCTGTAAACAAACTTTCCTGGATTGCCCCTAGCTCAAAGTCCGAAGCCGATGAGATCACCTTCACCTGGCTGGGCCACGCTATCTGCCACCTCCAGATCCCCATCGGAAACGGGAAGAAAGCTACAATTCTCTGTGACCCTGTTCTCTCCCGCCGCGTTTCGCCCGTGCAATGGTTTGGTCCTGAGCGATACACCGATGCGCCTGTCACCGTAGAGGAGATCGCCGCGGCTACCGAAAAAGACGGCAAAAACGCCTGGCCAGACCTCCTCGTCCTCTCGCACAACCACTACGACCACACCGACTACACCACCATTCAGAAGCTG
The DNA here is from genome assembly GCA_024271935.1 of Ustilago crameri. NCBI lineage: Eukaryota > Fungi > Basidiomycota > Ustilaginomycetes > Ustilaginales > Ustilaginaceae > Ustilago > Ustilago crameri. Next base: position 1,182,358 of record JANBMJ010000003.1, on the reverse strand, counting down.
CTCAACCCGCCGTCGGGCTCGTCGGTCAAATGTCCACACGTATTCTGCACGCTCGGCACCAAGGTCTGGTTCCAGTCCAACTTCGGCCTTACCGACGCCGAGGTGACCGAGTGCGATTGGTGGCAGCAAGCGACTGTCTCGCTCGGCGGCGAACAGGTGCTCAAGCTCACCTGTGTGCCCGCCCAGCACTTCTCGGGACGTGGTCTGACGGACCGCGACCGCACGCTGTGGGCGGGCTGGACATTCCATGCGCTTAAGGAGGACAGTGGGAAAGCGAGTGTGTACTTTGCCGGCGACACCGGGTACAGGTCGGTTCCGCGTGGGATGAAGAAGGAGGATGAAGACTCGCTCCCGACGTGTCCGGCGTTCAAGGAGATCGGCGAGGCGCTTGGGCCGTTCGATGTATCGCTCATTCCCATCGGCGCCTATCTCCCGAGGAACGTCATGTCGACTATACACCTCGCGCCGCAGGACTCGGTCCTCGTCCACCGCGATGTCAAGAGTAAGCGTTCGTACGGCATCCACTGGGGCAGTTTCCGTCTCACGCCTGAAGACGTCAACGAGCCGCCGAAACTGCTCACAGCCGAAGCGCAGCGCCACGGCATCGACCCAGCCGAATTCGCTACCATCGAAATCGGCCAGTCCGTCTCCATCCCCCTCTCCCCAGTAAAGCGCACAGAGGCGAAAGAGGGCGAGGGCGAGGCGTTGCCGGAATCGAAGCTGGGGACAAAGCAGCATTGGGACGAGGTATATGCGCGCGAGGTGTCCAACTTCAACGAGATCGGCGAGGAGGGCGAGGTGTGGTTCGGCGAAGACGCCGTCATGCGGATGATTCGCTTCCTCGAAAAGTACTACACGGACACGCTGGCCGGCGCGTTTGACGCTGCCGAAAGCCGCTCGCCCGCAGTGCTGGATCTGGGCACGGGGAACGGGCATCTGCTGTTCGAAATGCTCGAGTCCTCCGCCGACCTCGAGGACGTGCTCAGTGCCAGCAAGATGGTTGGCATCGACTACTCTCCCGCCTCCATCGAGCTCGCTAAGTCCATCGGCGCAAAGCGTGGGGGAGAGTGCGAGAATGTTGTTTTCACTACCGCCGATTTGCTCGATGCTGACTCGGTCGAGTCGCTGCGCACCATGCCGCGGACCGAACTAAAAGCGGAAGAGGATGGATGGGATCTGGTGTGCGATAAAGGCACGCTGGACGCGATCGCACTCTCGAGCCAACCGGTCAACGGCACTCTCCCCATCGACCTCTACGCCTTAGCGGTGGCTAGGCTCACAAAGAAAGGCGGGGTCTTTTTGATCACTTCGTGCAACTTTACCGAGCAAGAACTCAAGGCGAGATTTACGGGTAGAGGGTTCGAGGTAGAGCAGGTGATCCCAACACCAGAATTCACGTTTGGCGGCGCCAAGGGGTCGACTACCACATCGATCGCTTTCAAGAAGGTATAGACTCTCTCATTTCTCATCAGACATGGTTCTATGGTTAATTGAAGATGATGGAACAGCGTCTTATCGCGTGGCAGAGTGCTTTGAGTGTGCAGACCTCTACTGCTCAATAAGTGATAGACTCACCGTGTGTGCAACAAAGCATGCATGTGGCGACTTGCATTTCTTATCATACGTCTTCCCAGATCATCAGCAAGATGATATACAAGCAAGCATCAAATTGAGCACAGAATTGCGACGTACAGTACTGTCAAGTAAACGAGACATGGTATCAAAACTTAGAGGTGAGAAGCAATGTTGCTGGACGAGGCCCTATCCTTAGCGATGTTCTTGAGGATCTCGGACGCCTTCTCTGCCGTCGCAATGACCGCAGCAGTCGGGTGACCCGAAATCTGCTCGGGGAAGATACTGGCGTCGCACACAACGAGACCGTCCACGCCGTGAACATGCAGGTCGGTGTCGACCACCGAGTCGGATGCATCCGGTCCCATCTTGACCGTACCGATGGGGTGGTAGAGAGTGAAAGCACCCTTGTTCATATACTTGATCAAATCATCGTCGCTGATCTTGCTAACGTCCGAGGCACATGCAGGCCAGAAGAAGTCGTTGGGATCATCGCTTGTGTAGTCCTCGAGATAAGGCTGCAGAGGCTTGGCCTTGGCAATAGCGAGAGCCAGGCGCATGCCCGCAAGCGTAACCTTGCGGTCGTTGTCGTCGGGATCAGTGAAGTACTTGGGGTCGATGACAGCCTTCTCCCACGGGTCAGCCGACTTGATCGAGATGGTTCCCTTGGATCGCGGTCGTACGTTGAGTCCAACGATCGAAATGCATCCGGTACCAGCAGGGGTGGCAATAGCACCATGATCGTTGTAGCCGAGAGGCGTGCAGATGAGCTCGATATCAGGACCCTTGCCCATCGAGCCGAAGAACTGAGGACGGTTCTCAGGCTTGGTCACCGCCGAGATGAGTGGAATCTTCTCGTCGTTGCAGCGCACAAAAGCAGCAGCCTCACCAGCATTGCTCGAGACGGGACCACCGCCAGTGAGGAGCCATCGTGCAAGCGAAGGAATTGCCTTGATGTCACTGCCGAGATAATCCAGGGTGTGTTGAGGCTTGGCTCGAACATTGATGGTAGTGTGGCAAAGGTGGTCACTGAGACGTTCACCCACCATGGCGTTGTCCACAACAACGGGAATGTTGTGCTTCTTGAGCGTCGCGGCGGGGCCGATACCAGAGAGCATAAGGGTCTGAGGCGAATTGATGGCTCCGCCACAAAGGACGACACGTTGCTTGGCAGCAGCGTAGTACTTCTGACCGCCCTTCTTGTTCTCGAGCTCGACGGCGATAGCCTTGGGACGAGAGCAGGAACGGTCAAAGATGATGCGAGTGACCATGACGTTGATGCCAATGGTGAGGTTGGGTCGCCTCTGCACGTCAGGTGGCAGGTAGGCAGTAGCAGCAGAAGATCGTCGTCCATTGGCATCAATGAAGGTGGTGAATTGAGTGACTCCTTCACTGCCGCGGTGAGTGTTCAAGTCCGGGTTGAAGGGGATGCCGACGTCGACACAGGCATTGACGAATCCCTTGGAGGTGATCTCAGCCTTGTAGGACGAGTGTCCCGTCTGCCATCGGCCAGCGTTACCACGCTCTTCGCACTTGACATCAGGCTGAGAAGCGTGAGGAGTGTACTTCTCAGAGCGGCTGAGGTAAGGAAGGAGCTCCTTGTAAGACCAGCCCTTGCACTTGTAGACCTCGGCCCACTCATCGTAGTCGGAGGGCGCGCAGTGGTGGTACATCATGGCGTTGATCGATGAAGATCCGCCGATGAGCTTTCCTCGAGGCCACTGCATTTCTTGGTCGGCGACGGAGGTCTGCGCGGTGGTGGTATAGTCCCAGTCACGCTCGGTCCTGAAGTTCTTGGTGAAGACGAGGGGAGCTTTGACCTCAAGCGCATCATTGTTGCCACCAGCTTCGAGGACGAGCACTGAGGTGTTGGGGTCCTCAGAGAGACGGCTTGCAATTACGCAACCGGCAGTGCCGCCACCACAGACGATAAAGTCGTAGCTCTTAGCCTTCTGAGCTTCCTCGACAGTGGCAGGAGCCATGTTGGCGGCCGTAGCGTACGCCGAGGCGTCAGGAAGAAGAGTAGGAGATGAGAAGAGACCCATGATTCAGTTGTCTAGGGATGTTCGCAGGTGGAGGGAGAAGATGTGGACTGCTTGGGGGGAAGGCAAGGAAGCAGCTGTCGGGCTTCGCTTCACATATACTCAGTCGTGCCAACTCTCTTGGTGCTTTTGCACACGATAATGCGCGAGATGAATTCAAGACCTTCATAGATCACAACGGCTACTCCGAGAGCACGAGGAGAGCGCGGCTAATGTGCTACGGTGCATGCGCAGGGTGACACGGCTAAAGCGCAGCTGTGTTGAACTTCCCCACAGATTGGCCACAGATTGGCCAGCTCTGCATGTGTCAATTTGCCAAATCTGAAGGATGGTTCGTCCCCACTCGGTCTGCCTATGTTCTATGCACAGACTATGCGCGATGAGAAGACGGACATGCAGACTCAGATGCAAGTTTGACCGTGCGTGCGGCACTCCCGCGCTTCTTTTGGCGACGCCCGCGCTGACCGAGAGTGGAATGGACATGATGTTCGAGCTGCGTCTGTGCACCAGCTGACCCGACCCTCCTCGGCAAGTCAGATTCAGAACCAGCACTGGTTTCTTTGTGGCTGCAACAGAAAGCGGGCGTCGCTACCCTGTGTCGCGGGGCACATCTGGAGATGGTCGGTTAAATTTCGCACAAGCGCTTTGGCGAAAATTGTAGGGTTCAAGGGTGCAGCAGACGTTTAGAGTTAACTGACTTGAAGCGCCGACGCGAAAAATGCAGGGAAAACTTGACTTTCGCTTTTGTCAGGTGTGTGCTCGAGCCTCTTCAAGTGTGTTGTGTTGGTTCTGCCGGCTAGCAAGCGCCGAGCTCGAGTATTGATAAGACAGCAGCCTGCTACATCTGGTGACCACCTTACACGTTACCCCGCATTTTCTCGTGAAGGAGGCGGTAGAAGCAGGCGCTGTGGCTCGTGGTAACGCAGTGCACAAGCCACCTTCCAGCATGTAATTCTGCATGCATGCCTTGCGTGCGTCAGTAATGAAGGCCATGTTGGGGTCCGCTTGGGACTCGTGCTTTGGTGACATACCTTTGTCACGATAGCGAACTTAAAGCGACCCCGACGACGGACTTTGAGTCCGGTTAAACATCAGAGCAGCTACGTTTGGCATGTTTGGTCTAACAGTGTGCGCATTTCTATTGATCATCATTCTCATGGTTGTGACACCAGTTCAATGCATGTGAAGTATCATATCTAAGCATGGGGCAAGTTCGGCCATGTTTACTGCACGTATGACATGCTCTCTGACCAGCCCCAGTCTCTGCTGTACCAGCCAGCAGCTTGAACACCGCCTTCGCCCATCCACTCGGCGGTCTTGTCCATGACGACCCATTCCGGAATCAGCGTGGCCGTCCTCGTCGGAAGCAATCTCGCCGCTCGAGCGACGCCGTCAATCCCGATTCCATGCACAATCATCGCGAAACCCTTTGCGTATGTCGGATGCGGGGCAAGTGTGAGAAGTGCAGTGCCATTCTCGTAGAAGCTTCTGCCTTGGATCTCGAATTGAGCCGAAGTATCTGCCGATGGGAAGTGGATCGGGGCTCCAGTCGGCCATTTCTTCAGGATGAACCTGGTCTGGTCATTGATGTGAAGGCCTCCAAAGAGAACAATGTTGCTCTTCTTTAAGCTTTCCGGCAAGCCTGAAGCAAACTCGGCGTCAGTCAAGATCTGAGAGTTGATGGCACCATAAAGAAGCAAATCCGCGGCAAAGCGCCAAGCTGCCCGAGTCAGAGCGCCAACCTCTTGAGCCGGACCTTTCGATGGCACGACTAGCACCATGGGTCCTTGGGCTGAAACAATGCGCAAGAGCGGTCCTATGGGGCGTGCTTCCTTCCAACTTTGCGTGAGCTCTTGCTTGGTCTTGACTCGCCATCCTTGTCGGTCTTGCATCGTGAAGTGAATCTCTTCCTCACCGTCGATCTCTGCTAGCAGAAGGTTCCCATTCAGAGATATTTTGATCGAGCTTGATCCCGCCGAAAGAGCTGCTCCGAAGCTCGAACGACGGAAGGTGGCCAAGTCGAGCTCAATTTGCCTGGCATTTCGAGCCTGAATCTCGACGTCAACCTCGTTGGTCTGATCTCCTCGTCTTGCTTGACGGCTTTGATAACGCACCTCGAGCTTTGCGAGCCGCCCAGGCACGTCCAGCTCGGTGATCCTCCAGCCGCCTTTCGAGCCAGCCTCGTCTGGGTTTGCAACTGTGAGCGTAAATATCTGCGGTGCGTCAGGCATCTTATACCCTGGATTTTTGTCAAGCGTACATGCGGCCTCGATCGCCGTCTGCACGTCGTTTTCGGAGAACAGCTCGTCCCACCAATGCGGCTTGCCTGGCACCTCGGAAATCTTGACCTTATCTATCAACCCTGAACGCTTGTTCCAGCCGTCCACCACCATGGCCATGTCCTTCGGGTTCCAAGGCGGAACATTTGGGTCGACAGCCCCGTACTTGACCAGCAAGTCGAGTCCCGCGAGGTTGCTCGCGAACAAGTCGTTTTCAAACATGGTGACAGAGCTGTGCAGCAATCCTTGCAACGCAGGGTCGGTGAAATGCCGTCCGACCTTCCAAGCGAATGAAACATAGTCTGAAACTTTGGTGTACGCTGCTGCAACCATGCCGCCGATAGCACGATCTGGGAAGCGCGATAGCCGGTACCAGGCTCCTTGCCCGCCGTTCGAGTGGCCCATGACGAAGAGCTTTTCTGGGTCGAATCTCCAAACGTGCTTGTCTGCTTCTGACATATTGAGAGGAAGTCCGTACAAGTGGGTATGGACTGCTGCAACGGCTGTGTCGGCTGCTTGGAGTGACGCCAGCTGCCAGTCGTAGCCCCACGGCGTTCGTCCCGTGGGCAGAATAGTCCAGCTATCGGTCTGTCTCTGGATACTATTGCTGAAGAAGAGGTCGCGGATATCCACGCCTGCTCCATGCAATGTGAGGATCAGTGGTGGTAATGGCTCCTCCGGAGCTGCGATGCGTGAGGAGCGTTTCGGCGGTGTGGCGGCCGCTAGTTGAACAGTATGATCATCAGCTAGGTAGCTGTACATGTATGCGTTGTGATCGTTATCGCTGCTTGACTCTTCCCAGAATGCAGGTCTATGAATGAGTGGAATCGTCACGGCCTTCTTGAATGGGGCTTCTGCCGTCTCGTTTTGGGCAATTGTAGTGAGAGTGAAATGCAGCTCAGAAGTGTTCATATCGAGTGGTGCGTGCTGTGTCAGCTTGACTGGGACCATCACCGTTTGGCCGGGTACGAGACGAAGTTCGGAGCCAAGCTGGGCGCGAAGAGACGACAATTCTCCCGCGACTTCTATCCTGTGCAGTGTGTAGGTGTCTGAAGGATGCACATTACGAACACCGAACGAAAGACCCCAGCCGGCTACCCATCCTCCTACCACGTGCGGAACGTTGCTATGGTGTGGGTCCGTGTGGATCTCAACGAGATCCTCTTGCTTGGCTCTGTTGAGACTGCGCGCTGTGACATCGATACCCAACACCATCTTTGGCGACTCCGTTTTACCATCATTGCGTGGGTCACCAAAGATACGAATCTCGTACATCGAGCTTACGAGTAGCTTGAAGCTTCCTTTATTGAGGTGTAGGAGATGATGAGACATAGGAAGCTGGGCTGAGGAAGGATCCTCCCTAGAGAAATCGCCGATGTAGGAGTACCAGTCTCCAGTGTGCCATTCTATCGATTCTTCTTCTATCTTGCCTCTACTCGAGGACGGCGCTTTTGGTACGAGCGCGAACTCCGCAGTCTTGTCCATGGTGATTGCAATGGCAGTGGTATTCTGGTGGACTTCGAGTTCCGTTGCTGCGATCATCTGCCATTGCAGCGAAGACCAGCCAGCGCTCTTGCGTACCCAGGGCCAGTCCACATCTGGGTATTCAATGGAGAGCGACTGCTTGACATGGTTAGGACCCTGTTCTTGAACCTCCGCCTCGAAGCTCTTGAGCTTTGTAGTGCCATTATAAGGCCCATAAGTAGAGAAATGACGAGCTTGATTGAAGCTCGGATCGAGAAGTTCGGCGTAGCTCGCTGATGCAGAGGCTGGAAAGCCACCAAAAGGCGTCTCTCTCATCCCTGCCGGGAATGGACCCAAGACTTGCCACGTCTTGCCCAGCGTGATTTCGGCTCCGATCGATGTTGGCGGCATGGCGAAGAATGGTTGAGGATCTTGGAGGATAAGCTGGAAGGAACAGGTTGATGGGATTAGGAGGGACAGCAGGCAACCCAGCGTGAACCGCTGACGCAGCATCTTGCACCTTTCCTTATCTTTACGGGCTCTTCCAGGATAGGAAAGGCGGACAGAGAGATGAGCTTTTGCAGCGCATGACTGCAAGTCGGCTGAAAGCGTGGAAAGTTGTTCCTGGAAGAAAGGATGGAAGATGAAGGTGGAACACGGTGGTCCGTTCATTTCCAACATGGCCGACCATGCGGCATTTTTGTGGGACCCTGCATGCATCGCTCCAGCCGTCGGTAACCTCCACATGCTGGATCATACAGGCTGATGACACAAAACGCTGCTTCTAGCCATCCTCACTCTCTCATCACCATCCCCATCCCCATCGACTAGTCAACACAGGATCTGCAAGCATCATGTCGAAGCCAGCTCCAGGACACAAGGATGCCGTGTACCACACCGAGTGCACAGGTCAGGCGCTGGAAACCGTCAAAGCCCACTCGACTCCGTCGGAGATGACGCTGTTCGGTGCCTGCTTCTGCCCCTTCGTGCATCGAGTGTGGATCGCGCTCGAGTATCTCGGAGGTAAGTTGTTGCTGTCCATCGCTGTGCAATAAGGTCGACTTGACTGACATCTTTACGCTTGTCCATCTAGCCCCATACCAATACCGCGAGGTTGACCCGTACAAAAAACCTGCTGACCTGCTCGAGCTCAACCCTAAGGGCCTCGTTCCCGCGTTGAAGCTCGACAACGGTAAGGGACTAGCAGAGTCTAGCGTCATGTGAGTACAGCTTATAAGCAACGATTTCATCCTGAACTGTGTAGGTTAATTCTCGTTTAACCTTTTGTCCGTCTAGTCTGGAGTACGTCGACGAAAAATACGGCGGCAGCAAGAACGGCAAATCGCTCCTGCCACCCCTTTCAGAGCCATACGAGCGAGCCCTGTATCGGCTCACTGTCGACAAGGTGAATCGAAACCTCATCCCTTCCTTCTACCGCTACCTTCAAGCTCAGGAAATTGAAAAGCAGCAGGAAGGCGCTAAGGAGTTCACTTCGCATCTCACCGAGTTTCTCCGCGGCATGTCATCGGGCCCAGAAGGTTTCTGGGATGGAAAGAGTCTTTCCGTTGTCGATTGCACAGTGGCGCCCTGGCTCTACCGCGCTGCAGTCGTCCTTCGACACTTCCGCGGCTTCGAGGCCGAGAAACTTCTTGAAAGCGACGTGCTGGAGAGGTGGAACAAGTGGACGGACGCAGTGTTTGGACTGGAAGCTTTCAAAGCCACCACATCGACTGAGGACCTCTACCTTGACTCGTACGTGCGATATGCTCAGAACCGCCCGATGACCTCCCAAGTTGCGGATGCCATCAACAAGGGTCGCAACTTGCCCTGAAGCGGTGGGGCGACCACTTCGACATTCCAGCTGTAATCTGAACAGAGGATGAATGGTACTTGACGAACCCAATCCGTGATCATGAATGGTACTGCCTGGTGTGTATTCGAGCTAGCCTTTTCATGGAGAAAAGAACAGCTGAAAAAAGAATTCGCCGATTATGTTTGTTGGCTTTGGTGAGCGCCAAGGCTTTCACGCGGTCAACTTTTCGGTAGGCGTCGTTCCGACTTTTTAGAGAAAATCGCTGCTGCACGTCACAGCACATTCCTTCTGAGAAGATTTGCAAAGCCGACAACCTCATTTCCGATTACAGATCAGCGCTTTGCTCACTTCTTCTTATCGACTTCACCTCCACACCCCCGGCATCTTCCTCAATAGACATCATCTCTGCTGCATCTAGATCCGCTATGTCGACAGCTGGAAAAGCACCCGAAGCTGAGCTCATCGCTCGGCCACTCCATTTCAAAGGCGGCAAAGTGGCGCCTAATCGTCTCGCCAAAGTAAGTACAACTTTGCCAAACACCAGTAGGCTTCGTGCGACATGGAGCTGACCAATTGTTCTCCGCGAATCGTCCCTATGCAGGCCCCATTAGAAGAAACACTCGCTCACACTGGAGGCGGCCCGCCCAACCATGCACACTATGAGCTATACCGCGCTTGGGCTCGCAACGGCTGGGGCCTCATCATCACCGGCAACGTAGCTATCGACCCACGCCATCTCGGCACCCCCTTCGACATTGTCATTCCAACCCAAGAGTCCCATCTCAAGTACTTCAAAGAGTGCATGAAGCGCTACGCCGACGCCTGCACCGGCCGAGATCAGCCCGACAAGGTCGATCCCGCAAAGCGTCCGCTAGCGGTCGTTCAGCTTGTCCATGCTGGGCGTCAATCCATGCGTGGCTCCGGCAGGGGTATTCGAGAACCCGCGCTTGCGCCGTCAGCTGTGCCCATGAGCACTATGGGTAGTCTGGGGCCGATTGGCAAGCTTGGAGATAGCCTTTTATGGGGTCCGGTAGCGGCGATGACGACGGAGCAGGTCCAGCAGTTGCGCGATCGCTTTGTGCAAGCGGCACTGATCTGCGCAGAGGCTGGCTTTGACGGTGTCGAGATCCACGGATCGCATGGGTACCAGATCGCAGCATTCCTCAGTCCGAGGACGAATTTGAGAACGGATCAGTATGGTGGATCCCCCGAGAACCGCGCCAGGCTCTTGCTCGAAATCGTAGATGCGGTTCGCAAGCAGGTCAAGGAAGACTTTATCCTTGGCGTTAAGGTAAGCCACTTTCCATGCAAGCTTGTGTCGGTCAGAGAGAAGAAGACTGACAAGATCGAATTGTTACTGGCAAACAGCTCAACAGCTCTGATTACGTCCAAGGCGGTCTGACCGAAGACGATGCGCTTCTCAACGTCAAGTGGCTCGCCGAGAATGGCGGCGTCGACTTTGTCGAGATCAGCGGAGGCAACTATGAGAACCCTTGTAAGTCCGCGACCCTCCCCAATTCGCAACCCTCATTCCTCATACTTAGTCACTAACATCATCTCTGATTTTCTTCAACAGCATTCGTGATGGAAGGCTTTGACTCGGAAGCTGAGAAGGCCAAGCTCGGCCAAACCTCCTCCTCCTCCACCGCCACCGGTACCGGCTCAGGCACTGTTCAGGGCGCTGGCGTTGACCCTACCTCGAAAACGACCGCACGCACTGGCAAGCGCGAGGCATTCTTTCAAAACTTCGCCCGCCGCTGCCGCTCTGTCATCCCCGCCTCCTCTCCTCTTAAGATCATCCTCACGGGCGGGCTGCGCACACGCCATGGCATCGCCACTGCCATCGATGGCGCCGCCGACATGGCCTGCCTCGGCCGCCCCGCCGCTGTCTTCCCCGCACTCCCCCTCCGACTTATGGACACGAGCATCCCCGACGACTCGCCAGAAGCAGGCACGCCCGATTACAAAGTCCCCGCCGTGTCCAGCATCGCGTTGGTGCCGATTAAGATCGTCGGCGCAGGGTGGGGGACGTTGTGGTACACGTTCCATTTCGCACAGACGGCATTGGGGAAGGGAGGCGATCCGAACAAGTCGACGTATCAGCTGATTAAGGAGTATACCGCAACGGGTGCGACACAGAAGGAGTTCAAAGAGCCGAATGAGGATTGGCTGTTCTTGGCAGTGCTCACGGTGATCCCAGCGCTTGGGTGTGTGCTCGTGCTGGTGTGGAACGCTCTCAAGTAGGATAATGGACTCGGACACGATGTTGAACAAGCCGCTCTGGGGGAAAATAGTGGAATACATTATGCATAGATTCATACAAGCTTGCAGTCGCCAAAATGCGGATGTGCGGAAGTGCGATACTGACAACGATGGTGCAAAGGCCATTCTGGGACGCATCTTCGACGTAGTGCTGTGAGGAGCCCCCGGAGACTGACATAGAGATGCGGGAAATTAGCGGGAGGGCACCGAAATTAGCGTGCGGAAGAAGCTCTACTTACCCGCTCCTTCTTCCGCCTCAATGACCGGGCTTCACATCCGCACTCTGCCTAGCAGCGAGACGCCTGCCGAGCCCTTCTCCGCAACCCTCTCCTTCGATCCCATTGATCCTTGCATTAGTCGCCTCCAAGACCGCATACGAGAGCTTGTCGAGCTTTCGGATGTATGACGCCTCTGAGTACCTCAGAATAAAATGCCCACCAACTTCATGCCGATACACATTCCTGAGAAGCACCATCGTATCCGGCCCATATCTCTTCTTCGTCATCGGGTCATTGAACAACCTGACCGTGTTGGGGATTTGGAGTGTACTGGTGTCGCCATTGCCGAAGTCGAGTTTGACGAGCCGCTTCTTGACGTGCGGGTAGCACGCGGGGAGTGTAGTATCCGCGATTTGGGCGATGAACGACATCTTCATGCCCAGCCCGGTGGTCTCGGCGAGCTCAATCCATGCGCGAGGGGGCGTGAGGTGTCGCAGCTGGATTTCCGTGCCGGGGACGAAGAGCGTGGAGGATGAATGATGCTTGCGCTCGAGAGAGAGGAGTTCGCCCGTGATGAAGTTGACCAGGCGTGTGTTGGAGGGTTTGTCATCAAGGAGCTTCTGGAGCAAGCGAAGGCCGATACCGTGGGTGGAGAGTTGCTCAACCACGTTACTTTCCGCATCAGAGGCGGGAGAGCGTGGAGTGGGCATGTTGAGGTCGATGAGGAAGGTGTGCGCGGTGGTGGCTGTGGTAGGCTGAGTGGGTCTCAGCAAGGCGTTTGAAGGTCAACGGAGCTATATGATAGGCGTAGGGAGGTGAGTAGTATGAGCCTGATGATGGTGAAGAGGAACGAGGAAGGGACGAGTACGAAGTCGCTATAAGTAGTGGGAGGATAGCGCGGAAAAGGTCCTGTTCGTCACTTGAGAAAGAGGCATGACTATACGCTTCCGCTTCCTTCCTCTACGCTTGTCGACATTTTGCACGTCCACTCCGCCGCAGCAAACAGGCTTAGCCCGCAATCAATGCTACCCCGCAAATGAGCTCCGAAGCTTAATCTTCAGCCACCTGAACTAAACTACTCTGCGTGCCACACTTGAATAATGCTGCGTTCTCAACTAATCATATTCACCATCAACGTCAAGAGTCACCGAAGTGACCAGTTAAATAATGCTATTGCGTGCCTCTGTTACCTCACCAGTGATATGATGGATGTCTATTATAATGCTGCTATCGTCGACCTCAACACCTCGGCAACCACTCTCTGTACGGCAAGTCTGGGAATGCATCCAGCCACCTATCGAGGAAGATGTCCAGTCCTCCGCCGATCGTGCACTGATGCGTGTAGAAAGCTTGCTCGACCCACCTCCTTGCTTCGTCCCTCTTCTGTTGTTTCAGCATAAACCCTGCCAGCGTGAGCATAGACGTGATGCCACCGTCGAAGTGCAGCGATGGTAGCTCGTTCAAGATCCTTCCCTCGGAGCTGTTCACTGTAGTGCAACCGATTGACTCCAACGCCTTCAACTCTGCCTGGATGGCTTTGTCCAAATCGTACTGGCTCTGGTGAAGCGCGAGGAGCTGGTAGATCTTCATCAGATCTGGTCTCAAGATCCCTCTCTCCGCGTGGTACGTCTCCTGCACCTTGCCGATCATCTCTTCCAGGGACTCCGCCAAGTCCATGTGATCCTCCACCGACTTCTCGCTCTCTTCAGCCGTGTTTGGAGTTGCGGACTTGAGCACAATCCTGCTTCGCTCTTGCAACATGGAGAACGAGCCTCCGACCACGTTGTGCCTCTGCCTGACATTCTCCTCGCCGTCCTTCTCGTCGAGGAGGCAAATGCCGCAGCCGCACTTGAATCCGTGCTTGGACAGCTGCGATCGTCGGATCAACCATGGCTGCTCGCCCTTGACATACTGATGCATGATCTCAGTCCCCTTCTTCAGCGGGTGAAGAGCACGCGTGGTGACAATGTCGCCAAAGAAGACGGACGAGACGTTGGGGAGACAGGCGTGGTTGAGGATGGCGGGGAGAGGATGGACCATAGTCGAGCGAGAGAGTTCCGAGTCAGCGGGAGAGTCGTCTGGAGAATCTTTGGAAGACTTGCCTCCAGGGTTGGCGGCGGGACCAAAGGCGTTGAAGCGGAGGACGCCATCGACGTAGCTGGAATCGATGGCGGGACGCGAGGCACCTTCGAGGATTGTCTTGTGCCAGTGTTGGATTTGGGGGCTCTCTGCATCGCCTCGGAGGTCGAGTTTTGCCTGACATGCCTCAACCAGCGCCTGGACTTGGTCTGCTGGAGTGGCTGCATCGGTATAGCTCCTCTTGGGCGGGGCGGGGTATTCCTGCCCGACCCACTTAGAATACGGAACCTGCGGACCGGCAGTCAATCCCATGATGGGCATTGTGAGCTGAGCCGGCCTATCAACAATCGCATGGATGCTCTTGGTAGCTGCTAGAACCTGCGTCGTTGTACTCGTCACCCCGCTCTCCACCGTGTATCGTAACAAATGGATACCGCGACATCCGGGATCAGCTGCATAACTCGACGCCGCCGCCTTACAGCACAGTAGCAGCTCGCCCTCTTCCACATCGCGCGTGAGCACCAATCCTCGTCCGGCACCGGGAATATCCTGGATCGCGACGGGTCCAAACCAGTCCTGAATATCGAAACGAGGCGTAGCGTAGCTTTGGGAGTCAAAGTAGTAGCCCCACACGTTTTCGTGGCTTGGGCCGAGAGCGGAGGCTTTCTGCGCAGAACGGACGGTGTTGAGCTGTTCCAAGATGCGGTCTTGGGCTGAGACACGCTGGGATGAGGGAAAGGCTTGCAGTGCCGCTTCGTACGCGATGCGACTGGACTCGAAGTTGCACATCTTGTAGAGGACGAGGCCTTCGAGCTCGAGGTCTTCTGCGAGAGCACTCGCCGGAGAGGTAGAGGTGCTGAGACCAGCCAAGCGAGCGGCGCAAAGTTCCCGATAAGCTGCGCCGGCACGGTTCTCGCCTAGGAACGAGTGGACCAAGGAGCGTGTACGACCGGAGAGTATTATCTTCTGCTCATGGCTCAAATCCCGAATATGGTTGGCAAGCTTCTCTGGGCTGGAAGTGGCGGCAATGCGTGAAAGGGGCCCGTCTTGCAGCCAACGGCAGCCTCTAGTGTTGCATGCAGCGGGAGGGTCTGAGAGCAAGGACTGGATGTCTTCATAGTGTTGAGATGGATCTTCCGAGATGTCAACCTTCCAAGTGACGCCATCCAAGAGCTTAGCATCCGCCTTATTGAATGGATCCAGGATCTGGACATCTGTCGGGGTGTCGACTCGGACTCCAGGTACGCTCTTTCCGCCTTGGCAGGGCCCGCCCTTGGCAAAGTGGTTGGTGCTAATATATGGCTCGCGGATTGCAATGACAGTACCAATGGGAAGGTAGGCATCGAGTTTCTCTCCGCTGAGATGAAGGTCGCTGGTGCAGTGAGCGATGCTGATTGGCAAGGCGTTGCCAGAGGGAAGGATGCCGATGAAGGTGCAGCTGACGTAAAGGTTGAGACTCGAGGCAACTTTGCAGAGGATGCATCGACCTCCGAAACGTTTTGGTGCCTCAAGCTCGTCTGCATCGATTCTTGTGAGCCGATCAAGAGGCTGGTTCGAAGCATAGCTGCCAACACCGTCAAAGGTCTGGCGAGGAAGGTAAAGCCTACGACGCTTGCGTCCTGACTCGGGGTCGTATGTTGCGATGTAAATTTCCTCTTGGCGCTTCTTGATCTCAGCAGCTTGCCGCGCCAGCAGGGCTTTCAATGGAACTGGCTTGAGCTTTTTGGGCGAGGTCAGAGCTTGCTGTTCCTTTCGCAGAGCATCTCGCTCCTTATCGATGGCTTTATTGTAGTTCTCCAGCAACGCTTGCACAGCTCCTTTGAAAAGATCGGCATCCATGAGAGGATCTACCCCGATATCCTGGTCCTTGTCCTCATCATTTCCAGGCTTTGTTGAATCGGCGCTGTCGTCATGGTCTTCTGGGAGTAAGTCGTCCTTGGCAGGTGTGAGGGAAAGATGCCGGGCAAGGTTGCTCTGTACCTGGTCGTCCGGGTCTGACAACTGAAGGAGCTGCTCTGGATCTGGCAACGCCAGTCCGATGTTTCGCAACGCCTTGAGCAGATCTTCCATAATGCGGCGCTTGTTTAAAGATGAAGCGAGGACAGCATCGTGTGAGCCTCGCATATGTTTGGAAGAACCTGCCAAAAATTTAGATAGGGAACACGGGACTCGGTTCTCGGCCAGTCGGCTGTTTGGCAGGGGCGGCAGATTGTCAGCCCGTGCAGCTGTGATATAACAATCAAGGCGAATTTCGATACCGGTGATAGTGGGCCAACAGACCCAGCTGTGAGCTACTTGATCTTGACACCCACGCTCACATTGCGACCACGTCGGGTCCAACGGGACGCAGGTCGTCAACGTGGCCATTAGCTCAGGAACATCCGAGGCATCTTGCATAACAGCATGCTCTCAAGGGTCATGCTCCGAGATGAGCAGGTGAGCTATTGGTAACGTTCCTAGGTTCATGCGAAATTGAGTCTAGCAGACTGACATCGCGATTGAGGTCTTCTGGAATAGACGTCTTACGCGGGGGCGGGTTGAGGCCATACCGGAGCGGGATTCACTAAGCGAGGTTGTGAGCAAGAAAGGTCGACGCCACGGCTAGCAGAGGAGGCTGGATGGGTTCGACCAAGCGAGGCGAGCTGAAGTAGGAGTTCAAAACCTCCCCGCAACGACCTTTTGCCGCTTTAGCTTTTCGGCAGAACGGAGAAATCTCTAAATAAAGTGCCGCGAACTTTTTGGATTTCCGCCAATCGACCTCTGTCGAGGGTGAACGTGACCGCCGAACACCACGCTCAGATTATGCATGCGCATCGAAGAGCGGCTACTTAAACCCTCCGAAAGCAAAACGCACACAGCGTGAGTCTCACACCTGTGCAACTCTGTTCGTTGATGAACACTAATTAGTTTGCGACAAGCCATGTCAGTGGACACATACAATCATACGTGAGGACCTAGGAAAGATGGGGTTTTTCTACTCAGGTAGCGCGATGGCATTTGCGAACCTGCGGCAACTGTCGCAGCAGACGGCGCAGCGGATAAAAACTTGTTCAACAGCTATAGGCAACGGTAGCCATGGACGGGCTGCGAATGTGCACGTTGCTATTCGTTCAGGGTCCGATTGGGCTTAGATGATGGGCTTTGGAATCATCCAAAGCTTGCAAACCCGGCAAGTAGGAGCGAACGTGATCAAACTCGAACAGGAGCGGAAGTAACTTGCAGAGCGGTGATTGGCGTCACCCACAATTTCACGTAGCCGGTGCTGCGTTGCGTGCATATTTTCAACATTCGTGCAGCGCAACTTCGAGAAAGTGGGGAAATTTTCCAGCTGCGCACACGAATGAAGCCTCTTCTGCCTAAGGTTCAAAACCGCCGTTTTCAACCGCCGTCTCGTGTGTCACTTGTTTCCAACGCGCCTTTCGGGCCCATCCGTTCCTTGCTCGCTTGTGACTTCGGCTAGCTGAGTTTTCTTGTTTCAGGGTGGCCAACTTGTGCTCAAATGTGGCTGCACGGCCCCTGTCCTCGTGGGCCGCTTAGCCCGAGGTGTGCACCATCTGCAGCACAAATCACCATCTAATCCAGATCGAACCCACTTTGGTCCGCCGTACTGGCCGTCTCAATCTCTCAGCACATAGGCTCACGCGCTCCCAGCCCACATGACAGACATCACAAATTGTTTTGCGCTGCTGGACATATAAGAAGACCTAAAGCAAAACTACATCCTACTCTGATTTCCCTTACACCCCTTTCAGCCCAAAGTCCCGTCCCTTCCGTGTCCCTTCCAACGTCGAGAAGGCAAAGTACAAGATGGCGGACATTCAACCTACCCACAACGAGACAGTCTCGCCCAAGGCCGAAAACGAGGTCCAGGTCACGAACGATGCGCCTGTCCAACCACCTGCTACCAAGAAACAGCGCCTTGGAGCTGTTTCCTTGATCTTCGCCTGTGGTGCGGCTCTCTTCTCCGACGGATACGTCAATGCCAGCTCGGGTCCAGTCAACACCATCCTGTCCTACGCGTACCCCGACTACCCCAACTTCGCTCAATTCGAGTCGCGTTTCTCTTCGCTTGTCTTCGCCGGTACCGTCTTTGGTATGCTCCTTTTCGGTTTCTTAGTTGACCGAATCGGCCGTCGTCACGGAATGTGGTTCGCCTCGCTCTGGCTTACCCTCTGGTCCGTCCTCATTGCCGGCGCCTGGGGCGCTGGTGGCTCCACTGGTGGTCTCTTTGCAGCTCTTGAGGCCTACCGCTTCATCATGGGTATCGCTATTGGCGCTGAGTACCCCAGTGGTTCCGTTGCTGCCTCCGAGAACACTGAAGGCGAAGGTGTCAAGAAGACTCGTCAGCAGATGTACTTCATCATCGCCACCAACACCATGATCGATCTCGGATTTGTCATTGCCTACCTTGTTGCGTACATCCTCCTTCTCATCTTCGGCTTCAACCACCTTGCCTGGGTCTGGCGTCTCACCCTTGGTCTTGGTGCCATTCCTCCCTTGCTGGTCTTCTTCTTCCGAATGGGCATGCAGGAGCCTGAACACTACCGAAAAGGTGCCATCAAGAAGAACATCCCCTACTGGCTTATCTTCAAGCGATACTGGGTCCGCCTTCTTGCTGTCTGCCTTGCCTGGTTCGCCTATGATTACGTGTCCTACCCTTCCGGCATCTACTCATCCATCATCGTCAAGGAACTCAACCCAGGCAACGGCTCCGACTACGACACCCTGAAGAAGTCCCTCGCTTACGGTACTGCTTTGAACTGCTTCTATCTCCCCGGCACCATCGTCGGCGCTTTCGTTTCTGACCGTCTCGGTCCCAAATACACCATGATCCTTGGCCTCCTGATCCAGGCCATGCTCGCCTTTGTCATGGGAGGTGCTTTCGGCACCATTCGCCAGCACTTTGGCGGATTTATCACCATATACGGACTTTTTTTGGCATTTGGCGAATTCGGGCCAGGTAACAATCTTGGACTACTTGCTTCTAAGGCGTCAGGCCCTGCTGCCGTCCGGGGCACCTTCTACGGCATTGCAGCAGCTATTGGAAAGGTAGGAGCCTTCTCAGGATCGTATGCTTGGCCTCAGATCCAGACCGACCTTGGCGCGCCTGGCTCGAACCTCTACTTCAGTGGCCCCTTCTACATTGCTGGCGCTCTGGCTATCTTCTCGGCCACCGTCACCTTCTTCCTTATCCCCAACATTGGTCAGGATAGCATGAAGAAGGAGGACGAGGCGTTCCGTCAGTACCTTGCTGACAACGGATACGATGTGTCGCAGATGGGTCTGTTGGATGCTGACCACCCTGCCAATTTTGAGGAGGGTGCTGCGACTAGGACTCGTTCCGAGTCTGACTCGATCGAGAAGAGAGTCGCTGAGCAAAACTAGATTGCCCTGTAGGAATGTGAAAAGGAACGCACCACCTTGGAGCGCACACTGATCATCCAAACCCTGTAGAGTAGCTGTGCACAACCTGCTTTGTCAATGTGCAGTATACCCACTCATTTGTCGAATTATGTGTGTGATTGAGGCCGGAATGCAATGCGAGCTGTTGGAAGACGAAGCCAGGGTCGAGAGCTGATGGGAGACGTACGATGTTGGTGGTCGTGTCAATCGAGAAGCTGGGACAGAGGAGAGTTGATTGAGAGAAGGAAAACGAGAGTTCTAGCAAGAGTCTCGAAGATAGCTTTGGTGGAAGTTGGTGCATGTCGTTGCAGGTCGTCACAACATAGGTCGGCGCACCTTGGTCGGTGACGACCTATATTGTAACGACCTGCCACGACATGGCACCAACTTCCACCAAAGCTATCTTCGAGAACAGGGTAGGGAGAAGGTCGTGGTGGTCGAGAGGAAGGGAACGGATGATCGGAGAGCTGCTCATAAGGATCGAAGACTCAGCTCATGAGTGAACAGGGGTTGAACACGCATGTTCTGGTGCGGACGGATGAGATGAGACGTGGCACAACTAGCATGCGGAATCACAGGATCCTTGCGAATGAACAATTTTTCAAAGTCGGAGGTAGCAATGCTTTTTGCGGCATCTTCTTACCGTGAGGAAAGTTCGGGTCTGGCAACAAGCTCATGCTGCTGACACGCGGGAGGACGGGATTCTGGAAGAAACATCAACCTAGGGAGTGTGTCATTGCCTTGAATGGTGTCGCTCACCCAGCAGAGTCATCGCGAGTTTAGGGCACATCGACCTTCTCCGTGTACAAATAATTCTGCCGATAGTCAGGTGCGAATATGCACTGAACATCCTCCGAGCCCTTAAAGGTTGACTGCCTGATGCTTGGATTGGAACAACAAGAGATGCGAGTCTGGACGCCTGGAAGGTAAGGTGACATTGCAACCAATGATCTATCGAGACATGCTATGTTGTGAGGGGGGCTACTCCTCACCGACCCATCTGGAAGCTATGTCTCCGATGTGCGGCAAGTACGGATTTCTTGAAAGCGATGGTGCCGACTTGTGTGCCGTTGACCTGATGTAATGAATTCAAGAGCAGAACATTTCTGTCAGTCCATCGAGCGAACAATCGCCTCTGAGTTGTTTAGTACTTACGCGTTGACCCAGAACCAGCCGTATGCGCCCATCCCAACCAACAATCTGATCGTCTTCAGCCCCAGAATTGTCCTCAGGATCCATAACGCTACGATCAGCGCCACGCCACTAATGCCAGCTTGATACGCATGGAATCTCGCGAGATCATTCTCCGTCTCCCATATCAAAACGAACGCCGAGCTAAACGGTGGCAGTGCCCATGCGATAGCGCAGATGCTGCTCAGACTCCAACTTTGCGATGTTCCAAATGCATGCGAATAGCCTCCTTGCCCTCCACCACCTTGCAAGGACGCTCCACCATGTTGCTGCCAATGTGGACCTCCCCTGGATTGCGACTGTTGCGGAGCTTGAGACTCGAGTGAGGATGCGGCGTCAAAGACTACGTTGTTCCCAGGTGCTGAAGATGCTTGGTGTTGGTACGACTCGGTCGCGTAACGGGGATCGAGATCCTCATCCATGGATTCGCGGTAGCGCCCGTTGTTGATCAGCGGCTCTTTCTGATCCGACATCTTGCTGAGCAACTCTTGTTGTGTGCAGTGGTGGGAAAGTGGAAGTGTTACTTGCAGTGCCGAGTACAGAACAACACCTGGACACTGCATCAAAATGCGTTACCGATTTCCGACCCTAACTGGTCTTTCCTCTCGGGCGGGAGATGAAGTGGCTCGAGCGCGTACAGTGTGCCTTTTCGGCAAGGCTGAAATGAAGAGAGTGGCAGGCAGCTTAAACTTGTGTATTT
This sequence comes from Ustilago crameri, assembly GCA_024271935.1. NCBI lineage: Eukaryota > Fungi > Basidiomycota > Ustilaginomycetes > Ustilaginales > Ustilaginaceae > Ustilago > Ustilago crameri. The sequence goes on along the minus strand of JANBMJ010000003.1, from coordinate 1,161,335 downwards.
TTGGTTCGGCATCCCGAGCGTCAGAGAGGAATGTGCATGTGCCAAAATATGCCTCCACAACGCACAGAACAAAGCGTAAAGTTTGTGACAGCTGCCAACCCAACCCGTGCCGTGAGGTTGCATGCATAACGAAAGCTTCCCCGTGCACACCAAGCAACATCGTTCGACCGTTCTGACTTCGTTGGTCGACACAAGCAACCACAAGCATACAGTACGAACCATGTCGGACAACAACACCAAAGACGGCGAGGGCGCACCCTCGGTCCTCACTTCCAAGTTTGCCAAGCTCAACCCCTTCTCCCGCACGGGCAACTCAGACCCTGAAGGCGGTGGAGACAACCTCGGTGAAGAGGTAGAGTTCGACTCGATCGCCGGTGGTGGTCATGCCGCTCGTCGAACTAAGATCACCAAGTCGGAGCTTCGAGTGAGTCATGCGCTGCGACAGTTCCTTGTCGACGAAAAGGTTCTCTCGCCCTCAGATGCCGCTCTGGATGATCAGCAGGCGCAGAGCTCGGAAGCACTCAAAGTACTGGTGGACAAGTCTCATATCGACGTGCCCGAATACGTCAGAGACAGGTCTAGGCCGCTCAGCGAGTACTTCATCTCATCTTCGCACAACACTTATCTCCTCGCTCACCAGCTTTATGGCACCTCCTCCGCCGTGGCGTACGAGCACGCCATCCGCACAGGTGCTAGGTGTGTCGAGATTGACGCCTGGGACAACGATGACAACCCTGCCGAGCCCAAAGTCACCCACGGGTACACCCTCGCCAGCCACATTCCCTTCCGCCAAGTGTGCGAGACCATGAAGAAGGCCATCCAGCTCGAAGAAGAAGAATCCAAAAGCGACCCGAGTTTCAAGCCCGCACCCATCCTCCTCTCGCTCGAGAACCACTGCGGTCATGACGGTCAGAGGAGACTCGTCGACATCATGCACGAAGTCTGGGGCGACTTGCTTATCTCCAGTCCCGTCGACAAGGTCCAACCCGCTTCCGAGCACACGGCTTTGGCGCACCTGGGAGCCAAGATCGCTGTCATGGTCGAGTTCCACCCTGACTCAAACCCTCCTGTCGAGCACCCGGACGAAGAAGACGATGAGGAAGAAAAGAAGAACAAAGCCGCCCGCAATGAAGCCAAGAAAGCTGGCATCATCCCTGACCTCTGTGCGCTTGGTGTTTACGCTCAGTCCGTCAAGCCCACCAACGACTCGTGGTACACTTCGACGCTCACCAACGGCCCGCACGACCACCTCATCAACATCTCTGAAATCGGTCTTCTGGACCTTCTTCCCAAGAACGCTGATGCGATCCAGAAGCACAACGCGGAGCACCTGATGCGTGTCTACCCCAAAGGCACGCGGATTAGCTCTAAGAACCTCAATCCCGTACCGTTCTGGGGCGTGGGTGCCCAAGTATGCGCGCTCAACTGGCAGACGTTTGACCACAGCATCCAGCTCAACGAAGCGCTCTTCAGCGGCTCGGACGGCTATGTCCTCAAGCCCCCTGGTCTTCGCCTTGGCGGCAACGGCAAAACCAGCCTTGGCCACAAGAAGCTCCGCCTGCACATCGCGGGCGCGACCGATCTCCCGATCCCGAAAGGCCGCGAGGCAGACGACATCCGTCCTTACGTCACCTGCACTCTCATCCTGCCTTCGGACCTAGAGCAGGAACCGCCGAAGCGCAAGACGAAGGCGTACAAGCAGCACAAGCTCGGCATCATCCACAAGAGCGAGCAGCCGATTCCGACCGATCCGATCTGGCACGAAACGCTCGAGTGGGAGTTCGAACACGACGAGTTGGCATTTTTGAGGATACTGATTAAGAGCGATGATAAGTTCGCCCGCAACCCGCTCTTCGCCGTCGCCGCAGTGCGTCTCGTCTACGCTGACGCTGCTGGTTGGCGGTTCATCAGACTGCTCGATCTGAAGGGTAGAGAAACTCATTCGACGCTGCTCGTGCGTTTTGAGTGGGCGTAGATATGACCGGATTTGTATGTATGGGAATTGCAAAGATCGATGTGATAATGCTAGGAACAGGAATATGCGATGTGTATGTGTATGCGAGTGAATCTACCAATAAGTAACAGCGCGAGCATCCAACTCTCCCAAGCCGTTCTTCTCCCTCCTCCTCTTTTCGAGCATCCACTTTTCGAACCACTTTGCCATCTTTGCCCTACTCGCGGGACTGTGCACATTGACCGTGGCAATAATGCGGTCGTACTTGGTCGAGAGCGCGAATGCCGTGAGCTCAAAGAAGCTCGAGTGCTCCGAGTACGGTACGCCATAGATCATGTAGTCCGGTGTGCTATCTCGTGTCGGGAACAGATTCTGCGGGCCAAACGAGCGCGCCTGGTTCCACTGAATCAGCCGGTCCAGGCTCGGCGAGACAGTGTCCATGCCAGCAGGAGGCTTGTACGTCCATCCAGTGGGTCGGAAGGCTACTGCGTGCGTGAAGTCATGCCCTCGGGTGCGGAGCGCGGCGACGACATCACGCAGACCCTCGCCGTTGATGGCGTGTAAATTAGTAACGTGCACTGAGGCTGACGGGCTGCGGGTGAGCATGGAATGCAGTTCGGGATCTTCGAGCTGCGCGTAGACGCGGTACTTGCGCGAGTCCATGCAGAAGATCTTGGAGTTCATGGCGCGAGCCACGGCTTTGACGATGCGCTCCTTGCCGATCGTGTAGGTGCCAATGACGACAAGCAGTCGGCGTCCATTACGACGCTGAGCGGAGGACACAGCATCGCGACTGGACTCGGAATGCTTGGTGAGCCAGTTGGATGCATTCGTGCCTTCAGATGAGGCGGGCTTGCTGTCTCCATCGCCTTCTTCTTTCTTGACTGTCAGAGAGGAGGACGCCTCGGCAGATTCCGGCTTCGACTCGGATTCTTGCTTGATGACATCGTTGTTGAAGTCAAGCAGGGCATCCTCGGAAGGCTCGAGCTTGATACGCGGCGTGGGCGATTCTGATGCTGCAGAAGGGCTCTCGTAGGTGCTGTCTTCTTCCTCGGGACCATCTCCGTTTTGTTCGCCCTGGAAAAGATCCTCTTCGTCGTAGTCCAGATTGTCATCCAGTGTCTCCTCTTCCTTGATTATCGACTCCGACGATTCTTCGGTCTTGACTCTGAGGTCGTCAGCGCTGTTTGATCGTGGCGGTACCGGTAGAGGTGAAAGGGTTCCGTCTGGATTCTCCATTTTTGTGCTGAACCAGCCTTTGAACGCATTGGCTTCAGCGCTGTTCGGATCAACTTTGTTCTTGACTGTGCGAGGAGGCGCTTGTCTCCAATCTTCCACTTCCTCTGTCTTAGCTGCAGCCCGGTTGTCTTCGAGCTGCTGCTCTGGCACGATGCGTCGGACGAGCTCCGCGCACGCTTCAATGACTTGGTCTTGCGCTGGGAAGCAGTAGTGCGGATTGCAATATGTCGTGTCAAGGTAGATGATATCCAGCTTCTTGCCCGCTATAGACGGATGATTGGTGTGGACAGGGCTTGCACGAAAGTCGCCACAATGGAGATAGCGAAAGACACGGCCAGTACCGATGTAAGGGCTGGCATGGTTCCTTGAGAGCAATTGGCACGTCTGAGGTCCTTCGAAGAGGAAAAGGCATGAGCCAGGACAGTGATTGGCTTCAATGCATGTCACCATGACGCCACCGCTGTCGGGAACAGGCACGGCTACCTCCATTGGGAGTGGACGAAGCCACTGAGGATCTACGCCGAGATGCGTCCGGCAAAGATTAGCTGTTGTAACACTGCAGTAGATGGGACCGTGATTCCAATTGGCAGTCATTCCTCCGTAATGATCACTGTGAAAGTGGGTCAGGAAGTAGCCCTTGCATCCTTCGATCTTGCTAAAGCGAAAAGCGTCAACCGTGAGCGGCATACCTTCCAATGCCTTGTAGAAGGGTGCAGTCCTCGCTTCTGGACGGCTTCTAGCTTTGCCTCGATAATTGGCAGCCTCGACTGCGTCTGCTGTCGCCCATTGCTTGGACTCGGAATGCGACTTCATAAGCACTGTGAATGCAGAAGAAGCTGCACGCTTGGCTGAAGACAGGAACGACGTTCGCTCTGTTTGTGGTGCTGTCGTCGATTGCGGCAGACTGGCTGTACTGTGACCAGCATGGTTTGTCGGCACTCTGGGAGCGTCGAATGCAGAGGCTAGCTCTGATATTGAGGTGAGTTTAGGCGGTTGTAATTGTACTGACGGGTGTCCCACAGTCTCTTTTGCATGTGCAGGAGGGACAGATGTCGGAGCAGGCGAGCAAGATTGGCTTGGAACTGGGTCGTTGACTGGAGCAGTAAGTTGTTCGTTGACATGATCCTGCAGCACCTCGTGCTCCGGTACTGATGAGTCTTCTGCATCAAGACAGGAGTTGACGTGTGCCTCGATGGTATTGAAAGGCACTTTCTTGGCGCAGATGGGACAATCTGCTGTGCGTGTCGGCTTCAAGTCATTTTGTTCAGATGCTTCTCGAGGGGCATCATTCTCCCTTCGATCTGACGATGAACGCCGAGCCGAGTCAGCAAGAGATGATGACGAACTTGATGGTTGCCCGTTGCCGAAGAATGATAGAAGAGAGGGCTGAGCTGTGACGCTGGAGCTAGCAACTTGTTTCGAAGGACTAGAGGAAGCCAGCTTTCTCCTCTTTGTAGGAGATGCAACCGCGGACGGTGCCATCTCTGTGCTGCATGACCCTGCTACGAGCTCTTGTCGTGTCGTAATTTGGGCCTATGCTGCGAATGCTTTGTCGAGAGATGATGGACGAGACCGACTTCTTCGGCATCTTCAGATGGATGAGTCAAGCGGTCTGACTTCGAACTGTGCCGTATGCACCTCCACTGAATTTGTGCATGAGATTGCAGCAGCAGAGCACTTTTTGCCACGCTCAGGGTTCAGTTTCTGCGTTGGAGAAAAAAAAAAAAAAAAAAAAAAAAAAAAAAAAAAAAAAAAAAAAACTGATTTTGTTAAACCGTCCTCATCACGTGTGGAAGAAAGGGCCAAATTATTCAAGACGCAGGGGCCCGCTCATCACGCAGGGAAATCCAAAGTGATGCTCTCCGTCGTTCCAAATCTTGACCCTCTTTCCGCACCACCACGTCTCACCACATATTATCTCGCAAACATGTCGGCGGTGCGTCCCGTAGTCGGTAGCGGTCTTGGTAAGTGTCATCCTAGAGCGCATTGAAAGCTCGTCCAAGCTCAGAGCTCGATCGGATGCTGACAATCTTTACTCTGCATGCCTGCGTATGCATTCGTTTCGTGGACTTCAACAGCCAGCTGCTGCACGGTAGTATCCACATTCGGCGCCGTCATTCTTGCCATCTTCGGCTATGGCTTCTCGCACAACTGGCCCGCACTCATGGGCAGCACAAACGACCCAGAAGACGGATTGGCGGTAGGCCAGACCTGCTACGTCGCAGCCATCATCTATCTCGGATTCATCGCATTCTGCGGCTGCCAGCTCGGCGTCCACAGAAGATATAGCCGGATCCAATTGTGATTGCTTCCACTCATCCTGTTCAGCATCTCAACCCAGGGAATGTCCCCGACACGAAGCTGGAATCACACGAAGCTCTACGATCCTGCCCACTTGATCTTCATCCCTGTTTATACCAATCAACGCAACTTGATGCAGCAGCAATTCATGCTTTCATATGACTACACCACGACCGGATGATGGTAGGCCGAAAGTCAATGCAGGAAGGTCAGACTTTTGGAGTTTGGGTTGCTCAGTTGTCGTCTGCAAAGGTGCAGCTCGGGCCGTTTCGTGTAGCAACAATGAGCGAGACACGTACTTGCTTGTGGACAACACAACGAGCCGGACAGCAGAGACTATGGATTGAACCCCGGGTTTTGAGAATGCTAGTAGTCAAGGGTTCGAAGATGGGATGAGCAGAGCATTCGTTTCATCTTTGAAGGGGAGAAACACATACCGGCACAGAAGTTGATTCGGACCCTTCGCCCGATTCATCTGGGTCCAAATCGGAATCGGGACAAGATCATGTGTCGCTTTGAATCAGGAGCCGATGCGTATTGCTTCAGGGAACAGCTTGTAGTCACCCAAGAGCCGAAGGGTTCGATCGCCAGATACTTGTGAAATCGGGCCTTCTTTTGACGATTAACAATTGTGAGCCGCGGCAGGGAAGGTGTTGATGTTTCAGTCTTGCAGGGACCAGCAAACAATGGGGGCCATAATACATTGCGTTCAGCATCTGAGAATACGTAAAAGCTGGGAGCGGAGTGGCACTTGAAGTGAAATCTTGGCGGAGCCGCGGCGTTCTAGCAGGAGTCGGATCAGGCAGCCGCGAGCGATAAACCAACAAATGCCCTCTTCCACAACTAGGGAACTTGCTCCGCTAGGAAACGCGGCTCTTTCTTTTTTCGGCTGGGTAAAGCAAAGTCATATCTAATTCTCCGCACTCTCATTCGTTTCGTCATACTGTTCCTTTTTTGACCAGCTGACCCTCCTCATCGCTTTGGAAGCACTGAAGGCCAAAAGATGATGGCGGTGATGAGACTGGTGAAGACGAACAGGCTAGATTCAAGTCCGACAGCTGGTAGTCATCGTTTCATCTGCCGATGTTGAGTTGTAGGATCACGGGCTTGCGGTTCAATCAAAGAAGGACAGCTCGAACTTGGTTCCAATGGCGGCTCAGGCAGGAGCCGACGCGGTAGGCGAAACAGCGGTTGCAGACGACTTGCCTTAGCCGCGCCCAAAATGTGGAGCAGCCGAGCCAGGTCCGGACCGCTCTTGCCTCTGCCACACTCTATGATCCTTTTTTCAGCTGCGAAGAGCAGCCATGATTGTTGAGTAGGTCCTATTGGAGAGGTCTTACGTAGGTGAATAGCCGACCCACTTTTTGCTGTTGTTCCGATCCCGTTCTTTGCTGCCTGCTGTGGGCGCCTCGTAGCGCTCTATACTGTGACCATGGCAACCTGAACAGCGGCTTCGAATCCACAATATGGTGTCGTTTACCACAGGTTTGCGCCATGCCTGAAATATGTTGCTTCATGTTGACAGCTGGGTGTCCACAGCAGGGACCCACCGCTTTGACCCCGTATCGCTCGCTTTGCTGGACAGAACAGTCGGCTGGCTTTCAACGATTCATCTCTTGCAGGAGAGGTCTGAGCGTATGACCTCGCCAATTGGACCATGACGCTTTCAAAGCAATCGTCTATCCGAGCTGATCTGGTCGTGACTACATATACCTGAGGTCACCATTGTCCTGATCATCTCTCTCTGCTAAACCTTCCCCACACCATCAGGACTTGTCCCATCTGCACACGTTTGCCGCGATGTCGATCCTCGTACCCACCGTCTCGAGCTCGATCGAGCATATCACTTCGACCCATATCGCCATCGGATCCGTCGTCGTTTTCATCCTCCTCTGCCTGATCGCACCCGACCGCTACATCTTTGCGTCGCACCGCAAAGGCATCAAGGAGGTCCCCGGCGCTTTGCCCCTTGTTGGCAATCTTCCCTTCCTCCTCGACATTGCTGCTAAGCGACGCCGTTTCCTCGATGAGTTCCTTCGCATGCAGCGCACCATCGGCGCCGGTGGCCAACCATGGGCGGCTACTTTCCCCTACCTTGGCGGCCGTGTTACCTCGATCAACCGCCCAGAGTACATTCGATGGGTGCAGAAGACCAACTTTAAAAACTACATCAAGGGTCCTTTCTTCCAAAAATCCATGGGAGATGTTATGAGCTTGCACGGCATCTTTGTCGCCGATGGAGAGGTGTGGCGCAAGCAGCGCAAGATGGCCTCGCACATTTTCAGCGTCGGCAACTTCCGCACCCACGTCCAGAACACCATCCAACGCGATCTTGGCATCCTGAACAAGCTGTTTAAGGAAGCAAGTGCAAAGAACGTCGAGATCAATCTGCCGGACCTGTTCTTCAGGTTCACGCTCAGCTCGTTCTCGCTCATGGCTTTCAGCGCTGACATCAAGTGCCTTCCTCAGGACGTCGCTGGACTGGATCGTGTGGTGGAATTCGCCGCAAACTTCGACTATGCTCAGCGTGTCATGGATGAACGCTTCGTCGACCCTCTGGCCAGCATCACCGAGCTGTTCTCGCCACAGGGAAGGAAGATGCGAAAGACGATCAAGGCGCTCCACGGCTTCTGCTACGAAATCATCGACCTTCGACTCGCTGCTCGTGCACGAGGCGAGGCTCAGGCTGCATCTGGAAAGGGCGACAAGGACCTTCTCGCGCTCTTCATGGAACAGAACCTGACTCGCGATGAGCTTCTTCCTGTTGTACTCAACTTCCTCATCGCCGGTCGTGACACCACTGCCCAGGCTCTTGGCTGGTTGTTCTACGAGCTCTCCAAGTCGCCCGAGTGTATCGAAAAGTCACGTGCCGAGATTCACGAGAAGCTCGGTGCCGGTGCCAACTTCCGTTCCATGGCTTACGACGACCTCAACTCGCTAGTGTACGTCCAGGCGTGCTTCTTGGAAGCTCTGCGCCTCCACCCTTCGGTGCCGAAGAACCTTAAGGTTGCAGTCAAGGACGACGTGATCCGACCCTACGCACAGCAGACCTCGGACGCCGATGTCGCACCCAACGCTGTTGCCACTGCTCAGAAGCTTCCTGACCTCATCATCAAGAAGGGTGAGACCGTGACATGGCAGGACCACACCATGGCTCGCATGCCCGAACTCTGGGGCGAGGACTGTGAGCAGTTCAAGCCGGAACGCTTCATCGAGACGCGCGAGGATGGCAGCACTGGTATCAAGACGTACTCGCAATACCTCTACCATGCCTTCAATGCCGGACCGAGATTGTGCCTCGGCCAGACATTGGCGACGTACGAGGGCTGCGCAGTCGTTGCCGAGATCCTTGGCAACTTTGATGTCAAATTCGACCTGCAGGCGTTGAAGAACGACGAGCCAACGTACGACGATTCGTTGACACTGCCCATCAAGAACCCGTACAAGGTGCGAGTTCAAGCGCGAGACGACTAGGCTTAGTCTCCTCGTCAAGCCTACACGGTCTCTTTAGTATATACCCTCGTTCATGTAGCTTTTACCGTATCTCTAGAACGGAACACAATCTTTAATCTAATTGAACCATCCCGAGCAGTTCGTGAGCTTGGTACAAAGACTCTGAAGTTTGACTCCATGGGATCAGATAAGAAAATCCACTAGTCGAGCTGACATGAGCACACAGCTAGGAAGGGCAGCAGGCGTGACCGTCAAGGTTCTCTTGCTGAATTTGAAAGTCGGAAGAAAGTGGGAAACTGGGGGATGGAGAAATTTGAAATTTAAAAAAGTTGCGGTGTGACTCTGTCGGTGATGCCTTTGACATTGCATGGTGGCGTGCACAAGTGAATTTGAATATCGTCTTTCGGCCTCTCGGAACAGTATGGATGAACGTGCTCTGCAAGGACAGAAGATTGTTTGCTTCCCGAAGGTCATCTCCTTACATCATTTGACTCGACCATGACTGGATTCTCTTAACCTCCCCCTACCATCTACCTATCATCACGCCGTGGCATGTCAGACTTGTCCGTGACTCCCACGTAGCTCGCCACGATACTTCAACTCGTCACCCCACATAGGAGTAGCTCGAGAGCATGCCAACACCAAACAACATGTCAAGCTCGATCTTGCCGACGGCCAATGCCGACAACTCTGTGGACGCACCAACTCACTTCAACCCCAGCCAAAACGACCGCAAGTCATCCTACGACACGGACGCTGCTTCACCCAACGAGGATGGCCTCATCCTTGATCCAAATGGAGGTGTTCCCAAGCTTCGTTCAGCACTCCAAGACGCACGCGACTCGACAAGTGCGGCCAAGGGCGTCCTGCTATCGCTCGGCTGGCTCGACCGCCTCCTCTCATTATTCATTATCGTCGCAATGATTCTCGGCGTCATCATTGGCGAGTTCGCACCCAACGCTGCGCAGAACCTGCAAAAGGGCAACTTCCGTGGCGTGTCCGCACCGCTTGTCGTCGGGTTGATCGTTATGATGTGGCCCATCCTCACCAAAGTCCAGTACGAGCGTCTGCCACAAATGTTTGCAACCCGGCGGCTGTGGTATCAACTCGCCATGTCGGTAGTCCTCAACTGGGTCGTTGGGCCCTTCGTAATGCTCGGACTTGCATGGGCAACGTTGCCGGACTTGGACCACTACCGCGTGGGGATCATCATGGTCGGTCTGGCGCGGTGCATTGCCATGGTTATGATCTGGAACAAGATCGCACGCGGTGACAGCAACACGTGCGCCATCATTGTGATTGTCAACTCGATCCTCCAAATCGTTCTCTACGCTCCGTTTGCCGTCTTCTTCATCAACATCATCTCGCACGACGATGGCTTCACCGTCGACTACTCTGACGTTGCCATCGCCGTTGCGATCTACCTCGGGATCCCACTCGCAGCGGGCGTCGCTACGCGCTTCCTCGTCCTCGGCGTGTTCGGCATGGACTTCTTCCAAAAGAAGTTCCTCCCCTACTTCGCCCCGCTCTCGCTCATCGCACTCCTCTACACCATCATCATCATCTTCGCCGAGCAGGCCAAGCATATTCTGCACAGCCTCGGCCCCGTTTTTCGAACGTTCGTCCCGCTCGTGGTCTACTTCGCACTCATGTGGACCGGTAGCTTCGCGCTCATCTGGTGGCTCTCCGTGCGATACGGAAAGACGGAGTGGGGTTACCAGATGGCTGTGGTGCAGGCGTTCACCGCGGGCTCGAATAATTTTGAGTTGGCAATTGCGGTGTGTGTCGCAGTGTTCGGAGCGCGTTCGGACGAGGCGCTGGCAGCAACGATCGGCCCGCTAGTCGAGGTGCCCGTGCTGCTGGTGCTAAGCTGGGTCGCAATGTTCGTCGGTAAGAGGCTCAGATGGGATAAATCTTTGGAGCAGCAACAAAGCAAGGTCAAAAACGAGGCAGAGGGACATGGAAAAGTGAAAAAGTTTGGATCAAAAAGGAGAAGCTAGGGTAGTTTTTGTTCGTCGTTGTCATACTTTGCATCCTATAGACTTGTCTTCGTGTAGTCGTTTCGCATAATCTCATCAGTTTCGTTCTCGTTTTGCTTTTGTGCAAAGTCTGAATCACGGATCGAGCTCCGGCCGACGAACATGAGCAGTTTGAATCCCTCGATCCTGCAGGGCGATCCACATAGCAACAACTCAGCACAGACGCGTATCCCTCACACGCTATACGTTACGGTAATGAGATTCTGATTGCAGCTTCGACGATTTGACAGGACTCTTGTTCCAAAAGGACTCCTACATGCCTTGAGCTTCGCTTAGTGCTTCTCAATGTCCTGCTCGAGGACGAAACGGTAGCGGACGTCGTTGTTCTCGACGCGCTTGACGGCCTTGGAGCAGTCCTTCATGGGCATGACCTCGACCCACGGCTGGATGTTCTTCTCCGCAGCCAGGGCGAGCATCTGGAGAGCCTCCTTCTTGCTGCCAATGTGGGACGAGCCCATAAGACAGCCGTTGCCGGCGAAGTTCTGAATGCGAACCTTGAAGCTGTCCTCGGGCATGCCGACGCAAATGAGACGGCCGTGCACCTTGAGCGTGCTCAGGATGGTGGGCAGGTCAACAGCGTTGGACGAGGCCGTGTTGATGATAAGGTCGAACGGCTTCGACTTGTAGTCCTCGGCCCAGTTGGGGTTCTCGGCAGTGGAGACGAACTCCTTGGCTCCCATCTTGAGAGCGTCCTCCTTCTTGCGGGGCGAGTGCGAGATGGCAACGACCTCAGCACCGAGGGCGTGGGCGAACATGACACCGAAGTGGCCAAGTCCACCGATTCCGACGATTCCAACGCGCTTGCCGGGGCCAGCACCGTTGCGAATGAGAGGCGAGAAGAGCGTCAGACCTCCGCAAAGCATAGGGGCGGCGTGCTCCGACTTAAGGGCCTCAGGAATGGGGAAAACGAACTGCTGCTGGGTACGAATGTGCGTAGAATAGCCTCCTTGAGCCGGAGTACCGCAGTGGTGGTTCGCATTGTAAGTGTCGACAAGCCCCTTTCCGGACTCCTTGTCGCCTTGACAGTATTGCTCCTCCTCCTGGACACATGGGGGGCACTTGCCACAAGCATCGACTTGAGCTCCAACACCTACACGGTCTCCAACCTTGATACCCTTAACGTTCTTGCCAACCTTGGTGGCAGTGCCGATGATCTCGTGGCCGGGAATGCAGAACTTGTGCTGAAGAGGGCCCCAACCACCCGAGATGGTGTGGACATCAGATCCACAGACACCACAGTGAGTGATGGCGATGTCGACATCGTCGTCGGTCTCCTTCTTGAGGTCGAAGTCGTAGACCTTGAAGTCGGTCCAGTTCTTGGTGTCAGCGATACCGTATCCGCGAGGCATGATGAATGATTGTTTTGGTTTGTAATTTGGGGATAGAGTGTGAAGGAGCAAGAGAAAGAAGCCGAGGTTTATAAAGCGTATGCAAATTCGGGACAGACCGAAGACTGGCAAGTGGGCTTGAGTGGACGGCTATGTAATGCTCTACTGGACAGGCACTTCATCCCAGGATTCATCTCGCCGACTCAAGGTGGGGCGATCGATCAACTCGCCAGAGAGAATGTGCATTTTCTCCCCACGTTGACTGCACTTTCTCTTTTCTTCCAGCAGTTTGGCGCCCGTGCTCAGCGATGATGTCGTGGGTCCCTCTTTTTTTGCAGACAAGTGACACTGCTCAAGTGCCTCTGCTCCACTTTCACTTCTCACACAAACACACGACATCACATATTCAAAAACACTTCCCACCGCTTCAACTGTCTCCCAGCATTGGCTGACTTATGCCGCTTCGGCAAGCATTCGATCACGACCCAAAGTTACGTACCTGTCTGTAACACTCTCTGACCTCTGTTGCAGCTCGAAAATCTTCAACCGGCGACTTAACTTAGGCACCGCTTGTCGCCGTGCACCCGAGATTTGGATGTCTGCGTGGCTCTCTAGGCAGGCTTGCAAACTCTGTGGCCGCCTCGGACGATGATGTCCATGCAGCTCATGAGCCTCGCTCCGAGGGCTGTCGCAATTAAAGAGCAAACAAGTTCGGTGGGATCTCCTCATGTGATCAACCACTCTATTGGGGGAAGGTGGGCCTCGTGCGTAAGAGATTGCCGATGTCATTTAGCCTCCCCACGCCATGCAGACTTTCATTGCCAATTTCTGATCCCCTTTTCTGTTCATGATTTCTGGTTTCTGGTTTCTGGTTTCTACTTTTCGTTTTTCTTGTTTTGTTAGTCCGCGGCCCTGCTTCAACTTTCTTCTTGATTCACATCTCTTCTTGACTCCGTCTTACCTCGACTCAGCATCCCATTGTTTCTCGAGTCAAGCTTCATTTGGACGCTGTGACTCACGACTCAGCCTTCTCATCAACATCGACTGGACCTTCCGACGCAGCTTTGCTCTTCATGCGATCTTATCTCTGATCAGACCTCTACCCGATCTAAGCTTATCACGACTCAGCCTTCTTGGCATCGCTGGGACTTCATCTGGACAACCCGCCTCGATTTATAGACCCCAGCTTTCGCTTCCCCGCACCTTGATCCTCACCGGCCCTCGCTAACACAGTATCCTCCACAATGTCGATAGCAAACACCGCCCCATCCTCAGCGCTGTTGCCCACCGTGATTGCAGTCTCGATCTGCTCTCTCACCGTGGGCTACTTTGCCGGCATGGGCCGCTCGCTTCTCTCGTACAACGCCAACTCTCGCCGCATCCTCGACTCCGACTTCGACTCGGACTCTGACATCGACTGGGAAGAAGAACAGGCTGCGATCATGGACAATCACAAGGACAAGGCGGTGCTGGAACTCGAGGAATGCAAGATGATCCTCGCGGTCAGAATGGACATCAAGATGGAGAAGGGCAAAACCGCGGCGCAGTGCGGACATGCCACGTTGGCGGTGTACAAGTTGGCAAAGAAAGTGACACCCAAGTTCGTCAGGCAGTGGGAGAGGAGAGGTCAGGCCAAGGTGGCCGTCAAGTGTCCAGACGAGGAAGCTATGTTGCAGCTCGAGAACAAGGCTAAGGAATTGGGAATCGCCGCAAGGTCCATCATTGATGCGTAAGTACTCATCAACCTTCACCATTCATCATTCGTGGCAGCAGCTGACAGCTCTACGAACCGTTTATCTTTCTCTTGGCTACAGTGGCCGCACGCAGATCGCTCCCAACACACGGACAGTGCTCGGTCTCGGCCCAGCACCCGTGTCGCTCATGAACCAGCTCACCGGCCATCTCAAGCTTCTCTAATTCGTCTCACAGCTCGCGCATACACTGTACAACAGCAATACCACAGACAAAACCCGCCAGAGATGACGAATGAATAGAGCGATTCCAAAAGAGACAATCCGACAAAAAGCTGGTGATAGATTAGGGGTTGCTGGAGGAAGCGTATCCGTGACTTCTTCAGTTGATAGCCTCGGCGACCATCGACTTCCACTTGCGCTGAATTGTGATGGACTCGCGGAAGATCTGTGTACGGCACAAAAGAAAATGTGGTTAGGTCAGCTTCTCGCACTCGCAATCTGCTAGATGGAATATTGTGCGTACTTACCTTGTACTTGACGTCCAGCAAAGCGCTGAGTTTGGCGTTCTTCTGCGGGAAGACCAGCGTGCCTGGCTTGGTCATTCTGACCATCAAATCCCACAGATGGTCCTTGTACTTGAACGACGATTCCTCTGCCACCTTTTGGTCCTTAATCTCCGTCACCTCCTTCGGCGCGTGCTCTCCACTCGCGCCGCTCGCCTTCGGGTCTTTGACATCCGCGGCGAACCTGCCGAGGATCGCACTGCCGGCGACGACACTCGCTGAGGAACTGAACGGGAGCTGGACCGGCATATCGCACACGTCCGCGATGAGCTGCATGAACACCGGATTCTTGACATGTCCACCGCTCATGTAGATCGAATCGATCTTGTGGCCCTTGGCGTTCATCTCCTCGACAACGTGCCTCGTCTGCAAAGCGATGGCTTCCAGCGTCGCGTAGTACTTGAGCGCAAGATCAGCGAGGCTGCGGTCGAGCTTAAGGCCAGTAATCATACCTCTCATCGTTGAGTCCGCGAGAGGAGAGCGGTTGCCGTGGAAGTCTGGGTAGATGAACAGGTCTTTTGTCAAGAACGACGCGTGCGGCGCTGAGGCTTCATGGGCGAGAGAATCGATCTTGTCGTGCAAGACCGTAAAGGTGTTGCGGTTGGTTTCCGAGGCGACGGTCCGAAGTTGGGGGCAGGCTGGGTGGGTGTCGATGATAAAGTCGATGAGTTGACCGGTGGAAGACTGGCCGCCTTCGTTCATCCAGAGACCAGGGAAGACGGCGTGTTTGTAGGGGCCCCAAATGCCATCGACGAGGATGCCGTTGGGAGACTGGATGCAGTAGCAGGTGCTGGTGCCGGCGATGGCAGCGAGGCGGTTTTGAGAACTGATCAGCGACGGATGGTTACTAGCCTCGTCAACGGGGTTGGTTGCTGGGGCGGCGACAGTGCCAACCCATCCAGCGTAAGCGTCGATGAGAGCAGAGCCGACAGCCGTACCCGGAAGCAAACCAAGCTCAGCTGCAACTTCGGCAGTAAGACCGTCCCCAACAGGTTGACCGGCCATGAGAACGATACCGTTGCGACCAGGGACACCGCCAAGCTGTTTGAAATCGTCCTTGACCAGCTCGCCCAGGCCAATCTGCTCGAAGAACTCTGGCTGCCATCCAAGCTCGGAGCCGTCGACTCCCGGAGGGATGTACGAACACTTGCAGACGAGCGAGCAGTTGCTCCTTGCCAACGAGCCCGTCGCCTTGTAGGTGAGATAGTCTGGAAGATCGAAGAACATGCACTGCTTGAAGAGTTCTTGTGGCATGTGCTTCTTCAGCCACAGGACCTTGGGGATCTCCATCTCGAGCGACATGGTCTTGCCCACATAGTTGAGCACCTTGGAGCCGGTCGAGTTGATCAGCGCAGCCTCTTCCTCTGCACGGTGGTCGGCCCAAACGATGACGTTGCGTTCACCGGGACCCCACTGTGCCTGTCCGGCATTGGATGGTTGCGGTGTGACGGCGATTGGGTTGCCGCTAAAGTCAGTGACTGCCAGCGAGCATGTCGCATCGAAACCGAGGCCCTTGATGTGGGCCGGGTCGACTTTGGATGCAGCGACTACTTCAGTGATGGCGAGCTTGATTTGTGACCAGATATCGGTGGTGGACTGCTCAAAGATGCGCGAGTCCGATTCGAGACGGTAAGTCTGAGTAGCATGGGTGGATTTGGCGAGGATATTGCCGTCGTCGTCGACCAAGGCTGCTCGCGCAGAGCCGGTGCCGCTGTGGACCCAGGTTCGTGTTCAGATTCAATTCATGTCAGCGTTGAGGTGATCTCTGCTGCGCAAAGAGTTAGATGATACTTACACGTCAACGCCAATGTAGTAGAACTTGTTGTCTGCCATCGTCGCTACAGTGGGATGATGGTAATGATGGAAGCAGACTCAGCGGGGAAGGGGTGAAGAACCAACCCTGCCGGAAAGGCGGGTGTTCGGACATCTTGGAAGGGACGTGAGTGAAATAGCCGACAAATTTCTCCCGCACAGACCGCAGATTAGAAGAATTGCCACACCCCACAGTGGGAGAATCAGAAGTGGGAGCAAAGATAGCCGGTCAAAATGACGAAATTCACCGAGCCGCCAAAGTTAGCTGTGTTAGAACATCAAGCTTCAAACATAGTCGCAAAATTGCAAACCATAATAGTCGCCCCGCGCGGCTCTCAAGCGACGCTTAACGAGCTGTGGACCCTTAACGAGGCCTCTTCATGCGAAGATAAGTCCCAGGCACAGGATGTCCTCTCATTTGATTGAGCGGTTTTGGCCGAGATTGCGGTAAGTCACTCGAGGTCGCATGACCAGCTTACATGCTCAAGTCAGCTGCCCTTGTGTTTGTTGTATTTAAAAGCTGCTCGAGGTTCCCATCCTCCTCGTCGCCTCCCCACTGACCAAATAGTTCTCTCAAAGATGATTACCAGAAAGGCGCTCTCGCTTCTCATCACGCTGGCCTGCGCATCGCTGGTGCGAGCTCATGCTCACTCTCCCGGTCTGGACGAAGATCACCATGGTGCAGGAGCACACAGTTCCGCCGAGTTCGCACCAATCCCTCTGGTCGAGTTCCCCTCGAACGACATCCACGATCCCTGGACCAACAAATACGCTGGTGTCGCCAAGCCAGCATACTCGGGCGTCAACACGTATGCTCATCTTCCCACCGCCAAGTGCCTCGATGATCCCGACCAGCTGTATGATGTAGCTGTGATTGGCATCCCGTACGATCTCACAGTGACTTACCGACCAGGTGCGAGCTTTGGACCCAACGCTATCAGACAAGCTAGCAGAAGACAGCGCGCGGGAAGGACTTACTCGCTCTACCATGCGCAGGATCCGTATGCTACTGGACTCAGGTTCCTCGACTGTGACGACATCCCCACGTCTGGCTTCGACCCTGCACTCGCCATTGACCAGATCGAGGCGGCTTACACCTCTCTCCTTCAGCGCCAGCCGGCATCCGACCCAACCGGACCCGCCAGCGCTTCATCTCCACCCACCGCCGTGGTCTCCACCGAAGCTTGGGATGCCTTCTCCAACGCTGGGCTGGCCAAGGATTCAAAGCCTCACCCCAAGATCGTCTCGATCGGCGGCGACCATACGATCGTGCTGCCCATCCTCCGTTCGCTCAACCGCGTCTATGGTCCCATCGCCGTCATCCACTTCGACGCGCACCTCGACACCTGGCCACCCGAAGTCTCACCCGCCGGCTCTCCCACGCGGCAGCACCAGATCCAGCACGGCACGTTCTTCTGGCAAGCGGCGCTCGAAGGGCTCATTGCCCGCAACGCCTCCATCCACGCCGGCATCCGCACACGCCTCGGCTCGTACGACGACATCACTCACGACGCGTCGATCGGGTTCGACATCATCACCTCGGACGACATTGACGATCTCGGCATCCCCGCCATCATTGACAACATCCGCACCAGGGTCGGCACCATGCCTGTCTACCTCAGCATTGACATCGATACGCTGGACCCAGGGTTTGCGCCGGGGACGGGAACGTTGGAGTCGGCTGGGTGGAGCCCTAGGGAGCTGAGGCGGATCTTGAGGGGGTTGGAGGGGCTTAATTTTGTCGGGTTTGATCTGGTCGAGGTGAGTCCGGCGTATGATCAGGCAGAGATCACGGCGTATGCGGCAAGCGATTTGATCTACGAGTTCATGAATCTGCTCACAAGGGGCAATGAGATGCAGGCGAAGGGGAAGGTCGCCGAGCCCAAGGGCAAGGGCAGGAAGAAGAAGGGAAAGGGCAAGGTCGCTGCTCTCTTCAGTCACAATGATGAGCTCTGATGTTGGTTTCAGACAATGTCATCATTCACACAAGTCTGCCGGTTTGTGATGCTTTGGCCATATTATTGTCTCTCATGTGAGATCAATCACATCAATCGGATCGGCCACCGCCTGTGTTTTGCGGGATACCCTCCTCTTGGTCCCACTCGCTGTTCCACTTCCAATTGCTTGCTCCTGCGCTCTCTCTGGGGCTTCCTCTGCGACTCCAGTAGCTGCTTGTCTCTTCCGTGTGGCGCTTGCCTTGACCTTCTTTACTGCATCACCAGCGTCTGTCTCTTCTAGGCCGACCTCTTCACTAGCAACTTTGCTCGGAGCTTGCGACTTGCTCGTCTTCTTCTTTCGCGGCGAAGCTGGCAAAGGCTCTGGCGGGTTGAGATGCTCCATTAGCGTCCGACCGGAACGAGCCAGGAACTCAACCAGTCGTTCGAAGCGTTCTTTCCGCCGGTACATCCCACGTACAACGTCTGCCCAAAGCGCCACATTTGTGTTCTTAGAGTTGTCCGCCTCTGTAACTGTATGGCAAGGACACACACCGTGTGTGGGAAGAATGGTATTCGTCGTGCAGTGCACATCTTCTTCGGGAAGACCGTTCGCGTGTTGCTGATTCAGAAATGAGTCTGCTAAGCAGGATAGATGGAAGATCGAGCTGCACACATGGCTTTCTGATGCCATGTTTGCTAGTGTATTCGATGGTGGTTCCGGACACAGAGCGAAGTCCAACTGGTTGGTAAGGTCGAGTGGCTCGTTGCAGAGCGCACAGGGTATCGTTGGCGCCGGTGGTGCGGCGTCGAGTGTCCGTGTATCCTGAGCTGCAACGTGGCGCTGGACAGAAGTCTGCATGAAATCACTCATGGCTTGCTTGGGTTCAGCCGTGGCAGAATATAACCGCGAAGCAATCGTGTGCTCGAGCCGGCTCCACTCGGCTTCTTCAGCGTCGAGGTCCTCGAATCGCATCCTGTGCATGACTCTCGTGTCATCTATCGCCTTTGTAGACTCTATCGCCCTTCCTTCAGCTTCTGCGTCATCGCCTTCAAGCAGCTCTTCCTCGTCATCTATGATAGCTTCCTTGCTCGCTTTGGTGATCCGCTTCGCCTTGCGCGTCAAGTCTGTGTTTGGTATTGAGGGAGGGGGCGAAGGGAAGTGGTCGAAGTCTTGAATGCAAGCATCAAGACCTTTCAAGTTCGCCGACCGCGGTAACGTCTCTGGCCAATGCGGAGCCTCTTCCGTGGCACCAGCCCTCGCCTTACTCGAGCTCTGACGCTTCTTGACAGGCTGTTCGACGACGCCAGCGTAGGCCAGGTCTTGAGTTGGAAGTTGCACGAGTGGAGTCCGTTTGCCATCGACACCGGTAAAGTCGCAAACGGCGATTGGGTAGAGAGGATGCAGGGGCTTGCCTGACCGACTGCGCCTGATGACCTGCAGAGAGTGTTGAGCATCTGTACTTGGCTGCAGCCGCTCAGCCGAGGCTTGAGCAGCATTCTCCAATCGCTGGTACGCCAACCAGGTCCACTCTGTGAAGAATGCTAGCTTCAGTCCCCATCCGCAGAACGGTTCTGATCTCAACAGGGCTCTCATTGTCAGCAGTCTTAAGTTTGGGGTCGATGGTGCCCTTGCCATGCGCCTTTTTGGCTTACCCCACCGAGTTTGACCCGGTGTCATGCTGGTCGAAGGAAACAAAGGCAGTCCCACCGCCGAGGTCGATTCCATGCGTGTTTTATCAGCGGTATATTCAGTGGAGAGAAACTTGAGATGGCGAGAGAGATGTGGTTTGGCCCAAGCCCATTCAAATTGTAGTGCAGCGATCTTGGAAGAGAAGCCGTAGACAATGCATTCCATCTCCCATGGACGCGCGCGCGCGGTCTTGTATGCCCCTTGTGTAAGGTCGCCATTATGCTGGCGCTTTCGTCTAGGCGGTGCTGGTGTAGATCCGATATAGGTGGTGCCTGGGGAGGAAAGCGAACGCAGAAAGTAGCAAGCATAGAATGGAGGAATGGTGTGCTTTGCGACCGAGGATGGCATCCTTGCGAGCGTTCCCGTGCGACGGGACGAGGTCACCCGAGAGAAGGACGGTGCTGATCAGGTGCCCATAGACCGAAGCACTCGTTCATGAAGGAGGTGGAGGCATTGTACCGATCTAAGGTCGGTGGTAGTGAGCGATAGCATGGATACTGTTGGTTTGTTTGGAAGAACTGGACTGTGCTTTCAAAATGCCGCCTCCACTTTTTCTCCGCGGCATCGACTTCTTCTTGCCGCGGATCGCGATTCTGACTTTCCCGAAGGACTCATCACTACTTCAGTGAAGTTTGAGATGTTGCATACTCAGCGACTGGGTATTGCTAGCGCTACGATACATCATGATGCTGCCTTTAGCCTCTGCTGACGGTCTCTCCACCAGAGTCTCCCTGTTTCATAGCTACCCAAATACACGCCCGCGCCTAACGCTGTCCAAGCGCCTCTCAGCGCTCCGCCTTTCATAAGCGCTTTCCAACCCTCCTTGACCGCGATCTCACGCATTGTGGCAATCACGCCTAGTGATCTCTTTGTCGCATCAATACCCGTGTCCAACATGATCCTAGTCTTGGCCACATCAATTGGGGTTGTGACAACCGCAGCAAAAGATCCCGCTATGGCAGCTGAGCCTCCTGCGACCAAGCCTGCTTTGACGAACCCTGTCCCGACGCTGGTCTCGTCCTTAGCTGCTTTGCGCCGAAATTCTTCTGAGGAGCGAACATCGTCAACGCCGCCATCCTCTTTGTGCGTACCAGCTTTGAGTCCTGCCCATTTGCCCAACACCTCCCGCAGCGACTCGTAGATCGGGAATTGAAGCGCGGTGAAAGGCAGATTTCGCCCAGCGAGGGCCAGATACGAGCGGCCGAAGGTCGATGCTAAAGGTGCTATTGCTGAGCGCGTTCTTTGGCCATTCGTCTTGGAGCTCATCTGGTGAAGCTTTTCCTGTGCGTCCAGAACTACGTTCCTGGCGGTAAATGCAGCGCTCCCTGGCGGAACCTGCTTTGTCACCTTATCCGCAGCATGTTTTATCGACTCCTTTGCGATTCGGCTTTTCGACTCCCCTGGGCCTGCCTTTTCAACGACTTCCTTCGCTGCGCCGGCAGCTGTCGTCACCGGACAAGATGCCGATGTTCCACCGACTGTCGAGGAGTTGGTATGCTTCTGCTGCTTGTTGACGACTTGAGCCCTTTGCTTGATGCTTTCGGCTGGAGTCAGAACGAGGCATGAGACCAGCTCAGCTGTGGAGCTCGCCAGCATGTGAGATAGCGCCGGTGGTGCATTTGCGATTGGTGAGCTTGAGGATGTTAGTGCGCTCTTAGTGTTTTCGTACGTGGTGAAGAATAGTCCGGCGGCGGGCAAGGTCGCAATGATGACGCTCCCAACACCTTGATAGAGCCCGCCATAGAGACCTCTTCCGGAAGGGAACCTTGTGATATAGTCTGGGGCTTGCAAGCGGGTCTTTAGCGTGTCCAGAGGGTAGATGAGCAGATCCACTGTGAAGGCCGCGAGCGCCCCGGCGACGACGGTGTCCATATCTGCCGCTGGGCGATGCTGAGATGCTTCTCAGGGTTGGGGAACGCCTAGCTTCTCGGAATAAATGCAAAAGATGGAGAGAAGGAGACAGCTTTGATGTGTTGGTGAGCCAATGTGGTTCTTACAGACGCTGTTAATCATCTTGGCTCACCTCAGAAAACTGGACCCTTGACTTGTCGAATGCAGGGTTACGTCAGAAGACCTAAGGTGGAGGTGTTCATAAATTTCGGGAGACGGCTGGCTTCTAAGCGGGTATCTTCGCTCGCTCTGCCGTATCCGAACGAATGCTTCTGAGTTAGCCTCCAGGAACCCGTAGTCAGCATCGACACCGCCTGACTGGTTAGCTGCTAGTAGGGGGCCGACAGGACATACAAACCGCCTACCGATGATGTGGATCACGGACCTCGTTAGCCATTCTCGACACGCCGCTGCAGCTAGTGAAGGTTAAATTGCGCAAGTAGACGCGGTGCCAAGCTTCGAAACGTGCCGCCGCTAAGCCGCCGCTAAGCCGCCGCTAAGCCGCCGCTAATGCGTTGCCGCAAACAAGCGAGCAACAAGCTGCAGGCCGTTGACAGCAACCCTCCCTCATCGAAGCCACTGTGGTTGCACTGCACAGCTGTGGGACCCTTTCGTACCTTGCAACGCAGTTCATTCCGGCACAGCTGGTGGCTTTTGGGGAGAGATATAAAGACTGGCTTTTACACCGCCAAATTAGTCGTCCGCTTCCATACCGCGAACCAGCTTCCTAATAATGTTGTCAAAAATTTCGCTGGCTCTGCCAGTTCTTTCCGCACTGGTCAGTACTGCGACCGGTGCCGCGATCAAGCCTCGAGGCAGCGGCATTGACCCATCTGATTTCAGCTCCAAGGGTCTGGTTGCTGTGGGTCAGTACACTGCAAGCAACCGCGACATCAACGGAGAGACGCTGGGTGGCCTTGGTTCCGCAGGTGGACTCGTGCCTGGCAAGTTCTCTCGCAACGGTGACACTTACTCGGGCCAGATCTACCTTCAGCCCGACCGTGGTTACAACGTCGAAAACACCATCGACTATGTAGCGCGCCACCATCGTTTCGATTTCCAGTTCACGGAGTACAAGGGTTCGTCAAACCTTCCGTTCAGCGAGGCGATCAAGCTGTTCAACGTTACGTACCGTGATACGACATTCTATCACGAGAGCTCCGGAAAGAACACCACCGGTCTTGATCCCACCGCCGTCCACACTGGAGGTCTGAGCGGAAATGGAGCAAACGACGGGCCCCTTGCGGCGGCTGACACCAAAGAGAACCCCCTCTCCCTGTCATTCGACACCGAGGGGATGTCAGCTAACCCTGATGGAACTTTCTGGGTGTCGGATGAGTACACGCCGGGAATCTATAAGGCAGCTTCTGACGGCGCCATCATCGCTTACATCACTCCACCGGAGTCGGTGCTACCCCGAATCAATGGCAAGTACAATTTCACCTCCAAGTCCGGGCCTGACTCTGGTCGCAGCCCCAATGCAGGGTTCGAAGGCATGGCTGTCTCTTGGGATGGAAATTCGCTGTTTGCCGTTTTGCAAGCTGGGCTTGTCCAGGACGGCGGTGATGGTGCCCCCTACCTTCGCATCTTTGAATGGGACATCACTTCCCTTGCTAGCGTCACAACCAAACAGACCGGCGCAAACCCAGGTGACCAGGCAAAGCTGGTCGGCGAGTACGTCTTCCAGGTGCCCACCTCCAAGAAGGGCAAGGCAAGGAATGTCAGCGATCTCATTTACCTCGGTCACAAAACGGTCGGAATCCTCGTTCGCGATGGTAACGGCTTCGGCAGCGACGACACCGGCGTCAACTACAAGCACATTGACGTCTTGGACCTCTCGACTGCCACCAACGTTGCCGGTACCAACTACGACAAGACCACCGGCGCTGTCGCCCCTGGCGAAAAACTCGCCAGTGGCATCAACACAGCGGCGTATAGCTCGCTTGTCGACTACACCTCTGATTTGCCCAAATTCGGGATGCACAGCTCCGGAGACCCCACTGACCCAACTCTCATCGCAGCCAAGATCGAGAGCTTGGTTCTGCTCCCCACCCTGCCGAAGTCAGATAGCGACAGTGACTTCAACAAGGATGAGTATTTCATCATTTCGGTCAGCGACAACGACTTCCAGACCAAGAATGGTTATATGAGGGCGATCGGCGATTATTCGGCTGCTTATCCTCAGGATGTCCCCACCCAGCTGTTCGTCTTCAAGGTCAAGCTTCTAGGTGTCAACCGAGGCGACTTGATGGGACGCCTTGGCCTTTCGGCCTGATCTGCATGTAGTCAGGGCAAGCAACAAAAGCATTCAGTTTGTAGCAATGTAGCATGTTCGCACCTTCTCTGAACTCGATGTCTTCCGCACTTTTTCCTTGTCATGCGTGTTGCTTGGGTGGTGAATCCTGTTGATCAACTCTCTGCCCTAAATGTAACAGATGAATGTTCAGTGGACCGTGCCTGTTCTCGAAGAACCGCCTGCACAGATTGCTCGTATGGAACATGCACCGGACACAACCCTTCCGAGTGCAACCGAAGCACACGTTCCTAAAACCATGCTGTCACCAGACATGACGAGATCAACAAGTGCTACATCTGAAGGATCAAAGCCATAATGTCGAAAGTGTGTCGGTTTACAGTAAGCGTGCGAAGAAGGCGAAGAATAGAAGAACTATGGATCTGCATTAGGTCTAGCGTGATAGTCGCGGTGGTTTGACGCATTTGCGTAGGCGAAGCTTGAAGGCTGTCCACGTTCGCTCGCTTATGCGTTTTTCGTCTTGGCACCGGCCTTTAAAAATTGACCTTATGCGAAGCTCGTCAATTTCGCCTGGGGAAATCCACCGGTACGGTCTTCTTGAACCGCAGGTTTCTTTGCATCAATGCGAGCACCTCGATGTCCAATGGGACTGCATCGATTGGGCAGCCCCTCACTTAGAATGTTGCTACAGTCCATCACTAGTGTCTCACTCCTTCGACGGTGCGCGATCTGGGTGGCAATCATACCCTTACCACAGTGTGGCCTTGAGGCACAGTGCTCAACGAAACCCCAGTTGGTACTTTCCGCGTGGTTCATCTGGCCCACGTTCTCAGGGTCGTTGGACTCAGGTTGCGAGTTCCTGCTTAGCGAGGACAGCTTCCAGTAACTGTGTATGGGAAAAAGTGCGATAGATAGCCGGTGACGTTTAGGCGCGCCAAGGAAATCTCCGCCTGCCAAGCGCTTCGTGCGGAGTATTTGTCAAGCGACCCTCAACGTGGGTCCCCTACGGTTATGCTTTACCCAAAAAAGTTACTTTTTCTGGCCATGACCGTGCTCTTCCACTCTTGAGAAGAAATGGCTAACCTTCATTCTTTGGAACAAAGCACCTACCTGAAATCCTGCGGCTGGCTGGTCTGAGTATATAATGCAGAACATTGCTCGAGGACATCCATCCTCGTATAGTCCAACAAGCATCGTGTCTTTTCAGATATGAAGTCCATCGTTGCCCCCCTTCGCGGCTCTCGCAGCGGCGCTGACCGTGGGCGTCTCCGCTCGAGCGCAACCTTGCGTACCGATCCCCATCTCTCTTCCTTAGCAACGGAGATGGTCTCAGTCACGATATCGAGCACATCGGCACTCAGATCCAAAAGCGTGCCTATGACGCCTACGTCACCGAGAAGATCGAGGGCAAGGCTAAGCGCAACAACGGCAAGAAGACCGATGCTGATCACTACAAGACCGAGGCAGACTTCCTAGTCCAAAACTACGACGGCAACTACGGATCCGATGGCCGGGATGCCTACAAAGGCAAGGTCTCGTTCCCTTACGGTGTTGCCGCCGGCGACCCTTACCCCGACTCGGCCATTCTCTGGACTCACCCAGTCCCCGAGGACTCTAACACCACCCTTCCAGTTTGCTTGAGGTACCAGACTTCGCGCAGCAAGAACGACTGGTCGGGCGACAACCTTGTCGATGACAGCTACGCCTGGACCACCTCTGAAGTGGACTACTCGTACAAGGTCGAGACCACCGGTCTGTCGCCCAAGACCGAGTACTACTACCGCTTCTTCTCCTGCCACGACCACTCGGTTGTCTCGCCCATTGGTAGCTTCAAGTCGCTGCCTGACTACCATGACGACCAAGTCGACTCTCTCAAGCTTGCCGTGTTCTCTTGCTCCAATCTTCCCTTCGGTTACTTCAACGCCTACCGTGCTGCTAGTGCGCGCAAGAACGCCGACTACTTTGTGCACGTCGGTGACTACATCTACGAAGCTCGTGGAGATGGCATGATTGTCCCTGGTGAGGACACCTACGGTGATGGTACGGCTTTGAACCGAGTCCCTGCGCCTGACCACGAGATTGTCTCGCTGGAGGACTACAGGCTCAGGTACGGCTCGTACAGGAAGGACAAGGACCTCCAAGCCCTGCACGGAAGCATGGCTGTCATGGCTATCTGGGACGACCACGAGGTTGCTGACAACAGCTACAATCATGGCACCGCCGACAGCAACAACACTGACACCGGTGCTGTTCGTGGCGTGCGCTTCACCGAGCGCAAGCTCGCTGCAGTCAAGGCCTACTATGAGTGGATGCCCATCCGCCAGGTCGACACCACCGACTCGCTCCGCATCTGGCGCAAATTCCGCTACGGCAAGCTCGCCGACCTGTTCATGCTCGACACTAGGAACTTTGACCGAGACATCACCGACATCTACTGGAACACTGCCGCCGTCGCTGCCGTCAGCAACGACACCGACCGCTCTCTGATGGGTGGCAAGCAGGAGAAGTGGCTGTACTCGAACCTGATCAACTCCGAAAAGCGCGGTGCTACCTGGAAGATCGTCGGCCAACAGATCGTGACTAACTGGCAGAACTACGGCACTCCTTCGTTCATGTACAACTACGATGCTTGGCAGGGCTACCGTGCCAACCGACGCCGCTTCTTCGACACCATCACCCAGAACAAGATCGACAACACCATCATCCTCTCCGGCGACTCGCATGCTAACTGGGTCTACGACACCGTACCCGAGGACCGCCTCAACAACACTGCCTACGACCCTACCACTGGTGATGGCTCGATCGGCGTCGAGTTCGCCGGAACCGCCGTCTCGTCGCCTTCCTCGTACGGCAAGAACCTCACTCTGGACGCTTACACCAAGAACGCCCAGAAGCTCGTCGCGATCAACCGCAACCTCCAGTGGGCCGAGGGTGCCCACAGGGGATACGTTGAGATCGAATTCTCCAAGACCGACTGCAACGCGAAGTTCTACGGCTATGCCAACAACACCGACCCTAACTCGGAGGAGCTTCTCGTTGCGCAGTTCAACGTAAAGAAGAGTGCCAACAAGTTGACTCGTCCCATCAATTACGGTATTACGCCCGACTCCGGTGCGGTCCAGTCCCAGGTGGTCGACTACAGCAAGCAGCAGTGGAACGGCACTGCTTTCGTTCCCAAAAACTGAGCGCCCATGGAGCCTCTTCTTTGTTGATTAATATTGAATAGATTGATATATCACTATGCGTCTTAAATGTTGACTGTGCCAGTGATGCAAACCACACATGAGCCGCCGATCCAGATGTCCGGTTTCCCATCACCCTTGGACCTATCTACCCTGACGCTGACTCGACCCTTCCTGCCCATCTTTGTACCTTGCGAGTTGGTATACTCATCTGCCGGTGTTTCTCCTGTCATTTCAAGCCACTTTGCAAACCCAGCATTCAGCGAACCGGTCACGGGATCCTCTCCGATGTCACCAAAACAAAATGCCCTGACCTCGTGAGTCAGCTTCTCCCCTTCTGCACTCTTGCCGCCCTCGTGAGGCCCGATGAAGCCGAGATACATATCTCGAAGGGGCGCGGTGTCGCAGTCTGGCGCATTTGGATCGATGTTCAACACTTTCTCTGCGCTCTGGAGCTTGAACCCCATCCAGGGCGGACCGTTGTTGATGTGCCATGCTTCCACGACATCGCTGGGGTCCAGACAGAGGCCTTTGACGATGTGAGAGACCGTGACGGCATCGACGGGCTCATGGTGGATAAAGTCTGGCGCCAGGAGCTCAATGAAAGAAGCATCGTCAGCTACGCACAGAGGAACAAGGCCGATCTCGCATTCCTGGACAAGCTTTCCTTGACGTGAGGCGATTAGAGAGCGAGACTTGTCGGCGCCGAGGTGCTGGAGGAACGAGTGACAGCTTCCGAGCGTCGGGTGGCCAGCAAAGGGAAGTTCTTCAACGGGTGTGAAGATCTTGAGCTTGTAGTCAGCGGAGGAATTTGAGGGCGGAAGGATGAAGGTGGTCTTGGAAAGGTTGGTCCATCGTGCGAACCGTTGCATCTGCTCCTGGGAAGGGGCAGGAAGCGTGGTGTCGAGACAGTTGACAACGGCGACAGGGTTGCCATAATACGGTGTGGCGGTGAAGACGTCCACCTGTTGGAAAGGGTAGGGGGTCGGTGCTGCCGACATGTTGCGAACGCGAGCTGCTTCTGGTAACAAGGAGCGAGATAGATTTTCTGATGGCGGAAGGGTCGCTCGAAGACGGATGCTGACCGGTCAAGGGCTCTATGGAAGGGTATGCTGTATGGTCAAGAGCGTGAAATCGCTGTCGCGATGCTGGCCGTAAGGATCCAGCAAGATGACTTGGAGGGGTCATCGAGTCAGAAAAGAAGATCTTGGATTGCCGATGGCAGGGTCCAAGTGATCATATTTCCGGATCGGTTTAAGCGCCTCTCAGACATCCTTCTGCTTCTATTACCGGTGCAGTCTGATACACTCCAATAGCACCTTGTCCGGCTTCGAGTCGAACATGGACTAGGTTCGCATCTCGACGATACCATCACATCGAGATGCAACATTGACGGCGGTCGGATTGGCCTTGACCAATGAAATCGATTTTCGGTCCTTCGTGCCTCGTGTCAACCTATCACACATGTCCAACCATGCGAAATTTCTGTGAAAGGCGGCTTCGATTATTTTGCGGCTCGTGCGAAGAGTTGCACAAACCAACACATCAACGAGATTCTGTCGCATCCAGGGTCCCTCTCTCATTTTTTCTTCGGGAGGTGTTCCCGTGAACCGGTTCGAGCTGCAGGTCCGGAACCTTCTTGTCCGGTTCCTTTTCATCTCTTCCTAAACAAGGAAACACTTAAAGCTGGCTTTTCGCTTTACACTCTCTTTCATCTTCACGCCCCATCTGGAAACCTCGTTCGTCTGTTCCAACATGTCGTCGGAAATCCCCACCATCACACCGCCCAAGCCCTTCACGATCGTCTATAGCGATCAAGAGATTAGGGACCTGCGCGAACGTTTGCGCAACACCCGTCTGCCCGATGCGCCTCTGCTCCCGGAAGACAACCGTCATCCCTACGCACTCCACCTCAAACCTGACCTGCCCAATGTCAAGAACTACATCGACCAATGGCTCAACTTTGACTTTGAGGCCTTCGTGAAGCTGCAAAATAGCTTTCCGCACTTCACAACTTCGATCGACTGGTGCACTCGAATGCACTTTGTGCACAAGCGATCCGAACGCCATGATGCTGTACCCATCATGCTGATCCATGGCTGGCCCGGGTGCTGGTTCGAATTTGCAAACGTCATCAACGACCTCGCCAACCCTGCTGACAAGGATGCACCCGCTTTCCACGTGGTAGTCCCCTCGCTGCCCGGGTTCATGTACTCGACGCCTCCCCCAAACAGCAAGAAGGGTGTAGGTGAGGTGCGTGGCTACGCGCGAATCCTCGATGCTCTCATGCGTGGGCTGGGCTACGACAAGTATGCCTCCCAAGGAGGTGATTGGGGCAGTCCGCACGCACGAGCCCTAGGCGCGTTGCATTCGCACAAGGATGGCACTGGCTGCCGTGCTGTCCACCTCAACTTCTGCCCCGTCGCACCACGCGGCCTCAACAAGTTCATGCTAGATGTCATGCCTGTCAAGGTCACACTCGGTATGGCCAAGCTGCTCTACGGCGAGGAATACCTCAAGATGGCTGCGAAAGGCATGTACTTCGAGCACAACCGTGCGTACTACGATGTGCAGCGCACACGCCCCGCTGAACTGCTGTACGGTCTGGTCGACTCGCCAGCCGGTCTTCTCGGCTGGCTTGGAAACATCTACGAGACGCTTAGTGACCGTCGACCTAACCATCCCCGCCTCAACATGCACCACTGCCTTGAGATCTCGACGCTCTTCTGGTTCACCAAGTCGATCGGCACCTCGTTCATTCCCTACACCAACAACGTCTTCCTTCCCGAGATCCACGGTGCTGCCGAATTCAAGCTCCCCGTTCCCCTTGGCTACTCGGACTTCCCGAACGAGCTGGTCAATGTGCCAAAATGGGTGGTGGATGCCACTACGACATCCAAGGCAAGGTGGTTTGCAAAGAGTCCAATTGGTGGTCACTTTGCCGCGCATGAGGAACCGGATATCTTTATCAACCATCTTAGAAACGCATTCGCAAAGGGAGGAAAGTGGAAAGACCACGATAAAGAAGGCGTCGAAGTGCCTCAGATCCTCGGCGGGCTGTGGGACGAGGTACGCGACCAGGAGGCAAGGGCTTCTAAGATCTGATCATTTTCCAGCTTTACTTATCTATCACTACCCATTATCTTATCATTTAGCTCGTTATCAATACTAGGTCCATCTTCATAACTATCTTGATTGAAAATGACAACGAATACCGTTGGGATGACATACCCGGGTGAAGAAAGGTCTAATCAACGATGCCGTGCTTCTGGAAGAAGGCGTAGATCTTGTCGTCGAGCCACTTCACATCTTCCTTGGAATCGCCTGGTCCACCTGCCCATTGGCCCCAGATGCTTGGAATGACCTCGAGCTGAGCCGTGCTGCCCATGACTTTGGCTTCTTGCTCCGAGTCTTCCGGCGGGAAGTACAAGTCAGTCTTTCCCGGCACGATGAGCGTTGGGCACTGAATTCCCCTCAACACCCTCTCAAAAGCCTTGTCGTCCTCGCTCGTCACGACACCTCCATCCCCTCGCATACCCAGCCTCCCGCCTTTACTCTGTGCTACGTCACGCCTGCTGTCGCTCGCATACCGCGGCTGTGCGCCGATATCGCCGTGCTGCCAGGTATAGATCATGTAGAGCAGGTTGTTGGCGTCCTTGGACGTCGCCCAGGCGTGCCAAAATTTAGACAAAATGTTCGACGCCCCATCGATGCCAAAATGTTTCTTGAACATGTCCTCGCGATAGAAGGCTTGAGAGAATCCCCAGCCGGCATAGATCGTGCCGAAAGCCTTGAGACCTTCGATCGGCGGACCTTTCGGATCGTATTTTCCGCCTTTCCAGTTGGGGTCGAGCTGGAGTGTCTGCTTGAGCGACTCGAGAAAGACCCAGTTATGAATCGCCGTCCTTGCCGAGCCACAGAAGGGCACAGCAGCACGCACTGAATCCGGGTACTGTGAGGCCCATTGGAAAGTCTGTCCAGCGCCCATCGACCAGCCGATGACTACCACCTTGCCTTTGACACCAAGGTGCTCGTACACAAGCTTGTGCTGCGCACGCACATTGTCGTAGAACGTCGCACGCGGAAGGTCAACGCCCAGAGGATGGTTGGAGGGCGAGCTCGATTCGCCGTTGCCAAAGAGAGCTGGAACGATGATGAAGAATTTTGCCGGGTCGAGCGAGCGGGTCTCGGGCTGCTTGCCAGGCAGAGCAATGAGCCACTCATTGCCATCGGTGATGGTGCCAGAATACCATGTGGGGTAGACTACAGCTGGCTTGCTCGCATCGCCGTAGGTACGGTAGGCGATATGAGCGTCAGGGATGACTTCACCTGAGAGCAGCTCAAAGTCGCCCAAGCGGAAGAGCTTGACGTTGGAGTCGGCAGGCTGAAAGTTTGCGGGCATTGTGATTGGTCGTATGCGTGTGTGTTGCAGATTTCAGTGCCGCCAAAGCACGGACAAAGATGAAGCAAACCTTGTGAGAAGTTTGCGAGATGGTGACTACATGGATACATTGAGGTCAGCCTAGGCTTCACAAAGAACTGACCGCTAAGGGTTGCCCATCAGCACATGGAGACCCCATCAAACAGTCGGAGCGAATGAGGTCAGGTGTTCACCTCGGATATGCATTTTGTGTAGGCGCTGGCCTGAGCGGCGGCGTCTTTTGACGTGCGGGGAAGCCTCAACATGCTCCTCTGTGGAGGCCGAACTTTTGACAATCGCCGATTCTAGAAATCTGTTTTCAGGGCTGGACTCGATCGGGGATTTCCACGCAGCTGCGCCAATCTCAATCGGGTTGACCCTGCTCATTCTTATAGTGTGTTGTGACTGAACACTTCTCACTGTGGCGGCGGGCTGCTATACGATGCAGATCGAGTGTGACAGTCCCCGAAACAAAGGTGAGCAGCTTGGCTACGATTGAGCCCGCGCATGTCAACCGCAGCCGCTGCAGGTGGGAACATTGCGATGCTCCTAAAAGGTGCATGAGAAGCGTGCTGCCGTTGACACCACTGCAGATTATTTGTGGGCCTAGGATCGGGGTTCTATCGGCTGAACACAGACGGCCATCTTTGTTGCCACCAGTTCCGCCGGTAGGTGGTGCTACAGACGATGACGAAGCAATCCTGCTCTGCTGTGAACACTGAGAAAGGTTAGTCGGACAGCGGTAGGGACAACGTTTAACGGATTACAATCGTGCCGATGGCCATTGAGACTCGATCTAGAGAAGATGGTGACTGGCCCAGCGAGTCGTTCACGTGGGTTGATGCAATACAGCGATCAAGTGCAGAGTGTTTGTGCTTGTACAGCAGCTACTGTGACTGACTGTATTTGACCGGTTGAACGAGTTGTAATCGTCGATTCAGCCGAGCTCGGTGACAGCACAAAGAAAGAAGCTTTTCGAGCTTCTTCTGAATCCCGTCGCGTGCCTGATTTTGTCTAAAAATTCTTCGCGCTGAGATGGAATGCCTCGCTGGCGCTCCGCGTCAAAAAAATTACAGAGACCCTTGAAGATCCTCAAAGATCGCGTCAAGGTCAAACCAACACTGCTGTCTGAGACGCGACAGCCTCGGTCTCGGCAGATGAGTTGCATCGTCGTCGTAAGGCGATGCCGTTCATGTCCTGGTCCGCCTGATATCGTCTTGCCGACCAATGTTGGCGATGTCTGTTCACATCCAATGAAGGAACGGATCTCTCTGCCCTGGATGTAGGACTCAGCTGTCGAGGGCTTCAGTGGGCTGTTTGCGATCGGCTGTGATAAGGCCTGGTTTGACCTTCTAGGCACGCTGCACGCTGGGCTGCAAGCTGCAACGCGTGCATCTTTAGCTCCAGTGCCCAACCAACAACATTGCATTAGCTCAACAGAGTCCCGTTCCGAGCCTGGTACAATAGCGACACGCTGCAGACCTGTATTCGCAAGAGCATCCTCTCTGCTGTTCACAATGGTGCCACAGCAGGCAAGAACACGCTCGAATTTCTCACGGTGACCATGCTACTTCCACGTCTTTGAAGACAGTGTGATAGTGTACCTTGATCTCCGAAGTCGGTTCATACACTTACTTGTGGCAGTATCGTTGGTCTGCTGGTGTGTCAAGCTGGGCGGCAGCCAAAGACCAGAGATCTGATCTCGACATTGTCCCTCATGTGTGTGCTGCAAGGCCGGCTGCTGAGGGGCAAAAGTCGGCGCCCAGCTACTCTCTTGCACACTGAGATTCGGCTGCATCCCGCATGCAACGGCAGATTCAATCTTTTGCCCGTCCCACTGCTCTTACAGAAAGTCACCAACAGCCGCCTTCCCTGCCCGGACTAATCACTCAGCCTTCTCGGAGTTCGACCTTTGCAGTCACACACGATGGGCTCCTTTTGCCGACCAGCAATTTGATACTCCTTCTTTCCTTCTTTCCTCCTTCATCTGTCCCACTCCTCTCCGCTTTTCAAGTCTCATTGCACATCCTCCTACGTTGATCGCAGGCCGCCGGACTCGTCGTCACATTCGTTTTTCCATTCACTCGTTCGCTCCGTCTTTCGACACCATCACCAGCACTCTCAACTCATTCAATAGACTTCAAGATGGTTTCCACTAAGATCACTACCCTCGCTGTGCTTGCACTTGCCGCCGCCGACGCCGCTGTTTCCACCATCGTCGTCACCAAGCCTGTCGCGTAAGTATCATCCTTCAGCAAAGAGAGGTCTCTACAAGCTTTATATCAACAAATGTCGCTGACCACATACGGCTTATCGCATTTCTTATTGTATACAGATCTACTGTTGGCCAGGGAGGCCAAGCTCTCGAGGTTCAGTGGCAGGATGACGGCCAGGCCCCTGACAGCGCCGCCTGGGGTCGCGTCAACATCTTCCTTGCTACTGGCTCCCGAAATGTTCAGTACAAGCTCCAGCAGCTCGCGACCGGCGTCGCTTACGGCCTCAACGACGCCACCTACCCCATCGACGCCTCCGTTGGTCCCAACGGTGGCTACTACTTCCTCCGCTTCGAGGGCACCAACACCACTGGCAGCGCTACCGGCATTCCTCAGATGTCCTTCTCGGCGCGTTTCACTCTCCAGGGTATGACTGGTCAGTTCAACTCGACCGTCATGGCTCAGCTTGCCGACATCTCGGGCACCGGCAGCGCCTCGGTCGCTTCCGCCGCCTCGTCGTCCTCTTCGTCGTCCAACTTCTACGGCTTCAGCCCCACTTCGACCCTCTCCGCCTCCGGCTCTGCTTCCACTTCCAAATCCGGATTCGCCACTTCCGCCAGCGCCGCCGCTTCCACGGCCTCCAGCGCCAGCAGCGCCAAGTCGACCTCGCCCGCTTCGTCTAACAAGGTCAGCTACGTCACCGGTCTCCTCGGTCTTGCCGCTGCTGGTCTCGCTTTCCTTTAAGCAGACTGCGCGCAATCACTTATCTAGAACAAAACGCAACGTCCATGGGGATAATTCAGTTGCACCTCACAGGCCACATCGGCATGGAGACGCTCCGGTAGCGCTTCACGGCTTCGTAGATCTGTTGCAGCATTGCTTCATCTTCAGCTCGCTTCCCTCATCCGACTCTGCTATCTTTCGTCTTCACAGTCCTGGACCGACTCTTCGAGGCACACGATTGCTCTCCAATGCCGAGAATGCAGACGGCTTCCATGGTCTTTCTCCTTGCTTTTGGACTTTCATTCGTTTACTCTGGTCCGCGCTGTATATATCTTGCCAGGAATCACACTCCTTTGACTCCGACACCGCTGCAGATCCGTGTTTTCACACACTCGTTGAGGGACGCAGTCCAAAGGGCCGCCAGTCAAGCACCACGGATTCTGAGATCCATCAATCCGAAAGAGTTGCCGACTTTGCATTGACCTATGGACAATCACAGCTTGGCGACACGCGACATCTTCTTGACTTCGTTCATGAGCACTGTCTGCATCCTGAGGCCGAGCATAATGTTGCCCTTGACCTTGACCTTTCCCTTCATGAATGCCGCCTGCGGGCTCATCTGATCGAGTGCGATCCGGATCATGTCCCTATCGCTGATGGTCAGCGTGCAATCCAGCTTAGGCTTCGCCGGGCCTGGACCCTTGATGATCTTTCCCTCCCGCCTCATGTCGACGTAGAACTGCACCATCTTGTCCTTGGCGCCGGACTCCGGATTGGTCTTGACGTTGAACTGAAACACGCCGTTGACGGCTTTCTTAGCTTGGGTCATGTTCATCATGTCAAGACCCGCGATAATGCCTTCCTCGTCTTCAGAGTGGAGGAGGCCCCAGTAGACGACAGCGAAGAGTTTCGAAACTTCGACGCCAGGGATCTTGAGGTCGGTGGGATTGTCCTGTTGGTCGAGCGGCTTGTCCGGGTCCGAGAAGTCAATGTCGTCAGCTTGCTCCAGCATGATCTGAAACAAGTTGGATTCGTCCAATCCTTCGTCCTTCCCCATCATGTCTACAGATAGGGTCGCGCTTGTCCAAGGATACGTAGTGGCTGAGGGAGGCAGGTATACTCCAGTGACGTGGCTGATGTGTGCTGGAGGGATGGGAGAAAATGGATTGAGAGGTCCGCGATGGAATGATTATATACGCTAGGGTCTAGTAGATGGAAGAGCCATATGGCTGAGCTCGTCTGTAGGGGCGTGCGAGACTTACTATCGCCTTGAACAATGTTTCACGCTCCCGTCCTGAAACAGTGTAATGCTCTTGTGGGGAATGTATGCTCTTGTGGGAATCGTATAGGAAACAGTCTCAATGTGATGGTCTTGGAGATAGAGCGAAGCGAGCTAGATACAGCCGTTTATGGCTCGTCTGCCCAGATTCATGCATTCTCTCGCCTAAATGAGATTCAGCTCAAACAAACGAGTTTCTTTCACAGCAGCATTTGTCTTTGTGGGGTAAGGGGCCAGGAAAGCCTGCAAACAGCTAAGCCCATGGGACCATGACTGAGTACAGTCTCGGAAATGGCGCCAACTGCTTGAAAAGTGGTCCAGAATCCTGGTCCGTGGAAGCAACAAGCTCAAATGTGGGGTAAAACATTGCCGTGGGCGAACTAGCGAGGATGAGGTCCCGATAGCCGCCACTTGGACAGACTCGAGTGAAATACTTTCGCTTCCGAACGACGTTTCACACACCACCATTTCTGCCTAAGCTTCAAATCGGGCGTGGAGGCGAAGGCCAATTTTCGCACGAAAAGAAGAGGGAAGGCATGCAACTTGCTTTCGAAAAATTTGAGCTCGTGCGCCTTTACTCCACCTGACAAGAAAAAGTTGGAGAGCTCAAGAAGAAACGTTGCAGCGCCTTGCATCGACCATTCCAACATCAAACCGAACCACTCGCACCAATACCGAAGGTGCAACAATCCTCACAATGGCTATCTCGGATGTAGCATCGGCGTTCGCGCCTAGTCTGCTGGCAGGGGAGACTGTCTCGCAGTACAACAAGCAGTACGAAGCCAGTGGGCCCTACAAGCACGCCCTCATCCCCGCCCTCATCAACGAAGACCTTCTCAAGGCTACCCGTCAGGAAATCATCGACGAGCTTCGCTTCGCAGAGAAGGAGACCGACATCTACAAGGTCAACCAGACCGGCGATCTTGCCAACCTCGATGGTCTCCCAGAAGAAGAAGCCGGTCGACTTCAGTCTCTCCTCCGAGTCCGCAATGCTATCTACTCGCAGGAATTCCGAACATGGCTCCAAGGCGTCACGGGCTGCGGACCTCTCAGTGCCAAGAAGAAGGACATGAGCATCAACGACTACCGTCAAGGATGCCACCTTCTCAACCACGACGATGTCATCTCGACCCGCCGCGTTTCGTACATTCTTTACCTTCCCGACCCGGACCAGCCATGGCAGCCCGAATGGGGTGGCGCGCTCGAGCTCTACCCAGTCAAGAGCAAGGGTACTCCAGACGACATCCCAAGCAAGATCATCCCACCCAAATGGAACCAGTTCACCTTCTTCACCGTCCAGCCAGGCCACTCGTTCCACTCGGTCGAGGAGGTCGTCCACCCCTCTCAGTCGCGATTGAGCATCTCGGGCTGGTTCCACAGGCCACAGGAGGGAGAGGAAGGATTCACCACCGAAGACGAGAAGAAGGAGGCCGAAGTCGAAAAGGAGATGAGCAGCCTCGAGAGCCTGTCTGCCAAGGAGAACGCAAAGTTGTTCGACGCATACCCGGAGTCGTGCCCTCCACCGCTGCCCGGCTCGCCGCTCTCGCAGGACGAGAAGCGCTTCCTGATCCAGTTCATCAACCCGGCATACCTCGTTGAGAAAACCCAGGAGCAGCTCTTTGAGCAGTTCGGGGACGAATCGCACATTCTTCTCTCGGAAATTCTGAAAAAGGACATTGCACAGGCATTGGAAAAGGCACTTCGTTCGGCGGATGAGAAGGACGGCTTCCAGTGGTGGACTTCTGGGAAAGGCGAAGAGTCGACTCGTATTCAGCCGCACGGTGTGGGGACTGACCGCGCTGATAACGCTGACGCGGAAGCAAAGCGATGGAGCATCTCCGGCCCACCACACAAGCAGCGATACGCCGTCCTCTCTGAGCAAGCAACTCCCGCCAAAGCGACAGACATTGCTGCAACGCAAATCCCAAATCCTCTGCCCACGGATGCCGGCGAGCTCCTGCGTTTGCTTAGCACGGTGCTCTTCCTATCGGATGCATTCCGCCACTTCCTCGCCAATATCTCGCAGCTCGTACCCCTCAGTGCTCGCCCAGTCGAGGCAAGGAGGTTCCGTCCCGGTCTCGACTACACCCTCGCGCGCTCCGATACTCAGCCTGTCCTCGACGTCACCCTAAACCTCACCCCTGATGTCGTCAAGCCATCTCTGGACGAGGAGCGCAAGGCTGGCCCACGTGGTCTCGCTGGCAAAGCCAAGAAGCCCAAGACCGCTCCTACCCCATCTTCATCCAAGCTGCTCCCGAAGAAGGACGCCAAAGCTCTCTCGGCCAAGTGGGAGAGCGGCGATATTGGCGGTTGGGAGTGCTACATGGCCCCGCACGAGGGCGAGGAGGACCCGGCCGTCTACCAGAGCGGCAACAGTGGGAAGAAGAAGGCCACTGAGGAAGAGGCTGAGGGAGATGCTGAGGTGAAGGACGCAAACGGAGAAGAGGAGGAAGAGGAGATCGTCGAGATGATTGAAGACGACGGCGAGGACGACGAGGACTTTGACGGCGTGCTGCTCAACTTGACCCCGAGCTTCAACACGCTTAGTGTCGTGTTGAGGGATGAGGGCGTGATGAGGTTCGTCAAGTATCTGGCAGCATCGGCGGGAGGATCGCGATGGGACGTGATTGGCGAGTACGAGATCGGTGCCATCGAGGAAGAGGACGAGGAAGAGGAGGATGCCGATGCCTGAGCCTCTTCTGAACTGTTCACTATAGACTGCAATACCATCTTTCCGTCTTATTGTGCATTTTACACCCAATATGACCCCTGTGTCTTTGAGTTCAGCGTGTGGGAAGATCATGATGCTCGTTGAGAATCTTCGTCTTCAGGGCGCGATGTGCGTCTCGCCCGATTAAAGCGCGTAAAGTGCTTTCCGTGTGAGTGTTGGATGAGCGCAGAGCAAAGTGTTGCTTTCGAGCTGCACACGCGCGACTTGAACTTTTTGGAAGATTGCATCTTCGAATCTGTTGCTTTGACATTCTCTCGTTCTTTCATCATCACCCTCATCAACCCGCTGCAGCCATGTGGTACGTCCAGCATCTCATATCGAAACGCAGCTACTCTTCAGAACCTATGACTGATCTTTGTCTTTACTCGCACACAGCAAGCACATTCTGAACGCACAAGTGTCGATTCGGGCACCGTGCTGTCAAAAGTTCTTTGATGTGAGTTCTCACCTCATCTTGGACCGTCCCTGCCTTGCGCTCGTCGCTGACTTTGTCCTCTTCTTATCTCCAAACTGATCAGTGCCCGGAATGTCACGCGGAATCACAAGACCATGCGCTTCGTAAGACGATCGAGATGGCGTTCATCTGCAAAAAGTGCCGCAAAGCCTTCCGCAAAGACCTCACACAATACGAGGAGTCGGACAAATTTTGCCCGCATTGCGACAACCACTACGTACGTCCCTCCATCCTACTCTCACTGGCCGTCATCGCCTCACTTTTTCTCGCTGTGCTGACGTGTGCAAGTTTGCTTTCTACTTTGACAGGTGATCGAAGCGAAGACGCCCCAAGCGGTGCTCTCGGTGGAGGGCGAAGACGCCCGCGTTGACTCGCGCATGCTCCGCGATGACCGAGTCAAGTACGACCCGAGAAAGGACTTTTATTACCGCCGCGTGGCTGCACAGGAGACGGAACGCATCGATGAAGGCGGCTGGTTACAGGCGATCAAAGATCGCGCAGCGGGGTTGTTGGGTCCCGACGGACTACCGATTGATACAGCAGGTCCAATGGGTAGCGATGGGAAGCCACTGCTCGATACATCGGCGTTGGCGGGGGCAACAGGAGGAAAGCAGCAGTGGAATAAGTTCAACGACGATGACCTCGACTGGTCGTAGCGGGCTAGGGTGACAATCGGGAACGACAAACTGTATTTGTACCAGCACTTTTCAAACTCTCAATCATTCAAACACGCACACAACAAAAAAGGAGAAGCCACCGGTATGATGGTTGCAAGCGTCTATTTAAGAGGGTATCAGCTCGCGCCAAACACGAAGTGGAGAAGACGTAGAACAATCGACGGTCAGATGTCGTGGGGGATTTCGAAACACGACTCGGCGAGTTTGGTGATTTCCTCTGCCAACTTCCTCCTCTTTTCGTCGGCATCGTTGGCGTACTTTGCCTTGAGGCCCTTGATCTGTTCGATGATGGTATTGTACGTGGCTGACGGCATGTCTCTGGGGTCACGCACATAGACGTCGAACCCAGCGGGAGTGGCGGGGGTCTTTTCAAAGTAGGTCACGACCCAGTCGAGTTTCGTCCTGGACGTATCGCTGAGGTCGTAAGGACCGTAGCCAATGACTTGCCATTTGGAATGGAAGAACTTGAGCAGACCGTTGCCGGTCCATTGATAGGACGCTCTGTCGTCACCACGTCCACAGGAAAAATGGCAAGCCGTGTCAGCATATACAGAAGATTTAGGACTGGAAGCGTTATCGTGACTTACCCATTCTTAGCATCCTTCTGGAGCACATTGGTACCCTTGATGCCGAAGACTTTGTTCATGAAGCCTTCTTCGCTCTTCCACTTCTGCGCGAGCCCGGAAGCAGGCGCTGGATTCGGATCGGCAGCCTTCGAGCGCGATTCCGAGCGGATCTCATCGGTGAACTTGACTTCATCCGCGCCAGCGGCCGGGTGTGGAATGTATCGGATCACGACGTTCTTCTTCGAGCTCCAAAGCGGCAAAGACGTGCCCACAATGTACCAGAATCCATCGATAGCTTTGTCTGGACGAGACGAAAAGTGGAGAGGGTGGCCGTCCGAGTAGCCGGTAAAGGGCAGGTCGATGTCGAACGAGGTCTGCTGCGCTTGTTCCGTCATGGTTGCTGTTCCGATGGAAAAGGTTCTGCAATAGGATTAGCAAGGTGAGAACGATGGAGAGTGAGTGGGAGGATTGATCTTCAGACTCGAATCAGATCTACTCGGCATGAAAGCGCATGCCAATGCAACATACCAAATCGGCTCCACTGGCCGGCATTTGGTATTCCTAGCACCAGTTGCCTGCATGTGTGCAGAAGCGTGGAGGAGCTGAATGGTCCGATTCACAACACTCAGGGTCCTTTTACAAATCGCCGATCGAACAGCAGAGATACAGCCGATCGCGATTTCCGATCGCGATTTGTATTTTGACCGGCGTCGGCGACTCGGGCTATCCTTTCAGAAATGCCCCCATTTTCCCCGCAGATTGCAGGGGCGATTGTTGGAATATCATCGTCGGACATACAAGCCGATAGCTCTCGCATCCTGAGCGGCGCAGGACCGACTCTTGTTTCGTAGAGATCCGGAGAGGATGCCATTCCCGACTCCTCCGAAGGCCTACGGCCTCGGCCATCCCTCTTGCTTCCCGCCCGCTTCATGCTAGCAACGTGAGGTGCACATAGTGCTGTCTCTCCTTCTTGATGGATACCGACTGTTTGCAGACCTGGTCTAGTCACTGCTTCTCCACAACCCGAAACTGCTATCGAGCAAAGAACTGTGAACATGGCTAGCCTAGCTTCTTGGCCGACGTAAGTCCAGCAGGTCACCGACGTAGCCTCACTCGCACGCGCCAACTTGTCAGAGACCATGGTTTGTTGATCCTCTTCAGTCACGGTTAAACCAGAAGTCAACAAAAAAAAAAAAAAAAAAAAAAAAAAAAAAAAAAAAAAAAAAAAAGCGAAGCATGACTGTTGTTGCTCGGCGCGGCTGGCTCACTTTTTGCATTTCCGGGGTCAAAGCCTCCACTTGTGGTGCATTTTTTCGTGGCTTGGCTCCCCGCTTGAGTGCGACAGGGTTGCGTGACTGTACCGCAACCAAGACACTCTTTATCCAATGCCGTGGTATCACCGAGACCAAAGCTTACCCTTTAGAGTGCATCCTCGTCTGTGCGAGGACGTCTTTGGGCCATTCAAGTCCGATCCTTGGTTCCCCATATCCGCTTGAGTCCGTCTCATCAGAGCATTCTCCTTTGCTTCCACTCACCGTCTACCGATCCCGTCCCTCCATATAACAAGTGAGCCGAGCCGAATACCCCACATTTTCAACCACCTGATACATCCCGTCTACAACTAAGCGCATTTTTTCGCAGGAGCTCAGAATCGCTCCGCACCCGTAGATCCGAAAATGGCTCCTGGTATCATGTCTTCCGAGGCATCCACCAATTACAACGCTCAAGCCATCGAAACCAAGTCCGCTGCCGTCGTTGATGGGAGCGCAAAAGAAGGTCTCGGCGGCGGCAAAACGTTTGAAGGCCAATCGAAGCTTCCTCACCTGCCCATCCCAACCCTCGAGGAGACCTGCGAGCGCTACCTCTCCAGTCTCCAAGCACTACAAACTCCTGAACAGCATGCGACCACAAAAGCCGTCGTCGACAAGTTCCTCAAGACTGATGGTCCTGTCATCCAAAAGCAGCTGCAAGAGTACGCCAGCACACGAGCCAGTTACATCGAAGAGTTCTGGGACGAGAGCTACCTCCAGGCGAGCGACTCGGTTGTCCTCAATCTCAACCCATTCTTCATTCTAGAGGATGACCCAACACCCACCAGAGGCAACCAGCTGGTGAGGACGGCCAACCTCATCCTGGCCAGCTTGGCTTTCATTCACGACTTGCGTACCGGCGTGCTCGAGCCCGACAATGTCAGGGGAACGCCACTCGACATGTTCCAGTACACTCGTCTCTTTGCGACTTCCCGTATCCCCACCGCCAACGGATGCAGGATGGAGGTCGAGCCCGAGTCCAGGCACATCGTCGTCATGCGCAGAGGTCAGATCTACTGGTTCGAAGCGCTGGATGAGGAACACAGGCCTCTGCTGACCGAGCGCGCTATGCTGGGCAACTTGCAGGCCATCGTACGTGATGCCGACAAGATCAAGAACGAAGACGTCGCCAAGGGTTCCGTCGGTATTCTTACCACAGAGAAGCGTCCCATCTGGTCCATGTACCGCGAGCACCTACGTCAAGACTCGCACAACCGCAAGTGTCTCGAGGTCGTCGACACTGCCCTCTTTGTGGTCTGCATGGACGATTCCGAGCCCGCCGATGCTGCCGAGCTGAGCAACAATATGCTCTGCGGTACC
This sequence comes from Ustilago crameri, assembly GCA_024271935.1. Taxonomy (NCBI): domain Eukaryota; kingdom Fungi; phylum Basidiomycota; class Ustilaginomycetes; order Ustilaginales; family Ustilaginaceae; genus Ustilago; species Ustilago crameri. Next base: position 1,118,306 of record JANBMJ010000003.1, on the reverse strand, counting down.
TACAAGCTTCAGCGTGGAATTCAGACAGGTACTTGCACCAACAGGTGGTACGACAAGCTCCAGATCATCGTCTGTGCCAACGGCGCAGCCGGAATCAACTTCGAGCACACCGGTGTGGATGGCCACACAGTCCTCCGCTATGCCGCCGATGTGTACACTGAGTTGATCATGCGATTTGCCAAGTCCATCAACTCGGCAACCAAGTCGCTCTTCAAAGCCAAGAATAGCCCATTCGCCAAAGGAGCCGGCAAGAAGGCTAACGGATCCACCAGCGAGATCGACGCTCAGAAAGCACAGGACGTCAATCAGGCTACGGCGCCCAAGAAGCTCGAGTGGAATCTCACGACCAAGCTCGCCGATGGTATCAAGTACGGAGAGACGCGACTCTCGGATCTCATTTGCCAGAACGAGTGTCAGGTGCTCGAGTTCGATGCTTACGGAAAGAACTTTATCACTCGCCACCGCTTCTCTCCGGACGCCTTCGTGCAGATGGCTTTCCAAGCTGCATACTATACGCTCTACGGCAGGTGCGAGACGACGTACGAGCCTGCCATGACAAAAGCGTTCCTTCACGGCCGTACCGAGGCTATCCGCACAGTCCAGCCGCACTCGGCCAAGTTTGTCGAGACCTACATCTCGCCGGAAGCCAAGATTGAGGATAAGCTAAACGCGCTCAGGAAGGCTTGCGATGGACACTCGAAGCTCAGCAGGGCATGTGCGGGTGGCAAGGGTCATGACCGCCATCTGCACGCACTGCACAATCTGTGGAAGAAGCAGCAGGGAGAATCCGGAGCCAAGGACGCAGTTCCGGAGATCTTTACCGATGCCGGCTACGCCAAGCTGAACCACACGGTGGTGTCGACTTCGAACTGCGGCAACCCTGCTTTGCGCATGTTCGGTTTCGGCCCAGTCGTCCCCGACGGTTTCGGTATCGGGTACATCATCAAAGACGACGGCATCACCGTCTGCGCTTCCTCCAAGCACCTTCAGACGAAGCGGTTCCTGGACACACTCGAAGCGTACCTCCTCGACACACAGACCATGATCATCGAGCAGTACAAAGCTGCCAATGTCCGCTCCAAGACCACCTACATCGACCACGCAGGCGTCGAGTGCGATGTCAGGACTGGTCTGCCCATCGGGTCAAAGAACAATGGGTACAGCCAGGACTACGATGAATGGCCGACGAACCACCAGGTGGGCCACTCTGGATATTCGTTCTTCGGTGATGAAAGCAAGGCAGCTGCTGCCAAGGAGAAGGAGAGTAAGGAGGGTAGCGAGAAGGAGAACAGGAGGAGCAGGTTGGCAGGTGTCGGAAAGACGATTTTGTATGATGAGTATAATTAGTTCGCAGATGTTTCCAGTTCGGTAGTGCGATTTCGTTTGCAATCAAAGCACAAGGAGATTCAACGTTTGCTGCATAGTGTCGTTTGTGATGAAGGCGGCCTTGACAAGGTCAAAGGGACTGGATTGAACAGAAACGTTGCGTTTGAATCTCGAACATGAATGAGATCAGAACCCTGGGAAGCCCTCGAACTCGCCATCGCCATGCTTCGCTTCCTGCTTCGGATTCCTCTTATCGCGATACGACTTCTTCACCCTTCCCGCACCGCCCTTATTCGTCCCCGCAGTGATTAAGCCGAACTCGTTCGCCTCCACGTCCGGCTTGCCAAATTGCGCCCCTGTGAGCTCCTCTCCTCCTGCCCCGCTGTCTTTGCTGTAGATGGGTTCAGCCTCGTACAGGTTCGGCAGCCCGGTGGGTGCTGGTGGAGAGATGACTGATGTGGCCGCGGTGGAGGGCGGCGGATGGAGAGTGTTGGAGGAGTGATACGAGAAGATGCCAGAGGAAGAGTTGGAGGATTTCGAGCCAGTGCGTTCGTGGCGTCGCGGTTTATCGCGGTAATTGGGCCGACCTGAGGATGAGGAGTTGGAGAGGGGGCCGCGGTGGCCGGAAGCACTGCCGAAGGAAGAAGATCCACTAGGATGTGGGAGACCGCGCGCAGTGATGCCGTTACCGGATCGACTGCCACTGGCACTGCCGGAATTGCGGCGTGGACCTTTCTTGCGTCCAAATGAAAGGCCGGCAATGTCGGCTTCGTCTTCAGATACAGGCTTGTCGGCTGGGGGTTCGGCTACCTCGGGAGCTTTGATGGGCGCATCCGTGAAAGCTCCAGAGGCATAATTGTGCGGAGAAAGCTCACCAGCCAGACCGTACGACTCGGCTTCCGCGGGAGCGGGAGCAGCATGGTAGTAGTGGTGATGATGGACCACTCCTCCAGGCCCCGTCTCTTCCACGGTTTCATAATACCCATCCGCCTCCTCCGCGTCGCCGTACTGCTCGTATTCTGCTCCTTCTTCGTAGTTGAACTGCTGTTCAAAGTATGCATCGCCTTCTCCTTGATACTCCTCCTCAGCATCAGCAAAGGTGAACCCACCTGCTGCCGCCTCTGCCTCCGCCTCAGTCCTCCATCCCTGAGCAGCCTGGGTTTGTTGCTGGAGCTTGAGCAAGCCAGCTTTGGCCGCCTTTCGTTCTGCCTTCCTCCTCGCCTTGGCGATCGCAGCTTCTTCCTCTGCTGCAAGTCTAGCTTCCTCTTCCTTCTGCCTCTGCGTTTCCGCCTCGGCTTCCTTCTGCAGGCGTTCAGTTTCGGCTTCGAGAGCTTTACGTCGCTGCTCCTGTTCCTCAGCTTCGGCCCGAGCCTTTGCGTGTTCTTCTTCGGCTTTGCGCTGAGCCTCTGCTTCATCTGCAACTGTGGTCGAGGGCGTCTTTCCGAACTGTGCAATAGCCCGATCGTCCAATATCCCTGCATCTTCATCTCCACTCTCGTCGAAACCAGGCCCCACAAGACTCCCTCCGCTATCCGTGCTCGCGTCGCTCAGTGAGCGGGAATGTCTCGATACAGCGGTGACGAATCCATCCGTTGAGGCCTGGTGACTTCTCCTCGCGCCGTGGTTCATCACGCTGCGGATCGACGCTGCTCTCTGCCTGCCTCCTCCATCCGCATCGTTAGTCGCCTTTCTCCCCGCAAGACCGCATGTCATAGCACGCCCCCAGTCCTCAAGATCAAGCCAGAAGGCCCCACAGGTGCGACCATTCGCCCTGGCCCTGGCCCTCGCTCGGCGTCGAGCAGCTGCGCCGGCCCCACCGCGTCGCGAATCGCGGTCTGCAATGTTGCTGAGAAGAGAGATGGCATCCGAGTCGTCGAAATCGTCGCCGCCCTGGGCGGTGGGTGACATGAGTGCTTCGCGCTCGTCGCGGTTGCTTGCAGTGGCCGAAGCTCCTGGTCGGCCCCAGCCCAACGCGGCGGATGTATCATTGTTGGTGGATTTAGAGGCCTGTCGACCACCGAACAGCGCCATAGTCCAGCTGAATGGCGAGGCTTTCGATGAAGTCTGTTGAGGTTGTCGACTCGGACCCGCTTGAGAGCGTCGTTCACGGCCACTCATTGTTGCTTTGACGTCGTTGAGCTCCCAGTGAAGCGAGGGAGTGGTGGAATACGTTCAGAGTCAACCTGTTGCGTGATGTTGCCAACAACGAGATGTGCTTTTCTCTGTGAATGTCTCGTGTGTGTCCACCTGCAGCACTGCACAGCGCGTAAGTTAAATGTTGACCTGCCAAACTTGGTAAAGTTGAGTGAGTTCAGGGCTCGGCTTTGAATTTTCGGCTCGGTGTGGCTTTCAACACTCACTCATCGGTGGCCGAGCCAAGTGTTCTGCATCAACTCTCCGCACTGCAGTCCAAGACTTGCAGATTCCACGCAGCCCCTGAGGAGACGCGTTTTTCAATCAACATGTTCACAGATTCTCATAGCTTCTATACCGGTAAATGCTGTTTGCATCGACGCAACCCGGAAGACAGACTTGACATGAAGACTCGATGAGATTGCACAGTGAGGGGAAAGCTAGATGGCACGAAATGGAGAGAAGACGAATGATTTGGGACAGAGTCATGATGACATTGGAACGTTAGACAGTGGCCCACTCCTTTCTGGGCTGGTTCTGTGGACGCTCGATTCCCCATCCGCTTCCCGAAGCCGCCGCATTGTTGGCATCAGCAAAAGGGTCAGCGAAAGGGTCATCTGCGTCCTCGTCCTCGTTCCAGCTGAAGCCAGGCCCGATGTTGGGTCGGTGATTCTGGGTGGTGCGCAACCACTCTTCCTCTTCAGAATCGTTAAGGTTGGACCACGAGCCTGCTTGTGGTCGCGAAGACGAAGCTGCAAGCTGACGAGCTCGTCCCGGTGCTTGAGCGTAGTGTTCATCCGCCGAGTCTTCAGACTCGTAGTCGCTGTAGTCAGACAGAGCGCCGTGCTGGGCGCTGCTGGTAGCCGCCTCGCTTGCCATCGTCCCCCGTCGAGCCTGCGGCGGGGCAGGGTGGCCGCCGGCTTGATCTTCCTGGAAGTCGAGGTCGATGAGATCACTCATAGCCGCTCCTCCCACCACGCCGGCAGCTGCGCCCACGGCTGCGCCGCGCATTCCTGATCCAGTGGGCTCGCCCATATCGAAGCTACGCATGCTGCCCACCCGCGAATTGTGTCGTTCGATACGCACTCTCTGTCTGGTCTGCAGCTTCTCCAATTCGCTGTCGGGTGCGTTGAGACGGGCATCGGCAATCCTCTTGCGCACCATTTCGATCTCAGCATCGTCTGCTGCAATCCTCGCAGCAGTCTTCTCCTGAGAAGACTGGCCAATGGCTGCAAGAGGTTCGTCGTCATCAGAGTCGAGCTCTACTGGTTTCGAGAGGCGATCGTAAAGCTCAAGCGCAAGGATGATCTGGTCGTTGGCCGAGATCAGCGAGCCAAGGAACTCTTCATCCTTGACAAGCTGGACGTATCGGATGATCTTCTTTCGTTCCACCTTGGTCTTGACGAGGTAATCCTGGACACGAGCATTCTCAGTGACGCTCTCCTTCTCGCGATTCACGTGCTGCAGAGCGTTGACGAGCGCAGTTGCAACTTGCTGGGAGATAGCAAGTGTTTGCAGAATAGCGGGCTTCTCCTGCTCAAAGTTGAAGACGGGTCGCTTGACTCCCTTCTTGTTTCGCAGCTTGCTCTTCCTCTCCTCTTCCTTTTGAAGTTGCTCGGCGGCTTTGCGGTCACTTCGAATCTGTGCCTCGACGCGTTGCTTCTCCTGCAGCTTGCGATATGCTTCGGCAGCCTCGCTCTTTCTCTGCGCTTCGGACTTCTTGCCTCCACCGCACGCTTGGTAGAGCCCTGCGACCATCCTCATCGATGGGTCGTCCTTGAATTGCTGATGCCACGACAGCAATACGCGCATGAGCAACTTGCGGACCGAGGCATCCACAAGCTGATCTTGCGACATGATCTTGATACGGTCCACGAGTTGATCATTGGCAAAAGTAGTCTGGAAGCGCTGACCGCAGTTTTCGACGAGGGCCTTGAGAATGATAAGAGCACGCTTCTGTCCGTGCACGTTCGAGTATTTGAGCTTCTTGCGGATGGCACGGCTGGCTTCGGTAGGTCCAGTGGATTGAAGGTTGATCGCCTCGACCAGCTCGGGGATGCCGTCAAACTCTTCTTCAGCATACTTATCGGTGCAGAGACGATCGATCCAGTCAGTCACCGCAGAAAAGGGCTTGCGGTTGCCCATAAAGCCCTGGGCTTGGCCAGTGAGCTCCTGCAGCACGTAAGACGCGAGAGATTGTGACATGAGAGGGTGACAGTTCGGTCAGCATGAAGCCAGGCCATGTTGATCAATGGTCTCCCAGCCAGAAAACAGCAACGCGGCATGAGTAATTCTTCCAACGTACCTTAAGCATGATAGCAAAGCGTCGGCTCGGCTAGCTCGGCGGGATTCACGATGTCCGAAAGTAGGTTGTGGATGGGATGGACTTAACCCGAAAGGGAGTTGGCCTCTGACTTAGCTGGTCCGAAAATCAACGTATCGGATGGGGTGGAAGAGCGATGATAACGACTAACGATGCAAACCCCCGGTTGGCGTCCTGAGACAGAGGTAAGTTACTCGATAAACGTGGCCGGTGAAATCGATGGATGGGGATTTATGCAAGCCTAACCAACCTGCTTTCTAGCATCCAGTGCGGAGCGGAGAGGAGCGCTTCTCATCGACACTGAGTCGGGGTCCAAATAATCAGACGCGGGGCAGAATCATTCTGCGTGCTGCCGCCCTTCAGCCTTTGATTTCATCTAGAGCGCTGGTCTGTGCATGGAATTGTGTGACGTACAAATCGGCAGTCAATTGTGCCCGACAATAGCAAAATGTTAGTTGCAGAATTCCAACAAATCGCTTTCCCGGAAACATGACGACTTTTCCAAGGCTTCCATGCAGTGGCTTGCTATGCCATTGACCATTGTGAGCTTTCTCCCACAAGTCATTTCATGAAACAGTAACGTATCGAAGCTCGGCAGCCGGGTAAGCGACTAACCTGTGAATCCGAATCTGTTGAGAGTTCGAAGGATTGCAGGCTGACATCTCCGTGGAGCAGCATTTCAATGGTCAGAGTTTTCGTTTAAGGGCTTTTTCTCTCCTTGGCGAGTTCCACACTCAAAGTGAACCGGCGCAACGGCAGACGCGGCTACCGAACAAATCCGGTTTCCGATGCGCGCTTTTTGGCTACCATGGATCTTTTGGTCCCACCGCCGGAACCCTAATCGACCTGCGTGACTGAACGCTTCTCCTGCGCCATCACCATCATCATCGCTTCGCGCATCCGTATCCAACCAACGCCTGCTGCCAGGCCTTGACCCGCTGCTCGGCTCAAACGCCTCGATTAAGTTCGTTCAACGTGACGAAACTTTCCCGCGGACGTATGATTACTGGAATACCCTAACCCTAACCCTTTGGCTGCAGAGCACACAATCGATATTGCCAGGTATCTGTGCCTGACATGCCTCCTGCACACCGTGGTCCCACGGGATCGCCTATGGACAGGTGGACCGATGCGTCTCCATCTGCGATTTCCAGTGGATTCCAGAACGCCATGATGCTGGGACCTCAACCTCGACTAGATGGTCCTGCTCCCTCATCCGGCCTTTCACAATCAATGACGCTGGGCAACTTCAACTCGGACGATGAGGACGACGACGAAGACGACGAATTCGGCGATGGTGACTCTCCTGCCAATGGCGCCGCTGGCTCAGGCAAGAAGGGCAAGGGAGCTAAAGGCAAAAAGGGTGCAGCTGCGAAGTCAAAAGACGCCAAAGCCGCCCAGCACAGGAAGGAACAGAACAGAGCTGCTCAGCGCGAGTTTCGGCAACGCAAACAGCAATACATCCGTGCGCTCGAGGCCAGGGTCGAGCTCCTGTCCTCAGACCATGATACCCAGGTTAACCGACTGAGATATGCGCTTCGGCACCTGCTTGCCGAGAACAACTCGTTGCGCACCATCGTGGGTAGTCTGGCGCACTTCATTGGCAATCGTGCAATCGGCGGCTGTCTCCACGAGGCCGGCTTGACAAGGCAACAACTCGAGGCCACCATGAACTCCTCAAGCGAAAAAGTCATGTCCGAAGCTTGGGCAAATTGGCCGGGAGCTGGCGAATGCGAAGCTCTCAAGGAAATCCGCAAAGAAAGCAATATTCCTGCCGAAGGCCTTCCCGAAAGCAAGCTCGTCAACTACTTCCGCGCTAGCAATACAGCGCCATCCTCTGCCGCTTCATCCGACAAGAAGAAGAGGACAATGGACGATGCTACTGACAAGGATGGAAAACGCAAACGCAAAGGCTACGAAAATTCGACACCCAACACGGCCTCACTCGGATCGGAACAGAGCAGCCCAGCCACTGCGGGCCCAGTTGATTCTTTCAGCCAGCAGAACACGACCGCTAAAGCATATACGTCCTCTCCTCAGAACATGACCGCCGGCGACTTGCAGCCGTCATGGGATCAACAACAGCAACAGCTGCCCCCCGAGTTCTGGCAGCCGTCAGTCCCATTTGGCTCTAACATGAGAAGCGACGTTGACACCACCTTTGCCCAAACACTGCTCGGCAGCTTAGGAGGTGGTACCAGCAATGCCGATATGTCGACTCTTGCAGCTATTGCAGGACCGATGTTCTCCAATGGCAACGTGAATCAGAACATCTTTTCGGCTCAAGACGGGGCCTCTTTTAACGCTCTGGTTCCAGGAGCAGGTGGCGACACTTTCAATCAAAGCGCTAGCTACAATCCTTTCGGCTTCCCACCGTCGGTGTCCAACTACGGAATTGGCCCGGGAACCTCCGCTACAGGATCTTTGTCGGGCTCTTCGGCCAACACGTTGAAGTTCGTCGCAGCCGGTGTCGAATGTGATCTGCTGATGAGCGGGCAAAAAGCCACGCCAGAGCAGATCCTCGCCCTGCGTCAACGCCAAGCTCGTGCCATCGCGCAGGTGAACCGCATTTGGGCGAAACGAGGTGCCACCAACTTTCTCAATTTGCCGTCTGATCATCAGTTCGATGAAAGCGACATGAAGTTCCTTCAGGAGTCCGAGGCTAACAATCCGCACGTCAAGATTGCATGCATGCAGCTGCCCAATCGCTGGGACGAAGGCGACGTGAGTGCCAGTAGCAGATCTCAGCAATCTTCCGTTGCTCCCGAACAGAAGACGACGAATCTTATCGAGAAGCAAGCCGAGAACTTCCTCCAGCTCTCGTACCATCTGCGCAACTACTACGCCAATCCTAACTACCGTCTTCCGCCCATTGTCAAGCCCACACCGCTGCAGAGATCGACGCCGCACGATATCGCAATCGACTCCATGCCCTGGGCGTCCATAAGGGATAAACTCATTCAGGATAAGTCGTTGGACATACACAGCGTGATCATCGATCTTGTGCGATTCATGTCGCCTGTCGATGGCGATATCAACAACGAGAGGAGCTGGACGTTGACCTTGCCGTTTTTGATCAGATACCCGCAGCTGGTAGATGCGTCTATTCTGGCGAATACCAACCGACAGAGGCTTGCGCATGGACAGCCAGAGGTGACGATGGACGATGTGTGGAAGGAGCACCAGCGGTTCACAGAGTACACGCAGGCCAAGTTGAAGGAGATGAGCTAGGGTTTGCAAGGGTAATCATTCTTGCTTCTTGGCCAGACGAGCGGCCTCTTGATGCTTCATCCTAGTTACAATGATATTTATGCCATGGTATGTTCATAAGGTGAGAGCGCGTGTTGATCTGACCGAGGGCCATCCTCCAGCGTTGGACCATTCGTGTTTGAAGGTGATGTTGCGACCTAAATGTCGATGTGCATGAGAAGAAAAACAGAAGTCTCCACACGTCCCTTTATGAAATCGGCGAATTTGAGCTTTTGACGTTTAGGCGACGATCTTTCTTCCAATCAACCTCTTCCGACCGATCTCATCCTATCTCTGGTTTCTCCTTGTCAGTGGATCCAGGCCGAGATGCACCCAGCAAAGGCATTCTCCGCCTTGCCTGCTGTGGTCGCGCGCACAACTCCACGGGTCGCTGCTTGCGCTGTACAGGTCGCGATACCTCGAAGCCTGTCGACAACCGCTGAGACTACGCCATCATCTTCATCTTCATCGTCATCCTCAACATCGCCAGCGGGGGCATCCTCGACAACAAAGAAGTATGCCAACTTCAACGCTGACCCCAATTACCGACTTCCATCTCGACGCCGCGGCAAGCTCGCCCGCACGCTCTTCATCCTCGGCTGGATCCCCGTCGCTGCCTTCATCACATCGCATGTGTACTCGCTCGGCAATGTCACTGGTGGATCCATGTCTCCCACCTTCAATGGGCCGTACGACTCTCCGTCTGCCGCGAACTCGCCTTCCGACGTGGTCTTGTTGAATCGCACGGTGAAAGTCAACCATCAAGAATTGAAGGCGGGAGATATCGTCACGCTCATTTCTCCCCTCGAGCCAAGGCTACTGCTGACGAAAAGGATCATCGCGCTGCCGGGGGATACGGTGAGGGTGTACATCCCTGCGAAGGGCTCAGTCGGAGGCAAGTGGAGCAGGATCAAGGTCCCGCCAGGGCATGTATGGGTTGAAGGAGATGCAGCGGTCGACATTGTCCCCGGAAGCTTGGAGCGCATTGCGAATGCCCCGCCTTCCGGCCCTGCAGCAGTGAGGAGCAAGAGTAGAGACAGCCGCGAGTTCGGTCCCGTCCCGATGGGCCTGATCACGTCGAGGATCGAGTACATCGTTTGGCCACCCGAGCGGTTTGGTGCGCCTGGACCCCGTCCGTCACCTTCTAACATGCAAGCGGGGGCAGGGCAGTTCCCTCCAAGCTCGACGGAGTCTCGGTCAACGCAGGTGAACCCAAGTTTGGCGAGGATACTGGATGAAATGACGCAGATGGCGCCAGGGTCGAGGAAGCAAGCGCATCCGGAAGATTCGGTCATCAGTCCTTACGTGGATTGGGAGGACCTGAGTGCAAAGGACCATGGCGAAGGCGAGAAAGAGAATGCAAAGGAGAAGGAAGAGATCATGGACAAGAAGCGGAAGGCCGCCTGGAATGGCCTCAGTAGGGGCGGAAAATTGGGAGATGATGCTGATTAACACACAGCACAGTCGGTGATAGACGGTAATGGTACGTGCATCGAGAGCATGAGCTCAGGATCGATTGCGATTCAAAGAGTGCAGGATACGTTGACGATGAACTTGAAGCCATTCATCCTGATCCAGTCCTCGGCGGACGAACCAGCCTTCTTCGCCTCGCTTTTCCACCCTTGCCTCCTCGCCGTCATTATTCGTTTTGAGGCTGGCCACAACCCGTGCGTGGTCCCAGCTTGAGTCTACATCTGCGAGTCGGGCCCATCGAGGCGCGATCGTCCACGCGGTGCCAATTGTGTCGTACACACAACCTGTGCGTGTGCGGATAAGCCACATTCCCATCGTCCACCCAACGGTCGCGCCCAAACCGAGAAGAATGAACAGGGGATTGGTGAGTATGCCAAGCAATGTGCTTGCCACGAACACGAGCGCCAAGGTGGTGAGAGCGATCAGTGCGGACCTCGACTCAAACAGTCCCGGCATCCTCTTCATGAAGAACTGGATGGGCGACCAGACCACATGATACACCGGCCCTGACTCCAATCCAACCACCTGGATCTCTACCTGTACATCACCATCACCGTCTGAGGTTGCTTTACCCTTCCCCTTCCCTGTATCCTGCTCAGAAGCGAGCTTTGCTAGCTCCCTCCTCACTTTGACCATATCCCACCCCCAAACCTCTTCCCTGCACATCAGATATTTTGAGAAATGTCGGTCATCCGCAAAACGCTCGATCACTTCCTGCAAGCCGGTGGAGATGAGTCGCGTCGACTGACGCTTGCGAGACCTAGTGAAGAAGATTGAGAGATCGAGATCGCCTTGCCCCGTAAAGATGTTGCTGAAGTCCAGATCCATTGCGTCGCCATCTGGCTCTCCCTCTTCACCATCGTCTGCGTTATCATTCTGCTGTTGAGAGGAAGGGCCAACGAAGTCCTCGTTCAGAGGCGTCCAAGGGGGTGAAGTGCCCGATTCGAGACGCAGCCGATATCGTTGTACTTCTTCATCACTGGCGTAGAGCGGCTTCCCTTGCGCTCTGTTGAACACCTGTAGATGCTCCCCTGATGATGGTACGTGACTCTGCGGGGGCAAGCTAACGTGCTGGGTCGAACTTCGACCTAGGATTTCATCCATGAAAGCCTTCAACCGCGCTTTCAAGGTGAGCTTGCCTTGTCGAGGCAAGCCCCGCAGAGCAGGCACGTCATCAGCCACTGCGAATGGTAGCGAATCTGCATTGGTCAGCTTGGGGAGCGGGACTTCGACTACGCTGCCACTGGTATCTTGGGGTGAAGAGAATCGGATGCGTAGGGAGAGCTGTTTCGTGCTGCTCGTACGTGTGTCCGAGAGGAAGCAACGCAACAGATCAGTTGGATCGTTGGCTTGAGAATTATATGGCGAGGTGCCAAAAGTGCGTGTTCGTATGTGGTTTGAGGAAGAGGAAGAGCCCGGAAATGACGCCTCGGCATCATCATCGTCGTGGTGGTTTAAAATCTGATAGCCAGAGGAAGACGGTGGGTAGGAAGACCCATTTAGCGGCACTGGAGGCATGGCTTCCGCTGTTGACTTCTCTACTTCCACCTGTCGAGGTTGCCGGGGGCCGGTCTCGTGTTGGTCAACTCGGTCACCCAGTGGAGAAGTTGGAGACGTCGAGTGTTGCAACGCCGAGGAGGTTCAGAAGAACTTGGCATAGATGGCTCGAGCATCAAGCCTTATCCGTTGCAGGCAACTTCCGAGTTCCGTGCGTGTGGAGAAGAAAGTGGCAGACTCAGGGTCCAACCAATTCTCTGTCTCTCTTTCACCACCCATCAACACGCCCGAAACGGCTCCAAGTTGGGCGCAGGATGCGCTCGCCCCATCGAGAGTAGCCTTTCTGTGATGTCGCGCTCTGACGCTCACCGCACACAGCTACAAGGAGTCTCAAATGGCGCCGTTGGTGGTCTCATCCTCTTTACCGCGTTTGGCTTGTTTGGTCTGTACACGCTGTGGGCGATTGTCCTCGTAAGTCCTTCACCCTTGCTGTTTCTATTCTAGCCCCAGACACATCTGCTGACACGGAATTTGTGTTATTGCGTACATGCTGAAGCCCTTTCTGCCAGACGACTCGATAATACAACCGTGGGTGCCCGATCGACGGTGGGCAATCGCAATTCCTTCATTTGTGCTGGTGCTTGGGCTCAGCACCGTAGGCATCTATGCCGGCGTGCTCTTGAGAAAGGATGCGCTGGAGGATTTGGCAAAGCAACGTAATCGGACCTAGAAGCTTCGTTGACAGACTGCGACTAGCGTATAGGCACAATGCGGTACAAAAGGCAAACGCTCACTGTAGCCTTTGAGGAAGTTCGGAACCCGCGTGGTCACATTCCTCGATTACAAAAGCCAGAACGGCTTACAAAACCGTACGAGCCCCGGCATGTCTTACGATTTCTTTAGACGGGCATCTCAAGCAAGCAGGAATGCACTCCCAACGCACGATAAAGAAGAGCCTGGTCATACAGAGCCAATTACCATTTATGAACGAATACCCTGGCATCCAAATACATAACATAGAAGTAGAAGTACAAAGCACCCTCAGGAAAGCGACAAAGCGATCATGCCCTGAGAGATGTGAAGAAAGAAACAGGCGACCACCCGAGAAGGGTATGTGCGGGGGTCCGCCATTTTGAGACCAACTTAGCTGGAAGTACCAAGAACACCGGCAATGCAGGCCGACGAGCAGGTAACAAGGATACCAGTGATCAGCGAGAGGGGTGCAAGACGGGCAATGACACCACCACGGCTGGGGGCAAGACCGGAGAGCACACCAATGTTGATACCGAGCGAGCCAATGTTACCGAAACCGGCAAGCATGAAGTTGGAGATAAGAATCGAACGACCCTGGAGGAGGTTGGCGGTCTTGATCTTCTCGAGCTGACCGTAAGCAACGAACTCGTTGGCAACGATCTTGGTGGCAAGGAGCTGCGAAACAGTGAGGAGGTCCTTCTTGGGAACACCCATGCACCAGCAGAAGGGGTAGAGGATGTAACCAATGATAAGGGTGAGGGTGAGGTTGTTGATGGTCCAGAAGTTACCGATGTAGGTAAGGAGACCGTTGACGGTGTACAGGAGCGAGACAATGCAGAGCACGTTGCAGAAAATGAGAGCAGCAACGCGGACACCGAGCCATGCACCGTTGGAGAAAGCGTGGAGAGGGTCGACAGCATCGGACTTCTCGTTGATCTCGATGCTGACGGAACCGGCAGTGACAGGGGTCTCGGTCTCGGGAACAACCATCTTGGAGGCGGCAATCGAAGCGGGGATCGACATGACGGCAGCGGTGATAAGGTGGGTGGGGTTGACACCCATCTGGACGTAAGCCAGGAAAACGGAACCGGCAATGGTCGAAAAACCCGAGGTGAGGACCTGGAAGATCTCGGCGTTGGTCATAAGGTCGAGGAAGCTCTGGACGAGGACAGCGTTTTCACCCTGACCGATGAAAGGAGAAGCGGCAGCGACGACGGCCTCAGCACCCGAGATGCCCATGAGCTTGAAGAAGAACCAAGCGAGCTTGCGAATGGCCCAGGACATGATGCTGAGGTACGAGAGGAGCACAACAAGGGCAACGAAGAAGATGATGGACGAGAGGGTGTTGATGAAGAAGTAGTGCTGGTCAATGAGGTCACCCCAGAAGAAGGCAGCACCACCAACCTGACCCTGAGCGAGCAAGTCAGCGGCAGCGAAGGCCAGCCACTTGGCAACGCTGAAGAAGGCACCAGTCTTGAAGACAAGGAGACCAATAATCATCTGAAGACCAAGACCAGTGATAACGGGCTGGAGCTTGATGACGGAGCGTCGGACAGAGATGAGGTAGAAGAAGCAGTTGATGAGGAAAAGACCGAAGAGCGAGCGAGCACGGTCACCGTATCGCGAATCGGGAACCTGCTTGACACCGAAAGCACTGCCGAAGTAAAGGGCGAGCAGAGCGACCCAGCCGAAGATAACGCGGTAAAGGTGGGGGACCATGCCCCAGGGCTTGGCGGCACAGTTGGTCCAGACAGCTTCAACTCCGTTGTAGATAGGGGCCTTGGGGAGGTAGCGGTCGTTGTGGAAGAGAATAAGCAGGATGAAGAACCAAGACCAGAAAGTAGTGATAATCCATCGGTGGCGGGTCTCCTCACGAATGATACCGGGCAACCACCAGCCGAGAATGACGCCGATCATGAGCATGTCGAAAGCGACGCGAGTGACCTTGTGGGTACGAACAGTGTGCCAGAGCTGGCTGATACGACCAGGCTCACCCTCGGTGTGGTGCGCATCGTTCATGTTCTGAATAGGCTGGGGGCCATTGCTCTCGACATCGCGGTCCGAAGACTGGTAACCGAGTTTGTCTTCGTGAACGTCGTGGTGAGAGCCCTCGTTGCTGGGAGCAACCTCCTTGGCGAGCTCGGGGGTCTGGGTTGCGGGAGCCTGAGCAGACATGGTGTAAAAAGTCGTTCCGGTTGAAGGCAGGCGAGGGAACTAGGGAAAGGTATCGAGCGCAGACAGAGCAGCCACTACACTATGCGAGCGAGTGAACTGACAAGGCAGAACCGCGAAAGGAGCGGTACGCACAAAGAGGGGGATGGAGACAATGGAGGGATTGGGTGGTGAGGCGGGGAAGGGAAGGACTGAAGGAAGGGGTATGATATATGATACGCGAGTCCTCAGAGGGGCAGGGTAAGGGGAGGACCAGGGCCTGGACGGGGAGAGAGCGTGGCGAGGAGAGGCAGCCAGATTCCGGTAAATCAAGCACAAACTTTTTGTGTCAACCGAAAAAAGGTTGTGTGAACCGGTACACCAGCCCACGAATTAAAAAAAAAGTGAAATATGAAATTAAAATAAGCCTGTCCAAGCAGCGGTTGCACGAGACAACCAACGGAAGCTAGGATAGGGTTGTGGTGTCGACTGATTCTTGTCTGCGTCAGGAACTAGCGAAGTCGCTTTCAGGAACCGAGTCGCTCAAGCCGTGCTAGCTGGCATGTGGCAACAGAGGCTGGAGCGACATGCTTGAGACCGCCTTATCATAGTCGGCGAGGCGGGGATGGGACAAGTGCGCGCGGTCAGAATGGAGTTGCAGAATCCGGGTGCATGTCAGGACATGCCAAGGCAGCGAATCAGAATTGGCCCAATGCCGCAAGGACGATAGAGCAGGGGGCAGTGGGCCTGGGGAAAGAGTGGCGGTTGCTGGTTGCGGAAGCCTGAATCCGAACCGATGGGAACTTGTCCACGCTTCGTGGATGAGAAAAGGCACTTCATCGCTCTGTGGGCCCTATCAAAGGTTGAAGCTATAGAGTCAAGCAGATAGCACGCATGAAATGAGACGGGGGGCGCAAACAGCGGGATGAGATACACAAGCGAGAAGCAGGGCGAGACCATGTCCACGGTGGAGAAGCTGGGAACTCCAGTGCGAGTGTGCGAGCGTGCGGAAGGTCGGACAGTGAGAGAAGAGAGTTGCCGTCACGGGACCGTCGAATTGGCTATCAAACCGGCAGATAGAGCAGACATGACGGTTTCCATTGGAGTACATGCAAATTGAAAAGGAGCACCGTCTTCCGAAGCATTGCAAATCCTAAGTGTGTTGCCAACCGAGACTTCAGAGTCAAGTCGCTTTGGACGCTTGAGCTTGGCACCAAGGTCCGTCACCGTCAAATAGACTGCTTCCGGCAAGGTTGAATTGTTGCTATCATCCCATGCTAGCCAACAAAATTACCATCTCAGGTTTGTACAACATGCTTACGATTCACTTGTTGTCGCGACAAGCCTATGGTCACCGTTGCCACTTGTTCCTATGTATGAATTAGTTCTAGTAACTAGCCGCGGCGGCCGTGGGTAATCCGAACTCGCATAGCGTGTATTTGTGGCTGAAGATAACAATTGCTCTGCAGTTGATTAACCATAGGGCCGGAGCTGGGGCAGGGAAAAATTTCAATTGCCGCACTCCGGCAGCCAGCTCTAGACGAACCCAGGCTTCTAGGCTGCAATTTACGATTGGACGATTCCACGGGTGGAGGCGGGACGCGGCAATATTCTTCCTCTGATTGTATTTGTTCTTGAAACGGAATGGATGGAAGCGGTTGACTGGCGTGCTGAAGATAAGGCGGACGATTTTTGGTCGTGCATGCGCGCTGAGCAAGCTTAAAGCTCACCCTTCTTCTCACGCAAGAAATTCCCCATTTCAAAAAGAAAAAATTGCCGCCATTTGGTTCGGTCATAACGGTGAGATGCTTTGTGGTTCTTCGCCGCTCTTGAACCTGCAGAAACAAATTCAAAATCTTGTTCCACTTTTTGAAATTCTCGTCTGCTTCTTCTGTGCCTTGTCATCTTCGAACTCCGTTGGGCAAAGAGATTCCGTTTTCTCTCCGGTGCTCTCGGAACAATAGTTGATTTTGCTTTTCTCCTTGCCACGAAGCAATTCTTTACTGTTGTGTGAGGGGAACTCTTTGACGACAACGAACACCATCTTTTTCTGACACGTTGCAAGGAAGGGCACAAGCTGATACTTGGGGCACTAAGCCGAGAAGCAGTCATCTTTCGGCATCAACCTCCGTGGCGTAGATGAATAGATGTAGAGAGAACCTGAAATGGTCACGCGGGGCCGGCGCTTTGACGAGTTTCTATCGCCGCCAGCCAAAATTTCATGCATGCATTGACCCTTTTTCCTGAAATTTTTCAATACGTTTCTTTTTGAACTCCTTTGTCGCCGCTTTCTTCCTCAATCTCGATTCCGCATTCTCTTGCTCCCGGCACACAGACTGAAGCCGTCGTGAGCCGATATTTGCAGCTAGGTTTGACCCTGATAGCCAGACCGTCGCTCATTCGAGACCTTCGTGTGCATCATCTAATCCATTGCACCAATGAGAGAGATCGACGCTTTTCAGCATGCCGCTTGGTCCGAACATGATCCGCTTATGCCCTGGGAGCTGTAGCCAATGATTGGGAGCGACTACTACAACAGGGATGGCTGGCTGCTCGTTTTGTTTCCATGGCTGCAGACACATGAGCCGTTGGGGCTGGGCGATCAGTTTTTGGCTTCGGTGATACGGAGCAAAGTAATCAAGCTCGTCATTCTCGTGTGACCAGGCGATGGAGCATAGCAACTTTGCTCGACCATCGACTTTTTCCTCTAACTATACTTCACACGAGTATATCTCAGTTCTCCAGCGAGGCCAAGGCCTGTTGACAACTCGGACTTCGAATCCGTGCCTGATTGAGCGGGGGACAAACTGCACAAGACCGTTTGTAGGTCTCTGCTTCCGAGCTTCCATTTGCTCGACCTAACAAAAGTCGCCCGCCAAAAAAAATATTTTGGTCCTTACGGGAGCTCGGAAGTGATCCAACCTCGGCTACCACCATCCCTTCTAGGTCTGGAAATATGCACAGCTCGATACATTACAATACCTTGTCAGCGGACAAAGCTTACGATTCATTCCACATGGCGCCCCGCATTTCTGCAACCATCTCAGCGTTGCCTTGCCACGATAACCAGATCCGGGTGTACTGTCGTCCTTAAGCAAGCGAGTGGGGTTATCTTTTTGAGTTGTGATTGCTTGCCCCCGCAAACACACTCGGTCAACTCCGAACCTTCCCCAGCCTCTATCTCCCCTCCCCTCATCCCTGCATCTCTTCACGCTGCAATCAGCCCTGTGCTCCGTGATCCGAGCACTCGCACCGTGACTGTGCTTGTGATTGTAGACCCTTGAATCGTACGCATGGTCCTTTGATATCTTTGATACCATTCCCCTCCCTATCGCAATGATCGGAGTTGCTGTTCTGACACACCGTTCAACATCCTGCTCGATCTTGTCCGGGGGGTTCATCTAATTCCGGCCTATAAGCTGACCTGACCTTCCGTACAGTCATCATGCTCCCTTTCAAGATTGCACCCAGGCTTCGGGTGCTCGGCGCTCACCATCTCACTATCTCACCGAACGGACGGCTTGGCATGTGATAAAGATGGAAGATTTGCTAGCGCATTGCACATCCGACATGCCGCGCCTCAAAGCAATGGTCAAGGTGAGGGAGCGGGTATGGCGGTAGCGACTCGCGATGCACACGTCTTCGGTATCGGCAGCATAGTCTTCGCCGAGAGCCGGTAAAAATGAAATTCTTAAGTGGATTTTGCATCGCCGATTTAGTTTGCAGCTTCAGGATCTCACATTGCATCGGGCCTGCGTCATTGCCCGACACCTTCGTCATTCATGACGTTGAACGCTTTTCAAATGAGATTAGGATTCACCAATAAGAAGTACAGTGGTTACTCAGCAATGATGAGCGAGGCTTTTCCGTATCCAGTACCGCAGCAAAGAGTAGCGACACCAAGCTGCTTGCCCGTCCTCCTCAGCTCGGCGAGCAAGCTTGTCACCAACCGTCCACCGGAAGCACCCAGAGGGTGACCCAATGCAATGGCACCACCCTTGGGGTTCACCTTAGCCGCATCGAGCTTGAGCGTGTCCATGACCATGAGTGATTGCGAAGCGAACGCCTCGTTGAGCTCCCACAGATCGATATCGTCCGTCTTGAGTTGGAAGAGTTGCAACAGCTTGGGCACAGCCTCGGCAGGACCAATACCCATGACATCGGGCTTGACACCCTTGGTCGCTGTGCCGACCCATCGGCCGAGGATCTCCATTCCAGCTGCCTCAGCGACGTCACGTCTCGCCATGGTGAGCGCAACGGCACCATCGCTCACTTGAGAAGAATTACCAGCGGTGCTCTTGCCGTCCGGGCGGAAGACGGGCTTGAGCTTGGCGAGAGACTCAGCAGTGGTGCCTGGTCGGATGCCCTCATCCTTGCTGATGAGTTTCTTGCCCTCCTTGCCGGTCTCGGGGTCGATCCATCGCACCTCGATTGGCTCGATTTCGGATCCAAGGCGGCCGTCTTGCTGAGCAGCTTCGGCCTTGCGGTGCGAATCGGCTGCAAACTGGTCCTGACGTTCACGGCTGATGTTCCACTTGTCGGCGACATGCTCTGACGTTTCACCCATGGGCAAGATGCAGTCGCGTGCATCCACCGAGTCCGACTCCTTGAGCCATGGGCTGAGGTCCACTGGGATAGCGCGCGAGCCGTAGTTGCGGGTCATCGACTCGACACCAGCAGCGATACCACACTGAATCTCACCATTGCGAATGGCATTGGCAATGTCGGTGATGCTCTGAAGCGAACTGGCACACTGGCGGTTGACGGTCTTGTACGCAGAAGTGATGGGCATGCCGGCGTGAAGCGCAGCCATGCGTCCAGACTTGGCACCACCAAGCTCCATGAGAACGGTACCGGTGCAGATGTCCTCGATGATGTTCTTGTCTACGCCTCGCGACTCGAGCCTCTCCCGTGTGCGCTGAAGAACGTGAGCAAGAAGCTCTTCCGGATAAGCGTCCTTGAATCCCTTCTTCATGCGTGCGATGGGCGTTCGCAGAGCTATAGTGAATACGACATCGTCGGCTCTCTTTTGCAACAGGCTCTGAAGCCCTTGTCTGACAGCTGGGCTGCTTCGGAATGCCATCTTGATATCTTTGTGCTGCTTTGCTGTTGATACTGTGTTTTGAGCCTCTACGATTGCGGATCTGTGGATCGGCAAGGCTCCCGGTAGCGTCTTTTGATTTGGTGCTCTGAAGTGGGTCGTAGCTGGAGGACGGAGGGGAAGCACGAACGTACGTTTTGGTCACAGGCAAAGGATATATGTTCGAACGGAAAGACGGTTCATGTCCGAACTTTCCCGTCCAAAATGCTCTCCACAGACTATGCTGTCATCCGACCACATCCGACTCGCTCGCGGACAGGGTCCGCTTAGGGAGCAAATGGCGGCACAAGCTTCTTCCAGGTTGAGCAGTGGTGGGGGGAACCACTTCGACTCCACTTCCGTGCAAAGGATTCCGTTATTTCCGCACTGGGAGAAATCTAACTTTCTTCCGCCCGCCGCGGTGTTCATCCGCCATTAACCGAGAACAGCGCATCGCATCGGGCTAAAGTGGTCGGTGTTGGTCGACCTTTTTTCGTGCTTTTTTCGTGCCTTTTTATCTCTCCATTTTGGACGCCAATAAATTAAATCTGGGAAGTGTCGAAAGCGGGGTCGACATGTCACACCTGATGGTCCACTGATGTTCTGGAGAGCCAAAACGATGATCAAATACAGGAACCCGGCACTCTGCTCAGGGATAGCACATCAGAGATTCGTCTTCTAGAGTAGACTCCAACTTCTGACGAACGCTTTCGGAGAGGCATGCATTGGCGTAGCACACAAGAGCACCAGTGTCGACATTCGTTGCCACGAGGCTTTCAACTGCAGCTGAGCCTCGCAACCCCACGCAAGGTTTCTATGTGGGATGAGGCAGATTCTATGCTAATAACGCCTGGATACGGTCTGTGCTCTTCAACAGCTTCTGCTGTTCATTGAGCTTTTGACATGCTAACCGATTCAGGAAAGTCATTCGAAGGGATGAGCCGTTCCTGACAATTTCAGCACAGGAGTGCCATCGTACCTTGAAATCACCTTCCCAACCTGTCCTTGTCCTTATACCACCAACATCAACGATCCCCTCACTTCTTCGCCTGATATCTGATACAAGAAAGCTCGCAGGTCGAGTCAAACAGCCCTATCACCATATCTTTCCTAGGGCCGGTTCCTTAGGGCACAGCGAAAGTCTCTGTAACAGCAGGAACTGTTGGACAGCTCTGTAAGTACGAGAGAATTTTGAGAGCCAACTTATCTGACCAGACCTTGTATTTGATTCCTGCATCAGGCGGACCACCGTGAGCACGAGGGTCAAAACTTCCCACCACAAAAAACTCTCGAAGAAAGGTCGGATACGTCAGAGACAGCTGGTTTCTGCTTTTGTTCCTATGCGTATACTTGTTCCACAGCCAGACCCAAGTTGAGGCAGCTGTTTTGCCTCGAGTAGCTCCCTTGAGGCAAGTAGGGGTAGCTGATGAGACGTTGACCCCTCTTCCTGTGGTCTCTACCTACACGCTGTACTTCGGTGCCAATGGGGCTACTGCTGCTGCACCTGTGAGGTATCAGCCCACAGCTACGCCCACTTCCGCCGGGCAAACAACAAGCGTTATCACCGCTCACCCAACATCCAAACCATGAAAATGTTCCAAGAAGAACACTTCTGCTCGCGTCTCAGCAGGCAGTATCGCATCGACATCCGTCGCTGCTGTCGCCTCTGACGCTGCACCTTCCTCAAGCAGCGAATCCAAGAAGCCAACAATATCGACCTCGACATCACAGCAGAACACGATCTTTCCAACTTTTGCTCCATCAGCATCGACCTCTGTCCCGCAGGAAGCACATCTGAATGCCGAAGTGCTGCCGCACAGCCTTGAGAATATAATTGACACTCTAGTTGAGACTTTTCAGGGGCTGACGGGGAGAAAGGCCCGACAGCTGGCTCTGCTTTTGTCGAATCCGGCTAATTTCACAGCAAACGCTTCTCGGACCGACACCATCCTCGACCACCTTGCCGAAGCTTACCCGGTCGCCAGCGACACAATCACCTCCGCTCGCGACGGGAAATCTTCAGCGAGTGCCACTGCCAACGGAGGATCTGAGGAAGGCAAGTTTTCTGCAACTTCACCCATCGTGGGAATTCCTTCTGCCTCTCAGCAGCCTCAGCCTCATACGTTCATCATCTCTCGAGGGCAATCCAATATCACGTTGCTGTCCAACACACCAGGATATGGCCCTGACCAAGTGCGCCATGATCTGCATGTCATCCGCAAATGGGCGGACGATCTCGACCAGCTTTCAACACCTGCGCTGCTGGATGAGACGGTCGCCGCAATCATGTCTGCTTCCGCCCGCTACTTCCCAGAATTGTCCACCCGAGATGCGGCCCGAGTCATCATGGCGGATATCAAAGCCGAATCTGACTTCGATCCCAGCAACATCTCCGGAGGTCGCCTCGACTCCGGGTCGAGTTGGGGGTTGATGCAAGTGTCTCCATTCAGCTCGGCCGAGTTGAAGCTGTTCCAACAGCACGCGACTGTCACAAAGGATACGTACTCCTGGGAGAAGAGCTTGAACCTCTCCACCACACCAACCACCTTCGGCGCAGGTCCACTGTTCGATTGGAAGACAGGCGACGTGCTCAACGTAGACTCCTTGACGAATGACGACCTGCTCGGCCCCTGGGTCAATGTCCATGTCGCGTCATGGATCCAGTCGAATCTTGCTCGCACCTCGTCACAGGATCCATACACCTGGCCGGTCGTCTACGCGAAGAGCAATACCGCTAGAGAGCAGAGCAATGATAAAAAGGATTGGGCGGCGGTGGACCAGGCTTTGGTGGGTGCGGGATTGCCGAGAACTTACATGACGGCGTTGGGGAGCTGGGTTGTTGGCCCGGCTGTAGATGGGTATGGGAGCTATACGCAGGGCGGCGACGATGTCAGCGCGCCTTACTTCCAAAACATCGCCCAGGGATTGAGTGTGCTCTACGGACAAACGGTCAAGTCGAGCTGGCTCAATACACTCGCCCTGCACCCAGGGCTAGTCGACTATCACTGAAGCATCACGCACTGCCTCAAGGCGTCAACAGACAGAGATGCACCACCTGTAAGAACGATAGAAATGCAATAAGTAACGGATCGATGCGAAAGATATACAAATACAATGTTACCAGGGCTTTCTTTTCATCGGAAAAGACTTGCGATCTTCTCCTCGACCTCACTCTCGGTCATGCGGATATGCTTGCTGGGATTCTTGGTGAAGTCTCCACCTTTGTGCTTGGCCATGAACCTTGCATACATGGGACAGACCATCCTCTGCACGTCCCTCTTGAGCCTCTCTTTCAGGTCCCCATCCTCTCTGCTGAATGGATATGCACGGTGTAATCTCTCCAGATCATCCAGCGCCTCGTAGAATTTCGCAAATCGGTCCTTGACCTGGTTCTTCTCGCTGCCCGAGCCCACACCGATGAGCTTCGATGTGGCATGCTTGTGATAATGCGATCCGGCGTTAAGCGGCTGGTCCTCCATGAGCGGTGCCACGACGGAGGACCACGCGTCGAGATAGGCCGTGGTGGCTTGACGCATGGCGGTGGCGAGCAGGTCGTCGCCCATCTCGCCAAGGTGAAGCGAAAGGATGGAGGCGGGGCTGCCGTCCTCCGAGGCAGCCAGGTAGCTGGGAAGAGGCGAAGAGAGAGTGCGACGTAGATGACCGATGTTGTTGAGCAGAAACACGGATGCGGTTGAGGGCTGGCGGATCGCGCGTGATCGTGCTTCGAGCGAAGTGAGCACAATCGCCACAACGTCGTTTAGGTAGTCACCAACGATCGACTGCTTGCCAGCATCGCCATCGAGACCGAGCGAGAGCACGGGTGCAACACCGCTCGACATCATCCAGTTACCATTGCCCAGAGTATGCAGTAGAGGTGACGCCACATCGCTGTACTCGGTGATCTGGCGGATGAATTGCAGACCCAGGTAGGTGATCTCATTGACCGATGTGCTTGGTACTTCGTTCACCTTGCGCGTCGGGATGGCCTTGACGTCTTCGATGAAGCGCGGGAAGATACCGATCGCTAGATTCTTGAGCTTGCTGTAAATTTCAACCAATTCGCTCGCGGGCGCAAAGCCAGCATACAAGTCTAGATCCGCCTTGTCAATCGGCGCACTGCTCCGCAGCGGTGCTTCTGGAGAGTCCTCCATGGCACGGATAAGCACATCCCATCGCCCGGATAGGATGATACCAGACATAGCACCGATGACGTCCAGCAAGAACGAAGTATGTGTGGCCAAGTGTCGGCGAACATGCGACTGAATCGTACCGAGCGACTCTATCAAAGTGTTGAGCGAGCTAGCTGCAAGTTGTGAGAAAGTGGCAGCGAGCAACAATGTCTCCTTGTCGAGCTCGGCGGACGACATGAGACCCTGCAGAATGCGGTATTCGTTGTCAAGCATAGCATAGTAGGCTTCGAACATTTCGACAGCACCTGCTTCGCCTCTTCGGTATCTGGAGGAGTGGTCTTCGTCGTCGTCGTGAGTCACCATAACCATACCTGCTGAGCTGGCGCCTGTGCCGATCTTGTCAAGAGCGTGTTGTTGCAATCTTGACACCAGCGGACCGAGGCATTGCGAAAGGTACTTACTGCGTACAGAAGCGTACGCAGCGAAGCCTGCTGAGAGAG
Organism: Ustilago crameri; assembly: GCA_024271935.1. Taxonomy (NCBI): domain Eukaryota; kingdom Fungi; phylum Basidiomycota; class Ustilaginomycetes; order Ustilaginales; family Ustilaginaceae; genus Ustilago; species Ustilago crameri. Next base: position 1,093,691 of record JANBMJ010000003.1, on the reverse strand, counting down.
GCGAGAACCCTGACCGTGGGTGTCGGGGAACTGTAGAGAGATAGTTGAAGATGGGGACAATGGCATTGTGCGTTGCCTCTGACAAGACAGGATAATGCGAGTTCCCCGGGTGTAAGTCTGCCAGATCGATCACCTCCGAGTCTGCTCGAACCCAATCCGAAATGACGTTAGTCAGATTGCGAGCTCCGAGTTCGATGAGATCGTTCATTCGCTTCATGACACCTTCCTGACTTTTGAGATTGGACTTGTGCAGGTAGTCGAGGCCATTGATGACGCGGTCAATGGTGTCCATGTATGGCCGCGTGTTCCTAACATCTGGACCAGCCTTGAGCAGCGGCTGCTCGTCGAGAACGACATCGTAGTGGCCGAGTGTTTTGTTGAGCGCAGCGAGAGTAAGGTCGATGTTGTCCGACATGCGTGCAAGCTTCTGCGTGCCTTTGTGGATAGGCAAAATACTGCCCTCGAGCTTGATGAGACGCTTGTCGAAGCCAGAGAGGATCGTTGTCATTCTGCTGGTGAGTGATGCCAGCTTTCGCTGATTTTGCGAGAGCATCTGCAGCTCTGCAAAAGCGACCTCGGTGTCATCGTGCACTGAGGCACCGTGGCCAGCTGCGGCGAACGAGGATGTGCTTTTGGAACGAATTGGTCTCGGAACCGGATTCAATGATGATGAAGGGGTGATGCCCTGGTTGGAGTACGACATGATTGCGAGCCTTCGCCGATCAAGACCAGGAGCTCTGAAAGCTCCCAAGCCGGATCAGAGCTGGCAAGTCTTGAGCTGAAGCAAGTCGAAGATGTTCAATAGCCGACGAAGTGAGTTCAGAAATGTAGAATAGCATCGATTGACTGTCTTTGATATGGGTCAGAGAAAGGGTTCACAAAGCTGTCAAGTGCATGACGAAGGCCGTATCCGTGCATCGAAATGCTTCTTCCCGATTGCAACAATCGGGAATAACTTTTGGAGATGCCGATTTCGGCTATCCTTTTTTTTTTTTTTTGGAGCAATGCTCTGCACACCGGCGGACGGCCATGGATCACGTCATCCAAAGGCTCAGCAGCCACTCTATTGGAAGAAGCTCAACATAACGTGGAGAAAAGAGGCTTTGCTGCAGCTAAGTTGATGCAAGCAGTGCTCCACTTTCCAGCAACTTCTATGGCGCCACCTTGACCTCTCGGGCCTTTCAGCAAGCACACCATCTTGTCTTCCAGTCCAGATTATCGTCGCCCAATCTGCGTCGCACACTCTCCGCCTTCGTATTTGGGCTAATCGCTATTGCTATAATCCCGCTCATGAGCAGATTCTTCTCGCTCTTTACTCGATCGTCGCAGCCTCTCATCCAACAGCTTTGTCCGCCGACTACACCCACCGCTCTCGCCGCGCAGCAAGCACTCAACGCCGCCATGTCTGGTCAAGAGACTGCCACCGTCGCCTCCGGCTGCTTCTGGGGCACCGAGGACATCTACCGCAAGGCTTACGGTAACGGCAAGGGTCTCCTTGACGCCAAGGTCGGCTTCATCGGAGGTCACGAGTCGAGCAAGAACCCTTCCTATGAGGAAGTTTGCACCGGTCGCACTGGTCACGCCGAGGCTACCCAGATTGTGTACGACCCTTCCAAGGTTTCGTACGCCGAATTGATTGAGTTTTTCTACCGTACACACGACCCGACACAGCTCAACCAGCAGGGCAACGATCGAGGCACACAGTACCGTTCGGCCATCTTTGCGCACGACCAGAACCAGCTTGATATTGCCAAGAAGGTGACAGAGGAGGTGCAGAAGAAGCACTTCGATCCTAAGGGCAAGAAGATCGTCACTCAGCTCGAGATCCGACCAGCAGGAGATTTCTTCCCAGCGGACGACTATCACCAGCAGTATCTGATCAACTACCCTAACGGATACCACTGCTCTACACACAAGTACTGGTGGTAAGCAATGGAAGTTGATACATCCGCCTCAGCGTTGCTCTAGTTGTTCAATTACGATTCTCAGTGATGACTAGCATTTGCACATGATTCTCCATAGAAGTGTGTGTCTCGTCGATGATGTGAATTAGAAGCCATCGGCGACGATCATCGGCGTCAATGAGCGAAAGTGTCCTTTCAAACGTCAAAGTTGGCAAAGCCATTGGCTAGCAAATGCATTTGTTGGCAGAAGAGCCACGTTTTCGGCGAGGCAGACAGCTCGCATGCGCTTAATCAAGGATCTGACTTTGTAAGTAACGGCGTATTTCCAGCATCTCGCTAGCTACGTTTCCACACGGGGCGATATCTGACGACGGCAGGAAACGGCTGACGACGACACGAAACAGCAGAAAGCCGTTGATGCCGCAACGACAGATCAAGAATGTGAGCCAGTTGGATGGGTGCCCAATTGCGCAACTTGAGTATTGGGCGGAGAGAGGAAACTGGGTCGCGCGTTCTCGCTGTCTATCCGAGACGCGTGGATGTCTCCGACATTGGAATCGTCAGAAATGCATGCGAATGGCCTCTGAAAAGTTCAATTACACAGCCGCGCTGCACCCGCGCTTTGTGAGTCTCACACAGGCGACATCAACGCTTCTGAGCGTGCCACCTCCACAGGATCCATTCACTCACAAACCTGGCTTGCTCACCGACATTCATCATCAATAGCAGACCTGTATCATCACCCTCTTTCTTTCCCATCATCATCACGATACGTGCGAACCACCCCTCGACCACGACGGCAGCAATAGAGCAGACTTTAGCCAGAGAAGCGCAACAAAGCCTCGCACGACAGTCTCCGCACAAAGTCTCGTCAGCATGCCACGATTCGCAGTGCCCGCAGCACCAAAGTGCACGCGCTGCGGCACTTCGGTCTATCTCGCCGAACAAGTCATTGGCCCAGCTTCGAAGCCGTATCATAAAACCTGCCTCACTTGTGTTGTCTGCAACAAACGCCTCGACTCCACCCTACTTGTTGAACACGATGGCGAACCATACTGCAAGAATTGTCACAAAGAGCATCTCGGAACGGGCAAGGGTGGATTTGCCAAGGCGGTCTCGCTCAGCCCCACTTCACCTAAGTCACCACGTTCACCTGTAGCCAACCTCCCAAGCGCGACCAGAAGCCCAGTAGCCACACCCTCGCGAACGGGCGCCACTATAAGGGAACAGCTCGTCGGAACGCCCGAAACAAGACGGTCACCAAGCCCGACAAAGTTCACGCCAGGAGCAGCGCTGAGTGAAAGTGAGGATCAGGTGCCAGGAATCTCGATCCGTCCGCGAGGGCTAGGAGCCAGTAGCCCGCTTGGCTCAACCACCACCGCAGAAAATTCGCCGTATAACGGTAGCAGTAGCTCTGCAGTTCCTATCAGATCTATCGATGAAGCCATTGCCAGCGGTAATGCCGACATCAGTGATCCCGTTGCTCGCCTCCAATCTGCCGTAGGCAATATGTCCATTGCCTCTCCAACCACCTCATCAACCACACAAGCTCATCCCATCCCTTCTGTGGACTACTACGCGACTCCATCACCTCCCGTCTCTCGAACCGCCAAGCCTACCTACTCGGAAGAAACCTCGGTGGGAGACGACGGCACTCCCATCACCATCCAAACGCGTCGCGTGGCCGCCTCGGACACCATCGCTTCGATCCACTTCCACGGAACCACCTCTCCCACTCCCGCACCCAAAGTCAACACCCAGTCTCCTCTCGATGCAATCGGCTCTCTCCCGCCCCCGAAGCGGCCTGATCCCAAGAGCCTCACTGGTGCCTCCGGTACGGCCAAAATCGCGCCACCCCGTGTAATCCCCAACCCGACCCCTGTCGAATCTTCCTCCAACGACTCGCTGGTGGGAGCCCGCAGGAAGAGCGGGATCGACCGGAGCGGACTCAGCTCGAGCATCGTCGACGCGTCTGGCGGGACACCGCTGTGTGCGAGGTGCTTGCGACCGGTGTACTTTGCAGAGCAGAAAGCCGCGGCGGGAAGGAAGTGGCATCGTGCATGTCTCAGATGTGACGGGTGCAACTCGACGTTGGAGAGTGGAAAGTTGGAAGAGGGCCCGGCGGAGAGGAATCCGGCGGCGCCACAGAGAGGCGCCAATGTGTGGTGCAGGACTTGCTATGCGAAGTGGTTCGGTCCTAAGAATCTGGCAGTAGGCCTCTCACTTCCGGAGACCATGCGTTGACGCAGTGCAGATGGTTCTGTCAGTTGCTCTGAAATTAAGTATACCCCCGCATTGTTTAATTGGTGTTCTGTGTCTGCTCACGATCAACTCAGTCCACAGCACTGAGAAGTGTCTAATCCAAAAGGGTATATTCCAACGCTTCCAACGACACAGAAACAGAAGTGTCCATTAGCGAAGCTCAGCTGGCCATTCGTCGCGCTTCCTCCAGACGCCCTCTGGACCGAACCTGGGGTTCATTGGGAACTCGAGGCCATCATTGACATGCTTGCCGATGGGCAAGACCCACATCCAAAGCGAAGGCCCTAAGACTTGCTTCATATTCGTCCGCCATGCTCCCCGCTTCTTGCCCTTCCTGCGCGCTTGTGTTCCCTCTGCGGCTTTCTTTTCCTGCGCCGCATTGATCGAGGTCGAATCCGAAACCGCGCCTTGAGCCGCCTCTGCAATGTGGTAGTTCGCCTCATCCGACGAGCCCAACCACCACCGATGCCCCTCCTTGGTCAACCGGCCCCACTCCCTATCCCACTCCCTCACCATGTTCCTCTTGGCCTTAAGATTCAGGCCACCAAACCCACTCTTTCCGCCCTTGCCTTGCTGCTGCATGCCAAACCACCGATCTATCAACGCCCTCTCCTTGCCCTGCATGCGGTTCGCCGCGACATGCTCGATCGTCGTCAGATTCCTCCCCATCAACCACAGGTGCGTGCACAGCAACGCACCCGTGAAGATGACGAACATCGCACAGATCGGGAACAGGCTCACCAAGAACCCGTCCACCTTCCACTCGCCGCGGTGGAAGAAGATCGCGGTGGTGATGAGGGTGTACATCTCGAGAAGCGTGACCCACAGGACAAAGATGAAGAAGAAGCGGTGGTTGCGCGCACCCACACATCCACCGACCCAGGGACAGTGGTGGTCCATTTTGAGAACGCAAGTGCCGCAGCGTCGGCAGTGGTGTGCGCGAGGCGGCTTGACACGCCGGCAGCGGTGGCAGTAGAGTGCAGCGGGAGATAGCGGAGGCGGGTCGTTCTGGGGCCTACGCTGAGGAGCCGCCCAGGTTGAAGCAGCAGGCTGTTCCGCGTTCGGGGCTGCATAAGCGGTCGATTGAATTTGTTGCAGAGCCTCAACGCCATCGCGCATGGCTTGACCTTCAGCAATCGCTGCGGCTCCGAGAGGACCGATGATGCCTGGTAATTGAGGATCAGTCGCAGCTGTGTCGGCCTCGACTGGATCGGCTGGAGGGAGGGGTGCCGCGGCAAGCTGTGCGTCTACGTGGGCTGCCGAAGTATCAGCTGTAGCCTCTTCTTCTACGACGGTACATCTGGACATGGTACGCGAATGAGAGAGATTGCTGGTGATCGAGTTGTGTTTTGGCTCTACGGAACCAGGCAGCACGCGCATGCTGTCCGAAGAGGCTCGGTGGCCTCCAAATTGCTCGAGATCGGCGCTGTACGATGGATATTGCAGCGAGCCTGGGTGAGCAGTCGACGCTCGGTCCTGAGCGTTGACTGAAAAGGCACGACCTTGAGATGGAATTGGCACAGGCTGAGATGTGCTTTGCGGAAGTTGTCCCGGCTGCTGAGGCGGGGCACCATTCCACTGGCTCTGCTGGACAGGTGCAAGTGGGGGGTCAGACTCCGGAACGCAGTCTTTGACCAAGCCAGGTCCTTTCAGGATGACGGTGATGTACGACCACATTGTCATGAGCCAAAGGATGACGAAGCCGGTGAGAAGACCGATGCCTTCCGCCCTCGTTCCCAACATCATTCCTTGCGGGTTTTGCTGAATGAGTCGACTGCACAACCGCCAAGCGTACGCAAGAAAGACCCAAGACAGGATAACGAAGACCATCGGGATGATTGCTTTTCTGGCAGCTGGAGGGTCGCCATTCTCCTCGCGCTGTGCCTCTGCCTGTACTCTGCTTTGCTCCATACGTTCATTGAATCGCACCACGTTGGCTGTACAGGACTCGATGCTGGTAATGCATGCCTGTAGACATTTTGGCGGCGGAGGGCGCTCCTTCTTGGGCTGATTCGGTGATTTGCGTCGTGGTAAAGATGTGTCGATGCTTGTCTGCTGGGTATCATATGCATGGTATTGGTGTGAGACACCCGGCTGCTCTTGCTGGACTGGTGGTGGTGGTGGAATTTGATCATCCTCAGGACATTTCGCAGACCAAGCGGTGTTCTTGGTTCGCGGAGAGTGGTGCGACGGATCGACAGAGTCTACATGGGTATGCGAGGATGTCGACAGGCCCGCTGTGGTGCGGTCATCGTCGCTCGAGCGAGAAAGAGTCGATGGCATGGCGGAACAAGTTGGTGTTTGCTCGGCCAACAGCGTGTGCAGCTGATTGCAGCCGCTTGATCTTTGGGAAAGTGCGATTACCTGGTCTCAACCATGGCGGCAACGCTAGTCAATGGTCGGAATGATGCGAAGGAACGATGTAGGAGATGAATGTACCGGTGCGTGTGTGACATTGCAGAAAGGGGTTCATGTGCTTTGGCTGTGTTGTTTGTGGGAATGGGCTGCAGCAAACCAACGCCTCCACTCGCACCTGCAGGCGTCATCAGTCGGCCGGTTGCCAAGGAACGGCTGCCTTGACAAGAAAGGATCTGACCGTCAATCACGATTTCGAAGCGGGCAGTCGATGCCATTTTTTTTGAAATTCAGCTGAAATTGGGGCCAAATGTGCAAAAAAGACTCACTCACCATGAGCGGCTGAACAGGACTTGGCGACTGCGGGGAGAAATGAGAAATGAATGACAGACAGACTGACTGACTGAAATTCGACTGCTGCCGACTGCCTCCGCCACGTTCGGACAGTTGGGAGCCGCGTTGGTCGGTAAAGCTCGCCGTGCATGCATGGAGTCTATCTCTTCGAGGCGGCTTCGTATCGAACCATCACCATTTCACCTTTGCGCGCAACCACTGTATCTGTTCGCTGCATGCTTTGAACAGCTAGAGTCGTGTCTCAGCAAAAGACCTGCCTGGTCATCGACGGGGCCGACCGCTTATCTCTTCACTATCTGAGGGGTCCTCCTCCCTCGCACCTCTCTCAACTCACACCACCATCGACTCAAGGCGTTCCCGTATAGACAACCGTCATGGCGGGCATCACATTGACCGTCACCGCCATCCCGGCTTTCCCAACCCAGTTTCCTTTCAACGCCAACGCCAGCTTTCCATCTTTACCGCCTATTGCAAATCAGACAGGCTTTCGACATGGTCACCCACTACCCGAGGATCTCGTTGTCATCTCGGCCACTCGTGTCAATGCCATTCTGCCCTCTTTGATCACAGCTGCCGTCGCTCTCGGATTGGTTGTCTCGGACTGGTCCATCCATCTTCCCTGGGAGTGGAGGCTGCTCTCCAAGCGCAAGAAGTGGAAACTCTCGCACATCGCCTATTTTGCCTCTCGATTCGGTGGGCTGGGCTATTCTCTCTGTGCGGTTCTTCATTCCGTGATCGGCAACATCGCACCCGGCCCTGCAAGTCTGGGAGCTGAACGATGGAACTACGCCAACTTTGCATGCGGAGCAGATCGACGAGCTAGCATCTTCTTTTCCGTCGTTTCAATCGGCGGCAGCACAGGCATTCTGCTTCTCCGCTGCTTGGCCTTATATCGCTTCCACATCGCCGCCGTCATCTCGCTGGGTCTGCTCTGGCTAGCAACGCCCGCCTTCTTGATCCTCAACATGTTCATCCTCAACAGTCAGAGCAAGCGCAACGGCATCAGTGCATGCGACCCGAGTCCGCCCTCAGTCCACATGAATCCCATCTTGTACATGATCCCGTGGTTTGTCCTGCCCATCTTCGACTCGACCATCCTCATCCTATCTCTGCTTGGCATCCGTCGCGCATCCCACCGACGACGCGCATCGCCACTCGAACGCATGTTCCGCAAGGACAACATCGTTTACTATGCCATCGTCTTTGTGTGCGTCATTCCCATCCCCATTTGGTATCTCTGCCAGCAATACGACGGTAGGATGATGCCGTACCTCAATCTCTACATCGGTCTTTCAAGCATCTTGTCCTGTCGACTCTTTATCAATCTGTGGAAGGCCATTGGCAGAGAACTTGCACTGGCGCAGTCCTTCAGTAGCAATGCCCGCGATCACTACCGCATCGATACGAGTGTCGAACAGGCCACCGCAGGTCTCGTTGGAACACAGCACAGCATCCCTGGCTCTGGTGCAAGCCGACTCTCAAGAGGCGAATCAATCATGCCCACCGATACTCCGACAGACGACAGCACGGCTGGAGGCACTGCGCTGGCCGAAAAGGATTCCCTGCCTCCGTCTATTGGCGAAAAGTCATCCCCGCCCATGACAGCGGTAGTTGGAGACGTGCCACTCAGCGATTCGACATCGACACGAAGTCTCCACACAACGACAACTCGATTGCGTAGGATAGTGCCGGATTGGACCGATGTGGATCCTGATCTGGCATTCTCGCTCAACGGCGACTTCTACGGTGATGCCAACTCGATATCGTACGACTATCGTTCCCGAGCCATGCAGTCCAATCCATACTAAAAGAGCTCATTTCACATTTCACTGCACCACTTGTATCTCGCATCTTCTGTGTCTCTCTGTCCTGTATTCTAGTTGGATCGTTCTTACTTTGTCACATTATTGTACGATGGCTCTCACGACTGCCTTCATTTAGCTCGTGTGACGATGTCGAGCAGACTCGAGAGGCTTGGGATGGTTCTAGCCTGCACATAATCTTGATCACGTTGGCTGGTCCGATGCTTGGCGATTTGCTGAAACGGTTGATGCCCATCGAGGTTGGTGGGTCGTTGCAGCCACGCTGCTTGCAGACCGGCGTCGATGGCCCCCCAAAAATCCTCATGAAGCTGGTCACCGACATACAAGGCGTTGTCAGCCTTGATACCGTTGTCTGGCCAAGCTCGATGAAGGGCAGCGTGGAAGAAGCGGGCGTCGGGCTTGGCACATTTTTCGAAGTAGGATAGCGTGGGACCCGGTCTTGACGGCGTCGAAATAGCCGGTCCGCTCTGAGTATCCACCGGATCGAGCTCGAGAAAGCGATCGAGGCCGAAGCTTTTGAGCACAGAGAGGATCCTCGAATCGCTGTTGGTGGCTAGCGCCAAACGAAGCGGTCGAGCATCGCTTGTTTGCATCTGACTTAATTGCTCAAGCGTGGGAATCACATCCGGGAAGAGATCGTAGGCTTCGTTAGTGCCAAAACGGGTAACCAGACGCCGTGAGAGAGAAGCAATATTCTTGTCGTACCGTTGCGAGGTGACGCCAGAATGAAGTCCAGGCGCAAAAGTGCGGTGAATGACCAGCTTCCACCACTCGTCAGGTGATGAGATGCCGGTCTCGAGACCATAGTTCGGATGCTCCTGGGAAGTGGTGCGGAATGCTTGCTTGAAGCCGATCTTGACATCTGCATCGGTCACCGCAAGGCCAAAATCTCGTGCCACGGCTGCATATTGAAGATGGGGGGCCGATCGCGGCGTCACGAGAGTATCGAACGCATCAAAGAGAATCAGCCGAATGGGCGTGGTCTTTGGGTACCTGCTCATCACCGACCACCGGCTAGATTGAGCACAGAGCTTCTGTGAGTTAGCCGAAGATGATGACCAAAATGTGCTGAGATGTAGTTCACCGAAAAGGTTGGATGGTCCGTGTCACTTGGAGCTATATTTTTCGCCAAGTTTTACGAGGTTCCTGTGGACCCTGGCCGTGCAACGTTGGAAGAATCTGCCGGGTGGAACACGCTTAATTCTTTTCCGGTCATCTGTCGTCGACACACTTACTGTATCTTTTTACTTAGCACAGTCTTCCAGCCACATGAGAAGCGAAGTGCCAAGCATTCAGTAGGGTACAACCTTGCAGACAGATCCTGGAAGGCGTGGGATGTTGTACTGTATCTGCTAAAATAGTCTAGAGCAGGGGTGGACGCAGTGGCGCTAACAAACTCACTGCTAAAATCTCTGCGTCCGGCGGCTGTCGGTGGATGCCCGCATAAATTCAAGCAACGGGAATCCTGTCCGACATAGCCTGTCAAAGGATGCACAACCGAACAACAATACATGTCTCTCTTTATCCGATCTTCGAATCAAATGAATGACTCGAGGCAGTGTTTGCCGGTGGAACAAAGTGGCATCCGCACCTCAGATTTGACCGGCACGGTATTCGTGACTCCGCCCGGCCATCTGCAGACCCGAGTCTGCTAATTCGTTCCTTCACCAAAGCCACTCTTAGTCTCGACTCTCACACATTGTCTTTGTGCGATTGTGATTCTCACGCTACTCGACTGAAGCCCACACTCATCCTGCTCACCTTGTAGCCACGCACCTTCGTTTCTCTCTTTACCTTCCCCGGGAACGCTATCCGCAAAAAGGTTATAAGCACATGCTTGCACGTGTACCCATCTGACCTCGACAACAGACCTGCCAGATCCATCAAAGGCAGTCACTCAGACATGACCATTGATCCCATTACGGACAGCGCGAGCCTTCTCGCTCCCTACGAGGCTAGGCCGAGCTGCAACGCTTTGATCGACGACGTCATCGAGCTCGCCCAACATCAAAATGTCATCTCTTTCATCAAGTCCACCGAGCCCTTCGAGTGGCAGCACGTTACTGGCGGTGACCTCGATCGATGCGTCAGGGCAGCAACCGCCTACTACGCCCAACACATCAAGCCAAGGCGAGCAGGAGACCCAGCCTGCATGATCGGTCTCTTTGCAGACTCAGGCTTCAACCACTTTGTTTCTCAGATGGCTATGGTCCGCCTGGGCTACGGCGCAGTCCTCATTTCGCCCAACAACTCTGTACCTGCTGCAGCACATCTCGTCAAGATGACAAGCTCCATCGCCCTAGTATACGGCGCCGAAAAGGCCAACGATGCCGAAAAGGTCCGTGAGGCTCCACAACATATTCACTCACTGCCAATCATCCCACTCTTCGATGTCGAAAAAGTGGTCGTCACCAATCAGTTGCCACCGCCTACCACAGGCAAAGATCCCTACCGTGCCGACATTCCCTGGGAGCAGCAGGCACACGAACCAGCTTTCAGTCTGCACTCTAGTGGTAGCACAGGATTTCCCAAGCCCTACACTTACACGCACGAGGTGTATGTCGCAATTCTTGCCGACTATCTACCGTACGACTGCCTCTGCACGGCTCCACTGTACCACGGCTTTGCCTGTGCAGTCGCCTGGAGGACGATGATGCATCGACACCATCTTTACATCTTTTCCGAGACCATTCGATCCGACCTCGTCTCAAAAGCATTCCATGGCAGCACCGCTGAGATTGTCTTCGCCGTCCCTTTCACTTTCAAGATTCTGAGCGAGGACGAGCAGAGCCTCGACGCTCTGCGTAGTGCCAAAATGTGCATCTACAGCGGTGCACCGTGTCCAAAAGAGGTTGGCGACATGCTCGTCGCAAAAGGGGTCAATCTTGTTGCATTCCTCGGATCGACAGAGACTGGCCAAAACATGGACAGCATCCGCGACTTCGAGACAGACAAGCAATGGAATGTCATGCGTCCTTCCGAACGATTCGCCCCTTTCCTCAGATTCGAAAATGTTGGCAAGACCGAGGAAGGTCCGTACGAGTTTGTCGTCATGCCAGGTTGGAAGGGCCTTTCCAAGGTCAACCGTCCAGATGGAGGCTATGCGAGTGGTGACCACTACCGTATCGTTCGTCGCGAAGACGGCAGCATCCATGGCTATGTGTATATCGGCAGAGGTGACGACACTCTTGTGCACCTTAACGGCGAAAAGACCAACCCCGTGCCTATGGAGCAAAGCATCCGATCTTCACCGCTCGTCCGTGACTGCCTTGTCTTCGGCGCCGGCCAGCCTTGCACAGGTGCCATCATCATTCCGTACGAGCACATCTGGGAGGCAGTGGCGCATCTGTCCGAGACAGAGCGACAGGCCACTTTCAAGAAGCAGATCGAGCCAGTGCTGCGCGAAGTCAACTCGCAGTGCCCATCGCACTCGCGTCTCGTCCCCGAGATGATCAGATTCACCTCTGCCGACGCTCGTTTCCCCGTTGCCGACAAGGGCAGCATCAAGCGCGCTCCTGCAAACGAGCTCTTCGCCAAGGAAATCGCTCAGCTCTATTCTGAGTTCGACCTGGGAACCTCGACGCCTGACGAGGCAAAGACTCTGGTCGAATCTAAGGAGCAGCTTTTGCCCTTGCTCAAGAGCATCTTGGAGCATTTCCTTGATCTGAAGCTTGACGGCAAAGAAGACAAAGATCTCACCTATCTCGGCATCGACTCGGTCATGGACAGCCAGATCCGCAGCCAGATCCACCGCACCATCAGGATGGGCCGTCCTCTGCAGGCAACGATGGTGTTCCAGCACCCCACTCTGCTCAGACTCACAGATGCAGTCTTCCAGCACATTCAATCTGGCGATAAGGACTCGCTCTCGGCAAGTGATCAGAAGAAGCAGCACGAGCAAAAGACTTACGAGATTCTCGAAATGTTGCGCCGGCAACTCAAGGTTCGCGACCAGAGCTTGTCGAACAACTCCCGACAAAGCGACAGGGAGGTCGTGGTGCTCACAGGAGCCACGGGCTCCTTAGGTGCCCACATTGTGGACCAGTTGCGACGCAAGCCTACCGTCGCCAAAGTCATTTGTCTCAATCGTGCCACTAGTCACCAAGAAGCCGAGAAGCGAACCAACGAATCTTTGCTCGCCCGAGGACTCGGCCCAGTCAATGCGGAGGACAGCGTACAGATTGTGTCGCTCGCTTCGGACATCAGCCAGCCCAACCTCGGCTTGACACAGCAAGAGTACGACGATCTCGCTGCGAATGTGACTTGCGTGATCCACAATGGATGGCCTGTCAATTTCGTCATGTCGGTCGACTCTTTCAAGCCTGTCCTGGACGGCACAGTCCAGCTCATGAACCTTGCAGGACAGAGCACCGGCTGCCGCTCGCCTCGCTTTGTCTTCTCTTCATCTGTCTCTGTGGCGCTAGGCAGTCCCAACCATGTTTTCGCTGAAGAGTTCTACGACAACCTGGACAACACATTCGACATGGGCTACGCACAGTCCAAGTGGATCGTCGAGCGCCTCTGTCGCGACTCGGCCGACTTGATTGCAGGTGGGTTCCAATCAGTGGTGATGAGGATTGGCCAAATGGCGGGAGACCGATCAAGGGGTATCTGGAATGAAACCGAAGCCCCACCGCTTCAGATCAAGGGTGCCCAGACCATCGGCTGTCTTCCTGACAGCAATCATGATCTGTTTTGGCTCCCTGTCGACACCGCTGGTCTCATTGCAGCTCAGCTCACCACTGCGCCATTGACAGACGCTTGCGTCCTCGTCCACGTGGTCAGTGACGAAGCGATGTCGTGGAAAACTGCGCTGCAAACGCTCGCTGCACCCCAAAATCTAGGCAAATCGTTCGAGGTGGTACCTTATGCAGAGTGGGTTGCTCGGTTGGAGAAGTCCGACCAGAATCCAAGCAGGAACCCGACGGTGAAGCTGTTGGACCATTACCGCTCGATGCAGCAGGATATGGAAAGTGGACGAAAATTCGGCAAATTCGAAACCACCAAGTTGAAGCAGCTCTTCGCTTCATCTCCGGCGCAGAAGGAGGTGTTGGAGAGACTGCGTGCGTACAAGCCAGAGTACCTGACGACTACCGTGGCTGCTTGGAAGCGCTCTGGCTTTTTGAGGTGAGCCTGCTGCGCTCGACTCAGGCTGGAACGGCGTCACATTAGTAAGAGATCCGATCATGCCAAGAATGTACTCGAAACACTCCATGAAGGTGAATGATATCAGTGTGGGTACTCTTGGGGATGATAGCCCACACGTCTTGCCGTCTGCGGGACAATCGAGCCCTGAGGATCGTTTCAGTGACAACGAAGTGGGCGCCAAAGCTTGCTAGCGGTGCGATTCTCGACTGCACCGCATTGACCTACTGTAGTGAGTGCGGAAATGTTGATGAAGTTTTGTGGGACATCTAGACCAGCCCGCCACCTGATGAGACGTTGCTCTTCACCGAGACACTTGGTGGGAACACCGATCCGGTGCCAACTCGACCGCAATCCAAACAGGGACACCGCTGCGTGGATTGCGACGTGGGAAGAGGTATAAAGACCCGAGCCCAAATTGCGACCGGACCCTCCACCAACCACCCAACTACCCTTTCCCCCCCTTCCCCTCCCTCTTCCCCTTGTCCGCTTACCACGCCTATCAGAGCAGACTTGAGCTATGAAGATCTTCTTCGCCTCCCTGGCCGCCTTCTTGGCAGTCACTGCCCACGGTAAGCTCTTTCCATCGTGGCCAATAAATGTTGACTCGTGACGATGGCTGACATCGACTCTTTCCAATTGTTTCTTCTTGCCATGAAAAGGTGCTGCTATCGGAACCCAAGGCAAGAGCAATGCTGGTTCTGGACAGCCCGACCCTAAAACGACGATCCGCGAGGATGATCGAGTCCTGGGTGGAGCCGGTGGAATGAACCGAAACACTCTGACCCTTCAGCTCGACCCCAAGCCCAAAGCCAAATGCGTGTACGACATGAACACCTTCGTGGAAGGCAACCTCAACTACGGCACCGACGGTGGTCTCTACGCTGAGATGATCCGCAACCGTGCTTTCCAGTCGCCCGACGATGCTGGGTTTAGCGCTGGTGCCAACGACGCCATAGGTTCGGGCTCGCTGACCGGTTGGCAGCCCGTGGACGACTCAAAGGTTGAGTTGATCAAGGACAAGCCCCTTTCCGTAGCTCTTCCCCAATCTGCCAAGATCACATGCGATGCCAAGAAGTCAGGTGCCTGCGGTATCAAGAACCTCGGTTTCTTCGGAATGCCTGTTGAGGCTGGCGAGACGTACAAAGCCAGCTTCTTCATCCGTACCGACACGAACAAGAAGATCAACTTGCGTTACGGTCTGTACAACAACGACCTTACTGAGAAGTTCGCCGAGTTTACGGAAAACCTCGAGATCAGCGACAAGTGGCAACCCTTGCAGACTGTCTTGAAGCCGACCAAGGGGGCCGATAACCTCAACAACGTATTTGCTATTGTTGTTGATGGTGTCGAGTCATTCCAGGTCAACCTGATCAGTCTGTTCCCTACCACTTTTGAAGGCACCGTTGCTAGGAAGGATTTGGCTCAGAAGATGCTCAAGTTCAAGCCGAGGGCTATCCGATACCCAGGAGGCAACGATCTCGGTGGACACACGATTGCTTCTCGATTCCAGTGGAACAACACCATCGGCCCCTTGGTCGACCGACCCGGTCGCCTGGGCAACTGGGCCGGCTGGAACACTGAAGGTCTTGGTGTCGTCGAGATGTACAACTTCATCAGCAAGGTTGGTGCTCGTCTAATCGTCGGTCTGTGGGCGGGTGTTGACGCCAACAGCAACACTGTACCCCTTGCCGATTTTGAGCCTCATGTTCGGCAGCAGGTGGAGTTCGCCCACTTCCTCCTCGACACCGAGGGCGAGTGGGCCGATCTTCGAGTCAAGAGCGGTGGTCCTAAGGAGCCCTACGATGTCCAAGCATTCGTGATTGGTAACGAGGTTGGTCTCACTCCTACCGTCCCTTACCAGATTCGATTTGACAAGATCGTCGACGCCCTGAAGAAGGACTTTAAAGACCACAAGGGCTTCGAAGACATTGATATCATCGCATCGGCTCCGATTGTGGTGCCTACTGGCGCCAAGTTTGCGATTGACCTGATCAACCAGCCAATCTACGGCGTTCCTGCCGACTTTGTCCACAAGTACCATATGTACGACGCCGCTTCGCGAACCAACAACACACTCTTCTACAACATGGAGTTTGCCGTCATCAACTCCGGCATGGAGCCTGATCAGAACATCTGGTTCGGCACTGGTCGTCTCCACCACAGCATCATCCAGGGTTCGCTCGCCGAGACCATCTTCATCCTCGGTATGGAGAACAACTGCGATATTGTTCGTGGTGCCGCGTACGCTCCGGAGCTTGCTAACGAGTCCGACAAGCGAGCCTCACAGTCTACCCCTGGCCTGCTCGAGTTCGATACCACCAAGGTCGTTGGCTCCACTTCTTGGTTGATGCAGTCGCTGGTCAGTGCTAACCGCATCAGCGAAAGCCTTGCTATCAAGAACACCAAGGAGCTCGAGCAGGACGACATCTACGCTTCTGCTGGTCTTGATGACAAGCACAACGTGGTTGTCAAGATCGTCAACTACAGCAAGGAGCCCAAGACTGTGACCATCAATACTGGTGTTCCGCTTCTCAGCGAGGCCAAGTGCTCCGAGGTCGCTGGGCAGACGCCCGTGGACTCGAACACCCTGCAGAAGCAGACCGTCCGCACTGCCACTTGCCAGGCCAAGTGCCAAGGTACTTCGGTCTCAGTGGAGCTGAAGAAGTGGTCGATGACCGTCATCACTGCTCCTGTGCAGTACAAGTAGTGTTCTTCATAGCGTGCGTGGCCATCTTGCCTTATCTCCCTGAATTGCTGGCAGCTTTGCCTTCTCACCTGTCCGTTTCCCGATGCGCCAATATGTGCTTCGTATATCCCCTCAATGTCATTTCCTCCTTCTCTGCCGTTCTTGACTGTGTGCTTTTGTTGTGTTGCAGAGATTGTGGTGTGCTTGACGGGAGGAAGTCTGACGTTGAATAGTGCTGCACCTGTCGCGCTCGGACCTCTATCGAAGATGAATTCTGACATTTGAGCCGTCTTGGACCCTTGATTCGAAGGCCGTTATCACTCAAACCTATTTGTTCATACCAACTTATCATCATCCTCCCCTCCTCGACAATAGCACGACCCACCCCGATGGGCTCTGCTCGCTCACACTAATTCTCAACATGAGCGGGCAGAAAGACCGCCGCTTCTACGACGTAGCGATAGAGCCATCGGCTGCTGCTCTGTTCCAGGCTAGCTCCCAATCAACACGGACGAAGAGCTCAGAGCGTGCTGAATTCCATGACAGCGCCTCTGCTCTGCCCAACTACTTTGCACTCAACTTCAACTTCAAACCAGACTCGACGCATGATTGCAAGAGGGGCGCACTGTTCCAACCGGGGCCTAGCCGAAATCCACCTGCAGACTGGCAGCTCGAATTAGACGACGACAAGCCCGCTACTGCATCAGACAACACCGCTGGGTCAACAAAGAAGTCGGCACATGTGTTCACAGGACCACAGACAGCAGCAAAGTCCTACGACGTGGTATTGATATGGGATGAGGCAGCTCAAACATACCGCTTGGATCGAGTCGCAGCAACTTTCTCTCTGAAATACGAGCGATCCAAGACCATCCTGAGCAACCAAAGTCAGGAGGTATGGGAGAAGGACGCAAAGAAGCCAAGGAAGCGACCTGCAAGTGATAGCTCAGCCCCTCACCCCATTGCCAACACTCAATACAGTGATCGCCGCGAGCAACTTCAAGATTCAGCCACATCTCTACGACGTGAGCCGGCAAGTCTGGCGCATCCCATCCACGCCATCAGTAAAGCATCCCAATCTTCCGGCAGCAAGTCCAATGAAGGGCTGAAGTTGCGTAGTCGAAAGGCTGTGGTCGCAGCTCCTCTCCGACGTTCCTCACGAGGTGCCTTGCCGGTCGAAATGGAAGAGTTCGACGATCAGCCAGTTGCTTTCTCCACAGCAGCTTCTTCATCCCAAGCACCACGACCCGAGCCTCAAGAAAGGAACAATGCGAAGGAGCCTCGCACGTCCACTCAGGAACTTGAATCGAGCTCATTCACTGAATCTGCCGGCGGCCTGCGTCGTAGTCGACGCCATTCGACTCAGATCCAGGCGGAAGAAAGCATAGCGCCTGCACCTCGGCGTTCCGAGGGGTCAAGCTCAGACATGAACGCCTCCGTGAATGCAAACGCGGATGAGAACACGGAAGGAGAAGACGACGATCTGGCGCTCGAGCTGGAGAGGGAGCTGGAGCGTGAACTCGATATCGAGATGGAAGATGGCAGCGAGGATGAGGCAACAGCGCCCGCACCCCGAGGCAGACCCGCGGCACCGACAACGAGCCGAACTCTCTCACCGATCTCACGACTCAAACTTAGCGACAGGCAAAGCAAAATCAGCACACCAAAGGCTCACACACCTGAGGTGGAGGACAACTCATCGAGACTGCGCCTGACCCCTTCGGAGGATGCGCCGACACACGCAAGAACGACTGCCTCCATCGGATTGGGTCTGCAGCAGACAGGCGTGGGGATCACTCCGACAGCCTCGCCTCACCTTGACATCGCGAGTCCAAAGACGGCTGTGATGGAAGTCGAGACATCCGAGGGCGAGCAGCACGCAGAAGCTTCTACGAAATTTGATGACGCTAAATTTGAGGGGGCGCCTGATGATGATGACGACGACGACCTCGATGACTTTGCAGCTGAGCTCGACATGAGTCTCGCTGAAGTTCCCGATCCTGCACCGGTGATAGAGAAAAGAAGGAGCTCCCGGGGACTCAATTCGGTTCACAGCACCTCCGATCTTAACTCGAGCAGTAGATCACAGAGGCAGGTGCGCAAGGCTTACGGACTCGGTGGACCCCGGCAGGAAGAAGAGGAATTGGAGGACAGTGATTGATACTTTGTCAAGTCAACGTTGTGACTCTCCGGTACCGAGCGCAGTAACTAATGATGATGTTGGTGCAAGCGATTGATGTTGCCTTTCCCCAGATATAGTGACTCGGAGTGGTCACATGTGCAGATCCAGCTACTAGACTGGATCTGAAAATCAAAGAGACCCTGAGACTGGAAAAGTGTGCTATTTGCAATGCTCAGTCCCAATTTTTAGCCGGTGACTTCCCCTTATCCGAAATTTGGTCTTCTCAGCTCCATCACCATCACCTCCTTCTTACTGACATCGCTCGTCCATTCCTGCGCCAATGAGATAATTGGCCACTGACGAACTATTCAAAGGATCATCACGACCGTTGCACACCAAAGACTGGCGCGGCAGCAAAGCACGCACTGGATGGCGGCGTAAAGTGTACGATTTCCTTGCTCAGTCTGGGCCAAACGACATCAAAACCAGGAAGATGGCACCAAGCGTGTCTGACATTCCGCTTTCCGCCGCCATGAAGAGCTCTTCATCATCTTCACCAAAAGCAGCCCCAGCTGACCGAGCCGAAAAAGAGAAGAAGCCATCGAAAGAGAGGAGCGCTTCCAAGGACAACGACAAATCTCGAGACAAGGATAGAGAAGCCCGTCTGCCCGCATGCGAGGCATGTAGGACTCGAAAGGTCAAGTGCGATGCTCTGCTGCCGGCATGCACACCTTGTCAAAAGTCAGGACGAGAATGCTTTGGTCGCGACAAGATTCCCAACGTCTCTCGTGGCTTGGTCTACGAGCTACAGCAGAAGGTCAAAGATCTCGAAAGCCGACTCGCTCTCGCATCATCGGGATCCACAGGCTTCGGCTCTGCAGCATCGAATGGTCATCCAGTTGGTGCCCAAAATGTATACGACAGTGACAATGCTAGCGCGAGTGGTAGTCGAACGTCACAAGTGGATGTCTCATCGAAGCGTCAGCGAAGGGGCCGACATGGCTATCGGACGCTCCACAGTGGAAAGCAACGTGCCGATAGCGAGAACGACTCCTCCGACTCCGATACTGCACCCTCATCGCCAGGTCCAAGAGATCTTTCTCCGAATGACTTTATCCAGCAGACCAGCACTATCCTCGAAAGCCTCAGCTCTGACCTCACGGGCACTGCCCATCGCCATCATGAATCGAACAGATCCGCGACGCAGGCCCTCGACAATGATGAAGCAACTGCGCTAGCGGCATTGACAAAGCACAATCGCACTCGTTCTCCGCATAGGCTCAAGCGCCGATCCTCATCCAACGCCTCGAGGTACCGAGAAGAGGCAAGTTCGTACTACGCCGGCACGTCGCGCTTTAAAGAAGTTCCTGGAACTCTTCCTTTCAAGTCCAGGTCCAGACCTGGTCGATTTGGTACCATTTCGGCGTACGACAGAACTTTCTTCGACCGCCTCATTGCTAGATACTTGACCTATATGAACACGGCATTACCTGTCATCAACGAGGCGAGGATGTGGGAGCAAGCCGCCCTGGTCTATCAAGATGACGAGAGAGCACGTCTGCAGGCTCTTGCTGCTGCATCCTATGATCCCATGCCTCCACCCCCGCTGCCCCCATCACCGTCTACGGATCGGGTGACGTTGTCGACATACAGATACACGGTGCTGATGGCGTTGGCGATTGCACTTGCCTCGCTTGGTCGCTCGCACAACTTCAGCCCGGAGCTACGTCGTCTCGGTCATCAGTATTGGAGCGAAGCGCAAGCGCTTTTCCCAATGCTGTTCAGATACGTTGATATCGACAAGCTGCGTGCAACCTTGCTGCAGTTACATTACGCCTTCCTCGTACCGACTGCTGGTAGCGTCTGGGAGCTGTCAGGAGCAGCAATCCGTTTGGTCACTGAGCTCAATTTGCATGTCGACCGCGAATGGGACTCTGCAGCCAATGCACCTTTCTCGCAGGAGACTGTCGACCTCCGCCGTCGTCTCTTCTGGACCTCCTACTGCCTCGATCGCAGCTTGGCAATGGCTCTCGCAAGACCACCTGGTCTCTCTGATGCTTGGATCCATGTTCAGCTTCCAAGTCTGCTCTCTGATGCGGAGCTCATCTGTCTAGACCGCGAAGGCAGCTCGTCCTCCAACGACAACGCTCGACTGGACCCGCAGAAGCAAGTCTTCCGAGCTCACATCAATCTCCGACGTATTCAATCCGAGATCTTGTGTCGCCTACACAGTGTCAACCCACGCGACTATTCGCTGGACAACGACGGCGTCAGCCTCTCGCAACCTGCAACAACCCGACCGTCTCTCGCATTGGTGATGGAAGTGGGTCCGCCAACACCCAACATCGAATGGCAAACGAGGATGATGGACAAACTTGGCCAATGGAGGACTGAGTCCGACCGAATTTGGCTTCCGACCCCTGCTGGAGACAAGGCCACGAGTTCAGGTGCTTCTTCTTATGGGGAAAGCGTGTCTTCAACCGCCACTCCTTTTGTGACTCGCGACTGGATCGATCTCAGCCACAACCTCACGGTCTCTCTACTCTTCCGACCATCTCCAAACAACCCGAGGCCCGACTCGCATGGCTTGCAACAGGCCTTCATGGCCTCCGGCCGTGCCATGAAGATTTACAAGAGCATGCATCGCAGCTCGACCATCAACTTCCCCTGGCTCGCCACTCATCACCTGTTCATCTCGGGTTTGACCCACTTGAACGCATTGGAGAAGCTGACAAGGACAGGCGTGTCATGTCCAAGTCCAATCGTTGAGGTGGTGTTCAACGTTCAAAGTTGTGCGTCGACGTTGGAAGCGCTTACATCGAGGGACGATGGATATGGAACGAGGATCAGGGAGACGTTCGATGCGGCCGCTTCAGCAGTGCTGCGTTCTGTGCTGGACCCTAGCTCTTCAGCATCCGGCTCGGCATCGACTTCGACGGGAGGAGCAGGCACGGCATCGGCTGCCGACATGGCTTCTGTGGAGGAGTTCATCCGGGGTACTACAAACGCACAAGCAGATCGCAGATCGGTGCCCCGCGCCTCGCCACACGACTCGCTTCTTCACGCCGCTGCAGTCCAACACCCAACGTGGCTGTCGGATTCGACGTGGAGCTCAATTAACACGCTCGACGCCGCGCCTCCGCCTGGATCTACCATCTTTGTGGCAGCACCGCCTCGTGCAACTCGGTTCGGTACGCCGGGCTCGAGTTTGGTGCCCACGATCAGTGAACGCACAACTCAAAGCCCACAGAACACAGGTCGAATCCCGCATGCGACCCTACAGAATCCATCTACGCCCACGCATCAGCGCGGTTACGGCGTCCACGGGTATTCAAACGGTCTCACACCTACAGCGCTCAACTTTGGCAACACTGCGAGTGCTGGCAGCGGCGGCGAGGCTTTCGGCCTCAGTACAAGCGGTGAGGCGGGTGGTGCTGGTCAGAAGGAGGCGAGCACGGGAGGGGAGGCGGAGAAAACACCTGCAGCATTCGGATTCCACAATTGGCTGCTGCAGCCGTACGAGGGCGGTGCGGACGGGATGGGGCAGTTTGGAATGGCGGCGGGAGGGACACCATTCTCAACAGCGTTATTTGGGAACACGGCTTCGCCGTCAGCATATGGCTATGCGGGTGGTGTGGGTGCGGCGCAAGATCCGTTTGCCAACGTTGGGCACATGCAAGCAGGAATTGCGAAAGGGCCAACGCCAGGGACAGACGCCTCGACGCTGCTCGACTTTTTGTCCATGATCCCAGCCACGTCGAGTGCAAATGGGAATGGGAACGGGAATGGGGCTGGCAAGGCGGACGCGAGTACAGCTGCGAATGGAAGTGCAGGTGCAGGCGGGAGTGGGAGTCCGCAAACGAAAGCTTAACGAGGCAACCTGGCTTTGCGCAATGGACACAGTCGACCGCCTCCTGCGTTGGTTTGCGATGCATGTGAATCCTTGTTTGCGTGCGTGTAGACATGGCTGAGACGAGTGTGTGTGTTGCGATAACGAGAGAAATCATGTGGAATCAGACTTTGATGTGGCAGATTGAGATGGTGACAGCCACTCGACGTGGTGTTTCTTGAACATTGGCCATGCTGGCACGGCGAGCTGTATTGAAAAGCCAGATTCATCGGTCAATCTTCCATCTCCTATCATCATCTCAATTCGGGAGGGGAGAAACGGGCAGCTTACGAGTGTGACGAGGAGCACGGAGGCGGCGAACGTCAGCATGCAGAGCTGCATGTTCTGAGTAAAGTAGCCTAGCAGGAATGCGACCACAGCGCCGAGGGTGAGGCCTTCCTGCATAAGCCGGTCTGACAGGCGTTGACCCGCAAAGTCCTAATGCAGCAGAGAAAGCGGGTGAGTAAGAGGTGCGACAAGAGAAAAGAACAAAGGAGGAGAGGGAAGCTTACGATCTTGCCATCGACAAACGTTCTGATGGCGTCCATCGTGGGAAATGGAGCGCACGCTAGGGCTATGCAGAGTTTGCTGCTGACGATGCGAGGTGGTGAAATAAGAGGAGGAGATGAGAGAAGGAGAGCAAGAAATGACGGTGAATGTTGGCGTTGATGTGTTTGAGTCGGAGGAACAACTCAGAGAGGACCCTGAATGAAGCTGCATTTCGTACACGTCGACTTTTTGGTGGGGGTCCTGCGTGCGTGCGTGCGTGCGTGCGTTTTTTTTTTTTTTTTTTTTTTTTTTTTTTTTTTTTTTTTTTTTTTTTTTTTTTTTTTTTTTTTTTTTTTTGCTGCATGTTAGATCCCCTCCTCCCCTCCCTCAAACTCTCACACCACCTTCTCCTCATCGCTCACCTTTCACCAATGCACACTACTGAACACTTGCAGATGAGGCTTCAACGATTGACATTACACAGGACTGTGCCCCCCAAGAGATACAAGACACGCAGCTGGTCCATCAGAACTCAGGAACACGACCAAAATGTAAGAACGAGAGAATGACCACCGCTCCCTTGCTTAGAAAGAAGGACCGACGGTAAAGTGAAGTCTGCTCTGCCTCTCGGTGGGATTACTATGGCCCGGTTGGGAGGCTGGATTGCTTTTGGCCCGGCATGAAAATGACTTTTCGTAAAGAATATGGCGAAAAGACATCGATTAATGGGCCTATCGAGAAGAAGGGAGAGGAACAAGGGAAACGAGGGGCGGTAGGGGATATCAGTCGCACAGACTTGAGCATGCGTATGCCGATGGTTGTTGAATCATGATTTGTCCTGAATAGCCATTCGAATGGGGCTGACAAGGATAGCGAGGCAAAGGTGACTGTATGACCTTCCGAAGATGATGAGACCAAAGAGATGATGGAGAGAACAGAAGCCAGAAATTGAAGAAAAAAGTGAAAGTTGATGCGTGCAAATGCTGCGGCAAATTGATAAGTCAGGGAAAGGACAAAAAAAAAAAAAAAAAAAAAAAAAAAAAAAAAAAAACAGAATCCACGGATACGCTCGGATTCCAGCGCGTCGCGCGGCTGCTACTTGGAAGACTTGAGACCCTGACCGACAGAGCACTGCTGTTCCCATGTCCAGCCTTTCGGATGCTGTAGAGACTTGGCAATCCCCATGAAAGCGTCCAGAGTGCACAGCTCTGGTCGTCCTTCGTAATGCTTGCCCTTCGGTGCGCATGCTGGCAGTTGCATGTCGCGGTCGCCGTATCGCACTCGAACGTAATGTTGCTGCTGCGCAGATTTCAGACCGAGCATAGTCTGAACCTTGTCCAAGATCGAAGATGATGTCGGTGCTGACGTGTCCTTGAACAGCTCAATCCCCATGGACGCCGTGAATTTGGGCCAGCGCTGGTCGAAACAATCGAGAGTGCAAAGCAACCCCGCCAACGCTGTGTCGTGTGTGGCATAGACAGCAAACTTGAGTGGGTCCTTGTCACCCTTTTCGGCGCGAGAAGACATGCGCGAGGCAAGATCGTTGACCAAGCGGCCCATGGCAAGTCTGCGGAATTCCTGCTTCTGTTCTGGATCGGGACTCGAGTATCCCGAGAACCATTCAGCCACAGCAGCCTCTTCAAACTTGGCAAGCATCTTGGGGTCATGGAGCTCAGATGGCACAGCATAGCCATGCGCATGTGCTGCTACCACCGTGTCAATGATGCCGGAAAGGCGGGGATGTCCGTCAACGCGTGGCTTAGAGTGTGTCACCGGTTCAAACTTGCTATCAAACTGCTCGAGCTGCGGATTGTAGGTGGCTGCGGCGGCATTGGCAAACATTTTATCGAAGAACTGCAACCTCGGACATCCGAATGTGTTGGGCAGCAGGTTCTCATCAGTACCATTGCGCACCAGAACCTTGGGGATGAATTGGCCTTCCGTGTTGGGCTGCACGGCGTTGGAATGCAGACCGCGAATGACCTGTTCGAGACTCTCTACAGTGCGGCTCATGTTGGTGCTGCGGAAGTAGAGCGCGTCGTTGTCCTTGGCGGTGAGCAGCGTCGGCAGGAAGCCAAGGCGGTCGACATATAGACTACGGAGCTCGCGGCCGAAGCGCAAGGTGGACAGACGACCGAGGTCGGTGAGCTCGCCAAGCATGCACTCGCCTTCTTCTTGCCGTTGCCCTGCAGCGGTACGATCCGACTCGGTTTCGACGCTCCTGCGCATGCGCATGATGCTGTTGTACATTGTGGTCGTGTTGCGAGCTGAGACCTGCCCAACTTCGTAGGGTGCGATCGAGATGCCAGCACTTGGCGTCAGCTCGAGTACGCAAGCATCAAACTCCCGCCCCGCGCGACACATGTTCCATCTCTCCGGAAAGAGGTGAGTGAGACGTTTCCTGACGGGGCTCCTTTCACCATGACGAACCAGATAATGAACCTGAGAAAGCTCGAGACCTTTGGGTGGGTCCTTCCAACCGAGCCCGGGACCAGCCGCACCGGCCCCGAGATTGGCGATCGCAGAGGCCATGGGGATGCCGGCGGTGAAGGGGATGGTGGAGAAGTCGACAGAGTCGAGAGCGCTGAGGATGGTGGCAGGGGCGGACGAGCCTGTCGGAGGTTGTGATTCTGACATCTCGAGACTATATTGCTTTGCGAGAAAGCGGTTAGAAGGTCTATAGTCGAACAGGTGAAAGCGGCAGATGGCAATGGGGTGGTGCGTCGAGATAAGGTGAGATCTATAGGAGGCGGAGTTTAGGAGAAATCGGATTGTTAGACGTCAAAGAGGTCCAGCAGCAGGGAGAAGGGTGGAATAGGGTATAGGGCTTCCAGAACGATGGCCGGGACCAAATTGAAATGATCAATGTATGCAACAGGTCGATGCGGATGCAAGCTTCGCTTGGCGCAGTGATTGGACGAAGCAGGTGAACAGGCAGGAGGACGCGTGGTGAACACGCAGGAAAGCCTGGAAGCGAAGGGGTAGAGACCGAGGCACACTTTGTCAGGGCGGAGCGGCGAAGTGGCCGGACGACGGGTTTGAGGTGGGCCCTGTGCGAAGACAGAAGCGAGGCAATGTGTTGTTGCAGAAGGATCAGTCCCTCGTACGCCAGGGCTGCAGGTGTCGAGTCGAAAGTTGCCGAAGGTGGTCGGCCTAATGGGAGAAGCTGAAGGTAGGTTTTGATGCGAGCCTGTCTGTTGCTGGCAGACAGGGCAATCGAGGAGCGATTGGGGACGAGAACCTGGAAGCCAAGGAGGCGAGAAAGTACAATAGCGGTTGGGGTCCAGGAGAGACGACGAGGAAGAGACAGGGAAACGCCCAGGAGCTGAAGATCTTTAGTCTAGTCGTCTGGGTACAATTAATTGCCTTCCGGATAAGTGGAAGTGATGGCGGGCAAGTCGGGGAATGAAGGTGCAATGGAGCGAAGGAGGGCCACGGCGGAGAGGGGGACACAGAACAGAATGTGAGACCATCGACTGAACGAAGGTGAATAGATTCGTCGACTGTGTGTAGGCGCTCCCGACGTTGAGGAAGACGCGGGGGAGACGACGAGGCAAGGTGCAGGCCAGAGGAAGAAGCGGTCTACGTCGGGGCCGACGCTTGTGTTTACGTATTCATGCGTCGGATGCGTGCAGGTGTGGACGGAATCCAGGAGGAAATCGAGAAGAAACAAGGACTCGAGCTCGACTAGCCGCATGGCAGCGCCGTCATAATCACCGTCCAATGTAACTGAACCATTTCTTCGTTCTTTGATTCTCGCCAAACTGCTTCCAACCCCAGTCCAAGAGTAAGAATGACATCGCAACTAATTAAAACATAAAAAAGTGGTCCAGGCGATCACATATGTTGCACAGAAGGCTGACCATTCTCGTCTCACCTGCGCTCACAAAAAGCTGCATCTATCTTTTGCAAATGACATTATGACGGCTGCGGGCTTGCCATTGAACGGTGTGAGTTTGAAGCTGGTGCTTCATGAACTTGGCAGGCCAAAGCTTCGCTGACCAAAGGTTGGGCAGTGGTCAATTCCAATGAGAAATAGCCTTTCGAGCTCAGCAAATAATGTTTCTAAACGGGTCCCGACCCTGCTCTTGCTCTTGGTTCCCTGATGCCCTCCACGAGCGTAACTGTAGCAGTACACGATGATCAGCGTTTCGAGCTGCGTCTCATGTGCAGTGGCATTGCTTATGCGCAGCATGGTTGACACGACTGAACTCTGTATCCATCATTCTTCCCAGACTCCAGGGTTGACCGTTGCGTGCAATGCCGGAGGATGAGGTCAGCCAGAACCACCATTCGCGTGCCGAGCAAGGCTACAGTATCTCGCGAATCACAAACGAACCGGTACTCGGTTGTTGCCAAGACGAACAACGGCCCGCCAAGTACTGTTCACAGTTGATTATAGACTTGGCTCTGACCTTGATTGGCTACAGGTCGGGCGACAGGGTCCCGTAGATGACGAGCGCAAGATGCTGGGCGGAACGGGCTTCAGTGGCATGATCAAGAAGAGTTGGAGGGCGGGAGAGAGGCCATGGAATTCGAGCAACCAACATGGCTAGCCTGAGGCGGTTCACCCTAGGCTACGCCCTGGAGCTCATGCACGTCGAGCTAATTTTTCCGCCAGCTGCATCTGAGTCTACAAATTGCTCTGACCCGCTGAAAAGCCACCAAAGGGTCTGCCCCGACAAAGACCCATCCATGTGCTCAACCTCGCTTCCGTTTCAACAAAACCGTTCGCATGATCGCTACTTGGGACCAACAAGACGCCTGCCGAGCGGTTCCAGACCCTGTTGGCTTGATTGTGATTTGGTATCACCTCTTGGCTATGTTCGTAACAGAGCAACGTCGAGAGCGAAGACGCGACCCAAGCGAAATACAAAGGCAATCGAATTACTCCGACGCTTGCAGCTCCGCATTGCTTTGTGCACTTCGCCTGTCAATTTGACAGATGAAGTGAACTGCGTGCTCATTCTTCGCAGACCATAACCCCAACACTCACAGCGATCCTACTGTCCGTTGCTTGTAACTTGCTCGCAAAGATTTTTTCGGAGCCACCAGGAAAGTCTTCAAGTGCGCAAGCTCAAAGTCCGGCGACATTACTTACAGCAGCTATCTTCTCTGTTTGCTGCCGTTCCTGCTACAGCTGACGAGCGCCCAAACGGAACAGAACAAGCTACGGGCATCAGCCTGGGCCCCACCTTTAGTCGACTTGTTCCGCCTGGGCGGCGTCAAACGGGCTAGGCACCACTAGACGGGTTGACGGTCGCATGAATTTAGGACGGTCCCGCCCTTTTTAATGCCTTGCTCAGTAAAACAGACCCCAAGGCTAGTTAACACTGGTGGGAAACGGACGTTTCTCGAATTAAGGGACAGCAGGGGTAAGGCCTATGACATTTGCGAGACCCTGATCAAATCTGTCACGAGGTCCGCCGGCACTTGCCCCCTTCAGCCTGCGTTGGGGAAACCTTCGGTACCGATTCGCTTCCCGACCTTGAACTCAGATTTTAGATTGAGACAGGCCGGATTCTTGGTTTGCTTGCTGCAGCTGACATGGGCCATAGCCAGATCAAATTGCGAATGCTCCTAAAATTTGGCTTGGCCCAGAGGTGTGTCAGCCCTTGTGTCACCGGCTGAGACTGCACTGACCTTGCCATTCGGCGGACCAGACTCCACCCTCGGTCCAGAACACCCAACTCTCATTCACTTCGTTGCCGAGAGAGCAGCTGGACACATCTGGTCTGATTGCACTCGACTCAAATCTCGAGGAAGACCCGCAAGACTGAGCTTCATCTCAACTGTTCGCTGTCAGTCACAAGCAACAAACAAGCGCAAGCATCACCACTGACCTAGAACTTCATCATCGAGGTGTCAGGAAATGTTGCGCTGTAATTTGGGTCTCTATTGCACTCATACCTAAGCCGAGCTATCCTGGCGGTAGTCGCCGTAGGTGCACAGTGCATTCGTCTCGGAAACTGACCCCCGGTACGCAAGCAATGCAATGCTGTCGCGTCTGGACACGATTGGAGACGATTCCAAGAGTCTATGGTGACCGTCCGAGTTCGGTCCGACGCGCCGAACAGTCCCAAAATCAAACCTTGGCTGCCCCAATCACGGCCAACAGCAACACCACCACCAGGTCTCGGTCGATCGCATCTACCGTGGGGGAGAAATGAAGCTCGCCCATCTTGCGACCCATTGCGTCTGCGGTTCCGTCGGAGGCCTCCGACGGGATCGTCAATGCGCCACCCGATGCGTTGATTCGTGCCGGCCGATCGTTGAGCTGCAGCGAGGCACGTGCATTGTTCACGGCATTGTTGTTCACCTGCACCACCACCGCCTCGGTCGAAATCGCTGCCCGCTGGTTCTGCCAGAGTCCACTCTGTCTCACCGGTGCACCTCCGACTCCACCAGATTGTGGTACTATCAGTGGCCCACCTCGAATTCCCCGACGTGGGATCTGTGGCTCCGCTCGTCCCATGGGTCCCGCCATGCCTCTGAATGGGATCGCACCCAGCGGAAGCACTTGTGCCGGCGCTGGAGCCGGAGCTCCGATTTGGGTCTCATCTTCCGGCAGAGGTTTCGGTACCGTCTTGGTTCGAGGTTTGAACAGCCCAAGAGCATTGCGCACTTGAGAATTGGTCGAGTAGGTCGCCAGCTCGAGTGTCGAGTCGTTGATCATAACGTGAAGGCTCATGTCGTATCCGTCGAGCACATCGCCATCTTGCTTCGACGAGGGATTGAGAACAGAGGCTTCCAGCTTGCTCGCGTTCCAAGACCAGAGTTGGCCGTCCCGCGCGGAGAAAGCCGCGACGAAACCTCGGCCGTTTTGCTGAATGCGGATAGTGGTGCGCTCGGATTGCGAGCTTCCGCTGTCCAAGGAAGCCGACTTCGACCGGCTGTGTGCGAGATCTCCGTTCGACAGCAGAGGCGAAGGGAAGGCTCGCTCCAGCTTGTTGATCGATGCACCTGTCATGGATGGCTCTTGTGACGATGCGTGCGAACTGGAGTTTCTCCTCGTGATTTCGAGCAGCTGTTCCTCGCCAGCAGAATTCGAGCGCTGGTGGCTGCGGACAGAAAAGGATCCCAGCTTGAACTTGGTAATGAGCAGCTCCTTCGAAACATGATCCTTCTTTGAAGGGCTGTAGGAATCTGCATCGAAGCTCGATCTCTGATTCTGCCGCCTAGGACTGCGATTGCCCACGAAGGCTGCAAAGATGCCATTCGAAACTTCTTGCTCCAATCGCATGGCCTTGCTAGATGGCTGCTTGCGCAGTTGTCCTCCCGACTGTTCAGTTGAGCCCTGCGAGTCTTCCTTGGAATGCTTGACCTCGCTTGCCTTCCAGTACGCCACTTGGCTACTGTTCTGCTGGGCCACTGCGTCCTCCTCGACACAAAGGCGCAATTCTGTGCCTTTGATGAGCAGTGCACCAGGACGAAGCCCTTCGAGGCTCGGCAAGAGAACCATCTCTTTGGCCTCTGGCTGTGGTCTCGAGCCAGCAGATCTGATGAGTGAGGCTCTGGCAGCGGCGTTCGTCAAGACTTTCGGCGAAGCTGGTCCCACCACTCTGTTCGCTACGCTGAAACGCTGGCCAAAGCGAACCGGCACTTCAGCGTCTGGGTCGTCTTGATCCATGACCTCCTCCGGGTCTGACTCAGACTCGGACTCGGACCAATCCGAATCGAACAGATCCGAGCCTTCGTCCTCATAATCTCGGAACGGCTTTTCTTCGATCGCAGGTTCTTCCTGTGTTTTCTTGCCATCTGGACTGCTTGTGTGATCCGACGAGTGAGACCAATTGCCTGTTTCGGGCACAAGCGACTTGACCGTCCCAATTGCCGCACTTCCCAAGTCGTAGCCTACGTGTTGGATCTCCGAGGCGCTGAGAAGGGCATCCGGGGAGTTCTCTGCGCTCTCTGACGGTGTCACACCCTTGTTTGGCAGGTCAAACAAAAGTTTGGGTAGTGGCTTGTTCATCTTCTTGCTCTGCTTCCTTTCCAAGATAGCAGGCTGCTGAGGCATGGCCTTGACTTGTGACAGCCGGACAGGGTTGGGTACGTTGATGCGACCGCAGCCGGCAATCTGAATAGTGCTGGCGGCAAGGGCGGAGATGGATCGCTCGGCACAGAGATTCTGTACGACCACATTGCGATTGGCAGTAGTAAAGCCCAGGTTGCGCATCATCGGTTCCGTTGACGGCAACGACTTCAGCTCAGTGCTCTCTCGCGCAGTCTCGTTGACGTGGCCGGTGGACCTGCGCTTCATGAGCAAGATCGAACGCCGCTTCGATTGTCCCAAAATAGGTGACGCTGGCGTCGCCTTGGCTGGCAGGACGACTTCAGACGCTGCAAAACGTCCCAACTTCCATGGCTTGTTCTTGCCTGCCTTCTTACCCTGCTGCTTTTCGTTGGAGAACTCGCCCGCACCACCATTGCCGTAGGGCTGTGTTTCGTCTGAACGCGGGAGATCATTGACAGAGACCGAGATCCATTTTTTGATTGAATCGGTGTCTCGTGACACTCGCCCCTTTTGAGAGTCCACGAGCAATCCAATAGCTGAAGGACGACTGTCTTGCTCGTCGTGTGAGGGTGAACGGCGGGCCGGTGGCTGTATTTGCTGTGCCGGTTTGTGCAGAGAAGGCATCGATGCTGCGAATTGATCCTTGCGCTCATTGACAGCCGAAGAACCGCGGTGGCTCACGCCAGGTGCCTCGTTTGCCAGCTGCTTGTCATTGCCGAGTGCAGGCGAAGGCATAGTCAGCGCCGTCACTTGCGAAGAAGGGCTGTACAATGGATCAAACCCATCTTGCTCGAACGAAGCCTTGTTTCCCATGGGAGCAGATTGAGCCGATGAGCCGACAGAGTTGTCCGAGTTGCGATGGGAGTTGTACGGAACCACATTTGGTCGCACGGGGGCCCGACCCAAGGATCGACGGTTCAATTGTTTCTGCTCATCGGAGGGCACAGGGCCTGTGCTTTGTTCGATGCTCGAGCGAGGTGTAGGTCGCGACGTAGAGTTGAGCAGAATAGGTCGCAGTTCGACGGAACGCCTCTGCTCGCCTGAAGGACGGCCCTGATTGTCCAAAGAGATGCGCTTGTTGAGCTCATTCGAGGCTGCAATAACACCGGGCCGGGCGTTCGAGGCCACTTCGACGCTGCTGCGGTTCGAGGACCTGCTGGGACTGATCTTGGCGAAGAAAGCCCTGGTGCGAGACGGAGAACGCACCGGTGCTGCAATTGGGAGTACAGACTCAGGTTTTCGGCCAGGAGGCACGGTGGGCAGGTCAAATGAAAGTGACCGTCGTGGCATCCCAGTAGGAGTTGTGGGAGTCGTCGGGGTGTCGACCTTGGATCCAACATCCTCTTCGATCCTCGGCAGAGCTGGCGCTGGAGCTGCACTTGCTGTCGCAGGAGGCGAGGACGAAGTTGTCGAGCCAGAGCCAGAGCTGGATCGTCGGCCAGACGAGACTTCCGACGCGGTCGACGGACTGGTGACGACGACCATCGGGCGTCCCATCCCAAGAGAATCTGGGGCGAAAGAGGGGCCAATGATTTCCGTAGTCGTCTGAATCGTCCTTCGAGTTGCTCTGGGTCTCGAGTCCGCCGCTGCGAAGTAAGCCTCCAGAGGCGTTGTCGAAGGTGTAGAAGGCCAGCTCGAGTCATCGTCCGCGATCCCGTCGTCATCATCGGCTCCTCCATCCGAGCCAGCACTGAGCCTGTTTGCAGACGCCGTACTGCGTCGCTGCACACCGCCAGAAACGGATCCACTCGCCTCCGAGTCGCTGGTGTGGGTAGAATCGACCGTAATAGAAGGGTATCTATCCTTGAAGTCTTTTGGTGGTGGTGGCAGTTCGATCTGCAGGCTATCCCGCCTCTTCCCTGGCTTTTTGACATCCGGTGCCGTTCCTTCATTGTCCGAAACAGGCCCATCTTCCACGTCCGAATTCGTCGACTTCTCGCTGACCGCGGGAAGAGGATTCGGAGAGAATATCAGGGATGGCTTGTTTTGCAAGTCGACATTCAAGGACTGATGCGCGGGCTGTGCGACACCAGCGCGTTGTGTGCTACTTTGATCAGCCGAGGTCTGACTTTGGCCGGCGCTGAAGAACCGTTCCTCGTCGACCTGCAAAGGGTTGAGATTGACCGCCTTGCCCTTGCCTTTCAAGTCTGCTGGCGTTGGTGCAGCTACTGAGGTCGCAGGAGTCGATGCTATCGATTCACTTGCTACTGAACGGCCGGCAGCAGAGGACGACCCAGAGGAGGTTGCAGTTGCGGAACTGGAAGAAGAGGACGCGTTTGCACATCAAAGTGCTCCGAGCATGGCCAGCTCCTTTCGCAGGGCGGGATTCTTGAAAGCGCTGGCCGGTCGCGAAGTCGAGCCGGAAGCTTGGCTGGAATTGGATGATGCTGTGATGTTGGACGTAGATGCTGTCGCGGCTGCCATGAACTTCTGATGATCACTTAATGCCGATGGGGGTAGGACTCTGTTGGATGGCTGTTTTCGGAACGTTTGCTTTGGTGGCACTAGCAAAGGAGGTGATGGTCGACGTTTCCCGCTGCTGGAATCTGCCTCTACCCCTGAGGATGCTGTAGTGCTGCCAGATGTTTCTCTTTCGTGACTCATGCTCGACCAATACTCCCGTCGAGGAGGAACAGGCTGGCTTATTACTGGTGTGTCATTTGTAAATGGTGTACTTGACGAAGGGGCATTTGATGTGGATGCTTGAGCTGTCTGTGATGTCGCCCGGCTTGAAGCTGCATTGTTGGGATCTGTCGGCGTCGAACTGCTCGTTGAAGCCACATTTTGTGAGGATGCACCTGTAGAATTCTCTCGAGAATGCGGCGGTGCCGTTGTTTGGGTTGTTTCGGTTGCTGCAAGTGAAGAGGCACGAGTCGGTATTGAGGCCTGCGAGGGACCTTTGCCCTTGTTCCAAGCTGCTGCACTACGTCGAGCATCGAAACTTGTGGGACGTTCGATCTCGGTACCATCCTCGCTGGCGATGACCCAGCTTCGTCTCCTGTTGTTGGAGTGGAGAACGGCCGGGTCGGGGCTCGCAGATGTTGTTGCCATAGTGGCTGTATATTGGCCACGCAAAAGCGGGCAGGCCTTTAGGTTGTTTGCAAGACAAGAAGTAAGGTGGTGCTTGTTGAAACGGTTTCTTTCTGAGGTGCCGCAGTGACGCTAGGAGTGATTTGCTGGAAGCGGGCAATGAAGTTACGGTCGGCAGCTGTAACGGAGAAGTAGCAAGATGAACATGGAGGCGCGCTGTCGTTGATTCAAAGGTCAGAACAGATGCTGTGGGAAGGATCCGAAAGGTGGCCGGAGATGACGAGATTCGCTCGGCCTGTATAAGCGCTGATGTTCGGCCGGAAAGGTATAGAGGGTTCGTGGTGAGAGTCAAGATGGATGAGCGTAGGATGGAGCGCGACCGTACGTGTGTGCGCAAATTGAGGACGGAAGGGTCGGGAAAACGGATCGGTCCCGATCGTTGTGGTGATGAATTGGCGTTCGAAGGGAAATGGCGGTGATGGCAAGCAGGAGTTACAGTACAAGGCAGTGCTTGAGATGGGCCAGGCTGCGGAGATGACTGGACAGAGATGCAGGAAAGCAGAAAAGAAGGAGCTGGCTAGTTACGGAACCGTTTCGAAAAGCTTTGTTGCATGTTTTGCAAGACGGAAAGGGCGGAGTCTGAAGAAGGAGGGCTTCAAGCTTTGGGTTCTAGGATCGAAGAGCTAGGAACGGGATGCAACGAAGCCAGACGACCAATGTCTGAGGAGACGAACTCAGCGGAAGGACGGTCAGCCGGGTTCCGTTGGTTCGGATTTGAGGCTGTTCAGCTGGGCATATGTCCTTGGCCTTTGTTTTGAGCTTGAGGCCGTGGGGAGATGCGAAGTTGGGGAGACGAAGGCAAGAAGAAGGAAAAGGAAAAGCGGTGTTTGTGGCCCGCGGTGGCCAGCCCCAAGCAAGTTTTGAGGAAGCCGGTTCCGAACTCCGACAAGCAGAGATCAGCGTTGAGCATTGACAATAGCAGCTGATGCAGCAGATTCCATGCAGTGCTGCTGCAGACTTTCGACAGCATTCATCACACGCTTTGTGCTTGTAGGCCAGCTTGGATGTCCGACCGGCCATGACTGCTGGTCTTCACGACTGATTCGAATTAAGAGTTCCTTGACCAGACGAAGCTGTTCCAAAGGTCTCCTCAAACATGTCGGTATTCTGGCTACCCTCGCATTTGCTGTTTGTTCCAGCGTCAGAGTACCGGAGCTGTAGCTGCGAGAGGCGATGTCAATGCAGCGTGAACATCTCTCGTGAGCCAAGCCAAACGAGAAAGAGAGAGCTGGTGCTGAGGGCATCTTGTTTCAAGCTGCAGCTCGCTCGGCGTTTTTTGATTTCTTGAGTTCGGCTTTGCTGCGTGATTGCATGTGCGCTCCACTAACTATTTGACACTCGTTGCATGCAGTTTGGCAGAGCGACACCTTCCTAATGCAGAAGGTCCGCAAACGCGAGACAAACACACGGAATTAAAATATGCCAAAATCACTGACATCTCGGAATCGCGTCTTGACCGCCTCGTGTGATTCATCCGCCGCGGTCCTTTCCGTCGACTGACTTCCTCATTGCAAAAGGCTGCAAAGCCTATCTTGTCAAGGCTACAAAAGACGATCGAAGCGGACGATGACAATGAAGATTTCAGAACAGCCCCGGCGGATACGGTGCCTTTTGCAGTCGTCATTGCGCAGGGCCTGGACTTCAGGCCGACTGGCCAGCTTTCTCACTCGTCTTTGCACTGTCTCTTCCTTCTCTGTTCATTTTTACAGTTTCTGATCGCCTATTGAAGAAGCGTGTGGGGCAGAGCGTCGCCGTTGCGAGTATCTGACACCAAATCTCACGCCACCTCTTTGTGTTTCTCACGACTAAATTGAATTCTCGATCGAAGCTGAGGTCCACGAGGAATAGCACGGGAACGGGAACAGGAACAGCCGATGGTCGACCCTTGACGGGCGGCTAACCGGTCAAGCGAGGTACCAGTCAATATCTTCCCACGATCGCGACCGATTCTTTGAGAGCGCAAAGTCGGAACCACTGCCGCGCCATCTCGCTAATATGCCATCTTCAGCCCCGGCCCATTTGCCTTTCCCAAATCTCGATCCACACCAAAGCTTGGGCCAGCTGAAAGAGACGCTGAGCTCGAGACCAAGGTCCACACTTTCATTTGGACCCTGAGCGGATGGAGTGGCTTTTGTTGGTAACAAGGATGCAGCGGACGCACGAACCGTAGGCAGACACAATACATTGATTGAAGGCTGAGATCGTTGACTTTTTCTTTGATCCTGAAGCCCTATGCCTTGATGTGCGAGCCAAGATCATGTTGTTCTTGATGACACAAGTTTTGCAGACAGTGCAGCGCAGCACGTGGGCCGAAGGCAGTCTCTACGTTGGTAGGATACATGGCGGGATATGACGGTTGCTTTGCAACGACCGCCGTGACAAAGCCACGGTTTTCGTTCGTCTCGTTGCCATGCCTCGTGCCTAGGCGTTTGGCGATGTCAGGGCACCTAAATCTTTCCGACACGGGACCAACTCTTCCTTGTTACGGCTCCAATTGAGACCGACGAGCACAAGGAGTCGAATAGCGAGACAAAAGCCCGGTTCTATTGTTTGCTCGATATGAGACAATTGAGCCCCTATCTCAGAATTCATGCCGAAATTTTTGTAGGCCTGCCAAATTTAGCCGAAGGGATGGGCATCGAAGCCCAGTCCAAAGATCTGGCTTCCTCACATCGGCAGCACCACGATCGAGACCTTTTGCATCTTTCGCGGATGCCAAGTCAGGTGATACAGACATTGAAAAGCACAACCACCTCGACAACGAGAACAACGATTGGCTCCACCGTGACACAGGTCTAACGCAGGGTCTTAATCGAGCTGTTTGTCTCAGTGTTGGAGCTGTCGAGTGGAGGCGGCATCACGTGCATTCGCACGCGTACTCCGGCAATCCAAATCTGCAGCTCTAACAGCTCAAGTCAGAAAAATCCGACTCCCGAACAATCTGCGCATCGACCAGTCTGAGAAGAACCAACTTGGTGTTCAAACCTCCACCTGTTTCTCACCTGCGACTTTGCTCCTTCGCAACTTGCTTCGACACAATTATCTAACTCAGGTCAACATGGCATCCGAAGGCGAAGCAAAGTACCGCAACTCGTGGTCGCTGCCCGGCTCAGCCGAGCGTAACTCCACCCCAATTGCCGAAGCTCTCGCCCCGCTCTTGTCCAACGCAACCCAATCCTCATCCTCTCGCAAACCTGTCATCCTCGAGGTGGCTTCCGGATTCGGGCACCAGATCCATGCCATCGCATCCCGATACCCGCACTACCAATTTCAGCCTAGCGAGGCCGACGCCTACCCGCGCTCGCAGATCGACCAGAACAACCAGGATCTCCCCAACGTCGGCAAGGCAGAAGTGCTCGATCTGTTGGAGCAGAACGACTGGCTCACGCTCGTACACAACATTTCCGGAGAGTCCGAAGGCGCGACCGAAGAAGAAGGGCTATTCCAGGGTGTGATTGCTTGCAACTTGACTCACATCGCACCGTGGAAGGTGACCGAGAGTCTGTTCAGCCACTTGGATCCAAGGATGGGGTATGTAACGCAGCAAGGGTATAGGAATTTGATGTCCAGGGAGACAGGATGGATCGCAATCTATGGAGCCTTCAATGAGAACGGCAAGTTCGCCTCGGAGGGGAACGAGAAGTTCGATGCCGAGATCCGCGCGAGGAACCCGGAGTTTGGATTGAGAGATGTACAGAGCGAAATCGTGCCCTTGGCAGCAAGGCATGGGTACGAACTGGCGGAAAGGATCGAGATGCCCGCAGGAAACCTTTTCTTGATCTTCAAGTTGCGGAAAGACTAGGCTCTGAACAGACTTATAATAGAAGCGGATATCATAGAACGCACACACTACGCTTGCAAAGTCCGTCTAATGGTCCGTTATGAGTATGAGGATATTATTTACGCCAGTAAATTGCCAGCTACCAGTCTTGCACATCTACCACCGTGCGTTCTAGGTCGATGGTGATGGCCTTACTCCTCCCCTTCCATTGTTCGTTCTGCTGAATCGTGTCGAGCAAGAGATAGTAGCCGGGCATGTACCTATCCACGAATCTGCAATTGTCCCCGAATCAGTTGAAAAATGAAGGTCAGAAAAACACTGCATAAAACCATAGAGATCCATTTAGTTGGCCAACTACTTACGCTTTGACACCCTCGTCGCTCATCCCGATCCCGCCATTTGCCGCTTTCATTGCATGCTCTTGCTGGGTTCTCCATATGTAGACATTGTTCAGATCTGTAGGCCGGATTTGCAGAAACACGCTGAAGTGCTTGTACCATTGTGTATAAGCCTCCAGGTTGCGGTTGATCTGCTGTAGCGCTTCCAAGCTGTACTGTTGCAAGGGAGAATCAGGTGGGCTTGCATTCCTCTTCTGCTCTACCTCTTCATGCTTGATGGGCGAGAAGCCCATGCTCCAACCTTCTAGGATGAACACATCCAGGGGCGCCGTGACTGTTGGGCTCGCATCCGAGAACGGCGCGCGATCGCCTTCGCCGTTGAACAGGCTCTTGTCGAACACAGGCAGCTGGATCGATGTTCCTAGGTCACAATTGATGTCGTGGATCCGATCGAGTATCTCATTCCCTAATGCCACATCGTGCGTTCCTGGCTGGCCTCGACCTGAGAGCAGGGGGTTTGAAGGATTCTCCCGGGCGACCTGGACCAGATTCTGCCTCGTATGGTACAGGTCATCTGTCGAGAGGATGCCCACGGTGAGGCCTGAAGACTTGAGGTACTCAATGAGCGAGCGTGTGACGGTCGTCTTTCCCGAACCTTGCGGGCCTTGCATGGCTACGAACAAGGGCGGCACAGGTCGTCCTGCCGAGAAGCGAGCCTTGTAAGCGCTTAATTGTGGTACCACATGCTGGCCGAAGATATCCATGGCCTTCATCGGAGTCTTCTTGGCTGTCATCGTTGCCTTGTTTCCGGATCGTGCGAAGTCGAGGTACTAGAATTGATGAGAGTGAAGGAAGTGATATCAGGCTCCGCTACGGGTGAAATGCAGGCTTTCAAGTTGATCCGACCGTTTGATGTTTGCTCGGATATTTGACCGGAGAGCGAAAAGAATGTGGGGGTGGGGGAGCTTTTTTTCGATTGTGTTAAATCCAGCCTCGAGAATCCCGTCAGAATTGACACACATCATTCCTGCCACGCGCCATAGATTCGTGCCCCTTGCATACAAACTGGCAGGCGACCCGTTCGAGCAGACAATACTCAGACAGTGTTCTGTGGGACACGACAGGCTGTTCCGTACACGGCCAACCCCGCATAGTGGATAGCTGAGCACAAGAGTCGCGAAGATGTGTAGTCGCGCTACTCGCCATCATGGTGTCGTTGGAACAAGTATCGCTGCCATCTTCGGCGACTTTCACATAAAGCAGAGAGGGTCGGGTTCGGCGACTTGATGTGATCCATGCAAGATCTAAGTTGTGCAGAGCTTCTTTGCTTCTCAGAATCGATGTTGCCTTTGCATAGAGAGCAAGTCTACCAACTTGCAGTAGTACTTGCAGGATCAACGTCAGAGCGCCTAAGCGGACTGTGAAGGAAATCCGACAACCGCTGAGTCTTTCCTCCCATACCTCCAGACTCTGGGGGTGGAGTTGAATGGCGTACAGTGCACTGCGCGGTGTTGGGTTTCGGCGGGTGCAGATCCGAATGAGCTAGCATGAGGGGGCTGAGGGGAGAGAAAGGGGGTCCGACCGGACGGCCCGCTCTCCTGCGCCGTCGATCCGACATGCAATTTGACGTGAGGCTCTTATGCGCGTCGCTCGCTCGCGAAGTGCGGAATGTGTTCGGCACCAACGGGTCTTGAGCCTCTTCATGCGCGATCTCGGTTAGTGCCGGCGCTTGTCGAAGGTGTTGCAGTTGTGACATGAACGACCACTCTGACTGTCATTCTGGGATAGAATTCGACTAGGTGATAGTTGCGTGTATCATGCATATTTGGCACCTGCTCCTCTGTGATCTGAGCGAAGCCATGGTGACCAACGGAAGGAGGATAATTCCGGTGATTCCGCACACAATACTAAGACTGTGACACTTGGGAAAGTCGCCGATGAAGCCTGCTTCGGCAGTCATTCCGAGCGTAGACTTCGCTCGAACCTGACGAAGCTGAGCAGCGTTGGCTGCGGCCAGCACATAGCAGTATGCAGAGTCAATTGGAGCAGACGCAGTTCCGTCTCCAGCGTCATTTCCTATGCCAACGGCTTGGTACTCTACTCCATCCTCTCTTCTTTCTTGAACATCCTCTATTCTTTCCTGCCCACACGTTATCAACATCGCCCCCGGACACGAAACACGCTCCCTTCTAAACCTACACGTTCTCTCCCTTACCCAGTATCATTGACATCACATCGGAGTATAGAAGAGCCATGCAGTTCCGATTGCTCTTAGCGAGCGTCACACTTGGGCTAGCCATCAGCTCAACTTCAGTTCACGCTGGTGCAAGCTCTGGCGCACCTCACGTCAAAGCAATCGCCACGAATGCCGACTCGACTCCCACACCCATCTCTGCCGTTGCGCAACCCAACTATGATGCCGCCTCCGCGTCGTTCACGCATGCACCTCAATCCGATGGCCGTCACGAGATCCGATTCACCCTCCTCGGCTGTCCCTTCCCCGTCCGCCCGAAGATCTCGGGCACTTCAGGCACCCAGGGCAACTTCAGCCCCTCCCCACCCAGCAGCATCATTGTCCCTGCAGACTTTATGGGCTCGGTCTACCTCACCGGCGAAGGCTGTGGCAAGTATGGCATTAATTGCCAGTCCGTCGACTTGACTTTCATGCCTAATCCAAGTGAGACGGTCAAGAGCTACATCAACTTCGACGCGATGTACGGGAAGAAGTTCCTGTACCCTGTCAAGGCGCGCTTTAATGATAACAAGGATACAAGCGATGCGGCGACCATCGATTGCGCCACTTACGACTGTGTTGATGGTAGTAGGGATCCGGATGATTTCATCACCAATAGGGTCTACTCGAGCACATACGGCGTCGGCGTCGACATCGTCTACGACTGCAGGGCAAACACTACTTCCACCACCAACTAAGATCTCGTTTCGGCGATGCCATGTCTTGGACCCTGGTCGGTCCAACATCGCCCATGATCATCGATTCCAGATGCGTTTCTCACTGCTTGCTCGCCATTGCCCACCGACGGGTCGCTGCGCGGCCGCTGTTGCATCCATTCTTTTCTCTTGCTCGCTCGCATCAAACAAGGACTCTCTCTCCATCATTCCACTTGTCTGTGTGCCGCCATTGGATTTCGTCTTGTATGCTGATGTCTATCTACTTTGACCTTGGCTGAAGCGCCTGTTGAGTCCCATCCTTCGTCTTGCCCGTCAAGAAGTCCTCTACGACCTGAACGAACTCATTCGGATTCTCCGCCTGACACCAATGGCCTGTGTCCATATGCACCAGCTTCGCGTTTGGGAAGTACTTCTGGTTCGTTGGAATATTCCTCCTGTTGACGTACTTGCTCTTGGACCCCTTGATGAACAGCGTCTCGCCCTCCCAGCTGCGCTCTGGAGCGTCCCCTCGGCCCTGGACTTCCTCCTCCGTAGCGTTGGGTGGATTGTACGGGAAGTCGCCGATCTGCGCAATGTTCTTGCGGATCAGATCTACGGGAATGCGCCAGCTCCACGTCTCTGCGCTGGGCGGGTTGCGTGTAAGGTTGGTGAGGAGGAACTGGCGCACTCCAAGATCGGGCTCAGTGGCTTGGAGGATCTCATCGGCCTCGTTGCGGCTGCGGCAGGGTTTGTCGCGGATTTGGATCATGGCTTCGATGTATCTTTCGAACTCGGGACTGAGCGGTCCGCGCTTCGCCGCCATATCGACGCTGACCAGATGGCTCAACATTCCCGTGGGGAGTTCGGGATTCAATGCGACACTCATCGACACTTTGCCGCCCATCGAGTGCCCGATCAGCCCGACATTTCTGAGGTTGCGCGACGACATGAACTCGATCACGTCCTTGGCCATGTCTGCATACGCGAGGCCGTCGATGTGTGGAGATGTCCCATGGTTTCGGAGATCGGGCGCGAAGACGGGGATGCCGAAGCGGGTAGACATGGCGCGGCCGAGCGAACGCCAGTTCTGTTTCGAGCCGAACAGACCGTGGCAGACGACGAGAGATGAGATCGGCACCTCGGTGCGTTTCTTGGCGATCTGGTCAGCGGTCGGCTCGTAGGCTTCAAAGTCGAGCTCGACGGTCTTGCCCGTGGCTGCAGCGGCATGCGAGACCTTTGGGTCCGAAGAAGGTGTGGATAGGAAGCGGCGGCTACACCTGACGATCGAAGGAGCTCTGCGGGCCCCGCGAAGACATTCGCCTCGGAATAGCGTCAGCATCGTGAGCAAGTTTGGTGCTTGGCACAGTGCTTTGCCGATGTCAAGAGCAGATTGTGTGCTGTGATATGATGGTTGATAGCAAATAAGCAAAGAGAAGAATGCAATGTGTCGGATAAGGCCGTGCGCCAAACCTCAAATTTGAGCCGAACAAATTCCCGTGGTTTACCGGAACAAAACTGACGCCAAGAGCAAACAAGGGCCAACTTTGTACCAAGTCGTTGCCGGTTCTGTACCGGTTCACAGTCCTCTCTCATCCTCTTATTCGGTTGCAGACGACACACAGCATGCATCTTCGAGCATCAATGGACATGACAAGAGCATGCGTTTTGAGCCAATGCAGAGAGTATGTAGAAGTACAGAATGAAATTGCTACGCCCGGCATGAAGCAAAAGTGAGTTGTGTTACTTCTCAGGAACATCGGGACCCGAGTTGCTCTTTGTAGTAGGGTTCGCCTCCTCAGGTGCAGGTGTAGGTGTTGCCGCGCCTGATGCCGGAGTGCTTGCGCCACTGTCGTCCAACTTCCTGCGCTTCTTTCTGTCCTCTCTCGCCTTGATCTCCTCCTCGAGCTGTTTCCTACGCGCCGTTGTATCGATGTGACGCGGCCCGCCCTTGGCAGTCAAGATCTCTACACCGGTCTCGGTGATCAACAGCGTCTCCTCCGCCGCAGCCGAACGGGCACCATCGACCGTGGCGACGGTCCAGTCGTCCGGCCAGGAGAGATCCCTCCACTCGGTGCCAAGGTTGATCATGGGCTCGATGGTGAAAATGTGGCCAGGCTTCATAATTCCATGGCTCTTCTTGGTGACATGGTGGTAGACAGTAGGAGCAGAGTGGAAGCAATTTGAGATACCGTGACCAGTGTAGTTCTTGACGACGGCGCAGCCTTGAGACTCGGCGAGGGGTTGAATGACACGGCCGATTTCGCCGTAGGGAACACCAGGGCCACAAATGGCGATAGCGGCATCGAGGCACTCGCGAGCGATCCTGATGAGCTTCATCGACTCGGCGTCTTCCTCGGCCTTCTTGCCGATGGGGAACGTGGCGTTCAAATCACCATGATACCCCTTGTGGAAGAGGGTGACATCGATGTTGAGAATGTCTCCGTCCTCGAGCGGTCGCTTGTCGGGAATGCCGTGGCAAATAACCTCGTTGATGGATCTGTCTGACAGGATAGACGAAGCAACGTACAGGTCAGGCGACATCTTCCAAACTCAGCTCAACCCTTGGAGCCAGATACTTACGTGCAAACGCTCTTAGGATAACCATGG
Organism: Ustilago crameri; assembly: GCA_024271935.1. Classification (NCBI taxonomy): domain Eukaryota; kingdom Fungi; phylum Basidiomycota; class Ustilaginomycetes; order Ustilaginales; family Ustilaginaceae; genus Ustilago; species Ustilago crameri. The sequence continues at coordinate 1,049,940 of JANBMJ010000003.1, read as the reverse complement.
TACCCCAAAGGGCTTGGGTAGCAGTCGCGCTTGATAGCCTCGGCAAACACGATCTTGTCCAGCTTGTCTGTTGTCACACCGGGCTGGGCGGCCGCAGCTGCGATCTCCAGTACCTCTCGAGCGAACTGTATGCGGACGCAGAAACAAGAAATAGGATTCGGCCAGGTCAGTAACTCTGGCCGTGCCAGTGTTCGTTGTCATTGATGCGGTGGTACTCACGATAGCGGACATTCTTACGCCATCCTGATCGGCAGCATTGTTGACCTTGATGTTTCGGGACTCGAGAAACTGTTTGAACCCATCAATCGCGATACCGATAAGGAGGAGAGCCAAAACGGAGGACCAGTCGAGAGAGTCAGCATTCGTCGATCTTGCAAACATCGGCAGGGAGACGGTCAAAAGAGGTATTCTGACCTGCCACCAGAATTGCAACCACATCCTCACCCCTTCCCTGGCGTAGTTGGGCCTTCGAATCGACGGCGGAATCTTGGGCTTGGGACTCAACGGATAAACGGCCCTGATGGAGCCCGAATACTTGAATCCGCGTGAGTTGACGAACGGATCGTAGGTGAACTGCTTCTTGTCGGAAGCAGCCGCATCGCTGCTTGTTGTTGTTGGCGCCATGGCGAAAACGTAGAGGAGATGATGATGGCTGAGAAGAACGGAAGTGAGATTGAAATTGACTGGAGCTTGATGCTTCAAAGTGCATAGAAGGTGCATGCACGAGTCCGAGTTGTCAAAAAATTTGGACTTTCTCCACTCAGGGCCCATTTTTTTTCGATTTTGAATTGTTAGTTCTAAATCTCTCATGAAAACACCATCACAATCATGCACCGGTACCATTGAGCGACAAATGATGTTACGATGGATGTGATGGATGTAAGTTTACAGTGGGCAGTAAGGTTGTTTTGATGATGGCAAAGGCAGACTTAGATGCCACGGCCACCGGTGACCTCGAGGGTCTGACCGGAGACGTACGAGGCGAGGGGAGATGCAAGGAAGAGGATGGAAGCAGCGGCCTCCTCGACTTGGCCTGGCCTGCGAAGAGGGATGTCGGCGACAGCGTTGACAGACTGCTCCTTGTCGTTTCCAGCAGCAGGGCGGCCGGGGATACCGAGGGCGATCTTCTTGCCGTTGATCTCGATAGCAGCACCGGCCTCCTTGGCCTGGGTGAGACGAGTGTTGATCCAGCCGAAAGCGACGGTATTGACACGAACGCCAAAGGGACCCCACTCCTTGCACATGGTCTTTGTGAGACCGAGAACACCGGCCTTGGCAGCAGAGTAGTTGACCTGGCCGACGTTACCGTGGGTACCAGAGGTGGACGAGACGTTGACAATGGCCATGTTCTCGCGCTTGCTCTCGTCCTTGATGCGCATGTAGGGAGCAGCGGCACGGATGATGCGGAAGGGAGCAGTGATGTGGCAGTCAAGCATCAGCTGGAATGTAGCGTCATCAGTGGTGTGAGCCATCTTGTCGGCGGTGAAACCGGCATTGTTGACGATGATGTTGAGCTTGCCCCACTTGTCGACGGCAGCCTTGACGACACGCTCGCCAAAGTCGGCGTCCATGACGTTACCAGCGAGAGCGATGGCAGAGCCGCCGGCCTTGGTGATCTGGGAGGCAACGGACTCAGCCTTTTTGGCATCGAGATCGGAAACAACAACGTGAGCACCGTGGCTAGCGAAGAGCTTAGCAGTAGCCTCGCCGATACCTTGACCAGCACCGGTGACGATGGCGACCTGGCCCTTGAGGAGGGGAGCGGCTGCAGGAGAAAAGATTGATCGGAAGAGACAGAATGGAACGAGTCAGCTTTCAGCAAGATGATCTGCTTGAAATGAAAGAGATGCCAAGACTTACGACCAGAAAGGTGGCCAGCAACCTGAGCGACTCTTTGCGACATTTTTGGCGATGGAAGAGAGGGTAATTGACCGTCGGGTTTCGTTTTGGGGATGGCTTGCAACAAGATTGTGGGGAAGCTTGGAATGCGTATATGTATAGCTGAGAAGGTTCACAATGAGCTTCCCCGGAGGAGATGTGATGCGAGCCGACAGCCTTCTCGAAAGTCGGTCAGTCCATTGCGGGGCTCAAAGCCCGTCCTACCGAATGCTGAGCTCGGATCGCTGAAATTGTGTGGAGCTGTGCCTTGCACTCGGCCCGGTGCTTCTCGCCATAGCCGGGCGCTTTTACGCCTTCTCGGCCGCAGCTCGAATTTCTCGGACGATGTGATTTTTCGAAGTCAGATGTATGATCGCTGTTCATAACAAATATGCTCGAGATTCAAAGCTTCGGCTGGACAGTGCGAGGTCAAACGTGAGGGCAAGGCGACATTTCTACCCGCGCGGGACCCTCGCGTTTGGGCGCCATTTCAAACAATTTGGCTGGTCATCCCACATAGCCTTGCAGAAGACGGTGCAGTGAAAGAAGCTTTGGGTGATTCACCCGAAAATGATTTCATCGGACCGTTTGCATTAACCTTCTCCGCGACAGGTCAGTAATCCATGCACTTTTTTTTTTGGGGGGGGGAAAGGCAACGGCAGGTGCGGGACGTTTCAGTCATACCGTACAGTAACTCGTCCCGCAATCAAACCAGTCATGCAGATGCCGGCGACCCTGCAGCATGGCCAAGTGGCTGTACATCTACCATCAGGACAAGTCGGACTGTCACGCTTTCCGTCTCTCGGGCCCCGTCTGGGGAATGATTGAAGCGAAGCTGCTTCTTGAGTACAGAATGGGTTGACACAAACGAAAGAAGCAACCTGAGATCTTGAGGTGGTGGCACTAATTGTTTGCTTAGGGGGCTCGAGCCGACGGTTCAGAAAGTGCGATCCGTTTGAATATGTCTTGCATCCAGCAATAAGACTCACACTTCTTCTTCTTGCCCTCACCACCACCACCGTTATACCCTAATAGCTGTTGCAGCGCAGCAGTCGTGCTCTGGCCACCACCGCCCAACATGAATCGTGTACTTAGGTACGTGGCGCTGGTTATCGCCTCCATCGTTTCGCTCCACTATGTTGCGACCTACACCTCGACGTCATATTCGAATCGATTGTCGACGCTGCGCACTTCATGGACCATCAATCCAGGCGCGACCAACACAAGCGACATTCTCTTAAATGGAACGGATTTGATTAACTTGAATACAAGCACGGATTCCAAGGAACAAGATCTCATCGATCTTATCGGCCCTTATGCCAGCATGCCCAAGGCCAACGCCACGTTTGTCGTCTTGTGTAGGAACAAGGAGCTCAAGGGCATCCTCCAAAGTATCGAATATCTGGAATCAACCTTCAACGATCGACCTCACCACCGTTACCCTTACGTCTTCCTCAACGACGTGCCTTTCACAAAATGGTTCGAGCTTCGCATCAGAAGAGCCATCTCCTCGAGCGTCGAATTCGGCCTGGTGCCAAAAGAGCACTGGGAGATTCCTCAAGATATCGACATGGCCAAAGCACGCAAGTCATGGCTCAAAATGCAAAACTCAGGAGTTCCCTACGGAGGATCGCAGTCATACAGACAGATGTGTCGGTTCCAGTCGGGCTTCTTCTTCCACCATCCGCTCCTCCAAAAGTACAAGTACTATTGGAGAGTCGAGCCCGATGTCAAGTTCATGTGTGACATCACCGAATTCGATCCATTCCGCTTCATGCAGCAGACCAACAAGAAGTATGGATTTACCATCTCGCTCCACGACTACCCGGCGACCATCCGAACTCTCTGGAAGACGACTAAGGAGTGGGTGGCAGAGAACGAGCACATGCTTGCCAAGGACAACCTCTTCTGGTTCCTTACTGACAATGGTGGCAAAACGTACAACAGGGTGAGTGCACACACCAACCTCGGCTGTCACAAACTTGGAGATTGAATGCTTACTTTGCCTTGCTTCTTTTCATTTTCATTTCATACCGGTACAGTGCCATTTCTGGACCAACTTTGAGATCGCAGACATGGACTTCTTCCGTTCGGAAGCCTACACTTCATTCTTTAAGCATCTCGACAAAGCGGGCGGATTCTTCTACGAGCGATGGGGCGATGCCCCCGTTCATTCGATCGGTGCAGCTCTTCTACTCAACAAGACCGATTTCCACTTCTTCGACAACATCGGGTACGACCATACGCCCATCTTGCACTGCCCCAAAGTGCCAGCGGCTAAGCAGATTGCGCCACACACTGGGCGGTTGAGGTGCCAGTGCCCTCACGAGGTCTCGTTCGATTTTGATGATGGCCGCACTTCGTGCCTGTACAACTTTATCGACGCGATAGGCGGCGATTCCGCACAGATAAGGAAGGATTTCTACCGCCTGGACGACATCGTGTAGACTCAAGCAGTCAGTCAATTGCAGGAATGGAATTCATCGGACTCGCATGGTGGAACCAGGTTGCCGCGATCCCGTTCTGCCTTTCATTGTTTCATAATTCGCTCAAAGACACGGGAATACTACATTTGCATGCAGGCATCGCAACCGAATCTGTTCGAGCACACGGCAGATTGTCACAGACTGTGGCTGCGGAGATAGGGGGAAAGAACATGAATTGAAATGAAAGATGGATGGAAAAGTGCTGGTCGAGCAAACAAGAGCCTCAGCAAGCTGGCCTTGGCGAAATGAAGGCTCGTTCACACTTTCTAGGACAGGGTTTTAATCGAGGAACGAAGGAGAACAAAAGACAGGAACGGGAAATCAAGAACGAAGCAGCTAACGACATGCCGCGCTGAAAGCTTAAGCAACAGTGTTGATGTCGAGGAAGAACCACTCGACGGGCTTCGGGAGCATGCCTGGGACCTCCTCACCCTTGTTCACGAACTTGTTGTACAGCTTCTGGTCGACCAGGATGCCCTCCTGTGGGTCGCCCAACACATCGACACCTTTGTCGTTCCAGTAGCCGCCGTCGTGCTCAATGACCCAAGCTTGGACCCAGTAGGCGTCGTGGTCGTTGGTCTTGGGCACCTTGATCATGGCGCGCACCTTGCAGCGGCGGTCGTAGAGGTTGTTGAAGTAGAGGTAGGGTACAGCCATGGTGAATTCAGGGAGTTTAGGGTAGTCCTGAGTGTCGGGTGTGTCAGCGCAAGCACCTTTCTCCAAAGACGCGGTGGGGTCCAACGGCTTGGCCAACGACCAGGCATGGTAACGGTAGGTGGGAGTAAGGTAGCATTGCACACCGTAGTCATCGAGCCAGCCCTGAGCCTTCTTGTTCCACTGGCACTCAGGGAACGTGACCTTGACGTTCCTGGGGCGAGGGAGTCTTGCACCACCGTTGTTAAGATAATCGTTGATCAGGAATCGGCCGAATTCCGGGTTGCGAACCTTGGGGGCAGGCTGAGCAGGAGCCTTAGAAGCAGCATCATCAGCGCGACGCTCGAACTTGTCAGCGCTGAAGGTAATGTCGAGGCTAGCCGAGGCAAGCGGCATCAGCGCAGCGGCCATGGTGACGAGCGAGGCGAAAGCGAACTTCATCTTGATTTAGGGTTGAGCGGCAAAGCTGAAAAGGGAAGAGTGTGATTTGGGAAAGGGGAGGGAAGATAGGTGAGGACAAGTTTGAGTCTGAATGAGTCGACGGGTGTCGCTATAAGTAGTTTTCAATCCTCGTTGCGACGGAGCGAGTCGACCGTGGGAAGTTGCTAGACTCTCGGTCCCAAGCAGAGCCAGCCTAACTGTAGCACGTTGTCACCAAGGATCGCAGAAGCCTCATGAAGTTGGTGGGGCGACCGCCACCTTATACAGCACGATACCCACCACCCCGGCACGACATTGCAAGTGTCACGAGTCCGCCGCTACACAATCCTTCATCTCAGACCAACGACGCTCAAAATCTTCTCACGTCTGTGGCAGGTGTCCCACAAATGAACCCGGCAGTCCACAAAGATGTGCAAGGAGATCCGAGCACACTTCATCACAGCGACGGACTTGGCATGGCTTGCCTTTTCAGTAACTGACATGCTCACGACTTCCGTCTCGGGGCGTCCCGAACCGGAGCTACTGCAGCCGGACCGCGACAAACCCTAAGATATGAATTCGGTGGGGATAATTGCCACAGACACGCTTGTCGCCCACAATCATCTGTGGTGGTGGTGATTGTGATTCAAACAGGGGCCACGAGCGGCACTCCGATGACTGTTCTCCTTATTGTTCTCACCTCGCACGCACAGAAGTCAGGCACGACTGTCACGCTGCCGTATTGTGAATGCTCGCACTGAGGCTGTACAAACCATTTGCGGGTGAGCAGATAAGAATGTGATGTACAAGCTCCACCAAGCCAGAGTGTGGGTCGAGATCAACACCCGCCTCCACCGCCACCACAGCCTCCACCACCGCAAGCACCCCCGCCGCCAGCGCACGCAAGGAATCCCCCACCCGTCATCGCAGCCGTGCCAACCCCGAAACCTCAAACAGCCATCATGCCATAGACACCGTACAAGCTGTACGCGCTGAGCGTGGCATCGCCTGTCGAGCCTCTGCTGACATAGTGCGTGCTGTAAAGTGGGCTGTAGTAGAAAGGGTAAAGCCCTGGCGTGTTGTAGCCCAGACTGTGAATCGAGGGAAATGGAGAAATGAAGAGAGCGTCAGCCCGAGTGTCGTCAAAATAAAAGGTGGTTTGGTGGAGAAAGGGGGGTGAGAAAAGGGGATACGTACACAAATGCACTTTCGTGGCCCTCGCGGCGTTTTCCTTGCGCCCACTCTTTCACCATCTCTTCGCGGAGCTTGTCGTGACGGTGTTCTTCCTCCTTGACAATCACTGCCTGGTGAGCGCTGGGGTGCGAGGCATCCTGCCAGGCAACCTCGTCTTCCTGTTTGTCACCTGGCAGCTCCTTTGCAGCCCTCCACTTGCCTTTCATCTTGGCCGTGAAACCAAAGCCCTTACCGCTGTCATCGGACTGAGCACTGCTGCCGAGCAGAGCTTTGAACTTCTTGATGGTGCCAGGGTCGTTGTAGACGCAGCCGCACAGCGAGTAGGGCTGGTTGTAGCGCTGCTTCCACAATGCAGCCGTGCGATCGAACGCGTCCTTGAGAATGCCGGTCTCGATCGCGTCGTCATGGTTGACAAAGCGGCCGACGAGCTTGAAGCAACGGTCGTAGTAGTGCGCTTGCAGCTGATGCGTGTGCCATGCAAGATCGATATCCAAGGTGGGCGTCAAGAGGTTGTACGTGGTACTCATGAGATCCAAGAATCGATGGTATCGGATCAAACTGCGCGAAAGGACATCGTCGAGCGCACCGTTGTCGAGAAGCTGCAACTGCTTGGACCAGCCCAACTTTTCCATCTCGAGATTGAAGCTAGTCTGGCGCTTGACTGCCTCGACCACATCGCAGAGACCTTCACCGTACGCAGCAGCGTTGCCATTCTCGTATGGACGCATGAGCACGGCGATCTTGGCCATCTGCTGCGCCTTCTCTTCCGGCTGCTTGAGCCTCGGAGTGACGGCCGACCCTAACCAGCGCTTCTCAAACCAATCCCTGAACGCCTTGAAGCTGTAGCCGCATGTCTTTGCGACTTCCTGGATCTCGCGCAAGTCATGTTTGTCGGTCGGACGGTGATTCTTGTATGCCGACGCTTCTGCAGGCTTCTCGTGCTGGAAGATGGGCGAGAGGAGGGCCTTGCCCATGTAGTCTCTGGCTGAGCGCGATTGGTGGGAGGGCCCGAGCTTGGTGCCGGCCATGAAAAAGACGCCCTTTTCGTTCCAGGGCTTGCCGGGAGACCTTCTCCATCTTTGAAAGTCGTCGATGAAGCGACGCATTTGGAGGTGCTCGGCTGAAACGAGCTGCGCACATTCCGTGTCGGTGCAGATTCGCTGCCAGCCATACTCGCCGATTCCAAGTTCGTTGGGTTCCTTTCCAGTGCCGGTCCAGGGGATGAACTGAGGACGTTGGCAGCGAGGGCAGTCGATGCGGAGACCGAAGATGGTGCCTCCGTACAACTCCTGCGCATTGTTGGGATGGCCAGGCGGTGGCTGCAGACTCAAATCCCAGGGCTGCCTGGAACGGACAGCAGTGACATGGAAGTCCCAGTAATTCTTAGCGTCGTCGACATCATTGAAGAGAGGCAAAGTAGGGTGGGCGCGCTGGGCGAGTTGATGGAGCGGATAGTCGAAGTAGCTGAGGTTCATGCGTGTGCGAAGACGTGTTGTGTCTTCTTCTTTGCATAGCGGATTGAGGTGGTAGGCGTGAAGCATGAGTGCAACGTCGATGGGAGGCAACGCAAAGTCCGGAAGCTGAAACCCCGACAACTCCTTCTCCTTGCTGTTGTTCGTCTCTTCGAAGATGAGTTTCTTGACGATCTTACTGGTGTCCTCGGAGGAGAGGACATAGGTGAGCCACAACTCAAGACGATAGGCAGCACGATTGAGATAGATATTCCAGCGACGCTCACCGAGAAGCTGATGGGTGAGCTCGGCGGTGGCTTCTTCGGTCTCGGCCTGAGTGGCGGTGTGGCCCGACTTGTCGGTTGTGTTGGGCGGCGGCTCTGCTTTTGGCGCATAAGGCGGGGGTGGGGCATCGATGCCAGGCTCGTCGATGTGACCGGCATCCTGGTGGCATGATGGATAATCGAAGTATTCGGTACCGTCCTGTACGGCCTGGCGAAGACGGTCGAAGAGGTTGAGCAATTTGAGATGGGCTTTGAGGTCATCTAAGGAGCAGAGAGCCTTGACAGCCTTGTTGAGGCCAAGTCTGAGGCCATCATTGAGCGCCTTTTCGACGTCTTTGAGTTCCTGAGGAGTCAGACCTGGACCGTCACAGATCTTGAGCGAAGCATTTGTGAGTGTAGAGGCTATTCTGTCGACCGGATCCGCCTTCTCTGCGGAGCCACTGCCGGTGGCGGTGATATAATCGGGGACAGCACCATAGTCGGGTAGCGGAAGCTGGGAAGTCGAGGCGGGCTCGGGTGGGTTATCCTCGTGTGCAGAGCGCGAGGAGGAAGAGCCACTGCTGAGAGGCAGAGTAGAGCCTGTAGTCATGCTGAGATGCAAGTATTGATAATGTCAACACCTGATAGCATCAGATGTCCTAGGTGGATATGACAGTGGGTATCAGGGAGGGTATCTGTTGGTGGTTCGGAGAATGGATTGTATACATAGAACTGGGCATACATGCGAGGATCGACTTTGTTGAACGGTGGCAATGCCAATTCACATGTGCCACACTCTGACGCAACGGCTTTTGGAGTAAAGTTAGCCGGTGTGATACAAACACTGCAGGTGGAGAGAAGCTCAATCAGGGCGCACAGACAAGCGGCTAAGTCAGTGCTGTTGATTTCAGACTGAGGAGCGCAGCTGGGCCTCACGCTTCGCTTGTGCAACATCAAGGTGCCTGAGCATTGATTCAGTCTGTCCAGCCGCAGGCGGCGAATGCGGGGAAAGAAAGCCAATGGCAGCCGTTGGTTTTGCGACCCTGAAAGGAAACGGATCATCTGATTCCGCGCTCGCTTGTTCGTTATCAGCGATGGCGCTTTTGCTGTCTCGGCGGAAACTCGAACAGAACACCGACGGAAATTAACGCTTTTTTCTACCCTTTTTTGAGCGCCTTTTTGGGCCAACGGAACCGAAAGACAATTTCTTCTGGACCCTGAACTACCTTGTTCTGTTGCGCGATCTTCCTCACAACTTACGTCCGAACACTCTACGTATCAAGCACTCAATAATGTCAGCGATCCGTGTCGTCCATCCGACACCTGACGTCAAGCGCGGCGTGCAGTACTGGGAGGGCGTCGAGGCAAGTGTCGATGGTGTCCTTGGCGGATTCGGTCATGTCTCGCGCGTCGAGTCGCTTGGCACTCGCTCTTTTCTCCTGAGCATCCTGCCTCATCTCTCGTTCTGCGCTCCCGCTTCATCCAACGTATCTGCGTTCCAATGGAAGAAGGACAGAGTCGCCGAAAGAGGCGGGAAGGGCAACGCGCGCACCCGAGCTCTCGATTGCGGTGCAGGCGTAGGAAGGGTGACAGAGCACAGTCTCATCCCCATCTTTGACGAGGTGCACATGGTTGAGCCCGTCGTCAAGTTCCTTCACGAGGCCAAGAAACAATCAACATCGTGGCCTCCACTCAAGACTCCTCCCAGCAGTTCTCCGTTCCAGGCACGCAAAGCGGTGCACTTCCACTGCTCGACATTGCAGGATGTAGATCCGAGCAAACCCTACTCCACCTCTGAGCCCGTCGATGGCGGTAGCATCCCACCAACAATATCTGTGGATGATGAGCCATCAGCAGCCGATACAGAAGCAAAGGAGGAATCTCATGACAGTGTGGCAGGATCGCAAGTCGAGCCATTCACTTACGATCTCGTATGGGCACAGTGGTGCCTGCAGCATCTCTCCGATAAGGACTTGATAGCATTTCTTCAGCGCTCCAAAGCGGCGCTCAAGCCCGGAGGAATCATCGGCGTCAAGGAGAACGTCTGCACAGAAGAGGCAGATGGCACGGAGCGTTTATGGTACGATGATGAGGACCACAGCATTACTCGCTCCACAAAGGCTTACGAGCGCGTCTTTAAGGAAGCTGGTCTCGAGATCGTCAAGTGCGAGATTCAGTTTGGCATGCCAGCCGAGCTCTTCGTTGTCAAGATGTAAGTTGCCGGCTCAGACCTTTCATGCCATACGATATCACACAAAAGCTGACCCTTGAATTCTCTTCCTTTCTCATGCACAGGTGGGCTTTGCGCTAGTCGAACAGATTCTGTATCTCGCCTCATCAGAAAGGCACTTGCGAAATGAACCTCAAGTGATTGTGCTTGCATTATGATGAATGTGAACCTGCCTGCTTGATTACGGAGGTACCCACGGGTATAAAGCGTTGATACAGAGAGTGATGTGGTGGCTCTTAGTTTGTCGACTTGCGAATCTTGTCCAGCATGACCTCCATTCTCGCTCCCAAGTTTGGCTGGCCCCTCGCCTGTCCGGTCCTACTCCCGCTTGGCTTGTTCCACATCTTTTTCTGCTTGAGTCTCTCCTGCTCCTTTTCCTCCTTTGTCCTGTCATCTCTAAACTTCTGAGGTGTGTCCTCACGAGGCGCGGCTCTCGGCAAAGGATGTGGCAAAGGCTTCTTCCCCTTCCCCGTGCCCGTCTTTCTCGGCCTCAGGTCTTCCTTCTTCCCGAAAAGCACTGCATCCAGATCTGCGTTCCCACCTTCGTCTCCATTCTCCGGTGCGAATCTCCCCTGGTCTGTTGGCAATGTGAATGGCAAGGCTGGCTCGTTGTCCTCTTGTGCTTTCGACGCGCTGCCGCGCTGACCCAGTGGTGCTGCGTTGGCGCTTGTGCCGCTTCCTTGCGACTTGCCTTGCTTGAGCTGCTTGAAGTACTCCTTCTTGACTTTGGCCTTGTGGATCAGTTCAGCCTTGATGCGTTTCTGCTTGCCAAGGTATGCGCCATCGGGAAGATGCTTTGGCCCGACCTGGAAACCGCCCGTCTTCTTGCCATTGGAGTGCGTTGCCGAGGTGCGGTGCTTGACCAGCTGCTTCTTGGACAGCTTTGATGGTGCGACCATTGTGGATGATTCCCGTTCTTTAGGCTTAGGTCGCCGAGGACAAGAGGCACTGAGGATGGTGGAGGAAACGAAAGGTTGAACCGGGTTCTAGAGAGGGATGCCAAAATTTCGGGAGTTCGCCAAGGAAAAAGTTAAAGCGGCTGCTGCTAAGTGGAGGCGGTGGCTGTCAAAAAGGCAAATTTCGTGCGAATGGAAGATTTGGCTTTTTCAGTGTGGGTCGGACCCTTTCTGTTGCACTTCACTACCACCAACCACCCAGCTCTTCACCCGACGCATCGGTTTAGTGAGACAGAATGGGGAAGTCCACGAAAGATAAGCGCGACATCTACTACCGCCAGGGCAAGTCAGAGGGCTATCGCGCGCGTTCTGCATACAAACTCATTCACCTCAACGAGCAATATAGCTTCCTCGGCGGAGCGCAAGACTATGCCCTTGATGCAGCAACCTCTTCCACCTCGGAGGCGTCATCCTCGTCAAGCCCATTCCCTACGCCTACGCGAGTCGTCGACCTCTGTGCAGCACCTGGTTCTTGGTCTCAAGTCCTCTCTCGTCGTCTCGCTTCCGTTCCCGGGTCTCACCTCGTTGCAGTCGACCTCCAGGCGATGGCACCCCTCCCCCGTGTGACACAGATCATCGGCGATATTACTACTCCCGCAACTGCTGATGCGGTCGGTCACGCTCTCTTCGATGGTCCCTCCTCCTCCTCTGCGACCTCGTCAGACGAGAAAGGAAAAGGCAAAGCGCGAGCCCAGCTCATCGTCTGCGACGGCGCACCCGACGTTACCGGTCTTCATGATCTCGACGAGTACCTCCAGTCTCAACTCCTCCTTGCCGCCACGCAAATTACTTTCCGTCTTCTCGAGGTAGGCGGCACCTTTGTGGCGAAGATCTTCACACAGCACCCACAAGCTGGTCTGGGAGCCAGTCTCGGCAACATGGATCTCAAGGGTGCTCGGCCAGCCACATCAGGTGCATTGTTAGCGGATCAACTGAGAACGTTCTTCGACAGGGTGGATATTGCCAAGCCGCGAAGCTCGAGGCTGGGGAGTGTAGAGCATTTCTTGGTATGCCTAGGGTTCAGGCCACCAAAAGACTTGCCGAGTGGGATCGTAGGCAGCTTGGCATCGGAAGAGCGATCAGAGGACGAAGTACGAGAAGATTTGGTCAGGTATGCACAGAGGTTGCGAGATCAGCTCAAACGACCCGACCTTTCTCATGGCCAAGCACAGGAGCAGAAAGAGCTCGCAGCGACTTTGCCGTTTGTCGCACATGGCGATCTAAGTGGGTTCGACCAGTGACCGCATCCAGCGCAATCTAAGAACGCATTCTATTTCCTTCATCTTGCGTCAGCAAGACTGGTGTCTGGGAGAATCTCTACGGGATGACGGTGCTGCGGCTGCAGCTGACTACGATTCTGGTGGCTGGACTTTACCTCCCAATCGTATGCTTTCTTTTCGAACCAGAACTCGCCGGGCTTGGCTTCGGTCTTGTGCAAGGCAAGCAGGACGGGGGTCTCTGCACCTTGGTCGAGCGTCTTGTGGCCCTTGCCCTTGGTCATGTCCGTGTTGACATCTGCAATCGAGGTATGAGAAACAGCAAGGGTTAGTTGAACCACACGATCACGACCGGCAGATACTGCTTTGTCGGTTCTGAATACTCACAGCCTGGGCAGCAGGAGAAGACGCCGACCTTCTTACCCTCCTGCCGGTACTTGTGGGCAAGCGCCCTAGTGTACGCAATCACACCGCTCTTACTGGTGGCATAAGCAGCACCCTTCCAACCCTTTTCCTTCCAAGTTCCATCTGCTACGACTTTCTGGAACTCCTCCATCAACGCATCGACGTCCTCGATAGTCTTGGCATTTCGGAACTTGTCTCTCACTTCATCACTGAAGCCCCTCAACACCCCGGTTGAGGAGGCAATTGTGACGATCCTGCCACCATCGTTGACGGGGATGTTGTTGATGATGTCCTTGACCGCATAGTAGTTGGTCGCAACGGTCTTCTTAGCGATTTCGGCATCGAAGCCATCGAGCGCGATACCGGCGTTGTTGATGAGAATGTCTACGCCCGGCTTGAGCTCCGAAGCGAGCTTGGTGATGGATTGGTGAGAAGACGTGTCGAGCTGACAGACTTTGATCGAGACACGGTCGCGAGCGGCAGAGTCAAGCTCGGAGGTGATCGATTTCTTGGCTTCCTCGCCTTTGCTGAGGTCACGCGAGCCGAGGTAGATGGTGAGATTCTCGGAGGAAGGATAGAGGGAGGAGGTGGGAAACTCGTTGGCAAGGCGACGGACGATTCCGTAGCCTAGACCGCGATTGCCTCCTGAAACTAGAGCTGTGACCATGATGTCGCGCGATGTGATGATGCAGTTTGTTGCTGTCTATGTTGAGTGTGGTTGTTCAAGACCAAGGTCTATCTGAAGGATGCCGCTCTTATAACTTGTTGCGCTCGCTGCATTGATGCTGACCATCTTCGCTGTGGCCGCTAGGTTCTTCGTCATCGTGAGAAAGTTGTGTGGAGGTGCAAGCTTCGGCTATTTCCGACGCAGACGACTCAATTCCCGCGGCGCAGCCAAAAGCGACGTCGCCAAATCTCCACCTTATGTTTGTCGTCCGCTGCCCTTTGTTTAAGGCTCTCCCGCATTCGAATCAACACTTAGCCTCCATCCAACCACGCATCTTCGTACCGCCCTAGACCGTCACCTCAACGTCCGCACTTTCCACACAAATCGGCTCTTCGCCAAGGAAGAAGAGTCATGAGCATGTTCTTCAAAGGTGCGGGGGCAGCCCGTCTTGCTGCCGAGTCTGTGGCACCACCACTCCGCAGTACAACTAGGATTGCACGATCTTCTCCGGCAGCGATCACGAGTGTTAAACAGCTTCACAACTCTGCTGTCCTAAACAGCAACTACAGACGGTTTGGAGATGATCGTCAATCTCCTGCGCCGCAACAGCCATCTGGGCGCGAACAGTTGTCTCCTAATGTGCTTCGTCGCCAGCTCGAGGAACAGCTCTTCCGCCGGATTGGACAACCTCAGCAACAGCAGAGATACCAGCAGCCTGTACAATATCAACGCTTTGGAGGCGGAGGTGGAAGTGGCGGCGGAGGCGGTGGTCGTAGGTCCATATTCTCGACACGTCCGCCCGCGATCATTCTGCTAGTCCTTGGCGGTGGAGGTGTCTACTATTTGTTGCATCTCGAGAAAGTGCCAGAAACAGGCAGATGGAGGTTTATCGACGTCAGTGCCGCGCAGGAGCTCCAAATGGGACAAGAGAGCTTCCGTCAAACCCTTTCAGAGTATCGCAGCCGCATTCTCCCTGCCTCACATCCGTACTCGAAGCAGGTGCGTGCAGTTGCCAGCCGCATTGTCGCAGCTCTCGACAAAGCCGTCGATGGAGCCAATCAGCCTCACCACACCAAAGGCGATCCCAACCTCGATCATCGCTCCCATGGCGAAGAAGGCGGCATCTCATACGGCTCGAATACCTCTTCGGGTGGTACGCAGGGCGCATCGTGGTTCGGCTCCCGATCTGCAGCCGCTTCTGACCGACCTGCAACGAACTGGGAAGTATTTGTCATCGACGACCCCAAGCAGAAGAACGCATTCGTCCTTCCCGGCGGCAAGATCTTCGTCTTCACCGGCATCCTTCCCATCTGCGCCAACGCCGACGGCCTCGCTACCGTCCTCGGCCACGAAGTCGCGCACCAAGTCGCACGCCACGGCGCGGAAAAAGTGTCCGGGTACAAAGTGCTCCTCTTCGCCACCTTCCTCCTCGACGCCCTGGGTCTCGACATCGGTCTCTCGCGTGCCGCCCTCACGCTGCTGCTGTCCTTGCCGAACTCGAGAAAGACCGAGCTCGAGGCGGACTACTTGGGATTGAACATTATGAGCCGTGCGTGCTTCGACCCCAGAGAGGCAAGCAGGCTGTGGACGAGGATGAGCGAGAGCGAGGGTGGAGGAGGAGAAGGCGTATTGGGGAGCGCACAGGCGTTGTTGTCGACGCATCCCGTGAGCGGGCAGAGGATTAAGAACATGGAAAAGTGGTTGCCGCATGCATTGGAGTTGAGGGGCGAGTCGGGATGTCCAGCGCCAGAACAGGTTTCGGGATTCAGAAGTGCAGCCAGACAGGCCTTCCAATCTGCATAACGGCGGCAACACACGATAGTCATACACACACATGATAGGGAATCCGGTAGAGAATGTCAACTGTTCTATTGGCATGAAATGCCTGCTTTGATAAAGATAGTACCGTGCTTTTGTGATTACTTCGCCTTGGATTGCAAGTTGACACGCCATGCACTTGGCGGCAACGCCTGCAGCTTCCTGCACGCTGGAATGATGAACGTCACCAGCAGCACACCACCGATGACTACACACAATGTGCTTATCCAATAATACCCATCTCTCTCAATGAAGCACTCGCCTCCCGCCGCCGAGCATGCGGCCTTTCCGAGATCACTGGTGCACTCCTGACCGCCGATGCCCTTGGATGCGGTTGCCCAGAGCTTGGCGATTTCGGGGTCGTTGAGCAAACTCGCGCTCGACGGCGGCTGGCAGGATGAGATGGTGAAGAGATCGACAGCCTTAAGCACAAAGTAGCGCGGCCACGTCCCGCCGAGGTTAGACACGGTGTTGAGCAGCGTCATGTAAGTGCCGCCGATGAGCGGGTCGGCGATCTGCGTATGGAATGCCGAAATGCCTACAAATTGAACCGTTGCGGCGAACGAGCCTGCGACAGTGGAGGCGATGACGATGAAGAAGTACCCAGCCCCGATAGGTGCGGAGGGCATGCCGTGCACGATGGCCATGGAGAGGATGGCGAAGCCGAGACGGAAGAAGAACGCCGTCACCCAGGGTTGGAGCGCTCGGTCGCCTTTGGACCAGCGCGCAGCGAGATAGCCGAAGATGAGCTGGAAGGGGAAGTCGATGAGGACCGCGAGCGCGAGATCTTCCTTGCCGAATCCCTTCTCGACGAGTTTGAGACCCGTGACGGCTTCGTTGGCCTGAAAGCCGATCTTGGCGACAAAGTGGATCAGGATGAACGTCTGGACGTGCTTCAGACGGCAGATCCTCCACATGATCGAGTAGACTTGCTTGACATCCATGTCCTCAGCATCCTCCTTCTCGGGGTCTTCCTTCTTGAAGAACGCCAGCCATGCAGTTACCAGCAAGAACATCACCGCCCAGAAGCGCATATATGCCGACAGCGAGAGCAGCGGGTAGTCGAGCGGTGTTGAGCGGAAATACTTGTTGCTGAACTCAACCGAGTTGAATGCCAAGAATACAGTGAAGCTGAGGAAGTAGCCCGAGTTGAGACCAACTGTCTGCGCTGTGCTCGCGTATGAGAGATTCTCATGCGAGAGCAATGTCAATGCCCAGCCGTCCACAGCGATGTCTTGTGTAGCGGCGAAAAGAATGAGGACGAAAAAGATGAGCGTGATGAGTTTGACATTTGGGATTTCGGCCAGCAACAGTTGGTCGACATTGCTGGAGAGGTACCAAAACATGATCCCGACCACCGTCTGGATAGGCACAATCCAGCTCTTCCTCCTTCCCAGCGAGACGGTGCCAACGAGCGGCAGCTTGAGCTCGTTGACAAATGTCGAGTCTACAATTGGACTCCAGAATAGCTTGAGCGAGTACGGATATGTGCAGAGCATGAAGAAGCCGATGTCGCCGTAGCTGAGCTTAGACTTGAGCAGGAACGGCATCGTGCCGAACGCCAGACCAACAGGCACACCCTGCAACAGGTACAGGATCACCAGCAGGATCATGGCCTTCTGATCGGCCGGTGACAGGTCCATGAACCCTGATGCTTCCTCGCTTGCTTGCTGTTCCGAAACAGCCACGCCGGTCTTGCCTTCTATCGGTGTGGGTGTGAGGTTGATAGATGCATCTTTTCCAGTAGCTGCTGTCGATTTGTCGTTGCGGGTTTCGAGGAGGTCCGAGGCTTCTACGGAGTCGGAACTGGCTGAGCTCTTTACAGTTGGCCTTTTACGGAGGCTGGCCGTACTGGATTTCTTCTTTGCAGCGGCCATATTTGCTGGTGAAGTGCTCTCACGCTAGAGAGCTTTTGAAGAAGAAGCAAGATGGGAGGGAGAGAAGAAGCAGTCCAGCTGCAGTCAGGGAATAGTGGGGAGAGGTGGGGCAACAAGGCACGGCTGTGTTGGATCCGAGAGCTCAAGTCTTTGCAGCCTCAGTCAAAGTTACGCGTCACGGAATGCTGACTCTCGTTGGCACTTTTGTTCCACGTCGACTTTCTTCCAAAGCAACATGAACAGTGGAGGCCGCATTCTTCTCAATTTGTTAAGATCGAAGTTACAGACAGACAGAATGCAAAAAATGCTTTAAGTTCGGGACAGAGAAGTCACATGCCGATTGAAGCCCTGTCTTCGGTTAATCGGTGCACGGATCTTCGGCTACTCAGCCAATCAATCAAGAGCATCCGGCGGAGTGCGGGCAAACTGATAAGTGAGCGATAAAAAAGTTAAGCTTCCCTGTCGGCTTTCTTCTGCAAGCTACTTCTCGCCCTTCTCTGATAAGTTGATTCTTTTTCACTTCGAGTGGCGATCTTGTGATTCAACCTTCGATACATATCAGCGACTGGCTCGTGCTTGAGGCGCCCCCACTTCCCTGCACTGCTGTTTGGCTCATTTCATCATGTCGTCCCCCGTCGTCGGTGTAGTCGCGCTGATCCGCCATGGTGATCGCCAAGGCTTCTTCCAATCGCCCACCACCTACACTGCTTCCAACACCAACCTCACGGTGCTTGGTTACTTGGAGGAGCTGAACAGTGGTGCGCAATTGCGATCTCGCTACCTGGATTCCGCCTCGCCCTATCTTATTCAGGGAGTCAACACTACTCAAGCAGAGAACAGCCAGATCTTGGTTCAAGCCGACGCTGGTGGAGAGGGCAATGTTATCGTTGAGAGCGCCAACGCTTTCATGCAGGGGCTTTTCCCACCCTTCAATGACAGTATCACGCTGTCCAATGGCACCGAGGTCTCATGGGCAAACCGCGCCCAGCTGATCCCTGTAACGACCCTCGACCCTGCTGTCTCATATGTCATGGAGCCGTGGACTTCGTGCCCCAAGTTCGACCAGTGGACCCAGACTTTCTACAACAGCAGCGACTTCAAGCAGAAGAGTTCCGCCGCTCAGCCTTTCTACAGCTCGCTGCCCGCTGATTTGGTGCGAGGTCGCCCTACCAACCTAGTCAATGCATGGAATATCTTTGATCTGCTCAACGTCGAGGACATCCACAACGCCACGGTCGCTCCGCAGATCACCGATGAGATGCTCTCAAATGCTCGTTACTGGGCCGAATATCACGAAAATGGACTCTTCGGTGGCAGTCAAGAATCGGATATCAGCAGTATTGCCGGACGCGGCATTCTCAACCCTCTCATCGACTCGATCAACAGGGTTGCCAACGCTTCCGATCCACTCAAGGTCTCTGTCCATGCTGCCTCGTACAAGCCCTTCTTTGCTCTCTTCAACATGTTCGACATTCCTGACCTGCAAGGAAAGTTGGTCGACTACGCCTCTGCGATGGTCTTTGAAGTTCACGCAGACAACTCGATGCAGCTATACTTTAGGAACGGCTCTGACGCTTCGCTCGCCCCTTACACATTTGGCAAGATGCCCTCGGGCTATTCTGTCAATGCGTTTGCCACAGACTTCGGCAAGGTTCAGATCGAGACGCTCGCCGAATGGTGCAACACTTGCGGTCAGACCAAGGCAAGGGGTTGTGCGGCCTTGAATGCTCTCAACAACACCGGAAGTGGCGGCAAGTACGCTGACGTCGACTCTACTACCGGCAGACACCAGGTCTCGCCAGTGGTTGCAGGTGTGATTGGCTCACTCGTCAGTCTGGCTTTTGCGATCATCATTGTCGCAGTCCTGGCTTACTTCACCGGCCTGACGGTGGTCAAGAAGGGTAAGGGCAACTACCCCAAGACCAAGCACTTGTTGGCGCCAGTCTCGATCAGGGGGGATAACAGTGTGGAGCTCAGCTCGAATTTGGACCGCAAAGATTCTTCTGTAGCATAGTCTTGCTTTATTGTAGCTTCTCGTTCTCTTCTTGGTACTTCATGGATCATAAAATGTCATCTTGCCCATCGCATGGTTGGTATGTCTGCGGTGTGCTCGAATAGAATCGTGAAGCAAAACGGAAAGGTTGGAAGCGGGTGTCTCCGGACCCTTTTTTGACGAAAGAGTCGGATCTCGGAAAATTGGCGGCAAAGGTTTACTTGAGCTGACTCAAGAGAAATGCTCCATTCTCCACAAGGCAAGCCTCAGGTTTTACTTTAGTTTTGAGATCTCATCCTCCTTCGAGCCTTCCTACACCGCATTATCCAGAACATCTACGAGACAAAGAACAAAATATGTCGCTGCTCAGATCTTTTGGCCAGGCGCTCCAACGCTCCGTTGAGGTCGCTCGAGACGAGACCGCCAAAAGTAAGTAAGCAGGAACGCCTGCCAAGATCTTAGAGAAGTGTCTGACCCAAAGCATTTGCATCCTGTGACTACAGTGATGCGCATGGAAATTTCGCTGACATCCAAGAATCAAGGTGCCCTTCTCATCTATGCTCTGACTCAGCCCAATCATCTTCAAAACTTTGCTACTGGGTCCGACTCGGACATCGGAGGTCTTTCTCAATGTCGACTCGGTCTCGATGAGACGTCCCGAGGTCGATTCTACGGAACACTGTCTTCGCAGGTGCCTCGCGGGGGAAAGATCGAGAAGAGTGGATACGCGGGATTCCGCAATCGTAACCGACCTACGCTGTTTGGAAACCAGTGCTGGGATACGACGGTGCACCCCTTGCTGGTGTTGAGGGTGAGGAATAAGCTTGCGAAGAAGCCAGTTGCGTCGGCAAATAGCAGCGAAAGTAAGGAAGCAGGTGGAAGCGGATTGAGGGCGGCACTGCACGCAAGTGACCCGTCGGGCCCAGCGGCAAGCAGGGCAATTCATGCGCTGGGACTGGGAAGGAAAGAGCTCCCGGGACCCAAATTCTTTGTCAACATCCAGACGGACGGCCCGGTGACGAGTGACTTGTTCCAGCACCGACTCTACCTTGACGAAAGCAAAGGCTCGGATTGGCAGACTGTTGTTGTAAGTATCCATTAGCACGCTTTGACGGTTCACTCAATTGTCCGGACGTGGGAGTACTGACACTGCATCCTTTTCTGTCTCTTCGGTACCACAGATTCCTTTCGACGATTTCGTCCTGACAAACACAGGCCAGGTGTCTAACTCGCAGGTCTCAATGATGCGGGAAAAGATTCGCACTGTCGGTATTTCCGCCGTTTTGGATGTACCAGTACCGCCCTCAGCATCTAAGCCACCCACCAAAGATGCTCCACCTTCGGCATTGTCGCGCAGCTCAAGGACGGAGGACGAGGACGACTGGGCCGTTGACGGCGACTTGAAGGCAGACGGAGGTGAGGAGGCCATGCGGGGAAGCAAGAGGGGCGCGACGTACAACTTTGACCTGGGTCTCGAAAGTGTCTATGCTATTGGAGAGTTGGAGGAGCTGGACGGCTTGTTCCAGCAGTAAGCTCTGAATCTGTTTCTAGCCGTATTACGTGTTCATCGTGATGTTACATCGCCACCATGAGCAGCGGGATTCTACTCACTGTGAACATTGGCACAGTGAAAGGAAACGGTCGCAACTCGAGTGAGATCCTTCGTGCCGTGTTGTCAGTCCTAGCCGAACAGCATTCACCCTAGTAGATTCATTCGGGTGCTGTGCCGGCCAACTATGATTGCGGGGTGAGAATGCGGAGAACTCATTCACACAAGAGCACCTCGAGGTCGGGCGCCTCGGTATTTTTGTTCACCGCGACGGCATTCTTGATCCTCTCTATACAGACCGGGGATCTCTGCGAAGATTACCGGTCTCGCGAATGTTTTAGCGAAATGTGGACACTGCGCATTTGCTGCCCAATTTCTTCTCTTGTGGAGAGTCCACGGTGAATATTGACCGAACACCGATGACCGTGCGCATGCACACACATGCTGTGCTTGGGTATAAGATCCAACCGACAAGCCCTACTGAGATACTCAGACTTCCTTAAAAGCCATCCATAGAAGAAGGAAAAGCTGTCGCTTGCTTCAAACCCATCACACGCTCCTAGAGGCAAAATCACCACAATGACTGTCGACCCTTTCAAGCCCATTCTTCTCGCCGCCGAGGGCGCCGAGCTCACGGCCACTATCCTTCCCTACGGTCTGACATTCCACACCATGTCGACTGAAGATGGCGAGGACTTCGTCGGAGGTCCTGAGGACCCTAAGGACCACCCCAGGCAGCGAGCATTCTTGAACCCTTTCATCGGCCGATTCGTGAACCGTATTCCCACTGGCAAGATCGAGTACACTTCTTCCAAGGGAAACAAGTCCGAGATCGAACTCATCGAATTCAGCGCTCCCGGCGTCGTGCTTCACGGTGGTCCTCAGAGCGACAAGGAGAACAAGGTGGACAGCATTGTCCAACACGGGCCCTTCGACAGGTGCTACTGGCAGCCTCTCGAGACCAAGGACAGCAAGTTCTTCGCCGACTCGGGCTACACCTCGACTAGCAAACCTATAGGCAACAAGTACAGCAGCTTGATCTTTGCCATCGAGTCTCCCGATGGTGACTCGGGCTTCCCTGGTCAACTGCGCGTCGAGGTGCTCTTGGCTGTGGTGCCTGGCTCGGGATCCGACAAGGAGCTCGGCAAGTCCGTGGGTAAGCTTCTGGTTCGCTACCGTGCCGCTCTGTCCTCTGAGGGATCGGTCGAGGCGACGCCTCTCAACCTTAGCCACCACTGGGGCTTCAACCTGTCGGCTTCGAACCCAGCAGCTTGCAAGGCCGAGAATGGCACCGTCTCGGAGCACGTTGTCGAGTTCTACCCACCACCTGGCAAGCCCATCTACCAGCTTGACGTGGACTCGACTCTTCTTCCCACAGGCAAGCTCAGCGTCACGTCAGGCCCTGCCGAGTCGTTCAGCAACCCTGGCTCGCACCACTTTGACAAGCCCGGCGGAAAGCGCATCTCGGACAACATGCCTGCCGAAGGCTACGACACCTTCTACGTGTGGGGTCCTGACGCCAGCATTCCCCAGGCTGAGGATATCAACGCGATCGCGACCGATGCATCGAAGCGCATGCGTCTGACCTCGGAGTCCGCCGGCCGCTCGCTCATGTTCTATTCGAACCAGACGGGCACTCAGCTGTACACTGCCGAGGCTCAGCCCGACGCGCCAACGGATCCCGCCAAGACGGGCGGATTGATGAAGAAGGCGCACAGGAAGGGCGGATTGCCGGAAACTGGCAACTTCAGGAGGAGCTTTGCGGCTATTGAGTTCAGTGGTCCTCACTGCGGTTTCCTGAGGGACAACTTCAAGGAGCTCGGTGGTAAGGAGGAGATCCTCGAGAAGGGTCAGGTGTATGACAACTGGGTCGTGTGCGAGGCCTGGAAGAAGTGATGTTAGCACAAGATGTTCCCGATACAGCCGATTGCGAATTTGATTCAGGCTGAGGTCGTCTCAATGCGTTCAAAGTCTTACCAAGTCAAGTACATGATGATCTACAATCTGGCATTCGTATGTGCGGAAGACGCAGCCAAGCTTGGGGTGTGTGATCGTTGCATGACAGGCCGGCCAAGACTCGCGAGTGAGTGAGAAAGAGGCGGCGAGCCACCAACGGTAAATATTTCGTACAGAGAGGCAGCTGTACAGCATAGCACAGTGCAAATTTCGAGGGTGCAGAGGCCGTTTCTTCTTGGCGCGTCTTGCAAGCACTCTCTGTTCCTGTCCAGCTCGGCCTTCAATCCACAACCAAAGAGTCGCAGTAACCGGCACCGCTGTGTGAGCTTTGGTCTCGTCGACGAGGTTTGAGATGCTACAGATGTCATCGTGGCCGCGAAAGAAGAACCTTGGCGAAACGGTCAAAGAGCGGCGATTGCCAGCCAGCCTGACGGACCTGAAACAAGGATCGACAAAGACGATCACCTATTCCCGAGACAAGGCCGATTGGGTATCACCGCCACCCATCTTTCGGCTCTCCACGTCTTGAGCCACCAGCCCACATGTCAACGGCACTTTTGGCTCAGTCATCCATTCAGCCGCCTGAGAACGTTAGGCTGAGCTGGCGAAAGGCGCTGGCGGGGCGTCGTCGTTCAACATCGCCATAAGTTACAACGGTGTGAGGATGGAAAAGACGCTAATCGCCCTCAAGATGCAACCGTCGGCGTCGGAGAGCGAATTTTGAGGGTCCTGTGCAGACCGAACTGGCAAATTGCGACGACAGACGAGGAGAAGAGAGAAAGATCACAAAGTGCCAGCAAGACGCGTTAGCTTCGAGTTCGCGTGTCACCTTCGGCGAAGCGACTCGCTTCTCTCACACTCTGCATCAAACCAACGATTGCTCAATGCCCTTATGCTTGACAACCGGCTGGTTGTACTGGCTGCCAGCAGAGTCGATGATCTATGTGAGACGATTGAGACTTGAACGCTTTGTGTAACAGCTCATGTGCAGACTTCCTGGTTGATTTCATATCCACATCAGGAAGCTTTGAACAGAAGCCAAATAAATGTATGAAAGAATGCAAGCATTCACTGGAGTGAGCCCTCCTCCGACGCCTGCTGCAGAAGGCTTTGTTCGCCTGTTGCGTTGTGCAGCAGCAATTACTGCATCGCATATCCCGTGATCTTTCCTAAATCGAGCCTGCATGGCTCTGCATACACTCTGCCACGCCCTGTAACTCGATCAAGGAACAAGCCTCACACGTTCCTGCAGCCTTGCTCGCTCGCTGCAAGTCAGGCCGTGCCGTTGCAGTCCTTTGGATTTCGAACCCCTCCGGCCTGCCTGCACAGCTTGCCAGCACAAGCAGCTGCGGTGAAACACACACAGAGATTTGCAGGAACACGCTCGCTGATCTGATCTGCAGCGGGCCGGTTTAGCTTCCTACAACGCAGCTATGGTGTCGCTCATCCGAACAACAGGTCCAGCAATGCATAGAGGTGCTCTTGCGATGGTTGAGAATCGTCGAAAAAGTCTTCCGAGTGTGCTTCGGGTTGCGAAGAGCAGTCGTGATTGTTGAGAGACTGTGAGCGGTCTGGCAGTGGTGAACAGCGTAGAGTGTTGATTGTGACTGGCAGGAGGGCGTGTTCATCGTGCGACTGGCTGCGCCTATACCGAGTCCGACCTTGACTCCGAGGCAGGTCTTGCTGCACCCTCCCCTTCGTGAACAGCTTGGCCTTGGTTCTTGGCTCTCTCATCTTCGTTCTTTCCTTTTTTCTTCTCCCCATCACATACTCCTCCCCTTCTTGCCCCTCCTTACCCCAGTCCTCACTCTCTCTCCACTGCAAGTTCTAGGTCGATAGCTTTGATAGCATCAACCTTGATTCTTCCGATACACAGCAACTCTCTTTCCCGCTTATCTCGATTGCATTTGTGCTCTGCGGTAGCTTTTAGTCTTTGACAGACATCACCATCGTTCAGTACCCGTTTCTCCGACTACTGTAGCATCTCTCCCCTCTCTCCTACCTTCTCCACCCATCCCTATTCCACTCAGACCGTCCGACAACATGATGGTTCTCAACCACAAACTCATCCTCTTGGCCGTGCTGGTCCTCGCGCTCTTCCTCAACGCCGACTCGGTCGACGCCAAGAAGTGCCGTGCCAAGAAGAACTCTTCAATGGTCAGCGCCACCTCCAGCAACAACAACGGTGGTCAGTCTCAGTCTTCGTCGTCTGGCGGCTCCAGCAACAACTCTGGCAGCGGCTCCTCCGGTTCTTCGACCACTTCCAGCTCTACTCCCTCCACTGGCTCGTCGATCTCTGTTCAGGGCTTCTCGCCTCCTCTTGGCAAGGCCGGTGTTGCCGGTGGTAACTCGCTCCCTTGGACTGCCTCGGCTCTTGGCTGGTACTACGACTGGACTTCCAACCCTAACAACCCTAACCGTGGCAACATCCTTGCTGTGCCCATGCTCTGGGGTCTTGGCCGCGTTGACCACGATGACGACGCTGCCCGTTTCGCCGCTTGGCAGCAGCTGCAGCCCGGCTCGGCTCCCTTCGTCATGGGTTTCAACGAGCCCGACTTCTCCGGCGTTGGCTCTTCCGGTGTCATCCCCGTTTCCGACGCTGCCGCCGCCTGGGACCAGTACCTCGGCCCTCACGCCCAGGCTGGCGCTAAGCTGATCTCGCCCTCGATGGCGATGCAGAACCTCGAGAACTGGTTCGGCCCCTTCATCGACCAGGTGCAGCACAAGCCCGACATCATCGCCGTGCACATCTTCCAGAACGACATGGGCATGGTCAGACAGGTGCTCGACCACTTTGCTCAGTACGGTAAGCCCATGTGGATCACTGAGTTCGCCTGCATCAACTACTCCGGCCCCTCGCCCGTTTACTGTGACCAGGGCCAGACCGACTCGATTCTGGGCCAGATGGTGGATCTGTTCGAGTCCGACTCGCGTGTCGCTGCCTACTCGGTTTCCGACGCGTCCAACGGCCCCTACGGTGACTTGACCCCCAACCAGAGCGGCCAGAGCCTCAGCGCTACCGGCCAGTCCTACCTCGCCTCGGTCAAGGCAGCTTCGGGCAAGCAGCGTCGCCGCGGTCTCGTCCCCGTCCGCAAGTAAACTCAACCTCCACCCTTTCTTTTCTGCACTCTCGCAGAGGTGCGAATAGCTGGCCCTATTCTCCCCCCCCCCCCCCCCCCCCCCCCCCCTTGCGTCTGAATCACCCTTGCGTTCTAGACGGACGCATGGGCTCTTCGCTTTCTTTCATATCCTCCTCCTTTTTTGGATTTTTTGGTACGAAGCACTCGACAGCTCAGTCCAAGGTCGAAAGACCTGAAGGAGCGTGCCATGTTAGGATAGATGGTAGTGCATGCAAAGCAGAGCCTGCAGGAGTCCGGCTACTCCGCGCTCTCTGATGTGCACAAAGTCAATTCTCAATATGCATCGGTTGCTTTCCTTATTTCCCCTGCGTGTGCTGAAGAACAGAATCGACTGTGGTGAGATCATGAATGGTCGCGCCAGAATAAGAGATGATGATGCCCATTGCTAGAATTGATACTGATGAGATGCTGGAGACAGGTAGAAGTCCGTAAGATAATTAGAAGACATAAGCGGTGGGAGGTGTTGTGGGTATGCTGCGACTAAGCTGGTCTTCAAACCAGGAGGATAGCCTTGGAGCGTCGTTTCGAGTTGCCTTTGCGACAAGAGTTGCAAGATGTTCAGGATCTCACGCGAAGGGCGTGACATCCTTATGCGTTGGCCTCGGCTGTTCCTGAGTTGTGCTTGTTGCCCCTTCCTTTCCCTTGGTCGCTGGATCTTCCCCGCACCCGCAATCGTAACTCTCGTCCAGCTTATCGCACTCGAACTCCGGCTTGCCCAGACTCTTGTTCACCTCGTTATGTACCGCGCACAGCCACAACCCTGCAGCCTTTCTCGACCCGACCTGCGGTGGTAACTCTTTCAGCAACTGCTGGAAATGCCTTGCGCACTCTCCACACGGGTACAGCTGGGCGAAGTTCATAAAGAAGCTGCGCAGCGTCTCGGACTCCTCCTTGGTGGGGTTGTCGGGGAAGCGCAGTGTCATGGTGTGTAGGAAGTGCCACGTAGAGCGGCCGAGTGCAGCTTTGGCTGTAGCGTTGCCCATCTTCGGCATAATCACGCCTTCGACCCGCTCGGTGTCTCTTGAAGGAGACGGTGAAGACGCGGACTTGGATGAGGAAGGCGGTTTTGCTTTTGGCGGGTCGTCCGGAGCGGAGCCGGGTGCGTTTGGGCGCCAGTGGTCGATGAAGCCTTTGAATTGGTCCTCGACCTTGTGCACGCCCGAGTTGACGTTGGCAGCGGCATCGTTCCAGTTCCAGCCATTCCAGATGTGTAGCTTCTCGCCCTTTCCTTGTGAGACCTGCGCAAGCGGGTTGTCTTGCCCTTTGAGAAGCGAGTCGGAAGAGTATGCGAGGCCGGTTTCAGGGTCGATCAATGTCGGTGTGGGTGGGTGCGAGAGGTAGAGAAAGGATGGAATGAGCAGGATCATTCCTGCTAAAAGGATGAGCTGGAAGAACCGCGACGCCATTGTGGACTTCCACTTGCCCTAGGCAGCGTTCGATGAAGTGGTAGCTGTCACGTCAGGCTAGTCGTAGGAGGATACGTGCGATGGCTTGATCAGGATGAAGAAGCAAGCTGTATCTGCTCGCAGGTGTTCCCGATGTTACTCGACAGCGCATGTCGGGTTCCAGCCAGACGAATCCGACTCCCGAAAATGCTCAGCAGACCCTTTCATTTCGCCGACTTTTTCGCAAGCCAATCTTGGTCAACCAACGTCGCCCTAACAAACAACATAAATGCGCACCTTCACAAATCTGAGCCCAGTTTGGATTCCGCCTCTTGTGCCGAGCCCTGAACCGTAGGCGGACTGAGCGGACTCCACATCCATGGCAATGAGCGATGCCGAAGAGCTGCATGCCAAGCATTTGCTTCGTGCCGTCGAGCATGTCCGCTACTGTAAATTGGATCTCCTCCCTGGAAGATACCCGCATTTCGTCACACAATCGTCACAAACACACGTGCGAAGCACTGATCTTCATCCAGCATATTGCCCCTAGCTCGGCACGACAATTCCTCGATCTAGAGAGAAGAAGTGGTATATCATTTGCCGTTCGTGCAAAAGAGAGAAAGATAGAGACAGAAAGGGGGGGAATTAGAGGTGCTGTTGACCATTCTGCGAAGCGGGCAAGAGCAAGGCCCAGTCAAGCTCCATGGCTTCCAGCCACTCGTGATCGCTTTGTGGAAGTGGAGGGCAGTTGCCTACATCGCGCCTTTCCTCCTCGGACGCTCTACGGGCGAACGAAGTGGTCTGCAGACACCTGACCCTCGATTGCTTGCCTTGCTCCGCGTCTGGCGAGCTCAAAGTCCTGAGATGCAGATACAGCCCCCTCGCGGCAGCTGGGAAGAGGTTCTCGGTGTAGTTGGAGTAAAGGTTCAACACCATCTGCCTAATCTTCCATGGCGCTCCCAATCTGTATTCGGTTCCATCGACAGTGATTGTCGACGAAGAGGCCTGGCCCTGCTCTCCGTTGTGTGGGGCCTTGAGCAATTCGACGATCTGCGCCTCGCGCTCGAGCCTGTGATCCAGGTATTGCTTGAGCATCTTGCGTCCTTCCTCGACGACCGGTCCGTGTGCTGGGTACAATCGGTTCTCTGAGGCTGATGATGCAGAAGGACCGAGCTCTTCCAATGCGCGAGAGCACTTGCGCAGACTCGACATGTATGCAGTCAAATCTTCGAAAATGGTTGTGCCCTGGCCGAGGACATGGTCGCCTGTGAGCAGAGTCTTTTCCTCGGACAATGCCAGGCAAATGTGATCCGCGGTGTGGCCGGGCGTACGCAAGACGTGGAGGGAGCTCGACTCGCCCTCGTTCGCCACATTGACCACCGATCCGTCTTGCAGGGGCCACAGTGGAGAGGTTGGGCCTTCCCCTTCGCCGTACGGAGTGAAGGAGCCTTTTGGCAGACCTTGGAGCATCTCGATGAGACTGGGATCTGACTGCGGGTCAAGGAACTTGTGTATCCTCGGTGCGGGAAGGGTGACTGTTGCTTGTGCTCTCAACTTGGACAGCAGAGAGAGGATCGAAGGAAGGCCACCAACATGGTCGTGGTGCTTGTGGGTCAGGACAATATCCGAGATCCATGATGTGATTTCATCCTCATCCTCCTCATCTTCCTCCATGGCATTTTGTTTCTGGTTCTTGGTCTGAGCATCAGGGTCCACGGCTCCCTTGAGAGCGCGCTCGAGAAGAGGGATGTAAGCCTCTGTTCCTTCTCCTGTGTCGACGAGGATAGATCGCCGTGATTCAAGCTTTGAAGAGGGAGCGGGTGGGGTCGAGACCAGGTAAGTATTCGTTCCAGCTAGGGTATAGGGACCAGGGTTCTGACCGAGGATGCGAACGACGCGACTCGAGAGTCGCACGAGGTCTTCGACTGCTTTCCGTGCTTCTGCCATGGATGTGTTTTGCTGCGTGTCAGACGATTTCTGTGATAGGATGTCTCGCTTTATGGCTTGGTGAGATGCGCTTGTCCGGGAATGCGTCCTGGGGGCTCACGTGGTTTGAAGGTCGGTGGAGTAGCCGGTTGAGCGGTGCCGGGATAGATGAAGCTGATGTAAACAGGAATGAAGATGGCGGGCGTTGATGATGGTAAAGAGAAGGATTGGACTCTTGTACGGATGAAAAGGGGATGGTGGGTGACGGAGCGGACAAGGCCCGGCAGCGGAAATCAAGGAACCGGTTTCGAGTGAGACAGAGTGCAGTGCAGTGCCGAAATGGCTGGTGATGATTGCTACGGCGGAGCTTGCGAACCGGAGACATGCACAATTGGGAAACACAGCTGGTGGTCAGCCGCGACGGGCGAGACTGCTGTGCAGTGCAGTGTCGAGCTAAGCAGTGCTGGCGAGTGACAACACTTCGTTGACCTCGGATGTCATCCGTACCAGTTCCAGTTGCAAGTGCAGAGCCGAGTCGGCGAGGCGGGTAAAAGCAGCACGCTCGGCTCGGCAGCGGCTGCATCTGAAATCCAAAAATGCCAAGCAAAAATGGGCCCCTTGAAGAACTTAGCCCGCGTACCGGCGATTACTCACCAGGCCCCAGGTACGCAAATAGGCTCATTTCCACCACAGATAAAGTGACTGCATCGTTTAGCCTTGAGCCATTTGTTTGCACTTCACACCTTACACAGGGCACATCACGATCCCAAGTCATTGAGAGATTCATACCGACAAGTGTTCGAGGAGAAGGCAAGCGGATGATCATTGGAAGAGACTGCGGGCCGGCAACTGCCCAATGCTGCGCACCGGTTGATTTGTTAAACAGCAGCGTTCATAGGGTACACAAAGTGTCATTTCTCTTGCCGACGGTTTCACGGCGGCAGCCACCAGAAGCCATCGAACTCGCTCGGCTCCGTCGATAGATTAGCCTCTTCCCCCACTTTCATGCGGTCAAAATTGCTGTCCTTGCCGGTTGCGAGTCTTCGGCTCCTTCTCCTAAAGTCACCTTTAGATCCTTCTTCCAAACTGTCTGTAGCACAGATATGAACAGATACAGAAGCAAGTATGTACTTGGAGAATCACGATCCAGGTCTGAGTACAGCTGGGCCTCAAGGCCAAAGAAGCAGCATCAATGCATCAAGATCGGCTCAGAACGAGGCATGAACACGGATGTGTCTGAGCTACTTGAATTTCCTGCGGTTGATCTGGCCATCAAAGAGATGCCGAGACCCTGGCCAAGTTGTCGACGCCTTACCTTGCTGAATTCGCTACCGTTACGTACAGCAATCGCTT
Source organism: Ustilago crameri (assembly GCA_024271935.1). NCBI lineage: Eukaryota > Fungi > Basidiomycota > Ustilaginomycetes > Ustilaginales > Ustilaginaceae > Ustilago > Ustilago crameri. The sequence goes on along the minus strand of JANBMJ010000003.1, from coordinate 1,019,122 downwards.
GCCAAATTCCTTGCCGTTCGACCATGTGGAACTCGGTTTCTTTTCTTCTGCACAAAAACTAGTTCGCCGGTAACGCAAACGTTCTCGCGGCGAAAGCGCCGCCACTTGGCACGTTCAGTCTTATCGGACAAGCCGTCGGTTTGCTGACTCTTTGACGGTCAGCTTGTCCAGATGAGGTGTGCCCGATCTGCCCATCTTACAGTGCAACGGCTTCTTGAGCAATGGTGGCTTAACAACAAAAGAAAAATCCGGTTCTGCGAAGACTTTCCTTCAATCTCGTGTGGAGGTTTTTCGCTTTTGACGCTACCACCTTCACTTCCAACACTCCATATCCCGCTCGATTGCGAATCCACACCATCAAATCTCCTTGCACAGCCAAAGTGAGCTGCTGCTCATATACAAGATACGATGGGTGTTAAAGGGCTGACTTCCTTTGTCAAGCAGATCCAGCATGCTGTCTCAGAACAAGTAACCGTCCCCGTCAGCGATGCGGGAGCGACAACCAGCTCTTCCGCCTCTACCTCTGCATTGACAGGGCCATTTGTCATTGACGGATGGGCATGGATCTATCGTGCCTATCTCGACAACTTCACCGACTCTGTCCGCGGTGGAGACTACATCGGATATACGCTCCATGTCCGACACTTTGTCAATGCTCTCCGCAGGGCTGGACTCGAACCCATCTTCGTCTTTGACGGCCCTTATCTCCCACTAAAGATTCCGACCGTCCTTTCGAGGATGGGCGATACTGCATCGAGCAACTCAGCTTTCATGAGATCCTCATCGAGGTCCAAGCCAGGCTTTCAGATTTCGATGGGCGTCTTCCCACCATTGCTTTACGACTGCACTCTCGAAGCCCTAAGGCAGAGCAAGGTCCAGATCGTAATCGAAGAGATCGAGGCGGACAGCGCGGTAGCAGAGCTTGCAGATAGGATGAGTGGATGGGCTGTCAGTAACGACTCCGACTTCTTCGTCCTCTGCTCTCGTGGGTCTTCATGTCGAGGGTACGTCCCAATCGACTCACTTGAGTACCTTGTTCAACCTCCGTCCAAAAACCCTTCAGAGGATGTCCAATCTTCGAACACCGCCGATGCATTCGAGGACGACGGTTTCGCTGCCGTAGGCCGAGGTGGAAAGGCTAAGGGCAAGAAGGGCAACAAATTTGCTCAGCCTGTCGAAGTGCAGCATCAACTTCTTTCCAGTCCGCCATCCTCACCGGATCAAGGCAGCCTGCAAGCCATCCGCTTCATATCGTACTCCTCCACCAAGCTCGCTGCTGCCCTTGGGATTACACCTTCAATGCTTCCTCTCCTCGCAGCACTTGTGGGCAACGACTACACTGCACCGATTCAAAGACGGATTCTGGACCCTGCCCTACCGTTCGGGCCACAACGCATCACCTTCATTGCAAATGCCATCAAGACTGAGACGCTTCGCATGGCAAGTAGTGGCAATCGCACACCCGCACGCACCATGCGGTCTGGAGCTGCGATGCCCAGTGCCACTCGTACCGGGCTGGGACGCACTGGCTCGACCTGGGGAGCGCTTGCTGCGCGAGCTGCCGGGTCAGGAGGCTCAGCCACGCCCTCTGCAGCCGCCACACCTATCGGCGACGCAATGCACCCAAAGCTCGACGAAGCCCTTGCTGCGCTCGCGCTCAACGATCCTGTCCGCTTTATGGTCAGCTCGGTCATCCAGCGCATCCTCTCCGGCGTCGCCACAGGTACTCGCGAAGCATACGTCACCTCCGGCGAGCAAGAGGACCTGGTAGACGTGGTGATCGACTCTGTTGCAACCTACTCGCTGCTTTCGGATCCAAGCGTGATTCACCGCTCGACGCCGAGTGCCGAATTCTTCCGGGCGCCACAGAGGCAGGAGAAGCTGGGCAAGTACCGCAAGGCGTATGAGGAGGGCTATCTGGACCGCGTGCTGGTGGAGACGCTCACGCAGAGGGTAGCGACGAGTAGGCTGGCGCCAGAGGATCCGGATGTCAAGTCGATCGGGGTCACGCATGCCAGGGATGTGAGAGGATGGACGTACTCAGTGCTGTTCGGCGCTTGGGGGATGGGATGGGCGAGAGAGACGATGGAAGAGCCAGTGCCGGATGAGACCGATGATGACGACGATGCGGACGGAGGCCACCCCGGTGCAATCCCGATTTTGGCCGGGCCCGGGCCGAACAAGGTCAACTGGGACGAAGAAGGTGATCCTGAGGAGTTGATTCCCGTTCAAATGCCACCGTCGAGCTTCTGCAGCTCAATGTATGAGGTGGGCGAGGACGATGCTGACGAAGACGAAGACGACGAGGTGAAGTCGAGACCAGGCTCAGCGGTCGGGTTTGAGGAAGAAGAGGAAGTGGATCAAGTCAAGCCGGCTCCTGCAGTTTCGGACTACAGCAGGAAAGGCGATAGATACGTGGGGGAGCTCCTGCCAATCCTCACATTGGGCTCGCTGATCGCAAAGCAAAGGGACGAGCTAGGAATCGAGCCGCCTCAGGTGCTGCGCAAATACATCCGCACTTGATAGAGCTTCATTCATACACTTTTCCCACCTCAATCTATGTCATCTTCAAAGCAGCAAAAGCTCGTCTCACATGCTGGTGATTGTGCGAGATGATTAACGTTAGGCCATTCTATGTGGGGAAAAAGACTGGTATCTATACGCGACAGGAATCGTTCGTTTTAAGCCTGGTACGTGCTGTAACCGTTGCCGTAAGTGTTTGCGCCGTTGTTGGGGTAAGGACGAGCCTCGGTCATGGGGGTTTGGTAGAGACTTCCCCTCTCCGAGCTTGGGAGGGTGGAGGGAGCGGCGTTGGGGCTGTAGTTCTGCGCGGCTGCTGGGGCTGGCTGAACACCGTGCTGGCTGTGGTACTCCTGAGCAGCTTCGGAGGGGTAGTAAGTGTTGTTTTCCCTCACACTGTCGATGGCGTAGGGGGCGTCGGGGCGGCTGCCAGCGACACCTTGCTCCCGTGCCAGCTGCTTGTTCTCGACCATGGTGCCATCGTCGCTGAGACCCTTCTGGGCGTTCTTGTGAGCGGGCCACAGATCCACCAGGTAAGTCAGAAAGAAGATGTCGAGGAGGAACGCGATGGCCCACTCGCACACTGCGGCTGCGGACACGATGCGGTCGCAGCGGTTGTCGCCCGGGTTGGCCGTGCCCCTGCAAATACCGTAGCAAACAATAAACGCAATCGCGCCTGCAATAGCAAGGCCGAGGATCAACGACTTGATGATGGCCATGACCTTGAGCGTTGCCAGGCGGTGGTAGTCGTGCGAGAGCGAAAACACCTGCAGCACCTGGAACAGCACCGAAAGCGCCACAAACACGACAAAGATCAGCGTCATACTCCAGTGCACCCTGCTGTGGTTGAATGCATCGAAAATGCTGAGCAGGATAAGTGCGGCAGAGCCAATGATGGCGCAGATGACCGAGACAATGTCGAAGATCGTCTGCTTCTTCCTGATCGAGCCGGGGATGATACGCTTGTGGCGCAGCGCGCGTTCAGCGAAGGTTGTCAGGATGTAGAATGCGGCGGTGAGACAGCAGAAGATGATGAAGAACGTCTTGTGGCTCGCTCCGACATCAGAGATGAAGACGACCGAGGCTTCTTCGACTTCGTACCGACGGAAATTGTCGTGAGTCCAGAGACCGAGAAGACCGACGATGGCGGTGGTCCAAGACGCAAACGTCAGGATGGGCAGCAAGTAGAACAGTCCGTGAACGCCGATCATTTTGTCGAATGTCCTTGAAGATTGGATGAAGAAGTCTAGATACCGATCGTTTTGCGCACCAGATGGTTCTCGGTGCAGAGGGTCACAAGACAAGTCGGAAGATCCGACTGGAGGGTGCTTGACGGGAGGAGTCCGGGGATGACGGTACAATAAGGTGACGGTAGGAAGACAAGTCTCTTCGTGCAAGCTCAAGAAGCTTCTTATACAAGGTAGATGTGGATTTGACACCGCTAGCGAACGTCAGTAGATCAGGAAGCACGCAGGTACGAACACCCTTACGGGCTTGAGAGAGTCATTCGGAATATGCGTATAAGCTACGTCCAAGAACGCAAAAAGATGCCAATGTGCAATGACGAGCCCCACCGGCCGTTGTCATTTCCTAACGCCAAGGGTTCGCCGGAACGGTGACGTCAAAAGCCGCGTGCTCTAAATTCGTTTCGTGCCTCCGCTCGAAATGACGCTCTAAAATTCACGCTCCGATCTTTGTGGTTGAAAATTCACCGGAACCAACTGCGGAGTCTGTCGTGTGTTCTGTCGTCAACATTCGATTTGCTTTTGGGGTGTGTAGAACACCAGATATGGTAAGGTGTTGATCGATGCCGGGGCGAGAGGACCCTAGGTGTTGAGGGTCTGTTTGTGTCGCCCGGTAGCTTTTGCCGATGTAGTGATGCGAGTCCGGGACCCTGAATCGGGCCCTTCTGCACTAACGTACCGTACGCCAATTTGGCAGACTGCAAGTGTGAAGCTCGCTTACGATTCATCCAACACCATCAACTCGAATGTTTACACTTGCGTTTACGTTGCGTGTGAATTGGATATCATTATTGGTCACATTGAAGCGACAGATATGGACGATCTAAACACGCCTTATATGTACGAACAATCATTTTGTATCTAGAACCAGTCTACATAACCTTCATGGTGCTTACTTCAATCGCGGCATCTCCTTCCCCGCCTCCTCCCACGCCTCCAAGACAGTATCTCGCAACCTGCAGAAGGCCTCCTCGATATCCTCCTCGTTGATAATACTGAAACTCGTCCTGACATAGCATGTCTTATCGCCGCCAGGGATGAACGCGACACCGGGCACGGCGAGCACGCCCTTCTTCTGCGCCTTGTCGCTGATCAACGTGAAACTATCGCCCTCCGCCGCACCGTCCGCTGGAGGCAAGTTCAACTTGAGCCACAAGAACATACCCGCTACGGGCGAGGTCCACTTGGCCACGCCCGACTCTCCCAGCACCTTTCTTGCTTTGGCTTCAAAGTTGTCGCGACGCTTTGAGTAGTAGCTGGCGACGCTGTCGACGTGGCGCAGGAAGCCGGGGATGCCCCAGTGCTCGAGGATACGGTGGGTGACGGCCCCGGCGACACCACACGGCTGGAGGTTCGACATGGCCGTGTTGGCATCGACAGCGTCCAGGATCTCGGTAGGGCCTGTGGCAAAGCCGAGACGCAGACCGGCGGCGAGGATCTTGGAGAAACTCTCAAAGCGGATCACGCGGCCGGTGCCCCAACGCTCGCGGTTCTCCTCTTCGAGACTCCAGTAGGATCGGAAACGCTTGCGTGTAACGGCATCTTGGTCAAGTCCTTCAAAGTGCAGGTAGTAGTATGGGTCGTCTTCGAGGATGAGGAAGTCGTGTTGGCGTGCGAGCGAGAGGATCTGTCGCTTGCGATCGTCGCTCGTAGTAGTGCCCGCAGGGTTGGCTCCAGTGGGAGTGGTGTACAGACATTTTGGCTTAGGGAGTCCTTTGGTGGACAGATCTGTGTCCCAGTTCTCGAGAATCTCGGCGAGGCGAGTTGACATCATGCCCTGATCATCGCTCTCCACGGGTACGATCTTGGCTTTGAGCATGACCAGGCTTGGCAAGATCCCTGTGTAGGCCGGCGACTCGACAAGGATGACATCGTCCTCATCGAGGATTGCATCAAAGGTCTTGTTCAGCAGATCTTGTGACCCATTTCCGGTGGTCACCCTCCAAGGTGTCCTCCCCGCAACGCCGTCGAGCTTTGATCCCTTGGTGACGATCTCCCTCGTGTGCATGTGCACCTGCAAGTGTGTGAGCCACGAAACGAGCTTCGGAACACCTGCAGTGAAGCCATACTGGAGCGCTGTGACGAGGTCGTCACCCCGAATGTCGAGCTTGCTGGAGCCGGCTTCAGCTTCGGGCTTGAGAGTGAGAGAGAGGGACTCGAACGGGAAAGTTTCGGGGTTTGGTTTGCCGGCGAGGAGGGACAGCATGTCGGGGATTTGCTCCGCAGGGAAGAGGGATCGGATGGCCGATGCTGGGCGTGTAAGTGAGGCCTGACTGAGGAAGCGGGATGGATTGACTGAAGAGGCCTTGGGAACGGTCATGGGGTTGACGAGACCCAGGTCGCCAACCTTGTCGCCATGGTGAGGGGAGGGGTCGGCGTTCACGACTTGGGCAGTGGGAGACATGGTGAATGCGTTAAAGGGCACGTGATAAGTTGTTCGTAGAGCGAGAGGCCTGAGCTGTCTAGAATGAGCCCTTTTATCTCTTCCTGGCCGAATTGTCTGGCTTGTCTTTGTCGTTCACTCTGCCAGGGTGAGCAACGTTGTGACAAGCTCGTTGCTGTCGGGTTTGTCGGTGTGTATTTGCCCGAAAGTGTCAACGTGGTTCGAGGTGTGTAAGTTTACCGATATGAAGAACGCAGCACAGTGTCAAGCAATGGAGGTCTCCACTTATGTAACCGATGGTGAGGTGGAGGAATGCAGCGTGGTGCGGTGTCTATTGGTGAGGGTGCTGCAACGAGTTGAGCGATGGTGGGAATGCGAGTCCAGATCCAAGAATGTTGCAACGGGATGTGCAGGTCTAATGTGAAGTTGTGAATGGTTGGGGGGGAGGAAGGAGTGGTTCACATGCACATGCTATCATTATGTAGTGCTTCTGACGAGGCGTCCCATGCTCCGGTAGCAAACAACCGAGCAGAAACGGCCTGCAAGGCAACGGAGGCCTGTGACTCGCACTATCTGAAAGACACAACGTCAGCTGAATCAGGTACAGGTACACGCCGGCAACTGCAGAAGCGCAGAAAGTGCCAAAGTTGCTCCCTTCGGCAAATGCCTGAAACCGAAAAAAGTTTCTTCGCATTTCGCCGTGGAAAGCGCCGTCGCGTGGTTGTCTGTGACACTTTGCTTATCTCTCACCACACAGCCCATTGCGCTAAATACGCTCACAGGTCTCACCGAAGCGTCTTTGTTTCAACCAAGACCCTGATATTAAGACGCTTGACACCGCTTTGAGAGTTACTATGCGTAGCTCGTGACCATCTCGTTTGCTATCCGGATAAGCTTCCGTCAGTGCGAGATAGACTCAATGTTCGCAAAAAGGCCCCGAGATTTGTTGACGCGGTCGAGTCAGCCCGCTGAGCTTGCTGGTGAAAGCTCGGTCGAGCCACGCGAGTCTTGGCGGTCGTCGGTTATTCACGCCTAAAAGCCCGTCAAGCCCGCAACGAAGAATTTTCAGATGAATCGAACAAAGAAGAGCAACGGATCCGACGCCGATTTCATTTAGGCAGTTACACATGAGTTTCAGGCGTGAGATGGTGATGTCAATTGCCTTCTTCATGCAATGCCAAGCCCACCTTGATGTGAAATGTATCACAGTGCAACACTTCTCCCAGCCTGATCCGGCGGTCTCGGCGTTCCCAGAGGAAGACTGGCTTGATCAGTTCCGGCGGACCACGCCCACGCACGTGTTCGGACATGGCCAGAATTCAGATGCGATTCCGTGGGACAATCTAACTCGACGGCAACCGCAGCACACTCGATCCCCAGCTCCTCCACATCCTTTCCACTGCCCTTCCTTGACCCCCTTCAATATCCCGAATGTCCTGCAGGAACTGCCTGTGCAACCTCCTAGCCTGTCCCTTTTTGCCTTTAGCTAGCGTCATCAACAACGGGCCTGAAGCGGATCTCAATGTTGAGAGATCCAACAGTAGCAGTCCTTGAGTAAGGTCGTCCCTGTTTCGCTTTGGATTACCTGCTTCGTCCGCTCCGGCCGATGAGAGGAGGCGGTCGACCCTGCGCATGGCTTCCCAAGCGCGCATCTGGTAACCTCGCCCGGACGACTCGGAGCGGCTCGTGCTGAGTGTGAAGATCTTGTTGCGCACGTAGTTTTGCGACACGTACAGAATGCCGAGAGCAGGTGCGATACCCACCGCCCCAAAGAGCAGCTGTTGCGACTTGAGCAGCTTGTCGATTCCAGACATGGCCACTTCCAGGTCAACCTTAGCTTTCTGAATTTGAATGAGCAAAGAGCGAATCAGAGAGCCACTGACCATCGACTTGACGGGACTCTTCATCTCGGTCTCGTACACTTTGAGCACTTGCGTGAGATCGCCTTCCCACACGCGAGCCGCCACGGCTTGCAGCTCAGCGCCGGAGGTGCCGTACTTTTCCGCAGTGAAATCGGTCACCATACGCTCCAGAGATTGGAGGTCCGAAGCCAGGGACTCGCGCGAAATGATCACGCTTCCCTCGTTGCCATGTCGGATCGTATCTAGCAACTCAACGCACGGCTCCCACACCCAGCCGATCAGGAAGCTGCGCACCGTCTCTTGAGCTTCCCTGAGCTTCGCTTCGATGCCATTCCAGTTGTTAGACAAGTAACGTCCCAGAAGGAGCAAGCCAACGGGGTAAAGCACGAGCTTGGGCCAGCGCTGTACAAGGCCCGATGGTTGACCAAAAAAGTCAGGCGAGAGCACAAGTTGTGTTCGCTTTTGCTGCTTGTCGAAACCTTCCTTGAGCAGGAGACGGAGATTGCTGAGCGTGGCCTCTGGGGTCTGGCTCGCTTCCATGTCAATCTTGACATCCTTCGTGTTGCTGTCGGTAATTTCTTCATCCTGATCGGCGAAGCTTTCGACGAGCACCTTCAGCTTGGCATTGAGATGACCCAGGACAGTAGTGTATTGCGATCCTGATCCCATACTGGAAAGGTCCTGAGCCCGATCTGCAAGTTCTTCATGCTGCAGAGCCAGTCGACCCAGTCTTTGCGCCAGGCGATCCCTTTCGTTGATGAGGCCACTACGTTTGCACTTTGCTTCGTGGCGCACCAAGTAAGTCGGCGTCAAAGTCAGCATTGTCGATCGCAGACTTTTCATCTTCTGCTTTCGAGACTTCTTCGAGCTGATCGAAAGCTGGTCTCCCGATGCGCTGTTCGCATCCAGCTGGAAGCGCAAAGTGGCGACCTTGCGCTTCTGCGACTCCTGCTCCGCACGGATTGTCTCGAGCGTGATGTTCTTCTCTATGCGGAAGGTGTAGGGGAACAGCATTGACGTGATCAAGTTAGGCGTGTCCAGGACGGTGTGCAGTGCAGCACGAATAGTAGTCTTGTCCAGGCGTGGAGATGAGGTTTCACGCTCCTTTTCTGATGTTGCCTCGAGGGTGTTTCGCAGCGTAGTGGTTACTGTCCCGGCCGCTAGCTCGAGCACTTCGGTTGTTACTTTGAAGAGGCGCACTGGAAGTTTTTGCACGAGGTAGGATAGAGTCCGGCGGGTCGATTCCTCGATCTCCGTCCAGTACCACGTCTCGTCCTCAAGCTTGCTCGCGTCCTGAAGCAAGGTGTCCAAAGCCACGGCGTATGTTGCGACAACGAGGCGAGACAATGCGACCGTCTTGAGCTCTTCAATCTGAGGTCCAGGCGAGGCATCTGCCTGTTGCGAAGCGTCATCCAGCTTGTCTAGAAGGCTTAGAAGCGTCTTTCGAGATGGGAGAGTGTTGGAGGCGTCTGTTGGCCGGATCGATGCCAGTATCTCCTGGATTGTTTTCCTGTGGTCCTGAGTGGCATCCTGCTTGTCTTCCTGCTCTTCAGCCGACACCGACTGAGTCTTGGCAACGTTGTCATCGACCTTGGGCGTGCTGGCAGCAGAGAGCAGCGAGTCGTACAGCTCAATCTCTGAGCCCAGGCGAGCGTAGACATCCGAGGCGTAAGACATGGTTCAAGTCGACTCAGAGGTGGTTGTTCAGAGAAAGGAAGAGGTTGATAATGCAGCTTGCGGAAATGCTCACTCACGTATCTTGCAGGTGGACGGACCACATTTCGCCAAAATACTCCACCGAAATTCAAAGTGGAGGCGTTCGGCGCTTCCACACATGTTGCAGCGCGCGCCCTTCTTGTAAGCTCGAAACCGAGACATTTGCACACACTGCTTGAGAACAAGCCATTCATCAACGTTCCAGTCGATTTGCTCATTCATGGCATGATTCCAGCAAATTGGCTTTGATGCCGTCGTATTTTGATGAGAGTGGATAGATCACAAGTAGTTTCTTGTTGGTGTTGTAGGCGAGAACAGTTTAGAGCTCGTCCTTGCGGCTTTCGGCATCCTTCTTCTGCTTCTCGGCCTGAGCGGCGATCCTCTCGTTAACGAAAGCGCTCAAGACATTCTTCTTCTTGGTCAGCTCATCCACCTTCTTGGCAGCCAGCTTGCTAGTTCCCTCGGCGTGCTTCTTAAGAATGCTGCTGATGCGCTTGGTCTCCTTCTCAACGTATCCTGCGCTTGCATTTGCCTTCTCGACAACACGCATGTAGTAGTCCGCCACCTCGTTCTTCTTCTTGTCGCTCTTCGGGCTGGCCTTCATCGTGTTGACGTAATCGACGAACTCTTGGTAGATGCTCGAGCGCTTGTCAGCGGGCGAAGTGTACCAGCGAGAAGCAAAGCCGTCAAGGGCAGGCATGCGACCAGCGAGGTCAGAGAGAAGGCCGCCCTTGGTGCGCCAGGTCTGGCACTTCTCGTTCAGGAACTTGATGAAGGCTTCGTGGTCACGGCCGCCGTTGTATGGCTGAGGGTTGGACTTGTTGCCCTTGGGGAAGAACATGAGGGTTGGGTAAGAGGAGACGCCATACTTGGCAGCAACGGGCTTGTTGGCGGCGTCATCAGCATCCATCTGGGCAACAACGCAGTCGTCGTCACCGGAGAAGTCCTGGGCAACTTGCTGGTAGGTAGGGTTGAGGTTCTTGCAGTGTCCACACCAAGGAGCGTAGAACTCAACAAGGACATCCTTGTCCTCGTTTATAACGATGCTGTCAAAGTTCTGGGCCGTGAGCTGTTCGGCAGCGGGAGGAGGAGGAGGCTTGATGTTGCTCTTCGTTCCGCTCTTTTCAGTGACAAGCTTGGCAATGCTGTCAAGGTCGCGTCCGGACTGGAACTCTTCAGGCTCGGTGGAGCCAGCGGGGTACCACTTGAGGGTGGGGAAACCTTTGACACCGGCCTTCTGGCCGAGATCCTTGTTCTTGTCAGCATCGACCTTGGCAATCAGGACAGAGTCCTTCTTGCTGGCAAAAGCATCAGCGACTTGCTCGTAGATTGGTGCCAGGTTCTTGCAGTGTCCACACCAGGGCGCGAAGTATTCGACGAGGACGCCCTGCGACTTGCCGATGTGCTTTTCGAAATCCTTGGTGGCGGTAAGGTCGAGGACATTGCTAGCTAGAGCTGTGGCAGCCAGCACCAACAGTGCGACGGTGAGAGAGAGGAGCTTCATTCTGTCTATCTGTGCTTGGTATTCAACAGATAGGAATGACAGTGGGGTACAGAAGGAAGGCTGAGCAGCTCGGACACGCTTCCATTTGGAAGCAGGCCGGCCCGTGTACGATCGGAGACTTTGCACCGCCAAGTCAATGCGCGGTCGCCGATTTGACGTGGCAGCCGGCACAGTTCTTCTGATCGACTTTTTGAGATTATGATATGCGGGCCTAACAAATATCGATGGTTTTTGTCATCGTCATCGATAATGCTCTCTGATCTTCCCGATGGTTGTCACTTGATGCTGCCGGATGGCGTGCACACAGCGGCGGAGGAGCTCCTCACCACAGAGCCGGTAGGCCTGTTCGTCGCCAGTCCCAATTTTTCTTGGCATGTTCACTGACTAGCACGTTGCGACCTTCGCTTCAGAAGGCGTAGGGTATAGGGTGCTCTAGGAGATGCAGAAGATGGGGAACGTGGTGGCCTCCACAATCGGAAGCCAGGACACATTAGCAATCATAGCTGAAGTCAGGACCTGGTGAGGACAATCCGGCGGTCGGAATGCTTTTACCTTTCAGCCATACCTTAGACCATTAGCACCTCGGGTTGCTGTCTCATTGTGCGGCGTGGTCTCAACTATAGCGGACCTTGAACACTGTTTCCACCACAGCCGCTGTCATCAGCATCTTCTGCTATGCGATCGACGCTGGACTTGGCATGAACCGCAACCCGTATCCCGTGCTCCTCGAAAAGCGCGCTAGCAGGCCTCGGCTATACGGAAGTAGCCATCCCGTTCTCGCTTTGCGCTTAAGCTTCATCCTTCCTACTTGATGTTCTCACTCGCCTAAAACGTTTCCTTACAGTTCTTCCCACTTTGCTGTTGACGTCTATAAATGAGAGCCTCTGATTCGTCGGTCATCTCCGTGCAAGCATGATTCTTGATCCCATGATACCGTCGGCTCTGCGGTGGGGTCGTGATAAGTAACAAGCGCCTCAACGTATACCTTCTAAATTTGCCCTTGCTAAGCTCGGTTAGCGCAAGTTAGCGCAAAAATATTCGGAGACCCTGAGCCAGCCTCAACGTGCTGTTTGACCTTCATACTACCTTTTGGCCAAGCCCAAGCATCGGCCTCATGACACTCTGGCCAAATGTATCAATGGCGACGAACAGACAAGACGCAGAAGCTTGAGCTTCAGGTCTTTGAAAGAAGGGGTCAAGGTTCAGGTTTTGGTGTGCAAACTTTAGTTAGCGCAAAAGTGGTTGTGTACGGAAGACATGCTTGCGAAGAAATGTCATGCAGGATAAGCGGAACGTGCGATAACGATCCACAGCCGAGGTGAACGCCAAGAACATCAAACGTGGAGGAAGCTGACGTCCATTAGTCTGACTACAGGTACGGATAGCCATCACCCGTGCAGCAACTCGGTGCTTCAAGTTGACGGGTTGAGACCCTATGTTTCAGACAGACAAAGCCACGCACAGAGCAAATTCGCCATGAGACATTGATCTGCTCCGGTACTCCGGAATGACACCTTGGCCAAAGGTATACGAACCAAGAAAGGTACATAAGAAGGGCAAGGTTGAGCTGTTCGTAGTAGCATGTATCACCCAACCTCTCCCCGCTCCACTCTCGAACCTCATCCCTGGCCTCTTCTACTCTCGTTGAAAATGAAAATCTCCCTTGCCCTCCTCGCCCTCATCCCCGCTGCACTTGCTGCTCCCGTCCTCGAGCCTCGCCAGGGTGGTGTCTCGGTTCAATGTGGTAGCACCTCGTACTCGTCCTCGCAGGTCAACCGTGCCATCAACAACGCTCTTTCGGGCAACTACGACAGCTCTGGCTACCCTCACAACTACAAGTAGGTCTCTCACCCTCGCTGATGCATTTGATTCTGTTCGAAACCTTCTGACCATACTGTTCCTTCTTCTGACATATATCTTCTCGTATCTCACAGCAACTACGAAGGTTTCGACTTTTCGGACTACTGCAATGGTCCTTACGCCGAGTACCCCTTGAAGACCAGCTCGTCCGGCTACACTGGTGGTTCGCCTGGTGCGGACCGTGTCGTTTACGACCGCGACGACGGCACCTTCTGCGGTGCTATCACTCACACTGGTGCGAGTGGTAACAACTTCGTCCAGTGCAGCTACTAAGCAGCAACTTTGTCAAAAGCATGAATATGAAACGGTTCGCAGTTTGCATATTATGATGGCTGGTCTTGACTGTGTCGGTAAATTCGGCGGTCAATTGTGAACAAATTCGCCGTCTGATTCAGGGTCTGGAGACTTCGACAAGATCGCGTTTTGACCAACTGACTTCTTCCGATTCGCTACCATGGGGCTCTCCGATATGACTGGCCCATCACAAGTACTTCCAGGATCAGACTCAGCTTATCCGCCATCATCAGTCGCAGGAGACGTTGAAAGCAAAAATGGAGATCTAGCGCTGCTGACCTACGACGAGTTGGATGAAAAGGCGGCCATTCGATTTGTTGCCGACGATGGAGCAGGGGCTACGGTGCTCTTTAGTGGGACCACCAGGGACAATTTTAAGGGTACGTAGCTGAGCCCTCAACTCTCTCATCAGTGACACAGGCTCGAACTGACCCCTTCTTCTCCTCGTGACGACGACGACTCAATGACAGGAAAGCAAGTGACGAAACTCGAATACGAAGCATATACCTCTCTCGCGCTTCGCACCCTGTCCTCTTTGCTGGACTCAGCCCACACATCGGCGCCATTCGTCGACAATCCGGCTCCTATCTCTGCAAACGCAGACCCGAGCTCTGTCGAGGATGAGGATCGCATCAGCAAATGTTATATCGCGCATAGATTAGGAGAGGTCAAGGTAGGGGAATGCAGTATCTTGATAGCGGTCAGCTCAGCGCATCGAAAGGAGGCTTTCGTGGTGGCCGAGTGGCTGTTGGAGGAGGTCAAGAAGAACGTGGCTGTATGGAAGTGCGAGTTCTACGCGGACGGAGATAGTCTAACGGCTTTGGATGGAGCTTCGACGCCGATTGATCCGGCGAAACAGACTGGTGGAGATCAAGGGACAGCTGATGAGAAGGCGCAGCAGAGTTGGAGCTGGAAGGCCAACTTCCTCCCTCCCTCTAGTTGACGCTGGGCTTTGTTGCAATGATGATGGAACGACATTTCTGATGCCTTTGCGTTTGTGTGACTGGCATCAGGCCAAGATGAAGGGGATACCCGATCCAACGGTAAAAGCACACAAGAAGCCGATCCTAGGTTTTTGCCGTGTTCCTGGAAAAGCTTCCCGTCACCGCTGTGTTGGTTGAGACTTCAATCCGATTGATGTCTGTCCTCACTTCGTTGAGCGTCTCAAAGCAGTAAGACTCAGCGGTAAATGGACTCATAGAAGAGAATCCCGCACGGCTAATTCTAAGTCAATTCGGACATGCACGTGGATTTGAGCTTTCACGAGAGAAAAGTGAGAACTCCACTCTGCTGTGCGTTCACGCGGAAATCAGCAAACAAAAAGTTGGGTTCAGTGTCTCTGCGTTCGAGCCAAGTGTGGGCGTCATTCACCCCGCAAAATAGTGGACACAAAGCCCCCCCGCAATCGAAGAAGGATCCGTGCAACAATAGCAGCGGAAGCAGAGTAAGCAGCAGGAAGCAGCAGGAAGCCAGGTGTTCGAAGGATCTGCCAGGGCCCTGGAGCTTGGAAGTCGCCACCTATTGACGTCCGACTCAGCCCTCGCTCCATCCTGTCTTCACACCACCAACCCCTCTTCCCATTCCAGATACCTTCATTCGAACCCGGAAGCAACAATGACTCTCAACTTCCCCGACCCTACGGAGCGCACTTCCTATTCGGAGCTTCCCTCTCACTACTCCGAGGCTTTGGAGAAGGCCAAGGCTCTCTTCAACTCCGAAAACGACCCTTCCAAAGAATCCGAGTGGGAAGATGCTGGTGAGCGCGAGGAAGTCAAGCTCTTCAAGAAGACGAACCCGGAGAACGCATACGATGTGCCCATCGTCAAAGGCTCGACTCTCGTTGAGAACGCCACCCCCTCGCAAGTGCTCGCTGTAATCCAGCAGCCCGGCATGAGGAAGAAGTGGGATGCCCGTTTCGACGCTGCCAACCAGCTCGACCGCTACGGCCCGCAGCAGTTCCTCTTCTACACGTACA
Organism: Ustilago crameri; assembly: GCA_024271935.1. Taxonomy (NCBI): domain Eukaryota; kingdom Fungi; phylum Basidiomycota; class Ustilaginomycetes; order Ustilaginales; family Ustilaginaceae; genus Ustilago; species Ustilago crameri. Next base: position 1,003,764 of record JANBMJ010000003.1, on the reverse strand, counting down.
TGAAGAGCCCGAGCTACTTTGTCTGGGCGCGTGACATTGTCGGTGTGCAGCAAAACGTGGTCAGCGACAACGGCGACCGCATCCAGGTGTTCCAGACCTCGGTCGATGCGGATGAGTTTGTCGACGAGGCTGGGTCGTACTCGAAATCGCGCACTCGCGCTACCCTCGAAGTGTCCGCCTGGGACCTCGTCAAGGACGGCGCCAACACCAAGGTCGAGTACGTCGTCAAGATTCACCTCAACGGCTCGCTGCCCACCTCGGTCGTCTCGATGGTCGCCACCGAGACTCCCATGTGTGTAGGCCGCGTGCGTGATGTCTACTACACTCACGGCCATCTGCCTTACGACGCGGCACAGGAGAGTGGCGACAAGTCGACGTCCAAGTCGATCCTCAAATACTCGGAGTTCGAGGACGGTGACGGCACCGACGCTACCAGTGGTGAGAAGAGGTGGACGGTCTGGTACTACGCTACCGGCGAAGAGACGATCAAGCTCAGATATGACAACCAGCGTCTCTACCCAGACCTTAAGGTGGCTGTTGAGGGCGATGCCAAGGACGCCGTCACCGCCAACGTCGACAAGGAGACCGGCACCGTCACAGTCCAGGTCGGAGAGGGCGCTAAGGACAAGGGCTTCTCCCTCGTCTTCACTCCCTAAATCGGTTCCTTTGCGTGTATGGAAACTGTCACATTTGCCGTGCTCTGCACTGAAGCCTCTTTATCGAGTGGAGTGTAGTGCACATTGATGGTGGCTATCTGTAGTAATGTTACATTTGCTTGTATGCATCGTATGGAATTTTAGACTTGTTTAACATCGCTTCTACCTGCTATTGTCTTCCCTGCTAAGACTGCTGCTCTCCTGGCCTCTCTCTCGGTATACCATCCTCTTGCGCCCTCAAAGATCCCCCACCCGATTGCCGAACTCGCGGCCTTCCTTGCACACCTCAACCCCAACCCATCCAATAACGCTCTTAGCCCGCTCACTGCCCAGAGATGTTTCGTCATTGCGAGCACGCTTGGCCTTCTCAACCCCTCTCTCTTCAAGTTTGGGAGAGGGTCGTGTTTGAGTGCGATCTCGTGGAGCGCTTCTGGTGGGGTAGTCTGCATGCGTGTTTTGATAATATCGAATGGGTGTGTGATGACGGTGGCGAGGGTGCCTGCGAGGAGGCCGGAGCCGGAGACGATGAGCCAGTTGCCCGTGCCGAGTTTGCTGTCCATGCCTTGGGTGAGGGCGGAGAGGTTGGTCTTGCTCGCTTCGTACAGCGCGAGGTAGAGGCCGGCGTAGGGGGCATCGCGCAATGCGGTGGCGGTGAAGCCTTGGAAGAACCCACGGAAGCCACTTTGTGTGTGGATCTCGCGCATCGACGAGAGGAGGGTGCGCTCCGTCATAGCGGAGAAATTGCTGCTCTCAAAGCGGGCTTTGACAACGGTGACGGGTGAGAGGATGAATCCAACGGTGACGCGCGCAACTGCGCCTGTTAGGAGGTTGCCCGTGGTAGAGAGCTTGGCGAGGGTTGACGAGCCTGCGGAGGAGTCGGAGGGGTTGATCGCGACGGAGATGAGCGGGATTTGCCGTGCGCTAGCGACGGAGCGCAGGTGCGAGACGGAGTAGAAGTACAGCGCGACTCCAGGGACATTGCGGATCACAGTGGGAGTGGTTCCTCGCCACAAGCCTTGGTAGCCTTGGGTGTTGACGATGTTTCTCGTTATTGAAATCAACTTCTGAGTTCTAGATTGATACACCTGTGTTGTTGATGCTGAAGTATTCGAGGAAGTGTGATCAAGCTGTTGCAGCCGCGTTTTCAGCAGGTCGAAGGGCTGGAGCAGGACACATGATGCGAAGCCTGACACGGCACCGAAGGCGAATGTAGCGTATGGCGGGATCGATGCCGGCTTTCCCTTTGCTGCTGGCGATGTTGCCTTACTGCTGCTGCCGCTGGCCACTGACGATGATGGCCCCGTCGGGCTGTCCGCACGGCCCGCCGCGTCGGTCAAAGCTGCTCCCGCCATTATACAGTGTGCCCGGAGCGTGGAGCGTGTGGGTAGATTGTGATTGCTATCTAGCTTCGACCATCCTCTTCGCCATGCGGAAGTTGTCCGAGTAAGGTAGATCCGAATCGGGTTCGCAGATGATGGTTGAACACAAAGCGGAAGAGGAAGAACCGGTCGCTCAGGTGGAGGCTACCGGAAGCGTCGTTTCATGTAAGCGAGGCCAAGCCGGCAATTTCATTTCAAGGGTCCTTCTTCCTTGCGCTGTGATCGTCAGCTGCAGAGCACGCACGTCTGATCAGCTGTGCCGTGAAATCATTCCGACTTCCAACGTGCGTGCGCATTGCGGAGATCCGAATCCGAGTTCTCCTCACACCAAAACCAGAACCACACCAACAACGCACACAACTTTCGGCTCCACATGCGATTAGCTATACTGACTTAGTCCTATTGTCCATATGAAACCCTGAATGAAAACAAAGCAAGCCTGAAAATGACAATCTATCCCCTGTAACCCAGTCTAGGACTCAGCAGTTCTTCCGCCGAGTCTTCGTCACTGCTCGTCTTGGACAAGCCTTTGGATGCTGAGCGCGGCTTGATCTTTGGATAGTCTTTCGCCTTGCTCCTCCCGCTGCTACCCCTCTGCTCTGCACCTGCCGAGGAAGCAACTGCTCGGATCGAGTACTCGTCTGCCTCGCTCTCCGGAGATGCGTCGGGTGAGTGAGAGTACGACGGGTTCTCCCACATGTTCTTGACGTTCGAACTGGGCTGGGTAGGCGACAGCGGGGAGTGTGTCTGCGGCGCATATGGATCGACATAGACAGGAGAGCGCGGAGGATTGCAAGTCTGGCCGCTGCGGCCGCTTCCGTCAGAATTCTCCTTGATCGAGTGCAGTGTATGGTTCGGATCCAACGCGCCAAACTGCGAAATGCCGCCGCGAGCACCAACCGAGCCTCGCGGGGTGGTGCCAGCATGATGCCCGTGTGGCGAGTCTGCTCCCGGCTCGAATGAGATCGTCGTTCCCCTACGGCTGGGCGTGTTGGGCGCAGCGAGATTACCGGGATTGAAACTCCTCAGCGACAATGGCGCGTCGTGCAGTTGATACCTTTCAATGTCTCCTTCGCCATGTGTAGTTAGAGGTACATTGTTGCGACTGCGCAGCGTGTATTCATCTGCTGCACTATGATGCCTTCGACTCCAAGAGCTGGCGCTGCTAAGTCGACGCGAGCTACGAGCGCGGATCATCGAGCCAACGATGCCCATACCTCCGCGCACCGTGTCTACACCTGGATCCTCCCATGCAGACATATCTGTCTTCTCTCCAGTCGAGATGACCGAATGACTTGCGCGGATCAGCAGCGTCGTGCCCCGGTCCAGCCCTGGCTTGTCGGTCAAGTCTTCGGGGTCGATCTTGCTCAGCTGCAAGAGCACAATACCGGCACAGATGACCAAGAATCCCATGACAAGCGTGACAATGTCGAGCGGAGATGCATCGAGACCCTGCTGCAGAATGATCGACGTGATGAGCGTGGCACCGGTGAAGATGACGTAGTACGTCGGGGTGACAGTAGCGGTGTTGAAAAGCTCGAGCGCCTTGTTGAGATAGTTGATCTCGACGAGGAGCGTGACCACGACGAAGCCAAGAAGGAAGTAGATGAACCAGTGCTTGAACTGGTTCTGCCCTCGAATGGAGAGGAGGATGGCAGAACCAAGGCCAGAGGTGACTGAAACACTGAGACCGCCGATGAGACTGCAAACGGTGATGTAGATCATCATGTTCTTCTTGCCGTACCTAGGCGCAAAATAGAAGACGAGAACGAGTGCAGTTGCGATGCAGACACCTGCCCAGGCAAGGAAACCAGGGGCAAGGAACAGCTTCTGGAACTCGGTGATTTGGCCACCGACGTGAGAGGTGGGGGCATTGAGAGCGATGATGACGGAGCCGACGATGCAGAGGAAGCATCCTACCTTGCCGAAAAGTGTCAGCTTTTCCTTGAGGAAGATGGACGAGAGTACGGCGCAAATGACGACGGACAGCGCACCCAAGGGTGTCACGAGAACTGCATCGGCAAAAGCGTAGGCAACAAAGTTGAAGACCTCACCAAAGACCATGACGATCATACCTGTCCACCACATGGGCGACTTGAGGTATGCATGACCTTCACCAGCCGAAGTCTCATACTTCCTTTGAGATGCTAGCAAGCCTTTCTTCTTGAAGACGAAGGAGGAGCCAATGAGGAACCCAGAACCGACGGCAAGGGCAAGACCAACATACTTGAAGGCAGGTGGGTTGGCCTGATTACCTTCAGCGATGGCTTTCTCGGACGTGAGTGCTGCAGATGCCGATGCGATGGCACTGGAGAGGGACTTGACCGCTGCTGAGGCAGATGACTTGGCAGCTTCAGCAGTGTTTGTGGAAGTGCTTGTAGCGGCGGTGGCCGTTATTGTGGAAAGCGTTGACGACATGATGTTTGGTGAGAGCGCAGGGGCTCCCTATTGTTCGTGATAGCGTGCTTGAGAGAGATCGTGTTGATGATAGGCAGGTACGTAGAAGTGTGTCGTAGACTTGCCGCTACGACGGAGAGGGTGGAGGCAATTGTCTGATTTCGAGATTCGGCCAGCGAACCTGGTAATCTGGTCGTGATGGTAGTTCTAGAAGCGTATTCTTAGACCTGCATCGAAGCCGAGCCTTGCATGCGTAAGTGTGAGTGACGTCCACAAAGTCGGAAGGTTGATGCGAGCAGCCACTAGAACGATGCGGAAAGACGAGTGGGTGGGACCGAACGGACCGAGTCTTGCGATGCCGAGGTGGAAATGAAATGTTCCAAAAGATGGGTTAGGACCAAGGCAACAGGCCGCGCGGTACTTGGCACCAGCGAAGGAGTCAGCAACCGCAATACTGAAGTGGAAAAGTCTGGACTAATTCGTCGGACGGTGACCTGGAAGTAGCAGATGATGGTGTCGAGACAAGATCAGAAACGCGGACGTCAGCGGCTTGGAGCCAAGTGAAACAGACGCCTTCTTGAAAGGGCCGAACGAAGGCTGGTCCCCACGAAATATGGATTTAGAATTCGAGCGGCAGAAGAAGCACGGACTCATGTACGAATGCCTAGTCTCAGTTTATGCGAAGCGGACCCCGCGTGTGCCCATGTGCTCTTTGCTTCTTCACCGCCTCAAATGCACAAGTTGAGTTTCAACGTTGGGAACGCGGCTGCGGGAAAAGGGGTCTGTTTGTATCGGTGCCTTTGGGCCCGAGCCAGCGCCGAATTTGACTGCCTATGGCCGTGTCATCTGCATGTCGCTCGGCCAAAAGAAGCTATAGCAGCCCTTGCCCTCAACTAGTCTCTTTTGGAGTTTGCGGCAGCGGGCCTGCATTCACTTGAACGGCAGCCTCACTGAGATCCGTTAGGAACGAGATTCCTGTCAGAATGACTGAGAGCTCTAGAACATTGCGCCCAAAGTCCCTTTCTACAAACCCGATTTTGACATTTCCTACATGCTAAATTGGTCTTGCACTTGTCTATAACCGCCTCTACCCCTGATCTTCTTGAGGAAAGCCAAGCAAAACACAGGGGTCTGCACGAGTACCCGACTGCACTTCATCGAGTTTTGCTGTTGACCTTATGTCGTCACCCATAGTCTGAGCTGCGACGGAGTTGCGAGTCAGCTCTTCAACGCTTGACCATGCAGGCAGCCTGAAACCAACCATGCTTTGTTGGCAAACATCAGCACCGCCTCATCAAATCAAACCACGTGGATGATGGATCCTGCTGGCAATTTTCGCAAAATGTAAGATCCTCATTTCTTTCGAGCCTAAGTCGAACTGCATCGATTTAGCCCCGATGCCCGATCTACCGTGACTAGAAGAGACCTGCGGGAAAAAGCAAGCATCAGTCATCTTGCATGTGCAATTCAACACCGTCGCAACAGACGTTCAATTGCCTGGCTTGACTGGAGCTCGGATTGAAGTGACTACGGCATCCAGTTCAGCAATGGCCATGCTCGCGTGCTGGCAATCGACGCTGTGAAAGGTGAGCATAACAATCTTCGTCGAAACGAGCGTTGAGCGATGGATTGCGAATGGCAAAAAATAACACTCTTGCACGATTTGGCCAATTGATGGCGAGATGAGCCGACCGTTTTGCCGCAACCGATCCCGGTGTGCGGCTCCTACGTATTTCCCCACTGCACACCTCTCTTGATTGGACTGTCGCAGACACTTTCGTTCGATCAAGTTCTCGCTCTGTCCTTCTGTTCATATGATCTCCCAGGAGTCGTTCCGCGTGACGCCCAAACAAAGTGCGTTTGGGAGCTTGAGTGGGCTGAAGCGAGTTACAAGATGAGAGGTCAAATCTGCATTTGAGCATTGTGCAAGGGTCTTGCAGAAGTGCAAAATGAGCTCGCTCGGGAATTTTGTGGCAGAATCACTATGAATACATAGAACAAACACACAGACCATGTGCCTATGTTCTTCCGGAGACGCACCTCATGATTGACGTTTACAGGCTTGGCACGTTCAAACCGTGCCCAACCCACGACCGGCTTTCACCCGAAGCGACGGTTCGAACCGATTCTGTGACTAGTGGAGATTTTGATCGTGTGTTGGCCATCTTTCTTCCCGGCCACTACCACCATTAAGCTTTCACCCTAGCAAAAATGTCCGAACAGCCACTGCCAATTGTCATTTGGGTGCACCCGCGCTCATGCTCCACCGCCTTCGAGCGCTCGCTCATGCAGCGTCCTGACACCGTTGTCTTCCACGAGCCCATCGGTGATCCTTTCTATCTCGGTCGCGATCGCCCCTGTCGACGATTCTCGGATGAACATGCCAAGGCTTCGGGCAACTACGATCTCACCGTGACCGAGGTGCTCAAGAAGGTGCTCAACCCTACCAAGGAAGACATGGCCAAGAACAAGTCCTGGCCCCCCAAGTATGTCTTCCTCAAGGACATGGGGCAGTGCCTCTTCCCCGCCGATCTTCTTCATCAACTTCATCCCGACTCGAAAGTGTTCCCCGTCCCTGCCGACTCCAGCTCCTCGGGCAAGAAGTTTGACCCCACCGCGCCCGTCATTGAGAACCCCACCACCGTCCCCACTGCCATCTTGAAACGATTCCGCCACTCGTTCCTCATCCGAACGCCGGAAAAGTCGATTCCAAGCTACTGGAAGTGCGTCCAGGAGGGTGCCTCCGGCTGGGAATTCTGGGACGAAGCCGACGCCGGCTACATCGAGCTCAAGATCCTGTACGACTGGATCTCGAATCCCAACTCGACCTTCAACGCGGAATCCGGCGACGAACACGCCGTGTCGCAGCCGCAACCTCCGCCCCTGCTCGACGCTTCCACGCTTCTTGCACGCCCGGACCATGCCATCAAGAGCTACTGCGAGGCAATGGGTATCCCCTTCTCCCCCGAGATGCTCAGCTGGGACAGTGGCCCCGTCGACGAATGGGCAAAGTGGGGAGGGTACCACAACGCTGCTGAGAACTCGACCGGTTTCAAGAAGGAGGAAAAGAAGACAGAGGAGAAGAAGCCCATCGCAGAACACTTGAAGAGCGCCGTACAGGCTTGCACGCCTCCATACGAGTACTTGCTGTCCAAAGCGACCATCAAGGCTCCCTAGATCCTCTCAGCACTCGATATCACATATTCCGCTTGTATCAGTACGGCTCAGCATATGTAAACCACACTTTTCTCTGACACAGTCAGATTTTCGTCCAGGTAATGACTCTATAGAGATTCCATTAGGAGTTACAAGAAGCATGAAGAGCCTTCTAGTTGAGCCCCAATTTCGAATGCTTGGTCAAGAGCCATTGCAAGAATGCATCCCATCGTCTGTCAAAGTCCTGCTCCAACACCCTCTTTGCATCTTCCGACACCAACGCGTACTTGAGCGATCGCCTTGCTAGCGTTTTGAGGCTCATCAGGCTTGTGCCCATAGCACTGACTGCGAGCTGGTAGAAGTCGTAGCTCAGGCCAAAGTTTTCAAAGATGCTTGGGTCATCCGAGCTGAGCGCCACAGGTACGTCCCTGTGGAGCAGAGCGAGGAGCGAGGGGTGCGAGCAGATGCTTGCAGTGTAGCCGAGGATCTGGTTCGAGATCGGGCAGATCTCGACACAGATATCGCGCTCCTTGACGATGTCTGTCAACACCGGGTGACGGGCGAGCGAGACGCCGTGTCCGATGCGTTTTGTGTCGAGCACGATTGCATCGTAAAGATTCTGGTCTGCGTCCGTGGCATCGTTGAGCGTTTCGCCGGCGTGGAAGACGAAGGGGATCTCGACACCTTCCTCGGCGCATCGCTGCTTGAAGCGCAGCAGCTCGGGAACGTAGTACTTGAGCGGCAGCAGTGGGTCCTCGTGCCCAACCAGGTCGAACCCGACAATCCACTCGGGGAACTTCTTCTTGAGCGAAATGCAGTCCTCGAGATACCATCGAAGCTTTTCGTTGTCGACGAATCGCACTGTGGTGTAGATGATCTTAGCATCCACCACCTGACCCTCGCCCGCAAGCTGTTGCTTGACCTCCTGCACTGCTTCGATGAAGATCTTGACCCACTCTTCGTGGTTCAAATCCGCCTGCCCGTTAGCTCGGACCATGAACTCGGTGAGGAAGTTGATTCGCGCCTCGGTGTACGAAATACCATCTCTAGCGTGCGAGAGTAGCAGCTCCTTTGTGTAAGCTTTGAGCGTGGGCTCGTACCCGAGGAGGCCTGCGATCACGCCAAAGGTCGTTTGGAACTTAGCCCATGCCTGCTTGCTGTTAGTTATCGCGGGGGCGTTCGAGTGCGGGGTGAGCGTCATGAGCGTGTGCAAGTATGCGTCGAACGCCAGTCCCTGATCATCACCAGCGGTGGAGGAGGATGACGGGAACTGGTGCGGTGGAAGCGTTGCTGGCGATGAGTACTGAGCCGTAACGTAGGGATGTGGGTGGGGGAACGTCTCGCGTGCAGTCTTGAAAGCGACCCAAGTGCCGGGAACGTAGGCTTCATCGTAGATACTCGTTGCAGACCTCGCCTCGCCTTCTGGCAGCACGAGGAACTCAACCGTCGCCTTCCAAAGCGCCTCTTTGCTCGACAGGCTCATGTCGGACTTCATCGCCATGTTCGGTGTGTTCCTCGCGTGCTCCAACAGAAACCTCGTATCTACTGTTCCGTCTAAATGGCAGTGCAACAGTGCACCTTTTGGCATCCTGCGGATCAGCTCCCACAGACCCGTCGGTGTTTGGTTGCCTAGCCCATTAGCTCGAGCTGCGTAGAATTCCATCCCAACAAAGCTGTCGAGATCTCCCTCCTTCTCCCAAGTTGATTTCAGATCGGCGTCTCGAAGGTCATCAAAGACAAAGTTGGCCTGACCTTCCAGAGGACTCATGGAGTTGAGCGCGGCATAGTCGTATCGGAGGGCTTCTTCGCGTTGCTTCAGCGCAGCAATCTTTGTTGTGTAGGTATGCAAATCCGCGTCGGTGACCATTTTGAGACGGTTTGCCCTCAATGTTGCTGCCTCTGATCTTTTGAGGGGAAGAAGGAGGAATGGTGTGGTGGAACGGATGATCAAAGCTGGAAGGAGGCTGTTACACAGATCACAAGAAAAAGCTTGGTTTTTGCAAAGCAAAGCAAAAGCCGGGGTAGGAACTGACAGAGTCGGATGCTCGGAGTTGTCCGAACCGCGTTTTTGGACGGCAAATCCATTTTTTGATCAAAGCTTCGCTCTTTCTTCTTGCCTGCAGCCATGACTTCATCCACTTGATCTCAAAACACAAACAACAACAAAAGACATACACAACAGGTCGGGGCAGCAAGAGGCCTGCATTGAATCATAAGCTTAATAAACAAATAAAGCAGTGAGGTTTTACTTAAAGGAAGGCGCCCTAGGGTGCTTGACCCAGTCAAGATGACCACCGTGACCCAACAAACCAAAACCGGTCTCGCCAGTGATGTGGTGGTCCTGACCGATCATGTTCAAGGGGAAGCCCAAGTTGAAGGGAATGGTGTCCTCGATCTTCTTAATCTGCTCTTCGGTCAAGACAGTGCCGATCGCCTTGACGTTGTCCTCGAGGTGCGAGATCTTAGTACCACCAACGATGGGGAACACGTAGGGGTATTTGGAGAACACGTAAGCCAGAGCAACGTTGGTGAGGCTCATACCACCAAGCTCCTGACCGACCTGGTTGAGCGCAGCCGAGACCGCCTTCTCGTTCTCCGTGAGCGCGCCTCCTCCACCACGGAGGGGACCCTGGGTCTTCTCTCGCTCGGCGACCTGCTCGGGGGTCTTGAACCTTCCCTGACCGAGTGCGCCCCATGGAGCAAGGGCCATGCCGAACTCGCGAGCCATGGGGATGATCTCGCGCTCAAAGTCGCGCTCCATTGCGTTCCACTTGCCCTGGTAGACGACGAACTGGGCAAGGTTGTGCGCACGGGCATAGGTGTTGGCGGCAGCCACGACCCAAGCGGGCATGTCACTGGCTCCGAGGTAGAGCACCTTTCCGGAAGCGACGAGCTTGTTGAGAGCCTGCATCATTTCTTCGATCGAGGTGCTCCAGTCCCACCAGTGAATGTACATGATGTCAATGTAATCCGTCCTGAGCTTCTTCAAGCTGTCGTTGGTGCTGACCCAGATGGACTTGGCCGAGTTGCCGACAAAGTTGGTTCCGATGTGGGTGCCGAGCTCCCTGTTCTTGTAGGGCGAAGTGGCCTTGGTGGCGATGACCATTTCATCGCGGTTCTTGCGTGCCTCCATCCACTCGCCAATGAACTCCTCGGACTGCCCGTCAGTGTAGAGGTTGGCCGTGTCGACAAAGTTACCTCCGAGCTTGTAGAAAGCGTCGAGCAGCTCAAACGAGCCCTGCTTGTCGAGGCCTCCGGACATGATGTCCTTCCAGGTGTTGCCGAGGGACATGGCACCCAGGCAGAGGGGGGAGACACGAACACCGGCCTTAGGGGCAAGAACTCGGTGTCGGTCGAGCTTCGAGATTGGCTTCTCAGCGTCGAAGATACCCATTTTGAGAGATTCTGTTTGGTCTAATTTGGTGGAGTGGGAGCCGTTTGGGAGATGTTGACGAGCCGAATCATTCTGATCGAGCCAGGAAGGGTCGGACTATATACCTTCGATGGGTTGGGCGGGTGGGACACGAACCATGGGAAGATGGTACATGCGCATAGCGACACAGCTTACGGATGATTCTCATTTACTGGTTGCCGAGGTTCTGAGAGCCAGCCGAGATAGCCAAATTCTATCAACAGCCCCCGCCCCACCGTGCACAAACGGGATGGGAAGAAGAACTTTGAACTCGGCTCGTCGTGATCCGCGGACGACATAACCCCGAGACAAAGGGTGGAGCCTGAGAAGTTGACATCGCTTGGAAGAACGAGATGCCGAAATACTCTGGTATGAGCGGCCCAACAGCCGAAGGAACCAAGCCAGCAGATTCTGCTTTTTCTCCACATGGCTTCCTTGGCATCGTCGCCTCCACCTCCACGGCGGTTCTTCCTCCATAGAACCTCCACCATCGATCTTATTAGGTACAATCACCGATTTTTGACTTTTCGAGTTGCGACATCGGCAGATCAGACGGACGTGAAGCGATTCGGTCAGCGTCATCGAGCGTCGGCGGCTGCATTGGATTTCTCCACTCTCGGTCGGTGGCCCAAATTTAGCAGCCCACAGTCACCGGTTTGGTATGACACTAGCCATGACCTCTTGCTCAATCTTGGCTTCTTGTACATAGCTCAACTTACCCTCACCACCATCCAGATCCATTTTGCAGCATCCAGGAGTGTCACATCGTTGGCTGCTCAACTTCACTTGTGATTCGGTCGGATCATGCCCAGTAGCAATACCTCGTCAACCCAACAGCCTGACTATATCTACCGACCCGAAGACCCCGAGCACTCTGACCAGTTTCGTGCCGATAGTGAGGTCCCTTCCAATCCCAACCATCCAGCTTCAGGACTCTCCCAGCGATACCACCAGCTGTCTTCCACCATGGATCCCGCCGAGACCAAGTCTTTGACTAGGATGCAAATCCTCACTCCCCTCTCTGTGCTCTTGCAGATGGGAGTAATGATCCTTTGCGGATCCAAGCTCATTAAGCCCAATCTTCAACAGGTTTCGCGTCGTCATCCGACTTACCTCTCGGTGCAAGACTCGTTCGTTCTATTCTATTGGGCGATCCTATATGTGGTGCTCATCGGGTTCTCCGTCTTTTTGCTGCTCTCGCGCACGCCCGAGACAAAGAAAGCTCTCGTCCATGGCGTCGGCACGCGTTTGGCACTCGCTAACTACATGATGGTTCTCTGGGCTATCTTCTGGATCCTCGATCGCCCTCTCACGTTCATCCTTGGCGCAGTCACTCTCGGTGTCATCGCGTGCCTTCTCCTCTTCAACGCGCTCGTCCTCGCCGTTCGATACCCTCCTTCCGCAAAGCACCCCTTGGACTGGCTCTTCATCCACGTCCCCGTCAAGCTCTTCCTTGTCATCACTCTGCAATACGATCTCTTCCAGCAGCTCTTCATGGCGCTCGGCTACGACTTTGGTTCCGGCGGCCACGATGCGTTGGTGCAAGGTCTCTGGCCTGCATTCGGCATCATCGCCGGCTTGGGCGTGTTTTCGGCCCTATGGATCTTCGCCACGGCTGACCTGACCTGGACCGTCGCCGGCATCTACCTCAACATCGGTCTGCTGTGGCACAAGCACTTCAGCCTCATCGGTGGTCGCGATGATGGCGAGCCGCGCCCAGCTCCTCTGACGGCGGCGATCATCCTCAGCATCGCGCTGCAGGGTGTGGCTTTGGTAGCCGGTGTCGCTTGGAAGAGGGTCAAGGCCAGGCAGGAGGGCAGGATCGCTTTACCTCTTAGTCCCGAGGAGGAGGCAGCGATGTACCGGGCCGAAGCCGAGAGGAACGCAAGGGCTGCTACGGCGGTGCCAGGGAACGCTGGTACTCAGAGCCAGGCTGCGCAGCCGCCAAAGGCCGCAAAGATCGTAGACGTAGCTGATGAGGAGGCGGCAGCAGAGTCGAGTGGAAACGCCGCAGGCGCGAGTACGACGAAAGTTACGAGGAAGCTAGGTGGTGGTGGCAGCAACCAGGGAAGTCCCAGTAAGAAGAAGTGATGCACGCAAATCTTATCTTTGTTCCCATCAGCAACCTCGTGGTACCTTCATTTATCTTGTATATATCGAGCCTTGCTCAAACTTGGAACTCTGCTGCCACATGAAGATGAAACCAACTCACTCGCTTGTGGTCGAAGTTTGGAAGTATCGCTTGAGTCTGATTTGAGCTGCAATCGAGCCAGTCGTGCTCTACATTACGGTGGTGAAAGCTAGGCTGGGAGGTTAGTTCCTTCCGGGCGGGCCTTTGGTGTGCCTGGCCTGCTCGCTTTCCCTTTCCTCTTGCTTGCGCTCGAAGCACCGGGTGGCTTCCTCACCATTAAGAAGTTCCACACCCTCAGGCCTCTATGATGGTTCTTGCCCTCTCCCTCCTCGCCGGTCGTCTTGCCACTGGGATCGGCGCTGGTCTCTCCGGTCAAGTCGGTCTCGGTTGCTGCCCTGAGGTGTGCCCTCACTGGCCGGTCTTCAGCGCCCCAGAAGCGGCTCTTCCTTGCAATCCCGTACGCCCTTGCTCTGATCTGCAGCGATCGTCGCAGGAGGACGAGCGCGTCATCCGTATCCCTTCGCCCCGCGATCGCTGTCGGCGGCGGCCGTTCGTTGCTTAGATCCATCGGACCGAATTCGGCCAGCCAGCTCCACTGCTCCCGCACCTTCTGCGCCGCCCCTGCCACGTCCACCGCTCGCACGCCCAAACCTCTCGAACTGCTCCCGGCTTCCACCATCCCCGGCTCGCCCGCACCAGCCTTGGCCAACAGCCGCTCGCGCTTGCGCTCGAGCTGCGGCAGATCCAACAACCCCTGCTCCAACGCCTCCTCCAACATCCGCACCGCCAGCCGCTCGTTCTTGGCCCGGCGCTTCTCGACCTTCCTGGCCGTCTTGGCGTAGCGCTTGGCCCACTTCTTCTGTCCCGTCAAGTAACGCTCGACGGGCCCAGTCTTGATCTGCCCGACCTCCTCCGGCGGTACCTGCAGCGCTTGCAGCTCGGACTCGGGCTCGAGCGGACGCAGGTACCCACGGACGTCAACACGCTCGCGGATCATAAACGACTGGAACGACGGCGGGAGAAGAGGAACTTGCCCCGCGTACTCGTTCGGAATGTTGTGGCTGCTCGAGGAGGTGGCGGCGGTGGAACTGCGTGGCCGGCCATGCAGCGTGTCCGAGAGCACTTTCGACATGGAGCGGTGCCGAGTTCCAGTAGGATTTGTCTTAGCGGCGGCGGCCGTGGTCGGCGAAGGCTCGCTCGAGAGCGCTTCGGGCTCGCTTCTGAGCGGGTTGTCCTCGATCTGGATGGTAGTACCTTTAGGTTTGTCCGTAGTCGTACCTTCGTGAGCATCGAGACTGGTCATGGGGGTGATCCCGCTCCCGACCCCGCTTGCGCTTGCCTGCGCTGAAGAGTTAGGAGTCATCATCGACCCTCTCGAGCTGCTCTGCAACGGCGGGCTCGCAACCTCTCCACCCAGATTATCACTCTCTCCATCATCCCTTTCGTCTTCACTCCACTCCTCTTCTCCCTCCTTCTCCGTTCCCTGCGCCCCCTCCTGCACCTCTGGGAACGGGTTCTTGATATTCGTTTTTGCCCCCGTGACGTGCTTGATGAAACTCGCCACAGCACGATACGCGAACCTGCTCTGACTTGTGAACGCAAACGCCGTCAGCACGTGGCACATCTGGTCGTACACCTGCAGGTGTACCTTGGTGGGCTGCGAGTCAAACTTCTCGGCATTTTCGCGGTTGCGCTGTGAGTGATCCAGGAGGTCCTTCCGGAGCGGGTATCGTTGAGGGTGTGCGGCTCGGTGAGCGAGGTAGATGATTTCATCGCGCAGCACTTCTGAATCGCCAGCGAGGATGTACAGCGGCGGAAGACCGCCGAGGGAGCCGGAGAGGACGGCAGAGCAGAGTGGGTGGGTGAGCTGATCATTGGTTGCGTACAGCTGGATTTGCTCGCGCAGCTCAATGTCTGCCGTGGAAGGGTCTTGGCTGTGGATCTGGATGGGGTCGGACCAGAGGAGATCGGGTGCTCTTGGGATCCCAGGCTTGCCTTTCGATTCGCGGTCGTGCTTGTTGTGGTGATCATCCGACTTGGACTGAGCGGAAACGAGATTTCCTCCCTCAAAGCTCTTCCTGGCGGCAGGCTCCGAGTCACCATCCTTACTCTTATCTTTCTTTCCTGTATCCTGGGTCTGATCATCGACTCCGACTGGCACTCGCCTTCGCGGTTCATCGCTCTCGTCTTCCTCTTTACGAGCAGTCTTCTTTCCCTCTTCGCTCACCTCTTTGCTGCCATTGACAGGCCAAAGCGTGCTGGGCTTATGGATGAATCCGTACGGAGGGATGATGTCCGTCTTTGTATTCTGCAGAATACTCGGGAAGCTGTGGGTCAGATCGCACCAAGGGCTGATCAGCACTGCCCCTGCCGGCGCTGGCAATCCCAAGTCTCTGATCACCGTCAGTAAAGCCAGGGTCAGGTTTCCACCTGCGCTGTCTCCTGCGACAACAAGTTTCTTTGGATCGACGGCTGAGTGCTTGGCTCCCTTGGGCGGATCGATCAGGTAGAGGTAGGATGCAAGGGCGTCTTGCAGAGCACAAGGCCATGGATACTGCGGGGCTTTGCGATAGATTGGCGCGAAACATTTGCCCCCAAATTTGCGAGCGTAGCGGACGATCTGGTAGCGGTGCGTTGCGAGCGAGCCAAAGTAGTAGCCTCCGCCGTGGAAGTAGAGCATAACTCGTTCCAGGCGATCGAGTTCCTCTCTTTCGGCTGCGGCCGAGTCATCATCGTCTTCAATGTCGGGCAAATCTGAGGCGGAGAACTGTGAGGGAGGGACTTCGGATTCGTCGGATACAGTTGAGGCTGCGTCGTCGTCGTCGTCAACATCGTTGGCTCGCTCGCCTCCTGGCGCTGCTGTTGCGGGGGTCGAGGCTTCCTTTGTTGAGCTTCTTTTGAGGGACTCTGAGCGGCGCTTGAGAGCGGACTCTGTCTTCTCGCGCATCGCTCGAATCTCTGACAAAGCTCGTTCGTGACGCTTGTCTCTTCTTCGCTTGGGCATCCTCCCTGCAGGCTTGCTTGGTTTAGTAGCTTGTTCCCCATCCTCGGCTTGTTGCTGCTTCTTCTTCTCCATAGACTTCATCTTCTTCCAGTTATTCGACATGGCGATCCACTCTCCCTGTACGCCTGGCAACAATCTCAGCTGCCACCACTTCTCACCTCCTACGAGCTTCTTCAGGTCGGATTCTCCCAAGTGTTCGATGATCAGCTTAGCAGCAGCATCGCAGCTCTCCATCGGAATTATAACTTGCAGCGTGGTGGCCCAAGGAATCGGTGGTGCTGGAGCATCAGTGAAGTTCTGCAGCGCTTCTACAGTGTCGTTGGTTCCGATTTCAATGAAGGCTTTGACGATGTGAAACGCTTCATCGAACATGAACTCGTCGGTGGCCTGTGTGCGATCTGCGACATCACCTTCCTTGTTGGATTTGGATCCTCCGCGCAGGGAGCGTTTGGCTTTCTTGTAGTAGTGTTTGAAGAGGGTCTTAGTGACAGTTGGTGTGATGTGCACCGCGATACCAGCAGTGGTGATCGTCATCTTCGCTGAGCCCCCGTATCTATGGTTCTACGTGTTCCCAGTGGTGAGTAGATATATTGTAGAAGTAGGTGGAGAGGAGGGTCAGAGCGATGCGGCCAAGCCTATGGTGTTGGGAAAGTAATCTGTGACAAAGGGTTCATGTGAAACTTGGATTGCTGACCGCAAACGGCAAATCCCCCGCCGGTTGCAAACAGAGAGATGGCTTGGCATCTCTCAAAATGCCGCATCCAAAAATATATGCAGGATCATCCGTCATGCAGCGCCCCCGCAGCCGCACAGACGCACTCCACATTCGCATTACAGACACTGAAATTGGCCGATTGCCCGATGTCATTCAGGAACATATCTGTCTCGGAGTCGAGTTCGGTGCTTGACAAGCGGCACTGAAGAGGTATGGTCGTATATGTTTACTCCTCAGCAGCTCTCAGAGCGCTAGCTCTCGGTCGCACAATGGCGTCCTTTGGTCTTGACTTATCGTGTGCGACGCCGCGGAAGGCTGGGAAGCGTGGATAGCCATCTTCGCTCAGCTCGAAAAAGCGGTAGTTGATGATCGACCCGATTGGTGGTGGGTTATCCCTCTGCGCATCCGACATCCCCGTGCCCACTCTGAAGACAGTACCGCACTCCATGCGAGCAACGAGCGCTCCGGTGCGACCTTCATGTCGACCAGTGCCGTCAGCATATCCAATGACTTCCGCCTCAGCATCGTACCACGACTTGAGCTTGAAAAGCGTATTACCGCGTTTGCCTTCGTATCTGGAGCCAGGCTGGCGAAGCATGAGACCCTCTCCACCTTTCGCCTCGACTGACTTCATCAGGTCAACAAGGTGGTCACGACCTTCGCATTTGATGTGCTTGACCAGCTTAATCTGTGGGCCTTCCAGCGAGTCGATGTCCAGGCCGTCCGTGGAGCCGAAGCGCTTTTCCAGCTCGTCCCATCGCTCTTCCACCGGTTGTGATCCCATCGATGGCGAGTCAAAGATCTAATTTCAAGCCACAGAAAGAATGAACACCGTGTCAGCCGTATTCGGTCTTGCCCGGATCCCTGCGCAAGAAGTACATACCATGAATTTGATGCGGTTCCACTCGTTCGAGCTCTTTGATTTGCGACGACACACATGGGTATATGTCGCGGGTATAGTTCGAAAGGATACAGCCGAGCGAGAGGTGTCCAAAAGCGAACAGGGGTGCGGTCGTCGCGTTGACGAAGTGTTGGAAGCGGGTTGGCCGCGTTTCGAGGTGGGTGACAAGTTGGAAGGAGCGCGAACGGAAGACAAAGCAGGTTGAGAAAGAGGCTTGTCAGCATTGACTCTTTCCTCTTGCAACGGATCTTGCTGGCCAGCAGAAGTCAGATCTCCAGATGCACTAGCGGCTACACCTGTTCGCGTCTTGACAACCTTCCCGCAGCGTGGACATCGCTTCAGCGAAGATTGACGTGGGACCCCATGTCCTGGAACGGAAAGTTCGCTAGAGGCACGTCCAACCAAGGCTTTGAGGAAGGAAGACGCAACAGCGAAGCGTGACAGTGGGCTTGCCGCCAAATTTGACTTGCGTTTTCCTTTCCCGCTCGGCCGTCGCGAGCGCAGCAAAGAACGCTTCAAGGCTTTCCAGGTCGTCTCTGTGCTTGCAGATCCAATTGGTGTCGCGTGTTCCGCGCCGCCCCTCGCTCGGGCCGTGCTACGCAGCAGAGACCGGGCTGAGCGTTCAGCACGAACGCGATCTTGGCTAGCCAGCCTTCCTCCGACTTGTTCACGAAGCCACTGACGCTTGATCGAGTCTCGTTCAAGAAAGTGGGAAAAGGTTCGAAGTCGGCCCAATCTTACAGTTGTGCGGCAAATCTGCGAGGTTTGGTCGAAGGTGCCTCGAGCCATCCAAAGCTCGCCATCCAGCGTGATGTCCTTTGGTAAGCCTACGGGGTCAACAAGAGCGAAGAAAAGATACCCATTTAGCACACAAGGGAAGACTCGAACACGGGACGGCGTCAACAACTTACGATCTTTCCACCACGGTGGTGCGTTCCATTCAATCCTCTGTCGAGAGTATAGGCGTTGCCCATCCCAGAAAGCTCTTACGCCATCGAGCTTTTCGCTGAGCCACCATCCTGTGGGATCCATCGCTTTCAATCTGGGCTTGGAAGGATCAGCGTCGAGGAGCCAAGACTTGGCTAGTAGCAAAGAGACCTAGAAGAGCAGAATGAGAAGGTGACAGTGTTCAGCATTGGCAAAAGTGACACCGTTTGCACTGCACGGAAGAACTTACCTTGTTGTCATCATCGACAGTCTTCCTCCCACGTCTTGCGCGTTTGGAAGGGGACGTTTGCAAATCGTCAGCATCGATCCCGTAGTGATCGTCGTCACTATCGTCGTATGCAGAGCGACGGCGGCGCGGAGGAGTGGTAGGAATAGGACGACTTGCAGGCGCCGTGGAAACCGGAATTCGAGACTGGTGCGAAGGTCCAGGCATCGAAAGTTCTTCCTCTTCCGTCTCTGTATCGCTGTCAGCAACCGCTCCGCCGGAAGGCTTGATCTGCTGCTTGACACTTCCACTGCGCTTATCAGTGGCAGGTTGTTTGCTCGAAGAAGCCTGCGCTGAGTCTGACAGCTTTGGCATGGCTGAGGCTGCGGAACGCGTTTTGTTCAGCGACGTGTTGGAGATCTCTGGCTGGCTCTGAGATAGGTGGCGAAAGTGATCATCTAGCATGCTTTTTGCTTGTGTATGCCTCGCATGCACCCCATCTGAAGTGGTCCGGCGGAATTTGGTCGTCTCCCACACCGTGCTCTTGGCCTCCTTGGCCAATGATATGCGTTCCTTTTCGTAGTCCTCGCCAAGTACGTCTTTGAGGTGCGAGCACGTTTTCCGCATCTTGTCTCGCTCCGTGCTGAACTTCCAAGCCGGACACGAACAGACGTAGTAGCCGTCAGGCAGTCGCTTGAGCACGAAGGCTGCGGACGAGGGACCTCCAGACTTGTGGATTTTGAAGGGCTCGTTAATCGGGATGACGGTAAGCGGAGCGACGTCCTTGCCGTCTACGCTCGAGCGGTACCCGTATTCATCCTGTCGAATCATCTTGGGTATATGGAGGACCGCAGTGTCTTTGTCGACGACATCGGCCATCGAGATGCTCGTAAGCATGTTGACGAATGTCTTGACTATATGCGCTGATTGACGGTGATGGTAGGCGGAAGATGAGCGAAAGACTATCCGCACGCTGTACTTATGTGGCCGAGCGCAACTCGAGCGCCTCAAGCTGCACTTCACTCATTGCCTGTCTATGCGCTTCGTTGTGATGATAAGGAAACGGGAAGAGAGTTAAGGTTCTGACTGAAGAGAAGGGGTTTTGAGAAACGGGCGGCGTGTTTGGTTGAGAGTCAGCAGCATGAAATGGACCCTGAACGTCAAACTGCTCTTTTTCTCCACTTTCCTTCTTGTCGCCAATATCCGATGTCCAACAACTCCGCGTCCCGAGCTTACAACGTGTCTGTGCGTTGCCTAGATTCTTCTTGCATTCCTAACTCAAAGCCGTTCCGCCATCATCACAAACACAAACATGTCTTCGATCAGCGAATGTGAGTGCCGCAACTGACATGGAAAGCTTCCATGGCCCTTCTCCTGACAATGTTACTGCAACTTTCACACGCACGCCCCAACAGGGATCCCTGATGGCCTGCTTCCACGATGGTTGCTCTTGGTAGCCTCGATGGCCGTCATGAACGGAGCGAACAACTTTCTTAACCACAGCTTCAGCGCCAAGGTCTACTCTTCGGCGGGAACTCAAAGTGAGTATCATACCATCCTCCTCTTCAATAAGCAGCTCGACCCTTCGGCGGCTAACATATTTACGTTTGCTTCTTCATGCTACCCTCGCCGATCTTTGATCTGGCCGTTCAAAAGTCACCCCTCTCTCTGGCCGTCTCTTTGGCGTCTGGAACTTTGCTTCCGCTGTCATCCGAGCCTATGCTGCTTACAACATTCATGACAAAGTGTAAGTCCTTTCCTTACTTCGCAGCCGCTGCCACCCCGGCATGGATCCGAAAGCTGACCTGTTCCGAAACTTCTTTTCTATTTACAGTGTATACGAGCTCTGCATGTGGTCCTTCATCATCGCTCTCGGCCACTTCCTTTCCGAGACCTTCGTCTACAAGACCGCCAAACTCGGACCTGGAATGATCAGCCCCTTGATCGTAGCTTGTAAGTATTTCGCCCGCAACCGTACCAAATGAAAGAAGGCCTCGCTGACCACTCTCCAACCTCGCTGTTCAACGACCCAACAGCCTCGAGTCTTGCTATCATGTACCGTCACTACGGCGAATATGTTAGATGATATCTGAAGCAGCAACCCAATCTGCACGGAATATTCACAGATCATCACACCGCACAAGCAAGCAAAGGAGGAACATAGCTATCATTTAAGGACATGAAGTTCGATCCTGCGCTTGAGCTTTGAGATGATGCGAGAAAAGAGCAAAGCCAGAGGTCACTTCGCTGGGGCAACTATTAAACGATAGCAGAAGGAAGATAGGAGATATAAGAAGGCGCGCTACGGACAATTGCATCCTCATGCAGTGGCCCGGGTAGAGCGATGCTACTGAAAGACAAAAAATGAAACTCTATGGTGGATAAAGATAAGTGAAGAAAGAAGACCAAGACCAAGAGCAAATGGTCGCTTAGTTCTGACCAGGCTGGGGCAAGCCGTCGCAAGTCCACGAAGCGTCGCGCGTTCCATACTGGCCGACAACCTTGTAAGGGTTGAAGCCGACAGTGGAAGCAACAGTCTCGCTTCCCCTGTAACCATTTTGACGGACAATGTTGACAGCCTGGGGGATGACCGTGTTGACGGTGCCTTCGACGGTCTCGTGGTTGAGAATAATAGCGTGCGTGGGCGCGTGCAGATCGCGGTAGACCTTCAAGCCTGCTTCGGTGCCGTCTCCGTTGGCATCACCCGTGTCCCTGTTCCAGCCGACCACGACCAAGCCCCAGCGCTCATTCAAGTACTTGACCTGGTCGTCACGGATCTCCCCATAGGGAGCACGAATGCAGGCGGGGACAGCACCGATGATCTTCCACAGGGCATCCTCCACCAGCTGCACCTGTTGGTCCAGCTGCTGGTAGGTGAGCGAGGGGATGTGAGGGTGAGTGAAAGTGTGCGAGCAAATTTGGTGGCCGTTCTCGTAAGCATAACGCAGGTTGCGGACGGACTCCTCTGAGTATATGCAGCGGTAGTTGTTACCGTTGACGAAGAAGGTCGCCTTCTGGTTGCCGGCATCGCGGAGAGTGTTGACGAGCTGCTGGCTGTGGATGTAAGGGCCATCATCGAAGGTGATCGACAGGCAAGAGTGGGTGTTACAGCGCGTGACAACGCCGTCGACTTGAGCGCCTCGCTTCTCGCCCTTGCCCTTACGCTTGGGGTCACGCTTGACAAGCTCGGTCGAGGGCTCGTCAACGAGATCGCGTTCGTACAGCTTGTAGGAGTCAGACGGAAGGGTAGCAAGCTCGCGGCGGACGTTTTCCGAGATGTGGTTGGGGATGGTGCTCATGACAGTGGGGGAGGCGGAGGCAGGGGCGAGCAGAGCTGCGGAGAGAGCAGCTCCCGCGGCGAGGACGGATGAGAAGCGCATCTTGAGAATGGGGTGAAGTTAAGGAATGAAAAGAGGTGTGAGGGTATGGAAGGAGGATATGAGTAGGGTTCTTGAGGAAGATGCGGGGTAGGAGATAGAAAGGGGAAGCGGATGAGGAGGTGAGGGGAACAAGAAGGAGAGGACGAAATAGTATCTATGTTTTATACACAGGAGGAGAAGGGAGCAACAGAAAGGGCATCTCCTATGGGAGCAGCAGAGACTCTTCCTGACCTTACCAGCCACCACAGTAACGTCGGTAGAGGTATCCGAACGGCACTGTTCAATTCGGCAGTTCATCTTGCCCAATTGCACTCAGCTACTACCTCAGGTGGACATACCATCTTGTTCCTCGGCATGATTCATGTGGGCTGAACGAGGAAAGGGGCTCAAGCCAGATGGTGGTGCTACAACAACATGCAGTCTCATCTACCAACGTGGGATCCACCACAACAAGAAAAGGGCCCGAAAGCAAGATGGTGAACCGGTGGGTGGGAGACTACGAATCGGGATCCCGAAGGTCTTGTGTGGGAAAGACTACGGCCCTTGGCGTACAAGGATGACGCTGCCAAGGCAGTACCAAGGCAGAAAGCAAGAGCAGGCGGCTGGCTTGGAAAAAGAGCTTCTACTCTGGAATCTTCCAAGGATGTGGATCTAGTAAAGGTCGACAGTCGTTCAAACACTGCAGAAAAGCAGAAAGGCAACTACCTCGTAGACAGCCGAAAAAACACGACAGTCGATTCAGATCGGTTTCCGGGATTCTATCAAAGTTGGTCTTATCGGTGCATCATGACCGCTCATGCCGCTTCAAACATGCTCGGAAGTCCATTATCGAGACGGGCTTGCCAAGGGTGGGGATGTTGACCTCCAACAACAGGACCACTTGCACCATTGTGTCAACGCTGCATGCACAAGCTGAGATGCGGTGGGAACAAGATGTGCCGACTTTGCAGCACTAATTTATTGTCCGCGTCTGTCTCAATGGAATGGCGCGAGACACGGGCATGAAGATCACTGCTTCACGAGATGGTCTAAACGAAAAGCGACCTCATGGTGAGTGGTACTGCACGCCAAGGGGTCATGCCAAGCCTTGCATTGCATAGAACCTGACATATTCTTTTTTGCGCCCAAGGCAATTGAAGGCAGAGTCACAGTGGTCTTTGCATTTGGACACGTCGTTTACTGTATTTGACACCTCTTAGCGAGGCCAGTGCGAGAGTGAAGGTAGGTTTCGGCCCTCTTGTCCCGGTCAACGCGCTCCGCGAATCCACCGATCTGACCACACCATCTTCATCAATTGTTGACTCGTGCCTGGGAAAAGGAGAAGATGGCGTGGGCTTAAAAGGTGGGGTTACGGACAGCAGCGTGTGGCTCCACTGGGTCTCAGTGCGACGGAATCCAGTGACACCGAGAGCTGGGATGGAGAGGCTCATGCATGAACTGAATCACAGCAAGTGGGTGCTACAAAGTTATTGTGCTCTGTTCGGGTGTGTTACGTGGGAGTTCCAATGGGAGCAACCTCCTAGCTGGTCACTACTCAGCGTGTCAAGATGGGTGGTTTCATCACAGCCACCAGTCTGACACAAGATTCTTCATTGTCTCGCTTTCAGGAGAGGGTCATGACAACTCTGTAGTGCCAAGATCTTGGGGTTGATGTTGTTGAGCGCCGAAGTCACTAACCCGTTACAGCAGCGTGTCAGTCACGAGCTGGTTGTTGTCACATGTATCGGCTCATGTGAGCAGCGTATAAGAATATCACCTGCAGCTCTGTCACGTTGCCATCCTTGATTTCTTTCTGTGGAACCGTCGGGGTGGAATCTGCATGGCGGGCAAGAGGCAAGGACGGGCATGCTGAATGCAGTTTCATGCTCTGCACGTCTCTACAGTGGAGACCCATGATTGATTATTGTTCTAACCAGCGCCACGCTGAAGGCTGTCGGGAGGGGTGCCGCCTGCAAGGTGCAAACGAATCATCTTCTGCGCGATACACTTGCTTGCTGTCTTGCATCTCGTGTCGGTACCAGCAATTTAGCCTGCCAAAATGCGCAATTTTAAAGCTCGCGGCATGTGGTGCTGGATCTGCGGCCTGCTTTAGCGAAGTTGGACACGCGCGTGTGTTGTTGTCAGCTCCATCGTTCCAGAATTCTGTGCCCGGAATTTAGAGCTGAACAACACCGAAGCATCTGTTTGAACGGAACTGTCCGCGGGGCTATGTCATGTCACATTCGGTTTCTCGACGGTGCTCTTGCATGAGGATCGCTCCCCGCACGCAAAGGTCAAAGCTTGATTGGATTGCTTTGCATGACAAACCGCTGGAATTGTCAGTATAAAAAAAAGACCATTGATTGCAAGTTTCTTGTTGAATGTTCTATGCTGACTTGCACTGGCAAAGAGCACGGATCTCGTCTGTTCCGCTCTTGCAGCATCCACCGACAAACACACCTCTCCACACATCGGGCAGTCCGGGCTCGCTTGCGGCTGTGATGCTCTTAACCAACTTCATAAGGTTGGTGGCCCACGATGCGGCCGAGTTGTCACCTCCCAGCGCACCGGCGTTCGACGGTGTCAACCAGATCTTCCTGACCGCATCGTACACCAGCCCTCCGTCTGGGTACAGGAAAAGCAATGGCTTAGCTTGACCAGCCTCGGTCCTCCTACGTTCAAGATCCATGCCACCTTCACTTGCAGGCTTGTTGAGCGTCTGAAGAGCTGTCGACATACGCTCGACCAGCTTGGGCAGCAAGTAGGGCTTAGTGCAATTGATACCAATCCCACCAACGGGCCAAAGCGAGTCCTGGCCCTGCACCTGAGTGTCAGTGACAATCTGTACCAGCCAGTTCATCTCCTCCTGGACAGCGCCATCCTGAGCAGCATCGTCTTCCTCATCGTCATCCTCGTCCATGTCGACATCGCCATCTCCGTTATTTGCGGACGAACCAAGTGGTGGCCACGGCAGGCGCTTATCGTCAGGGAAAGCCATGCTGATGTAAACCGGCTTGCGCTCCAGTGGCTTGCCTTGCAGTTGGTGGCTCCTGGCGATGTTCTCCAAGGCCATTCGGAAGGCAAGCGCTTCGTCAGCTCGAGGGACAGTCTCGACAGCGAGCACACCGACATTTCTCCAGCTGGGCTGCACAATGAAGGCTTCGATTCTCCTCTGGTGGAATGCAGCCATCTCTCCGAGGCTGGGCTGCTGCTCTCGTTGAGGATCCGATTCGGGCAGGAAGGTGCGGCGGTAGTCACCTGTGTATTCCGCTCCGTTGCTGAGCATGCCTCCATACGGTCCCAAACTGAGACTGATCAAGGGCTGAGATGACGAGCCTGCAGCTGCATTCGTGTTGTAAGACTGAAGGGCCTCGCAGGCAAGTTCGACAGCTTTGGACATGAGATGCGACGCCGAGGCCTCGTCGTAGTTGGCTCGTGCAAAAGATTCTTGCGATGCTTGATAGGTCGCAGTGCCGATGATGCCAGCTCCAGCTTGGAGGTAGTGCAAGTGCGCATCAAAGATACCCTTCTGACCCTTGCCTTCACTCACGTCGTCCTCCTTCTCGTCGAGCAACCGAGCACTCCAAAGCGGCCCTTGTGATAGATCGAAGTTGAGCCCGTCCTCGAGGTACGTCGCCAACCCACCGTCCAAGATGCCAATGCGAAACGAGTCGAGCAGCGAGTCGAGGCTGCTTTCGTCGATGGGACCGTTCATGATGCTTCCTCCTGTGATGCAGATGATACAGTGAAATGGTGTAGAAGTCAAGAACGAAGCAAAGAACAAGAAGAAGAAGTTTTCGCTGCACAGTCACATGTTTTTCTTCGGATTCCGCTGATGAATTTCGCACACGACAGAAATACCGCCGAGCTTTTCCGCTATCTTATCGCAGCCGTTCCGAGATCAATTTTGGTGTCGACAGCAGTGACGGTCTCACAACCTGCGAAAAATTGCAAGTCGCCGTCGCATGGTCGAGAGCCTTCCGAAAATTTAAAGCTCAACTGTCCGTGCCGTCGGCAATTCTGTCAGTGCGGCATCGACATGGGGTCCAGAGTTGCCCAACGCTGGTATCTTTGTTCGAATGCAAGAGCGGAGTAAGATAGACTTGCACTATTCGCCAATCAGAGGGCTCTAAAAGAAGCGTCTCCACAAGACAAGAATCAAGCGTCCTCTTCACCATTCTTGCTTCATTTCCACCACCTTCACCCGTCCACTGGTGGAGAGATACAAGTCACCCCCTCAAGGTCCACGCACGGTGGCGAAACTCGGAAGTGCCATGTTGATTCCGGTCATCATCTCGTCCGTTGCGGTAGCTCTGCTCTCCGCCTTCTCGTACTTCCCTTATCAGAGGCATCTCAAACTCCACGGTGAGATCGTGGATCTGCTCACGCAAGGACCTGATCTGCTCAACCTCGAGCATTGTCAGCCGCTTTCGACACGTCTTCCCAACGAGCCTGCTGGCCCAACCGAGCCCTCCTTCTGTGAGGATGTTGTTCTGGACAAGCGCACCGGTGTTGCTTACCTCAGCTGTGACCCCACAAGATTGACATGGGACGCTCGTTCGGGTGTTTTCGAGGACGGCAGCGATAAGCTTGCTCAAGAACAAGGCACATCCGGTATCTGGGCATGGGATACCAGCCGTCGCAACCTGCCTCGCAAACTCTACATCTCATCGCCTCCACCAGACTACCCCCTTAAAGCACCTGCAGACCTGCAGTCCACCTTCCATCCTCTCGGCATTGCCGTCGCCGCTTCGAATCCATACTATGTTGAGGAACCCAAGAAGGACGAAGACGCCCGGCCCGAGCCCCCTGCCAACCTCGTGCTCGTCGCCAACAAGCCGTATGCTGACAAGCCCGGTGTGGTCGACATCTTTGTTCACGACCTCGACAAGGTTGGTGGGAAGGATCACACAACGCTGCGCTGGATCAAGCGCGTTGAGGGCAAAGCTCTTCTAGGCGCTCAGTTCGACTGGGATGAGCTTCTAAATGTCGATCCCTTCCGCGTCGCTGTCTTTGAGGAGCAATATGGCCAGGCCTTCCCGCGCGACTACCCAGAGCCTAGGCACGTCAAGGAGAACCCGGACAACCTTGAAGGATTCAAGGACGACGATGCTGCTGCTAAGGCGAGCAGGGAGATCCGCATCCCAAGCTTCTTCGTCACTTCCTTCCCCGAACGAACCCCCGACAAGACCTTCGCTGAGCGCTCGGATGTCTTCACCTCGATGATGGACCCCATCCTGTCCGTCCTTTCCTCCAAGCACTCTCGTGCTGGCGACAAAGTCTCGAACAAGGTCTTCCTCCACCACTCGTCGATCAACAGCACCATGGCAATTCGTCTCGATGGCAGCAACCCGGAACAGCGCGTCGGATTCCCTCAGCTTCTTCAGGTCTGGAACGGCGGAGGGGAGGCAGCAGGCTCCAACTCGTCCGCTCTCGGTCTCTTCCTTCCCACCATCTCGTCGGATAAGACGAGCGTTCAAGAGTGGGAGCAGCACTGGGTGCGTGGAGTTGGTGGCGGTCTTCGCGACCACCGTTTCCGCGTGACTCAGACGACTCCTGATGGGAAAGTCAACAACGTGCTCATGGTCTACAAGACTTACACTCCGTCATTCGTCAACTTTTACAACATCGAACTCGACACTCCCATCCGTGCGATTGTCGTCGATGAGCACGGGCGAACCTGGACGGCGGGCAATCCCAGCACTCGTGCTGCCGAGAAGTGGATCGCCTCGCAACGCGATGACCGTCGCCGTCGCCTTGGACTCCCTGCCTCTTCGGCCGTGCTGTCGAGCTCAGACAGGCCACCAAGGCCTGCGGGCAAGATCGATCAGACAACGTATCTGTTCCGCCACTTTGGCAATGTCGTAGCGCACCCCTGGGAGAAGGAGAAGCTCAAGACTAAAAGAGACCAAGGGATTTGGCTGAGGAAGGAGTTCCATACTTTCAACGTGTTCAGAAGCCCGCAAGAGACCAAGGCTGAGATGGAAGGCAGGAGCGTTGCCGAGGTCAAGTCGCGTGGGTTCTTGCCTTCGGTGCCAACTGGATTGGCGATTGATATCCACAAGAAGCTGCTCTACGTGGCTGGTGCCTACGAAGAACGCGGTGTCGCGGTTTGCACATTGCCCGAGGACAGGATCGAGGCTTGATCGTTCTCGCCATCAGCCCCGGCTCACCACAGTTTTCTGTGAATTGTAAATAGGATGCCAAAAACACGCTCGGAAAAAGGGGCACGAAAGTCGAGCAAAACTCAATCGTGCAAGCTAGCCTCACGAAATGTTGTGTGAAGATCCTCCTTGTTTAAGCTCTGGCACCGGCGAATTTTCAAGGTCCGCCAAGTCGCGCTCGCAGACACGAGACAGGGGCCAGTCGGTGTCTAGACATCCAAAAAGACCCGCCTAACTCATGCAGCTTCAAGCAGTGTTGGAGTTGAGCCATTCTCTAGCGTGGCCGCATGGTTGCCGAGATAGGCAGGTTGCACGGGCAATTCAGCTGTGTTTCTGTCTTCACATCTCGCCTGCACTCGTCGACAGCTCCCTTCAAGTCGGCAAGCATTGCTGCGGGCTTCCAAGTCTGAGTCAATCGTGTACAGGATGTCGATGCAGCGCTTGACGTAGAGTGCAGCGATTAAGCGCTCCTCGTTTCATGGTCGGGTTCAAGTGTTGGTTGAGAGAAAGCTGCCAAGAAGAGAGCGTGTATTGCTTAAGCTTGAGAGTGTCGACGTTGCACTCAGCTCGACTGACGCCGCTTCGCAGAGATTGCGCTGACTACTCAATCCATACCAGCCCAGCAAGCAACGGGCTGCTCAGCGGCATGCGAGTCTAGCAGATCCCTCCCAATCCCTGATCTCTGACACTCAAGGTTATCTCAGTCCCTCCTTGAGCTTCTTCCTTACTCACCATCATCAGGTCCGGCCCAAAAATACTACTTGCTCTCTCTTGACACACACTCCTTATACACATTCTTTTGAACCACTTTCTTTTCATTCTCTCCACCCGCCATTTGTTCGGCTACTCACCCTCCCCAACACCAAGACAGCACCGATCTTGATCTGATCTCTATCGACAATGCCGAGCTTCACACTTTCACCCAGCAAGCCGGACAAGTACTCTGATGCCAACGGCAGGTACACGCGTATCGAGAGCGGTCAGATCCCCTCCCGTGGTCGTTCCCTTAGTGCTACTCGCCGAGGAAAATACTGTCTCGCCGTCGCCGCAGCCGCCGCCAGCCAAGTTTCGTCGCAAAGCCAAGCCAACTCGGGCGATGCAGATGACTTCCAGGCTGCTAGCGTAGTCGACAATGGCAATGCTGCGTCCAGGAGAGGAGGAAACAATGGCCAGACTCTCGAAGATGTTGCGGCTACAGCAGGACGCAGAAGCGTTGCCATGATCATGGATGATGCCACAAAGGCCCCTGCAGCAACTCCAGAAGTGCCCTCCGGCGGTGGTAGCTCGGGCAGCGAGACGACCTCGAACGCGTCGCTCTTCGTCTCGCACATTGAAGGCATAATCTCCTCGGCGTCATCATCCTCCTCATCCTTGTCAAATTCGCACGCATCTCGTCCGACAACGCAACCTACGTGCGCGGCGTTCTCAACATGCTCACCGGGCTTGCAGCTGGCTCGTCGGCACACAAGCTCTCCATGACTGTTGCCGTCAACCAAATCGCCGCCGTCCGCTCCGTCTCTTCCGGTTCCTCCAAGACCCCCTCCGCCGCCGTGACTCTCTCAGCGATGGGTCTGAAGCCGTCGCAAGCGTTCAACCTTATCTTTGGCTCGGACTCGTTCTTTCAGATCGTCTCGTTCATCGAGGCTCTCTGTTCCGCCGTTGCGTCCTACATGGCAGGTTCGTCGATTATCACCTCAGAGACTGCCATGAACTCGCGCAGAGTTTACTTGCTCGACCTCGACATGAGCCAGGCAGGAACGTTGTGGGGTATCTGCGGATTGTGGATCTTCGCTCTGATCCTCCATGCTATCACCGCTTTCGCCAACAAGAGCACCATCCAGACAGTCTCAGCCGCAAGCACCGAGAGCATCAAGGAGATTGTGGCCGTCATGCACACCGAGAGCGTTTACTCGGGCAAGCAGTGATTCCGGCATCCCTTCCCGTCTTGTCACTTTGTTACTGGCCACTTCCTCTTTCTTCCGTATCATGCTCGTCCTGGCCGAATTGTCTCTTGCACGTATAGCACCCTTCATATTTCCCCCTTAATTTTTAGATCCAATGCAATCACGAGAACAATCTCCTACAATCCAGACTGCGGTTAATTGTCGGAATTAGTAGTATTAGCAAGTCATTAGTTGTGGCTGTGTGTCAGGTATCTCGATGAATGTTTCGCGAAACGAGACCGCGACATCGACTTTGGCATGAACCCCGGTCGAAGCGGCTGATTACTGTGCAAGGAGCTTCTCGATGATGGGAGCGATGGCGGTTGGCTTGGTGTTGGAGCCGTATCGCTCGACGACCTTGCCATCCTTGTCGACGAGGAACTTGGTGAAGTTCCACTCTGTGGCGTAGAAAGCAAAGGGAATGATGAAAAAGATGGCATCAGGATTGAGTAAGATCTTGTATTCGAGCTTGGGGGAAGAGATGGATGTACTCACTGATCATCTCAGTACCAAGGATACCCTTCTGCTCCTTCTTCAAAAAAGCGAATACTTCGTTGGTGTTGCTGCCGTTGACATCCGACTTGGCCATCATGGGGAAGGTCACGCCGTAGTTCTGCCAAATCCCAATTCAATGCAAATCACAATGGTCAGCTTTCGTCATCTCGGGGCACATGGCAAGGGTGCAGCTAAAGCACTTACACGCTGGCAGAATTCTCCGATCTTCTCATCGTTCTCTGGGTCCTGACCGGCGAACTGGTTGCAAGGGAAACCGACGATCTGCAATCCCTTGTCGGCGTACTTCTTGTTGAGCTCCTCCAACTCGGCAAACTGAGGAGTGTAACCACACTTGGAGGCGGTGTTGACGACGAGGACGACCTTGCCCTTAAGCTGGTCGAACGTGTAGTCCTCCTGGTTAGGCTTCTTGGCTTTGAGATCGTAGAAAGTGACCATTTTGACGTTTCGATGGATGCAATGAACGGATGGATGTAGACGGAAAGAAACATGAATGTCTAAGTATGAGCTCAGTAGCGATAAGTGTTCGGCCAACCGGCTAGATTCAAGCAGATTACGCTACCGAAGCTTGAGCAGGCCGAGACTGCGCTGGGCAGTGGTGGAATGTTATTTCCGGCGACTGCATGAAACATGAAACCTGAAAATTGTTAGAGTTGTGATGTGATGATGTGCATTGCAGGGCATGTGGAACAGCACACCGTTTGCAACCAACCAACCAACTCAGCTGATTTTCTCCTAAGCACCGGCGTACGCTTAGCCGATGTAGAGCGCAGTGGAGGCGACACTCACAAACAATCGAAACTCATACGGCGAACCTGCGGAAGCAGCTGGAGACATGAGGTACAGTAGAGTCAAAATTCCGAATACCGCGGCAATTCAAGCCGATCTATCGAAGCAGCTGTTCCAACAATCGGGAGATCCAGTCGGCTATCAATGGCTTGGCTTGGCTTCGGAAATGGCCGACGCCCGTTCGGGCCCAGTTTTGGTGGGTCAGCTGTCTTCTTGGTGGGAACGCAACGGTCGGGTTGCACGGCTATTCGGAGTCGCTGGAATGAACACCGACTCTGGGGTCTTCGGTGTATAGAGATATAAGTCATGCACTCCCATTTGCTGCGACATCGTCAGCACTCATCCCAAGAAAGATCAGCAACAATGACTCTGGCGCCAACACCTCTCATCATCGATACCGATCCAGGCGTCGACGATGTCCTCGCCATCCTTCTCGCGCTCGCCTCGCCAGACGAAGTCGCTGTGAAGGCCCTCACGCTCACCTTTGGCAACACGACGCTCGATCATGCCTACGCCAATGTTCTTCGCACCGGCGCCGTGCTACAACGCCATCTTGCTGACCCAAACACTCCCGAAGACGTCAAGCACCAGTATCGCAACTTCCAGGCGGATGCTGAGCCCATCATTGTAGCGAGTGGGTCCACAGGGCCTCTGGAGGGCAAGATGATGACCGCTTCCTACTTTCATGGTCGAGATGGGCTCTCTGGTCTTCACTGGCTACCTACCAATCCGTTTCCAGTGCCAGAAGACGTACCCGCACCACTGGCACCGACAGACAAGCACGCAGCAGACGTCATTCTCGATGTTATCAAGCAGCACCCACCGAACACAGTCCGGATCGCAGCTCTAGGCCCGCTGACGAACCTAGCTGCTGCATTCCGCAAAGACCCTGAAACATTTGCCAAAGTAGGTGCGATATCGGTCATGGGCGGGGCTTTTGATGTTCCTGGCAACACTTCCCCTGTAGCAGAGTTCAATTGGTACGCGGATCCATACGCCGTCAAGGTGCTCATCGATGAAGCACCAAGGCATGCTGCATTGAGAGGCAAACGGCTTCCCCTCCAAGTTCTGGCGTTGGATATTACGAGCAAACACACAGTGCCGTACTCAAGGCTTGTCAAGGCTACTTATGAGATACCGGACGACACTCCACAGCGTGCAAGCCACCTGGAAAAGTTCATCGGCACGT
Source organism: Ustilago crameri (assembly GCA_024271935.1). Taxonomy (NCBI): domain Eukaryota; kingdom Fungi; phylum Basidiomycota; class Ustilaginomycetes; order Ustilaginales; family Ustilaginaceae; genus Ustilago; species Ustilago crameri. The sequence continues at coordinate 970,903 of JANBMJ010000003.1, read as the reverse complement.
TTCTCACCCACCCAAGGGCGTTCACAAACAACCTGGTCGCTCCTGAAGAATTCCACCCCGACAAGCATGACAACTTTGAGGCTCACGATCCATTAGCGGTCGCTCATGCGGTGTTTGCTCCCATGCCAGGAACCTCTAGCAACGGGAATGGGTGGAAGCACAGCGAGAGGACCTTCCAAATTGAAACTGCAGGTGAGTTGACGAGAGGATTCTGTGTGGTCGACAGGAGATTCCAGGGCAAGACCAGAAGCAAGAATGCAGGCGGCAATAGAGCCGAGGAGGCAGAGAGGTTGCATACTATTGAGAACCCTGACGTGCCTGTGCACCCAACGGAAGCCGATGTCGATGAAGAGGCATCGCCTATCGGTGTAGTAGATGAAGTCGTAGGTACACCAGGGACGGAGTGGTTCGCCAAAATGTTCCTCGAGCGTATTGGACTGTAGACAGTCAATGTATCAGAGCAATTCTAGATGCAGATTTTACGAACAGACACCAATGAGAAGGAACTACCTAGCATGAAGGTGAGGACCATTGTTCCGATTTGGAATCGGGTGAACCGCCCCGATCCGGCTGTTCCGGTCGTGCTTTTTCACGCCCGGTTATGCTCGCCGCCGATTTCGTCACATCGCGTCCGTCATAGGTCGGTAACCCTTTTGGCAGTCCGGCTCTGAACAGCGCCTGAAAAAGCCGGTTCACTTTTTGGAGCTTGCTTCATCCCGAGACAGCGCATGACTCCCATCTCTCCACAGACTGACCATATGATGTTATATGTTTACCTTCAATATGATGACTGGACGTTCCGACGAGTGTTAGCGTTCAGCGAATTGTGTCTTTTATAGTGAGATGTGGGTCTGAAGACAGGCAAGGCCGGGGTGATATGCAGGATAAAAAAGTTGCGGGGGGACGTGTTGGACGACAACGAATTTGGGCCTGAAAGTGCGCTCTTCGTCGCGTGCCTGAGTGCCAACTTGTGTCTCTGGGTGCGCTTGCTCCACAGATTTCGTGCATATTTCCCTTTCGGTTATGGCACCGAGCGAGCATAACCTCTTGGCTGCCGCTGCTGTACCTCCTCCTTCCCGGGACTCGCCCAAGGATCGACACATTGCTAATCCCTAATCTCTCCGAAGTCCCTCTTTGACATTGCCTCCCTTCCATCATCTCTTTTTTGCTGTACACGTCGCCCGAGCTAGCACGCCGCCGGTCTTTATTCGAAGCACGCCAAACCCAACCTTGTCAACCTCTCGAAAGATAACGCAACAATGTCTGACGACTCTTTCATTCACGCTTGCGCCGGCGGTGTCGGTGGCATGGTCGCCATGACCGCTACCTACCCCTTGGTGGGTATCTCGACGCGTGCGGCGGTCGAATCGAGCAAGAACCCCGAAGAGCCTATGGTCAAGGCCGCCCTCAACATCCTTCAGCAGGAGGGCGTTGCGGGTCTCTATGCCGGCTTGAGCTCCAGTCTTATCGGCATTGGTGTCACCAACTTGTAAGTCGCTCCCTTTCTCTTTGCCTTGTCGCAGTAATGATTCTGTGACTCCTTTATGTTTGGACGCTTGCTAACGATCATATGGCCGATTTGTGTCCTCAGCGTGTACTACTTCTTCTTCGAGAAATGCCGAGAGACCATCCTCAAATCCAAAGCCAAGGTCGCTGCCGCTGCTGCCACCACTGCCACTGCCACCATCGCCAACGGCGGTGCGCTCACTACCTTCGAGTCCATCCTCGCCGGTCTTATCGCTGGTACGGCGACCACTGTCTCGACAAACCCCATCTGGATCGTCAACACTCGCCAGACTGTCCGGGTTGGCGCTTCTGACCCAAAGGTCGCCGCCAAGGCCGCAGTCACTAAGAAGCTCGGCTTCCTGCAGACGATGCAGAAGATCATTCGCGAGGAGGGTGCTCTCGCACTGTGGAAAGGTCTCGGCCCGGCACTCGTGCTTGTCATCAACCCGGTGCTGCAGTACACTGCGTTTGAGCAGCTCAAGAACTGGGTCGTTAAGTCGCGTCTCGCACGCGCTAACGGCGGCAAAGTCAGCCTCAGCGACTGGGACTTCTTCTGGCTCGGTGCACTTTCCAAGCTCTTCGCCACGGGTCTCACCTACCCTCAGATTGTGATCAAGAGCAGACAGCACGCGGGTAGCAGCAAGGGCGCAAGCACCAATATCTGGACCGCCATGACCGAGATCGTCCAGAGAGAGGGTATTGCAGGGCTGTACAGGGGTATCACCAGTAAGCTCCTCCAGAGTGTTCTCACGGCGGCGATCCTGTTTGCAAGCAAGGAGAGGGTGTTCAACATCACCAAGGCTCTCATCGCCCCAGTCGCCGCTGTGCCCGTCAAGAAGTAGAAACCTCCTCTGTAATTCTTCTATCTGGAGCATTGCTTATCCGCGCTCACTTTCACCAGATCCTCATCTCCTCCTGTATTTGACCGAAATGACCACAATAAAAGATCACGCCTCCCGCTTTCATACCAGTGCAAGTCTTTGAGATATCCTACAATCCTTGTATTGATTCTGTATTACGTGTTTTGTACATTTCGACTGTTATCGAGCCGTCTAAGATCCGCGGTACGTCGTGTACGAGAATGGCGAAAGCAGGAGCGGGATGTGGTAGTGCGGATCTGGGCTCTCGGAAAGCTGGAACAAGATCTGCCATTACAAAACGCAAAGATTCCTCGTCCTTGTCAGCCTCTCTTTATATCTCTTCCGGCTAGAAAGTCTTATCGCAGCTACTCACCTCGACCTGGGGATAGAACGTCGCTCTCCCCGCCTTTTCAAAGTACTCTCCCGTGTAGAAGACCATCTTGTACACGCCCTTCGACACGAGCACCTCCTTTGCCTCGTGGCCTGCCATTAGAACGGGGCATCGTCCATCGTTGTTGGTCGCACCGGTTGCCAGGATGCGAAATTGGGAGTTGAGCGGCGAAAGCGCTTCGAGCTGGACGCGGACGTTGGCGGCGGGCTTGCCGAGCGTCGAGTCGAGCACGTGACAGGTGATCGGCGATTTCGACATCCTCAGCGAGTTCTTATTGCGAAGCGGAAAGAGGGAGGAAGGTGGTGATGATGGAGGAACAGGGGAAGGAAACGATAGCGACAAGCACAGACCAAAAATCCCAAGCGGGGCAGATTCCGAACCCTGAAATTCCACATTGCACGCCTCGGATTTCGCCGAACGCAACGCCAGGACGACCTGCATCAGGGATTTATACTTCTCAAAAGCTCACTACTTCTTCTCTCCGCACGAGCAAGCGGGCAATCACTTTCAGACGTACGGAACAAAGAAGGTATGGGCATGACGATGTCATTGCTTGCGGCTTGGAAGCTATCAATCAAAGATGATCTTCAAGCCCATATGCCTGACAAACAAGGCCGTCATCCCGAGACTGATGCATGCTGGGAGAAGATCGAGTCGAACCACCGAGAAGATCCACAATGTGCCTAGTGGAGCTACGCGCTGCACCACCGTGTCGTAGTCGGACTGCAGGAAAGAAAGTCAGATGTAAAGCGGTCAGAAAGAGAAGGACGAAGGAAGCAGGCGAAAGAGGTTCGTTCCGGAACTTACCTTGTTGACGATGTAGATGAGTCCGCAGCCACAGGAAGAGCAGATGAAGAAGAGTAGAGCCTGGATGAGGTCTTGACGCTTGGATGTGAGGTCTATCAAGATGAGAGTAGATGAACAAGTCAGACTGGCGTACCTTATGCCAAACGACGTTGCAATGAGCGAGACGCTTACTATAGTTGATGAATAGCGCAAGCACTGAGCGCATAGACGAAGCAGCAGTTAGTCAAAAGGAAAACAATGGGTGTCAGAGAACACTCCTGAGCAAAGGGACACCACATGTCGTAAACTCACCAGGTAGTGCCTTGATCAATCTGATGCCCTCATCAGCAAACCCAACCGTTTCTCCATACTGTTGCCTCACCAACACATCCAACAATGTGTACATGAACCCAAACGGCATCGTCCAGATCACCAGGTCCAGCACACTCTCCACTCCTGAGCTCATTTCCGTCGCCTGCTGCTCCGCCAACAGCTTTGCCGCTGTATCATCGCCGTCCAGCTCGTGGTCCGAAGCTACTCCATAGTCGTCGTCCGAGTCTTCGTCCTGCTCGTCGTCCTCTTGCACCTCTTTGACGCCAGCGACCTTGCGCTTACGTGGTTTGGAGCGGTTCATCTCGTCAAGCTGAGCTTGCGCCTGGTCCATGGTGACGAAGTCTTTTGGTAGGCCGAGCTTTTCGATAACTCCCGACTTGTAGAGGATCTGCTCGCGTTCGTCCTGCGTCAAGCCGGCCGACTTAGAGGTGGAAGCGGATGGTCGAGCATTGTCGCTGTCGGAGCCGTCTTGGATCTCTGTGAGCTTTGCCATTGTGAGGTGTTCCAGTGCAAAGCTGGTGGCGGTGATGATGATGGTGAAAGTGCTGATTCAGAAGAGTTCGGAAGAGCCGAGGAAAGAAAAATGTGGAGACTGTGCTCAGACCAACACACGCGAGCTCACACGATCAACCCAACACTCACTCAAAATTTGGACCCTGAACTTTTCCACCACAACCTCTCTTCCCATTGTCACATACAAAATCAACCATAACTCATGAAAGGATCAATCGGGATGGAACAGGAAGCCTGTCATTGGTGGGTCGTTGATGCAGGACGCTGACTCGTGAAGGAGACATGTTTATCGTAGAGCAGAACAGAGAAGAGTCGTTCGAGCATGATAGGCCAGGGAGAATCGAGGTGGCAGATTAGGCCTCGCAGTCACCGTCATCGGAGCCGCCGCCATTGCCGCCGTCACCACCTTTGCCACCATCACCACCATCACCACCGCTGCCACCGCTGCCGCCATAGTAACCGCCAGAGCCGCCTGAACCTCCGTTGCCACCGTCGCCGCCGCGACCCCCCTTGCCGCCACTGCCACCGTAGCCAGGGTGAGGAGCGTATCCTTCAGGACCGTCATCACCATCGCCACCATCGCCGCCGCGACCCCCCTTGCCGCCACTGCCACCGTAGCCAGGGTGAGGAGCGTATCCTTCAGGACCGTCATCACCATCGCCACCATCGCCGCCGCGGCCACCGTTGCCACCGTTGCCTCCTCGGCCGCCGTTTCCTCCGTAGCCACCGGGAGGGTAGCGAGGTCCGTGACCACCGTGGTGGCCGTAGCCTCCATAGGGGGGGTGGTAAGGGCCACCTGGACCTCCAGAGCCTCCGTTGCCACCGTAGCCTCCAGGTGCGGGGGAGGGAGCGTAGCCGTCCGGGCCGTCGGGACCATCGGGACCATCAGGACCATCAGAGCCACGCGGGCCACCGTAGCCAGGACCACCGTAGCCAGGGTAACCAGGCGCCCACGAGTGGTAGGGGTGCCCGTAGTAAGGATAACGCCAGCCAGGGTGGCCAAATCCGATGGACTTGTCAAAGCCGACATGGGCATGAGCATTGTCGCCGTACAAACCGAGCGGGAAGCCGCCGAGGCCTAGATCAACATCGGCCTTGGCATGAGCGTTAGCTCCGCCGTTCAGAAGACCAAACGTCCTCTTCTGCAGCGTCGAAGCGTGGTGATCGTGTGGAACTCCAGCGTCACCACCAGAGTGGTAGCCACCGCCATAGTGGTAAGGCTTTCCGTGGTAGACGCCGTGCTTGCTGATCTCGCCATCGCTGTGGCTACCTCCACCAGCATGCTTACCGAAGCCGTCGGCGTGCCAGTGCTGACCACCTGCGTACTCGAGCTGACGAGGATGCTGCTTATGGAGCTCGGCACCAGACTTGAACTCGTGCTCAGCCTTGAAGCCGCCAGGGTGCTTGTGCGAGGCCGAATCCTTGTACTGCTGGCCGGCCTTGAAGTCTTTGCCCTTGCCAGAGAAGTGGATGCCGCTGCCAGCAACGAACCCGGCAGAGCCCTGGGGCAGCCCACCCTTGTGCTGAGAGCGAGGGTCGTTGTAGCCAGCACCAGACTTGTGGTCGGTGCTGATCATGTAGTCGTGGTGCTTGGCAGCAGCAGGAGCGGCGGCTCCACCGGGTACGGCTCCGGCAGAGGCGGACATCGAGGCCATGGCGAACATGACGCCCACCAAGAGGGTGGAGGAGAGGCGAGTCATCTTGATGACAGTTGCGCCGAGATTATTCTGAAACCGAGAGGATGCTTTGGGATCAAGAAGACGGTGTGAGAAAGACCAGGTGAGAGGGGAGTGAGTGAGTGAGTGAGATGTGGTGAGGGTGAGTGATTCCGTCTCGAACTGGGCAGGTAGATATACCTCTGGACGGTCATCGGCGAAGACCCAAAGGAGGTAGGTGCTGGTAGCGACAGCAGTCGAGTTGTTCTCTGCAGTTGACTGGTCAGGGAGTCTAGTGATGAAGACATGGTGATGGCACCTCAGCAAGTCGTGATGGGTGCTGGCAGAATTTTCAGCCCGTGGCGATCCTTGCACTGCCGGCAGATGATGTGTGGACTACGCCTACGGACATATGCATCTGTCATCGAATCCTGGGCGCTCAGAGCTAGTTTCTCGTCTTGTCTTGTCCCTCTCTTGCTTCTGCGGAAACGCGATGAAGAAGGGACCGTGCACGACACTTTTCCGCACACAGCGACTCCATGTTCTAATGATACGCCGCTTAGACCTTCGCTTTATAATGAAAGTGAAGGTGCCCAAAGCAGCGCACAGACAAATGAGGAACGTGCACAGACGCCCTTTCTCATCTCCACTCAGTCCATCGGATCTTCGATTGATGTTCGACGCGTATCGACGAGCGAGTCTTCTTGCTGATGAGACGAAGGAGGGGTCTTGGCGACGCACTCTCATCACATTGGGTGGGTGAAGACCACGGCGAATGGATCAGATCCTTCGTTCCTCACTATCGAAATGATAGAGGCTCAAGCACCGATAACACCTGGCTCCCGAAGCGGGTCCGACGATCACACACTTTAGGAAACCGCTCGGGACAAAGGTGGGAATAAACAAGTGTGAACATTGCGAAGAGACAATAGGAACAAATTTGCTTGCTTTGAGCGACACAGAAAGGGCGAGCTGGATCTCGAAACCGATTGGGGAGTGAAGAGATAACAGTGGGCCAAAGTAACCGAACAAGTATCAAAGGCCATGTGAATGGCCGTCGTCGACCATAATCGAAGAGAACCAGAGGAGAGACTCGAGAGAATGAAACCTGCGTGCCAGAATGCTACACGATGAGTGACAGGGTGAGCCTACTCGTCGTCTTCTGCAGCATCAGCGGCGTCAGCAATGCGACGGCCACCGCCGCGACCGCCGCCATAGCCACCGCCACCACGGCCTCCGCCATAGCCCCCACCTCCCCGTCCTCCACCGTAGCCTCCGCCGCCGTAGCCTCCACCGCCATGGCCTCCCTGACGAGGCTCAATCACATCGCGCTTCTCGTTGGTGAGCGCATCCTCGTCAGCCTCGACAAAGCGTCCTCGTCCATAGCCTCCCCCACCCCAACCTCCACCACCACGTCCACCACCATATCCTCCACCTCGACCGCCGCCATATCCACCCCAACCGTATCCACGATCTCCATAGCCTCCATGACCCCAACCTCCACCGCCCCAGCCTCCACCATAGCCATCACCGTGGCCACCACCACCGCGCCAACCCTGACGGGGCTCGATCACGTCTCGCTTCTGGCTCGTGTTCTCCTCATTGGCGTCAACATCAGCCTCAGCCGCACGGCCATAGCCCCAGCCTCTCGACACGCATCGACGCCAATACCAGTCCCAGTAGTAAGGCCAGCGGCACCAGCCATAACCACCGCCACCGTATCCACCACCACCGTATCCACCACCTCCATACTGCCTAGCTTCGAGTACACTGTCCGCGGCAGCATCGCCTTCTGCAACACCATGGCGGGTCCAGAGCTCGCCCGAGGTTGTCTCAGAGTCAGCGTTGACGTCGCGAGGAAGGATAGTGTCGGAGACGTCTCGAGTAGAAATATCGTTGGCAGCTTCCTGAGGAACGACGGCGGCCGAGACGCTCGGCGAAGCCGTGCCCATAAACCCCAGAGCGGCAGCGAGAACGAGAAGAGAAGAGATTCGAGCCATGTTTGCGACGATAAGATATGTGAAGTGAAATCGCTGTTGATTCGAGGGTCTGGGTAGGAATTGAAAGGAATCGGAGGACTGGAGAGGATCTTTCGACAAGGGAAGGGATGGCAAACACAGTTGAGCGAGCGATGCTTGGAAACCCCTCCTCTTTTATGTCTTTTCACTGCCTCGCTTCTCTGAGTCAATGTGCCGGATGCCTTGTCAGTGGCTCTACCAGGGATGACGTTGAACTTCTGTTCCAACAAAAGCAGAGCTTGAGGTCCCTGTCCGTGCGGTTAGCCCTTGTCGACATGACTGCTGCAGTGCAATCACGTCCTTGTCGCCTTCTGCCGACACGGCTCTTCTTCATGGTGCAATTTCGTTGCTTCGCTTTGATCCTCTGACTGCTTTCACAGCCAAGCTTTGCCGCAGCGTGTCCTGCTGAAGTTCGAGTCTCGCTAAGGAAATATCCAGCTTCCTCCGAGAATCGTCAAGACGCGGGTCACTGCTGCTTGGCTAAGCTTCGTACACCTCGCGGGTACTCTTTGTGAATCGAGATGGAGGCTGACTCAAAGTCATGCTAGTTGGAGGATCGAGTTTCAGGCTCGTGTTGCTACGGCTGCGCCTGTTTCCACTTTGAGGCTACGATTGAAATGCCACTTACCGGTGACCACTCCCGCTCCATGTGCCTGTGTATCATCTACACTCCGCAAAGTGGCCTGACTCTGGATCCGTCTGACCCGAAATCAGAGGGAGTGGCTTAAAAGCGGACCATGCTCTTTCTTGACAAAGTATCTGCAGGCTAGGTTTCTGGCCACTGCCGTCGGAGGGCAAAGTTGGCTGATCACGTCAGGCCATCATGCTCGTCCGCGTGGCTGCAAGTATGTGTGAGCGTAAGTCGCCGAGATATCCGCCATGTGGACTGTTCGGAACCGATATTGATTACCTTGATACAGGGAGGTTGGGCCTTATCGACCGCCACTCACGGTTGCTATAAACAGCAGATCGGTGTCTAACTGTCAATGACCTTGGGACGCGTGGCTTGTTCTTTGTTCACATGGAGAGTGGCGCCATCTGTCAGCTGTCTGGGTACACCTTTTTCCGAGAAGGACCAGGCACCAGCATGATCTCACTGTGGACAAGGAGAACCGCGCTTCCGTCGGAGAGGCGCCGTGACTCATTTGCTAATTGGCTAAAAGTCATGGTCCAGACCTTGTGTGTTGCCGCAGTCACCGATTTGGTAGGTAGCAACATACGAGGCACATGGAAGAAAATGTATCCTTGTTGAGCACAGACCGAGCTGAGTCATAAGAACGCTTGCGTGCTGAGTGGTTCGAAGGTGATCTCCCCAAGACGGTCTCCTGTGGGCCATGTGATTTCAACGAAGCGACTGCTAACGATGGCTTAGGACAAAGACTTCAGTCAAGTGATCACGATATAAATGCAATACCGAGCTGAAATCACATCAAGCAGCTTCTTAGCGCAGTAGGTAGCGCGTTGGGCTCATACACCCGATGATATCCTTTCCGCTCTCGAGCAGTGATACCCAAAGGTCGTCGGATCGAAACCGACAGAAGCTACTTTTTTGCCCTTCTCTTTGTGACTGATTTTGGTGAATTTATCGCAGACTGTGCAGATTGTGGTCTTGTTTTGGCAACGTGGAGGAGCGAGGAGGTTCCGAGGAGCGTGTGTGAGCATTTGTGTGGAGGATGCGGATTGTAACTCGAGACGTGAGCTGGAAAAAGATGGAATGTGGGCAAGTTGGAGAGCTGCATGCACGCTTTGACCAACCTTCCATCCAACGTAACGGGAAACACCTTTCCGTCCACGCTCCATCATCTTTGCTTTCTCCGAGTACAGGCAAGCCACAAGACTTCCATACACCAGCACCCGAAGCTTCCACCAGCAGATAAGGGGATTCCACAACTTCTGCAGAGGCCCAATATGCAGTCAACAATCCAGCAGATGACGCACAACCTGCCGCTCTTCATCCAGAAGCCAGCGATCGCGCTCATCGGTCAAGAGTGCTACACCACCCTCATCTACAATGTCGACTTCACCTCGACGCACTGTGTCAAGTATGCGATCTCGAAAGCGCTCGGTATGGGCATCGTAGTGTTCGGGAGCATCATGAAGATCCCGCAGATCCTCAACATCGTCAACAGCCGCAGCGCACGAGGCATCTCGCTCTCTATGTACACGCTCGAGGTTATGGCCTACACCATCTCCCTCGCCTATGCAGTGCGATATCGACTGCCTTTCTCGACGTATGGTGAAAACCTCAGCTTGACCTTGCAGAACATGGTCATTCTGCTGCTCGTCATCGCGTACACTGCGGACAAGCGCACTGGTCGTGTCGACCCCGCTGCTCACTCAACCAAGATCACCATCGCTGCAGCCATCATGGCCCTCGTCTCGCTCGCATTGGCCACCCCGGCCGTCGTCCCGGCATCAACGCTCACGTTCTTGCAGGCGTGCACGATCCCAATCTCGCTCGCATCCAAGGTCCCGCAGATGCTTGAACTGTACAAAGACAAGTCGCGCGGCCAGCTCAGCAGCATTGTCGTCTTTGCACAGCTGCTCGGTACTGTGGCCAGGGTGTTCACAACTATGACCGAGACGGACGACAAGCTGCTGCTGTATGGGTTCGGCCTGGCGACGCTGTTCAATGCGGCGATCGCAGCGCAGGTGGTGTACTACTGGAATGGAGACAAGGCGCTGGAAGCTCAGAAAAAGCGCGATGGAGAAAAGCTTGGACTGCACTCGTCTAAGGGCAGTGTAGCGAACGACGAGCCATTCAGCGTCAGCACCCACGGCCCGTCCAAAAGCCGTGGCAGGAAGCTCGATTAGTCCCTTCTTGGGTCTCATCTAGGATCCTGGATTGTTCCCCTAAATTAATCGATACAGGCTCTCTGAGAGTGACCCGTTTGATAGGAGAGAAGAAAGGCGAAGAGCGTTGATTCATTAGAGCGTCAAGTCATGAGTATATGTGCTTTTATGCGGGTATCAATATGAGTCGTTAATCTTGTCTGCTCCGTGTCTAGGCTTCGCCCTTGATGCGACGCTTGTAGGCTTCTGGGCTCTCGAACTTCTTTCCAAGCGACCACATTCCTATCTTGCGTCGTTTTGCTTTCGTCTCGGCTCTTTCTAGTGCGCTTAGCCCTGTTGTTGACTTACGCCAGAACTTGGCCCACCACGTTGCATGGCCGTAGTCCGCACCTGCCGCTCTATATACCGTCGCTAGGCCTTCCTTGACCATGGCTAACGACACGTTTGTCTTGCCAAAGATGTATGGAGGTTCCCAAACGTACGGCGTTGCGACAAGTCGTTTGTACTGGTCGATGTGGGAAAGGTAGAGCCACACGAGCTTTCCTGAGATGTCACTCCCGCTCGCTGAGGAGGAAGAGCTTGTGTTGCTGTTGGAACCGAAGAAGCTCCACTTGGGAGGGGTAGTGTTGTCCGGCGAGCTGGAAGACTGCACCATTTTGGTGAGAAACTCCTTGGCTTCTTTCGAGTATGGCTGTGCGGGCTTCCCAAAATGCGCGCTCTCGGGTGCGTCGACACCGGCGATGCGCACAGAGATGGTCTCGCGCACGAGTTTTGTCTTGCCGCCCGACTTTGTGCGCGAAGTGCGTGGAGGCCAAGGATAGAGGAAGTCACGCAAGAAAGGCGGGCCAGGAGTATGGTGGAAGCGAAAGCCATCTGCGTCGCCTACAGTGACCACGCGGCCGACCAATACTTTGCGATAGCGAAGAACCGCAGGCGTCACGTATTCTGCATTTGGAATGCGCCGGAAGTATCTCCACCATAAGACTCCACAAAGGGATGTGGTGGTGATCCCAGCGACAGCGGCACCGACCGGATTACTGAGGATGGTTGAGGCGATGCCAGACGATTGCTCCACAACTGATCGTATTGTTATCTTCCTCTGATTGTTCTCGATGGTTGATGCTGACGCCATGATTGAGCTCTGTGGTGTCTGTGGAGTTGAACGAGATGTGGAAGCAGCAGAACGAGTGGTAGAAGAAGTTGAAGGAGCTGGCTGTGGGGCTGAGCTCGATGTTGATGCGTTACTATTCGGCCATAGTGAGATCATCATTGCCGTCTGGCTTTGTTGATATGATGAGCTTCGGACAATATGATGGTTGAATGCGAAAGAGTGAAGAGTTCAGGAACGCTCAGGCCCAAGCATGGGTATCAGCAGATACAGATTCTAATGTGGAGTTTGCACGGAGCTCGCCCAAATTAACACAGGCCAAATTTCAGCAAAGCACAAACACTAGAGACCAACACTTGCGCGCCTGCAGCCAATTTGCATCGCTCGATACTAGTTGATATATGATAACACCGGCTATGTGAGGAACATATATGTCTGTACGGTGGCTGTTGACATCTGCGGCCATAGAACCTTGAAAGCACCGCATCCCGTCCGATCTGCGAAGTTAAGCAAGGTATCGCCTAGTCAGTACTGCGGTGGGGGACCACGCGGGAATCCTAGGTGCTGCGGTTCTTCCTTTTTTTTTTTTTTTTTTTTTTTTTTGCAAGATTCTTGAATGTTAGGTCAAGCTTCCTTTCGAACATTGTTGCAGCCGAATATGACCAGATCTTCTGATGGCTTCGATGTACCCTGACCGGCACCGGATTGGGTGAGAGAACGATTCAGCATCCTGCACTAGCCCGTGGAGATGAGGCTTGAACGGCGTGGGGTGAGGTTTGAGTTCAACCGCAGAGCTCGAATATGAGTCGGATGTCCGTAAATTTTGAGAATGGATTGCCGTTGCAGTGGCTCGGCGTTCCGGCCCACGCAGTGATGCCTTGAAGCGATTTGGAAAGAGTCAAGAAAATATCGATCGAGAAGACGCCGGTCTCATGCCATGTGGAGTAGAATAAGGTGGTCGGTGCATTTTTGAGCTCAGTCTTCTCTTGGGTTGCATATAGAATACCTTCCCTTGGAACCTCGCCATACTCGGTCCACCATCCAGCGCAAGCCTCAAACATCTGGCTGATATCCAAGCATGTCTTCTCCAATCCCAGTCTGCGTGGTTGGCTTCGGCAACTCGGCCCGCACTTTCCATCTGCCCTTCGTGCAGGCTCTCCCCCAGCTCTTCACGCTGCACTCAATTCAGCAGCGACCGAGGACCTCGGCCAACTCGTCGTCTGCTGATGCATCGAAGCTGTATCCCAACGTCAAGATCTGCCCCGACTTCGACTCGGTGCTCACCACCCTGCCTGCTGGTGGGTTGGTCATCATCACAACCACGAACGACACCCACTTTCCCTTCGCCAAGCGCGCGCTCGAGGCTGGCTTCAACGTTCTTGTCGAGAAGCCCGTCGCGACCAACACTGCTGATGTTCAGACCCTCATCGACCTGCAGGAGAAGACGGGCAAGCTGTGCGCTGTCTACCAAAACCGCCGCTTCGATGGCGACTTCCTGACGATCCAGAGCCTCCTGGCTAACAAGGGTTCAGAACCGTCTGCCCTCGGAGTTCCCACCTACTTTGAATCGCGCTTCGACCGTTTCCGGCCCTTCGCAAAGGGCGGATGGAGGGAGCAAGTCGATCCTGACACTCAAGGTGGTGGAATGCTCTGGGACCTGGGATCGCATCTCGTCGACCAAGCCCTTTTCCTCTTCGGCCCTCCCGAAAGCGTCACCGGCTTCGTCCGAAACCAACGCAACCAGGGTCCCCAAGCCGTTGACGACGACTGGCTTGCCATCCTCAACTACCCCTCCACTGCCGCATTGCCACCCTCCTCACCTGGCGCGGGATCCAAGATCGGAGGTCTGCGTGTGAGCCTCGGCGCGACTTGCCTTTCCTCTCACGTGGATGCCGAGCAGCCAAGGTTCAGGGTCGAGGGCACCCGTGGATCCTACGAGAAGCGAGGAACAGATCCTCAGGAGAACCAGTTGAAGCTCGGCTGGACGCCCTCGAGCCACCCGGAGGAGTTCGGCGTATACTCTGAAACCAAGGACCCGGACACGATCAGGCTAGGCAGGCTGACAACGATGGGCACCACTGACGGAGATCTTTCGGCTCCTGGCCCCGGAGGCGCAGTACCAAAGCAGCCTACACTGGTGGCTGCCAACATTCCCACTCTGCCAGGAAGGTACATCGATCTGTTTGCCAACGTTGCCGCAGCGATCCATGCTGGCCAGCAAGCGGAACAGGCAGGCAAGAATGCAGCAGAGGCGATCAGGGCCGTTTCGCTGGTTGGCGTAGAAAGGACGTTGAACGCCGTCAAGCTCATTAGGCTGATCAGGGAGAGCAGCCAGCAGGGAAAGACCTTGCAATGGGCTTAAGCTTGCACACTACCCCAATGCTGAATAATGAATCAATTCTGATCACAATGCCAGGCAAGGCGCTTAAGTTGTGTCTTCCGTAGTGAGAAACGAGGGGTATGTTTTATTGATGCCAAATGGCTTTTATGCGCTGATCGGCTCAGCTGAAGCATCGTTTCCCCACTGCTGCGGGACATCCGACATGCTGAACTTCCAAGTGCCTCCAGCGAGCAGATCGGACCACTTGAGCTTCGGTTTGTCTACCGAGCGCCCGTTGACTGTGAGGCTCGACACGTACACATGCTCGTCGTTTGAGCCTGATGCCTCGATCCGAAGCTTTGCGCCCTTTGTTTCTTGCGCCCTTCCATCTTTGTGGTGTATGTAGCGTGGCGGAATCTCAACCTCCATACGCTCGAAGAACGGTGAGGAGACGACATATTCGCCCGAAACCGGATTGACTGGGTAGATGCCCATCGAGCTGAACACATACCATGCGCTCTGCTGTCCGCAATCCTCATTCCCAGAGTATCCATCGGGCTGGTCGCTGAAGCCTTCATGCGAGATGTCTCTGACCAGCCGCTGCGTTTTGCTTGCCTCGCCCAATAGAGCATACAAGTAAGGAATGTGATGCGAAGGCTCGTTCGACTGGTCGTTGTGGCCCTCGCCAAAGTGGCGGTCAAGCAAGGCGACGAGCTTGTCCCGACCACCAACGAGTGTTGCGAGCCCAGGAACGTCTTGCACTACGTCGAACGAATAGTCGAAGCTGTTGCCTTCCGTAAAGCCCTCCTGCCGTCCCTTGGGATCGGATAATGGCTGAACAAGGAAGGTGCCGTTTTTCAACCGCGCAGCCATGAGGCCTTGATCGTGGTCGAACACGTGGCAATAGTTCTTGCTGCGATTGTGGAAGAAGACTGCGTCCGAAGGCTTGTCGAGTAGCTCGGCAAGCACGGCGATGGCGTGATCGTCGTAAGCATAGTCAAGGGTACGGCTAGTCGACTCAGCCCATCCATCCAACGGCACGTAGCCTGATGCATTATAGAAAGTGAGGCCGGCACGCACCTCCAATGGGGTGTACTCCTCGCGATCTTCATACCGCAGCTCGTCTTCCCTTTCTGGCGGCACCATCCCATCCTTTCGAACCGCCTCCCGCGCCTTGTCTAGGTCGAATCCAGTAACGCCTTTGACGGCAGCCTCAGCTATGAGTGAGTCGGCGTGGGTCGAGATCATGATGTTTGTTTCTGCCAGCGTCGACCACATGGGTAAGAATCCTGACTCGTCGTAGATATCGAGTAAAGACCGCACCATGTCGACCACTCGCTTGGGCTCGAACAGGATCAGCAAGTTCCACTGCGCGCGGTAAATGTCCCAGATCGACCACGATTGGTACCGTTGCACCCCTTCCTTGACCTTGCGCACGCTGTCTGTGTAGCCAGAATAGTAGTGATACTGGTGCTTATCCTCGCGGTCGTGACGAAGTATCGAAGGGAAGTCCTGGCTCGTGACACTCCCGTCGCTGTAAGGAATGGGCTCTGCGTGCTCGGCAGGATACTGCGAGGCGTGAAAGATCCCAGTGTAGAGAATGCGCTTCTGCTCTTCGCTGCCGCCCTGCACCTGAATCCGATCCGTTTTGCTCTTCCAAGCGTCAATAAGCTCGTCGACAACGTCTTCTATGGATGCATGATCGGGCAGTTCGACGTCAAGATTGTAGCGAGCTTGCTCTTCCGATATTAGGCTGAGTCCCATGCGCACACGCACTTTGGTGGTATCAGCAGGGAAGCGGACGAAAGCATACACGCCCAGCTCATTCCATCGCGCCCGCTCTTGTGGATGAATCGCAATGCCGGTTGCGTTCGTGTGGGCGGTACCGACACCATCAGATGGGAAGCCTGCAATCCACTTGTCCGCTGCGGAGGAACGCTGGTATTCAAAACGGTACACAAAGTAGCCTTTGAACCCTGGGGCCTCATGCGGGCCGAGACGATAATCCATCCTCTCAGTGTTGTATCCCGATACTTCTCCACGTTTGACGTCGATCCGAACGGCACCGCGCCATTGCTCTCGAGAAGCCTGGATGCCAATGTATGGACCCCAGGTGGAAGGCTCATTGTCATCGTGTGATAAGCCAGCCTTGTGCTGGGAGGGATAGGTGTACTGCACCATGGCTGCACGGCTCTTCCCAGCGAGCTCGGCAAATATATCGTGGCCAGTATCGGAAGAGTTACCCATGCGAACGGCATATTTGAACGGCGACACGAACTCCTGCTCCCGCTTGAAAGTATGGCCTCTCTCGTGCTGGCATAGCTTGACGTCGCCGTACCCGCCAAAGACTGTTGCAAAGCCGTAGTCGCCCATCCAGATGGCCGGCTGCCGCGAGGCGAGGAAGCCGATATTGACCGTGTCGTTGTCATGATATGCGCACCCAGAAACCAGATTCTCCCGAGTCATCGGTGCTGTACGAACACCGGCAAAGGGGAGTGCGACAGACGGTACCATGCCTCCATACTCGGAGGGGTCTGGGCCGTTCGTGCCTATTCGTGGATCGACCCATTGCAAGGTGCCGATCCGTCCTTTGTAGCGTGCAGACTCCACAGCGGAGATCGTATTGGAACTCGGTTCATCCTGCTGGCAGAATGGATAGCATTGTTGAGGCTGATAGGTCTTGTCATCGAGGAGATTTGGTTCGTTGCCATCCAGTTCTGCTGAGAACGGAGCCTGCTTTGCGTTTGCATTACCGACGCCGGCCGCTACCACGAGCAGCACGCCCGTTATCGGCAGACATGCCCAGCTCCCTAGGATTCTCATCTCCAAGGTCTCGCCAGAGCGTCAAACGCTTCCTGCGGACTCGTATTGAAGGAAGATAGGGTGCGGGAAGCAAAGGCAATGGCGGCTATGAAAGATCTTCGCGACGCAAGGTCCTCGCCTTGCAGGTAGCGCCGATTTCAGGGTCTGCACCTCCACTTTTTTGTGGGAGCCGAGCTGACATGCGGCATAAGCGGATTTCTGAAGAACCGCAAAATTTAAGGTTGGTGGCACACATGTAGACACCCCACCACCATTCCCGTTGTGCAGTCGACGGCCAAACTCGGGCAGCAGACTTGTCCCTCTGTGGAACATTCAGGCTCCGCAGCCAAGAGTGGTGCCTACCACCTTGCGACCATCACGAAGATGACGGCGCCAACCGAGATCGCCAACAGACGCGTTCGCCGTCATCTTAGCTTCGATCAAGATGAAAGGACCCCTCTGCTGCCCAACACTGTTCAGTCGACGAAGTGGAATCGAAGCTCATCTTCACATTCTGGATCACTTCTCAGCTTTCTGAAGACGCACACATTGACTCCCCTTCCTGACTACGATGAGTCTTCAACGCTGCCAGCAGCCTACGTACCCCCAATGGTGCTACAGTGCATGATCTCCGGACTCGCTGATGCGTCCACCTTCAGCCTCACGCGCACATGGGTCGGCTTCATGTCGGGAAACATGGTGAAAATGGTGATCAACTCTTTCGACTGGCTCCTTCCATCCGAATCGAACACCGATGATTCCGGTGAGGCTCGCACCAAGCTCATCTCGAACGCGAGCGCTCTCGTGGGCTTCATGATTGGCTGCCAGGTCACGGCCATCTTGATCAAGCGTGTAGCCACCGACCGTACGACTCGACTCACCATTGTCCTTCTCTCACTATATCGCTGTCTTGCGACGCTCACAGTGATACTGGTCGGTGCAAAAGTTGCAGCTTTCAGACTCAGCGACTCTTTAGGCTGGCTCGTCAACGCGGTATTGGCAGCCAGTTTCGGATGCCAGTCGACGTATTCAACCAATCTTGCAACACCTTTTTCGAATACGGTCGTCTTCACAGCAACGCTGACATCGGTATCATCGGACTTGTCGCTGCCGATGCTGCGTCTCGATAGCCCGAATCGGCTCAAGATGCTTAGTATTGTCGGACTGTTGGGCGGTGGTGCACTTTCGCAGACAATCTTGAAAGTGGCTACCAAAGCATCGAGGCACGACAAGCACGAGGCTGTGCAGCATGCTCTGTTTGTCTTGGCTGGTATGGAACTGTTGCTGGCGTCGTCGTGGTTTGTATGTGGCATAGTGGACAGCTGGAAGCAATACAAGGAGGGCACATTGTCGTCGACACCGATAGACTCTGACGATGAGGATTAACACCTAGATTTTACGGCATTTTGGGTCGATCGACATGGTTGGTCTCGCTCTCAACGGAGCAAAGCAATACTTAATCTTCATTTCAACAAGCAGCCCTGTGGTACATAGATCGTAACATGATTTTGCTGTCTTTGTGTGCCAAACACTCTTTCCAGTCCAGCCTTTCTTGAATGAGTGTGCCGGCGGAAGGATGGTAGCCGCTCCTCGTACCACCCAAGCGAGCTGGCAATCTTGCCATCCACGAGTCGTTCCTGTACATCTGAGCCGATGCTGCATCTGAATTGAATAGTGCTGACTTTCCCCACAAACCTATGAGAGTAAGTTAGCCTTAGGTGTGACAAAGAAGATCTCCGAAGACAGAAACAGATTTCCGAGTGTATTTCAGTGGCCTCTTCTCTTACCCCGCATGCTCTTGGAAGCAGGCTGCACCCTGCATCCAAGATGTTCAGAACCGAGCTGCACGCCATCGCTTTGCTGCCTTTGCGAACGGAGCCGTACGAAGCTTAGACCGGCCAAAGCCGACCCGAATCCGCAGCTTTCGTCTTGCATAGGCGCAAGCTTGTTATGACGCAGCTTCCCCACGCCAGTTCGAGAAGACATGAAAATGCCGACGGCGTACCGAAATTGTTTTGCGGCTTCCATGCTCCCCACTTCTCCTAGCCGAGCTCGCCTCCGACATCGTCTCGCCTACCTCGGCCATCCTCTCAGATGTTGTTTACCCCTGCAGCACATGTAGTGCTCTTAGGCGAACAGAGGCACAAACCTCATTTCGGGAATCTCGACAATATCTCCTTGCGAAGATGCTTCCAGCACCTGGACGCTCAGAGCAGTTCGTGTGAAGAACAATTCGATCCGGACAACTGCGAAGAGTTGTCGTTAACGCTGCGATCTGGCTTAAGCAGGACTGGCTAAGCCTTGAGCATGAGGATAGCTCAGCTGACCTGACCCTGGATCTAAGCTCAGGTAGCATAGCACACGTTGAGAACTTTCTGCACATCCAAGTATGAGGCTAGCTAGGGTCAAGCTGCTCTCGAGCCTGTCATTAGTCTCATGTTCCACACAGCCACTGCTGTAAATTTCCTATAAATCTCCGGATGTTGTCTTAAGCATCCGCCTTATGCACTCCGCACTCCGCCCTCTTTTCTTTCCCAACTCCGCCGCCTTCCCCACACTCTATCAGCGGTCGATCTGCCTCCACTAGGCGATCGAATTTCTACATTCAAAAGAAGCCTTCAAATACCTCTCTTCAGTTCGTCCAGCTCGCAATCGAGCCTGTCACCATTCTTTTCAAGCAAGGACGCATCAAGATGACCTTGATCAAAGCTGCAATCTTGCCGCTGGCGCTCCAGCTTCTTTCGGCCTCGGCGGCGTTGGCCAGCCCAACACCCACGAAGACAGAGTTGTGGAGATCTGCCGTGATCGACGCAGCGAATGGCACCGATAGCTCTGCACCCAACGCGACGGCCTCATCAACTTCTTCGGCGTCTTCGTCCATGGAGACGCCTGGTTTCGTCAACAATGGTACCATCGGCAGTTACCCCTGCCTTTACCAATCGCAGATGGAAGACTCGCAGCTGATTCTGGGCTCGGGATCGACTGTGCCTGGCTCACAGTGCCCCGAAGCCCTGCCTGCGACCTACCCGAACAACCGCATCGAGCTCATCGCTCCTGATAACTCAATTCGTGCCACTTTCCAGCCGTACGGTTCTGGTGTTACAGAGCTTTGGGTCAAGGACCGATGGGGTGGATGGCGAGACGTGATTCTCGGCTACGACAACACCACTAACTGGCGCACCGATCCGATCCATCCTAACTTTGGCCCCATTGTCGGTCGCTACGCCAACCGCATCAAGAACGGTACCTTCGAGCTGAATGGTCAGACGTACAACGTTCCCAAGAATGAGAATGGCCTCGACGCTCTCCACGGTGGTGACATCGGATACGACCGCAGCAACTACACGATTCACAGCCTTAAAGCCAACGAGGTCATCTTCGAGCACATCGATCCTGATGGATTCCAAGGCTTCCCAGGTCAGGTCAACACCTTCACTCGCTTCACTCTTGGCGAGAATGCCACATGGCATATCGAGCTCAACGCCACTGCGACCAAAGAGACTCCCATCTTGCTCTCTTCTCATGTCTACTGGAACTTGGGCACATTCAACGAGACCACATCCATCCTCGACCACGTCATGCACATGCCATATGCCGACAAGTACATCAAGACGGACACGATCTTGATCCCCACTGGCCCAATCCCATCGGTGACCAACACATCGCAGGACTTCCAGACACCCACGCCCTTCTCCAAGAACTTCAACGAAACTCTCGGCGTCTGCGGCTACAACTGCACAGGCTGGGACACATGCTTTGTCATGTCGGACCCCCCTGGTTACGACACCTCGAAGCCTGTCGTCGAAGTCTACAGTCCCCAGTCTGGTATCAAGCTTTCCGTCGCCACCGATCAGCCCGCCGTGCAGGTGTACACTTGCTCCGGAATCAACAAGCCTGGCAAGAGCAGCATCCCGAGGAAGCAGGTGCATGGCGGTAAGGTGGGCAACGATATCGGCGATGTCATCTACGACAACACCGAGTGCTTCGTGCTCGAGATAGAGGAGTACATTGATGCGATCAACCAGCCCGAGTGGGGCAGAAACCAGATCTACGGCCCAGGCAGGCCGTACCACTGGAAGTCGACTTACACCTTCTCCACTGTTGACGAAAACGGCAACGCCATGTAGATACGCTCTGCATAATGCCACACCTCTTGCTCAATTGACAAAGTTTAACCTGTGCCTCTTGCGGTCTGCGTTCTGCCATGTGTGACACTTCAACTTTTGCACGTGCAAAGCTTGATCTCGATCTAGCGTTCGCACCTTAGATGAAGCTCGGCCCAATTCAGTAAGGTTCGAAAGATATAGATTTCTGTTTCTTCTTAGGGCTAAAGTTTACCTTTGTCTGCAGCAAGTTGCCGGCCGGAAACAAGGATACAGGGACCGCCGTAGATGACCTTATTCTGAACAGCCTCTGGCTGCGACTTGACCCAGTTGATCAGCTCTGCATCTTCTGCTCCAGGCTGAATTCACCGGTCATCACATGGTTGGAATGCAAAGCGAGTCAGCGCTAACTTTGTCCACAACGACTTTGCGGGAAGAAAGACCAACTTACCTGCAGCCAGAAGCTCGAGACGCCCTGCTCTTGCAAGCCTTTCTGCACTACTGCCAAGCTAATCTTGGGTGGAGTGACGACTGAGATGGCCACGTTTTCGGGCTTGGTACCCGCAGCGTCGAGGAAGTGCGCCACGTCAGGTTGGGTCGCAACGCTTTCGATCTCAGGCTCCTTCGGATGGATAGGAGTAACGTCGAGCGAGTGTGCCTGATACCATTTGAGCACCTAAGTTCGTTGCAACAATACGTAGATCTGTACATCAGCCGTTGCCCAACTATTCACCGAGCTTGTCAGAGACTGCAAAACTCACCTTGTTCCCAAACTTGGAAGGATCCTTGCTGGCGCCTACGACGGCGAATTTGTTGGCGTTGAAGAAGCCGTTCAGAGCGGTCTGAATGTGTGCGTTGGCCATCTTGCTTCCCTATTCTTGTAATGGTGGTCGAAATGGAAGGAAGTGAAGGGTTGGCCGAAGCGAGAAGGATGAATCGGCAATCCATTTCCCATAACACCATTGCGCTGCGCATAGGCGTGCGCATCAGGATATCGGGGATCCCGATGAAGGGGTGTGCACGGACGCAGAGGGACTAGAAATTTGGCCGCGGAAATCAGCGGTGGAATTGAGCGGCTTTGCAAAACGAGTCGAGTCGGAAGAACCAAACCCCACACTCATATATCATTGAAGATCATAGGATAAGCTTATCTTCCGGACCATCACAGACTCATCTCTGACATTGTAGCATATCAAGATGTCGCAGTTCCTCACTCGTGGAAAGAAGGTCGTAGCGTAAGTGGCATCTAGAATTACAGATTATGGTGGTGGACACAGCTCTGACCTTTGCTTTTGCCCTTCTGCTTCTGCTGCTGTCTTCTCCTTGTTCGCGGCAAACCGCTTTGACGCTTAAAATGCCTTCGTCATCCCTTCGTTTACGCACTTCATCACTATAGCATCGGGCGCAACTACGCAGCCCACGCCAAGGAGCTCAACAACGCCGTCCCAACCGAGCCGTTCTTCTTCCTCAAGCCCACCACCTCCTACCTTGCCAACAACGGCACTGTCGAGATCCCCTCCGGCGTTGTTGCGCACTATGAAGTCGAGCTCGGAGTCGTCATTGGCTCTCTGCGCGTTCGCGACTGTCCTGCCTCGGAAGCCATGTCCCACGTCGCCGGCTACACGCTCTCCATCGACATGACTGCACGAAACCTGCAAGACAAGGTCAAGTCTAAAGGTCTCCCCTGGTCCTCCGCTAAGGGCTTTGACACGTTCACCCCCACTTCTGGCTTCATCGACAAGTCGCGCGTTCGCGATCCCTCCAAGCTTAGGCTCTGGCTGAAGGTGAATGATCAGATGCGCCAGAACGGCCCGACGAGCGATATGATCTTCGGCATTCCTGAGCTGATCGAGCACGTGTCCAGCATCATGATGCTCGAGGAGGGCGATTTGCTGCTCACAGGTACGCCCTCCGGTGTGGGTGAGGTCAAGGATGGCGATACAATGTACTGCGGGCTGGAGGATCACAGCGGGAACTTGCTCGAGCAGCTCAAGATCAACGTCAAGAACCGTGTCGGCGGATATCAGTTCAAGCCTTAAACCATACACATTCACTAACTGCTCGGACACTTTTGGACGCTGTATAATGGAATGTATGAATGCCTGTACTTCCTCAATTATACACATCGTCTGCTTTGTTCAGGTTGCGGCTGATTACTTTTTCTTCTTGTCGGCGTCGATGTCGACTGCCCGCTTGAGTGCGCGCCTGTGCGAGTTGAGCGAGAAGAATGCGATCCAAGATGGGATGCCAAGTGCGACGGTAGTCAAGATCCATCGGATTGCGACCAGCTTGCTGGCACCTTTCCAGTAGCAGACAAGTGCCATAAGGGCTCCCTCGAAAAGGTGAGCGCGGACGATGCTCTTGATGAACGCATCCATCTTGGCGGGTCCGCCAAAAGTGTTGTTGCGCAAGTCATTCCATTGTGCCAGACGACCTTCAGGAACAATGGACTGGACGATGCCGTGTGAAGCGAGGGTGTCAGATCGCAGTGCGAGGTATCCAATCATCAGCAGAGCAAGTGCGTTGAGAGCGAATTTGGGGGCTTTGTAGATGATGTCCGGCTGTGTCGTTGGAGTGAAATAGGAAAGGGGGTCGTCAGCATATGCATACACTATGTGTCACAGATGTCAAATAGAGCTACGTACCTTGCGGGTGGTGACGACCTTCTCAGAAAGAGCCGAAAGGTCGACTAGACGCTGTCGCACCTCCGAGTATCCAGCGAGGTGAGGGTAGAAGGGCACACTGACGGTCTTGGTACCGGCAGCGCCCTTGGATGGAGCTGCACCCTTCTTTGTGCTGTAGACAATCTCGAGATGTTTCTTGTCAATGGCGGTCATGAGGACCTGCTCGGGCTTCAATGGCGTCACGAGGTCGCCATAGTGCGTCGCGAGGTAAGCCAGAGATTCCTGCAAGCGTCGGAAAAGCGCACCAAGATACAAAGCAAGCAAGATGAGTGACGACGTTCTTTCTTCCAAGTAACTCGCATCCATCGTAACATACCTTGTGGTCATTGTTCATATGCGAAATAATGCCGTCGGCCTTGGCGACAATGTCGTCTGATGCTCCAGCCATGTTTGCAAATCACAGAGACGATGATGGTAGTCCTGAAGTGTTGAGTGAACGTGATGGATGGGAGAATGGAAAGGAACGGAACCTTTTCACATGAGCTTCTAGCAGTTGGGTTACCGCTGTGCTTCGACTTGGTGACCGCTGTCTCAGAACAGGTCTCCACGCCAAGGCTAAAGAACATCAATGCGGGGAGGCCTGTTCATAGCTTAGTGCGAGCCAACAGAGTTCGGCTGTGATTCGGCACTGCACCAAAAGTGGGATTGAGCGTAGCGCTCATCCGTTTTCACGGCTAACTTTGGTCATTTCAGCCGACGCTCCACAAACAAAGCGCCGAACCGCACTTGCTACTCCACATTCGGGAATTGGCAAATTTCCAACACTTTCGATGAATGTGATGGCCTAACAACATCAAAAAAGCGCGCACGGCTCTCCTCCACCTCCATGTTGGACCCTGAACAGATCTTGTAGCTCGAAGCACGCCAACGATTCTTTCTAGCCTTTCACCCTCTTGAGTTTGCAATTGGCCCGGAGGCAAGATGCCAGCAGCAGCTGATATTCGCACATATGGTGTGAGCGAGCCGGTAATCCTCATTGATAGGAATCGACAAGATGACCTCCAGCTCGACCTTCAGTACCCGTCCTCGACGCTTCGGCAGCATCTTGACCCAGAAGCACTTCCCAGACCGGACTACTTCGACAGCCTCGATGACCTGCATCTATGGTACCAGATGCGGTATGGAGACTCTGAGCACGATCATCTGGAAGCATGCAGCAAGCATACTGGGGCACTTAGTCGCACTCCCAACTCCGAGGCCACGAGACCAAAGTTGGTAGTGTGCCACGACTTCAAAGGCGGCTACAACGAATCACCACACGAGCAAGGATATTCTCTCGAGCATCTGCACCTCGTCGACACATTCATCTACTTTTCACACAAGCGTGTGTCCATACCACCTGTCGGCTGGCTAGCTGCAGCGGCCCGCACCGGCACAAAGGTGTTGGGCACCTTGATCTTCGAATGGAAAGAGAGCGTTCCTGAGCTTTCCAAGCTTCTGCGTGGGCCAGAGCGTAAAGCTATGCCTCTTCGTGGCAGCACGAGCTTCTCGCCTCAGTACGCTGTTGAGCTTATTGAGCTCGCGCTGGAGTACGGATTTTCGGGATACCTCGTCAATATCGAAGTCAATCTGGATCTAGGATTCAGTTGTTCTGGCGAGGAATGGCCAGCGTGGGTGGGCGAATACGCTCGGATCGGCGAAATGCACAAGAACGCGGAACGCCTTCGTGCTTGGGTTCACTTCTTGCGAGAGGAAGGAAGAAGGCGTTTCATTGCGGCAGGGAAGGAAGAGGACAAATGGGAAGTTATGTGGTACGACTCTGTTGTATACCCGCATGGACGGCTCGCTTGGCAAGACGCTCTGACGGAACACAACATCGACTTTTTTCAGTCAGCCCATACATTCTTCACCAATTACACTTGGGCACGCCCGCCACAGCCCCTGCCACCAGGCCACTTCTTTTCTCCGGACGATCAAAGCCCAGAAGCCCTCCAACACCGAGGATTTGGTCTCACCGGCTCCAAAGATGGCGGCTGGCACCCACAGCTGTTACTGACTGCCGCGATGGCAGACAGTGTGGATCGGCGGAGAAGCGATGTGTACGTGGGGATCGATGTCTTCGGTCGCAATTGCTGGGGCGGACTGAAGTCGTGGAAGAGCCTCGATATGATCAGTTCTCATAGAGGCGCTTCTGTTGATGGAGACGAGACATTAGGGTTAAGCGTAGCTCTCTTCGCTCCGGGCTGGACTTGGGAGGAAGAGAATGCAGGATTAGAGTTGGAATCCGCTCAGAAGGCTTCGAAAAGGAGCTGGAGCGATTGGTGGCACATCGATCAGGCTTTCTGGCTCGGAATCTCTGGCCCATCCACAGGTCCACAGCATCGCATCACCCTCAAAGACGACGACGTGAAGCCGATCCAGACGTATTTCGGCCACTCCTACCTGGAAGCCGAACGACTCATTCGTCGCGCTAGCTTCGACGGCTTCTACACCAACTTCTGCTTCGGGTCCGGGACGAGGTGGTTCGACCAAGGACGTCTTGTTCACGACTGGCAACGCAGTGCAGCATCGGACTCAGCCGGGTACACCGATATAGGAGTATGCATGCCCAAGCCAGATTTGCTTTTCAATGCATGCAATCGGCTCAGGAAAGGCAAAGATTTAGGCATGCGAGACTTTTCCAAGATCAAGTGGCATTTCGACCACGAGCAAGCTTGGGCCGGGAACACCTCGTTGGTTCTTGATCTCAATACTAGCACAGACAAGGCGGTTGTACCGCTTTGTTCAGCCGTTGTCGGTCTGACCTCCAACAAGGTCAACGAATGGACGGAGTGGACATACGCGATGGTAGTCAACTCAAGCGAACATGGTGATGTCAGCCTCAGTCCGGAAGCTACACTACTTTCGGATGGGGACGACATTGAGCTCGAGGCGGGCGCAGTGTCCATACTTAGAACTGTGGCAGGCTGGACAACGATGCAGATAACACTTCGACTACGATTCCGTCAGCTGGCTTCGGAGAACGCTGATGGCAAACAAAAGCGACCTGTGGCGATCAGCCTTGGTTTATCGGCTAAATGCGAAATCAATCGCCAAGTCCAATTGAGGATAGGAGCGCTGCAACTGTCACGCCTAACTGGCGAGGATGGGTCTTTGATCGCCAATCATTATTCGACATTAAAGGTCATACCCGCGGCTCTTAGTCTCGATCCTCCAGCTGCTATTGCAGGAGTCAAATGGTTGCAAGCAGTGGTACTCAATTGGAGCACGGCTTCAGGCACCGTGACAACGACTTACTTCAACGTTTGGGTGCAGGCAGTCTCAAAGCCCGAAACGAAAGCCTGGCTAGGAACCTCGACTCGCGAGGCCACCAACACTGAGTTCTGCCTCGCCTCCTACTTGACTCTTCCAGCCTCTCTACAAACAGAAGAGGCGTTCGAGTACGTCGTTACATCCTTAGACATCTTAGACTCACAAACTCGCATCATCGCCACGGCTCCAGCATTAGTACAGTAGACACGCACGCACACAAGCAATATCAACGATAGACATTTTTTGCATTTACGCAGAGATCCTAGACTGCAACTCGGGCTCGACCCATACACCTCTGACCTTTGGCGGTGCCCTTTCTTCCTGCCGATTCGACTTGTCTTCCATCCTGACCTCTTCCTCATCCTTGACTTCTTCGCCCATCGTGGGGGAGTTGTAGTACTTTGCGAGGGACTCGATCGTCGCGAGCGGGAGATCGTACTCGACCGCCAGACGCTCGAGGTCCTTTTGCGTCTCGCAGTGCTTGCGGTCGTCGAGCAGGTTCGTGATCGTATTCGCGCTTATCCTCACCGGCCCGGACGTCCTCATGCTTGTCCCACTTGACGAAGCATGAGCGCCGGACTGAAGACTATCGAGGTTGGCGCGCTCGCGCGCTTCAAGGATGCGGAGCATCTGGTCGGTGGGCTGGTAGTTGGTTGCGTTCTTGGGCACTTTGACTTGTCCGAGTGCGGAGAGGTTTTGCAAGAACTGCGGGTCGTACGCATCGCGCATGATGTCCGCCGACTTGGTCTCGCTCGATTGCGATTGCTGCAGCTTGGTCTGCTGCTCGCGTCGAGTCGAGGCGGAGGGGGCGTATTGAGAGCCTTCCTTGGCCGTTGACGCGCCGTATTCGGTAGGCGGAATCCTGCCAGCGCCAGGTGCGGGAGAGGGCGTCGGGGTAGAGTTAGGCTTCGCTGCAGAGGGAAAGGCTCGTGAGACGGAAGATGACACTTCCGAGCCCAGCTTTCGAGCGGGTTTGGAGGATGCGGATCCCATCGTGGACGATGTGAAAGGGGTTGGTGTTGGGAGGAGGAAGGTCTCTGGATTGAGACACGAACGCTTACAAAGTGGAGGTGACGAGCAAGAAAAAAAAAAAAAAAAAAAAAAAAGGCCGGAAGTCGGAGGCTTGATTTCATAACAGAAGGTCTTCTTCTTGCCGTGAAGAGTGGACCCTGAATCTGGAAGGATAGCTGATGGCGCGCAACACAAATGGCCGTTTCCCTCTTCAGCTTCACCTGTAATCACGTCTCCACGGCCATTCACTCGTTTCCGTCCACCACACACCGCCATTATGAGTGCTGTTCCGACACAGGGCCCCAACGAGGGCATCCTCAATCGGTTCACGATGACGAGATTGCTCGACCAGGATCCGAAGACGAAGTCGGCAAACATCCTCGGCAACTATTCAACCACCTCTGAGGACGGATCTACAATCATCGACCAAGCTATTCTGATCATCGAGAAGACACACTTTTCGGATCAATTCTTCAACATCTTGAGCGATTCGTCGCCCTCATCATCAAGCGTCACGAATGATAAAGGAAGCCCGACTACTTCATCTTTTCCACCACAAGAAAGCCGCATTGACGGTCGGAACCTGTTCGACAGCGTAGCGGAGCTCGGGCAGAACGACATCTATACCTGGATCACTGCAAGATTCGGTAGCATTCATGACGGCCCCGACGTCAAGACAACTCTGATTCATCCGGCTACTCAGACGCATATTGACAAGTATTCAGCACAGCGCAAGGTGATGGTAACCGAAACACCCGAAATGTACCGAGACAAGGTGCTGCCATGGATCGAGTCGTTCCCGCCTTCGCGCATTCAATGGGTCTACAATATCCTAGAACACAAGAAAGAAGCCGAGACGATCATCTACGAAGACCCGGATCCGGAGACAGGCTTTGTCATCGTGCCAGACCTTAAATGGGACCAGAAGACCATGTCCAGTCTGTACATCCAGGCGATCGTGCACAACCGCACGCTCAAGAGCATACGCGACTTGACCAGAGACCATGTAGGAACGCTGAAAAATATCCAAGCACAAGCAAGCAAAGCTGCATTCGACAAGTACGGCCTGACAGGGCTGGACGAAAAGTCAGCAGAAGGCAACGTTCGGTGTTTCTTACATTACCATCCCAGTTACTAGTAAGTCCAACATCTGGAGAACAGGAGCCATCTGATGTGGGAATAGAAACTGATGCCATCTTCGCCCTGCTTTCTTCTCGGCTTGTAGCCATCTGCATGTGCATATCCTGGCAGCTAGCTTCATATCGCATCCCGGTGCCATCGTTGGACAGGCTCATTTGCTAGACGATATTATTGACCTGCTAAATCTGGGCGTCGACATGAAGCAGCGCACACTCAGCTACGCACTTGGCACCAACAGCAAGCTCTGGTCCGTTCTATACCCGCAATGACCATAGACCCGAATGTATCACTAACTTTTAAGCGAAGTGATGAGAGCTGTGGCATGTGTGTGGCAGCGGTGTTGTCCGGAAATCGGAAGATCCGGCAAAGTATGCAGCATACAGCACTTTCCTCCACATCGTTCCGAGAATTTCGCTGTCGTGTGTGTCGGCCTTTTTCTTTTCGGGCGCAGCCGAAAAGATTTTTGAGCTGTGATGCGCAGTGATATTTGACGTTGTGCCACGCACACGTTCTTCTCGCTCGGATCCAAAGTCTCACTTGCTTGACACCTATCAAGTCCTACAGCTGAGGTTATACCTTCAGAGTCCTTCTTCGCTCGCTCAGACTACGTTCCGATCTCATCCCCCGAGGTTGACACACAGCATGGTCGAGTCAACACATCTGTATGACCTGCTGGGCGTAGCGCCGGACGCTTCGCCCGCCGACATCAAGAAGGCTTACCGCAAGCAGTCGCTCGCTAATCACCCCGACAAGAACCCTGATATCGACCACGCAGTTGCATCTGAAAAGTTCGCCGAGATCAATCATGCATACGAGACTCTCTCCGACCCAGACTCCCGCGCAGCATACGACCGATATGGTGACGATGGTCCTGGCGGGCCCGGTGGGGCCGGCGGCATGCCGCCAGACATGGACGACTTCCTTGCGAGCATGTTCGGTGGAGGCATGGGTATGGGCGGCATGCCTCGTGGTCGTCGCCCTCGTCGCACAAAAGGCGAAGATGCCGTCATC
Source organism: Ustilago crameri (assembly GCA_024271935.1). Lineage (NCBI taxonomy): Eukaryota > Fungi > Basidiomycota > Ustilaginomycetes > Ustilaginales > Ustilaginaceae > Ustilago > Ustilago crameri. The sequence continues at coordinate 940,617 of JANBMJ010000003.1, read as the reverse complement.
GAGTACGCAGTCACCCTTGCCGATCTGTACAAAGGCAAGACTGCGCACTTCAACCTCACTAAGAACGTGATCTGCACACACTGCGAAGGGTCTGGAGCCAAGCCCGGTCTCAGCGAGAAGGAGTGCGTAAAGTGTTCCGGAAAGGGCTCCGTGCTCCAGCAGAGGAGTATGGGCAATGGAATGATCGCGCAGTCGTACGTCGAGTGTGCTGACTGCCACGGAGAGGGCAAGAAGGTGCGAGACAAGGACCGCTGCAAGAAGTGCAAGGGAGAGAAGACAACAAAAGCCAAAGCGAAGCTCGATGTCGAGATCGAGAAGGGCATGATTGATGGTCAGCGCATCGTCTTCAAGGAGGCCGCCGATCAGGAGCCGGGTGTCAAGGCAGGAGACATCCTGATCGAGCTCAAGATGCAGAAGGATGACGCCTTCGAGGTGAAAGGCTTGGACCTTCTCACGACCGTCAGGCTAACGCTGGTAGAGGCACTGCTTGGCTTCTCACGAACAGTGTTGACGCATCTCGATGGAAGGCATATCAAGGTTCAGCGAACAAAGATTACACGGCCAGGCGATGTGGATGTGGTCAAGGGCGAAGGCATGCCCGCTTATCGTGACCGCAACCAGACCAAAGGCGACCTGTACATCCGATGGGAAGTCGATTTCCCCACCGACGCAGAGCTTTCCTCCAACCCTGCGATCCGTGAAGCGCTCAAATCGGCTCTGCCACCGGCAAGACCTGATCTAGAAACCACTGCAGAAACAATCGAAGATCAAGTTGAGCCAACACCAGCAAAGATCGAGCAGTTCGGCAGCAACCGCGCTCGTATTCCAGGTCAGGGGCATATGGATGATGATGGATGGCAAGATTACGATAACATCGGGGGTCAGGGTCCAGGAATGCAGTGTGCGCCCAACTGATTGCACAAGTACGACGAAAAGTTGCCCAGATTCAAACACCATCACTCTCTCATGTAACATTAGACACTGCAATATTTCATAGAACACACCGAGACGAGTATCTTGCTTGTATCCTTCGTATTCGCCAAATATCTACAGCTTGCCTATCTTTCCGGAGCCAACCTCGAGCCCAATGGCAAGGTGCGCTAGACGTGCGTCTACAGCGAATCCTTTAGCTTGGAAGTCTGCATACGAACGCAAAGACAAATGAGAAGGCAGTCAGCGTTCACGTTCCGGTCGCTGATCGAACTCAAGATTCTAAGTGACTTACCTTTCAAGCTCTTATACAGCCCTTTGACCGGAACCAAATACTTTTCGATAAACTCGCCCTCTTCCGGCTTGGCAACCGGCTCCTTGGCGTCGTCGCTTAGCTCAATATTGACCACGACCATCTTCATATTGGCACCAGTGAGACCAGGGTCGTTGAACATTGTCGGTGTTGTCTCCTCTATCGTGACTTTTCCGCCCTCCTTGTCTGTACCGTAACCTGTCTCCTCCTCGAGCTCTCTCAGCGCGGCTCGGTTAGTCCCCTCATCGCCTTCCTCCCCGGCATCGATCAGGCCGGCTGGCATCTCGATGCAGCTCTTCCCAACGGGTGGCCTGTATTGCGAGATGAGAAGAATGTGAGGTTCCGAGGAAGGGCGATGAATAATGGTCATGATGGCCACAGCATCGACGTCGCCTTTGCGCGTCTTGCGATCGGCTGACTCCCACTTTCGCTCCTTTCCTGTGGGATCGACCCATTCGATGGAGCGGAGCCCAACCCACTTTGCGTCGGAATCTTCCAGCGGCTTAGTCTTGAGGATCTTTGCGCTTTGTGATGACATATTGGCGTCGGAACTTGCCGAAAAGACCTGAACCTTGTGACTGAGTGTGGAGGTTGAGAAAGCGTGACGACCGAGAATCGGAAACCTTGATGGTGCGATGCGTAGTGTTGAGGGTGCAAGTGATGGCACTCTAGCAAGGAGCACAGTGCAGCGTGCAATCATAGGTCGGTTTACAGTGGTCGTCCTGGAGCAGAGTGGCTTTGACGAGAAGAATAGCTACGGAAGCTCGAGAAGGATGAGTGGACAGTGATGACCTCAGTCGAGCAAAGTGACGTCTGTGCGCTTTCTCCACACAACAAAAGTCGCCGTTCTTCGGCCAAATCAGAATAAACTTAACATCGCATTTGGATTGCAAATTTATGCCTGTTGAACTCGCTTAGCGTGATCGCCGTGGTGTGAACGTCAAGTTCAGTTGACGTTAAATTCAGGAACAACGTCAACACGGCGTTTAACATCACTTGAATAAGGTTACCGTCACCACTAAGATGGTGTTAGCGTCATTCCTCAATGCCATTAACGTCACTCAACCCAGTCTGTGCACGCTGTCTGAATGAGTGGTACCATCATATATCATATCAATTCACATTTCTTGTGATACCTCCATCTCTGTCAGCGAGCTTTCTGCGTTGTTGCTGTCGGCATCGGCTCCGGCGTCTGCGGCAGCATTGCCGTCGTTGTTGTCGCTGTCACTACCATCAAATTGAGTCATATTAGTGAGGATCTCCTCGTCCGGAAGCAGACCATGGCTCCTCAACGCCATCTCGGCATCGTGTTCCGGCGATAACGGATGGCCTGCAACGGCAACTTGAGCCCATCGCTTGCATTCTCGTATCCAAGCCTTGCAGGTCTCTGGCGTGATCGTGTCAAGCTGCTTGTCAATTGCTGCCTCCAATGAACCATGATCCTTCAATTCCCGACGTGCTACGGCCGGTTTGATGGCGCTGAAGACCCTCTCGGTGGGGTTGAACCATGGTGTGTACGGCGGGAGGAAGTGAAGACGATGGCCTTCCTCTTTGATGGTGTGCTCGACCATGTCACGATGATGACAACGAGCATTGTCCATCACCAGCACACGGCTCCGGTCTCCTCCGTCTTCTCGCAGCTTCCGAAACAGGATCTGTGTTAGGAACAGGACCATCAATTCGCCGGTCCAACCTCCAAGTATGGTGTAAGTAGCTTCGATTCCGTCGTTTGACATGGTGACTAGCAATGACATGTTCTTCTTCCAATCGGCTGGCCTGTTTCGCTGCAAGGCACGCTGTCCAACACGTGCTCAACCGACACTTCGATGCGTGTGAAGGTTAAACCCTGCTTCATCGAAGAAGATCGCCTTCTCCCAAGATTCGTGAACGTCAAAGTGTCGACATCATGCTTGTCGTTGTCGTATGAGATCCTCACTCTGATGCTGGTCATGCTCCACATGCAATCGCTTTAGAGTGTAATGACAGCGTTCGATCAACAATCTTGACATGTATGACTGTGATACGCGAGGCCCGCCATGAGCTTCGAGGTGATCATTGATCTCGAGCAGCGTTGCTGCAGGCCGTTCGTTAAGGAACAATATGATGGTTTGGATATGCTCGTCGGTGACTAAGCTGCGGCGACGAGCAAGTCCAGCGTTCTTCTTCATCGACTGTGTGCGACCGGTGTCTAAGAAGGTTTGAACAATTGTTGATATGGTGGAGTATGGGCAGTCCAAAAGCTTTGCAACTTCGGCCTTGGTTTTGCCGAGTGATATCACCAACCGAATGATATTGCGTCTGTCGTCATCGTTGACAGGCCTGCGGCGTTGTTGAGATGATGGTTCAGGCATGATTGCGAAGGCATGAGTTGACATTGCGATGGTGTGAAGCTTGTTTACAGGTGATATTATATATATATATATATATATATATGATTTGGCAACAAGGAGGAGGCAGGAGCAACAGACTTGGATGGCGACGGGGCAACAATTTCACATGCTCAATGACGTACTGACACCATAGTAATGACGTTAAGACACTATCGAAGGCAACGTAATGGTATTGCCGATGACGTTAAGCAAGCTAATGACGTATATACGCATAATGACGTTAACCGAGACTGACGTTCATCGTACACAATCACGCGTTAACACAGAATAGAAGTTCTAGAACTCGGCTCTTCTTTTGTGTTGGTCGTCACTCGACCGGTTTCAGACACCTTCGCTGAATGCGCTCGTTCCTTTATTCCTAGCCATTCGCATCTCAACCACTACTTACAGCATACAGCATACACACCATAGAGCTCACGATGTCATCGCCATTCATTGGGCTGACAGTCAAGCTCACCTTGCATTCCCAACCTGGCTCGTCTCTCCAAGCCAAGATCCTCTCGATCGACCAGGCCACCAACACGCTTACTGTCCAGAAGCAAGATGGCTCCCACACAACCCTCAAACGTACCGACATTGCTAGCCTCGCTGCCTGCAAGCCCGCCGAGACCGTAGCGAAACCGGCTGCATCGACCCCGCCCCCACGAGCGGACACTTGGACGCCTGCCAAGTCGACTAATAAAGCGCAAGAAACCGGACATGATGCCGCCCCGGCCAAGCCAACCACCGCGCCGGCTTTCGTCGACCCTGCGATCATGACCTACAACCGCTCAAACGACGCACACTCCTCAACGAACGATCCCAACCACTCGAACCCTCTTCTTGCAACTCTGATGGGGTCGGATCCCGCCAGCTCTCGCTCGTCGACACCTTCTCGCTCGCCACGACCAGCTGCCAAGTCCGCAAAGAAGAAACCAGCGCATACACCAGCATCTCGGGGAGGTAGTCCAGCCATTTCAAATGCTCCCTTGTCGGATGAGTTCGATTTCAGCGCAGGCTTGAAGGCGTTCGATAAGAAGAAGATCTGGGACGACATTCGAGCTTCTGACAATACCGACCCTGCCCAGCTCCTCGTTTCCCACAACCGCATCTCGAACGGTCCAGTGGAGCTTGTTAGAGGTCCAAACGGTGTGGGACCTGCCAACTCCGTCTCGACGCCAGACCGCGGCAGAATGAGCGCCAAAGACGGACAGCAGAAGATGAGGCCGAATGAGATGGTGCTCAGTCCTTCACCCGAGCGTTCTTCCTCGCCGAGTCCGGCGCACGCCCCTGCAGCGGCTCAGCCGAAGTCAGCTGCCGCTCCAGCCCCGATCACAAATTCAACCAATAGCGCAAACCTGAACAAGCCTACCTACGAACAACTCGAGGAGAAGATCCGAAAGCTCGAAGCTGAACTCGCCCTTGCCAGGAGACGCAATGTGTTGTTGGAAGAGCTGGCTGGACTTGGTCTCGGTGTGTCGGCTCGCACTGATGCGGGCTCTTCGGACTATGGCTCGTCACTCGTCAAGCATCCTCAGTCTGATTCTCACCAATCGTTCTCTGACCCATCTGTCGGCGGTGCAGCCAAGGACCTTTCTAATCTGAACCTCCAGCCCGCCACCGCTGCGCCTGCAACAAGTGCAGCAGCCACTCAAGAGCCCAAGTCGTCCGCCCCGGCAGAGCTGTCTTCCGCCCTCGCAGCCGCCGGCTTCTCCATCTCGAACAACGAGCCTGCTCAGAGCTCCACGCCGGCCCCAAGCTCTGACCCAGCCGAGGAGAAAGAAGAGCCCCTGTTCGGACACATCGTGTCCACCCCTGTACTCACTCTCCTCTTCCCTACCGCAGCCATCCAGCACGCCGCCCTTGCCCGCATGGAGGCCTTCTACGAGTCCGACGGCAACTCGAGACAGTATCTTTCTCTGCAACAAGCAGCCGACGAGCGTATCTGCCGCAACTACCAAGGCTTCAACTTCCCCGTCCGTCAAGGCGTCCAGGAGTGGCTCGATGCCATGTTCGAGGCAGTCGACGGCCAAGGCGACGACCCCAAATGGTGGACCATCCACTGTTCGAGCGAAGAAAATCAGCTGCTCGACCTGCTCGTTTCGCTCAACGTCATCTCGCCCTTCGAAGGCGCCTCCTCGCGCAGCCCTGATCCGGAGAACGGTTCTCTCACCTACGTCATCTCGTGTGTCGCATCGCAAGCGCACTCGACGCTGCCTCACGAACTGCTGCACGCGCTCTACTTCCTCTCGCCCTCCTACCGCCAGTTCGTCTCACGCCAGTACGCATCCCTCTCTGCGGCGAACAAGAAGGTGATCGAGACGGACCTGGGCATGCGCAAGTACTCGCCTGCCGTGTTTGAAGACGAGTTCCAGGCCTACCTTGCCGAAGGTTTGGGGACCGAGAAGGAGTTTGGCAACAAGCCCGCCGCCGAGTGCAAGGAGATCGCGCAACAGCTCAGAGCGCAGGTGGGCAAGGAGTGGAGCAAGCTGGGGCTCGATCTGGAGGGCGGCAAGCAGCAGGAGCTGTGGGAGGAGGTCAAGTGGCAGACGCTCGATAGGTACGCGGCCATGCAGAAGAGCGCTAAGAAGAAGTCTAAAGGTGGTGCTGATAGCCCCGCGAAGAATGGGAGCAAGAAGGGCAGGAGGTGGGAAAAGCGTACACTTGCTAGACCGCTTTAGATCGACAGCCGACGGAGATTGATGGCAAGCGATCTCACTCAACTCATCGCAATGCAACCAAGCAGTCGCTTTTCTTTTTGATAACGATAATGATTGCAGTGTCCGTGAACAATGTGCGATGATACTTGATCTTAGTTGTGCGATGGGCCCTCTGCCTCTTCATTTTTGGGTAACATCTCCATCGCCTCTTCCTCCTCCCCACGCTCGTCTGTCGCCAACGGCACATGTTGACCCCTCCCATCGTCCCCGCTTTCGCCACCGAACCAGCCCTTGACCCTGGCCAACCCTCGCACCCTCTCGACCCACCCAGCTCTACTCTGTGTCAGCAGGTACACTGGCACCCCTGCGCCCATGAACAACAACGCCGCCAACGCCTCCAGCGGCGCGCTTCCGATGGGCATTAGCAGCAAGAACAGCGCCACTGCTGCGAACAAGATCGGCGTCGCCAGCCACGTCTTATACGGCCTCACTAAATTTGGCTCTTTAATCCTCAGCACCAGCAATCCCAGCACGGATGCGAGGTAGAACGTCCAGCTGCAGACGCCGTAGAAGTTCACCAGCGACGCGAAGCCCGAGCCGAGCATGATGAATGCCGAAATGAGCACGAGCTGGAGAACGAGTGCTGCGATGGGGGTCCCTGTGCGACGGCTGACCTCTCCGAGCCGCGCAGGGAGGTAGCCTTCACGGGATGCGGCTTGGATCAGCCTCGCTGTGGTGTAGATCTGCCCGTTGAGTGCGCCGAAGCACGAGAACGCTACGAGGAAAGCGAACACAATGCCACCAACCGTGCCGAAGATCGCACTGCCAAAGTCCAATGCGACCGTGTTGGTGCGCTTGACGAGCTCGGCGGGGAGCACGACAAAGTACGACACGACCGCAGAGAGGAAGATCAGGATCACCGTGGCGAGGCTGATGTGGATCACGCGCGGAAGATCCTTTTCGACACGCTTCATCTCTCCCGCAACGAAACACGACTGGTCCCACCCATCAAACGCCCACAACCCGCTGTAGAGCGCAAGAGCATAGGAGGAGGGCGAGCTTGCACTGCCGGCGAACAGATTGCCGAGACTGGAGAAAGCCTGCTGCGAGCTCGGGCTGGTCTTTCCTCTCGCGGCTTGGACGATTGCCAGCACTGGTACGGCGGAGAGCGCGAGCAGCTTGACGATAGTGGTCGCAATTTGCGTTCGGGTGCCAAGCTTGTTCGAGAACGCATGTGCGGCAGTGATAAGTGCGGCGATAGCTACGGCCAGCAGCTTGATCGACCAGGCAGGAATGCCATCGAGGCCGGTCTCGTGAGGGTGGTCGGTAGCTTTGTCTGTAGCATGAAAGAGAATCCGTGCGACGTATTCGCCAAAGATTGTGGCGATGATGGCACCTGCGCCGGGCTTGAGTGCGGTCAGTGCAGACCATGTGTACAGGAATGCCGAAAGCGGTCCGAACGAGTAATTGAGGTATGCTTGCGAGCCGCCGTTAAGTGGAATGCTTGCACCGAGCTCCGCGAACGAGGATGCTCCAGTCCACGCAAGTATTCCTGACAGAAGCCAGATAATGATGCTGGCGCCAATGCTCCCAGTGTTCAGCGTGACCACGCCTGGGGAAGAGAAGATGCCGGATCCAATCTGTACGCCAATGGTGAGCGCTATTCCGTCGATGAGCGTCACGCGGCGTTCCGACTGCCTATCACGAGAGTAATTGCGCGTATGTCCCCTGCTTCTCGATCCACCTCTCGCTGGCACGGATCTCTCCACATCCCCATAGTCGCCGGCCATAGTTTCGTCGCCATCTCCACTTAGACTGAGCGGAAGGAGGTGATCCCGATACCCGAAGGATAAACTTTCGACGCTCGCCCTGGCGATGGCGCTCAGTTTCGATCGTGATCCATCTTGTGACGGCCGTGTGTCTCCAATGTCGTCCAGTTCTGCCTGACTTAGCTTGGGGCCGGGAAGGGTGTTGCGGTCCTCAAATACAACGAAATCGTCCTCGTCCTCCTCTTCTTCCGGTAATGGGATGCTGTCTGAGCTCGCCTTTGCTTTAGATGAGCTGCCGGTGTTGAGGTCGACCGAAGGTCGAATCGTTGACGAATGGAGGGAGGAAGGCTCATCGGGGACTCCAGCGAGGGCAATAGCCGCACCGACCGGGTCGGACGACATGTCACGGCGACTTCGACTACAGCTGCGCTTCTGATGGGATGCAGCGGATGAGCTTGGACGAACTTCCTTCCATGTGAATATGTGGGATGACAGGAAAGCGAGTGGTCCGTATGAAGTTGAGGCAAGAGGTGATTGCAAGTGTTGGTCTGTTGATCTCGAGGTGGTACAAAATGCACGGTTGGTGTTGGCAAGGCTGGCAAAGCTTGATTTAGCCGACAGCCAACACCGAAATCCGAAATTGTTGCGATATTTTGTCTTTTTGGTCGAAAAGTTTCCGCCAAAAACTCCACACCAATCTACATTTCTTCCTACGCTTCCTCTTTCTTCATCAACCACTTAGCAGCAACCTCTCAGAGCTTGTAGCTGCAATCATGGTGGTTCCTACGCCATCGAGGTCAAGAGGCCCTATCAAGTCAGAGCGAAACAAAGCGGCGACTTCCAATGGGTCCGCATCCTCCAGAACTTACCAGCAATCGGCATCTATCAGCTCTGCTTTCCATAAGAAGCGGGCTCAAGGCAAGGCTCCGGCGCCGAGCGCTCGATTTGCATCTGGCAGCAACAATCTCGGACCCAAGACCGACAATGAGCTGCCACGTAGAAGGAAGCCCACCCCACGACCTGCTGCAAAGCCCGCAGAGGAGTCGAAGGCAGAGGAGAAGGACAGCCATGATGATGACAGCGAAGACGAGGACAGCGACGAAGACTTGCGCTCCAAGACCGCTCTCTCCCTCTCCAATCATGGGCTGCCTCCCCTCGTAGCACTCGTTGAAACTCTCTCCCAATTCCGCTACCTCCAGCGACTCGATTTGTCTTCGATTCAACCGTCAGAAGCCTCACCTTCTGGTCTGACCAACCTCGCATGGCTCGCCAAAGCGGCCTTCCGCAGCTCCTCCGCCTCCAAAGGCAAATCGCGCGCATTCGGTGACTCCCTCACTTGGCTCAATCTCTCATCCAATCCATCCCTTACCTCGGAAGCCTGCGTCGGCTTGGAAGCACTGGAAGCGCTGTGCGTGCTCAACCTCTCTCACTGCGCGCTGACGGCCCTTCCTCCTTCCATCACTCCCTTGCGCTCACTCAAGGCGCTCGTACTCAACAACAACAGCATCAGCTCGCTGCCCCGCGCTTTCCCGCACCTGCCGGAACTCAATTCGCTCATTCTCTCACAAAACGAGCTCACTTCTCTCCCCGTCTCGATGCCTGCTTCTCTACCGGCGTTGAAAAAGCTCTCTCTGAGCCACAACAAGCTCAAAGGCAAGGAAAGCCTTCCCGACTTCTCGCTCTGCTTGGGCCTGCGCGAAGTGAGGCTCAATGACAATCCCGAGCTCGGCGAGCTGCCAGAAAGCGTGGCGAGGTGGGGCAAGGGTGCAGACGGTAAGACCGCGCCAGGACTTGAGCTGTTGGAGCTCAAAGATTGCGGCTTGGATACGTGGGAGAGCTTGTCGACTTTCGGTCAGGTCGAGAAGGAGCTGGAGCAACAGCCAAGGCTGAGACGCAAGGGGCTCGCGCAGCTGCTGCTGAAGGGCAACGGCGTGGCAAATGAGGAGGATTACAAGGAGAGGATCTTGCAAGTGCACCCGACATTGAGAGTGTTGGATAACGAGAGGCTGCAGCCCCGAGTCAAGCCCGAGGAGAGGGAAGAGAAGGCCGAGAAGAAGGGCAAGGGCAAGGACAAAAAGGTCCACGAGCGCGCTCGGAGGACAGCACGAGAGGCGGATCTGGAAGATGTCAGTGAAGGAGAGGATGATGATGACGATGAGGCAGCGCAGATGGCTGCTGAGATGCGTGCTCTGCGCCGAGGCAGGCCTGCTGCACCAGCAGAACAGGACGAAGAATCCGAAGACGACGACGATGAAGAAGCAGCTCAGATGGCAGCCGAGATGCGTGCACTTCGCCGTGGTCAAGACGCTCCACCCAAGTCTCGCGCTAACAAGAAGGACAGCACCAAAGACAAGGTCAATGGCAAACAGCTGAATGCTAAGCTCGATTCCAGGAGGAAGGGTCAGAAGGACGTGAAATCTGCAAAGCCCTCTAACCACGACGAGGACGATCGCTCCAAGCCGAAACACAAGCGAGGCTCACGCGCCAGCAAGAAGGTCAAGAAGCCCGCCCCCACCGCCGACGCTTCTTCCTCGAACCCCGCAGCGCAGAAAGAATCGAAGGACAAGAGTGGTGGCTTCTTTGAAGAAGTCGATGCTGCAGCTGAGAAAGCGCGTCTTGCACCGATCTACGAACTGTCCAAGAAGAAAGCCAAGATCGCCTCTGGCCGAACCGAAGTCTCAGAAGGCGTGCTTGAAGATACCACATCAACGCTCTCCAAGGCGAGGCAGAAGGAGGCTAAGAGCACGATGGAGCTCGACACTTTCGACGATGACCACACCCCCACCCAGCCTCAGGACAAGGGAAAGAATGCCAAGAACACCAAGAAGCCAACGAAAATTGGAGATGACGACAAGGAGGAGAAAGTAGTCAACACGAGCGTTGCAGGCATTATCGACCTGCGCAAACAAAAGGGCAAAGATTCGAAAAAGAGGAAAGCTGAAGCGGTGGAGGGGGGAGAAGAAAAGAAGAAGCCAAGGGCGAGCTTGCCGTTTGTGGAAAAGAAGGTGCAGGATACGTTCGGGTCTGGTGGAGATGCTTGGGGCGATTCGGGCGCTTGGGCTTGATCTTCATCAAGAAAGTTGTAGTCATGCATTCGGCTCAACGAAGGATATGCACGAACAGCTCGATCAATGCGAGTGTGAAAATCTGCTCCTGCTCGTGAGCGTTTTGTCTTTTGGTGATGACAAAAGTATCTGATTGGAGTCATGATCAAGTCTGTCTAGCAAAGGTCCTCATAAGGGGAACAAAGAAAGTCCAGAGAAAATGGGCACTGAAAATCGATACAAAAAGAATATTTCGTGACAAGAGTGGGATTCGAACCCACGCCCGAAGACGACGGATAGAAATATCTCAGGATAACCTGAACGTCGCGCCTTAACCACTCGGCCATCTTGCCTCAGATCATGTGATTTTTGCCACATCATACACACTAGAAATACCAGCTTTTTCGACATCTTGTGAGAAAGCTGAGTGTTCCTCCACATCCACTTCGGCTGGGCTGAATCAAACGCCGATGCATGACGGAAGCTTTGAAAGGGCTTTCCCAGGATTCGGTGCGACTCCAAACTTGAACCCCGTGTACCTTCGCAGTCGTTTCGAGGCAACTACCATCCTGTTTCTCTAGAAGAGCTTATGTTGGCGACACTCCGATCGACGACAAGTACAAGAAGGGCTGTCGTTTCAGCTTCGTTCTTGCTCCTACTCTCGAATAACGTTGGCCGTGGAGTCGCAGCGAATCGGTTCTCGCATCACAAAGCAGCAGCAGCAGCGGCGGCGAAAGTCAACCTTGACTCAAAGTTAAACTCGCGTAGTGCATCGTACGCAGCAGGCGGCTCGAACGTCGATAATCCTTTCAACATGGAGCGTCCAGTCAATGTCTTCGGCAGGCCGCTCACGCAGTGTGGCACTAACCCAATGACCGGGTTCTATCGCGACGGCGTACGTATTCAGACCTTAATCTGTCCTGACTCATCGAAAGTCGATTCATACTAACCTCTTGCTTTCAAATCGTCTGTTCTGCAAAGTAGTACTGCAACACAGGTCCAGCGGACGGTGGCTCGCACACGGTCGCAGCGGTAGTGTCGCAGAAGTGGCTCGACTTTTCCGCTTCCAAGGGCAACGATCTCCGCCCCATTCTCTCGGAGGGCTGCTCGTGGTGTCTCTGCGTATCAAGGTGGAAGCAGAGTCTGGATGCGTGGAAGCGTGGCGAGCTGCCGAAGGAAGGCGTTCCCAAGGTCAAGCTAGAAGCAACGCACCAAAGGGCCTTGGATGTGGTCGGGCTGGAGGATTTGAGGGAGTTCGCAATGTCAGATGGCAAGAGTGGCGCTGACAAAGGAGCTCAAGACCCAGCGAGGGGTGGGCCAATCCGTTGACGTTGCCACCGCTAAGCGTTGCGGTTCTTTCGATTTATGATTATGTACGGCAATGCGTTGCCGATCGTCCTCCTTCTTCTCTTTGGGTTCTCTTCTGGCGTTGTATTCTCTTCCATTGGTCGTTTTTGCTTTGCGAGATTCCTCACCCCCTTCCTTTACATACACGAAATACAACCTTTCTCCTGCCTTCATAGCATCACGAATCTCTACCTACCTGTGTTCCATTCCAAGCTGAGTCTCGCGTGAGGTCGTTCAAAGAGGGTACGGCACGGACCGACCTCATCAATGAGGTTGAGTCGCTGTTCGATAGGCATGCTGTATAGCGTTACATTTCGATGCTGTTGTACAAGCCGTCTGATGGTGGCGGCGGGATGATGTTGCGAGTGAGTTATAGTCGAAAGGGGAACTTTACGACTCCTCATCTATCTTCTTCCAGATTTGTTCCGTCTTCTTGCGGTTTTCCCTTGATTCTTTTACGTGGTTCGCTGTCCTTTCGACTCGCTAGGATGCAGATAGAATGGGAAGTTTTGTCAGTGGGCGATAGTGCAAGATGGTGTGAGGAATGTGGAAGACGCTTACCTCTGCACGAAGACACATATTGAGATCATGCTTGATGTCGTTGCAACCACCGGTGATCTTGTGCCAGACACCCTTGGCATGGCACTCGTTGAGAGCTTGAATCAGATGTGCGCAGTCTGTTGTGCAGATAGGATATGGTAAGCTCGAATCAATGAAGTTTTTGTGCACCGAGGAGGACAAGCCGGAGACTTACGCTGCAACTTGCTCTCGCCGACAAGATGCTGCAAGTCAGAAGATGAGGAGAAAAGGTCATCTATTAGTCAAAGGCGCCCTAACGAACTCGGGTACCGCCTCAGAGGGCCTCTTCAGTCAGCAGAGCTTCTGCTGATACCTACTGGATGCATGCTTGCAACTTGTCCTTGAGCGTGATTCGTGACAATGCTACACTGAGACCACCAAGAAGATGATGGGAAGACCCTGAAAGAATATGAGGTCAGACAAAATCGACACCGGAACTCGGCGACTTTCGATTTTCCATTCGCGAATGTGTTCGCCCAGCTCACTTAACAAGCTGCGAAAATTCCAAATGAAAGTGTTGGTCGCTGAATGCACGCGTGCCTCGCTAAGCTGCTAGACTCAGGGGGTGAGAGAAAAACCCAACGCCCGTCAGATGTCGAAATTGCATGACGGCGTTAATCAACATCTAGGGGTTCGACCCCTTTCCATTTCGACATCTGCTCGGGCTGTGCTCGTGCGACCCATTTTCAGATGGAGGCTGCAGTGTGTAACACCCACCTCGACGCTAGGGTGGAGGTTCTGCACAGATGAAGGTGGCTGCATGTGGAATAGACTTTCTCGCATTCCCTTGGCGGGTCTTCCTTGAGTGCCTCCCACCATCGTCCACGCTCACATATCATTGAGGCTATCCTCATCCGAAGCATCGCTATCATCATACCATCTATCACTCCATCTCTACATTAGGATCTCTGCTCACTGCTGACCCTCGTGCTGCTTCCACTGCTTGCAAAACGACCTGAGAGGCTTGGGTGGACTCCAGACGAACGAAGCACCAGACACAAAGAATCGAATACACTTCACTTCCATACCGTCACGATGCCGGACTTCCTGTCAATCAAAAAAATGTGGGGCAAGCTAGATACTGGAAGCGCCGACCAAGCACATCAGGCGAATCCCTACTCCAAAGGTATCGGAAACAGTGCTGCACCCATCCCTATGGCTCATCCCGATGACGAACGGGTGGCCCGGGTTAACATGATTCTTCGCACACTTCAAGTCTTTTTCGGAGCGGTGACCCTGCTTATCGCCGTTTACATGGCGACATTCCAAACAAAGTGGGTCGGCAGCCCTTCAGGTCTGACAGGTCTAATCCTCTTCCTCGCTTCCACAAGCTTGTTCACCTCGTCCATCTTCTTGGTTGTGCCCGTCATCTACGAACGCTCTGGCTACACCATGATGAAGGGTTTCGCGCGTGCCTTGAGCGAGGCACGAGTAGGACTTGTCTGCAACGGTGTCTTTGGGTTCCTGCTTCTCATCCTTGGCATGACCCAAACTATTTCAGCTTACACCTCGCCGGGCTGCAAGAATCCCAAGAACGACCCTCACGCCGGCGGTAAAGACCGTGAAGACTTTGTCAACCAGCTCGGAGGATGGTGCCGCACTAAGCGTGCTGAGGCTGCCTTCTGTTGGTTCCTGTGGGCCACATGGTTCCTCTCCCTGCTGCTCTTCCTGCGACAGTGGAGGCTGGAGCGCAAGAACGGTCCTCGTATCCCTCCCTTCGTCCACCCTCAAGAAGACTCGGCATTTGAGCCCATTAACGACCTCGACGATGAGGACGCATTTGACGAGACAAACAAGACTGCCAGGTACGGCGATGGCGGCGATGGCAGGTACGGTGTAGCACCTACAGCAGACGGCGACGGGAGGCCCGACATGTCTTCTTACGATCGCCGCGGCGCCAACCCTCTAGCAGACATCGAAGCGAGATACGGTATGACCCCAGCTTACTCGGCAGACCCTTTCAACGACAAGAGTGCAGCAGCATCGGCATACGGCAGGCCATCATACGACTACAATGCATACGGTTCGGCTCCCGGTGGGTTCACAGCAGATCCTTATAGTGCCATCAACCAGCAACTCAGCAAAGGTCGCAGTAGCGAGCGCCCGCCGCAATTGCCAAGCTTGACTTATGGCTATCACTAATAGTGCTAGTCATCTGAAGCAATCTGACATGTCGTCTTCTACAGAGTTGACCAGATCTCCTAATCTACTCGCTCGGGTGTTTCAAGCTTCAAGACAGCCTGGAAGATCTTTGACTCCGAGTACCACCTTTCGCGCTGCTGAACATTTGCTGTTGCTACTGTATTTTACCCCTTCTTGTCTGTCCTCCCCAACCGTGTTCTTTTTGTTTGCCTTTTCAATTGCTATGAAAAATCTGCATCAACCCATGCGCTGATCCATGTCTGAGGCCTGTGCTGCTGTAGGACGCAAGAAATACCTCTTGATGTTAAAAGAGTTGTTCGAAGCACGATCGATGTGTTTGCTGGCTGTTGAACCTAACGATTCGTTAGAGCGAAGTCACGCCGGGGTGTGCTTGCACGGTTGTGATTGGCGGTTTTTTGCAAAGGTGGTCTCCGCGGACGTGATTGCATATGGTGTTTCCAGGATCTGCAGTTTTGAACAGCTCAAGCGATAGAATCGCGTTCTTTCATTATTGATCACATTGAAATGTCCCGCACAAGGACCTAAACGGACTTCCGGTGGAAGGCTGACATTCGTCGACATTCGTCTCCAGCATGAAATACGGAAGACGTCCTTCCGACCGGGCTGAGTCTTGAGTAAACGTGGAAAAAGAAATAAACAAAAAAGATTTTGGCGTTCAACACCAATCTGATAAAGACGTTGATGCTCGATCTTCGTAAGAGTCTGTCAGGAATGGCACCAAATAAAGTCTAGGAGGACACCAAGGCTGTAGAGATGGAGACGATCACGCCAAGAAGGAAGAAAGTGGTTGAGCAACGTCTGCGGAGAGAATCAGTCGCCAAGTTTGAGTTTTAGTCAGGAACCTGCTTGCATGCAGGCCAAACGTTGGACCCTGAAAACCACGCAGTAAGCTTGGCACGCGAGTCTTGCTCCTCCGGCTTGTCTTCTCAAAACTCAATTGGACCGTTGCCGCTGATTAGAAGCCCGCATCCCTTGTGTCAACCAGCAACAAGCTCATCATCCACGAGCCATTCGCGTGACAAGCGAGCATTGCGTAGAAACCGCTCCCGGCCAACTTCGCCGATACCGACCGACTCCTCCCCACTGCCTTCTTTCAAGCTGGCAGAGAACCACCAACACCTCAATCTTCCGTTGGAGGGCAGACTCAGCACGCGCAGCTGTCAAGTTCGAGCGGACGGCAGATGTCATCTCGTGCTTGTTCCTTCCCCTATCTTACCTTTTCTCTTCCCCGGATATATACCTGCCCACCCTGTAGTCGACATCTTCATCCACTGCGTCTTGAATTTCCGCATCGACGGGGCTAAAGGAGCCTCATCTCGCGGCTGTGGCCCTTTCGACTGATCAGCATGATTGTCTGCAACGACGGCGTCTTTACGCCAGCTTCAGACTGCCGCGCCTTTGACTTCACCGTGACATTCTCGAACGCCATCTTCGTCATACTGCCGTCATGCCTAGCCATCGTGCTGATGATCGCTAGGCTGTATCGCATCCGTAACAAGCCCGACATCCCCACAGCAACCTCCCAGCCTCGTCTTTCGCTTCTGCAATCCTGTGCTCCTAACTCGGACCCCATCAGCCTCTTCGGTGCTTCCGTCTACGTCTCGAATGCTGCCTTGAATTTGGTCCTCACCATCTTCCTTGCTTCGAGCCCGCGACTTCGACATGCTCTGGCTGGCAACTCTGGTATGGCCAGCGTCGTGCTGGCCTTCATCGCCTCCTTCATCGCCATTCGACTCGGTGTCGCAGAGCGCAGGAAGACGCGCGGAGGCAACATGATCTTGCCCGTGTGGCTCCTGCTTTCGCTGCTCTTCAACGCTTGCCGTATCCGAACCTTCAACGCCATCCCAGCTGTCCGTCACTCTGCCTTCTTTTCTATCTACATCCTCGCCTTCGCCTGCCAACCAATGATGCTCGCTGTAGAGAATGCCAAGGGACTACACAGTGTCGACGTCAACTCGACCCACGAATCCCGCGCCAGTTTCTTCTCTCGAGTGTTCTTCATCTGGGTCATGCCCATGCTCTGGACCGGCTTCCGAAAACCTCTCGAACTCAACGATCTCGACGCCCTCAAGCCCGAGTTCCATGGTCGTTCATTGGCCAGGAACTTCATCGCTGCCTGGACGGGAACCAAACTCGAACCCGACTCTGGCGTCGCTGCTCCTGGAGAAGATGACCTTGATACGAGCTTCAGTCTCAAGCAGAGCCGTTCGCGTTCAAGCAGCGAAGCTCATCCTCTGGAAAAGCTTCCAAGCTTCCAAGCTGAAGCTTCAGTACGTTCATCCACCAAAGGGGGAAGTCCACTCTACAACGGTGCTACCTTCCCGAAGAGATAGGTCCAGCTTGGACTTCTGAACGCCTCCCTGCGTGCCTTCCCGATGGCCGTGTTGGCCCCTGTGCCGTGGAAATTTCTGCTTACAGCGTCCGAGCTCGCGCAGCCTTTCCTCATTTCGACTACCTTGGCCTTTGTCCAGTCGTACGCAGGTTCTCACAAAGGCGAGCCAGTCACCGAACAGCCTGTCGTATATGGATGGGGTCTCGTTGGTGCCTACGCTTTCGTCTACCTCGGTCAGACCTTCGCCACGGGTCAGTACTGGTATGCAAGCTCGCAGCTGATGACCAAGATCCGAGGTGCCTACGTCGAGGCCGTCTACCGCAAGGGCCTCAATCTCCACCTCAGAACGGCACGAACAAGCGGCGGTGGTAAGGCAGCCAATCTCATGAGCGTCGACAGCGAGCGCGTGGTGCTAGCCGTCGATGTGATTCACTCCCTTTGGAGTGGAGTCATCGTCATCGGCATTGGCGTATACATGCTCTACACGCAGATTGGACTCGTCTTCCTTGCTTCCATGGCCTCGGTCATCGTTTGCCTGTTGCTCACGCCCCTCACTAGTAAGGGCTTGGCGACCAAGTAGGCCGCCTACAGTGCGCTGACCGACAAGCGTGTCAACCTCACCTCCAGTGTTGCTGCCGACATCAAGGGCGTCAAATTCTCAGCCTACGAGGACATCTTGTACAGCAAGATCTGCAAGGTCCGATCCGATGAGCTGACCAGCCGAGGCAAGATGATGAAACAGATCACAGCCGTTGTCACTTTCACCAACTGCACTGGAGAAATGCTAGGTATAGCGACTTTTGTCACTCTCATCATCGTTGACAGGCTCACTGGTAATGATCGCTTCAACCTGAACACGGTGATCACCACCCTGACCATCTTCAACATCCTGCAAGACCCTGTACTCAAGATTGGTCAGCAATACTCCTTCCTGATGCAAGCTTGGGCGAGCATGAAGCGGATCGAAGAGTTCTTGAACAGTCAAGACCGACCCGATGTTCAGAACGCGATCGACGAAGGCGTGGCGGATCTTGCTGCCGCTTCTGGAGATAACAGTCGAGATGGATATGCTGCCAGGTTCGAGAACGCTGGGCTCGGTTGGGGAAGCGAAGTCGTACTGGCCAACGTCAATGTTGAGATCCCACGTGGTACGCTCACGATGATCTGTGGTCGCTTGGGGCAAGGCAAGTCCACCCTGCTTCAGGCGATTCTTGGTGAATCCGACTTGATCTCTGGTCGACAGTATCTCCCGCTGCTCGATCGCCGTGTGGCCTATGTCAGTCAAGATGTCTGGCTGCGGGAGAAATGCTCGATCCGCGAGAATATCATTTTCGCAACAGGCGAACACGACGAAGAACGATACGTCACTGCGCTAAAGGCCTGCGCTCTCACGGAGGACCTTGAAATTCTCGAGCAAGGCGATGCCACATCTGCCAGTGCACTGAGTGGTGGCCAACGCCAGCGTCTTGCCGTCGCACGAGCCATCTATAGCGACGCCGACTCTTTCGTTTTTGACGACATCACCAGCGCTCTGGACGCAGAGACTGCGGCTCACATGTGGCGATCTCTCATGGGTCCCACGGGTCTTCTGAAGGGCAAGACGGTGATTATGGCTACGAACGCAGTCCATTTGCTCCACCATGCACAGCTCATTATCCGCATCGATGCCGGCAAGATCGCCGAGCAAGGTCGATACGAGGAGCTTTCAATGAAAGGCAAAGACTCCATCTCGCGTGCCAGTATCGATTCTCAGCGGGCGATACCGGCCCTCGACCAGGGCAAGGACAAGGCAGTCAAGGGCGGTACAGCCGATCAGCAAGAAGCTGTGATGACTGGCTCTGTCAGCTGGAAGGTCTATGGCGACTGGATCAAAGCGGCAGGCTATTGGAACGTGGCTGTCTTCTTCTCATGCGGAGTGATCTCGGTTGCTCTATCTCTTGGAATGAACTACTACCTTCAGGCATGGGGCGGAGCACAACAAACTCATCCTTTCAAGGCCTGGGGAGCTTGGACGGCCGGATATGTGGTGCTTGCGCCGGGAAATGCTATCTTCCTCGCGCTTGGCTTCATTGCTCTTCAGCTCTGGTGTGCCAAGTTAGCTGGCAACAAACTGCATGCTGACGAGCTCAGAGGTGTCCTTTCGGCGCCTATGCTGTTCTTCAGTAAATGGACCTCGGGCCAGATCACGAATCGCTTCTCTCAAGATCTCTACAACGTGGACCAGACGTTCACTGGCGCGATCATGAATACGGTCTACGTCTCGCTCAGTCTGGTCGGCTCGATCATTGCCATGATTGTCCCGGCACCGTATATTGCGCTGGTCGCCGTCGCTATCATTGCAGCAGCGTGGGCGATGCAGCGTCTCTACATCCCATCGAGTCGACAGCTGCGTCGTCTCGAGATGGCTGCTAAGAGTCCGCTCTACTCGCTTTTCTCGGAAACATCGTCTCCAGCCGGTCTCGCAACGGTGCGTGGATTGAAGCGACAAGCTTGGTTGGTCGAATTGAACACCAAGTCTCTGGATGTTTCGCAGACCCCTTACTACCACCTTTTCGCCGTTCGCTGCTGGCTCCAGACGTGGTTGCTGCTTCTCACCACGATCATCAACGTGGCGCTGGTGCTGCTCGTCGTCATGCTGCGCCACTCTTCGCAGGCCGGTCTGTTCGGTGTTGCGCTGGTGCAGGCTACTTCGCTCGGACTTGTTCTCAACCATACGGTCGTCAGCATGACCGAGGTCGAAATTGCTGGTGTTGCGCTGGAACGTGTTCGCGAGTTCGCACACCTCGAAGCCGAGGAGGCTGCCATCGGTAGGGACAAGGATGAGTCTGAGGCTCAGACACTGCGAGGTGATATCGAGTTTGACAAGGCCACGGTTTCATACGGGCCTCAGCTAGAACCTGCCGTCAAGGAGCTCAGCTTCAAGCTCGCCGCTGGTCAACGCTTGGGCATCTGTGGCCGATCTGGGTCTGGAAAGAGTACGACTCTACTCGCTCTCTTCCGCACGATCGAGATGCGATCGGGCACGATCCGAATCGATGGTCAGGATATCAGCGAAATGTCGGTGGGAGCATTGCGTTCACAGATGACCATTGTGCCGCAGAATCCACTTGTGTTTGCTGCGACGATCCGCGAGAACCTGGATCCTGAGGGAGTCTGTACCGAAGACGAGCTCTGGGACGCTCTGCACAAATGCCATCTGGCCGAGTTTGTTAAGAAGCAGGAGAAACAGCTCGAGGAAGTGTTGGTATCGGGCGAGTCATTCATCAGTTCGGGTCAGAAGCAGCTGCTGTCATTGGCGCGTGCGTTGCTGCGAAAGCGCAAGATCCTCGTGCTGGACGAAGCGACTAGCGCCATGGACGTCGAGACGGACGCGGCGGTGCAGAACGTCTTGGCAACGCAGTTCCCTGACTGCACTGTGATCGCAGTAGCACACAGGATCGCGACCATCATCGACTTTGACCAGATCATCTGCATGTCAGCCGGCCGGGTCATCGAGAGCGGAAGCCCACAAGATCTTCTCAAGGCCAGGGGCGAGTTCTGGGCGCTCGCCGCTGAGCAGAAGTGCGTTTAGACAGCTTTCTCTCTTGGAGCCCATGTATGTTTACCCCTTGGAATCAATGAATTTGAATATACTAGAGTGTCGATCAAGTTCTCGGCCAAGTCCGAGCACGATAACGGCCATGGTCACGCGGATGTTGGACCCCGCATGTGTGCTTCGGTGCAGGCCATCACATGGCTGACGTACAACAGCCTACGCAGGCATTCGCTCCACCTGGAAGCGGACGCGAAGGAGTTGCGACCGGGAAGGAAATGCGGGGCAACGCTTGCTGATAAGGAACCTTGGCACTTTTCATGCCCTGTCCACTTCTTGCACGGTAACAATTGATTATCACAAGCCTTTCTATGGCGCCGATGACGGGGAGCGGACTTTGACTTGCAATCCCAGATATTACAGATTCGGGCTGACATGACATTGTTGTGATGAGAACGGCATCGCATTGGTTGGAGATGAGATGTTACAGGTGGCGTTGATGGGAGGTGGGGAGAGATAATTTCTCGGAGATCGCCGAAGTGACATTCTCATCGGCAACCGTGGATTGGATACCGCCTCTGTGGGTTTGCTTTCTTGTATGCGACCCGCCTTCCTTTTCCGACGTCTTGTCACACCTTATCTCAAGGTCTGCAGCTGAGGAAGTGGTTTGCTAGATAAGGTGTAACACCCCCCGCATCAGATGTGTTCTAGTGACAACTTGGACAGCATGATATTTGGGACAATGGAGCGCTATAGCGACGCTCCCTCGCCAGTCCAAGCCCTCCCGGCCGAAAATACTTGGCCCGCCCTTCCGCCTCACTGTCAACCTCACCGGAAGAAGCCGAATTTTTTTTCTTTCAATTTTTTTCCCCATCTTCTCATCTTCTGAAAGTCAGTCAATTCGGAAACTGGCGCGGTCGCTCTCGTGTGAGTGTGCGACATGATTCGAAGAGATAGCATAGTTTGGCTCTTGCGCTTCGCTCTTATTGGTTCTCTTGCGACGGCCGACTTGTCAATATGTTTCGATTTGTTTGGACTGCCGTAACTTGACTTGGTGCTTGGCTTCCGAGGCCGTTGTGGCCGAGCTCCGTCTTGCCTCTCTCCGAAAGAACCTGTAAGCGGGCTGCAAGAGCAAGATCTGGACTGCGTGAACAATGAGGGCACAGGAAGAGGGCTAGCAAGGTGGATGCAGCCAATGGACTCGCTTATCTTTGAAATCGAGCCTAAAGACGGACGTGCGAGCCTTCTTTGCATGGTTTGCCGCATTCAAACAGCGGAATTCTGCCTCGCGCTCATTTTCATTTCGAAGGAAAGTATGGTCGTTTGCCACGCGCTATTTCGCTGCCTACAAGCATTACACAGGAAGCTACTGCAGCGCAGTGCCGTTTGGAACCATCACCTTCGATTCTACTGTGCCCCTGTCGTGTCGACCGAGCTAACTCTCTCCCTATGCTCTACCGATGGAAGGAGTGGGACTTCGGATTCGAAAGTGACGATGGTTGCAGCAACTCAATTCAGTGTGTGTGCAACGGGTCAACAGGTCAACATGGGCCAGAGTCGCGGTACCAAAGTGTCCAACATCGCTCTTGGCTGCGCCCGCCGCGGGCCATTTTTTTCAATTAAGGTATTCAACTACTGAAATGCCTGAGCCTGAAACCAATGGACCGTTTGACAGCCGAGCAGACGCTGAACAAATTTGTTTGCATGTCCGCCCTATCTTTCAAATTCTTTGATTACCTGCTATGCCTGGCTCTTCTGTCGGCCATTTCCGCATCTCTGTCTGTCCTCCCGATGAAGGCAATCGAGTCAATGGATAGCATGACAAGCAGGCTTGCTTGGCGTTCGTGCTGCAAAGATCAAAGTGATGGCCAACAGGGAAAGGGCAGGCATCCGGAAACGAAATCCTAGGTGGCGGTCACCGTCGGCCTCTCTCTTTTCATTTTTTTTTTTTTTTTCTCCCTGTCAACGAAGCGAGACAGAAAATCTTGAGCCTGAGCGTTGCTGCGAATGCGAAAAGAGTCGGTTCCAACGGCGCTCCTGCCGCTGACGCCGCCGTAGATACGGTTTCTGAAGGTAGCTGGCTCCTGCTCTGTCCTCGTCCCTCGTCCCTTGTCCAGCCGAGATCGACCCTCTCATGCAGTCCCAGCCGGTCGTATGTTCGCATTCTCTACCGAACATGCAGCTGCTCTTGAGCACAATGCAACAGGGTTTGAGGTCTGTCTGTGCTTCCTCGAGGGTGTCCCGTATCACCTCGCCTGGGACGAATGAGGTGTCGGCCCAGTCCAACTGTCCTGCTCGACCTTCCGGTTCGCCACTTTTAATGTCCCATCGTTTCCCATAACGACAATCCCCACTCTCGTTCCTTCTCCACTCTCCCTCACCACCTCATCTCCCACCCCTTCTCCGGACCTTCTTAGGTACTCGGTCTCGATTTACTTCGAGCCTTCGGCTTTCCAAGCCTTCATAAGGAGAGGAGCTTCACCCAACCCGGCACGGTTCGACACCACCTTCCATCAGCCCCTAGACCACCTTTGGATATCATCAAAATGGGTGTTGCAGAGCTCATCAACAGCTTCAACAGGGTGGTTGCCACCTCGCCTATCGGCTACTACTTCCGCCTCGATGGCTCAGGTCACCCTCTGGCGCGACCTGGTTCGCGCTTCCTCACCGAAATCCGAGCTGGTCTCGTCACCTTTGCTGCCATGGCCTACATTCTTTCGGTCAATGCCAACATCCTGTCTTCGTCCGGTGGTCCTTGTGTGTGTGCACACACCGATGCCGACCCCACCTGCTCCAAGGATGACGCTTACCAGCAGTGTACCGCCGTCCTCCAACGTGACTACGTCTTTGCTACCGGTATCTCGGCCTGCGTTGGCTCGCTCTTGATGGCTCTCTTCGCCAACATGCCCCTTGGTCTCGCTCCTGGTCTTGGTGTCAACGCTTACTTTGCCTTCACCATCGTCGGTACCGCCGGTACTGGTATCATCCCCTACAGTCAGGCTCTTTCTGCTGTCTGGCTTGAGGGCTGGATCTTCTTCATCCTCTCGCTCTTCGGTATCCGTCAATGGCTTGCTCGCTTGCTGCCCCACAGCATCAAGCTCTCCACCGGTGCCGGTATCGGTATCTTCCTTGCCTTCATTGGCCTTGGTCCCAACGGTCTCGGCGTTATTGGTGGTGATGCTTCCGACCTTGTCGCTCTCGCTGGTTGCCCTGCGCAGTACACTGATCCTACTACCGGCTACTGCTTGAGCCACAAGCTGCAGAACCCTACTGTCTGGCTCGGTGTCATGGCCGGTGGTATCCTCACCGCGCTCATGCTCCTCTACCGCGTCAAGGGTGCCTTCCTGATCGGTATCCTGCTCGTCTCCATCATCTCGTGGCCCCGCAACACCTCTGTCACCCTCTTCCCCCACACCCCTGCGGGTGACGACGGATTCAACTACTTCAAGCAGGTTGCCAACTGGAACGGTCTCGGCATGCTCGGACCCAAGAACATCGACTGGAACGGCTACGGCAACGGCAAGGTCTGGTACGCGCTCATCTCGTTCCTGTACATCGACTTGCTCGACACTACCGGTACGCTTTACGCCATGGCCAGCCACGCCGGTCTTATGGACGCACGCACCGGTGACTTCGAGGGCTCCTCTGCCGCCTACCTCTCGGACGCTGTTGCCATTTCGATCGGCTCGCTCGTCGGATGCTCGCCCAACACTGCTTTCGTCGAGTCTGCTTCCGGTATCGCCGAAGGTGGCCGTACCGGTATCACTGGCCTTATGGTTTCGTTCATGTTCTTCCTCTCGCTCTTCTTCGCGCCCATCTTCGCGTCGTTCCCCTCGTGGGCTACCGGTTCGACGCTGGTCATTGTCGGATCCATGATGGCGTCTAACACTGCGCAAGTCAACTGGTCGTACGTCGGCGATGCCATCCCCGCTTTCGTTACTATCGTCGGTATCCCGCTCTTCTTCAACATCGCCTACGGTCTGATCGCCGGTATCTGCTGCTACATTGCGCTCAACGCCATTCCCTGGGTCATTCTTAAGGTCTCGGGCGGTCGCATCGCGCCTGAAGGCTGGGACACCATGAAGGAGCCTTGGGGCGCTCGCATGGTTTCGGCCAATGACGACTCGACCGGTGTTTGGGCCGTTCTCCCGCCGTGGATGAGGAAGCTGCTTAGCGGCAACTACAAGTTCTGGCAGATGACCGACGACGAGATCGAGTTCTACCTCGAGGGTCGTCGTGAGACTCAGCGTCTTGCCCAGGAGAGGCAGGAGCAGATCGAAAACGAGCGAAACGCAATGTACGGCCACGACGACGTCGAAGCCCGCGCATCCACGTCCTCGGGTCACGACGAGAAGCACTCCCAAGGCAGCCCCGGCCTCAGCCCTGTCGAGGTCAGCGGCACTTACCCCGTGGGTGCCACCCAGGAGCGCCAGCAGACCGCAACAGCTCAGTAAAATCCCAAAACATTTTCGCTCGGATCCAAGTCCTGGCTGTATTTCTTCATCTGTTTGGGCTTTTGTGAATCACCCTTTGTTCCTATCTCTGTACAACGCAGTCTTTTCTGTGCTTCATATCCACACCCGTTAATAGGTTACCATCATTTGCTCACGGCTTGACACTCTTGAGCGTGTGTATTCAGTGTGACAATTGTCCTCATTAATGTTCTGCGATTCAATTATTGTAACGAACGAGAGCGCTGATCAAGCTTCGACGCCGAGCCGAGCGAGCACTGCATCCGCCTGCTCCAAAGCCGCCTTGGTCTCCTCCTCCCCCTCCACTCCCTCACCCTCCCCATCCCTCCCAACATCGTCCTCGGCCAGCGCCTTCTTGATCTCATCTAGCGCTGAACACCACCGCATATTCGCCGTATCGGTAATCATCCTCCCTCCCGGGCCCGGCACCATTTTCTTCTGCATCTTTAATGTTGCCTTCTTCATCTCCTCTCCCGCTGCCGCCGCTGTGGATTGGAACGCCTCTGCGAGGCCCCACTTCTTCAACGTCCCTTCGCCGATGGTGTCGTTGTCGCGTTGTGCCGACTTGCTCTTGCGCAGCGAGCCCGTGGGTGCGGGGGTTTTGAGCGTCTGCTGCTTCATCGACATCCGGCGCGACGCTTTCCCCTTGGCGACGAACGCTGCGAACTCGCGCTGCTCCTCGACGGTGCCGCAGTTCGAACACGTGTGCGACGCTCGCGTCACCAGCTGGCGGTCAACGTCATCGGCGCTCGTATCACCTGCCTCTTCCTCCAGACGCGAGTGGTTCCCGCCGCCAGCGACACTCGCCGAGTGCCGGAGTGTGGAGCCGGGGAAGAATGTACGCGGGAACCCATTGAACGTGCCCTGCCTCTTGACCGGCGAGACCGAGAAGCTCTTGGTCGCTCTCAAGTTTCCCGAGTACGTCCCATTCTGCGAGTAGAAGCGCGAGGACGTCCTCGGTGGCGTGTTGGGAGTCGCCAGAGAACGTAGTGACGCGACGGATACGGGGCGAGACATGTTGGTCATGTTTTGGAACATCACCGGGCGCCGCGGGTCAAAATCATCCGGACCAGGGGTGTAGCTCCAACCGGGCAGATCGTGGACTTTGTCTTCGGCAGATTCGTCGTCACGGTGGTCGCGAATCTCTCCAATCGAGGCTCCGGGCGACGGTGAGGATGGCTCGAACTTCGGCGTGCCTACCGATGGCCCAGGTTGGAAACTGAACGAGTCATTCGAGCCTTCTAGTGCCGCCGCTACCGCTCGCATCGAGTCAGATTCAGGGATGTAGACTCGCATCCCATGCTTCCTGACCGGAGTCGTCGCGTCCTGCTCGCTGCTCTTGGGCTTTGTTGGACTTGGCGGGATGCTTGTTGGCGGAATCGGAACGTCGTCGAGATCGAGGTAGCCATCCTCGGTGATTTCCGACATTTCTTGCTGATGCAGCACAGACCGCTGATGCCTCCCCCTCGCTTTGTGAATCGACGCCATATCGCCCAGCCCACTCTCGCCCTCGTTGGAGAGATCTGATGAAGAGCTTGATGACTCGGGGAGATCCGCAAAGTCTGCCGAGCTGACGGGTGGTGCGCGCGCGATCAGCTTTGCGCTAGCAGTGCTCGCACTCCTCTTGAGACTGAGCGAACGCTTGATGCGCCCAGTCTTGCTAGACACGCTTCCACTCCTCACCACCGCTGCTGCGTCGGTGTTAGCTGAGGGAGCGACAGGGATATCATCCAAAACCACATCCCGAAGTTCTTGGAGCTCGCTCTCCTCGGTCGCATGGATGGGGTGGTGCTTCTCATCGAAGCTGGAATTCTCTCGACCATCGACGACTTCTTGAGCGTACAGCGGCTTGATCAATGTCGCCTCGATCGGTGATGCCGGCACAAAGGTAGTAGTTGTGTTGTCGGGACCGGTGATTTTGAGCATGATCTTTTCCTGTGTGACAGGCGAGACTGCCGCTGTCGAAGTGGATGATTCTGCGGAATGGTTGAAGGCGGTTCGAACTTGGAGGCGGTGGATGGCTGCGTTTTCGCCTCGTGCGCTTCTCGGTAGAGAATCAAGAGCATGTTTGGAACGGCAACCAAAGAGGCTCACCTTCTTTTTTTTCTTTGGCGGCGTGACCATAGATGCCGCCGACGCCGACGCCGAAGCCAAGGTAGCTGGCATTGTTGCTTTCTTCAAAGGATATGACTGCAACTGGTGGATGGACGGAGTGAAGGTACGTGGTAGTGATGGAGAGACGTCAAGGACGTACACAGGTAGAGGTGGAAGAGAAAACGTGGCATAGGGGTTTCATTGAGGACGTCGTTTTTGCTGGGCCGCTCAGTCTGCATGCATTTCCAGGCAGAATACGTAGTCAGCAAAGACCGGCGAGTGGGCGCGCGACAAGTGGGCGGGATGAGAAAGCCACTTTTAGAGACGAGGCATAAGCAACTCCGATGATGGTCTTGCTCCAAGCAGAGGGAGGACCCACTCTGTTGACGCCTAGCCAGATTAGGCAAGTGTGGGTTGTGTTCAGGGACCGAGAGAGTGCATGGAGGAGGGGCTTTTGCGTATGCATGCATAAGCGCTGTTTTCACCGATCTACCATGCAGTTTCCCTCTGCCCCCTCCTCCTTTTGTTCGCTTTCTCTCAACTTGGCATTCCTGTGAAGAGATGAGGTTCCTCCATATCATAGCCAGTCACCTTTTCCGTGTCTTCTGATAAGTCCTGTAGCCGTGTATGGCGAGCTGAGGTTACCAGGGATTCGTGTTTGTTGCAAGCGGTGGAGCTGTCAAGTTTGGCCTCGGTATATGCGAATCAAAACTCAGGGGCTAATGATTTCAACGGATCCAAACACTCGTATTCAAAGTGACAAAGTGTTGTGTCTTGAAATTGGATTTTGGCTCAACCTCGACTCTGAAACTCACACTTTACGCACGTCACGTCTCGATGCAGCATCACAAAAAAATCCAGATCGCAGATCTGGATGCATCGGGCCAAAGTCATCAATCAGGATCCGTCTCCGTCTTCCGCTTCGGACCAAACTCAAATCGGCTGCGCTTTGGCCAGTAATCTTATCTGGACTCCGACGAGCTCTATTGCATTCCGACCTCACCTTTCTACCTGACCACCTCAATACCTTCGTCATATTGGAGAGGCAACGATCATGCCGGTCAATCTCATCAACGAAGATACTTTGCTCCTTGAGCTGCCCAAGTCGAAAGCGTCGGCAGAGATCCGACTGTTCGGCGCGACTGTCACTTCATGGAAAGCGGCAGGCGGAAGCGAGCGTCTGTTCCTCTCCTCCAAAGCTGCGCTCGACGGCTCTGCTGCTATCCGTGGCGGTATTCCCATCGTCTTTCCCGTCTTTGGATCGCCGTCGGACTATGCAGATGCGCCGGAGATCATTAAGAAGCTCGGCAAGCACGGATTCGCTCGCGACCACGTTTGGTCGATCTCCAAGGACGTCCCCCGAGTCGACGAAGAAGACAAGGCTGCCGTGACGCTGACGCTGTGCACTCCGACGAAGCCAGAGATCGCGGCAGTGTGGCCGTTCGAGACGCTGCTCGAGTACATGGTGACGCTGACGCCCAACACGCTCCAATGCCGCTTCAAGGTGCACTATGCGGCGGGGAAGAGCGAGATGCCGTTCCAAGCGCTCCTGCACAACTACTTCCTTGTCCCAGACGCTACGAAGGCGTCGATCCAAGGACTGAATGGCATGGTGTACATCGACAAGGTCCTCGGGGGCGAAGAGGGTCAGGTGACGTCGGACAATTTCACTCTGGACGCAAAGCCGATCGACCGCGTCCACGTGGACAAGCCCAAGAACGCCCCCGCACACGAAAGCCCAAGAGATGTAAAGCTGCAGTACAACGCGAGCTTGCTCCAAGACCCGCTGGGAAGGATGGGCAAGGGGGTGGAGGTGATAAGGTCTAGCACGCTCAAGGATACGGTGGTGTGGAACTGCGCAGAGGAAGGGGGCAAGGCGATCGGCGATATGGAGGAGGGCGGGTGGAAGAAGTACGTTTGTATCGAGCCAGGTGCGGTGCGTGGGTTCGAGTCGCTCAGTATGGGTGACAGCTGGGTCGCAGAACAGACTCTGACGGCGTGGTAGTGTTTTCCGCAGCTGAAGAAAGTCTTTGTGCATCTCTGTCGCTTTTACTCGAAATTGGCAATTGATTGAGTCTCATGCCAAGTTTCGAGTTTGCCCTCGTGGGATTGAGGCGAACGAACAAGTACGGTGTACCGGTACGGTATGGTCCACAGAGGAATAAGGTTGTGACAAGTGCATTGATGGAGAATTTGCGGCAACCAAGATTGGAAGAAGTGTTTGATGTGGAGGCGTGCATTTCGGTTACCAAAAAAATCCCAACCTTGTTCGACACTCTTAGACTTTGCTTACACCATCGCAGTCCACTTCAACCCCTATAGCTCGAGATCTTCGGTCATGACCGCCATCTTTCCCAAATGCTTCGCAGCGTAGCCCGGACGCTCATTCCGCTTCTTCTACTTCCCACTCGAGCTAAAGCGCGTACAGCTTTTCCCGTTCTCAGACGATGGCCGAGCCAAAGCCCGCTATCAATGGCACGCAAGTCAACGCGCGCCCTCGCCGCCGCCGCGGCGGAATCCACATCATCCTCAGGCGACGAACGTCCGACTGGCAAAGTGGCGGTGTCGGATCTCGCGCCCAAGTCGTGCTTGACGTGCGCGAGGGTGATCACACCAAGAGCAAAGTGGGCCAAGGACTGGGCGGCGATCAAGTATTGCTCCGACAGGTGCAGGTCGACCCGCCCCGGCAAAGTTGTTGTTCGGTTCCGGACAAAAGAGGATCCTTGGAGCTTGGAGAAGTCGAACGGGGTTAAGATCGATTCATCAGCTCCGGGTGGGGAGGTGGAGGCGAGTGTGGACGTCGAGACGTTCGTCGAAGGTGTTATTCTAGAAATCGCCAGGTCGAGCAGGCGGGACGACCTGGCGTGCTTGGAGGATGTACAGGACCGGATCAAGGATCTACTCGGAGAGGCGTCGATAGAATTTGCTTCTACTAGCAACGGGCAGGACGTGGAGAGCGACGCTGACAATGCTTCGAATAGCTCAAAGGGTGCAACTGCAATTGGCGCACTTAATGCACATCCGTTATGGAAAGCGCTCGACAGCCCACCGGGCTTCCGCGAACGAGTCCGCAGAGCAGCACGTCGTCTCGCCCTCGGCATCACCCACGACTCTGACGCTCACCAGACCAACATCGTCACCGCCGAGCACGGCCGCATTGAGCTCATCCAAGCCGGCAAGTCGCTGCGCACAGTCCAAGATTTGTCATTCGCCAAAGGCGTCATTCACATTCGCAGCAAAGACTAATCCACTTTTCCAATAAGCTAATCGTGTCAAGTTTAGAGGTTGAGACCGACGTCCCAGCCCATCTCTTCGAGCGTCCAACCGAGCACCGTACCCTTTTCCTTGTCGAAGACAAACTTGTTGAGCCTGGTGCTCCTCTTAGGAACCTTGTAGATGTTGTTAACCGTGTCCATCTCCGCGTCGCTGAGCTTGACGAGCGTGATGTTTTGTTTCATCCTCTGCTCGTTGGTCGACTTAGGCGCGACCGAGACTCCGCGCTGGACGTTCCACGACAGCGCCACGTTCGCCGCCGTAGTGTTGTGCGCCTTTGCAATCTCGAGGAGGTCTTTATCCTCGTGAATGCGCTTATCGTACTGGCCCAGCGGGCTGTATGCGGTGACGTGGATGCCTTTCTGCTTGCAGTACTCGACGTTGGCGTGGTCGGGCAGGTACGGGTGGGACTCGATCTGGTTGACTGCCGGCACTACTTTAGCCGTCTTCAGCAAGATCTCGAGATTTTTGGGGCTGAAGTTGGACACGCCGATCGCCTTGACCTTGCCCTTGTGCGAATTGAGGAAGATGTCCTCCATCTTTGCCCACGTCTCATTAAACGTTGGCCCAAGATGCTTTTGGTGCTCAAGGCCGAATGCGTCGCCGACCTTGAACGCGTCGCCGGTGCTCTTCCACCCCTGGGGCCAGTGCAGCAGCCAGAGATCGATGTAGTCGATGTTGAGTTTCTCGAACGATTTTTCGAACTCCCCCACAGGGTCGAGCACGAACGAAGGGGCGAGCTTGGTGGTGACGAAAAGATCAGAGCGAGGAGCGGAGGATTGACGGACAGCCTCGCCGACTTCGACCTCGTTGCCGTAGCCGGTGGCAGTGTCGAGGTGACGGTAGCCCGCGGTGTCGATGGCCATTTTGATGGCATCGACGAGTTCAGGGTCGGAGCTGTTATCGCCCGCTTTGCCCTGCCAGCAGCCAAGGCCGACGGAGGGGATTGTGGCGCCAGTGTTCAGCTTGAAGTGAGGAATGTCAGCCATTTTGACGATAGGGATGGGATCAGGTCTGGTTGTTGGAAGATGCAAACGTCGATCCTGCCTCAGATTATATAGTCGACTGAGCCTTGCCTGTGCTGCTGATGCCCTGAGATGTTCACAGGAAGAACGCCGAGCAAGCCACACAGCGTTCTCCTCCACTTTGATCCGTGTGGAGGAACATCCGCTAGTTCGACCGTGCGCCTCAAAATTCACGCCTTCTAAGTCCAGATGAGTCCAACCTGGGCGTCATAACACGCGAGATTGCCGAGACAGGTGCATTGCCGTCAACCCCTTCGCCGCCACTTCTGGAAAGCGAGCCACATTTGACCAATAGAGACGGAGCACGAGCAAGAACCACAACACCTCGATCACATTGCCTGTAACACATGAATAGCTTCACATTTACGTAGTCGTGAATGCACCAATACTGTCCACCCAACCACCGCTGCTTCCATACAACCCTACGAGGCGACCGTCTCTTGTCGCAGGCTCTAACACTCTGAGCGATCCACCTTGTGCATTCCCCCTCATTCCACTAGAGCTTCCACTGCGCATGACCACCTCTACCGCATCGACCCACGCGCCTGCCCTGACGTTGATCTTCTGAATCGAGTCGCCCTGTGCCACAGTTAGCCTGTACGGCGATCCACCGCAGGGGCCGAACACCGCTCTCGAACCATCTGCGTAGTGGAACTGCAACCCATCGAGCGCGGCGCCACTAAAGATGTCGATGGCGCTGAGCTGCATCTTAGTCCCATTGTCTTGTTCGTGTGGGAAGATGACCTCCCACTGCTTGCCAGAGTGGTTCGGCTGTCCATAGGGGAGCGTCTTGACGACGGTGGTGCGGGAAGGGTCGATGCCGGGGACTTGGACGGGCCGTGCGGTGCCGTTTTCGCGGAAGTCACTAATCTCGGCTTGGCGCATGTTGCACGCTAACGCGTTGACTTTGACCCGAGGAGAGGAAGAGTGGTTGACATCGAAGCCTACTAGCCCGCTCAGGTATGCTGCATCGACGAGAGTCTCCTTGGGCGGCATCACCGCTTCTCGATCAGCCGAAGCGAGGTTCAACCATTCCACATGCGTCTTGTACTCGCCGTTGACATCAATTTCCAGCGCGCCAATCCCCGATTCGCACTTCAAAAGCGCACCACGAGGTGTGGTCATCCAACTCGGTTCATTCTCGTTCCATCGGATCCAGGTTGCTTGATCAGTGCTAGTCAGATGCGGTAGAGGTGGATCGGAAGGGATGTGGAAGCAGGGGTGCCATCGTGCCCTGACGGCTTGGGCACGGTGAATGTGGTTGTGCTTGTCGTCATTCCCGGCATGAATGGGGGCAAAATGCTTTCCGTTTGCCCCGCCATTGCGAGGACAACCAGGCTCTCGTGTCATGAATGCGCGATTGAACTCAACATAACCTCTGGCCATCAGCCCGGAAGGCCAGTGTGGATTGTTAAGAGCATGTCCGGCCTCATGGAAGAACGCGCCAGAGCCGATGTTGAGCGTCTGCCACGCTGTGGGGCATTCGTTCAGATCGTTGACACAGCACGATTCATCGGTCGGCTCGGTGTCGAGAAAGGCGGCTGTGATGCCAGATAAAGTGCTAGGGGCAGCCCAAAGCCAATGACTCCCCATCACGCCGTGCGAGAGGTGGCCTGGTCCTCCTGCGCCGACTGCAGCGTGTGCGCGGATGAGCCGCATCTTGGGATCGTAAATCGTATCGAGAATGAGAACAGCAACGGGCGAACAGTGGAGCTGTCTCGGGGTAGAAGGATCGTGCAGAGCCTCGGCTGCAAAGGCATGCATGGCTCCGCCGTTGCGGACGTTCGGCTTCTGCTGCGCATTTTCGGGATCGCGGAAATCGCCAAGTGTGCGCCTTGACCTGAGCAGGTGGATCCGAGGAAGGTGCTCGAGGTAGCGTTTTCCTGAAGCGGATGGGCCAGGAGCAGGGTCTGATTCTGTATCGTCGAGCTGGAAAGCACGTCGACCCATGCCATGTCTGCGCATCTGCTCTGCGTGGAATGCTTGCCAAAGGTAAGCTTGGATGGCGATTCGGCGCTTGACCTCATCTAGACCACCGGCTCGAAGCGCTTCCCTCCTTGGACCTGGCGGCGAATCGACGATTGCGCGGTCCTCATCGTCAAGGTCGTCTCCATGCAAGCTCAGAATGTTGATATCGACATTCTTCATCGACATCTTCATGAAGCGCGACACCACATCGCGCTTCTTCGTCTTGTCATCCGACGCCGACTGTCTTGGTGTACTTGGAGGTTTGCGGCCCTCATTTTGCCAGACTGGGGAGTCTGCAGCGGCAACGATAGCCAGATGCAAAGGAGGTATGCCCTGTGATCGGTCGTACGTCACTGTTATCATCTCAAGCCCTTCCTCTTTGGTACCTGAGACCTGCCATGTAAACATCAATTCGTTGGCTCCAGGTGTGAGCGCTACCAAGGCTTTGAAATAGCCGCAATTGATCTCCCAAGAATGCTCTTGGAATCCGGATCTTGTATCGCTGGTGACTATGATGTTACCATGAGTGCGTTCCGATCCGAGAGTGCCTTCGACGATGAGCAAACGCGTGTACACGGTTTCTCCCGGCTGGAGGTTGCTGAATCGGAGGTGGAGGCTTTCGTCGGCAGCCGCCGAGGGACGTGAAGCGACGTATGGTGGAGGAGGCGGCATGATGTTTGCACTGTATCACACAAGTCGAGCTTCGTTGATTAGAGACCGATAGCACGTCGTCGTTTGGGACTGCTGAGTAGGGCGATTACGGCGCACGAAGTGAGGAAGCTGCAGAAGCGAAAGAAGGCTTGACGTGACACGGCTCGCTCTTGATCATCAGTTCGAGACGAGCTGAAGATGCGGCGTAGGTTGGGCAAGGGCATGGCTTTGGGTGGCCTGCCGAGTCAGCCGTGGTTAAGTAGGTGCGTGTGATGGTGGTTTTGAAAGGTGAGGAGGCAACATGTCGATGTAGTTGTTGGCCCAAGCATATTTAGACGCAGAACAAACCTGATTGCAGGAACTCAGGGTCCAATTGATTACAAGCGACATTAGCTAAATATTTCTTCACAGCCTCTTTTCGTCCACCCCTTCTTGTCATCTCCCAGACCGACATTGGGCAATGGCGGCCCAAAAAAGATTCGACAATGAAGCGTCCACGTCCTCATCGTCTAGCACTATAAGCGATGAAGGGGAGCGACCGCCTTCGCCCACTTCCCTGTTCGAGGACTCGCTGTTCACGCTCTTTTCTCACAACCAGCCCGCACACGGTGACCCCGGCGACGTTTGCAAGTATACACACCCCAATCTTCCATCGCGCTACACTGACTCTTCCTCGTCAGCACCAAAGGCGACTACGCTGAGGTACAAGGTCGCACAGAACAGTGGTACCAACACGAAGCTTTTTGCACACCACCAGTGGGATGCAGGTCTGTACCTTGCTGACTTGGTAGCAGAGCAAAGCTCTCCAGTCGATAAGGGCAAGCAGAAGGAAGGCAGCTTCGTCGATGTTCGCGGCAGAACGGTCGTCGAGCTGGGTGCTGGAACAGGTCTTCCAGGGCTCGTAGCGTGCGCTATGGGCGCGGAACGAACCGTTATCACAGACTACCCAGATCCGCACGTCATCGACAATCTCCAGCGAAACCTTGATCTTGCTTTAGTGCCCAAGGCTCGCAATACACGAAAACTCGACTCATACTACCTTCATGCGCGCGAACGAGTCCAAGTGCTTGGGCTAGGCTGGGGCAACGCTGCTGAAGAAGCACAGGTCTTTGCAGCTTCGTCTGGTGATGGCTATGATCTAGTGCTCGCAGCCGACGTTCTGTGGGTATCCTCCGCACACCCGCTGTTGATCCATTCAATTCGCAAGCTTTTGAAGAGAGATCGCAATGCAAGATGTGCCCTCATCGCGGGCTTCCACACGGGCCATCCCGCTGTAGGGCGCTTCTTCCAACTCCTGGCTCAGCCGACGGACGCAAACGACTTGACTCTGGAAGACGGAAGGACAGCAGGTATCATCCCTGATTGGGAAGAAAAGAGGTTCGGTGGGATTTGGGAGAGGTGCATTGATGGCTCACAACGACCACGGTCAGGCGGCAGCATAACTCTCAAGTCAGACTACGATGCTGGCCTGCGATCTCAAGAGCAGGCTGTCTCTGCAAACACAGAGAAGGAAGAGGAGATGGGAGACATCAGCGACCGCGGAAGCTGGGTTGTGGTTGCTTCGCTGCGCTGGGCTGATCTTGATTGAATCTCACTTGGCATCACTCAATCTGGTAGCAGTGTACGATGTAGATTAGACGCAGCAATAATGTATCGAGTAGGGTATCTACAGTGCAAAGACAAAACTGACTGAGACAAGGAGACTAGGCATTATCGCGGTTCTTCTTGTCCTCGGCCTCACGAATGGCCTTGTTTCCATCCTTAGCTTCATCGAAGTTGTAGAAGGGGAAGTCGAACAGTACTGTGCTCTTGACGAACTTCGGCAAGCGCTTGTAGAAGCGGTTGAGCAATGGGATGAGAAGCGAGGTGCGGTTGCGGAAAGCCTTCATCCTCTCCCATGGGTCGGTCTCCTTCTGATCATGCCAAGGCTCGAGCCCCTCGGCCTGCTTATCAGGACCGTGCGACATGAGGAAGTACTTCTGCTGCGTAGGCTTCTCGGCCAGCGGAATGCCCGACAGGAAGAGCAGAAGTGCCATGGTGATGATAGGCGAGAAGATGGAGCCATACAACGCATCATGTCCGCGCTTCGACGCTTCAGTAGAGTTGCCGAGAGCGAGCAGCCAAACGCCCCACCAGAGCAGGATCTCGCCAAAGTAGTTGGGCCTTCGCGAATACGTCCAGATGCCCGCATCGGTGATGGCACCCCTGGGAGGCTTTGTAACCGACTTGAACCTGTACTTCTGAATGTCCGCAAGCGCCTCCGAAATGAAGCCGACGCCGAAGAAGATGATGCCAACCACATCCTTGCCGTTGCCGAACCTCGCATTACCGCCTCCATTGACAGGGTCGCTACTGTTGGGAGAGTTGAGAACCGTGACAGGCATGGTGATGGTCCAGATCCAGATGAGCTGTAAGGTCCAGAAGCCGAGGAAGTTGAGTGGCTTGGAACGCATCTCGTCGAACCTCGTGTCACCGCCCATCTTGAGCATGCGGAAGAGCTGGAAGCCGCCAAGGCGAAGGCCCCAGGCAATTACAAAGACGCTAGCGATGACATTGCGTACGTAGTACTTATCACCACAGCAGAGCGTGAAGATCGCGAGGAAGATGGCATTGACGGCAGACCAGAAGTCGGTGATGGTGTCGATTTGCAGGCCAAAGGCGATGGCAAAGCCGAGAAGCTGCCACCCAAGCGAGATGAGGAAGGTGATGGAGAGGTAGAAGTCGTCCAAGACGTGGACTACCATGGTGTATAGTGGTGTGCCCTCTGGTCTGGGCTGACAAAAGGGTGTTGTGGTATGTATGTACGTGTGACGAGAAAAGGGATGTTCCTGTTGTAATGACTTCGACGACGAAGCGGATGTCGATGTCCAGCCTCAGGAGGCAAGGGTATATGTAGTGACCGGATGGAGAAGAAGTGAATCAGCTCTTAGCTCAGGGTGGTGCCACTTTGTGTTGCTCCGGCAAAAGGTGTGACAATTCGGCTCGTCACTGTTCGGAAATGCTCACCAAGCAAGTTTGGCTCATCCGACGCTTCATGCAGAACGTCACTTTTGCGTTCTTGGCTCGCTCAGCCAAATTTGGTGTGGAGGTTGAAATTCTCCGCTCCGTCAGTCAGTGTCCGAATATCCCTCCGCGGTCTTCAACGAAGCCAGCTGCAAGATACCGCAACGTCTATCGAAGCTAAAAGGAACCAGACGATGGTCAGTAATAAGACTTGGCGCAGAGTATCACAAGCATCGTCTCGAGCCTCAAACAAATCCTTCGGCGCATTGTCGGAACATACCGTCCATGTTGGAGGGCTAAGGGCGGAAAAGCAATCCGCGGAATCAAAACATTTGCTAAGCTGCGTCAAAAGCACAACGGAATAGCGGAAATCGGATTTCGGCACACGTTCTATGAGGCTTGTGTCAACTAAGACCCTTTCATGCATTCTTTGATACAAAGCTGTGCCTCTACCGCAACGCCTCTTGCGTACATGCTAGCATATCCATATTTAGTCGAGCAACTGCGCAGCAACCACCTGTGTTGGAAGCCAAGCACCCCTATCGTCTGCCTCTGCGACCTGAACACGCACATATCGCTGATTCTTGCCGCCATCGTCACCGTCCCGGGATGCGTAAGCTCCATACGCACACCACGTACCTCCATCTGGACCGATGAACAAGCTGCCGCTTCCCGGGCCGTAGACACCCTGGCTACTATCGCTCGCCAAGATGGGCTGTCCTCGCTGGTGCCACTGGCTTGGATCCAGCGGGTCTCCCTCTATGTCTATGTAGAGGAGCCGGGTGTTGTAGTTGGACTGGCCGTAGTTGCCCTCGGCATACATCAGGTTGAGCGTGCGCGACCCGTTGAGCTTGTTGTCGTAGATCCAACTGGAAGGCGCCTCGGTGTTGACCCCGTAGGAGACGAGGTCAGTGATGGGACCTGCAGCTCGAGCTGGAGCACCGTTCTGCAGCTGGACGATGTGAACGAATTCGTGGTTGGACCAGGTTAGATACTGATTTCCGTTGGGATGGATAATGACATGCGGATCGTAGCCCTGCAAGGGAGTACCGTCCTCAGCCAAGATACGGCCCAGGTCTGTGTAGTTGCCGAGCGGATCTTCTGTGTTGGAAATCAGTGCTCGAATCGTATTGTCCTGGATTGCCGAGACAGTGTACAGGAACTTGTCTCCGTATTGGACCACGTCTGCAGCTTCCGTTCCTACGCCTTGTGGGTAATCAGCATCCGAGTACGTGTAAATCGCGAACTTCTTGGCTTCGTCTCTGTAGATGTCGTTGAGGTCATCACTCCCTCGAAGGAAGACTTTGACGCCAAAGTCTACATCGGTGACGAGGTAGAACGGCTTGCTGTCGCGAGTAATGGTCAAGAATTGCGGATCGAAGCCTTCTCCGAGCGAATTTTGAACTCCAGGTGCCAATGCGGGGGCCAGCCCCGACAAGTCTTCGGTGATGTTGTCACTTCCTGGTGCCCCACTCCCTCTCGATGCTGGACCAAACTGACCATATGGAACATCTCTCCAAGGTGAACGATAGTTGTGGCCACCTTGCTTCGATATGGCCGAGTGGTTGAATGGTCTTGCAAACGCGACAGGCCCAATCGTAGCGATGCCGATCAGGAGGGACCATACGGACAGGCTCAGCATTATTGCCCTGCAGTTGCTCCAGGCAACGTATGATGAAGTGGACGCTCTTTCCACAACACCGTCAGGGAAACGGACGTGGACTCCTTATATATGCTCTATCATTGCTCTGGCCTACAAGGTCTGCCCAATCGTCGAACGTGACCGGAGCCTCCTTCTTGAGCAAGCATTCTACATTGTGAGAATCTAGAGAGGCCACAGCTTGGATGGATGCGGGCTCTGCTGTCGCAATCAAAAGGTTTTGAATCTCCTGAGTCGCAGATATGGACGTTCTCAGATAACGGCTGAACGTCAGAGCTGATATATCGCGTCCTTGCGTCACTCCTTATCCTTCCACTCACCAGTTGCGCTTCTGACAAAAAGCATCGGCTGTGGGCCTGCAGCGGGCCTTCAAGATCCAAGACCGATCCCTCTGAGACTGATGACCTCCTCAAGAGCAGAGACGCTACTGTTCCATGATGCAGTCATCGAGTGCACAGCTTAACATCGAGAGAAAAAAATGCGTGATGCTTATTGAGACCAACACTTGTCACTCTACGCGCCTGTGAATGTAGAGCGCGCGATTTTGAGGCATCTGGTGACTGTCGGGGTGGCCTGTCAAGTCGGCCGGATTGCTCGAAATTTCATATGTTGAGCTGATGAAAAAGGGGTCCTCCTTTCATCTTCCCACCAACGTCAACAGCGTCTAGGAGTTTCGTACATGACATCTCGAGACTAGATCTGTCAAGATGAATACTGGCTACGGGATGCCTTCGCGGCGCAGGCTGCGTGGTCCGCTTCACCCGCGCAACCATCCTCATCCCGCGTCATTCGAGAACGAAATGCAGCAAGACCAACACCAAGCAGACTCATCTAGTATGCCGCCTCCCTCCACCACACCGTCGAGCAAAAAGCGCGAATGGACATCTACCATTGGGCGCGGAGGTCTGGGCTCGCTACCGTGGGAGCAGATGGGGCCCTCATCGTCGGGCCCGTCGCAGCCCAGCTCGGAACTTCCTCGGGCTGAGTTCAGCTTCCAGTCGCCAATGGGTTTCCCCACGAGCACCTCTGCCGCTTCTCTGGCGAGTATGACTTCCATGCCATCTTCAAGCAGCTCTACGTCATTTGCGAGCTTTCGACAGAATCAAACACCGCCTTCTGCCAGCCCGACGAGCTTCCGCACTGCCGAAGCGGACGACACGTCATATTCCACACGGAGCGCTATCTTCTCACGAGGCAATCAGTCGGCCCAGGCTGCATTGCGGTCGTCTCAAGGCTTTCAAGGACCCAGCACGGCGAGCGGGGATCAGCCGAGGAAACGAAGAAGAGGTCTAGCAGGAGCTATCGTGGATACAGCGCTAAATGCAGCGCTCTATACAGGAGCAGCAGCGCTAACAGCATATTCTTTATGGTCCAGCTGGGGCCAGTCGGCAGATGGAGAGACACAGAAACATAATCCGGATGCGGGGCCACAAGCAGATATGGGGTTCGTGGTCTCGCCCAACGACCGGTCCGGCAAAGCGAGAGAAATGAGGTTGCCCGGTGCGCTCGATGAACCACCCCCGCCGTACTACGACGACCAGAGCACCCACTCAAAAGATGACGAACAGATGTCAGCACGACCAGGCACACCGCAATCGAACTCGGTGCGCACACGCAAAGTTTTTGTCTCCTCTCAACGCAATCGACGCCGACCTACATTCCAAGGGTCCAAGACGAGCCGACAAAACACCCCGCGCAAGGGCTTGCCCGAGGCGTTCCGCAGTCCTGCGCGCATCGCTTCACCGAACTTTCCTTGGAGCTCGAGCCAACCGCTTGCTCTCACCGACGCTGCTACTGCCGAAGACGAGGATACTGCGGAAAATGGTGAGGGAGAGCAAGACGAGGTGCTGTCGCGGTTCGAGGCGAAGATGGCCGCACTGATCGCCGAGGGTCAAGCGGCACTCAACTCTACACCTGTACTGCGAGAGTCGGATTTGAGGGAAATCGACACGCCCTCGCCGAGCTTGCACCTGTCCTCGCGACCCTCGCAGCGATTTGACTCGCCGTTCCGCACTGCCTCCCCGTTCTTATCTCCTCACGACGCGGGGGCGGTGACGCGCTCGGCGTCGAACCCGGACGAGCTCAGCGTTGGCGTGCTGCCGGAGCCGGTGAAGCGAACGTTCGCCACGCCTACACAGGGATTGAGGCACTCAACGTCAGCGTTTGACTTTAACTTCCAGCACCGCGCCGCCGAGGCGAATGCAGGGGCAGGTGCGGGGGTATCGCCGTTTGTGTTCGGCCGGCCAGAGTCACCCAGTGCTGCGGCAGGGAGCCCGAGTGCGAGGAGTGCGGCTAGGAGAGCGACGGACTTTGGTGGGGTTGCGCAGTCGCCCAGTCTCGGTCGAGCGAGTGGAGCTGGAGCAAGTCCGCACGGCAGCAGTAGAATCCCAAGATCGACGGCGAGGAAGAGCGCTATCGAGCCTCGTCCTTCGCCTTTCTAATGTCACTCAATACAGTATACCCTAATCAGAACTCTGCCGTACATCCATCAATCAATCGAATACACTCTTTCCGTTCTGAAATGCACACAAGCAAATGACCGATCAAACTGATACCATTCCTCAACCGTCCTGTGCGATTACAACTTGGCGAAGCGCGCGACATCCTCGTTGGCGATCTTGACGACCCTTGCGTAGCCTGCACCGAGACTCTTCTTGCCGGTGTTCTTCACGAACTGTTCGAAAGCGATTTCCTGCTTGCCGTCCTTCTCTCCGAGGAGCCAGACCTTGGTCTCGAGCTCGTCTCCCGGCTTGACGGGCAAGGTGAATCGCACTGCGAAAGCGTCGAGTTCGTACCTGTGCCTTGCGCCGGTCAGGTTAGCCGGCACGCCGTCGTTCGGGTCGACGGCCTTGAGCACTGCCCTCGCGGCGAAACCGAACGAGCAGAGGCCGTGGAGGATGGTGCCGCCGAGACCGACCTTCTCGCCGAGACCGCCGTCGATGTGGATGGAGTTGTAGTCGCCCGAAAGACGGTAGAGCATGGCTTGCTGGAGCGTGGTCTTTTCCGAAAGCACAAAGTCCGGGCTACGGGTGGGGGCTTTGGGAGTGGGCGGCTTGGAGACGATCGACTTGGAGAAGCCGGTACCCTGCGAGCCGCCGCGGTAGAACGAGCTGCCGATCATGGTAGCGTGAACGCGGCCAACGGGGGAGACGAGACGCACCTCAGTCTCCATGATGAGACCGTTGGGGCGATCGTGAACACCGCAGATGCGCTTCTCAAGCTTCCAGCCTTCGCCAGAGACGATGGGGATGGGTGCATGTACTTCAATGCTCTGCTCACCGTGGACGACCGTGTTGAAGTCCAAAGAGGGGAAGCCGGGGGTAGCGCTTCGAGAGCTGACCATCTCGGAGAAGACGGTCGTGTCCTGCGAAGTGCCCTTCAAGCCGAGGACGACAGGGTATGTGGGGAACGCGCGGAAGCCAGCTTCGCGCTCGTAGGCGTAGTCGAGGTCCTTGGGTCCGACGCCGATGGCAACGGCGTAGGAGAGGAGATCACGACGGTTCCAGGCGACAGGCTGGGTGCCGGCGTC
The DNA here is from genome assembly GCA_024271935.1 of Ustilago crameri. Classification (NCBI taxonomy): domain Eukaryota; kingdom Fungi; phylum Basidiomycota; class Ustilaginomycetes; order Ustilaginales; family Ustilaginaceae; genus Ustilago; species Ustilago crameri. The sequence continues at coordinate 897,904 of JANBMJ010000003.1, read as the reverse complement.
GTGACCGACAGTGAGGTTGAAGTCGACGTTGTTCTTCGCCATGGTGAATTCCTTTGAGCCGTTAATGTGGACGATGGGATAGGTTGAGGTGTGAGAAGAGGAGAAGAAGCGGGACACTGGAGAGAGGGGAGAGGGGTTTAAGTTTTGAGAAGGACTAGGAAAACGCGGGGTCGGGGCCAGGTTAGGGTGCAAGTGCCGGTTAGTAGTCGAAGCGAAATACCGGGTGCCGGTAGAATTTCGCGCGAGTGCGGGGACGGTCGAGCCAACTACCGCGCGTGTCCCTGTCAACATGGCTGCCCTTGTGCTTGCAATGGTCTGTCTGTCTGTCCTTGGCAGCTGTTGGCTTGAGCAGTGGCTTGCATCGAGCAGCAATACGGCGAGATATGCAGAAGTGCGAGAGTGCGACTCTGATCCGTAGCACTTCCGAGCTACGTATGCCAGCCTGAAGCGTCAATTGGCGTGCGTGTGGTCGAATGACAAGCCTCAAATACGCAGCCCGAGCCCCGGATGACAACCCCGGCTAAGAGCAAGGATGACTTTCTGACCTCACTGCGGCTTGCTCTTAATGCCGCACAGCTCTCTTGGGGTTTCACCTTCGGTCGGCGTACCCTGCTGTGTTCATGCCCCATAGGCGTCCTCGACTTGTTCACCGAGAAGAATAGCTTAGCTCGAGCCCACTACGCAGCGGTCGAAAGTATGCCCCAAGGTCCTCAGTCTCGGGGTAGAAAATGTGAAGTTGTTAGATCAGCTATGCATCGAGGCAAATTGGACGGAGATTCACGCGCACGAGAAATGGCGAGGTGTGCGAGGCAAGACGAGAGGCTGTGATGACGGAAAGTCGCATCGGATGCGGCCACAGACTAAAATTAATCGGCGTCCGTGCTTGGCCTCTTTCGACTCTCTGGGCCTGCAGGAACGGTCAGCCAACCCGCTCAAGCCAGCCAAGTTCTGCCGTCGTTTCTCCACAGCACAGCCCGCGCTCTGATTGACTTAGTCGTCACCTCTTTCCACACCGTCTCCATCTTCTCCACCCGTCTGATCTCCTGTTTCACCCTACCATCGATACCCATACCAGGTCTGTTGGCGCCTCAGTCCAAGCGTAATTGCCTCCCCCTGCCTTCTCGAGGCTTTGATTCACGATGAAGGGGTTCACCAAAGCTATTAAGCGCACGCCGCACCTCATGACATCCAAGATCGGCATGGCGGCCAAATCATCCGACCCCGCTTTCGACTCACTCAACCAGCGCTTCACCAACCTCGAAAAGCTCTCGGAAAAACTCGGCAAGGATGCAGCCTCGTTCCGCGATGCAGTCAAGAACATGCTTCTATCCGGTGCCAACTTTGGCCGTCACTTTGACACTCTCTTCCAGCCCATCGGTAGCGAGTACGATCTCGAGCGTCGACACCCCAACGCTACCCACACCATGACCAACCTGCCAGCGTACCAGCAACTTATGGATGAACTCAAGGAAACGCTCACCCCGGAAATCGAGTTGATCGAAAGCCGCGTACTCGGCCCTACCAAGGACTTCCAGACTATCATCAAAGCCATCCGCAAAAACATCACCAAGCACGACCACAAACTCGTCGACTACGACCGTCACAACAACTCGTACTCCAAGTTGCGCGATAAGAAGGAAAAGTCGCTCAAGGACGAGCAGAACCTGTTCAAGGTGGAGCAGGAGTTTGAAACCGCCGCCGCAGACTACGAGTACTACAACAACGCTCTCAAAGAAGAACTTCCTCGTTTCTTCGAGCTCGCAGCTGCATTCATGACGCCGCTCTTCCACAGCTTCTACTACATGCAGCTCAACGTTTTCTACCTCACTATGGAGCGCCTGCAGAGCTTCGCACAGGGCAAGTACGATCTTACCAATAACTCGATCGCTGTGGTAGAGGACACGTACATGGCGCAACTCACCGACGCGTCCGAGAAGCTCGAAGCACTCTCCATCCGCCGCGGCGCCGTTCCCTCCGCTAGGATCCTCGCCCAGAACAGAGGCAGTGCGGGTGGAGGTCTCAACCGCAGCGGATCCAGAGCTAGCAGCGGCGGCCTAGCCGGCGGAGCACCCAGCAGGACTGCGTCCGTCCTCTCCTCCTCTTCCGCCTCCGCCGCAGCTCCCCCACCGGCGTACTCCACTACTACAGCATCAAGTGGATTGGCGAATAAACGCGCACCACCACCGCCACCCATCAAGCCGAAACCGGGCGCAGTCGAGCCTCCCAAGACCTACGTCACCGCGCTGTACGATTACACGGCCACCGCCGATGGGGATTTGAGCTTCCGTGCAGGTGATAGGATTCAAGTCACCCAACGCACCGCCAGCACAGATGATTGGTGGACGGGAATCCTCAACGGTCAAACGGGGATCTTCCCAGGAAATTACGTGCGTGAAGAATAGTTTTGGTGCCACCTGCAACTATGGATTGTTCATTTCTCCAAATGTATGTGTGTATATGAGTGTGCGTGGAAGCACGAGTGAAGGAGGGAGATCAGAAGACGACGCGATGACGCATGTTGAGGGGCCTGATCCAGATGAGCCCAGGCCTGCTCCTAGCTCTTACAATCGCCCATGGTGTAGTCGTTTCCACTTTATTCCCCTTCTGATCTCTCGTCTTTGGTTTACTCTTCAACAGCTCGCCTACATCCGCCTCTCCGCCATTACCCATAATACTCGCGAGCAGCCTCGCTTTCGTCTGGACCGACTCTGCGGGGCCTGTGCATCTCGAGATCAACACTTTCGCATGTTCCGCGGTCCCTTCCGTCTCGATCACCACCTTCCCGTGCCAGCCTGCATCGACGACCTGTAGGCCTTCATCTGAGATGATTGTGCCGGGGGTGATTGTGATGACTGCGCGGTAGAGCCATTTTGAGATCCTGTACCTTGCGCCTGCTGGGGAGATTGTCTCGACTTGGTCTTGCACGAGGCGCATGGTGGAGACGATGTGGTCGCGCCAGGGGAGGACGTCTAGGTAGACTACGGGTTCGCTGGCGTCGGAGCTGCGGATGAGATTGTGGTAGTAACTGGGCGCGAAGGCGAATGAGTTGAGCCAGGAGGGGAGGTGGCCTGCGCGGTCGAACATGACCGAAAGATCGCGCAGGTAGTGTCCGTCGAAGACGTATTTGCCGTCGTTGCGCTCATCGCCAACGGCAGTGTCCCACACGATGTCGCCCTTCTTGAGGTGCGGGTAAACGCCAGCGATGAAAAGCTCGCGCTCGCACCGAGCGAATTCCACGTCGCTCAGCCAACCCGCACCGCCTGAGCAAGGTACCCATGTGCGGAACAACGCCGCCCGCCCCGGCTTCCATGGGCTCGTCACCGCCGCAGCCATGTCGAACTGCGACCCGGCCGCCGGCGAAGTCGGCTTCGAGCTCGCCGGCGCGCGGTAGTTGGGCTGCATCCTCAACCTCGTCAACACTCGGTTGTATGCTCTGGTCGTCGCCCTAGCAAGCTTCGGGTAGCGTGGGTCCACTTTGTGCGGCGCCCTGGCAAACTCGGCTCCCACACGTGCGTACTCGGACTGCACATCGAACGACAGCAGGAACCCTTCGCAGTCGGCAAAGGTGAGCGGGAACGGATCTTTCTCCACCGCAGGGCCTTCTGGTGAAGTTGGGAGCTGTGCAGGCTTCCAAGGCTCATACCCGACCGGCCCGAGGAAGCGCGAGAGGACGACTTCTCTTCCTCCGAGCTGACCGAGAGCGAAGCGGATGGATTTAGATATTTGTCGCAGTGTCTTGACGTCGGCATAATCGAGGTGGCTGATGAGCCGGGCGATGACGTCTGGCGTGGTGGCGGAAAAGATGAGTTCCGGAAGGCCCGAGTACATGACTTGGTCGATGTAGTGGATCGTATATCCGTCTTTGAGATTCGTCCTATTCACATTGACGTATCTGCGGTGGTCAATCACGAGGGAAGGATCGGCAAGACCATGTGCGCACCAGCCTCGACCATACGTGATGCCGCCTTCGCGATAAGGTCCTTTGGGCTTGACGATCTCGCTGCTGTCCTCTTCAAAGTCGGCAGAATCTTCGTCGTCGGTGGCCGCAAAAGTTGCAGCGAGCAGTGAGGTAGATGTCGCCGCGGTCATTTCCGGCTTGATTGGCGCTGGTCTTGCACCCACCTTCACGGCATGTCGGAATCGATCGAACCGGAACGGCACCATCTGCTGCGGCACTGGTACTGTGGGTGTCGGTCCACCGTTAGTGCCCACAGCGAACTTGACCGGTCCGTGCGAGCCATTTGACCACTGCGAAGGCTGAGCCAGCATCGAATGGGGCTTGTCATCTGAGGGAGTGCCGGGCATGTCGGAGCTGCCATCGGTGCTGGAAGGAGCGTCGCGATTAGATGCAGATCGAGCCAAGGAGCCCCCCGTGGTAGCGCTCTTGGCCTCGGCGTCATCTTCTGCGCCGGCATCGACAAAGACTTCTGAACCGTTTTCCGAGTCGCTTTGGGGATGGAAGACGTCCTCATCGTCTTCATCGTCTGATGGCGGTGCTGCCGGATCAACATATCCAGGGGGAAACCCTGCTGCAAGCGCCCTCTTCATCCGCCTCTCCTGCTTTCGCCCTGCCTTTCTCGCGGCCACATCTTCCTCTTCGACTTGGCGCTTAGCTTCGACCAATCTGCGCTCCTTTTCGAGCACAGCGTCTTGTGCAGCCTTGATTGCAGCTAGTCGCTCTTCTTCCTTGCGCTTCACCTCTTCCTCTGCCTTCTTAATCGCCTCTTCTTCCTTGCGTTTACGCTCCTCCTCTTCTTTCTGTTTCCTCCTGATCTCCTTCTGTTCGGCTTCCTTCTTCTTCCTTATCCTCTCTTCCTCGGCCGCACGCTCCGCTTCGAACCTTCTCCGCTGTGCTTCCTCTTTCTCCTTCTGTTTTCTCTCCTCCTTTTCTTGTCTCCGCTTCTCTTCGCGTGCTAGTCGACGAGCTTCCTGTTCTGCTTGCCTACGCTCTAAGGATTGCCTCTCACGCTGCGCCTCAGCGTCGAGCCGGTCTCGTGAAGCCTTGCTCCGGATCTTGCGTTCGCCATCTTGCTTTTCCAGCTGACGACGATACACCTCGAGACGATCTGCTTCCATCTGGAGCTCCCTCTTGCGCTCCCATTCTCTCGCTTCTACATCGTCCTCTTCTGCCGTCTCGAACCCTTCTGTATCGTCTGTGGATCTGCGGCGAAGATTGGCGGGTCGCTGCGGTGCGGCCAGGTGATTTGAGCTGCTGCCTGTAGCCTTGGACGAAGCTTCGGCGGACTGTGATTGCTGACGTCGTTCATTCGATTCGCGTCTCGGTGCGCCATTGGAACGAGAACGAGACCTGGATTCGGTGTTATCAGCAGGAGGCAAAGGTGATCTGCGTGCTGGTCGAGGAGGAGGTCCTGAGTGACTTGCAGACGAAGCGGGAGTAGCAGTTGGAGGGGCATGTTTCCATTCGATCTCGCCCCTGGCGTTGCGGATGATCGCTCGGTCGTCGCTCTTTGTTCGCGAGGTCCGCGAGGTTTGCGTCGAATGAATACTCGCCCCACTGTCATGGATCTGCTTGGGGTGCCTGCCGGGGGAAGTAGGCGACGAGTAGGCGAAGAGACTAGGCTCAACTGGCAGCTCATCTAGTCCAAAAGAGGGTAGAATATAGGCAGAAGCCGAAGAGTGAGCAGGGGCCCTCGAGTTGAGTGTATTGCCTTGCAAGGGCCCATTGAGGTGGGAGCTAGACGACCCGGCTTTGACTGGGTTAGCACGTTTGGCAGAAGCAAGGATCGTCATGACCGACGGCTTTTTGGATACGACTTTGGGAGCTGCTGAAGAGCTTCCGCCGGCGTACGATGGCTGCGGTGGGTAGTGTCGGTCCATCATTTTGGTATGCTCCTTCGATTCTAGCTGTTATGGAAGATGAGTTGTATATGAACTTGGTTCCTCGAGAGAGTGAAAGGATGTCGCCTTGCGGCCAATTCCAGTGAAGAAGTGAGATCGTTGCATGTATCGTGCCTTGAGGTTCCTTCGACGAGGGTGTGTATGATGATGAAGATGGAGTGTAGGGATATGATGGTCTGAAGCTCTCCAGCACCAGAATGAGCGGGACTGGCAATGGCAATCATGTTTCGGATCTGCAGGGTTGAAAGCAGCAGCTCCCGACGATGCGGGGCGGATCGACAGTGTTTAGCGAGTCAACAGTGCAAATCGAAATGCAAGAAATCAGTTTGAGTCCTCTGTAGCCGAAGCACCACTCACTCGATGTTTATCAATTTTTTATCTTTTTATTTTCGGAATCTCAAGTGGATTCGCAGGAGGGTCCGCGGTGACAAGTCGCAAATCTCTTGGTTCATCTCGTGGCTCAAATTAATCAATCAAATTGCTGAGCCATCCCGCGTGCAGTGCAGCAAACAGAATGAAATGTCCCGCAAACATGTCAATTTGGCAGATCAAGGTTCAAAGTGATGGCGCAGACAAGCGACATTGTCTCCAGCAAGTCGAGCTACTGATGAACGACCTGAAGAAAGCCAACATGAACTAACTGATTTTGCAACCGGAGACGCTCCCATCTGGACGGCCGGCTGCCGGGCCGTTGCGTTCGGAGAAGACTGTGCATTTCCTTGCGATCGTCGTGCGCCACAAGCTGCGCGCGCTCCGAGGGCCGAGAAGCACTGCGCAGATCCATGCATCGCTGCCCACTTGACTTACCAGGAGCTCATTCAAAAATTTCGAAAATTCTGTGCATGGACGGCACACGCTGCAGTGAGTGTCTTCCAACCCTCAGACAGGCAGACACGCCAGCTCATCTGTCGTTATTTAATCCTATTCCTTCACGCTTGAGCCAAGCTCTAGCTCTACCTCGGTCTAACAAACATTCCGGTTTTGCTCGTCGACCATCGACTTGAACTCGCCATCCTCGAGTGCGAGCAGTTCTGACGGGCTTCCGAATTCGAGCACTTGACCATCGCCGAGAACCAGAATCTTGTCATAGTCCATAATCGTGCTGAGCCTGTGTGCGATCGTGATGGTCGTCGGTCGTCCCACTACGGTAGTAGCGTCGTCAACGTCGCCGTTGGAGTGCTTGAGAGGCCTCTTCGACTGTGCACGAGTAAGCTCCGCATTGTCATGTCGAAGCTCGCTTGAACTGAGAGTCGCAAGTGCCAGCTGAATCTGTGCATCCGTCTCCATGTCCAGATTCGAAGTAGCCTCGTCCATGACTAAGAGACCGCGTCGTTTGAGCAGGGCACGAGCTACATTGAGCAGCTGCTTTTGTCCCATACTGAGTGACTGCAGATCGATCACATGGTCCAGGCCTTCGTCCAGCTCCGAGATAGTTGCCGCCATTCCAGTCTGTCGTAACACGCTCCAGTACACCTCGTCATCCGAGTGCTCGCGCTCTGGATCGAGGTTCTCGCGAACTGACAGCCCAGGCAGCATCATAGGCTCTTGTGGTATGTACGAAATGTTGCGACGCACCGAAGCTCCCGTCAAAGTCGAAGTGTCGACACCATCGATCAGGATCCGTCCAGATGCGGGCTCTAGGATGCGCAGTAAAGACAAGAGCGTTGTGCTCTTTCCGGATCCGCTTCTGCCGCATACACCCAGACGCTGCCCAGCTTCCAGACAGAAGCTGACGTTATGTAGCGACATGGCTCCGTCCTTGCCGCCATAACCCACAGTGACATCTTGAAATTCGACCTTGTTAGCACGCACGTCTCTCGTCTCACTTCCTGATCCGGCAGAACCACCAGGTGCACAACTCGGCATCTCCTTGAGTTTGCTCTTGTCGTCCTTGTCGTCAGCGGGGATCTTGATCACCTGCTCGATCCGCTCCAGCGCGACTATACCGATCTCCAATTCTGTCCAAGATTCCATTAAGCCATTCAGGCGGTTGGAGATCGAGATGGCTTGGACCAATGCAACAGCAATCAGACCTGCATTCGACTTGTGCCTCAGAAGCACCGCAAGCAGCACCAGAGCCGTATTGAGAATCATGGCCAGTGTATCTAACCACGTCTTAAGCCAGACACGTACTGTCCACAGCGACAAGTAAGGGCGCTGCGATGTGTCCAGCAGAGTGCTCGTCGCCTGTAAGAAGAATGGCTTCATGTGTAGCGCTCGAATCGTCATCAGTCCTTCGACGTCCGCTGTGTCCTGGAACTGTGCGTGCAGCGGACTCTTTGTCGCCAGTTCCAGTCTGCGAAGCTGTCGAGACGACGGACTGTACAAAGCGTATATCCCGTAGTACATGGCCGCCATGGCAACGATCACTCCCAAAAGGTATGGTGCGGGAATCGCCATCAGCACCACGGAGTAACCCAATCCGATGACAAAGAAAAAGACGTCGATCAGCTGAAGGCTGACCTCAAAGTCAAAAGAAAAGATGTCTTGAGTGAAGCGGTTGATCATGCGACCAGGATTCAAGTTCAAGAAGGAGTCGGCGCCGGAGCGCAACAAACCTGTGATCTCGTCCTGGTGCACCTTCTGAGCGACCCGAGGCAGATACAGACGCACAAGGATGACGAGAGAGCTTCCGAATACTGCCGCTCGAAGCACAACCAGCAGAGCTAGGATGCCTATGTGCAGACCCATCGAGCTACGCAGCGTCTCTTGCGTAACACTCTTGGCCCAACCCTGTAGCCAGAACAGCTGTCCGTTTGACAAGCCTGACTGCACAGTAAGGATCAGGGGGTACGCCACGGCCACCCACCATCCTGATGCTCTAAAACAGCGCTTGAGTAGCGAGATCTTGACCGCGCCCTTGCTCACTTCTTCTTGCTCCTCCTCCATCTCCAGCACTTTGCGCTCCTTAGCTGCAGCCGCACGCACTTCGGCTGCTGCCGATGACTCTCCGTTAGCTCCGGTATCGTCCGACTCTTCTGCCGATCTTCGACGAATCGTGTCGATGTTGTCGGCCAATTTCGATACAGTCTCGGCTTCGACAGGGAGCATGCGAGCAACGCCATTTTGGCACATTTGTACAATCTGGTCGCCGAGTTGCATTTGCTGCACCGAGTTGGTCGCCATAATCACGGTCTTGCCCTGCAGCAATCCACTTGTGCGTGAGAAAAGGGCGTGGTTGATGCTCGCTGCAGTAGAGGCGTCAACGGCTGACAAAACGTCATCCAGGACATAGGTGGGAGCATCTGCATAGACGGCACGGCAGAGGGCAACTCGTTGCTTTTGACCGCCACTGAGGTGCTTCGAGAGCGTGTTGTCACCTTTTGGAAGCTGTTGAATGTCGAAGCTCAAGCCGCAAGCCTCGAGAGCACGCTGATAGCGCACCTCGTCAAAGTGTCTGTAGAACACGATATTCTCCTTGATGCTGCGCTCGCCTTGGATCCATGGATTTTGACTCACGTAAGCTGTGGCTGCGTGGCGCAGGGGGAGTGTCATCTCTCCATCAACGACGCTCAGCTCGCCGAGCAATGAGCAGAGCAGCGAGGTCTTACCACTGCCAACTTTTCCAACTACTACAGTGATTTTGTTGAGGGGGAAGGCAAGGCTCAAGTTACGCAGAACAACCCCGTCGTCATGCGGTCCCGCCGGGCTTGCTCCGTGCGTTGCTTCGCTGCCGCGCTGAATGTCATTTTGCCCGACCGTCTCCGTCGATGCTGCATCGGACGAACGGGCATCCGTCTTCCAAGCCATGTAAGCGCCTTCAAATACAGCTGCAGCAGATGTTGTATCGGCTACCTTCTTGGCCGTGAGCGACCAGCCCGCATCGTGTTCTCCATGGCTCTTCCCAGGGAGAAGTAAGAAAGTCTGCAGCCTCTTGAGCGATGTAATCGCCGAGATGACGCTAGCGTACTTGCGGCCAATGGTGAAGGTAGGGTCCTGCACGATGTTGACAATCGTGATAGTTGTAAAAATGGTCGAGGTGGTGAAAGGGAAGCTACCCGTGCTGTGACGTTGAAAGGCGGAAAAGATCGCAAATGTGGTGATAGTGGCTAAGAGGATGACATCGCCACCTGTGTTGCCCATGAAAGACACTAAGCACAAGGCCTTCATCAAATCTCCAAGAGCTTTGATCTCTCTGGCTCGAACGGCAACAATCTTGAAAATGAGAAAGTCCTCTAGCGCAGACTGCTTGACCGCCTTGATACCATTTATTGCGGCAGCGGTAAGGGTCGTACGCTCATCGGTGAGGGTACTCCATGCGTTCTGGACCCGAGAAACGTCCTTGGTGATCAGCGGAATCGAAGCAAGCAGACCTGCCAGAGTCAGGATCGTGGCAACGAACGAGACACCGACTTGCTGCCACATGAGATAGAGTCCCACGATGATGATGACTACACCACTCCAAATCTCGTGGAAAGGGTCCAAACCATGTACGATCCTCTCGATGTCGACAGACTGCATCACTGTTGGGGACGGGTTTGTGGGATCCTGCAGAGCGTCGAGCGACAGAACGAGCGTCTTGTGGTACACGGCCGATACCAGAGCTCCTCGCAGCTTGATTGTGGTCTTGTAGATGGACAATTGGAAATGGCCATTCGACAGGGCGAGAAGGAGGTAGATGAGGAAGAACGCTCCAACGATACCCCAACCATACGCTGCCGGCTTTGGCTCGCTGGCCGAACCAGTATACGACTCGATAAAGCTGAGCGTCTCCTGGACGAGAAGTGGCTGCAGAAGCACCAGGACAGTATAGACTGCCTTTGTAGGAAGTGAACTGAAAAGGTCGCCCGCAAATGCGCTTAGAGAAGCGTGCACCAGGTTCGGTTTGATGGTTGGATTCTTTGGAAGGTAAGATCGCGGACTCGAGTGTTTGTGCAATACCGTATCGGCAGACGCGAGATCGGACATAGGCAGCTCCTCGAGATTCTGTGGCAACTTGGCATCCTCCGGAAAACTATCGTCATGGTCAGCGGTCATTGTAGCAGGACTGTCCCCACCTTCAGCGGATGAGTGCCATGCAGAATAGAGCTTAGCCTCGAGATTCCGTGATGCATACGAGGTGGCCAGCGGCTCAAAATCTTGGAGCTCGATCGGCGTTTTAGCACCCTTGAAAAGGGATGGCAATAGGTAAAGGAAGAAAAGCCTCGAGATGAAGCTAGCTCGTTCCTCAGCAGTCTTGCGTGGATCGTAGGCTTTGGTGGAAGTCGTTAAGAACAGCAGCCATCGAACGCCAAAGTCGGCAGCAAAGGCTGGTAAGAAAGCCGAATGCCGTGCCGACGGGACGTAGTAGAATGTTCGAAGCTGGACAGCCGCAAACAGCGAGCTGAATAGGAGGAAGGTGTTGATCAAATTGACGATCGGAGTCGACCCCTTTGGGCGGTGGAGGGCCAGCACGCAGATGATGATGAGCGCAGAGAACATCTCGAGGGCGAGCGATGGCAATACGAGAGTGTGCAAGCCGGAAGAGGCGGTGATACCTGGCAGCGTATTACAGGCCAAGGCGACCAGCGTGGCCACGAGTGCGAGATGCAATAGAGCTAGAAGGACGCTGCCCTCGTCGCGATGCTGCACGCATGCCGGCCGTGAGGATGGGAGTTGAATATATCGCCTACGAGAGAGTAAGGTGAAGCCAACGAGGCCCAGGGCTATGATCTCGAAAACTGCGTTCGGGAAGAGCGAGAGGATGCTGCTTTCGAAGCGAATGGTAAAGTCAAAAGCCCTACACCGCTACACTGGCCCAAACCCAGTATCGTCGGCGCAGAAGGCGAAGCGTTCCATGATGGCGACAACCTACTGATGAGGATAAGAAGTGTGAAGTCAGTTTCCATGGTCACATGGAGGTACGATGGAAGGGAAGGTAATGCAAAGGAGCCGCATGAAGGAGTGGTCGCATCTGAACGTGTGCTTCCATCAAGGCAAGGGCCTCAGGGTGGAAAGCTCCCAACCGAGTCTCCAGACGAGTTGCATTTGCATGAATTCTTCCTGATGCACCGCGGTCAAGCTGAGCGGTACCAGCTAGCCATGATCCCTTTTCGCGTGCCGGATAGCTACGGCCAAAGTGGATCCCTGAAAAGGCCCTGCACCATCTCAAGATCATTCTTGGCACAGCTTTGGTGCAGTTGAGTCCTACTCGTCGAGGGGAGCTTTCGAGTGGGAATGCGTGTGCTTAGGTGGGCGCTTGGCATACGCAGGGACCCGCTACGGTGAATTCAAACGGAAGTGGCTGAGCCGACGGAATCGAAACTGCAAGCTACCCCGCGGAGTGGGCGTAGAAACTGAGCCTCGTTTCCACCCAATGTGCGGTGGTTCCTAGTGCACACAGAAACATCGGTGAGCAATTTTGTGCCTTATTTTTACGTTCAATTTTGGATATACACTTCCACAGATCTTTTTGCATAGGGCTGATTTTAAAAAGCTTTGCCCTGAAGGCAAGCTCTTTTGATATCGTGACCGGGGACCAAATGCTAAACTAAATACAGTACACAACATGACATGTCTAGACGCTCAGCGAATGAAACTTGAATGAATGCTATGCTAAAGCCACTAAGCCATCTGACCGACTGCCGTGGTCTCGCTGGAGGTTGTGGGGGCTGGGGTCATTTTATTGCTGTGCTGGTTCTTCTTCTCGTTGTCAGCAAGCTCGGTGTTGCTTGCGTCACTATCGACCACCGGCTGTTCCTCATCGACGATGCGGGCGGTGTCGGCCTCCCTGCGGCGGAAGTAGATCCTCTTGCCCCACTTGTAGCACTCGATGCCACCAACGAAGAGGAGGCCGCAGACAAAGATGATGCCCCACTCCCAGCTGATGCCTCTGTGCAGGAAGACGACGTCGTTGAGCCCGGGAATGTAGAGAATGGGGAAGACGCTGAAGAAGCCGCCGACGACGCAGATGAACAGGAACTTGTTCTTGCCCCAAGTGTCCTTGAACCACTGGTTGTACCAGCGACCGTCGTTGTGCATGGCAAAGAAGCTCCTCCTGAAATCGACCACCTCCCATGCGAGCAGCAGCGAGAACCACGTCATCACTGCGAATGTAGAGGCACGCGCGCGGAAGACAAGTTCACAACTGTCGTTGTAGCTCGCATTGCATCCCTCGCCGAGAGTGCCATCGCCCCAGCCGTATTGGACAAGGACGAAGGTCGCGAGGCAGAGGGCAGCCATCCAGAACCCGTAGACGGTAAGGTCGATGAGCATTTCCGGTGTGAAGATTCCCCACTTGTTCGAGCGTGGCTTGCGCTTCATGACGTCCGAGGAAGCTTTCTCCATGCCTAGCCCCATGGCGGGGAAACCGGAAGTGACCATGATGATGTACAGGATCTCAACAGGCGAGAGCGGGAACACCGAAAGCCCAGTAGTATCCTTGAATGCGAGACCGATCAGGAGCACAGAAGCCTGGGCGACGTTCTGAGCGAGCAGGTGGCAGACGAATTTGGAAATGTTGTCGGCCATGCGGCGACCTTCTTCGATAGCATTCCCGATCGAGGCAAAGTTGTCGTCCGTGAGCACAATGTCCGAAGCATCCTTGGCGACATCCGAGCCGTTCATGCCCATGGCGATACCAACGTCCGACATCTTGAGCGAAGGAGAGTCGTTGACACCGTCACCTGTCATCGCGCAGAACTTGCCACGGCGGTGAAGAGCTTCGATCATTCTAACCTTGGTCTGGGGTGCACATCGAGCGATAACGAGAGGAAGTTGAGGAAGCGCGTCGATCTCGGCCTCGGAAAGCTTGTCGAACTGCGCGGCGGTCATCACCATGCTGTCGACCTCGGCTTTGGAGTACAGCGTGGTGTTGCGAGGGACGATACCGACATCGAGAGCGATGGCCTTGGCTGTTCCAGGGTGGTCACCGGTGAGCATGCGCACAGTGATACCAGCTTCCTTGCATTTGCGGACGGCCCCGGCAGTCTCGGGACGCGGAGGGTCGTACAGGCCAACAAGACCGAGGAAGATCATGTCGGACTCAACATCCTCGCGGTCAAGCTCCTCGCCCAGCTCCTTTTCGCTGTCAGAAAGCTTGCGGTGAGCGAGAGCGAGAACACGCAGGCCTTGGCTGGCGAGTGATTCCATGTTCTCCAGAACCTGCGACTCGAAGTCTTCGGTAAAGTCCACGATGCCTACGGTGGTCTGCGCGGAGACGCACGATTCGAGCACACGCTCGACGGCGCCCTTCATCATAGCATAGCTTTGACCAGACTGATTGTTGACGTAGGTGACGGCCATGCGCTTGACAGAGCTGTCGAAGGGGTATTCGGCGATCTGCGACCACTTTGCAGCGGAGCGGTCCTTTTCAGTGACCTCCTTGTCGGCATCGGTACCCTTGGTGAGACGGAGACGGCCCCATGCGAAACGAGTGACAAAAGTCTGAATGGCACACTCGGTGGGGTCGCCGTGGGCGGTCCAGGCGTGAGTCTCCTTGTCTTTGAAGACAGTTGCTAGGTTGCAGAGCGAAGCGACGTTCATGAAGTCCTCGAAGCGGTCGTTGCCCTTGACCTTGTCCGACTTGCCGGAGCGAGCAACTACCTCGCCTTCGCTGGCATCAGCCGACGACTTCATGTTGCGAGGCTCAACATCGTTGACGGTGACCTCTCCGAGAGTCGGGTTGAAAGGCTCGTTGGTCTCCGAGACGCTGTAAGTGCCTGATGCAGGGACCCATGCCTTGCGTACAATCATCTTGCCCTGTGTGAGGGTACCGGTCTTGTCGGAGCAGATGTCGTTGATGGATCCGAGGGCCTCGAGCGAGTCGAGCTTGCGTACAATGACGTTCCTCTTGACCATGGCTTTGGAGCCCATGGCCATAGTAATGGTGAGGACGGCGGTGAGGGATGCAGGAATCATCGAGACACCGGTAGCGACGGCGTAGATGATGACTTCGTTGTCGGTCCAGTTATTGGCGAGGAAGACGATGACAGCGAAAAGTACTGCTACAAAGAACAAGCCGACTGCGAGCTGCGACAAACGACGCTGCAGAGGGGTGCCGGTGTTGGTGCCGAGGAAGTTGTTGGCCTTGTCCCAGACAGTGAGTGCACCAGCCTGGACGTAGCGATGAGGAAGGGCCTTGCCGTAAGCGTTCTTCTTGACATCTCGAATTTTTTGGGCCTTAGCAGCGCCACGAAGAGCATCGGCGATCTTGCCGATCTCGGTGTTCATTCCAGTGCCAACGACGATGCCGGTGGCGCGGCCCTTGCTGACGGTCGACGAGGTGAAAGCCATGTTGAGACGGTCGCCGACACCAATCTCTTCGGCAGACGAGTAGACTTGTGTGTGGTCCTTGGCAACGGGAAGCGATTCACCGGTAAGGAGAGCCTCGTCGGTCTCGAAGTTCATCGAGTCGATCAGACGGCAGTCGGCGGGGACCGTTTCACCTGTGCTAAGCTCAATGATGTCACCAGGGACGACCTCGTTGGCAGAAATTGTCTGGCCTTCACCGTTGCGGTTGACGCGAGCGGTGGGTGATGCAAGGTTGCGGAGAGCGTTCATGGTCTTCTCGGCGGAGAGTTCTTGGAAGAAGCCGACGATGATGTTGATGGCGACGACTCCGGCAAGTACACCACCTTCAATCCACGAGCGAATACCGAGGGAGACTCCCATGGCAAGGATAAGCACCTGTGGAGAGAGAGAGAGAGCGGGTCAAGGATGGGAGGAGTCAGAACTCGGCTTCTTTTGAGTAATTGAGATGACATCAGAAAGAGACTTACCAAAGTCATGGCATTTGCGATCTGGTGCAGGAGAATCTTGAAAATGCTGATTTCGTCGCCGCCCTCGAGCTGATTTGGCCCATACTGCTGAGTGCGAGCTGCGACATCTTTGTTGTTGAGACCATGTTTGGGGTCATCGACGCCGAGCGCTTTGAGCACACTGGTATAGTGGTGCTGCCACGCGGCCTCGAGCGCCTCATCGAGGGTGATATCAGGACCCTGGATCGTGTCGCTGCGTGGGAACTTTTCGTCCTTCTTGTTGACCATCTTGACGATTTCAGAAGGTTGTGTCATACGTCAAGGTTGTTAGTTGGTGCTGTGAATGCTGGGTCGCCTATCGCAGACAGGTAGGTCGACCTAGAAAAGGTTTAAAGGAGTCAATTGATGTTGCTCAGGGGTGATGCGAAGTCTTTGCCCCTGTATGATGTAACTGAAAGGGCGAGAAGTGGTGAGGTAAGAGCAATGTGTGATGGGAGATATGCTCGTCTTGCTTCTTGATGTTGGAGCGGCTGGGGAAGAAGGTGATGAAGAAGCCGCCGGAGGCCCAAGATTATATACCTTTTGCTTGAGGATGGCCACCGTCGACGAGTGGGAGGGGACCCTGGAAGAAAACGGAAGCGTCGGTCTTGGCGGAAGGAGCCGAGACGTCAGCATTGGCAACGATGAGCCGGCACAACCCCGGTGTTATCGGCTGAGTCCTGGAGTGAGAGGGAGTTTCTTCCTAATCGCGAGCAACGGCTGGAAATTTTGAGTGGAGAGTGCGTATGTGCCCTGTCACTAAGCTGTCCACCAAGGCGGAGGCGATGGACGAGTGTGAATGCCACGCGCAACAATCATTGCGTCGGAAGAAGAGGCTGCGGAAATGCCAAGACTGCGGCTTTCGGCACCATTGACGACGATATCTGTAGCTCCCACGATATCCTGTTGGTCTGATTCATGCGAAGCTGTTCCACTGATAGGCATTCCATAAGCTCACTCATGTTTCACAATAGAAGCATTCAATGCTGAATGATTCTCAGTTCAGACTGCGTGGACATACACTTCAATGATGAAATGCGATTACCGAAGCTGTTTGGGAAAGGATAGCGAAGACAGGGTCCAACCTATCCCAGACACCAAGAGGATTGCGGAGCAGTCAAACAGCGCACGTTCATGGGCGGGGTGCGTCATCGATTGGTCGTTCTGTGAGTAATCTCAAAGTCAGGATTGTGCTGCATAGCCAAGAGTTTTTTTCTTTTGCCCAGGGACAATCACGGCGAATTCACTCCACCATACCGGCATAGCCAGATATGATGGCTGCTTGCGTGATTTTTGCGTTGTGGAGAGATCTGTCAGGTCCGCTCCCTGGAAGACTTAAAGACTGTGGACCTGTGTGACGTAGAGTGGCGGTCAAAGCCAAGACCTGACAGTTGTAAGTGGTTTGGAACTTTAGCCGTTGCAAACCATCATCGTTAGCTCCAACGCTGTTGAGTTGCAAGGATCTCGAGAGCTGCACCCTGCCAAGAAGGCATGCCAAGAGCGTCAATTCTTGCTCTCTTCCTCCGCCTGGAATTCTATTCTACCTCGACGCAAAGTCGAAGCCGGCCTTGGCATAGAAGCCGAAATTGAGCCGACACTGGTCAAGTGCCTCTACTCCGCGTTTGGTGTAGTTCGAATTCTCGGAGAATTATTCTGCTCAATTTGTGTGGGACCAAGCTGGGGGAACGGAAGAATCAGGCACGATTTTGGTCTTGGGCACTACGCCAGTCTAATTTAGAGCGTTCTTGGAATTGGTCGCAGTATGATGTTACCACCATGTTTTGCCGTCGTCCGTCGAACTCACTTGATACCGGTACAAGATACGCACCATGCCGGGGTCGGCATAATTACAGATTCATACAGAGGCGGTGCTTTGCAATGGAATCGGGCCGAGATAGAATGGCGTATTTGCAATGCTGTATGACAAAGCCTTCCGGATCACGAGGATGAGTTGACTGCACTTCAATGATATCTCCGAAGAAGATTTAGCTCGTGTCGACGTTATTCGGTTCCTTGCCAAGGCTTGAGTCGTCCGCACGTGGCCCAGCCGAGCCTCGCCCGTCGAGGAACCATGCTACCACAGAATATCGTCTGGCTAGCTGCCGTACCGGATCGGCGTCGAATACAATGGCACACGGCATCACGCTCTTGACGGCTATCTAAACTCCGTCCGCTCAAATACTGCTACAGGAGCCTTGGCATGTAAAAAAAAAAAAAAAAAAAAAAAAAAAAAAAAAAAAAAAAAAAAAAAAAAAAAAAAAAAGCAGTTTCCTTGATAGACTATGAGTACATGAGTTGAGTTGTCCCTGCTCTTCTATCGGAACTCTCCGCTGGATTGCTTCGTTTTCGGAACACCGTCTCATCTGGTATCAGTCTCGACCGATGTACAGTCTCTGCAACGACGCTGAAGAGAGATAAGATCGCTGCCTCGTTTTAGAGCCCTCTCTGAGCGAGAAAGTTCAGTGTCTGAGCAGATGAAAGTAAGAATGGAACAGTAGTCAGTATAGCTAGTTCCTATCCAGTAAGCCATCGTAAGTGACAGTGCATTGCATACTCCCAAGGAGAGAATGTCCGAACCTCTGCAACCCGTCAAGCACGAAAGAGCACTACCGACCCATCAAAGGAGGGGACTGCTCCTCGTCTGTGCATGCCTTCGCCGCGCAATGTGGATAGCTGCTCCCGAAAAAAACGGCCGCCGGCACAGGACATCATGCAACCGAGCGCCTAAAACGAGGTAGAGCCAAGAAGGCTACTTACGCGAAAAGACAATCCTCGCCGTGAAGGCACTCCTGTCCTCGAACGAGCGTTGGGCACTTGCGTTGCTTGAGGCTGCGGCGCAACCGTTCCTTCTGCACCATCGAGAGAGGCTCATGCGAGAAGGCGCACCCACCGCCTCGTTCGCATCCATCCTGAGTCAGGTGGTAAAAAACACAGGGGGGTTTTTTGTTGGGTTGTTTCTCCGCCCAAAACTCTTCAGATCCAGCGGCGGCAATAGCTTCGCGGTTCTAATGGGAGTAAGGACATGCGAACAAGCCCGCAAAAGATGAGCACAAGAGCAACGGCAAACAAAGGACAAGAGCAAAGAACAATTCTAAGTGTCAGTGTAACCAAGTTCGAGCCAACAATCGTGCTGACATCTCGGTCGATAGTTGAGTTGAGACCTTTGGCAGAATGGTTTGCGGCATTTGTTCTATACTCACATAGTTCTCCGCAGTGTTCAAAGCCCTGTCCTGCGAGCTGAAGAGATAGTCGAGATCCAAAGCGCGATGAGCGTAGTCCCTATACTTTTGCGATTTCTTGGCGATTCCTGGTGTCTGAATAAGGTTGACTTTGCTCTCCAACATTCCAGTCCTCTGAATGATGCTCAGATCTTCCAGATATCCATAATCATCCAGCCCACCAAGATATGCACGGTAGCAGTCTCGATCCAGTATCGCGTCTGCCAAGGCTGCTTTGGCTCTGAGATCCGCTGCTTGAGGAGCCTTGCCAACATTGACAACGTAGTTGTGCAGACTACTGTCGATGATCCCTTGGATGAAATCGAAAA
This sequence comes from Ustilago crameri, assembly GCA_024271935.1. Lineage (NCBI taxonomy): Eukaryota > Fungi > Basidiomycota > Ustilaginomycetes > Ustilaginales > Ustilaginaceae > Ustilago > Ustilago crameri. The sequence goes on along the minus strand of JANBMJ010000003.1, from coordinate 878,782 downwards.
AAATATCTCTGCGGACGATGCGCATACAGCTCAACGTCACGGCAAGCGATGGCAACGACGCAAAGAGACGAACTCTCAGATCCAGCTTGTGTGGAGTCAACCGATGATGGCTGGCGATGCGAGTGCGCAGTTCGTTACAAACAAACTTGCCCCCATCGTGTCCTGCCATCATGTGACGTGGGCTAAAGACGAGGTTGTCGAAGTCAATAATGACTACAATGTACTGTCGGGGTCCGCTTTCAAGCGCTTCCTCGAGTAGCGACCGTTGAGGTGGACCATCGTTCATCAGCGCGTAATCCTGGCTTGGATCCCAAACCGTATCGGATTGGTAGAGGCCAACCATCTCATCCACGTCCACCTTTTGCAGATCCGATAGTGTCGGGCGCGAGAATTTGCGCGGCGAACTCGAACCAGTATCGAGCTGCGTGCGAGACGGAGGCAATTCATCGTGCGATGGTATGTCTTCTTCCGACTGTGGGCCTTGATCACCGTAAGTTAGCGTGTCTTCTGCTCCATCGGCACTTGAGAAAGCTGGCTCTGCCGTACATGTGAGTCCAGCTTCAGGCGGTTGCCAACCAGCATCCCAAAGATTGGAGGACGATGATGTTGAGCCACTTGGATTTGTGGATCGTGAAAAGAAAGCACGTAGCTGATCTTGAGCAATCGTTAGCGCATCGTCCTGTGCTTTGTTGGCTGACGATTTCTCTATTGCTGTTGCCCACGGCTCGTCGTTAGCCCTTTCTTCGTATACTTCTGCTTTGTCCGACTTTGTAGACGATTCACCGATGCGCTCTTCGGCTCCAACGTCATTGCTGGCATGACTTGACCACCTCTTACTGCCTTCGTCTCCAAATTTGCGATGGTGATCATTATGATGAGGGCTTGGGTGCCTTGACAGGCTTGGATACAGTTCGGTATGCACTTCCGCCTGAGCATCATCTCTGGCGACACTCCACCAATCCTCTTTGCCTTTTTGCTGAACCTTGCCGCCCTTCTTGAGCTGGGCATGTAGTTTCCCGGCCATCGGATTGGCATCAACATTTCGACGCAGCTTGGAGGCGGTAGCATTGCGAGCTTTACTCCTGCGCTGTCTTGCTGGACCACCGTCCTTTTCAGGATCTCTTGGAGTACGACTGGACGAGGCCGTAGCTGTTGTCGCAAAGCGTGATCCTCCCTTGCGACATGTTGAGGCATCGAGCTGTATGACAAGCCGGCTCGAAGATGCAAAGCCTCCAATCGCGTTTCTTGCAGCAGCTCTTGAGGATGCTGCGCCCCACATTTCCTTGGCCGTGCCTACTAGGGGCGATTTTGCGATGTCGATGCTCGAGGTGAAGCCAGCAGTCATCTACATTCGAGGGACAAAAGTCTCTTTCTTCCTGTTGCATGTGGAGGAAAATCCATCCGAAATCCGAACTTTCCGCTGCGACTGCACGCAACATAGGACTCTGAAAGACTCAGCCACAACAACGCTTACAAATGCATATGTTGTATTCCACCACAACACATCTCATACATCGCTCGGACCTCTATAACGATCATGGACTCATAGATGCCCTTTCGCGTGCGGTATACCATCGTCGACTCTCATTCGTAGACTGCTTTGTCTCTTTTCCCCTTCCTAGCAGTCATGGTCAAAGGCAAAGCCCGCCAGGTGGACTCGGACCCAAATGGCATTCCTCCTCGGGACCGCCTGGAAGACTCTCCTCTAACCTACAACCAACTTGTCTCCGGCATCATCAACTTTCTCGAAGTTGCTTTCCACACCGTACTCTGCCTCCGCTCAGTCTACCCTTACGACGTCTTTGCACGACGGAAAAAGTACTCGCACCCATGCTATCAATCGCGGCACCCAGGGCTGAACGAATACATCTCGCGCGTACTCGCTGCGCTGCGGAGCGAGATTGAAAAGAGTACTGTCAGCAAGGTAATCCTGGTCATCAGGCCAAATGTGGTGGTGGATCCAGCCGATAATGGAACCTCGGGGGGAAGTGCGGAAGCAAGTGCAAGTGATGCGTACGAAAGGTTCATCTTTGACCTGGAATACATGATTCCCTCGGCACTGATAGATCCGAGGGATAGAGACTTGGCTATATCGAGTAACGTTACGAGTGATGAGCTCGAAGTGTTATTCAGGGGATTCATGCAGAAGCTGATGGTCGTGGATGGAATGCTGTACGATATGCCCACCTCGACCATCGGGAAAGGATCGGAATCAACCGCCGGCGTTGCAGGAGATAGAGGTGTCGCAACAGAGCTTACATTTGCAGTCGTGCTTGAGATGGTAGATGAAGACACGAGCCCTGTGGGGAAAGACCGACATCAGCCGGACACGGGATCCTGGATCTCCGCCGACTCGGAAAACCTCGGTCGAACGCATCGCACGCACTCTGCCACCAATGGCGATTCCTCACTCCCGCATCCTGCGCCGAAGATCCGCCCCATCAAAACGCTCGACTCGGGCGTGATCAACCTCATGCTGTACATCGAAGAAGACATCTACGCCAAATCTGGCTCCTCTAAACCTCCTCGAACCTCGTCGCCTTCGAAAGCGAAATCGGTTCGCCCAACCTCCGCACAGCCCACTCGCGTCGAAGAACACCTGCTCCTCTCCAAGGCGACTCAGCTCGACATCTCTACGGGCTCGAATGCCAACGCGCGTGAGCTCAAGAATCGCGCACGGCGCATCGACGCAGAACGCGACCTCGACCAGCCCGCGCTCGCTGAAGCCGAGGCGGAACCCGACATCGCCCACGCCAAATCGAAGCGCAAGCGAGCACGAATGGTGCTCGGCGAAACAAGGGCGGCCGAAAGCGCAAGCGAATCGAGCGAGTCCGACGTCGACTCGCACAGCGGCAGCAGTCAGAGCGTACGCGGTGACTATGGTGAGAATCTCAGCGACGGATTCTGAGACGAAATGCTGTATCTTATTCTTCTTGCAATACTTGGATGTTGGTAGTATACATGCTTGTCTATGCAATGGGTCTGTGGCGAGGCGAGATGAGGAGCTCGTTGACGCGGAGCAAGAAGGCTCGGCCGGGGGCGGAGCGTGGGTTGGAGGAGACGAGCCATTGCAGCCGACGCTTGGTGGTGTCTTTGGTGATCGATTCCAAGTGGGCAGCATGCTGGGTGGGAGAAGTGATGAGTTCGCGCGAGTCAGAAAAGGAGGACGACAGGATGGCGACAATCAAGCTGCCGGAGAGCTCTTTGCCGTCTTGACAGCAGATGAGTACTTGCGTCGGATGATCGGAAGATTGGCTAAGGGTGCGGTGCACGAGATCAAGCGCGGGTGGGAATGCATTCCGAATGGAAAGCATGCCCTTCTTGTTGGGCGACATTTGAATCGGGTATACTTTCGCCGGAGATGCAGAAGATGACAGCGACAGGCGAGTGAAGCTGTCCTGTACTTCGTCGTCGGATGACGGCGGTGGATTGCTGGTGAAATGGACGATGAGATTGTACTGTCGTCTTTCATCATCCGAAAACGTGTGATCTGCTGCACGGGTGCCGATGAAGACACTCGTTCCGGCGATCTCGACATCGCCGTGCGTGCTGCTGGCTGCAGCGTCTCCTATCGTTCCTATCCTACTGGCAAGGGGGTTGAACCAATGTCCACCAGCAGTAGAGTTCGACGCTTCGTCCATGACGACCTTGTCTACTAGTGCTTCCAGGCGATCCTTCTCGCAGGCCAGCAAGTCGTGTTGGTGTTTCCAGAACACATCTGGCGTTAATCCTCTTGCCCAGTTCTCGTGGTCATCGCCTGCGCCTTGAACATACACAAAGAGGCTTTCGTTCCCGTTTTCCTTTGCATCATTCGGTCCATTGAGATTTGCGGAATCGGAGACGAACCTCGACGCTGACACCAACACCACCGGCGTAAATCCTGACGGGAACTCCTTCGGTAATGACTTGATGTCCATCTGCGGTGTCACAAAGACTGGCTTCAGCGGTTTCTCCAGCCGTGGAACTTGCAGATCTGACTCCAACAGATTCTTTACAAATCCTCCTATCCTGCTTTCAATCTGATCATGCTCTGTTGGCGGAACCATCCAGTTTGGCGTTTCGAGCTTGAACCCTTCCGCGTCCTCGCTCGGAACTCCATACGTTTCTCTGGAAGCAGCGTTCAGTACCGCGCACCAGTTGGGAATCGTCTTGCTCAAGGCATCTGGCATGCTCTTACCTCTTCTTGTCGAGTCGACTACCACAGCTCCACCTGACTCCAATATATCGGGGACGAGGTGAAGGTTCGAGCGTTTCAAGCTGAAACCCCATTGGTGCGTATGTCCGTCCGTCGACTTGAAGTAGGACACAGCCGAGGTGATAACAGGAGGGGTATACCAAGCGCCACAACGGAGGTTAGCTGTGAGTAGGAGGTTGGGATAGAGAGTGTGAATGGCGTGAACGAACAACGAGTCGAGGAAGATAGAATGGAGCTTGTTGTAGATGTGCCGCGATTCGCGTTTGACGTGGTCGCTGTGGGACCAATCGGCCCGAGCGGTGGCCTTCAGAGAAGAGCCGTCCTCATTGCTGGTCATATCGACATGCTTGTAGCGACGTCTGCGGGAAAGTAGGGAAAAGAAAGATGGGATGAGGATGTAGAGATTCTTCGTGTTGCTTGACAAGGCACTCAGAGGCACGAAGAAGAAAAAAAAGCGGTGGACCCTGAATGTGGATTTCATGACGGGGTGATGCTGTAATGCAGATTGTGCATAAACGCTTAAGCATCTGCTACATTCAATTACTGACATCGTTCTTGAAAGCTCTGCTATATTTCGTGCTTGGGCTGTTTGGTTCTTCGATCGATGCTTCATAGCCCTTCATTGATGCCCTCAAAGATTCCGATCAATACACAAGGTTGAAGATGGTGGCAAACGAGATCGCTCATTCGTCTCTCAAGTCAAGGTAGTTGTGCGCAGAAATGAAGAGAGCATTTCTCACTGTTCCAATCAATACGACACACTAGATTCATGCCCTTGCTCATCTGCATAGCTAGGAATATCCTGTTTTGAACAGGCCAGACAGTTCTAAGCTCACTGATAACCCTGTCAGCCGATACCGTTTCCATGCAGGAAGTGAATGTGATTGATATTGTTGACTCCTTCATGTCGACAGTCATCTAAGTCAAGCGACACGATTAAAGCTTGGCCGACTCCTGGAACTCGCCGATCTCGAGCTCCTTGCCGTGCTTGGCAAGAACATGCTCGCCATGGTAGGTCTCGAAGGCCTCGGTGGCGTTCTTACCACAGTTCTTGAGGAGGATCTTCTTTCCGCCCGGGTGCTAAATGAGTGCAAGCCCGCCAACACATCGAGTCAAAATGATACAAGCAGCAGCAGCGAAAAGAGAGGCTTTGATCAGTATGTTTGTCAAGTGTGACACTGTGAAAATGGGCTTCGGTCGAACTTACGTCGTCGAGGAAAGAAGTGACGTCGTAGACCTTGCCGCTGACTGCGACCCAGGCCGAGTCCTCTGTGGCATTCAAGTGGCACGATCGGCCCAACACGAATTCAGTAGGAAACGAGAGGAGCAAAGAGGGGTTATTCGGTCAGTACGAGGCCAATCGTGGCATTCAATGCAAATGCATCTTGCCCTCCAGCTGAGGAACAGGCTGTCTTTGAACGTACCGGACTTGTGCTGCTTGAGCTCGTTGAAAGCGATCTGCTTGCCCATTGTGCTTTGTTTCTCCTCTAGTAAAGCGTTGAAGTGAAGTATGAGTACGCTTGCTAGCAGCAATCCAAAGACGAGTCTTCCGAATAGATGTGATGATATGATGGTGGTCGAAATCGGGGCTGGTGGAGGTTGTAGGGACACCCAGTTTGCGGGGTCGAGGACCGGATGTGCGCGTTGCACTGATAGCCGGAATGAGCGTGAACGGCGTGTGGATTCTGCCGAAATCGGTGGATCGTGTGGGATTTGCCTTGCTTTGCTTGCTCGCAATTTCCACCAAAAATGGATTTCCAAACACCACACTTTCCATTCGTCGAGGCCTTTTTGGTTACCGCCATCGAGAGTTCCTGCCTTGAAAATCCAGCGAAGGCTTGTTCCGGCCGGTAGTGCTTCAGATGTCAACATGCCATTCGCTTTCCACTATGGCATGCAATGTCATGTCATGTCACTACCAAACCATCAGAACTTGTTTACTCTGGGGGTCTCCTGTAGCACCACAGACAATTGCATCGCATGTCTCAGAAACGTGGTATCATTGGCAGGGTAACAATGTGATCAGAAAGTATCTAGAAAGAGCAAGAAGAAATGTCCTCAGTGTCGAGAACGGGAAGCAGTGTGAGTGAGAAAACACTTAGGCGGGAGTAACAATCCCCCATCTCCAGATCCACTCTCCTGCCTCCTCAACCATCTCTTCTGTCACTTCATGTCCCACTCCCGGTCGCTTGGTAATCTTGAGCCCGGGCATTTCTCCACGTGGTCCTGCAGGTTCTCCTAGCACCAAGCTGTTGAAGAAGTTCTCATTCCAGTCCCACAAGACGAGTTTGTCGTTGGCGCCGCTGAGTACGCAGATCTTCTTTCCCCAGAATGGGTTCTCGTTTGGATCGAAGCTGTCGTAAGCTGTGCGGGCAGGATCGATCTTGTCTACAAGGGCTTTGAGACTGGCAGGAACATAGGGTGGAGCGTTGGCGACGAAAGAGGTTTTGGTACGGGACGCCAGGAGGCGAGAGTAATCGGGCATTCCGATGAAGGGGACTCCAATCTTGATGCGTGGTTCATTGGCCAGGACGTGCCAGGTGGAGTGGCCGCCGAGCGATTTGCCTGTGATGACCCATTCGTCAATTGTACGATCATCCTGAGGGAATAGATAGGAGGGTAGGAAGTCGAGGACGAAGGACACATCACGTGCATCTCCAACAATCATGCCGTACAGATCCATGGCGTGTTTCTTGTTTCCATCTTTCCACGCCTTCTGACCTTCGGGGTTGGTTGTGCGGTGGCCGTGATTGCGTGCATCAAAGGTAACTACGAGATGGTCTCGCTGGATACCGGAGTCCGCCACTAGCCCCTCGTTCTGTTGCGCGCGGTATGTTGCCTTGTCACGGGAGATGCGATCGTAGAGTTGACGGGCGATCTTTTCTTCCTTGTCCGCAGTGCCGCCCCGCCCGTGAAGGTGAATCACGACACAGACGGGAGGTGGAGGAGGTGCGCTGGCCCTCGACGGAGCGGGACTTAGCTCGGAGATGCCAAACACATTGCAAGGCAGGCCCGCAAGATCGACCACCTGCTTTGAAATGTTGTTTCCATATTTGAATGGGCCCGTCGTGGCTGGCTCGTCGTCGACTTTGTCGTCGCCGTTGGCAGGGCGGGATGCGTCTGGTTTCGAAGGCTGCTGCGGGAGAATAGCAGGTTTGGCAGTTGCTCCAAGCTCTTGCTGCGCTTTCGCCTGCTTGTTCTTCTTCTTTCCTAGACCCAGCACCATTTTGAGGCTTGCGGTATGTCGTCTGGAATGAAGGAGCAGAGTCAGGAGGTGTTGCTTTTTGACTATCTGCAAGTGGCCCGAGTGGAGGCAGAGTCACAGTTCGGCTCGAGCGGCGTCTTGAATTGGAAAGTGTTGTTTGACCATCTGCGCCAAGACTTTGAATCAAAGCAGATCTTCTTGTCCGCGCCGAGCCCAAGGCTGTCCCGTGGCCTTTGCTAGAGCCGCAACCGAAACGGGCAACTGCACGCTGCGAAAAATTGCGATGTTAGTTTCGCGAAAATGAAAGAGTGGAGGAAAACAGAAACAGCCCATGAACTGAAAAATGACAACATTTCATGAAAATGCGGTTGTGACGAAACAAAACTCGCGTTTGATGCACGTTCCAGTTTGCAAGCAGCCCGACTGCGACTGCAGCTCCACTTTCCACGCGAAAACTTCTCAACAGAACAACCACATCCCCGTCCCAGCTCAGGTTTCTTCTCATCCTCGACCAACGGACACAGCACAACATTCGTGGATTTGTGTGGTTCCGGATTCCATTTATAACCACAGACCATTCCACCTCGATTGGCTCATCTTCGCCCATCACTTCCGCCTTAATTGGACATCTCTTCCCGGGAATCGGACATCCCCGTTCACCTTCCATCCAAATCGCGGACATCAACCGGACAGTCTCTTCCAAATCACCATAATGGGTAAAGGCTCCTTTCTGCCCGTTCTCGGGCTGGCACTCGCTGCCGTTCTCGCCGGTGCAGCAACGGAATATGTAGCCTTCTTGCTCTCCACGGACACCTCCATCCGAACCCTCGCGGCTTCGTGCAAGGTGCCATCGCGCCAAATGCTCAGAACTGACATTTCTCGAGGTGCCGTTCCCCATCTGGACAATCTCCTCTGCACGACTATGGGTCTCTTCAGTCGCAATACCAAGAAGCGCCTCAACATTGGTCTTTACTCCATCATGATCGCCTTCACTCTTCCCCTTTCCTACCGTCTCTGCTTCCAGGCCGTTTCTCCTAACCGCAAGTCTTTCTTCAACGCCGGAATCTTCCTCGTGCTGCTCAACATCATCGGAGCCGCGCTTGGCGTCGGTCCTTGGTCAGCCATCTTTGTTGGCCTCGTCTACATCCCTGCGGCGTACCGCTCAATGAAGGTCTCGAGGGCCTCTGTCCTTCCCGTCCCCACGCCCGCCAGCAACATTTACATGGCCAACTTGCTCCACGTCGGCATGGGCATCGTCATGGCCATCACTGTCTTCGCCAACGCCAAGGGTGCGCTTTGGAACCATGCCGCTCTGCTCGTCAACTTTGCGGGCTTTGCATACCTTCCCATCGCATGGATCAGCTTCCGCACTCCCAAAGTCAACGACGAGGCCACCTCGCGCAGCGTCATTCGCCGCTTCGATGCTGAGGGCGTCAGCTACGCTTTCGAGCGCACTTGGTCGTACTACCGCAAGATGGCCGCGTTCTCTGCCGTCATCTACTGGTACGGCCTCAACCGTATCTTCCGTGGATTCTGGCTTCAGGGCGAGAAATTCGATGCGGTCTCGATGTTCTGGACCGGCGAAATTATTGGCATCTCGAGCGCCATCATGCTGTTGGTGTTTGCAGAGAAGCTGACGTTCCGAAACAAGGCGGCCGTGCATCCGGTGAGCGGCGAGGCGAGGAGCACGTTGGATGTGGAGTGCGATAAGGCCATCGCAAAGGCTCCCGCAGGCAGTCCGTGGCTGGAGAAGACAACGGCAGGATTTTTGATCGCAAGCTTGGTGGCCGGGCCTGGATTTGCAGCGAGCATGTGGTGGTGCAGTGGCGAGGAGGAGCTGGGCTGGAAGGCAAGGAAGAGCTGGAGGGAGACTGTTGCCGTGGATGGTAAGAAGGGCAAGTGATTACCCAAGAGAGCTCAAAGCTCCACTCAGGTCTATCCTTCATACTGCCTTGACAAGCAGTGTTACCGCTGCGAGCCTGCATTGCTTCTCTCCTGCTCAGTAGCAGCCTGTCTTTATTTGGGTGTCTTTGCACACCGATCGATCCATCTTTGCTTTGCTTTGTATGTTGCATTCATAAAAGCTTTGTTTCTATCCCAAGCTTGGAGACTGTGATATGTGTGTTCTCAGGATGATTGAACGAAGTGTGCGAATCTTTCATCTTGAGGTGAAGAAGGCTCAGGCGGCAGCAGAAGAAATGTGGCTCAAGTGGAGGTTTGAAAGCGTGTTGAGTTGCGAATTCGCCATTTTGACAGCTCGAACTCGGCTTGGACCCTTTCTTCCAAACCGACAACCGTGTCGTCCTCTCCTAGCATCTCGTCAGTGGTTCCGACACACAACCCCTCTCATCGATGTTGACATGGCCTTGATCAATTGGCAAGTGGGGGCACTCTTGCATGAATGCCCCATATAGTGGCAGCCACCTGGTTATGTCCTAAACCTTCAACACTTTTGCATTCAAGCCGCCATGCACGTCGCCACATCCTTGACGAACCCATTCGCAGACCTGACTAGCTCCACCAATGAGCTGTGGTCAAAGCTCGAATCTCGCCGTTCACTCCCGCTGCACTTTACTCTCCACCTCTCGAATCGGCCCAATGCGTCGCTTTGCCCCTGTCTCTCCGTCTCCCTCCCATCCTCTTCCTCCTCTTCGTCTTTCACCGTGACCCGTATTCTCGACCCGGAGCATCGCATGCCGTACATCTCGCTGTCCCCGCTCTTCCACGCTGCCGGACTTACCCTCATCCAAGGGCTCCTTCGGTTCCGGCTGTCACCTCTTGCGTACTCGCTCTCGCTGGCGGGGCTCGAACCGTGGGACGATCTGTGGGTCTCTCTCCCGCTCGCCCGCACCATCGCGGCGCGCCTCGACCTCCTCCCCCCGCTCTCAGCTTTGCTCGATGAGAAGACGGCCCTGGCGTGGAGCTTGGATGAATTCTCGTTGGGATTGTCGCACAACTGGCGCATCCCACAGCAGCACATCGACGCAGCGGGGTACTCGACCGACGCGATCACCAACCCAGGGCTCGAGTGGAGCAATGTACAGCTCTTGCCGAGGGGACAGCAGATAAATACGCTCGTGTCGAAAGAGCTCCGAGCCAACATCGTCAGGGAGGAGAAAGAGAGGAGGAAGAAAAGGGAGATGGTGGTGAGGGTGAAGCTCGTAAGGTGGACCGCGGCGGTGTGGGAGATATACTCCGATTTCAAGGCGATAACGGAGATCGAATCGGAGGAGGAAAGGGGGATGAGGATGAGAGAGATGGTAGAGGATCTAAGGGGGGTGCTGATCCAGCCGACGGAGGTAGACGTGCTCGAGTGGATGCAGCTCCTCACCGCCCCAGAGGGAGAGCAAATGCTGGGACAGGGAGACGAAGCGGAACTTGTTGCGCCGTTCTCAAGTGCAGAGTTGGCCCGGATGAGGAACGGGGTAAGCCAAGACGAGCTGAATGAGATCCTGGAAGGTGAAGATACAGAAGAAGTGATTGTGAGGCTGGACGCCCTCTTGCGTGTGAAGATGCGCTTGCTGCATAGGATGAATCTGCTCTCCATACCTTTGCTCTCATCCGCCCACTCTTTGGGCGAAAGACAGCAAGAACCATTGCAAAACGAAAAGCTGTCCGACAAAGACGCTCTCGTCCTCAGGCCAACGCCAGAGGACGAGGTGCCGAGGGAGAGCGATGCTCAGCTCGCATTGCTCAACGCCAAAATCGACGTGCTCACAGCCAAGCTCGATACTCTCATGCACGAGCAATCGCGTCAAAATGGCAGGGCAACACAACCCAAAGTTGCCGCCTCTTGGACCGGCCTTCTCAGTACCCCGATGAAGCGCGACCCTGTTCTCGCCAGCATCTACTTGTCCGCTGCGATCTTTATCGTAGCATTCTGCATCGCTACGTTCACTCTAGCATACACATAACCGACATTAGCATTGACACGTTCATCTACATCTTTATACCGACCCAGGTAAATTCGCAGCAAAGAGTGTTCCTAACCCTGGAGCGCAGCGCATACTCCCTGCCTGCCAACTTCGGTCCCCATCGCCTCCACGGTGTGCCAGAACGCATATGCCCTCCTTATACTCACATAATGCGCGCCCGCCGCGGCCAAAATGAGCACGTGGAAAATCTGATGACTCGCACCCACCATATCGAACCTCCCCGGCGCGAACCGCTCGGGCACCCTCGCTGCATACAATCCCGCCCCTGTCACATACAGCACCCCTGACAATATCAGGAACCTGAGGCCCATGGTCTCTGTGATCGTCCTGTAGCCGTACATATTCACCACGTGGGCGACGGGGACGACGGCGAACAGGCCGAGGAGGACGAAGATCGCCGTGCGATACGGTCTGTACGCGGGCGTTGCGTAGGAGGGCGCGAGGACTACGTACATCGCGAGTGCACCGAGGAGGGAGATGGTGAGCGAGTAGAAGAGCTGCAGGTGCGGGTGGCAGTAGAAGCCGTAGTGGAGCGCAGGGAGGAAGGAGCCGACGATCATGACGACGATGCCGACATAGTCGAGTTTGTTGAACCGCTTCGAGACGGAGTACGAGTGGCACTGGATCGCGTGGTACGTCGAGGAGAAGCCGAGACAGATGAGAGAGGCGAGGAAGAAGACTGAGAAGCCGGCAATGTCGTACAAGTCAGGACCACGGATGGTGAGGTTGGAAGCGGCGGTGGCGAGCGGGGAGGGAGCGGTGGAGAGAGAGGAGAAGAGGGAGGTCGCGCGGCCGAGGAACGAGGTTGCTGGAGCGATGGCCGATGGTGGCGATAATTGTGGTGAAGGCGAGGTGGGGTAGGAAGCTGAGGCGAGGCGCAGGATCTTTCCCGTAGCGGTAGTGAAGGTGAGCGAGGACGGGTAGAAGATCGGATGGTGGGACAGCGGTCGGATGAAGCTCGGAAGCAGATTCAGATGTTGCAGGAGATGGCTGCCTGAAAGGCCGAGGGAGAAGACGGCTCCCCAAAGATGGGTATGAATGTTGACTGGGAGCACGATAGCAATAAAGACATACTTGCTGTCAGTACTCATGCCAGATCGAATGTGAGATCGTCGAGCAATACTTACCCGTTTCATTATGCCAGTAAACCCACACGCTTCTCCAGCACTTGTAGACAGTGCCGTGATCGTAGCGTTTAAGACTTTCCGGAAGGTCTTCGCCTCCTGGGCGACGGTAGCCCTTTACTATCCACGCGTTGTCCTGTGCCCACGCCGGCAGCTGTGTGTGATCAACCAGATACGGATTGGCGCTGTCAGTCTGGGTCTCAGTCTTCGCCTCCCCGCCATTGATGGACGCAGGAGCCGAGTTGGGCCTGGGCTGGGCATTCGCACCTTCTACTCGAGCGGCGACCTTGAGCGTCGTGGTCAACTCGGACACGAAAATAAAGCTGATGATGGCGGGGAACAGAAGCCAAAGCCCGTTGGGAATGATCCAGTAGACAATCAGAGTGTACCGGTCGTTGTGGCCCGTCTTGCACCAGCCGCAGCAGTAGTCCTGCAATTACAAACAAAGGGTACAACAAACCGTCAGTCTTATCGCTTTTTAGGACTCTCTAAAAGGTAGCGTGGTGACTCACATTCAGAACATAAAGCGTGGTCTTGCTGAGCGTCATAATGACAGCGATCAATCCGTAGATCGGCGCGACAGCGATAGAGGAAGGAGTAGCCTTGCCGTGAACGAGGTAGACGTAGAACAGGTTGAGGAAGCACTCGACCACATTCATCAGTGTCTGAGCTGCAGGGAATCCGTCCTTGGCATCCCAGCTGGGAAGTCCGTAGATGTAGTCGACATTCATGTAGATCGAATAGGGCGACCAAAGCCAGTGCAAATCTCCACCGAGGAAACTCCTGGGTCGCATAAGAATGTATCCGATATCCCAAAAGACGACAAAGCTGCTGAAGAAGAGCCAAGCGGATACGAGCGTTCGAGGCCGGTGCACGGCTGTCGGCACCGCGACTTGTGACTTTGCCGCAGCCATCTTGTGCGAAATGATGAGAGACGGAGCGCTAGATGGAGCAATGGTGATGGTCAAGACGCAGGGAAGGAGGAGGCCTTGTGCGGCGGTCTTAAAAGCGCGGAAATGCGGGGGATCGCCGGAATACAGTCGAACCTCTCATAATGACACATTATTTATCTTAAAATTTTCGAAAATCTGAAACAACTAAAAAAGCACGCTCAGAAAAATATATCTCAGCAACCACTGCAGCTTTAGAGGTGTGGAAAAAAAAAGATTTCACACCTGAATGTCTTTTCAAGTCTTTCCATTGGTAATGCAGCTACTACAAGACTCTATAGCCTTCAGAACTGGTAGGCTGAGAAGTCCATACTCTGCCAAGATTCCCTGTGCTGCTCTTCTGCTGTTGTAATTGCCTCCTCTGATGTCTCCAAGCATGCAGGAGGAGTTTCTGGTGGAGTGTTTCCCCTCCAGCTCTTCTTCCTCTGTCTCTGGCATGACCTCTTCTTCTCCAAGTGGTTCCACCACATCCTGAAGCCCAACATCAGTCAGCTTCCTGATTGTCTCCAGAACCTCCCTGTCCAGAGCAGCATCCCCATCCTCATTCTGAGCATCTCCATCCCAATCAACAAGTCCTGTGTGTTTCCAGCAGTTCCTGATAGTGATACTGCTAAACTCCTCCCAGATTTGCTTGCAGATCCTGATGGCACTGAGTATGTCCATCTTGTAGATGTCTGTGCTGCCTAGCTCCACTTCCAAATGCCTCCCAGGAGTCTGACCAATGTAGGAGTCAAATGATATAAGCCAAGAGCTGAAAACTTGGTTTGTCATCCAAGCTTTCACTTCCTGCCTCTCGATGAGCCAAATGCTGCCTGAATGAGTGCCTATGGCAGAACTTAAGCTGTTTGTCCATTGGAAGGCTCCTGTTGAGCCTCTGTTGGATGATCTGACCTTGCTGCCTGATGAGATGACCATTGACCATGACTTTCCTCTCCTGCTGCCTAACAACCCCTTCTGCAAGTTCCCTGTCCAATTCCTCTGACCTGGATGACATCCTTTTTCTTGCTGGATGATGGAGAATCATCAGGGAGGAAGCTCTGGTGCAGAATCCTGTGGAGGGTGGACCTGCTGGGGGGGTGTAACTGAGGCTGAAGGTGTCTCTGATCCAGTTGGCAAGGTCTTTTTGGTGATAGGAGGGATTGAGGCTTCTCTGTGCATTGTAGTGGGCTAGAACTTGCTGCTTTTGCACATTGGTGAGGTTCTGGTTGGAAGAAGATGGTGCACTTGGTGACTTGGCCATGGTGAAAAGAGCTTTGGAGGGATGATGTGGGTAAGAAGGCAAGAGAGTAGCCTGAACAGATAGAGAAGAAAAAAAGAGGATCAAAATGGTGTATAGAACATATGCTTTTGAAGCCTTATGTAAGCTGGTATGCAATGGCGTTGATTTAAGCAGCCTCAATTTAATTTCCATTTTTCGCAATTTTTTAAAGAAAGTCGCATGTGTCATTATGAGAGGTTCGACTGTATCGTATGCGGAATTTCACGTTTTGTGCTGAACGCTCACGAAAGCGTGAAAGACTCAATGGTAAAGTGCTTGGACCCTTTGACAAGACATTCGAAAATGGGCTGATGGTGCGTCGTGTTCAAAGATCGGCGGCCGCTTGTGTGACCTTGATTAGGCGAGGTTGCCGTCGGTCAATGCTCGCATCTTGGTCTGCACACACAAGACAGCATGTTGGCTTCGATTCAGTGACAAACTAGCAGAGACAAGGAGACCTGGTATGAATGGTAGTTTCTATCGTGATGATGCATAAAAGTACAAAAGCCATGGCAGGATGTGATGGGGATAGGGGAACGCATTATGCTGGAGAGCAACGTATGGAGAACAGTGATGGTCGCGAGCTGCGGTCATGCTCAATCATCGTCCTCGTCATCGAATGCCAGGCCATCAGTACGTCCAGCAAGCTCTTCGGCTTCTTCGCGTTCTCTCCTCTCCTTCTCCCTCTCTTCTCTTGTATACAAGCTCCAATCCACCTCCTGAGCACCATCCTCCTCCGCGCCATCGTCCTCTTCGAAGGTGCCACCCTTCTCGAACAATTGCTTTCCGCTCGGCTTGCTCTTCATCTTTTTGTACTCTTCTCGCTCTTTTGCCGACATCTTTGCCATCTTTGCCTCTTCCGCCTTCCTCTCCTTTTCCGACATCTCTGCCATGAACTTGACGCGCCATTCCGCAAATCGTTCTGGCGTCACAGCGGTGCCTCGGAACTTTTCTGCTTCTGCCTCGATCTCGGCCTCGCGCCTAGCACTTGCTTCCGCTTCGATCTCCTGCACTCGACGCTGAACGAAGGTCGTGACGCTCTCTCTGAGATGCGAGGCGAGAGTGAAAACCATGGCCATTCCCAACGATTCCTGCGCCACCTCGTCGAGACCTGCTTGAAGCTCCTTCACCGCTGGTCTTTCTGCTTCTTCTGCATCTGGATCGGCATCCTCGTCATCGTCCGATACAACCGGTCCAAGGATGCCCTTGGTGTCGCGAAGGACGTGAATCGACATGTTGGGCGGTGCATCTGGGTATTCTTGTGTGTATCGTATATGCAAGGAGAGAACGATGGGCGATGGAGAGCCGTCTTCTACGCTCTCTGTTGGTGCCTGCCCTGGCTCAAGTCCAATGGAGAAGAGGAGTGGGAGGACATCTTCTTCTGGCTCGATACGGATGTGGAGCTCTTCGGCGGAGACCTTTTCGAGTTCGTCAATGTAGATGGATTCGAGCACTTCGAGTTCCTCTGCTAGCGTCGCTTCGTATTCTTCTTGTGACGGCATCTTCGACTCCTTGCAAAGACTAGTCAGCCGCTGTTGGGTGGCAGAGTGACGATAAGGATCGTTGAGGTTCAATAGGTCAGATGCAAAAAGGGGATCGTGCGTCAGTTACGCTTAGTGTTTTTGCAAAAGGGAAGATCTGAGAGCTGAGTTGCATTTCCGAGTTCCATTTCTCTCAAGTCTCGGACGATACGCCCAAATTATTGAGCCCAGCTTGAGTAGCACTGCGCACCAGCCGAGTCCCGCGCGTTGTGACCCTATCTTTTGGCGCTGCACTCGCACATGCAAGTGGAGCTTACCACTGCATACTCGACATCGCTCGCCTCACTTGATCCAACACCAACACCAACACCATCACCAGCACTAGCATTCGATCTCATCAACCGTAACCACACAAGTACCACATCAGCCACATCCTTTCAGCAACTGTATCGACATCTCAACCGCCCAGGTGAAACCTCAATCGCCTCCAAGTTGATCCTAACCGCCTTATCAATTTCAAGTGTCTTCGCTCCAACGATTCGTTCAACAGTCGGTCAGCGGGATCATCGGTTGATTATCCTCCTCTTGACTGTACCGAGGGCGTCATTTACTACGTCTGCGCAGCAGGCATACGGGTCTAACCCCACATCAAGCCCTTTGTTGCTGTTGACAAGCGGTGTCAACGCCGCATTTGACTGCCCCGCCTTGAGCCAGCACAGCTAAGGCGCCTGTCCAGCGCTCACCGCACAACCTCACCCAACCTCACCATCTGAGAACTCGTATCCACAATGGACGCCAATGCATCACTAGAGATGTCGGTAGCGTACGGTAAGCTTCTTTCGTCGAACGACCAGCTTGCTATTCCCGCCGATACTGACTTGTCGTTCGCGCTTGTGGTTCCTAGACTTCCTGCTCAAGTTCATCATCATCGGTGAGGCTGGTACAGGCAAATCCTGCCTCCTCCATCACTTTATCCACAATCAATGTGAGTCTTCTCCTTTCGTCTGGCCAAACACTGATCAGGCCGCTGACAATCTCGCCAACCGCACCGCCACCTTGCGCTTACAGTCAAGGACCAGTCGGCCCACACTATTGGCGTCGAATTCTCCTCGCGCCTCATCAAACTCGGCAACAAGTCCGTCAAACTTCAACTCTGGGACACGGCGGGGCAGGAACGTTTCCGCTCGGTCACACGCTCCTACTACCGCGGTGCCGCGGGCGCTCTCTTAGTATACGATATCACAAAGCGCTCCACGTTCGAGCCGCTCTCTCGGTGGTTGACGGACGCACGTGCGCTTGCCTCACCTGACCTGGTCGTGGTTTTGGTCGGGAACAAGACAGACCGCGGGGAGGAGGAGAGGGAGGTTGGGTATCTAGAAGCGAGCAAGTGGGCGAATGAGAATGGCGTGCTGTTCCTCGAGACGAGCTCGATGACGGGCGAGAATGTCGAGGCGCCGTTCGCTCTCGCTGCCAGATCGATATTGCTAGCGATAGAAAGTGGCAAGTTGGACCCGGAAAAGGCAGGGTCAGGTGTGAGTTACGGCGACAGGGCGCTCAGGAGGGTGGGCAGCGGGTCGAGGTTCAGCTTTGCAGATATGGAGGTGAGTTCGGGCAGGGGCAGGAAGGGGACAGTAGTGAGGGTGAGGGATGCGATCGGGGATAAGATGGGCGGGTGTTGTTAGAAGGATGGGTTCTCGGGCTCGGTGAAGCATGCCACATATACCAAGTGATGTTGTCTCGTTCGCAATGTTACTATCTCAATTTCTTCGAAACACACACATCTCGTATAACAGAAAGAGCAGAGGCGTAGCGCCGTGTTTTTAGCTTTCAAGTTTTCGACTCGGGATCATCACGAGGTGCGGTCAGCTGCTCCTGAACCTCATCCTTGGCTGCGTCCTTGGGCGTGATGAGCGCGCTGCGCATCGTCTTGACGAACGTGTTGTAATCCTCGAACGCCTTCCCTCCGCTCGCTCTTGCCGCCTCCGCCTCTTCAGGCGAGTGGTGGAGGACCGAGAAGCGCGAGTCCTGCACTCCCCATCCTCTATTACTTGCGACCTTCTCAATCGCTTTGTGCAGGGTGGGCGCCTTTTGCTTGATGATCTCCTTCTTGCTATCCTTATCGAGCGGCTTTTGAGTCTCGGACTGCACTGCGTGGAAAACAGAGGTGATATGGTCCGCGTGGAAGAACGACGCGAGCAGCTCGTCGACCGAGACCACGCCGTCGTGGTTCAGATCCCTTGCGTCTCCCGTGGCGGAAGTCGAGAACGGAGAGACCGTTTCAGGGTTGGGCTGAGAGGTAGTGGAAATAGTGGGGAGCACTGATCCCGATTCGAACATGTCCATGGTCCACGAGACATTCGATAAGAATCCAGGGTGGAGAGAGGGAGCTTGGCCGTTGAGGATGCATTCCACTTCGAACGCACTCAGAGAATCGCCAGAGTGCGACACGATTACGGTTTCCGCTTTCCTCCGCATCATCAGCCGCATAGCCTCGTCATGCTGGAGCGTTTCATCAGCATCACTGTCGAGCGTCAGGCTGAGCCCCGGGTCGGCTTTAGCTGGGTATTCGAGGTCTGCCGCAGCAGCCGCGTCGGGAGCCTGCAGCTTAGCAGACTGGCTACCCGAAGTGACATCGTCACGGCGGTGGTAACGGACGTTCAACTTGACGAAGCGGTGCTGGGCAACAGCAAGCTGGCTGAGCGCCATGAAGAGAAGTAGGACTAGCGCTCTCATGATGAAAATATGGCTCAGGAGGGAAAGGGGGGAATGGCAGCGAGGCTCGTGTGTCTCTTGCTGATATATACAAAGGTGAAGATGTGGGTTGATGAAGATCCAAGTTGCCGAAAGCACGGCGAGAGGCTAAGGATATGAAGCCATCCCACCACTCCTCAACGAGTTGCACCAACGTGAGCGTGGCGCATCTCAACGGCTCAAGCGCGCGCAACGCTTTTTGCTCGCCCACTTGCAGCAGCCACCTAGTGTACACAGACAGATCGTGTCTGAGCGTCAGATCGTAAGTCACCGGTATTGCGTGCATTGCATATTGAATCGTCGGTATCTTGTTCTGCTGCCCATCTTTGCACCTCTATCCGTGCTTCACCACGAGATGATCTTGTTCTTGTAGTCTCTGAACGTACCGTTGTCGTCCTTCTTCAACCCACTCACGACATCCACCAGATTTTTGGCTGCCTCACTCGCCTCGAATTGACCCTTGCTCTTGTCCAGCGGCTTATCGCTTCGCTCGCCTCCCGTGAAGTCCTTGCTCAAGTTGCTCCTCACCGTTCCTGGGTGCAAGCCTACTGAGATCGCGGGGACGCTCCTCAGCTCGAGCTCCTTGCTGAGCGTCTTGATCAGCTGGTTCAGCGCGGCCTTACTTGCTCTATACGAGTACCAGCCCCCCTTCTGATTATCCGTAATACTCCCGACCCTTGCGCTCAGACTCGCCACGACGCTGAGCTCTTTCGGCAGGACGCCTTCCGCAAAGTCCTCTACATTACCCTCTTGGATCTTCTTCGCCTCGGCGCCGCGCGGGATGAGCGGGACAAAATGCTTGAAGCCCAGAAGGTGGGAGAAGGTATTGACCGCGAAGGTCTGCTGGAGGTGGTCGTACGAGATCTGCGAGAGGTTCTTCTCGGCGTGTAGGATGCCGTTGATGTTCCATAGCGTCTTCAGGCACGCCTTGCCGAAACGTGACTCGACTTGTTGCGAGATCTTGTGGTACGAGTCTTCCGACGTAATGTCGAGCGAGAACGTGTGCAGGCGGGAGGAGTCCAGCGAGCTGTCTCCCGAGAGGATGGCGTCCTTTGCGCGGGATCCATCGCGAGAGAGCGCGACGACTTGGAGTGAGGTGCGCGAGAGGTACTGCTTGGCAATCTGCGCACCGATACCACTCGAGGTGCCTTGGATGATGGCGACGTTGGGAGCCATTGTATTCAATCTGCTCTGTAGAATGCGAGTAGGGATGGTCGCAGGAGGGAAGGATGTCTTTCGGATTGCTCATAAAGGCGTTGCACAATGGCAGGAGGGAGCGAGAAGAAACGTCAAAAAGTGGAGTTGCATGACATGTGCTTTGGGTAAGCTAGCATGCATGTCGGAGCTGTCAAAAAATCTCAAGGATCGAGCAACTGGAGCCAGAAATTCCAAAAGCCAAGATGATTCAGGGTCTTCACTTGCGTAAAGGCGCGTCATAACACAGTTGGTTTGGCCCTCTTTCTCGGAAGCCTGCAAAACCTCTACCCATTCTTTCGCCCAAGCTACCGATTCTGGCTGGTTGCGTCTTGACTGTGCCACTTACCTTTACCCTTTCTCTCTCTACCTCGGTTGTCACAATCTCCACGAGCTCGGAACCAGGGAAACCAGTGAAACAAGATTGCAATGAGCCGCCGTATTGTGGCGAGTCTACAGAATGATACAAATGAGATAAAGAACAACAAGCCCAGAGGCTGAATCCACTAATCGTCGTCGAAAGTGATCTTCTTGGCCTTACCCGGCACGAGCTCCTTGAAGTGATCACCGTAACTCGAGTGCGTCTTCTTCTTGATCGTTGTTGGGAACTTTGTCAAATCCTCTGGCACCTTCTGATCCGCATCCTTGAGCACTCTGATCAACTCTCCCGCGTGAGCCTTGTCCATCTCCGTGAAGAAGGTCAAGCTCTTACCGGTCTTGCCACCTCGTCCTGTACGGCCGATACGGTGAACGTAGTCCTCGATGGTGAGCGGGAATGTGTAGTTGACCACGTGCTCCACGTTGGGGATGTCGAGACCTCGTGCGGCGACATCGGTGGCGACGAGGAGAGGGGTTTCGGCCGACTTGAATCGCTCGAGCGAAGCAATTCGGTCGTTCTGGCCAAGGTCACCGTGGATACCGGAGACCTTGTAGCCGCCTCGACGGAGAGTCTGCTCGATGCGCTGCGCTTCTTTCTTGTAGAGGGCGAAGATGAGAATCTTGTCTTTCGAGCGCTGGGCATTGACCGAGCGCAAGAAGTCGTTCAGTCGTCGCTCCTTGGCGTACCCATCAGCCAGGACCTCGACAGTCTGCTCAACTCGTCGGTTAGCCGAAAGCTCGTCGGACCCAACAGTGACGCGGACAGGGCCGTTCATGAAGGACTCTGCGAGACCTCGAACAGCAGGGGGCCACGTGGCTGAGAACATGGAAGTGTGACGGCCTTCCTCGCGAGATTTGCACATACCGATGATGGCTCGAATATCGGGCTCGAAACCCTTGTCGAGCATTCGGTCGGCTTCGTCGAGAACAAGGTATGTGACGTTGGAGAGGTCCAGAGTGCCGTCTCTTGCCATGTCGAGGACACGACCGGGAGTACCGACCACAATGCGCACAGTAGGCGTCTGGTTGAGCAATCGGACCTGCTCCTGCTTGCTCACACCACCGTACAGGCAGATCATGCCGATCCCCATCGACTTTCCGAGCTTTGCCATGTTTTCCTCGGTCTGAATGGCCAGCTCTCGCGTTGGTGCTACAACAAGGACGTTGACTTGTGCGCCCTTGCCCTTCTTTTTGTCGCCACTAAGAACCTTGTGCTTGGTGACGAGGTGTTGCAATGCTGGCAGGCCAAATGCAAATGTCTTGCCCGAACCAGTCTCTGCGATACCAACGACATCCTTGTTCTGCAGCAACACAGGCCAGCAGCACGCTTGAATGGGCGTTGGGGCGGTGAAGCCTTGTGCATCAAGTGTCTTCTTGACGGCAGCATCGATTTTTCCGTCCAGCTCGCGGAAGTCGACCATGGGAAGAGGCGGTCGTTCGTTCGACTCCTCGGGAGCTTCAATGGTGATGTTGTTGGACTCGAGGAAGGCTCGTGCAGCCGCAGGGTTGGTAGGTGTGAATGCGACGGCAGAGGTGGAAGCAACGGGAGCCGGGGTGGACTCGACCGAGGTTACAGTCGATGTGGCGGCGCTTGCCTTGGCAGCAGCCTTCTTCGCCTTCTTCTCCTCCTTCCTGCGCTTCTTAGCAGCCTTCTCGTCTTCATCACCAGCGCCATTTACATCGTCATCGGCAGAGCGCTTCTTGCTCTTCTTGTCCTTCTTGTCCTTCTTGTCCTTCTTGGGCGACGAGGGCGAGGGAGAGCCTTCGGCACTACCAGCAGCAGCAGCGGCGGCTTTGGCAGCGGCCTTCTTCTCCTTCTTGTGAAGCGACTTGGCGCGGTCTTCCAACGTCTTTTCTGTTGCACCGGTTGACATCTTGGAGCTATTGCACACCTTGCGAAGTCGAGATCGAAGTATCCAAGTGTGGTGAAGGGAAAGAAGGACAACCCCACGCAAGTGCGGTGAACCCTATCTGTGCTCGCTGCAATTGAAACTTCTTCTTGAGCCTTTTTGCCCGACACACCAAAAATTGTGCTTTTTCGCCAAAATTTCCCGGCAAATTTTTGGACCCCTGCCCGATTGAGCTCGGAATCGGCGGCAGACAGAAAGCTTTGGGATATCGGTGATGGCAGATGTCAGACACGGCAATTGGCGTCATATCAAAATAGAGTCGGGAACGTCACTCGCTTACACGATCCGATCCTGGACAACCTGCTTGCCTCATATCCTGGCTGCTGCTGAGCAACGAAGGTGTTGCTTGTTCCAGATTTGCTCTGCAGCAACGTTTGCCCGTTCTGTTGACCTGCTTTTCCCTCGCTCAAGCGAAAGGCGAAAATGAGACAGTTTGAGGCAATATGGACACATGAGCTTCGCCGGTGACCTGCCATCAAATCTAGGCCTCCACTCGCTCGCTACTGGAAGTAGTGAAGTGATGGTGAGTAATGATGGATCTCACCGCGCCCAATAGTGAGCACCAGTACCCTTTGAGCCGCATTGGTGAGCAGCTGCCTGAACCCTCTATATTCCGCTGCACATCTTCCGTCCACACCGCCACATGTCACATCGCTCACCTTCTTTATAACGTCTCGACTCCCTAGACGTTGCCCATCATGGTTGATCGCCTCATCCCAGACTCCATACAAAGGCTGCTAGGCTGGCCATCCTCGACATCCAGTATGCCGACATATCCTATCCATACCAGGCACCACCTCTTCGTACCATCGCCTACCACAAAGCCACTGCCCATCTGGGCTGCCATCGTGCCACCATTGACCTACTACATTGCGCTCTTCCTGCTGCCACCACTCTCGAGCAAGGCCTTCTCGCGCCCCATCCGTCGACTTGCTTCCTTCACAAGAGTCGCTCTCGCTCTTATCTCGATCTACACGTTCGCCTCGCTCCCCTTCAAGTATTACTACCCCGGCTCTGCCGTCCTCACCTACCAGCTCGGGCTGGTTGGGCTCTACGGTGCATCACGAGTCCTCGATGTTTTCTTCCTCTCCTACCCGCGCTTTCCAAGGCGCATCGTGAATCCTCTTGAGCCTAACACCAAGCGCGCTGATGGTAAGGCGGCGAAGATCGTCCACCCGTACACCTCAGCACGGAACGAGGAGTGGAAGACCGAGCCGCTGCCCAAAGCGCTCGTTTCGTTTGAGCGCGCGTGGTGGGCGCTGGACTTGATGATCTCCATGCGCGGTATCGGATGGGACTTTGCGTCGGCTGATGTCCGACACGACTCGCATCCGTGGCAGCCGCCGTCGTCAGCGCAGTTGAGGAAGGGCGTTCTTCAAGCTCTTCCCCATCCTCGTGGGCTGCACTTGGGTGATCCACCACCTGCATCCCAAGCATATAAGTTCGGTCAACCCGAGCATCCTCGATCTGGACCCAGCAAGGCGGCTGCTGTTCGTGGCCGCGACGGGCAACTCGCTGTACACGTTGTTCGATTTTGGTTACACCCTGACGAGTGCAGTGGCTTTGCCGATTCTGCACGACGCTACGGGGTCCTCTGGAGCTTCGCCAAGTAAGGCGGCTGGTAAGGGCGATCGAGTGAAGCAGCTCAGGGGGACAAAGAAGGGCGGCGACGAGTCCGAGACCGAAACCGAGACCGAAGACGAGTCCGCCGCGACACACCAAGCCCGTACACTTCAGCACCACCAGCTTTCGCTTCGGAACATCGACTTCTTCCCTTTGCTCAACCCCGCCGGCTTCACACAGGCTACGACGGTGAGGCGATTCTGGAGTTACGCATAGCACCGCTTGTTCGGCCGACCATTTGGCGTGTATGGCATTCTGCCCTTCACGTACGTCGCGTACCTCATCCAAGATCTATGGGAAGGAAAGTTGAACGACCCTCAACGCAAGCAAGCACGTAGAGAAATCTGGTCGTCCTATCACCCCGATCCGATGCAAGCGCTCGAACGCGGCCGCGCCGACTGGGCGAAAGTGCTCGGTGCCTTCACCGCCTCAGGCATCATCCATGCTGTGTCGGAACGCGCAGCGTTGGGCGGCCGCGTCGCCGTACCCGTCACCAACATCTGGCTGAGCCGAGATCACGCGAAGGGCATGGGCCACGAACTGAGGAGATCGAGCGCTGGTGTGCGCCTGGGATGGCTGGGTTTGAGCCCGCTGCAGTTCGTTCCGCCCGTGTCCGGGATGGGCGAGTTCAGCTTTTTCTTCCTCAACGGTGTCGCAGTGGTAATCGAAGGCCTGGTGGGAAGGTACGTGGAGAAGAGCAGGAAGAGGAACAGCAAGAATGGACAGTATTATAGTATGTGGTACGACAGATGGGTGTCGGTGACTTGGACACTGGCAGTTCTGCTTTTTACTGGACAGGCGTTCGTGGAAGGGTGGATCAGGAGTGGCATCAGTAAGGAGATTGGTCTCATCTTGAGCTGATCCAAGTTATTGTTTGACAATGATGCTGTACGTATCTCCCCCCTTGCTCGTTCTGAGGTCTACTCGGGCAATGAACTACGATCGCAGAAGCTCAAGAAGGAGTTGCACGTTATGACAGGTCGCTGTGTTTTTTGGTATGAGAATTTCGGAACCCCAATTTTCACTGTACCGGTACAGTATTCGGCAACCGGAGAATTAATTTTCTTCTCAACTTTCTCCACATTTAGAGCTTGACATCCCCTCTCCACATGGTAACCCACCGTCTCCTACCAGATCTACTATGACAAGCGCTCCATCGCTGTTCACAAGCTCGACGGGGCTATGCGCCGACTCGATAGAGTCCGTTCCCGGCTACCACGGACTCTTTGCACTCGCTACGTACCAGGTTGACAAGCACGAACAGGACCAAGCCCTCGCTTCCTCGTCCACATCCGGTCAACCCTCCATCGAAGAAGATGGCGATGAAGATGATGGACCGCAGGCAAGCTCCTCCACCAGTCCAGCCTACACCCGACGTGGGACATGTTCGCTCTTTCAAGCCTCTTCAGCATCGGATAACGACGGAAGGGTGACATGTGACAAGGTGGACATGATAGAGACACCGGCGATCTTGGACATGAAGTGGTCGCTCACACAAGTAGCCCGTCAGACTAGGAGATTGCTGGGAGTGGCGAATGCGAAAGGGCAGATAACGCTACATACACTGCAAGTCGGAGGAGCGGCTGGCAAGGGCCCGAAGCTGGAGTCGAAGAGCGAGCTGCAGTTCAACAACCGCAATGCACTCTGTCTAAGCCTTGACTGGTCAGATCGCAAAGGCGGCTATGCAGGAGGGTATGATATGGACAATCTGAGCACAGACACGGCTTTGATCGTCTCCCAAAGCGACGGTTCACTCGCATACCTGCCAAGCCTCGAGTTCGCTCTGTCCAGCTCCACTACTGAACCCGTCGACGACGTCGCTACCAAGCTCACTGCCACGTCCATCCACAAAGACACGGCGACCGCCGACGAATCCGAAGGCAGCGACGACGACTGGGACCGGACGTCAGAAGACGAGCGTGTCGCCAACCTCGCCTCCGCCCATGCTGCCCTAAACGCCTCCTATCCCCTCAAACCTGCTGGCCTCTCCACGTGGGCGGCGCACGACTTTGAAGCGTGGATTGCTGGCTTCGACTGCTACAACCGCATCACCGTTTGGTCTGGCGGTGACGACCTCGCGCTCAAAGGCTGGGACCTCCGCACCTCCTCTATCATCCCCTCTCCCACGTTCACATGCACGAAACCGTTCAACGGCGGCGTCACTTCGCTCCAGTCGCACCACCTGCGGGAGCACATCTGGGCGGTGGGGAGTTACGACTCGCATCTACGGCTGTTCGATGCGCGGATGCCGGCGCGACCGCTCAGCGAGACACACGTCGGAGGGGGCGTGTGGAGGGTGAAATGGCATCCGTCCGACCCGGCGAAACTGCTGGTTGGATGCATGCACGACGGGTTCAAGGTGCTCAAGCTCGACGAGCTCGCGAACGGGGAGGTGCAAGCGGCGGAGTTGAGAGGAAAGGAGATGGACGTGGTGACGAGGTTCGACGAGCACGCCAGTCTGGCTTATGGGTGCGATTGGGATCGGGGCGATGACGAGCATCAAGGGACGCACGGCAGGAGGGTGTACAGCTGCTCGTTCTACGATGCGACGATGCATATTTGGGATTCGCTCACATAGACAGCTGAGTTGCGATGCATCAAACAACCGTTCACTGTTAGCGAGTGTAGTCTGAATGATGAATGCCGATTCTATGCTTGAATGATGTGAGATGTATGAAATATGCTTTGTTGTTGATGGTGTATAATGAATGTCAGATATGAAGCTCTTTGATCTACTCGTTCGCGACCTGCGTAATGCGCTCCCTCATCCTCCTGTCCGCATACCAGATCCTGATATTCGTATCGTCCCCGACCGAACTCAGGGTTGGTCCTTCCGGCCCATTCGCCCAAGCCACCGCGTTTACCTCGGTATTCTTGACATGGCCCTCTGTCAGGATCGCGACCCTCTTTCCCTCCCGTCCTCTGTAAGCAAAGCCAGTTTCCAACTCTCTCGCCGCCCTCCTCTCCTCCTCCACATCCGCCTCCGCTGCCGTCCCGTCGCGCCCACCTGACCATCGAGACGACGCCGAGACATCCCACAGCGCCACGTTCCCCGTGTTGCAACCGACAGCAAGGAATCTATCGTCGAACAGAGCCATGCGAGAGAAGAGCGTGTTCTGGCACTGCACCGGATCGTACAGCGTTTCGAACTGCGAAGAGTAGAGCTGCGAATCAAGGAAGGTCGAAAGTGGGAGAGCATAGATCTTGCCACCAGTGCAGGAAGCGTAGAGCGAGGTCGAAGACGAGATGATCTGAGACAGGCCATGTGCTCGGCGTGAGCTGCCCAGGCCGGTCGAAGGGGTTGACAGCAAGGACAGGTCAGGTGTCTCCCAGTCCGCAGAAACTGGCGAATCAAAGGTCTTGCTGGAATCGACCTCGGTCACTGGTTTGTTGTGCTGTTGCTTGCGAACATGGCGAAGATCCCAGCACTTGATGATCCCGTTCGCCGATCCTCCACTGAGCAGCTTATGCCCCTCGCCGTCTGGCAGGTACGACAGGGCTGTCACACCTGCCGGCAAGGGCTGTTGGGCTTTCTTCCTTCCCCTCGCTGCAGAGATGGTGCCGTTCTTGGACAGCTTCCTAGCCTTGCCACCTGGACCTGATCCAATCCCATTCGTCGTGGTATGGGCTGCATCGATGGTCAAGACCGGCTTCAGACCGTCCGAATCTCCCTTACCCTCACTGCACCGTGCATCCCAGATCCTCACGGTCCCGTCCCTGCCTGCGCTCGCAAAGACCATCCCGCATCCACCATCGCCTCCGGTCGTGGGATCGTAAACGATCGTCCTCGGGCTGCCCCTGTGTCCCTCAAAGATCCCAGTGCATTTCTGGTATTCTGTATCCCAGCTCCGGATGCTGAAATCGCTGGCTCCCGTCAGCAAAGCTCGGTCGTCGAACCTCCACACCACTTCGAAGATCGCTGCCGAAGAAGACGCCTGCCACTGCGGATGTTCCGTAGGCTCTGTGGTTGAGGGATCTTGCCAAGGAAGAGTGTTGATGAGGGTGACTCTGCCCTCGTCATCACCGACCGCTAGCCATTGAGCTGAAGGGTTGACGGCGCGAGACGAGTACGAGTAGGCTGCACAGATGGGGTGCGAGAGGATGTCTTCGTCTGCGCTGCGCGGGAGCTGATAAGTGCAGCCAGAAGGCGAGACAAAGGTCTCGAGATATGCGGAGTTATCGACGGTGGATGCGCGGATGGAAGACACAGAGCGAGCGGCCAAGTGAATGCCAGACCGTCGAGTTTGCAGGGCGTACAGGGACTCCGCGACCGACGAACAGGCTTTCGAGCCTCCGGAGAAGGCGGATGGTTTGAAAGCGCTGCTCGAGACCCGGGACGATAGAGGCGCGAAGGCTGACCGGGATGGGCTGCTCTGAATCAAGTTGATGGATCGTGTAGTTGAGGATGACGAAATGCCCGTCTTTTCAGAGTGGGGTCGTGAGGGGCTCGCTTCGGGCCTTCCGATAAAGTCGTCACAGCTGTCGAGGATGATAGGCCGCAGTGGTGATGAGCTTGGTGGCGTCATGAGTCCATGCTGCTGCTTCTGTTCGCTGCGCTTCTTGGCAGCTTTGAAGATGCTGAAAGCTTTCGAGGGCGTAACATTGCCGCGAACGAGGAACCCTTTCTGACGCTTTGTCGGTGTAGTAGGTATAGCTGCAGAATTTGCTGCCTGCTTCTTGATCATCATGCTGCTGAAGATGGGAGCTATCTTCTTGGGGCTCGAGGTATCCCTTGGTCTCTTGGCTGGTCGTGACGCCAAGAAGAGGCCAGTCGCTCCTTCTTCCTCATCGTCATATGCTCGAGTAGAGTTTCTTGCCCGGCTAGGCCCTGCCGGGCTTGGCCCACTGACGCGGCCGGGCTGTAGTCTAGCTGACGGACCTGACGTGCACCTGTCGTCGTCGCTGTCATTGTCGTTTGCTTGCCCTATGTAGGAATCGCAGTCACTTGCCGCGTCGTCGTCTGACTGGTCGCCAAGAAAAAGTCTTAGTGACTTTTGGTGTCCCTGTTGCTGATGGTGCTGAACGATGTTGTGTCTCGAGGTGCTCGCCAGCACCGATGACGGAGACTTAGGCGAGAACATCATCGATCAGGCCACCATGAGTAGCGGAGATGGCGCCAAGGTGAAGGTGGAAGGTGAAAGCAAGGCAGCTTCGCCACAAGCAGCCAAGCCAGACTGTGAACCTGAGGGCTTAGCCATAAATTTCGTGTTGGAAGTAGCCGCTCCACCGTCACATCTGTAATTTACGCGTTGGACGCGTTCATGGAGCGTGACATTTTCGCTGTTCTAGTTTTGTGGGGCCGCGGCGCCATACATTTTCGGAAAAATCCGGTGCCAATCGAGGTGGAGGCATTTTGCAGATGGAAATTTAGAGCTGAGGTGCGCGGGCCATGCTTGCGGGGTTTGCTCACAGACTTTGGAAGCTGTGTGAGACTGAGACTGAGCCACGGCTTACGATATCCTCATGGCAGGCTGTGGCACAAATCCAAAGCGATAGCTCAGTTGCACGCGACATCCTTCTCGATGTCTTCTCTCTCGCCTAGCTCCGATCGCAACTTGTTCTTCATCCACCATCACAAACGTAAAGACTGATGGCTCTTGCTCGAAGCAGGCATCTCTCCACAACACTTCTCAAGACGGTTTCTCCCACTCGCAATACTCTGTTAGGCACCGCTGCTGTAGTTGGCTCGATCGCTGCCTTCTCATCCAGATACCTCAACACTTCCGCTGTCCAAAAGGTCCCAGCTCTGTTCCAGCAACCCTTTGCTCCTCGCCTCTTCTCCACATCTCCTTTGAACGCATTCAAGATGGGTTCCACCGCCTCGTCCCAAGCACCTCCCGAGTCTTTCCCAAAGGGCATGTCCAATGCAGAATGGCGCACCAAGCTCAACCCTGAACAGTTCCGCATCCTCCGTGAAAAGGGCACCGAGATGGCAGGCACGGGCAAGTACAACAAGCACTACCCCAAGGATGGTGTTTACACGTGTGCCGGCTGCGATTCGCCACTGTACAAAGCTACGACCAAATTCGACAGCGGCTGTGGTTGGCCAGCGTTCTTCGATGCTATCCCGGGTGCCATCGACAGGCATTCGGATAGGAGTTGGGGGATGGAGAGGATCGAGATCACCTGCAAGAACTGTGGCGGCCACCTGGGACATGTGTTCAAGGGTGAAGGATTTAACACACCGACAAACGAGAGGCACTGTGTCAACAGCGTCTCGATCAACTTTGACGCGGATGCATCCAAGATGTAGAAGTGACTCTGCAAGATATTGCTCAGTCTGAGGCGTTTCAGTGCTTCATATAGGTTCTCGTGTAATGAACTTCATATTCCCAATACCTCGGAACAAGTCTAGAAGGTCGTTGCTTTCGCAGTCATGCACATCGTGCCGGCTTCGTTGAGTGCCCATAGCGAAGCTTGCTTCTTATCGGCGTTCTCCCATGAGCCTCGGAGGCGGATGTTCTGTTCCACTGTGAGAGGAGAAGTGGCACGATACTCGAATTTCTTGACTTGACTCGATGTCTCCTTTGATGCTGCGCTCATCAGGTTGAGGAGCAGCGTTGCAGTTAAGGGGCCGTGGACGAGGACGTCTGTATATTTGGATCGGAAACGCTAAAGCGTCAGTACCGACATGTATGGAAGAGGCTTGATCAAAAGAAACTTACCTGGGTGGCCTTCTTCGTTTCGACAGTACTCAGGATCTAGGTGGATGCGATGGGCATTGAAGGTGGCCGCCGAGTATCTGAAGAGGCCCGCTCTCGTGGCATAGTAGTCAAAGCCAAAGTCGGAAGGCTTCTCCTCAACTGTGATGTGCGCACAGAGTCACTTGTCAGTGACCGTACTCCGTTGCAACCTGTGTGAAGAGCCTATCCTGATACTTACCTTCAGAGGGCTTGGGCGCCTCACCAGGCGGCGGTGGAACATACTTTCTCTGATCCGCCGGCTTCTGCTTCCTGTACACATGCGTTCTCCTCTCCGTCAACACCTTCCCTTCCGGACCGGTGTAGACAAGCTTCCTCGTCACCAGTACCATCACCCCCGTCTTTGCTCCCTGCTTCGGCTGCACGCTTTCCACCACTACCTCACATTCCACATCTTCACCGACCTTGAGCGACTTGCCTTGCTCAAATTCAAAGGATCCACTGGCCCACATTCGCTGGTTGAGTCCTCCAGGCGGACCAAAGGACCTCTCCGCCCCGTCCGTGCCGAGCGTGCTTTCGGTAAGAAGCGGGTTGAACAATGCGAGCTCCAAGCCTATAGGAATGGGAGAGCCGCGCTTCAGAGCAAGCGCTTCGTCCGTAGTGTGTTTTGGGAGAAGCTCGCGAGATGAAGTGATCGGCGAGGCGGCACCCGACATGTTGGGCAGGACCAGCAGAAGCTGGCGAGCTTTGTTGAGATCCGCTGTGTCCTGCATGATATTCGACTTGGACTGCACTGTACGAGTCCACTCGTCCAGGCTTGAGCTGTCATGGGCTTGTTCCAGTGTCTCTGTTGACTGCTTGAATGTCCTTGCAAATGGTGGTGTCGGTGCTCTGAATCTAGCGACGATTTGGCCTCGCACTATTGGCGCTGATGCTCGGACGAGCTGACGAGGTTGAAGTAGGCCAAGCATCTTCGATACGTTTCGGAGTAGCTCCGTCCTGGTTGGTGAAGAATGTCAATATGGTGCTTCTTCTAGAATCCAATCGATAGCATCGTTACGGAGAAGGATTGTCTTACTCCGGGGTCGACTGGTCGTGTCTGCTGGGAAAGGGAGCTAGTGTGGAGGCCGTATCCCCGCTTGCGGTCCGCAAGGCTCGGTGCGCTTTTACGACATATCGACGAATTTATGGCAGATTGTGAGACCTCTCATCAGCACATGATGAAGATCTGCAAAATTGATCGGGTAACATCTTTCGCAGATCGTGATGCAAGCGTGCATCAGCAATCACGCAAGAACCCAAAATCCCAAATCTTCTTGCCGGCTCTGGAACAACTGTCAAGCTCGATCTTGTGTCTCCACAACCACCACCTTTGTCCTCTCATACCGGCCCGTGTACATTCAAGATGGCTACCAACATCACCTTCCACCCCGGACATGTCTCGTACGAGGAGCGTGCTGACCTCCTCAACCAGCAGGGTCTTACCATCTGGCTTACCGGTCTTTCTGCGTCGGGCAAGTCCACTATCGCAACCGCTCTCGAGCAGCACCTGCTCTCTCTCAAGAAGTCCGCTTACCGCCTTGACGGAGACAACATCCGTTTCGGCTTGAACAAGGATCTCGGCTTTTCTCCCAAGGATCGCGAGGAGAACATTCGCCGTATCTCGGAAGTCTCGCTCCTCTTCGCCTCGTCCACTACCATCACTATCACTTCGTTCATCTCGCCCTACAAGGCTGACCGTGAGATCGCAAGGAAGCTCCACGAAGCGCATGTGCCCAAGCTCCCCTTCGTCGAGGTCTTTGTTGATGCCAGCATTGAGACTTGCGAGTCCAGGGATCCTAAGGGATTGTACAAGAAGGCCAAGGCGGGCGAGATCAAGGAGTTTACCGGCATCTCGGCGCCATACGAGAAGCCAGAGAACGCAGAGATTCACATCGATGCGGATAAGACGTCGATCGAGGAGGCTGTTCGTATTATCACCGAATACCTCATCAACAAGGGCTACCTCAAGCTCTGAGCAGCAGGCTCTAGTCAAAAGGCGAAGCGAAGCAAGCACGAAGTCGCATAGAGACCACTGTACAACAGCTGTGAATGCCATATGATCATACACTACCTTGTCACATTCGAATTCGCATGATGTTTCGTCCGTTTGGTCATGTATCGGTTTCGCGGGATGTAGACCGCAGATGCTTCCCAGCGACCAACATTCCTGGCGACCGTTGTTCTTGAGATCGACGGTAATAATCGGATGTAGATCGGAAGAAGATCCCGATCAAAGAGCCATTATCAGATCGATCTGCGTTTTCATCGGGGATCTGGCACGGGAAGCTTAAATCCCACCCTGAGAAATCTGGGCTGTGCGTCGCAAATCCTAGGTCTGTGCGGGATACACACGCGTTCCTAGTGAATGGCTATTTTGTTTGACATTATTCCTTTCGGCGGATGAATTCGAAAGCCGGCTTGATGTTATTGTGATGCAGGAACGTGTTATCGTGACACGTGTTCATGATCCTAGACTGTCGTTCGTGAGCTTCGAAGATGTTATCGAGACCTCTAAGTTGATGTTATCGGGAGCCTCCGACTTGTTCGAAATGCAATTTGTGACTCAGCATCGCACAGACCTGACCCTGAATGATTCGATTGACTATCGTGTGTTGCTCATCGCAAAGCTGCTGTCTCGATACCATGTACTTTGCACACTCGACACCATGCCGCCGCAGAGGAAGCGCAACGTCGTCCCTGATGCCATTCGAGAGAAGATTGTTGAGTTCGTGATGCACCGTGGCGACCAGAAGGCCGAAGTAGCCCGACGATTCGACTACCCATACTCGACCGTCGACAGCATCATTCGGAAGTACGAGCAAACGGGTGAGACTGCTGCGCAGAAGAAGAAGGGCGGCGCCTTTCGAGGCAGTAAGGTCGGCAACGAGCATCTCGAGTTGATGCTCGAGTACGTCAGCAAGCATCCCAGCGCAACAATTGAGGAGATTCGACAGCACGTTCAGGAACGCTCCGGCCTCGACGTCTCCGAGAAGACGGTCAGGCACGTCCTTGCAGATCGACTGCATATCACGCTCAAACGAGTCAATGTCGAACATGATTGCCACAACAACGCTGAATCGATTGCCATCCAACAAGCGTGGGTTCACGCCCTTCGAGCTCAGGGTCGCTCGCTGGATGAAGCCGTCTTCCTCGATGAAGCCGGCTTCCATCTGCAGCAGACCCGTAACATCGGCCGTGCTCCTGTTGGCCAGCGCGCCACACAATCGAATCGCCCGTACAATCGCGGGACAAACCTCTCGCTATTGGTCGCAATCGATCGCAACGGCGTGCAAGCTCGTGAGGTGAGGACCGGCGCCTGGAACTCGCAGGCCTTCGAGACCTTCCTGCGGGAGCAGGTTTTGCCGGTCTACGAGGGTCAATCAAAGGTGTTCATACTCGACAATGCCGGCTTCCACCACTCGGACAACGTTACACAGGCCATTCAGGGCGCATGCCATCAAATTCAGTTCCTGCCGCCATACACGCCGTGATTCAACATCGCCGAGAAGGTCTTTGCAAAGGTCAAGCCGTATGTTGGTCGTCAGGAGCTGCGTGAGAGTGATGACATTTGCTCATTGATCGATCAGTCGCTGTCAACGATCACATCGGAGATGGCTCGAGGCTGGATTCACGAGAGCAATCGCTGGACCATCGTTGCCGAAGCTGGACACCCACTCGGTCCCGAACACGTTGCGATGGCCGCTCTTTGCCGCCATGGTCTCGTGCCAGACATGAGCGTCATCAATCCCAATGTACCGTAGTTCACTCATCGTAGCATCGAAGCACTTGAATCACTCGCAATGTCAGTCGCTTGCAACACCATCTCGAATTACAATGTGAATCACAATGTACAGCTAACAATAACATTGAATTAGAGGTCTCGATAACATCGTCTCAAGTCACGAACGGCAGGCTAGGATCACAAACAGCTGTCACGATAACACGTTCCTGCATCACGATAACATTAAGCCGGCTTTCGAATTCATCCGCCGAAAGGAATAATTGACGTTGCCGCGAATCGCGCAAGCAAGCGTTTCTGCATCGCACTGTCACTTTGCACCACAATCTGTGGATGGCGCACGCATCCAGCCACGATTTGCTGCAAGCACGCTTTCGGATGTGGATGCAAGGAGGCTGGCTGGTTCTGTGCGCAGCATTCGGTTGTTGTTCTGTGGGTGCGTTCTTTCAATCAATGGATTGCGCTTGTGTACATTCAGCCTTCTTGTGGCTGACCAGTTTGATGCACAGATCGACAATAGTGAGCCATCACACCATTGAAATGAAAACGGTGCCTGCACTTGAAGATGGGGCGAGTGCGCAAAAGTCGTGCTCGGTAGGGTCATCCTTTGCCTGCGTTGGTTAAGTTAATCCGGAGATCTTGCTCTGGTTGACCGACTACTTGCGACGTGCGACGTGCGGAAGGTCCCACAAGTTCGGGATACGGTCATGGGACGGGACTGC
This sequence comes from Ustilago crameri, assembly GCA_024271935.1. Lineage (NCBI taxonomy): Eukaryota > Fungi > Basidiomycota > Ustilaginomycetes > Ustilaginales > Ustilaginaceae > Ustilago > Ustilago crameri. The sequence continues at coordinate 843,634 of JANBMJ010000003.1, read as the reverse complement.
AAAACACTCCTCCTGGGTCAAAATACACAGTATTGGTGCAGAAGACTGGTGGGTGTCCTTGCACTGTGTTTCAAACTGCGTCTACTGTACTTGGTCACGAGAGATTAGTCCGGCGGCAGTCAGGCCTCTGTGACTTATCTTTGAGCTGTTGCCAAGAATCGCATTAGATGCAGCCTCTTCTTGATGTGATATTGCAGAAGACACTGGAGCGGGAGCCGAAAGGGTCCAGGGGAGCAAGCCAAACTCAGCGACACAGTGTGTCTAAGGTACACATCCACACGTGAGAACGACGCTGGGACGATGCTGCAGCTGAGCTAGTCCATGACCGAGGTGTCAAGGCGACATTGGACAGCTGCTGCACCGTGCATCTCAGATTTAATCTGGATTTGGACGAAGGGAGCCTAGGATATTCAGCACATCAACCAAATATTGACGCACTGTATTTGTGAGTGTTCCCGTCCTTCCCATTGCAGCCCAACATCATCTGTGCAGAACATGTTGCTCGAGGCTCACGACCTTGCAGCAGCGATCGCCCTTAGCGAACTCCGCTTCGCTCTTGCCTGTACAGGACAGTATATCCCACAAGAATTGCCGAGGGCATGATCGGAACCGATGTGTGTGCGCCCACATGAAGCCTTTGGAGAAGGGTCTTTTCTGGAACCTTTCAAATTTAGACACTCTCCTGGTATTTTGTTCTACTGTAGGCGGTTGTCGAGTGCGGAGTCGGAATTCTCGACGAAAACAGAAAGAAATGGGCAAAAAAAGATAAACAAAGCGCAACAGCCAGCCAGCCAGCCAGTCCATCCCATTTATCGGTCACCTGCGACATATCACACCAGCAGACACACAGAACGCGGGCATGCAGTTGGCATGAACGCCTCTGCTCCAGTGCGCTCAGAGTCACAGCCTGAAAGACAGCTAGACCTCTTTCGGTATGCCCCTCCTCTTCCGAACTGCACCCTGTAGTGTTATGCGTGCACCTTTCCCGCAGACGGTGGCTTGGACAGGAACAGGTTTCGGGTCGGGTAACGCTTGCTCTGCACTTGTGCAAAGAATGTCAATTCGGTGCACCGTCGAATGATGCCATCGTGGCGCACTCCTGTGGACACAGCGAAAGTATATAAGTCCAACCATTTCCTGCCAACCGGCTGTGCCGTCTTTCCCCTATCACATCTCTTGACCTACCGTCCAGCACACTAGATCTCGACCGTCACCATGCAGAAGACCTTCGCTTCGCTCCTTGTTCTCGCCCTCGCTGCCGTTGCCGTTCAGGCCGAGGTTCAGCCCACCCCCGCTCCTTACCTCGCCAAGAGGCAGGCTACTTCGAGTGAGTGCTTCCCTGCAGCAATTGCGAACTTTGCTCCACAGCATATACTGACTTTTACTACTGCTGATATGATATGAATGACAGGCTTCGACCCCTACAACCTCTCGCAGTACACTGACCAGGCTGCCATCTCGTCGCTCTCGAGCTACATTGCCGGCGAGTTCTCGTCGCTTACTGGCCAGTACTCTGGCTCGATCCCCGCCGAGCTCTCCTCCGCTCTCGCTTCCCAGCAGAGCCAGGCTTACGGCTACCTCTCGATGGCTTCCGCCATCGTTGCCGGTGGAGGCGCCACCAACTCGGCCGCGCTCGCTTCGTTCTACAGCTCGATCCGAGGTGATGCTGGTCTTTCCAGCCTCATCGGCTCCGGCTCCGCTTTCGGCAGCGCCGCTTCGGCCACTTCGTCTAAGGCCGGCAACGGCGCCGTCGGCGGCGCTCAGCTCCCCGCCTACGTCGCTGGTATGACCGCCGTCTCGTTCGTTGCCGTCATTGCCGGTACCTTCATGCTCTAATCATGTCATGCGGCTTGACTTTCCTTGGAGAAGTGTTGGCAACGAACAACATTCTCTTCGAGCACGTATACCTCAAAGCTTTACGTTAGACCTTACTCCTAGGAATAGTGCTGCGTTGTAACTTGGAGTTTTACGTTGTACCCTAAAGTGTTGCGAGGAATGACATCCTTCGCCTCCCAAAAAGTGACTGAGGTCGTCATCGTCTGTTGTTCATTGCTCCGAACAAAGTGTGCGCGAGTCATGGTCGAGAAACCATGTCTCCTACATCGTCAAACAAGGCGCGGCAGGGCCTTGTGATATCAGGGTCCAAAGACACTGACTGACCCGCGTTTATTTTTTGAGCTGTTGTTGTGAGATCGTCGAATTCCCAAGGCGTGCGTGGTTGGTGTCAACTGATTTCAAAGCCTCCACAAATGAAAAAAATGCATGACATCTTCGTTTCTTCTGGACCAACGATTCTTGCTAAAAGATTGTCACTTACTGCTCACAGTGTAACTTATAGGGCGACACTGCATTTGAATCTCCAAGATGGCGACGATGACGACGTCTCTGTTTCGCACAGAAGCTGCTCTAGCTTCGTCTGCCTTTCGTCAAGCCTTCGCGAGAGGCACAGGTGGCTCCAGGTACTTAATTGTACGCAGCATCTCTACAGCACAAGGCGGCAAGCAACCTCAGCTTTTAGCACGTGTAGCTGCAACAGCGTCAAGCTCTTCCGGGGCTTCAATTACACATGACGCTCACAGCAGGGCTTCTTTCAGCACCAGCGCGGTGACGCAGGAAGCATCGGGCCGCACCACCGTCAAGGACCCCGAACCGCAAACGGGGCTCTACTACCACCCGACTCAAATCAGCATTCAGCGCGATGCGAGCAAACCAGCCGAGACCGTCGATGGCTGGGCCATCTCCTTCCTCCCCAAGCCCTCCACTTCAGAAGATGCAACCATCGCCTATATCCTTCCGACAACTACCGCTTCCTCGCAAGACGCAGAACCAGCCGACTTCGTCCGCGTGCATCCCGACCGCATACGGATCAACCCGGCCGGCTGGAAGATCATGCATGACGTCCTGAAGAACGAGGTTGTCCCCCACGACGATCTGCTCAAGTTCGAGGCATCAACAAGAGAGAGTGGCTGGGCTCATTTGACCGATCTGAGGCATCCTTTGATGCCTGGCAGGATCGCAACGCCGGAGAATATCATCGCCAGCGTCGCTTTTACGGATGGCGAGTTGAGATTGGAGAGCTACGAGGAGAACAAGTCGTACAGGCTAGTGACAGGGTATGAGGGTCCGATTCAGATGGCGGATAGCTGGATCCAAAAGTTGAGAAAACGCTTCGAGTCGCTCTGAAGGATGGCTTGGTGGCAGCAACAGCGAGAAGTGTTGAACTCGAATGATCTACCAGCAATATCACTTGTTTCGACAGGGAACCAGCTTGCTCGTTCGCCAGACATGCTGAATCGAGAGATGCCTCGGATGAAATGAGCCACGAAGAAGTTTCCCAAATTTGAAGTCAATGGTAGGGATGCTAAGTGCGGAACGACAGCCTTTCCTTGATCCATGTAGCCTAGAGGATGCCTACGGCTGGACTATCTGAAAGCGCCGACATGCAATGCGCAATTCGGCGTTCAGAGCACCGTCACGAACTAAGCAGTTGGCTCACATCATTCATGACCGTGTCAAAGGGACCATGTGATCACTGAGCGTGGACGAGGCACAGGATTTTAGCTGCTGTCTTAGCGTAATTACAACCTCTGGCCAACCCAGCCTGTATCGCACACTTCACAACACCAAGCGCAATTTTGCGAGCAAGCAGCCGCAAAGTGGTAACCAATTTCTTCCTTTAGCGTATTGTATGCAGCGTTCGGCAGTAATTGCACTCTGTGATTCTGCTGTCACATGCCAAGTCACCACCGTAACGAAGCTATCACAGAGGCTACCCCGCATTCCCATCACGCATTTTCCAAAGTCAGACAATGCCAACAGTCAGACATTCACGCCCAGTTGATACCAGAGCAGACACGGCTTGCGCCTCATTGTGCTATTCTCGATTTCCCACGCCTTGGGGCCACAGTCCCCTCCATCGGCTAACGCAACATTGTGCAATGGTGAAGGCATATACTTAAACCCTCAGACCAAGCATTTGGGCGTAATCAACGGTGAATACAGCCCGCACTGATCTAGTCTTCAGCACGCAGAAGCTCGGCCTATGGCGGGTGTTATCAGTCAGACTCCAGTCATCGAGCGTGCGTTTTGCTGGTCCGAAGAGCTGCGCTGTGGACGGACACATGTTCAGCAGGGTCCATGCATCGATGCACAACTCCGAAGCGAATTTGGCCACCACACACTGCAGACCGATCCTCTTCCCTAATGTTCCTCTGATATGCGTGTCCACGAAAATGCTCTCTGCGAATGCACGTCTTTTGGTGGTCACCACCGCTTGGCTGCTCAGGGCTTTCCTAGCCATTCCTGTGCATTCACCTTGACAATGGGCATCTCGGATCACACTGCCATTCTGCAATCAGGCGGATCCCGCTCTGCTTTTCGAGGTGTGTTCCGAAAGATGCTACTTTGGCTGGATTCTTGGCCAAATTTTAGCCGAACATGTTCGTATATAGAGGCAGGCTGAAGCGTAGTCATTGGCCGAACTAGGAAACCCTCCTTCTTGTCTCCCATCAGCATCCCCTTCAACCTCCGCTCGTCAGGTTCAAGGCGCACTTCGTCCAGCACTTTACGTACAACGAGCCTCTTCATCATCGCTCCCTCTGAGTCTCAGATACACCTCTTCTTCCGGAAAGCTCAGTAAAGACCGGTTGTAGCCCTCTCACGATCCTCTCGGCATTTTCAGCGGCCTGGTTCGGGCGTCTTCACAGGGACCTTGAGACCTAGGTCAATCACTTCGTCTTGCACCACAACCAGCACTTCTTCGTCATGCCGGCGTTCCCGACTTTCAGCGCTGTTAGCTCGGCGGCGAAACAGATCGAGTTTCGCGCGGACAATGCTTTCATTCAACGCATTGTCGATGTGATGGGCGCTGTTCTCGACAAGACAGGATATACCTTGCCACTTGTGCTCCTCGTCTGTCTCTACTTTCCCATCAAATACCACAATCGAGCCATCTTCACCAAGCCACCTCGCAAGGAACTCTATTCCCCACCTGCATGGCCACTGCTCGGACACACTCTGTCGGCTATCAAAGCGAGCAAGGATGGAACTTTGGACTGGTTCCTCGACCTGTCCCGCGACAATCCGATTGGCTTCAGTGTCTCGGTCGCCGGTTCTGGCATCGGTCAGATGATGGTTCTCAAACGGCCAGAGTATATCGAGTACGTTCAAAAGACCAACTTTGAAAACTTCGAGAAAGGGGAGGCCTTAAGGGAGCGCTTTAGAGACTTCCTGGGACATGGCATCTTCGCCTCGGACGGACACACGTGGAAGACGCAGCGCAAGATGGCTTCACACATCTTCTCGGTCTACCAGTTCCGGACTTGGGTTCAGACAGTCGTCCATCGCGAGCTTGACAGCGTCATCGGTATCTTGGACGGTCTGACTGCGGGCAAGTCGCATGCCGACCCTGCAACCTTGCTGTTGCCAGATCTCTTCTTCCGTTACACCTTGTCCTCGTTTGGAAAGATGGCTTTCGGAAGCGATATCCACTGCCTTCGTCCTGATCCGAGCTGTCTTAATGAGGAGGTGGAGTTTGCAACTGCATTTGACTTCGTCCAGACGGTCATCGACAAGCGCTTCCGTCTACCTCTATGGAACGTCATCGAGAAGTTTTCCGATGAAGGTAAGAAGAATGCCAGAATGATCAAGAAGATCAAGGACTTCTCTACTGGCATCATCGATGAGCGTCTCAAGCAGAGAGCAGCAGGCATCGAGAAGGAGAAAAAGGGATCGGATGGAAAAGAGGGCAAAGATCTCCTTGATCTGTTTATGGACCTTACCACAGATCGTGAAGATCTCATTGCGGTCGTGCTCAACTTCATCATTGCCGGACGCGACACCACAGCGCAGGGTTTGTCTTGGCTGTTTTACGAGCTGATGCAGCAGCCCAAGCTTGTCGATGAAATCCGCAAGGAGGTGCGAGAGGTCTTGCAAGACGCCGATGGAAACATTCGCAAGCTCGACTACGACGTCGCTAAAGACATGGTCTTCACTCAGGCTTGCTTTAACGAAGCTCTTCGCTTGCACCCGCCCGTCCCCAAGAATGGCAAGAGGGCGATTAAGGATGACGTCGTCATTCCGCAAGGACCCACCGCAGCAGGGCTGCCTCCAATCAAGATTTATAAAGGTGAATCGCTCAACTGGTCGGATTGGGTGATTGCAAGGAACCCGGAAGTATGGGGACCAGACTGCTGCGAATTTAAGCCATCTCGCTTCATCGAGACCACCAGGAACGCCGACGGCACCGAGACCAGAATCATCAAAAACTTCGGACAGTGGAAGTTCCACGTCTTCAACGGCGGTCCTCGCCTCTGTCTTGGCCTGACTTTTGCCAACTACGAAGCACTCAGCATGATCGCGGCCGTGATTACTCGGTACGACTTTGCGTGGGGTACCAAAGAGCAAGGTCAGAAAGCCGACATGCCTCTCAAGTATCTGGTTTCGGTGACACATCCCTGTCAGATGTACACGGCTAGCGTAGTGCGTCGTGACGACAGCTCCTAGTCTTTTGTAGCTTATTGTTTTATCGGTCGTATCCCATTGTCTGTTCGCTTTGGCGCTTCTGAATGGCAAACGCGTTTCATTCCGATTCTGGTTGCTGCTGAGTTGTGCCTTCGTGCGCTTCTTCATTGCTGTAAGATACGTCCGTCGGTGAATGTCGTCCGTGATGAGCCTAATTTGACACCTGTCACAGATCGAAGCGGTCTTCTGACGCACAATCGGTTCGTTGGACCGGAAAGCAAGACAATGTTGCTCAGAAGAACCTCGGAGTAACAGGAAGTGGAGATGTGCTGCTCTCATGACCGGCACGAAAGGTCTGACGGGTTCGGAACATGATGAAAGAAGAGGATTCGACGAACACTTTTGTTTTGAAGGTCGTCGGTATTTTAAAACGCCGACGGGGTAAAGCGGAAACGCGCCGTTGTGCCCGAATACTGTTGACGTTGCCGCTCGTGAGGTATGGAAAATCCGACCGATGATCATCCGAGGGAAAACAGCCTGTTACGATATGTTGTTTGCTGATGCTTCGGATCATTGTTTGAGCAACCTCGGAAGGACTAAATCGTGAAGGCGTGAGTTGGAATAGCAGCTCACACGGGGGACGGAGAGCGAGAAAGGGTGTCAGAAGGCGGGGTTGGCCGTTCTGATGGCACTTGACCGACGCAGGGTATAGCCACCGGTGTGGGGAGAGTGAGTATTGTACTGAGCGTCTGACCGACAACTCTGTATCGCTCCACGAGCAACCATAGCCTGCTGTCCCCCTTCCCCGCCCTTTTTGCGGAGTTTCTCCGCATCTCCTCCCGGCCAAAGTATAAGTGGGCCCCAGTTCCCGGACACACTCGCATCCATCGATTGCCTCCACCAAACTCACCATCGCCAACATGCTGAGCCGAATACTTGGCATCGCACCACGCGTCTCAACCTCTCTGACCATCCGTAGCCTGTCGACATCGACAGTCAATCTTCGACCGGCAGTCGACACCGCAGGCTCTTCGACGTTACTCCCGACATTCCCCGCACCAACCGCGGCGGTGCCAAAGAAGAAAGGCGGCAAGGAAGAAGGAACCATCGCCTCGGTCTTCGCTACGCTCTCTGGTGGGACCCTAGAAGATGCGCTGCCCGACCGCTTTGCCTCTCTCAAGCAGTCGCTCGTCACTTGTCCCGCGCACGCAGAGCACCTGAAGCGCAACTGGAGAGACGTGCTCTCCTCTCTCTCTGCCCGGGTCGAGGAGACTGCGCGACTCGGTGGCGCTACGATCCCCGAAGTCACCTACCCTTTTTCTGCCGAGCACGTTGGGCCGCTCGAGTCGTGGACGGACCGCGCGACATTTGACGCGATCAAAGACCGCGGCGTCGCGGTCATCCGCAACGTGATCCCCTCCGCCCAAGTCCTGCAGTGGAAGGAGGACATCAAAGCCTACTCCAAGCTCAACAACGCCAAAGGCTTCTCCGCCGACAACCCGCAAGTGCTCGAACTCTACTGGACGCCCGCCCAACTCGCCGCGCGCTCCCACCCTCACCTCCTCACTACCTCGGAACGATTCCTCCAGCTCTTCCACAAACCCGCCAGCGACAGCTCCGCCTCGGTGGAGACGGCGGCGAGTTTGGCGCACACTGTCGTACTGCGACAGGTTGCGCATTCGGCAACCGGGCGATTCCAAGTTCGCACTCGGCGCACACATCGATGGCGGCGGCGTCGAAAGGTGGGAGTGCGAGCACTTCCGTGGGCTCTGGAGTAACATTCTTACGCAGGGGAACAAGTGGCAGGATCACGATGCGTGGTCGCTGGGTGAGAGGGGGGAGCGCATGACGGCGAAAACGGACATGTACGACGGGCCGGGACAGTGCGGAGTGTTCCGCCCTCTCCAAGGCTGGCTCTCCATGTCCTCCACCTCCGCTGGAGAAGGAACGCTGAGGGTCCTCCCCTTCTTGAAGGAGTCCACGGCGTACATCGTCCTACGCCCGTTCTTCACCGCCCTCAAACCACGCTCTTCGTGTTCCTCCACTGCTGAATACCTCGACGAAGCGAATTGGGCTTTCGATGGAGAAAGTCGTAAGTTCCCGGGCTGCTCGTTGGGGCACAATATCGAACTCAGCGACGACACTCACCCGCATTTGGAGCTGGAGAAGACGATGGTTTCAATCCCAAGGGTCGAGCCGGGCGATATGGTGTTCTGGCACTGCGACGGCGTGCACGCAGTCGAGAAGACGCATGCAGGAAAGGGCGATAGCAGTGTACTGTACATCCCGGCAATTCCAACGACAAAGGTCAACTGGGAGTACATCCAGGAGCAGAGGAGGAACTTCGAACAAGGTCTGCCCCCGCCCGACTTCCCAGGTGGGGTGGGAGAGAGCGAGTTCAAGGGCAGGGGAACGGAGGAGCTCATCAAGGGGAGGAAGGCTAGGATCTCGATGGGGCTGGAGAAGTTTGAGGTGAGTGCGGGTATGGCAGAGGAGGAGAGGAGGTTGTTGGAGTGGTGCAATGCGCACATGTAAACCTTGAATGATTTCTCAAATCCATTTGATCTGATTCGAATTCCGCTTCACATGTCATTCTAGCCAGCCAAGTGCTTAAGTATGGTGATTCTGCTGTATGTGCGTATACGTGTAGTAGGAGTACATTGTCAAGAGATACATGAATGGTATAAAACTATGCATTGGCGAATCCGGGGCTATTAGCGAGTAAGATCATGCAGCCTAGCATCATACACGTTGGGCATATGGCACGAAAGCATGTTCCTTGAGAAGATGATCTGGCCGAAAACCTTGCTCAGCGCCTCCCCATCCTCCTCCTTAACACTGAACAGCCTCTGCTTCTGATCCACCCCTGGTCCACCAGGCACTAGCAAATCATTCCCCTCGGTGAGCGCATACAGCACCTTCCCGGGCGGGAACAGATGTGTATTCCCCATATTCGCCTCCAACGTCTTCCTGAGCACAAGCAACTCCTCTTCGACCCTTTCCATCGCCGAGCCGTCCATGCGCCCCGACTGGTACTCGAACGCGCGCTTCATGAGTGCATTCGTATTCCCCTCTGTGTGCCCTGCGATCTTGTCCTGGTAGCACAACCACGCGCAGCAGTTGCGGATATCCTGGATCGAGCCGAGCGAGAGACGGCAGACGAGGTCGTACGAGTAGGTGAACGAGGTGACGATCGAGCCGAGCTTCCGCCCGAGGGAAGCGGAGGTGACGCAGGGGACAGCGAAACAGTATGCGTGCAAGCGTCGGCCGGGGGGAAGGCCGGAGGAGGAGGTGGTGAGGCCCGTGGTCGGGTCGGCCCACATCATGGCGAGGACGGAAGCGACTCCCGCACCAAATGAGTGGCCGGCGATATCGATCGAGTAGCCAGGGTTGGCTGCGAGGGCAGCAGCGACTGCGCGGTGCACGGAGCGACCGCGGGCGCCGATCTCAGCCGCGGTGATGTACATCCCCTCATGGCACAAGTCGGTCTCTTCACGCAGGAAGATACCTCCCTTCTTCTCACCTTCGCTTGCTTCAGCAGCCTTGGCTTCGATGTTCGACTGCACTTGGGCGTCGAACGTGAACGGCACGCTCTCGCACGTCAGATCCGCAGCAACGTCGCCGACACTCAGCGTTCCACGGAGGACAAGGATGATAGTCTTCCTAGGGTGGTCCGTGACGACGTAGAAGCGCGGCTTGCTGGGTCGAGCCTTTTCATTCGGATTGTACGCCTTGCGATCATGGTCGTCCGCATAGCTTCCTTCCGCCGCTGCGCCATGTTCGAGATTAGCAGTGCGGTGGAAGAGGGCTTCATCGTGAGTTCCGGAAATGACGTCCCACAGGTTGTAATTCGAGGGCTGCACCTGGCCATTTGCAATGGCTTTCTTCTTTTCGGCTTCGATCTGGCGCGAGGTCTCGAGAGTCTCTTCTTCGTCTTCAAGCTCCATCTGCGCCGCAGCTTCGAGGAATTCAGCTTGATCCTTGCGCATAAACTCTTCTTCGGCGTTGAAGATGACTCCTCCAGCACCATTCTGAGTTGGGGCGGAGGAGTCGGCAGGCATCGAGTTGAGCCACACGAGGGCCATGCCGCCATATACGCCGAGGACGAGCTTCGAGTAGCGCTGCAGGTTGTGCACTGCCTCGGCGTCCGAGAGGGGCCGAGCGGGCGAGTCGGAGGGAGTGGATCCGGGGAGTCGAGCGGATGCATCAGAGGCGTGTCCGATCTCAGCGCCGATGACGTTGCCCGAGTACTCCCCCGTCATGGCTTGATTCGAAGTGATCCTCACTTCGGCGGTGCCACTGATGGCTGTAGACACCGCGTCGGAGTCCTTACCCTCGCCGCCAGCTGGGGCAGCAATGAGCGTGGCAGAAGAAGCCTCAACATGATGAGTCTGCTTAAGAGCTTCGACTTCCTCCTTGAGCTTGGCTGTGTCGATTTCATACAGACCCTGCAGCATACGCTTTTCTTGGAAGGAGCGGGTGACGATCTGAATCGAGACCCACGTGCTGAGCGCTTTAGTGATTCCGATGATCGAGTAGGCTGGAATGCCGCCGGGGGGAAGCGAGTCGTTCTCGGCATTCCATTCGCGCTTGACAAGCTTGTTGAACTCGAGCAGACTGCGAAGCACCTCTGAGCCCAAAGCTCTGCGAACTCCCTCGACACCGGAGCCGGCAGCACCGAGACTGGCGCTGGTCACAGCAGAGGTCAGGTCGATGCCTCCGACAGCTACGAGAGAGATGGCGTCGAAGAAGTTAGCAATTCCTGAGTGGGCGACTCTCGAGATGGAGGGCACGCTTGTGTCACCAGGAGCACTGCCGGTGAGGGCACCATCGGCGAGCAGAGCAGGGACTGCGACGAGACCTTGTGTGACCCGCTTGGCTACGTTGAGCCCGAACGCGGTGGCGGTGCGAGCAAAGGAGAAGTAGGCTGAGGTAGCAGCATTGGCAGCACCAAGGCCAGATGCGGAGTGGCCTAGGACGCCGTTCCAGTCGACCCTGGGACCAGGGTTGGCGACGACACCAGCATCGCCCGGGACGGCTTCGTTGGCAGCCTCGTAGACGGATGCAGTATCGTCATTAGCTTCAGAGTCTGGAATGGACAAGGCAGCTTCGTTGAGCGACTTGGCCTCCTCGCGCTCCTCTTCTGCTTCCTTGGTTGACTCGGTAGAGGCAGGCGTGGGCTCGACTTGCAATGTCTGAGCCTGTGTGGTCAGATCCGGTGAAGCGTCACTGTTGTTAGTGGCGTCGCCGTTGCCGACAATGGATCCGGGTGGGGGTGAGCTCATTCTTGCAAGAACAATAGAGCTCGTGTCTATGGAGTGATGATGATGGACATGAAGGAAAGAGCTCGTTGCGTCGCAAGGGTCTAAGAAGAAGAAGGCTTTGGGTGATGAGCGTGAATCAACAGATCTGCGCAGCAAATCGAAGCATTCGCAGTGCGGGGATGCACAGATGAAACGAAGCAGGGTCTCGCTGCTGGGCACAACTTTGCCGACGGCGATTTTGGGAAGTGGAGAAAAGGCAGAGAGGCGATTCTCACGCGCAAAAACGATACGCGTCCCCGTTCTTCCCAACATCGTGAATAGCTCAGGTGGCAAATCTCGTATAGCAGCACCTACTGGTCGTGAAAGAAGGGTCCATTCATGCGCGGATCGGTTTCATTCTGACAGCTCTGTTCCCTCAGAGCGGACGGCATTTGGCAACTGAATGATTGAAAGTACTACAGGTGTTTGGGTTGCTCTGCTCAGCTCATCCAAGCCCAGAACGCATCGACGACTTCTTCCAACTCCTTTGTCACACGCTGCACTGCGTCCTCGTACTTCTCCCCTTCCTTAATCTGACCCAATGCCTCGGTATAGATCTTGACCTTGGGCTCGGTGCCCGATGGCCTGACGATGACTCGCACGTCTCCAAGCATGATCTCCTGTTGATCCCTCTTCTGTGCACCATCGACGTGGCTGGGAGGAACGTAGAATCGCAGAACGTCGTTCTTGGGGATGCTCAGATCTCCCGCCTCCGCCTTGGCTTGATCGTACGTTGGGCGAGCCTTGAGGTCGTCCACTAGACTGAATTTGTACTCTTGAGAGTTGTTGCTGACGCTGGATTTGCCGCCCTCGAGATCGGAGCGCAGCTTGACCATGACGTCGGATCCCTTCATGGTTGGGCTGAGCTTGATGATCTTCTGCATGGTGACGGACAGTCCGACCAGGCGGTGAAGCTCCTCGAGGCGGTCCCAGAGCGTCTTGCCCTCGCGGGCGAGGTCAAAGGCCAGAGACACGATGAGGAGGTACGAGGAAAGACCGTCCTTGTCCCACACTGAGCTGGCGGCCATGTATCCCAACGCCTCCTCGTATCCGAATCCGAAGGAACCAGCACCTTCCCTCGCCTCAATGCCTCTTGCGACATTGCCAAGCCACTTGAAACCCGTCAGGGTCTCGACGTGCTTTCCACCCCAGTGACCCGACAGCCTCGCGAGTAGACGGGAAGAGACGATGGTGCTGAGAGTCCACACGCCAGCCTTGCCGTTGTTAGCCTTGGCAGCGCGACGCAGAATTTCGTCACCGAGGAGAGCGCCGAGCTGGTCACCGGTCAGCGCACGGAGCTTTCCAGTCTTGTCACGCGCGGAGACGGCAAGACGGTCTGCATCGGGGTCATTGACAATGGCCAGCCCGGTCTTGTGCTGTTCCGAGAGCTTGTGGACGAGCTCCAACGTAGAAAGCTCTTCCGGGTTGGGGAACCCGAGCGTGGGGAAGGCCCCGTCAGGCTCGCGCTGCTCGGGAGAGATCCAAAAGTTGACACCTTCTGTCAAGCCGATTACTTCCTTCGACAGCCTGTCGATCGAAGCAGCTCCAACACCATGCAGTGGACTGTATGCGATGCTGATGGGTGCATCTTTTCCATGAACGGCTTCGGTCTTGAAAATGCCCAATGCTTGGACGTCCTTGATGTAGTCGGTGAGCATCTCGTCTCCGAACTCCTTGACGATACCCAGAGACTTGATCTCAAGAGTGGGTGATTGAGGCTGCTCAGCTACTTTGAGGATCTCATCGGCGATCAGACCATCGACCGGAGTGTTGATCTGCGTCCCGGCTGGGCCGTAGACTTTGTATCCGTTGTACTCTTTCGGGTTGTGACTGGCGGTGACGACAATACCACCAGCGAGACCGAGCTTCTTGACTGCATAGCCACACATCGGTGTGGGAGTTGGGGTCGGGTAGATATGAGATGGGATGCCGCGGTGGGCAAAGTGCTGAGCGGAAGCATAAGCGAACTTTTTGCTGCCGAAGCGGCCATCGAAGGCGATGGCGACACCTTTGCCGGTCGCTTTTGCTTTGTCGCTCTTGAGAAGATATTCGGCGAGACCGGCAGTGGATTCGAGCACCGTGAGAAGCTATTGTTCAGAAGCAGAGAAGGGGATGGCCTGGTCAGAATGTGTATATTTCGGAAGCATACCCGCATGACAAAAGTGCAGTCTACTCACGTTCATCTTGCTAGGTCCTATGCCCATGACACCGCGTAGGCCAGCCGTGCCAAACTCGAGTCGCCCATTGAAGCATGATTGGAGCTCCTTGGTGTTGTTGCTATCGATGAGCTCCTTGAGCTGCTTCTTGGTGACCGGATCGGGATCCTTTCCGAGCCAGGCCAAGGCCTGATTCAGCAGATCGGACGACATTGCGGATGAAGTGTGGTTCTGTGATGGTGCTTGTGTAGAGAAGCACGTAAGTTTGCGGGGTAGCCAAGCTTCTTTTGTAGGATGGTGTCTCAGGAAGAACGTCAACATTGGCAGGCTCAGCTCCACTTTGGCGGTCAGACCAAGTTGCGTTCAGAAGCTCGGCATTCGAAAATCCTACCTTTCAGCTCGGAGATGGCCGATACAAGAGGCGATTTTTTCCTCCAAAAGTCTTATGCTACGAAGATGTAACAAATCAGAGGCAAAAATTAGGCCAAGAATTCGGGTCAGCTCAGCATGAACTGAGCTCGGCGCTTTCGCCGATTTGGCTCGCTTCTTGGCCCACGACGATGATGTCTGCCGTACCTGAACTCGGAATCATGTTGCTTCAAGGTTTCGCAACAACAAGCCACACTCACGGCTATGCACGGCAAAGCGCAAGCTCATGACCAGTACGATGAAGTCCACTCACTGCCGATGTTGATGGCTATCTCAAGTCGCAAGGACCCGCAATCGAGGCGTCCATGTGCCGGCAACCCAGCCGATAAAAAGAGATTTGTGGGGCTGACTTCCCGAGCGGTGGAGCCGGTGTTGTGTACTTGTTCTTGTAGACGAAGCTTAAAGCATATCCTCAGACGTGTGAGTCTCTCTTCTTCTTAAGCTCTCACTCGACCATCAACTCGCGAGAGGTTATGAACTCGTAGCTCGGCGACTAGTCAACTAGGACGAACATCCGGTGATATCCATTATCGAGGCCCGAAAGCATAACTTTAGAGCTCCAATAAGCCACTGCTACGAAGGCAACAAGAGCAGATTGAAGAAGCCTGCTCCCTACAGGCTGGGTACGAAAGCTTTGGAGATCAGGCGACAGAGATATATATTATCGACGGACCCGCCTTCACATCTGCCACAGCCAAGACCCCGTCACACAACAGGAAGATGACCAGCGACCCACCCCAGCTCCACCGAGGCTCTGTTTCTGCCGCCTCCGCCTCGTCGAACACCCGCTCAGTCCAAGCAGGTGAGCCGCACTCACCCGAACCTACCGACCTCAACCACAACAAAGTCATCGGTGCCTGCTGCAGCTGTCGACGCTCCAAGGTCAAGTGCGAACACGATGGCAGCTCTCCCTGTAAGCGTTGCAGGAATGGCGGCTACGAATGCACCTTCAAGCCTCGCGAGATGGGTAGTGCTTTCCTGCAAGACGAGTGTAGAGTCAAGACGGACGAGACACTCAGCAAGCTCGTCAGCGCAATTAATGCGCTCGTCCAGCAAGAGACTTCTCGTTCTGAAGGAAAGAGGAGGAGAATGGACGACGAGTTTAGCGATGATGGAGCGCAGCCCAGCTCTGCAGGTCGATTTGCTCCCGGAGATTCTGTTCACCACGCTGCGATAACTCGTGGAAACCAAGCCAGCCATGCAAACAATGTGTCACGACGACCATCAACGATCGGCTGGAATGGTCAGCCGGTGATATCTAGCTCGCTCACGCCACAGATTGAAGCGTTTTTGGGCAATGTCCCCGGAAAGCAGGTCAGTGCCGGCCTTGATCGTTCATCCTACCACGCGTGTCAGGAAGCAGTGCTTGTACCACGACACTTTCCAGCCAATGTCGTAGGAAACGGAGTGGACAGCACCAACCTGATGACATCAGATCTTTCAAGCAGTATCGACACGAGCCATCCGATCAGGGCAGCTCTCCGTGCTCGAGGCGCTCTGCCTCTCCCTCGGACGGTTGAAACCGCTGATTTTATCAGTAGGCAAATCCTGCTGAACCCGCCTCTCCTTCCCCGCGCCAGTCGCTATCGCTTCCCAGACGCTTCACTTGGAAGCAACGATCCTCGGCTCGACGCCATTCGCCTAGGCCTCCTCACCTCGCACGAAGCACGCTCGCTCTTCTCTCTATACGCCAAGGCCATCGAGCCCTTCAGCTTTGGCTTCCCGGATTTCCCCGCAGCCGCCGACCTCACGCCCGTCCTCCTTTCTGCGATCGCTTGCGTCACTTCGCTCCACTCTCCACCAGCCCACCTGCGCGCACTCTGCCTGCGCCTACGCACGGATTTCCTCGACCGCACACTTCCCTACGCACCCTCCTCGGCGGAAGACGAGTTCAATCCCGAGTCCGGGATCGGCACGGAGGAAGTGATTGGCGCGTGTATTTGGGCGAGCTACGAGGGTGGCGAGGAGGCCTGGAAGGTCGCAAGGGCTGCGAGATGGTGGAGCGAGAAATACAGCTATGCGTCCGGACCGCACGCTGGGCTTACGGTGGGGGAGCTGGTGGCGATTCTGCCCCCAGTGAGGGAAGTGAGTATGCAGGATAGGGTGAGGGTCTGGCTAAGTGCGTCTACGACCGAGCTGCATCAGTGTGAGATCCATGAGAAAGACCCGATCATGGAGCTGGTCGATCCCGTGCAGTATTCGCAGGCATTGCTGGAGGACAGGAGCCAGATGACGAAACAGGATGCTGGGCTGGTGTTCTACGCTCAAGTGGGATATTTGGCAGCTAAGGCGAGGAGCATCAGCGATGTGGAAGAACTCGCCGGTATCGCGGAAGAGGTCACTGCGAGCTGGTGCTCGACTCGCGCACTTTTATCTACTTCTCCGGATAGCAAGGATACGTACGACCATATGATCGACTTGCATTATATGCTAGCCAAAGCTTCGATCCTCATCCGAGCTTGTCACGTAGTCGAACTTCGATCGGGCGAGATCTCCCCTCGAGCAGGCATGAGCGGCTCCCGTTCTACTCTGAGCGGGCTGTCGCAAGACACTCGAAACGCATGCATGGATGCCATTCGTCTGCTCATGGCGCCAAGTGCAGGATTTTCGTCAAACATGGCAGCACTACCGTCGATCTACCATCACTGGATCGCAAAGTGCCTCGTCTTCCTCATTCAGCTCTGTCGGCCAGAAGGGCTGCATTATCGGCTCGGTCTGCTACCAGCTAATCAGCTGGACGAGATCTTGCGCACCGTGGGCACGCTAGTGCAGGACTATGTCTCAGAGCTCTCGGCGTGTAGCGCGTCAATTGTGGTAGAGGAGCACGAACGGGACGGGCCAGCGTACGAAGTGATCAAGCATACGGCAACCGATGCAGCGATGGCTGTGGCTGACATGTTGACGGGTGTCCAGGCTGTTGCTTGATCATGGTCTTGGTTCTCAATGTGTTTTTTTTTTTTTTTTTTTTTTTTTTCCGATGTTGTATTGATTTTCTCTCGCAATGGGCAAGTATCATTATGGGTCCATATCGGTGCATTGAGAAAAGCGAAGAGAAAAAACAAGGTTACAGTACGGGTATGAGTGTAAAAAAGTACGGGGGCGGCAGAATCAGTTGATGGTAGCATTGACCGTGGGGCTACCGGCGTTGCTAGTCGTCTTCTTGTGTCCATGCAATTCGTACAGCTTCTCGATCTCCTCCTGGGCCCTCTCGATACCCTTGAAGTACCTGACGGTCCTGACGCGCAACTCGCTTGTTGCGTCTTCGTCCGAGACGAGCAGCGCGTTGGGATGGAGCTGAATGCACGAGACCGTGTTCATATGGTTAACACCTTCCTCCACGCACTTGGCCAGCGCATGGGCCTTGTGCTGACCGACAATAATGACCAAGATCTCCCTGGCGTCCATGACGGTCTGCACACCCACAGTGAGCGCCATACGAGGGACCTTGAGCGGGTCGTTATCGAAGAACCTCGAATTGTCGAGCACTGTATCGTACGCGAGCGTCTTGATCCTCGTGCGCGAAGCGAGCGACGACCCCGGCTCATTGAACGCGATATGGCCATCACTCCCCACGCCCGCCATGAAGAGGTCAATCCCCCCGACTTCCTGGATTTTTTGCTCGTAGGCGTTGCACTCGGCGACGAGATCGGGAGCATTGCCGTCGAGGATGTGCACGTTCTGCGGCTGGATGTCGATGTGCGAGAAAAAGTTGTTCCACATAAAGCTGTGGTACGATTCCGGGTGCGACTTGGGGAGCGCAACGTACTCGTCCATGTTGAAGGTGATGACGTTCTTGAACGAGACACGGCCCTCGCGGTGGATCTGGATGAGTGTTTTGTAGGTGTCGAGGGGAGAAGAACCGGTGGGGCAGCCGAGGACAAAGGGGCGGTCCGAGTGCTCAAAGTGCGCATTGATGCGTTTGGCGACGTACTCTCCAACCTGTCAAAAGTGGATATAGCGTATTCGGTGCGGATCGAGTCAGTATCGCAGTTGCAGTCGTCGCTGTAGTGCTGTGCTAGGAAAGCGATGCGGTTGAGATACTTACGTACTTGCCGACGGCGGCTTTGTCGTCCCTGATGATGTATCGCATTTTTGGCAGAGTTTGCTAAGTCGAGTTCTGGTTCGTCTCTGAAAGGTATTTGTGATGGTCTTGTCTAGGACGATGGTCGTGGTGACTATGAACGTTGTAACCACAGCACGCACAATCACTATATACGTTGCCCCACTCTCGGCGACATGAGAAAGAGCGAATGACCGGACCAACACAGTACGTTCAGACCACCGGGCACAACACATTCATCATTGCGGTATCGAGGCTCCGCTTCAGCTTTCAGGGTTGAGCTTCGGATCGGCTACTCAGGGTTGCAACCCAAAAATGATGGCACACTTTTCCTAAGCTGCTTGCGCAGTCTGACACGGGCGGGCGCGGGGAAGTTGCCTTGCGAGGAAAACTGAAACGCTCGGTATCTCGGTGGTCACGGACCGAAAAGCGCGAGCCTTTCTTCAGTTGACCGGTTCGCCGAAAACAGCGAGAGCAGATCATCGAGAGAACTGTCACCGTGACCAATCGCATCGCTGTGTGATTGTTGAGCCTGCCCATGCTGCATTGCATGCATGGACGGCGGTAATTCTTTGAACGGACTGCGTGGTAAGGAGAATTGGCCGATGGACGCTGTGAGCTTGCTTTATCTGATCTCGGTCGCCAGCTGCTTTTGCAAAGACGAACTAGACTCATCCCATGTTCCTTGATTTTTGTCGAAGCTCGCTGTATGACACCCATTTGCAAGTCTATCGTACTGTGTTTGATGTGGAGGAACGTAGACTAGGGAAAGAGCATGTTGAAGCCAAAGCGTATTCCACAGGGTTGCTGTTTGAGCACGGCAAGCTGCAGTCTGTTTCGGCGCTTTTTCCGGTGGCCAAATTTTAAATTTCGGTTTAACTTGAACAGCCATTTTCAAGCAACAGAGCAGTGTGAGCGTGTGAGTGTTTGCTCCCTTTTTTTTTGTTGTTTGGGCGTCGCTCCGACCACCGACGCACACCGCCTGTCTCTGTCTCTCTCCCCCCCCCGCGCTACACTCCGACTGTATTTTTGCCCCCATCCGCGTCCGCAAAGGGTCGTCTCCTCACACAGACTCACACACGACTGTGCTGTGCTGTGCTGTGCTGTGCTGTGCTGTGCTTTGCTGTGCTTTGCTGTGCTTTGCTGTGCTTTGCTGTGCTCTCAACTCAATCACTCCCTCACTCACCTCAATCTCGACCATCTCAGCCAGCGAAATCCTGTTGCTCATTCATCGCACGCTCTTCTCTTCACCCTACTCTACACCTTTCCGCACACCACAGCCTAGCTCGGCGCCCTCGGTCTGCTCATCCTACGTGCACAACCCCCTTTCGGTCCGGCAGCGCTCGCAACCACGCACTCTCGCCTTGGCTCCGATTTGAGCCACTGTCGATCCCTATATACTCTCTCTCTCTCTCTAAGGACAATCATTTGGCCTTGTACCAGACCGTTCTTGCTTTGCTTCGCTTGACTTTCTGCATCTGATTCAACCCTTGACTCTCACTTGACCGATCCCAACCAAGCACAAAAGAGGTTATCATACATCCATATCAACCCCTGCGCCATCTCTCGATCTGCAGCATTCCGACCCGACTTCCATCTCTCCCTAGTAGCATTGCCGTCTTGGTCAAAGATCTATATACATTTGCATCTCGTCTCCACCACCCATCTTCTTCACCTGCGTTACATCGGATACTTGATCACCACCCTACATTCTCAGCATAGCCATGATGGAAGCCGGTCCATCAACAACACGCCAGCTCGGCTCAGTTCAGCAGCACGAATCCGACCATGTCGTCCTCTGTGTCGATGCAGGAGGAACAAAGACCCTTGCCGTCGCTGCACTCTCCGACGCACCCTCCAAAACATATGTAGGCCAAGCAGGGTGCGGCAATTGCGCTACACTCGGCCTGCAAGCTGCGTCCCAAGTCATCCTCCGTGCCGTCCGTGATGCGTTGATAGGCGCAGGCTTCGGCACCTTCTTCGACCTCCTCGACGCCGGTGAAGCCGAGGGCATCACTACACCACCTCTTTCACTAAGTGAGAACGAAACGAGCTCTGCGGATGGCGACATCCCCGCCCCCGCCAGCCCGGGCAATGTCAGGCGGCCACGCGTCAGGGCCATCTGGATCGGCTCTGCTGGTCTCTCGAGCACCGCCGTCATCGGCAACTACCGCGCACAGCTTAGCCAGCTCTTCCAAGACTGGCACTTGACAGACCAAGCCACGCCCATCTGGATCACCAACGATGCCGTACTGCTAAGTGCGCCCATGCTGCGCGATCCTAGCACCAAGAGCTGTGTTTGCTTAATCGCAGGTACGGGTAGTGCCGGCTTCGCGTTTGAGCGAACACTGCTGTCTGAGTCGCAGGCGAGTCTCGCTGACCGGGAGAACGAGGACCTGGCCGGGCTCACCACGGTCTCCAAGACAGGCGGGTGGGGATACTTGCTCGGCGACCGCGGCTCGGGGTGGTCGATAGGCCTCTCTACAATCCAGCTCATGCTTACCCGCGAGGAGCAACGTCAATTCGCTCAAGTCGAACTCACCGATTTCGAATCCGCCGTGCTCAAAGCATTGGACGTCCAGACACCGATCGAGCTCATCTTCGCCGCGTACCGCGACCGCGTTTGCGCTAGCGGGGGCAACTTCTTCCACGCCGAAGACGGGCGCAAGAGGTGGCTCGCCGAAACCACGCGCGTAGTGTTCGAGTACGCGTTCGAGCCACGCGGGAGGTCCGGGCAGGAGCTGGCACAGGCGCTGTGCGATCAGGCGATAGGCGAGTGCATTGACTCGATCTCAAAGCTCTGCTGTCCTAAGGATAGGATCCAGCCGGGTAAGAGTACGTTGGTGCTGGGAGGCGGGTTGTGGAGTAACGAAAACTTCTTGCGGTTGTTGTTGAAGATCTGGGAGAAAGAGGGGAGGGAGGCGTGGAAGAGCGTACATGTGGTTAAGAGCCCAGCGCAGGAGGCGGTTGAGTATTTGGCACAGAGGTTCTTGCGTTCTCACCAGCAGGAGCAAGACGAGGACGAGGAGGACGACGAGTAGGGAGGAGTCAAGGCGAGCATCATTTCATCTATCATATTTGCACAATCCAAAGGAACTTGATTCACAAACACAACCTTCCACGAGCAGTATGTGATGTTGAGAAATCTATTATACCACTGAGCCATTACATTGATAATATACAAGATCAGGAAAGAGGACGGATGAGGACGTGAAAGTGCGCCAAGCTGGGCACGCTTTGCAGACTTGTCGGATTGGCGAAGAACAATGCCTCGTTTTGCTCGAGATCCCAATGTGTCCTGATAAACTTTACCAGATCCTGCGTCGCTGCTGTTAGTGCTTTTTGCACGCTCTCCCTCATCTCTTCTGAGTGAATTTTGAGGTCCGCTAAGTGTTCAAGGTGGTCGTGTATCGATGGAGTCCTAAGGCCTTTGGCGTGTGTGATTGTGCCGCTGAGCCCACGTTTCGCGATAACCCCCCACGCTAGCGCCTTGGTCTCTTCGTCCACTCCCTCCTGCTGCAAGAGGTCGGGGTGGAGGATAGGTCTGTAGCTCCACACAACAAAATGTGTCACCCCCTTGGGCACGGAGTACGGCCAGTCGTTGGTCAAAATCTGGCACTCTTTTCCGGGGGTAAACCAGCTTCGGAAACATCCTCCCACTTTCTCTTTCTCAGCAGGCGCGGTGGCAGCTTCGATGAGTTTCGTCGCAGTAAACCGTTCGGCGAGGAGGAAGGACTGGACGGAGCCGTAGGTGAGCTTGACGCTGTCCATCCAGGCAAAGTACTCGCGCAGGTCGTCCGGGTGCCGTGCAAGCTGGTGCAAATGGCCCGTGGAAATGATGTTGACAAGCGCAGGCCATGTGAACAGCGGCGTGCGAGGAGACAAAGAGGAAGAAGAGGTGGTGGGAGAGGCTCGCGGTGAGCTCGCCTTCGCGTGTACCGCGCAGGAGGAGCTGCGAACGTCGATCGCGAACCTCAACCCCAGAGGTCGAGGCGACAGTCGACGAGGATGCCAACATCATCGTTTGTGAAAACCAGTGTAGGACGTGTCTGTCGAAGAGCAGAGAGGAGATCAATGGTGATGGTGAGGAGAGACGGAAGCGCTAAAGGATGATAGTGAGCGATACAGGACACCACCAAGCTAAGGGCAAGGAAAGGAGAATTTTCGGGCGGCTTGCAGCCAACGAACGCTTCGATGAAGCGAACACGAAGCTGTCAAGCGTTGACTCGAAGAGCTCACTGCAGCAATCTCCGGTGCGGTACGCAACTAAGTTAGATTAGAGGAGTGCCTTGGCTCGATGATTGCGTATCAGTAATGACAATGTGAAAAGTTCGGCACCAGTACCGGTGTACAATATGTTTTGGTCCAAGTTTCGCTTGGCGTGGGTAGGCGACATCACCACGTTGCCATCCCATAGAAATCTTGCAATGCACACACAATCCGCGTTCGCTTCTTTTGATCGAGCCTGTTCTCTAACATCACTTGTGACACACACCTTCCTTGAACCTTGACTCTATTTTGTGCAAAGGGTGTTTTGATTGCTCATGCCGGAACAGCGACCCGCTCGAGATGCAAATTGAATGCTGCGTCAGACGGGGCGTGATGGGGATCTGCTTATCACTCGCTCACTCTCGGCCTAACTGAGCTGAAGGGAAGCGACGGCTAATTGCGCGACGTGCAGCGAGAGAGAAGTCCAATTCTGCCACCCTTCACCCAAAATTTCAAAAGCGTCGGTCCGAGCCCGACCGACGAGCCTCGGTGCGGCTGACCGATAGAGCCAAGGTTGAGCTTTGAATTGCCGGGAGGGTCAATGTCCGGCGAGCTCAAGGCTCGGCTTTGAACAAAGTAAGGCCCCTCCGTCCCTCCACCTTACCGTCCGGAGGAGCACGTTTCACTTCGGTTACAGAGTCGCTGTCGTGGGGAGGATGGGTGTGCCGGGGTGAAGCTCGGCACTTTCTCCGGTCTTGCTAACACTCTCGCTCATTCACCCGCTTGGCTGCTTGAACTTTTGGAGACCGAGGTCCGGAATGACGAAGGTAAACTTTGACGACTACAAGGGTTCTGGTTGAATAAAACTATCACCATCCTTCCTGACGAAGACGACGACGACCACCAACACAATACTCAAGATGCCATCAACGACTCTAGCCACAACAACTTCCAACGGCTCGAGCCAAGAGCTGGTGCGCTTCACCAACTGCCAAGCCCTTCTACCGGACGGCACGCTCTGTCTGGACCCATCGACATACTCGCTGCTCGTCGACCCTTCTACTGGCCGTATCGTCGACGGCCAGAGCGCATTCTTCGACTCGAAGCTTGCGTACACCTCGATCATCGACCTCGATGGCGATTTCCTCGTCCCCGGCTTCATCGATGTCCAGATTAACGGCGGGTACGGCGTGGATTTCAGCGACTTCGAGGACGGCCAAGAGGAGGAATATTTGGAGCGATTGGATGAGTTTTCCAGAAGGATTGTCGAGACGGGAGTGACGAGTTTCGTGCCGACGATCATCACGCAGACCGCGGAGAGCTATAAAAAGATCCTGCCGCTGCTAGTGCCCAGGTCGAGGGCAGGGCAGGCGGATGTGTTGGGGTGGCATTGCGAGGGGCCGTTTTTGTCGCCGCATAAGAAAGGCGCACACTCGTCGTCGCTCATTCGCACTGCCGAGGCGGGCATGGCTTCGCTGGAGGAAGTGTATGGCTCCGGGCCGACAGGGTTAGACATGCCCTGGCCCGCGGTGAAGCTGCTCACTCTTGCACCGGAGGTGCCAGGGATCCTCTCGTCGATCCCAGCGCTCGTTGCGCGCGGCGTGACTGTTTCGATCGGGCACACTGCGAGCGACATCGACACGGCGCTTGCGGCCAACGCTGCCGGCGCTCGATTCATCACGCACCTGTTCAACGCTATGGGGTCGTTCAACCACCGCGACCCAGGCGTCATCGGCCTCCTCGGCTCCACCTCCCCGCCCCGACCCTACTACGGGCTCATCGCCGACGGCTTCCACTCGCACCCATGCTCTGTCCGAATGGCCTACTCCTCCCATCCCTCTGGCTGCGTACTTGTATCAGACGCCATGCCCTGGATGGACCCCCGGAAGCCAGAAGGCGTCTACTCCTGGCGCGAGGGCCAAAACGTCACAAAGACCGGCAATAAGGTGACACTCGAAGGCACAGATACGCTCGCAGGCAGCGTGGTCCCCATCAGCGACTGCGTGACAAACCTCGTCAAGTACGCAGGCATCGGCATCGGCGATGCCGCAAAGTGCGCAGGCGCGAACGCAGCAAGTATGTTGGGCTTGGAGGAGAAGAAAGGGTTCTTAAGGGCAGGAAATGACGCGGATCTGGTCGTGTTGGATAAACACACGGGCGAGGTCAAGCAGACGTGGGTCAGAGGGAGGTTGGTCTGGTCCAAAAAGACTGGCTATGTTTCGATCGGGAGCTCAAAGGCTTGACCACGAATGAGTCACTTAATGCGTTCGTTTAGCCTGTTCAACTGATGGCATGATTTCACGAGATCATCCTCACTGACTGAAAAGCTGAATGCAGAATGGTCACAAGCAAGCGCCGTAACGCAAGGGAGACAGAAGATTGAGCAAGCAACCTAGATTTACATTTGCGAGAGCGAGATAAAGACAGACAATGACGAAGCAAAAGCACAGCAGAGTCTATGCTCTAAACTAACGATTAAAGACAGCAGCTGACCGACATTTGGGGGGGTATGATTAGAAGATTCTAGCCGGCGAGTGCTCTACTTGAAAGTGATCTCGTCGTAAGCACCGTACTTGGCCTGGACAAGGTCGTACCAGTAGTTGGTGCGCATCCTCCATGGGCCGCTGGTGGCAGCCTTGGGAAGCTCGGACTCGGCCTTCTTGACGTAAGTCGAGTTGAGGTTGAGCAAAGGACCCTCCTGCAGCTGGTCTCGGTTGGAAGCCTCGGGCACGGCAAGCGACTTGTGGTACTTGTCCATGTGCTGCATCAAACGCACAAAGTACTGTGCCGTGCAGTCGGATCCAAGAGTCCAGGATGCGTTGGTGTAGCCGATGGACAACAGGTAGTTGGGAACACCCTCGATCATGCAACCCTTCCAAACAAAGCGCTCGTTAGGCACGACTGGCTTCTTGTCAACAGTGGTCTCGATGTGACCACCGATGTGAAGCTTAAGACCGGTAGCGGTAACGATGATGTCACAAGGAATGCGCTCGCCGTTCTTAAGGATGATTTCGTTGCTGGTGATCTGGTCGATGTGGCCAGTGGCAATGTGAGCCTTGCCCTCGCGAAGACTCTGGTAGAAGTCGCCGTCCGGGGAGATGCAGAGACGCTGGTCCCATGGATTGTAGTTGGGCTTGAAGTGGGGGTCGAGAGGAATGTCCTTAGGGAGCTGCATCTTGGTCATCTTGGCGAGAATGCGCTTAGCGACACCGGGGAATGTACGGAAGATGTGGTAGGAAGCGTAGATGCGCATGATGTTCTTCTGACGGATGACAAAGGCGGCCATCTTTCGTGGGAGGACCGCGCGGATCACCTTGGCAATGGGGTCGTACTTCTCGAGAGAGACAATGTAGGTTGGGGATCGCTGGACAAGAGTAATGTCCTTGGTAACGTTTGCCATGGAGGGGATCAGGGTGATAGCAGTGGCACCGGAGCCAATGACAGCTACGCGCTTGCCACGGTAGTCATCCTCCTTGAGGTCCCAGAATTGTGGGTGTACGACCTTGCCCTTGAAGTTCTTGAGGCCAGGGATCTCGGTCTCAAGCGCAGCATTGTAGTCGTAGTAACCAGTGCAAGTGTAAAGGAAGCGAGAGCGGAAGCTCTTCTCCTCGCCCTTGTGCGTGGCGGTGACGAACCAGCATCGCTCCTCGGTCGACCAGTGCGCAGAAACGACCTGGTGCTGGAAGCGGATGTTGTCCTTGATGCCGTTCTCCTCAGCGACCTTGTTGAGATATGTGAGAATCTCCTTTCCCTCAGCAATATCAGCACCGGTCCACTCCTTGAAGGCGTAGCCGAAAGTGTGAAGGTCTGAATCGGATCGGATACCAGGGTACTTGAAGAGGTCCCAAGTGCCACCGAGGTTGTCTCGGCCTTCGAGAATCAGGTACTTCTTGTCTGGAAGGGTGTCCTTGAGACGGTAGGCGGCGTTGATACCGGAGATACCGGCACCGACGATGAGGACGTCGAGGACGTCGGACTGGTTGTATGAGCCCATTATTGCAAGAAACGGTTTATGATGGGAAGGGACCGAAACGAAGACGGTGTGGGAATGAGACGAGGTATAGGGGAAGTAGGCAGGAAGATAAAGGTGAAGTCGAAGTAAGAATATATGTATGCAACGCTGTCGGCGCAATCCAGTTTCCAGAATGGTGCGTGAAATGCGAAGCGCTCAGCACGGCAAGCAGCAGAAGCAGCGGCGTCGGCGGCTACTTGGAAAGGCAAAGTGTGATTGAAAGCGCGTGTGACAAGAGTGGAGCCGGAATTGGCGTAAACGGTGTGGATTTGCCAATGACAGGCATCACGCATAAATTCACAAACTGCGCGGAAGCTGCTTCAAGGAAGCAAACAAAGAGAGTGTGGTATTTGGTAAATTCTCGGCAGATTCAATTTCCTCTAGATCCGCGGTGGCGGAAGTCCACCTTCTTGTGAATCATGATGAAGAGGCACCGCCCAATGCCATGAGCATGCAGGTAAAAAGGTTACCGCTTTCCCCAGCTAAGCTCTCAGCTCGGACCCTGCCTCCGAAAGCGGTGGCTGAACCCCCGCCAAGTCAGTACAAGTCAACAAGGATCCAAGAGCTCGGTAGACCCACTAACAAGAATTATGCTAGTCATCGACTTGCTTTCTCTGCAGTCACACTGATCATATCGACTCAGCACACGACCGTCGACTGGTCAGCGCCAAGCCAGTGTTTCGTACTGGAACGCTATGGTAGGCTCTACGACACGACGAACAAGCATGGAACTCCGCTCTCCTGCTCTCCAACTGCTTTTGTGGGGTAAGCTTTTTGAATTCAATTTCTCGAAAATTTCAAAGTGTTTCAAAGCGTCGCTGGGCGCTGCACTTTGTAATCAAGTTCTGAATGGTTTGTCCCAAATTCACAACCGCCTCCCATGTGAAACGCAAAGCAGCCGCAATCTAGTTTCGCCTTGGGCGCCCTGCCAGCATTTTCAAAACACGGCTCTCACGCAGCGAACACGATGTATCATCTCGGCCGGATAGTGAAGTGTCCACATTCACCACCAAGTGAACCGAATGGTTACCACTCTCAATCCGCCACTGAGCCCTCTCACCTTCACGCTCAGTTTGGCATTTTTGAAGGGCTCCCACTGCGGGGTCGACAACGTTCTGCACCCCGCAAACGATGACTCCCGAATCAAGTGCCGAGCTTTGTTGTTATTCAGGGTTTGGAGCTCCATCTCTGTGGTACCCTCAGTGGCATGATCTGCGGTTCATTTGAGGAGAAGCGGCAACAACCTGGAATTACACTATTGAAACTACCATAAGTTAGGAACCAAGCACTATTGCTTCACTTCTGCAGACACTTCGACCGGCGCTGAGACACCTTGATCAGGATTGCGAAGATGCACTCTTGGACAGCCATTAGCTCTTTGTCGGCTTCGGCGGCCAGTCCTCGGCAAGCCTGCAGTCGGTCAGATCCCAATCCAGATCCCTTAGGAAGCTGTCTGCACTTACCTTCGCCAGCCTGTTCTCTGCCTCCTGAACCCTGAGTTCCCCCTTCGTTTCCGGGTCAGACGCGGAGGTATCCGGCGAAACGCCCTTGACGGGGATCTGCTTGCGCACTGCATCCCTGATCTCGAAACTGAAACTTCCAGAAGGCGACACCGTCGCTGCATAGCTTGCTCGCAGTGCATCAGTGTTGAGCGTGCTGCAGCTGAAGTGGCTGCGCAACTCCCTACCTTTTCCAGCGAGAGGCGAGTCTTGGATGCCACAAACCGACAGCGTGCTGTTACGCTTAGTGTGGATGTCGCTTTCGACAATGCCATCTGTTTCGATACAGATCGGGCCACCCTCGTCGCCTTCACCTCCACCCAAGCCTGTCTTGCGCAGAGCGCTCCTCAGTCCATTTCCCGCACTCGAAAGCGGCCTCCTCAAGCCTCCATTACTACTCCGGCGACGAATGACGAGCTGGCTCCCGCGCCGCGTCATCTCGATCTCCCCCGGGCTGCCTTTAGCGCTCTGTGGTCGACCGGGCGAAACGCGCCGACCACTGAGCTCCTCGAACGGCTTGAACGCACTCGGTGGACTGGAAACGATCACTTTCGCCGGAGACGTCTGCGGCCGCTCGAGGTTCAAGTGTCGCTGCTTGAACGACGAGATGCTGTTTCGGCCAAAGTGCGTCGAGGCTCCCGATTTTGGCTCCTGCACTTCGGCAATCGAGTCCAGCGACTGCTTTAGGCGGAGCGCTGGCTTCGAGCGCACAGAGCCCGCACTCGTAGGCGTGGGTGTGGGAGGCTGTGGACGGGGGCGCTGGCCCAGAGTGGTGGGCGAGGTGCAGAACATGGTCGAAATGGCGCAGTCGAACGGACCGGCTCTCTCCGTCGCGGCTTGTTTCAAGAAAGTCTCTTTGGAGTTGGCTTTGTCGTCAGGCGTCGTTTGGTCGCTTTCGCGCGAGGAAGCCTTGAGTCCATCGAAGGAAGTTAGGCGATGCTGTTTCTTTGAGAATCGTGTCTTGGACGAAGTAGGAGAAAGCTTCTGGCGGTATCGCTTGAAGAAGAAGCCGAGAGCTAGCAGAGTGGCGACGGCGAAGAGTACCCCAACTACAATGCCGACTGTGCGGCGGGTGTTCTGCTTTGCGGCACCGATCGGGCTGGTGTCAGAGCTACTCGTTGAGAGAGTGGTCGCATTGAGTGTAGCAGCGTTGGTGTCGACAGGCGTCGCTGCTGGGACCGCGTCGTGGCTCTCAACAGGCGGAGTCGGTTCGTGGTTGTTCTTCGCATTGCCATAATCGATCGAAGGAATGTTGGAGGGCACGGGTGGTTCTGCGGGTGCGGAAGGCAGGCTCGCCGTGTTGGACGTGTCGACTGCAGTATCGGAATCATCGTTGCCCGGCGAAGGTATGTCACGTTTCTTCAGAGATTTACCGCCCAACGTGGAGGAAGGATGATAAGCTTTCCTCCACCTTCTATCGAGCCTTTTCGTCCTTCTCGTCGGCAACTCCTCTTGCAACCGCTCTGGAATGTAAGCGCCATACTTCTTGCGCTGAGCGGCAAGAATTTGCTTGCGGCTGGGTCTAGCTGCGTCTATCAACGGCATGGTTGATCAGTGTCGTCCGAAACCTCTCGAAGCGGACAAAGGCATCGACGTTCTGTTTAAGACACCACTCTGAGCCAACAGGGATGTGGAAATGCCAGCATAAGGCGGAGGTCAAGGAGACCTTGCGGGAGGTATGGATGACAGAGACGATGACACACGTGAGAAAGCAAGCGCAGCACCTCCCAAACCACAGGCAACTGCATCCTCGTTGGTCAACCAGGTGGGACAGTTGGCTTTGGCTGAGAGATGAGGTATGCTTGTGGGATGGTGGCGCGACTTCATCTGCGGACGGCTTGACCGATGTGACCCTCGTTCATTTCAGGCAGTGGCGGTGATGGATAAAAACCGCACAGCTTGAGGTGGGGTTTGGCTCAAGAGATGGGAGACACAAATAGTCAGCCAAGCGTTGCCGCATTGGCTCTAGTAGGCTTAACGTGGGGAGCCCCCGGCTCAGTTTCGGCTGCACAATCACTCCGTAGCATCTTCCAACGTTCTTCATTGACAACGGGCTGGAGAGGAAAAGGTCATTACAAGATATCTTCAGATTACAGAACCTTTCGCCTAAGCGAGGGTCTTGTTGAAGAAGTCGGCGAGCCTCTGGTAGACGTCCTGGAAGTTCTTTGCGTTACCCTCGTCCTTCAGATCAGCCCTGGCGGCGGCCCAACCGTGGTGACTCTCGCCGTAGAGCTTGTAGACGCACTCGTTGGCGAAGGGCTTCTTCTGCACCTCCTGCTCGAACTTGTCCACATCCTCCTTGGGCTCGTCCTTGCTGGGGAAGTTGGCGATGGGCACGGTGAGCTTCGCGGCATCATCGGCGCTGACCATGGCGGGGTGAATCTGGGCGACACTGGTGAACTTTGTACCCTGGCCGCCGTTCTGGACCGAGAGCTTTCCGCCCCAGCAGAAGCCCATCAGGCCGAGCTTAGTGGCGCCGTCCTTCTTGAGCTCGTCCGCGACAGCTTCGAGGTCAGGCTTGTGAGCAGCGAAATCGCCGGCAGCGCCGAAGAACGACTGGAGCGCGTTCTTCTTCTCGTCAGTGTTTGGGGGGTAGTATTCTTGCGGGAACGGCTTGCCACGGAAGAAGTCGGGCATGACAATGCGTGCCTTGGTGGCCTCGGCGAGGAGGTCACAGCCCTGCTTGGTTGTGGGCCAGAAACCGAAGATGTCGTAGACGACAACGATGGCCTTCTTGGAGTCCTTAGGACCAATGGTGTAGGCGTCAAGACCACCGATCTTCTCCAAGGATCCCTTGGGGGAGCTGTGATGAGAACAAGAACAGGTCAGAATCATGCTGTCGCGCGTCTCCTTTGTTTCAGCAATGCGGAGAATAACACTTACTAGTCCGACTGGACGGGGGGGATGGAGCAGCAGGCCTGGTTGGTGTTGTGAGCCATTGTTGCGAGTGTTCTTCTGGGATGGAGACTGGCAGGACGTGGAGTGATCGACGAACGAACAGATGGAGGAGAAAGCGAATTGTTTAGCGTTACTTGTCCTCTTGGTAGCTTCGAAACTTGTATGCCTCCTTCCGCCGAGCCCTGCTGGTCGTGAATGTTGCCGTTCGCACTTGCCGACGTCGCGACAGACCGAGCGATTTGGTGAGGAGCGGCGGTTATCGCATTAGCCAGCGGGGGTGGTGACAGAACTCGACGTCGCATGGTTATCGATTCGGCGACGGAAGGTGGGTGTGCAGAGACTTACGATATGAGATAAGGGAGTATAGACTGGTGTTCAAGTATGAGCGAAGATCAAAGTGGTTCGTAACGGGCTTATATATCACACGGCAACAAGCGGACACAATCGAAGAACCGTCGACTGCACGGACCTTTACTACGAAATTGCAAGCCTGCGACTTTTTTGTCTATTCCGTGGAGTGCACACTGCTCAAGTGCCTAAGGTGCCTTTCCAGAAATAAAACCTCCACTCGACCGTAATCGCCGCGGCAGCAGCATGGCAGGACTGACGTCGTTTCGAAGACTTTCTACAGCTTGCCGATCCCGCATCAACTGCCGTTGCTCCCAAAGCAAGATGCCCATGCGAGCCAGCACAACTTTCAATCGCCGAGCCTGCAACCTCAAACCAGGAACATGTGCTCATGCCCATGCTCTTGTCTAGCGCTTGCTGGTCGCCAGCCCGCCGGTAATGCATCCGTAGCAGCCGCCCGTATGACAATGTGCGTAAGCTACCTCTCCTCTCGGCTTGGCTTGGTTTGTCCCAGAGCCGAATCGGATCGCCTTGAGCCTCGCGGCCGACTTTCCCCCAGATAGAGTCTTACGCCTGCTTGCAGCCGTGGATGGGCTGCAACCATCCTACTCTATCCTTGCTAAAATTCTCGACGCTTGGCTTTAACCTTGTCTCGTGCAGCGCAAAGTCGTCCACCGTTCCCACACGCATGAACGCGAGATGGGGCGAGCCGCTAGAAACGCGGTACATGAGGGTCCCGCAGTTCCCACAGAACGAGTTTGTCATCGTATTCCCTGTCGCGATCGTCGTCGCCTGAGCGTACGTCTTGAGGTGCTCCTTACCGCGGACGTACTCGATGTGCGAAAACGCAGCGGTGAAGTTCGTCGCGAACATCGACGCGGTCACGGTCCGGCAATCAGTGCAGTGGCATACAAAGACCCCCTAGAATCCAGGGCCGACCGTCGGCTGCACAGAGAGAAGGTGAAACAGAGTTAGTGAAAACGAACGTGAGGGTAGTGAGTGTACGCATGGAAGAGTTGGGACTTACGAAGGAGAGCTGGACTTGGCCGCAGAAGCACGTGGCCGAGGCTCGCTTTTCTTCGTCAACTTCGGAAAAGCCATCGTTGGCAATCATCAGCGGGAAGATGGGCTGGCTCTTGTCCGCCGTAGAGACGGCAGGTACAGGCGTAGTGTGGATGGGTTTCGGAGCAGACGACATTGTTGAATGTTTAGCTGTAAAGATGTGCTTGAGTAGGTGAAAGTGGATGGTGATGAACTTCAGTCCCAAAGAAGACTCGAAGACAACGACTTATATAACCACCAACCTCTCCAGGTAACGGCCATGGTGATGGCAGCATGGCTTAATTACGCTGTGCAAACCGTTGCTATCATGAGAACTTCATCGCATCGATGGTATGACGTTGGTAGCGGAGATTAACGAGCCATACAGTCGAATGTCAATGGGTCCACTGTTGAGCTTCCCGTATGACAAACTGTTGTTGCAAGAAGACGACTCGAAATGGCTTTTCCCAACTGAAGCCACGGTCTGTCGCCTCCACATCTGTCATTGTGGAAAGCCGGATTTAAAATTTGATAGCCGGATTTCTCTTCGAAACGCCTGGATTCTGACACCAACGTCCAGAAATATACACACCGTGATCAAGCATACATAACCGGTCAGCCTGTTCTCCAGCATCATATGGAGCATAACTCCGCCAAACTATCGGGATGGCAATATGTTGAGAGGGCAGATATGTGCGACAGAGTTTATTGCTCAGCTGTGTGGCATGATGACCTCCACTCGAGGATACGATCGACCTCCACTCGTCCACCTGAGGAGCAGACCTCAAACGTCCAAGGGTCAAGTCAAGCAGGCGCATCACAAACATCGTCTTGCCAAAGCAAACCTCATGACGAGTATGTGAAGTATCAAGTAACTTGCAGACATTATCTAAGTGACAGGATCTACAGTCTTGCAGCCCTCATCAGCCGCAGTCGATGAGCTCTAAGCCTTGTTTGCGTCCTCCTTGATCATATGTGCCGCCTTCTCGCCGATCGCATACACGGTTGCCACGATATGCGAGCTCACATGAATCGGGATCACCGATGCATCTGCCACCCTCACGTTCTTCGTCCCATGCACCTTCAACCTCGCGTCGACTACACCGCCCTTCTCGCGTGGCATCATCGAGCAGCTTCCGATCGGGTGGTACTCTGTGACGCTCTGGTCCTTTGTGAACTCTCTGAAGTCATCATCCGAGCTGTACTTGGACGGATCGGGATCCTGGCGCGCCAGCGTGATGTCCTTGAGCGGCGAGGTGGTGCTGATGGTCTCGCAGTACTTGACGGCTTTCGATAGGATCTCGAGGTCAGCGTCGACGGAAAAGTAGTTGGCCTCGATCTTGGGCGGCTGCTTCGGGTCCGACGAGGCAATGTGGATGCTGCCCCGCGAGAAGGGCTGCTGGAGACACGAGAGGATCGAGTAGTACTCTTGGCCATCCGCAGGGGGAGATGCAGTAGCGAAGAACCCGGGAGCGAAAATGTACTCGACAAAGGGACAGTTCTCATCCTGCAATCGAGCCAGCTGCATCTTGATCGTCTCCTGCACGCCCTTTGAGTACTTGCTCCAGTCCACCCTCTCGACCTCATTCTTGATCTTGGCGATTTCGTCCTTCGAGAGATACTGCGAAAGGGGGATGTAAGCAAAACCGGAGAAAGCGGAGGCGATGATACCTCGGTCCTCGCCTTCGCCGTGGTACTGCTCCATGGCGGCTTTGGCAAAGTCGTCCTGGCGCATCTTGTCCCACGTGATAAAGCCCGGCTTGAGCTTGAACGACGAAGTGCAGTACATGTGGTCTTGCACATTCTCGCCCACGTCGAGCTCGAGCCGCTGCTCAACGCCCGCTGCTTTGAGCACCTCGGCCTTGCCGATCCCGGAGTGCTCGAGCAGGTGAGGGCTGTGCACGGTACCGCCGCTGACTACGACCTCCTTGCGAACCTTGACAGTGTGCTTAGTGCCTTCGACAATGTATTCGACGCCAGTAGCGACCAGGTCACCGCTGGCTGACTTCTGTTCGCTGAAGAGGATCTTGCTGGCATGGGCGCCGGTGATGACTTTGAGGTTCTTGCGATCCTTGTTAGGAGCGAAGTGCGCGTTCGCTGAGTAGGAACGCACGTGGTTCTTAGCATCCAGAGTGACAGGCGAGACCCAGAAGCCGCTGTTCTTGCCGCCCAAACCGTCGTTGACATTGGCGAGCCCGAGCGCCTTGAGTGCCTCGAACCAAGGCTTCTGCGCCTCCGTGTACCACTTGCTGTACGACGTCTGCACGGGCCCGTCCTTGCCATGCAGCTCTTCATCGCACGTCGCCAGGTTCGCCTTCTGCAGTTCGGTCGACGGTTTCTCCAGAGTCGCACCCTTGCGCGAGAAGATAGCGTAGTCGTCCCACGACCAGCCCTCGTTGCCGAGCTTGCCAAAGTCGTCGTATTCGCCCTTGTAGCCTCGCTGCCACACGAGGAAGTTGAGCGCGCTCGAGCCACCGAGCACTTTGCCACGCGGCCAGATGTACTTGCGGTTGTTCGAGTGCTTTTGGGGCTCGGTCTCGAGACACCAGTCGTAGTCAGGGTTCATGAGCGACTGGCCAATGAACGCAGGGTAGTTAATCTTGGGGTCTTGAGGGCGCCAAAGACCAGCCTCGATGACGCCGACAGTGACGGAAGGGTCTTCGGAGAGGCGTGCGGCGACGGTAAGTCCGGCAGTTCCACCGCCGACGACGACATAGTCAAACTCGGTAAAGTCGTCGGCCTTGACGCCGGTGTCAGTGAAGGGAGTGGCATCGCCCATTTTGGCTTGGAATTAGATTGAGCAGGTGGATAGATGGAGCACGCTTTCTAGTGATAGTCTGATGATGCCTTGCCCTTGAATAGATGCAGCGATGAAGGCTCTTAGCTTGAAGAACGTCGAGACAGGAGCAATGGTAGAGGTCGAGTTGAGGGGTCAAGGCCAGCCTTTATAGGAAAGCATCGGAGCTTGACCTTCTTGTTTGCGGGGAAAGTTGACGTGGCAGAGCCAAGCATGCGGTGCGCCGGCGGAGACACACACTCAATTTGACTTTCCGACAAAGTCCAACACTTTCAATTCGCCGCACCCTGAACTCGCCTAACCTGAACACTTCCAATGCATTGATCACCCTCACCAGCCCCTGTTTGCTCACCAGACCCTCGTTCATTTGTGCTATCGGCGCATCAATGTGGTGGTGTGGGACTGTTGTTATCAACCTTTCAACAGCGTGCGTTAGCGCAAGCCACCTCGACTCCTTGCGCCGAATCCCACCAAGGTTGCGTGTGTGGTTGCATATGCAGATCATGGTTGGCCCGAAGAAGAAAATGTGATAATAAAATTAAGGCGCGGCAGTGTGAGTGTGCGCGCACAGACGTTAAGTTGACGATGGCTCGCCGAAACAGACATACAGCATCAGCCGACATGCTCTCGCCCAAGGGTTGGAATTGCGGGGTATGCGACCCCAGTGTGTGCCGCGTATTCCTGCTCGCTACCGCGTTATCCTGTCTTCCACTCATACTCCTTCTCCATCATCCGAGGCCACCGTGATAGCCGCCTTTGCAGGGTACAGCAGTTGGATACATGTGTCAGGTACAGCGGGTAAACCAAAAGCATGAAGCTTGATTTGAGCTAACTATCGAATGCGGACCCTTCACGACGTTGCTCATCTGACTGAAGTATCCCTCATCGATCTTCGTTTGTTTGTCTCGCGACTAGCCGTGTGCATCATCAGAGACCTCAGAATGGTGGCACCCGACGAATCTGACGGGCCCACAGCCAACGAAACGGTGGTGGAACCTCTAAGCTTGACCTTACTTCTGTCTCTGAGCATCGAACAACAGTGCCGCGTCCATCAGCACTTGGGCACCGATAGCGCTGCACACCCGGCAAATTGCAAACATCGAAGATCGATCATTGTCAGTCCCTTATCAAATTCCCTCGTCCCACAACCTTGATTGCAGCTGTTTAAGTTTGAAACTTACCAATCCTCTGGCGAACTGTATTCTTTTGGATTATGCGAGATCCCGTCCTTGCTGGTGATGAACACCATTGACGAGGGGCAGATCTTGCTGGTCGAGCACGTGTCGTGTCCCGCGCCGCTGTAGATGTCGATGCCCGCATCGGCGCCGTAGTTGGCTTCGACCGCTTTTCGGACGCTTCCAATGCATTCTGGATGGAAAGTGATCGCGGGGCTGTGGAAGGTTTCCAGCCAGTCGAGCTCGCAGCCTTTCTCGCTTTCGGTCGAGGCGATGCGCGAAGCAGCGGCATGGATTTCGTCGCAGAGAGTGGCGAGGGCGTCGGTGGATGGGTGTCGGACATCGAGCGTGAAGAACACGTGACCGGGGCAGGTATTGACGCTCCCCGGCGAGAGACGGAGGATACCCTGTCAGTTTCCATGATGTAATCGATGGTGAAGTTAGTACTGAATGAGGATTCTGAGAATGAAGCGCAGGTGAAAACTTACTGTGCTAGCTAGACCCTTGTGTTGTTTGGCGATGCGGTTGCTTTCGACAATGATCCTCGAGGCGCACAGCATTGCGTCTGACCTTGTATCGAACGGTGTTGAACCCGTGTGGCACTCCCTACCTCTGATGTTGATATCGAACCATTTGTACGCCTGACCGCCCTGAACTATCCCCACCTTCTTCTCCGTTGCTTCCAGAATCGGGCCTTGCTCGATGTGCAGCTCAAAATGAGCCGCCAACGGGGTCGCCTCGTGACTGCACTTGGTCTTTCCCAGGAACCCAATCTTCTCGAGCTCGGATTTCATCGTCAAGCTCTGATCCTTCACATCCTGCAGATTCCACGCTTTCTCGAGCGGCACATCGCCACACCACACTCCCGACCCGACGATGCTCTTTGGGAACCGAGCACCCTCCTCGTTGGTCCAGTTCACCAACGCCGTGGCGTACTCGGTCTCGACTCCCTTGTCGTTCATCGTCCTGAGCGCTTCCAAGCCCGCCATGATGCCCAAGATCCCATCATAACGGCCACCTGTCGGCTGTGTGTCGAGGTGACTCCCCATCGCAGTGGGCGGCCCAGCAATCTTGCCGGGGCGGACGAGGAACATGTTGCCCATTTCGTCCACCGTTACTGAGCAGCCTAGCTTCTCGGCTTCTGATGCAAGCCATCGTCGGGCGATAGCATCGTTCTCGTCAAGCGTCAGGCGGGCCATGCCAGTCTCGAAAGGGCCCTCTCCATATCGGTGAGCTGCACCCCACTCGCACGTTTCGTGAAGCGTCTTCATCATTCGGTCCGCATTGATCTTGAGGCTGCCCGCAGTGTAGAAGCGGACCGCTGCGGGAAGCGGGCGCAACGTGCGCAGAGACTTTGCGACATGTCTGATGCTTGCTCTTCCCAGCGAAGTGGCCAACATCTTCAGGGAATGAATGCCGAAAAGCGAGCGAATAGAATGGTGAGATGGAAATGCATCCGATGAACAGTACGCTTGGACCACAGATAACGATGTTCGAAGGTCGAGTTACGACTCGCTTGAACGCCGAGTATATTGCCGGGAAAAGTACCAAAAAAAGTGTTGTTGTTAGAGCGCAGCAATGCTGTGAACTCCGAAATCCGAGGAAAAATTTGGAATTTTGGTCCAACTCTTTCTCCACCCTTGCATTTTCTGACAAGCGTGAGCTCGACCTTCTTTGCCCAGACAC
Source organism: Ustilago crameri (assembly GCA_024271935.1). Lineage (NCBI taxonomy): Eukaryota > Fungi > Basidiomycota > Ustilaginomycetes > Ustilaginales > Ustilaginaceae > Ustilago > Ustilago crameri. The sequence goes on along the minus strand of JANBMJ010000003.1, from coordinate 805,559 downwards.
TTCACTCACTCACACTATCCACCTTCGTCGCTTCACATTCCCATACACAGCAGCAAGATGGGAGTCAAAGCAGAGAAAGCAAAGAGGGTACCCTCGCCATCACTCCCTTTGGCGTCCGAAACGTCATCTGCGTCTTCCTCCGAAGCTTCTTCCAGCCGGTCAACGATGCAGTCCTCCGACAGCGAAGTGGACTCCGAGCTACAAAGCCAATCCGGACAGGCCTCGAGCTCAAACTCACACGACGACAGTCATGACGACGAAGATATGGATGTCGACTCGGATGATGACTCGAGGGACTCCAAGTCCGACCCGCGTCCAGACATCGACCTCGCCAAAGCGCGAAGCAAACTTCACCACGTAGCCAAAACCCTGCGTGCCACTGCCAAGAAAACCAAAACTTTCGAGGTGCAGAAGCTGGTCAAGAAGCTCAAAGGTCTCCACAAGAAGGACACTCTCGCCGAGCAGGCCAAGCTCGCTGAGGCGGAACTGGCTGCGCTCAAGTCGATCGATATCAACCTCCTCGCTGGGCGTGCACTCGTGACGAAGATGGTCAAGGCGAAACTCTTACCCAAGCATGCCGAACAGCGAGCCGGGGTGGACGAGGGGTACGCATACCTGGAGATGGTGAAGGATGAGGAGCTGTTGGGAGAGGAAGTGCTGAGCGACTCTGTAGTGACGGATGGGGATAAAGCGCTGGAGAGGGCGAAAGCGAAGATCACTAGTAGCAAGGTGCTTGCCGACTTCGTCGGCAAGTTTGTCGACGAGCTGAAGAAGCTCGTTGGTATCGAGCCAGTCAGGAGGAATGAGAAGGAAGCGGAAGTCGATGTGAAGGGGAAGGGAAAAGCAAAGCAAGAAGACATTGACGACGACGAGGAAGGGGAACGAGAGTGGTCAGGGTCGGGAGACGAAGAGGACTCAGAGGACGAGGAACCACGAAGACTGCCGTTGGTCGACGATGACCATGACGAAGAGGCCGAGGCTGATGAGGAAGAGCTGGAACGCTTGAGAAGGGAGAAGCTCGCAGCTCTCGGTGATTTGTCTCAGTGGGACGACATGATTGGATCTGATTCTGCCGTAGAATCTGGCTCCGACAACGACGAAGGGCCACCACGAAAGCCGAAACAGAAGAGATCACGACAAGAGTCTGACTCCGAAGAGGACTTGGATGACGAAAGCGAAGATGACTCTGACTCGGACTCGGACTCGGACGATGACAGCAACTTACACTCAGCCTCGAGCTCTGAACCTGATTCGGACTCGGATTCCGACGCCTCCTCCACTCGCGACCGCCCTTCAAAGCGCAAGTCTTCATCCAAATCCTCCTCCTCCTCCGGACCCTCCAAGAAGAAGAGCAAATCATCCTCCTCCTCATCGACCTTCCTCCCCTCTCTCTCCACTGGCTTTATCGCCGGGCGCAGTGACGACGAATGGTCGGACGCTGAGGCCGACCTTGCCGACCGCGACCTGTCCGAACTCAAGACGGGCGGCAAGAAGGAACGCAAGAATCGCATGGGCCAGCGAGCGCGCAAAGCGCTGTACGAGAAGAAGTACGGCAAGAACGCCAACCACATCAAAATGCGCGAAAAACGCAAGGCCGAAAAAGCAGAGCGCGCCGCCGCCCGTCCATCGGCAGCAGTGCAGGGAGGGAGGCAGAGACCGCCAGCGTTCCAGGCACCAAGCAAGAGAGATGGTGGGTGGGGAGGGCCGGTCGCGCCGCTGCCGAAGCAGGCAAAGAGGCCGTTCGTGCCGAGAGACCAGCCAGCGCAACCGCAGGCTCCAGTTGCGGTTGCGGAAAAGAAGCAGGGATCAAAGAGCGCAGCGGACAAGGCGCAGGAGATGCACCCGTCGTGGATCGCAAAGCAGAAGCAGAAGGAGCTGATGGCTCAGGTCAAACCGCAAGGAAAGAAGGTGGTTTTCGACTAGATCACAATACGTACCATTCAACACCTTACAGTCAATACAGCCTCCTTTAAGCACACAATATCACTACACATTAGCTTCATCTTGTGATTAAAAATGCTAGAGTACAGCAAGCGCCAAACTAGGATCGACGCTCGGCGATCTTGATGAGATCGGCGACGACGCCCATGGCGGTAACATCGGCGCCTGCACCGCTGCCCTGGACCAAAAGCGGTCTGGCCGAGTACCTCTTTGTGTGGAATGCAATGATGTTGTCCGAACCCGACAAAGAGCTTGCGAACGGATGAGATGCGGGGTATGTTTCCAAGCTCGCCTTGATCTCGCCCTTCTTGACGTCAATGACACCGACGTACCTGAGCACGGAGCCGTTGTCGAAGGCCTCCTTGTTGAGCTTATCGTAGTCGGCGTCGAATTCGGGGAGACGCTTGACGTACTCCTCGCCCGATGCGACGTCGGCGAGGGGAGCTGGGGTAAGCGAGTGGGTGGGGACCGAGAGGTAGCCTTGAGGAAGAGCGTCTTTGAGCTCAGGGACGAGTCGCGAGAGGATGGCGAGCTTGCGCGCAACGTCCGAGCCGGAAAGATCGTCGTTAGGGTGGGGCTCAGTGTAGCCGTTCTCCTTTGCGAACTTGACAATGTCCGAGAACTTCTTATCGCCTCCCTTGGGAGTGGAGAACTCGTTGAAGATGTAAGAGAGAGTGCCCGAGAAGACACCTTCGATCTTGGTGATCTGATCGCCCGTGTTGACGAGGTCGTTGAGCGACGAAATGATGGGCAGACCCGCACCGACGGTCGACTCCTGGTAGACGAGAGGGCCCTTGGAACCCGCGACATCGTTCGACTTGTACTTGAGGATATCGTTGTACAGCTCGATGGGTCCCGAGAACGCCTTCTTGTTGGGTGTGACGATCGACAGACCCGCGGCGAGGAAGTGCGGGTAGAATGCGGCGACCTTTTCATCCGAGGTGTTGTCGACTACTGCCGTGTGGCGGCCCGAGTCGCGGGTGATCTTCTGCAGCTCGAGGACCAGGTCAGGAAGAGCAAGGGCCGAAGTAGGGCTGTTGGTGAGCAGCGTCTTCCAATCAGCTGATCCGGCAAGCGAGAGCGGCGAGGTCGGGGTGCTCAGCAATGTCTTCTTGCTGTTCTGAAGCGCCACAATGTGGAGCTTTGACGAGAGGCCAGCAACAGTGGTGAGCTGCTGAATGACAGATGAGCCAACGAGACCCACGCCGATGATGGCTACGTTGATACCCTGTGATGCCGACATGATCAAGGGGAAAAGGTGACGAAAGTGAGAACTAGTGCAAGATTGAAAGGTTGGGAGGATGAAGGTTTGAATGTGGAATGGCAAGGCTTCGAGTCACGGGCAGTTGAGTGTGCTTTGTGCTTGGCGAGCTGCATGGTGTGCTTGTGCATCAGTCTTTAATGCACAAGCCAACTGTCTTCCAACAGAAGCCAAAAATTCTTCTTATCGTGCGAAAAGGAATCACAAACAGCAGCCAAGGATGTGGAGTTTTGGCAACGGCTAACTTCCGTGGCAGCCGACCTAAAAGCCGAGATTTCACACACAACAGCTTACGAGACATTCTTCCGGTTTGAGGCCGCGGTCTGGTTGTTCACGAGATAGCTAAAAGTGACCATCTTCCTCAACACATCGTTCAGCGATATCCCCAACACCTCTCAGAGGACATGTCGTACAACATGTTCACAGGCATTGGTAAGTGCAGCAAGAGTCAACAAGACGCAAAGCAATCAACCGGATCATGGCTGACATCGTGCCTTCTTCTCAACCTTGGCAAACCGCAGTCGAGCTTCTGGCTCCCATCATCGACATCCAACCTCAGGATGCTACCAAGTCTGGCGGTGGAGGCTACTCCATGGCCATCGGCAAATGTGCCGCCATTCTCAAAGACTGCCACATTGGAGACAGTATCGCTGTCAACGGCACCTGCCTCACTGTCACCGAGTTTGATGCGAACGAGTCAAGCCACGGCGGATACTTCAAGATCGGAGTCGCACCAGAGACCCTCAAGAAGACCAATCTCGGTGAACTCAAGGTCGGCGATGGCGTCAACTGCGAGCGCGCCATGGACGCTCACACCCGACTTGGCGGACACTTTGTCCAGGGCCACGTCGACACCACTGCTCTCATCCGCTCAGTCGTCCCCAACGGCAACGCCCTCACCATCACACTCCGTCTGCAGCACAAGCCCGAATCTCTACCCTTGCCATCCTCACTTTCGCCCTACCTCATTCCCAAAGGCTACGTCACCCTTGACGGCGCCTCGTTGACAGTCATTGAAGTGTCGCCAGCCACTGGCGGCTTGCTCCCGTCCAACTCGACAGCAGGCGACGTCAGAGAGGACTCGCAAACACCGAAGAAGGAGATCGTCGAGTTCAACGTCATGCTCATCGCACACACTCAGGAGGTGATTGGTCTCAGCAAGAAGAAGCCAGGTGACACGGTCAATGTGGAGCTTGACATGGTCGGCAAGTACGTATACCGTGCAGTATTGGGGTCGTTGGAGAGGGATGCAGAGGAACATGTCGAGGCGGCGAACAGTATCGATGCGGGACGAGCTCCTGTGGGCAGTGCGACTGGTCCTGCTTCATCGCAGGCGTTGGAGAGTATGGTAGAGAGGATAGTCAGGAAGGTGCTAAGCGAGCAGAAGTAAAGCGGATTCGAGGAACGAAACTTTTGTCACTGTAATTGCCCCATTGAACTGCAACGACGTCACCCCTTTACCAGTCCTAGCTCATCTCCTGAAAAAGGTCAAGCATATTCGCTTGTCGTTGAGATGTTGTCGCGCTCCAGCGCCGCGGAAAAGCTTGCATTTGCGACTTTGGCAGAAAGGCAAAGCTCGGGGATCGCTCAAGTGCGATCCATTCGCCTTCTACAAGAGGCTGTGGAGCAGTGTGGGCATTCGGATGCCTGAGTCGGTCCATGCAGTCAAGAATGCATTTGACATGAGAACTCAGGTCGCCGAGCTTTCCGCGGCGTGATAGGGTCTCTGTCTTCAGGAGCGAGCGCAGCAGCTCCGTGTCACCCGGTACCTCGGTGAAATCATTGTCGACATCACCAAGAGCGAAGAGCGCGATGATATCGTCCAGCACTGTGTATGGCAGCCGGCCTTTGATACACAGTTCTGCTATGGCACTAAGGACATTTATATCGAGAGCGACTCTTTTTTGGACCGGTGGACCGGACCGAGGTTGTCGCTTGGCTTCTGCCTGGCGACGGGATTGCTTGATACCGATGCTTTTCAGAAGCTTGCTGAGGTGGGTCTCTTTTGCAGTCTTAAGATCCCTCGACTTGTTTGCAGCCGCATCTTCATCCAAATGAAGAACTCCGAAGTGGACAAATACCAATATGAGGACACTATCGAAGATGCGATCGTTCCTCTGGTGGAAATGGACAGACCAACTCTGGATCAGGTATGAAAGTCCTGCACGAAACGAGAGAGAAAGATTCTATATCATACTCACCTCTGGCAGAAGACTAATTTCCGCTAAGGTACCCTCGACTAGGTAATGCGCTGGGCTGTCCCACCACATTTTACAGCTTCGTGCAATGCCGCGGATGTGCTTGAAGACAAAGTCCCTGAAGCGTTCTGCCCGTTGAGAGCAGTATGTCGAAGGGACGAACCGTGCAGGGTTGGATGTCAACTCAAGCGTCAGTCAACACTGAAACAGGAGCTATGGATGACAGCAATCAGCTTCTGATCGTTGGACTCACCCACGTTGAAGAAATGCAGATACGCTATGATCTGACGTGCAATCATGAAAGAGACCAAAGCTGACGTTGTGGGGCGAAGTTGATCAAGAAGCAGCCGAACTCGTCTCTTTTCGTGATAACGAATTCATGAGTGCGTCATCTGGAGATCGTTCAGACACTTTATACGTGAAAGTTAAGTCAGATATAGTAGGCCGTGCAGAAAAAACTCACCTCCAAGACTTCGCTCTGCTTGACAAGCACCGCTTCCTCTCGGAGCGAGGCTGAAATGGAGAGGAGTATTCGAGACTCTACATAGAATGGGCGGCTTGAGAGCCAGTCGACTTGCACGACAACAGAAGCGAGACAGGATCATGATGCGATCAGTCTTTCCGCTCGACTGCAGATGACCTGGATGAGGCCGAGTAGACTCACGGTAGCTTTCCGGTGCATCTTCCGTGCGATTGTACTCTAGGAAAGAACCATAGAGACTGAGTCGAGCGGAACGATGATCCGCAGACGTCGTACTGAGTTCGGATCCAGCAAAACTGGTATCGGCCGAGGTACCAAGACCTTTTTCCCTTTCCGAGCGAAGCCGGTCCAAAACACCAGCAACCCGCTCAGCAGCCCTTTCGGAACTCGCAGCCAGATCGGTAATGTCTCGTCTTAAGCCTTTGATCTCGTCCACCAACAACCGTGGGTGAATGTTCATGGGCTGAAGCGGCCAAGATTCTTGAAGTGAGAAACTCTCCATTGTTGACACGGTATCGACGTCGACGAAGTTCGCGAAATGGAGATGGGGTGGGTTCGATAGTCCAAGAAGATAAGAAAATGTTTCATCGACTTAAGTACAATGGATCTTGTGCAGACAGGCAACGGAACATCTGTGGCTAGCAGTGAAGTTCATGCTTCATTCTGTGAGCTGAGCTGGCTGTGACAAAAGGACTCGGGTTTCCGCATTCACACATCCCAAAGGTTGCTTAAAAAGTGCGCTTCTGTGTCCAACGCCCGCATGAGCTCTTGGCGTTCGGAGATTGATGTTAAGCAGAGGCACAGATATTGATTTTCGATTCCACCAAGCATGGTGAACAGTGAGATAAAGTGGGCCATTCGACACGCCGAGCTTTGTTCTTTTGTGCCGTCAAGGAGCCATTTCATATCGTCACTTTGCGTCGCGTCGGATAGTGACATTACGTTGTCACAGTGGAGCTGGGCTGGTCCACTCACCATCTCCTTCATGCTACCCTTTTCCCACTTTGCCTCAAATTGGCTCCTGTCTGACTTACGAAGCACGAGACTGAGACCTCTCGTTCATAATTGGCAAAATTTCGACCAGGAAGTGCCACAAGAGCCGAGTGCCTGATTGTGTTGAGAGAGGGAATATAAGCGACGTTATTTTCAACTCAAGAGGCTCCCGCGTTTGTCACCACCCTTTCGAAAGTCACCTTCGTCTACTTCGGATCACCCACAACATGCAAGTCACTCTGATCGCTTCTATTCTGCTCGCCTCCGTTGTTGCCGTACAAGTCAGCGGTCGGGCCAATCCGTGCAGTATGAAGTACGGAGGGGGTCGTGATAACTTCGAGCTCGTCCTAGACTACCCCAAAGACCCGGAGTGGGACTGGACAGACTGCTGTCTCACTTTCGGATCGAACTTCCACTACGACAATGCCACAGTCGGGACAGTGTACAAAGGGTAAGCTTCACACGAAGATGGGAGGGCTGAAGAGCATTGTGAGCTGACAAAACTTTTGTTCTCTCAAACAATGCAGTTCGTGCGCGCACGATCCTATGATCACGTCCGACATGCCAGATGTGTGCGAGAAACTCACGACGATGAAGCGCTTCGTTCCCGGCCTGCCTGAACTCACCGGCGAATCCCTTTGAGTTGTTCTTCCTCGCAGCCCAGTCACACATACACCCGTGTGACAAAGATTTCTATCTATCAATTGCTATACGCCTTTCATTGCTGTCCCCGCAATCACAAACTTTCGCCCATTTGGTGAAGCATGAGTGTCGCTCGTGAGCGGCGCAGCTCAACAGCCTGAGGATCGGTTCCTGCTGGTAGACCGGCGGCTTCAGCCGCCTCTTCCTTCTTCTCGGTTTCGAGCGCGAGATTACCAAAGGAGACCGACTTCGCAGCGGGTGCCTCGGTGGTTGTGTCCGTCTTATCGTTTGTGTCCGCGCCGTTTGTGGCGTTATCAGTGACTTCTGGTTGCGTCGGGGCAATCACAATCGCAGGTGCGTTGATTGCTTCCCTGAGTGACTCGATCAATCGCTGACGAGCGCCTCCCATGACACTGGTGAGGTAAGCAGTCACGACAGGAACAAAATCCTCAGGTACAAAGTTCTCGCCCTCTTCGGCTTCGTCATTGTCCTCGGATGTGCCTTCAGCTGCGTTGTTGGACTTGCTCCGAGCAAGAGCTGCGTCGTAGTTGGATGGTGGGACTGAGAGTGCGTTGCGCAGCAGCCAATTCTGCTTGGCCTTGTTGAACTTCCACTGCGACTTGTCCTTGACATAGATCTGAGCGTACTGGATCGCTTGCTTAGCCTGTTCGCTGAGACGCAAATCAGTGTTGGGATCCGGACCAACTTGCTCCGGTGAGAGGTTGAGCGGCTTTGAAGGTGTTGAAGTCGTAGTGCTTGCTACATTACTAGCTGCTGGAGCAACAGCTGCTGGAGCCTCTTCGCCAGCCTTTTTCTTGTTTCGTTTGCGCTTCCTCTTTCGCTTTCCATTGCCGTCCTCGTCTTTGTCATCGTCGTCCGAATCGCTCTCGGGTGCCGGAGAAGACTCCTTTAGTTTCTTCGACTCCTCCTTGACAGCGGATTTGACCGGAGCAGGTTGTGGTGCAGGCTCTTCATCGTCGCTGTCGTCGCTGCTACTGCTGCTACTGCTGTCTTCGAGTTCGGTGGTTCGTTTCTTGTTCCTGGTCCTCTTCCTCGGGCGCTTGGCCTTCTTGTCCTTCGAAGCCTGTGCCGATGGCCCAGGCTGGCTGGTAACGGCACCGGCATACATGATTGCAATCTTCCTGTGGTTGAGTCTCCGTCTCTGTTCGGGAAACCAAGAGGGCAAAGACGAGGTTTGAGAAGAAGCTTTGCTGGTTGAAGATTCTTCACCACTGTTTTGTGTCTCTTGATGCAGGGTCGGTTATTCGAAGAAGAAAACAAAAACCCAAAAAATCTCCACCAAAAATGCAGCGACCAAAATTCTTGCAGAAAGACACCGAGTTCCGAACAAAAGCGCATCTGTGGAGCATTTCGGACCAACAGGATCAGCATCATGCTCAAACCTACTCACCATCTCAGATCAAAGCACACACGCAAGCTGGCTACCATGGGCAATTTGGCCGGAGTTGCTGCCATCCTAGCGGTAGTCGCCCGCCCGTCATTGGTGGTACCGCACGTTCAGGTACCCGACATCAGGCACCTTGACTGGGAAGCACTCCACGCCAACGGAGTTCGGTTCCTCGTCTTTGACAAGGACAACTGCCTCACCGCACCGCACTCTGATCATCTGGAGCCAGCCATAGCTCATGCCTGGAAGCGCTGTCAGGAGGTCTTTGGACGTGAGAATATCCTCATCGTCAGCAACTCTAGTGGATCCTCCGATGACCCTTCGGGACTTGGCGCTGAATCGCTCAGCCGCTCTCTCAACGTTCCGGTATTGTGCCACAAGCAGAAGAAGCCTGCGCGGGGATGCGCAGCCGAGGCACTCGAATACTTTGTCGCGCTCTCATATGACCGTGATGCGACAATAGCACAGGCATCACGTATGTCACCTGGAACGGGAGCGATCGAAGCTGGACCAAGCAGACAAACCAAGAAGTATCTGCGGGAGAGGCGCAAAGTAATCGAACGCCAGGTACCCGCAGATCAGGATGGGCATGGGAGTGTTCTGCTTCTGGGTGACCGCACCATGACAGATGTTGTCCTGGCGCACCGTATGCAAGACGAACTCAGCCGCAGGAGTAAGAAGCTCGGGCTCAACGAAGCTTCGACATCGGTACTAGCAACAATACCGCCACCACAATGCATCTCGGTCCTCACAACGGGCATCTGGTCCTACGAAGGCCGTCTCAATGCATTGATGCGCAAGCTTGAAACTCACGTCACCTCGTTCCTCATCTCCAAAGGCGTCCGCCCCGGTCAACTAGGCTTGCTGTCTTTCCGCCGCGCATCTCCAATACCCCTTGTAGACTGGCAGAAGATCGCATCGGCACCGGTCGATGACTCCCAAGCGATTGTTCAGCGTGTAGCTGATCCGGATGCGGCTCAGTTCGCATACACTGGCGACCTCGTCCCTGCAGCTTCGCCAATCGAACCAACATTAGGCGCAATCCTCATCGCATCCATTGTACGACCATTACCACCGCGCATCGCCTCTGTCGTCACGTCGCTGCTGACCAGCAGACCCCTCGTATGGCTGACAAGCAACCTGCGCGATGGATGGAACGTCATGATCAAAGGACTCGAGTTTGGCGTATGCGAAGCCGGCATCCAGCCCCAGCATCGTAGTCGCACGATCACATACAACTCTGAGTCATCGTCACCAAGGACAGGCCAAAGTGACGCTATCGCACCATATGACATTGACGAAGTCGCGCCGAAGAGCAAATCTGATGCAAAGAAAGAAGCCGTCTCCGCCTCTCTTGCCGACTACCTCGAGTCTCGCATCCCGCACCTCCCGGCTGTGGGCGGGGCAGCACAGCAGCTTCGCAACCGACTCTCCTCCACTACCACCACCCCGTTCTCCGCCCCAGCCTTCCTCGCCCGCCTCTCACCGCCGAAACCAGCTCAGCAGCGCACGTTCTCCACCACCCCACTCCGCCTCTCCTCCTCCTCTCCTAACCCACAGCAGGGATTCCAAGGCCGCCCACACGTGCCTACACGCAACTGGATCGCGGCGTTCTCGGCACTCGTCATCGTCCCCGCCAGCTACTACGCCGGCATGAGGCTGCACGACTTAAAAGACCAGAAAGCTATCGACCCCTCCGCGCCGCTCCCACCCACACCTGCGTCCCCTTCGCCAGAACTTCACCATCATCGCGATACGGAACCGAGCGAGCTGGGGCAGCAAGATCCAAAGGTGCAGCAGGCGCTGTTAAAGGCACACCAGGAGAGGAAGAGGGAGCTCGAGCTGAACCTGTTCCACCTTGTCCGCGAACGCGAGGATGTGCTCGATAAGCTCGAACGCGTTCACCAGCGTCGTCTCCACAGTTCTGCCTCCTAGACAACTCATTATTGGAGATTCACACTTCCTAGCATACTCTGTTGAGCAATAAACTCTTTGCATTGACTATAATTGGTGATACATTGAGCGAATGTTACAAGACGATCTCCTCGATCGTCTCCTTATTTGTCCCCAACTTCGGCAGCCTTACGTAGATATCTGTCGAATGACCATCTAAACTCCTAAAACTCAGACTACCACCGAAAAAGTCGCAGTACACTTTCGCCATTGGCAGCCCCAGCCCTGTCTCCACCTGAACTGTATGCAATGCTGCTGGGCCTGTCCCCTCCATCGCTTGAATCGGGGCTGCTGCTGGTTTCTTCGAAGAGGGTACTTGCTCTTTCACAGTGCCTTTGAACTTGCCGATGGACTTCAGCGCGTCGAATCTATCCCTGGTGCCTAGGCCGGCGGAGTTGAGGTGGGCTTCCGCACCGCCGAGGGAGCCGGGGAGGCCGTAGAATGCGCCGTCGGTTTCTGACCCGATGTTATCGCCCTGCATGCGTGCTGCTGCCTCTTCAATCTCCAGCCTCTTGCGCACGTTGCTGAACGAGCAAAGAGCGTCGATGAGCGGGTCCGAGTACGCGCCTTCGGCAGGGTTGGTGGAGGTGCTCGTGCCGACAGTGCCGAACTCGTTGGGCGCGACCGTGCCGCCAACGCCGCCGGCAGAACCAACGCCACCACGCGCAGCCCACATGCGGCTGGAGGGCAGAGACGACTCGGCCCACGGCTCGGCGTAGAACGAAGCGGCGTCCGCGCGTGCCGACCTCGACATCCCATCGTTGACCAGCGCAGCGGGCATGGCAGGCTCGTCCAGCGCCCTCCCACGCGAACCTCGCGGTGGATAGCCTCCAATATGGCCAGTGTCAGGGAACGGGATCGGATACTGGTGCTCACCCGTCGCCGCCACATCGCCTTCACCACCACCGCTGCTGTTACTCGGCTGTGTGCTGGCGAAACTCGTCGCGGGCGGAGGCACAAACTTATGCGCACTCGCCAACGTCGGCGACGAGAGCTGGTTGATCAAATCCGGCAACCCTCCTCCACAGTCGGAAATGCGGATAATCAAGTCCTCCTCCGGCGGCCCCTCGACGATCGTCACCCTGACCACTCCGGGATCCTCCTCCGCTGCGTGCTTCCTGATGGTTGCGCGGATGGCGTTCTTGAGCAGCTCGAACACGATGTACTCCAAATGCTCCGGGATATACGCAAACTTCGCCCTCAGATCTCCATCCACCTCAACCCTCGGAATGCGGTCTTGCGTCACGCCTTGCACATTCGCAAACATCTGCGTCAGCAGCTTGATGCCCTTATTCACCACGCTCGCTACACTCAGCCGCGTGTAGATGATGCCCACATGGTCGCCCACATCGTCATCGCCGAACTCGCCCTCTTCGCCCTCTTCCGGCCGCCTCACCGGCTCGTTGAAGAAGTGGAACGGATCATCGAGCGCCTCCGACAGCGCGATATGTTGCTCGGCCAACACCCGCCGCGAAATGCGCGACCGCAGCATCCTCTCTATAAACTTATCCAGCTGTTGGGGCTGAAGATGGTGCGAACTTTCCACAATGCCGATGGTGAGACTCGGGATGATGGTGAGATGGTCGTCGAGCAACTTGCGCAGAAGGTTGCACCACTTTTCGTTGTCGTCGATGCTCTTAATGTGCGGGTATCTTCTGAACGTCTCGAATGCATTCCAGTACTTTTGGTATACTTCTTCCAGATGCTGGTTCGTCATGACCACGAACGGCAGGGCTTGGAGGTCTCGGATTCGATGTGCGATTCGCACGGGCAGTTCTTGCCGAACGTAGTTGGCCGATTTTAGAATCTTCTCCCTGTCCCTGCCCAGAGTGCGTCCGAAGAAGATGAGTTGGCGCAGCGTCATGCGACTCGCCGGCTTTGCTGCCCACTGCTCGAGCACCTTGTTGAGGTAGAAATGCCGGCCAAGGTCCGCTTCGGAGTCCATGCCCAACCGCGCTGGTCCTGCACCGACACCGGGCGACGACGAGATCAGCCGAAGCCCAGGCGGAGGATGGACCGGCAGCTTCATCTCTCGACGTGCATTGGATTCGATCGTCGGCGGGAACAAACGTTCTTTGCCCTTATGAGAGGCGTTGGAAGAAGCAGTGAAGCGAGAATGCGGGGTAGCCGTGGCAGATGACGATGTTGCGTACGTTCGCACTCCATTGTGTGGTTTCGAAGTGGTGGGCGCAGACGTTGACGCCCGTAGGCGATACGCTCGCTTCATGTTGTCTGTGCAAAGCAATCTAGCCAGCGATGACCAGTGCTGGTGGATTGGAGATAGGAGGGGGGTTACAGATGATGGAAAGATGATGGAGAGGTAGGGATAATGGAAAGTGGAGTCAGACGCAGACCGAGCAGAGTCGGATTAAAGTTCTCCGCAAAGACCGATTTTTGACTGAGGCGCGTGCACTCAACACAGTTCGGGTGTCGGCTTTGCGCATGGTCAACCCTTCGGCTTTATAGTCACGTTTTGTGTTCACACCTATCGTCTAAGCCATGACCCGCACTCATTCACTCAATCACACACAAAGCCGCAGTCAGCATCGCCTTGTAAGGAACGGTTCCATGCACGCAACGTGGTTCATCATAGTATACAGCAAAGGAGCGGATAGAGTGAGAAGGCAGATTCCTCAACGACAGGCTGGGTATATTGGCCGAAGGCATGGGTCAAGCACGTTCGATAGGTTTATGCAGCAACTGCATGCTGGTAAGGTTGATCTTCAGCCTCACCCACGAGCTCCCAATTGCTGCTCCCCGATCGCGGCAGTGTTGCCGGTGGTTCTTCCTCATCTAACCCCGCTCCTGCGATCCTCAACCCATCTTTCCAGCCCCTCACCCTCGCTGCACTGTCGTTCCCGGCCAAGTCGTCTGCCGCGTTGACAATGTCATCGGACGACGATACGCTCCTGATTGACAAAATGCCCAGATCTCTCCCTGCGTCTCGCAGCCTCACCTTGCCTTGCGATGATGTTGCAGCCAGGTTCGCTAGGCATGCCTCGAGCGACATGGACGGCGCACGGCGTGCGCGCTTCGCCGGTTCGGGAGCTCTCGCCATCTGCCCAGTCTGCGGGTGGATCACAGTTGTAATGTCGGTATGAATGGAGCTTGTTGAGATGCAGGAAACGTCGCGTTGCGAGTGGGTGGATTGAGGTGCACCAGCGACAGGCCAGCGCGGGGGGCCCATCTCTCCCCACTTGCTCGCTCGACCAGGTGAGTCCGCCCCGCCGACGACTGCTGTACTGCGTGGCACCTTGGCAACGAGCGATGGACGTGGTCGGAAGCTCTCGCGCTGCGCCTTGACTGTTCGTGCCCCGAGACCGACTGACGCGGTGGTGACACTTCGTGCACCGTAGCTCGGCATGGAAGGCGCGGGAATGCCAAACGGCTTCGAGGCTATGTGGGAACCGGGACCGGGGATGCGTGAAGGACTGCTGGGTCCTGCGGCGTAAGAAGAGGCGCTACTGGCTGTTCGGTAGTTACCCCCCATAGATGAAGCTGGCCGCGACACGCTCGCAGAGCCGTATGCCGCTCTTGGTGCTGCCGAGGCAGGAACACGAGCTGATGTCATCCTCGACACTGTTGATGGTACCGCTGCCTGCCTGACGGAAGGTGTTCTGGTTGAGTGAGCCGCGACGGTCGCAGGTGCTGCCGCAATCCTTGGCTTCTTGATGGTACCTTGATGCGGAGTCATCGATCGCATCGGTGTAGCTGCAACACCTCGATTTGAGGTTGCGGAAGGAGCCAACGGACCACGTCGGACGCTTGCGGGTGCACTGACCGGTGGTGCTGGCGGCTGAGCGCCGGACGCCGTCCTTGTCCTCTTACGGTTGGCGTTCTCCTTGGCTCCCTCCACCTGCTCCATGAGCTCGTCAAGGTATCGTACGCCATTGATGGTGAATGGCTCGCCATGTTCCTCTTCCCACGCTGGGATGACTTTGAGCAGCTCTGCTTCTATCTTAGGCTTCTGAATCTTGACTCGCTTTCGCATCTTTTCTTCACGCAGCAAACGGCCCGGGTCGCCACGATTTGGTCGGAGTAGACGGGATCCATCCGAAGCGGATTCATCGAGCTGCCTCGCCTCCTCGAGTAGTTCCTTATACTTGCCAATGACCTTGAGCACGGGAGCCTTGACGCGAACCTGCTCGGTTAGGTGATCAATCATCTGCTCGTGAGACGCCAAGATCTCGTCGGTGGGTAGCGGCTCGTCGAGATGCGGGTCAGCGTCGGCCGAGACGTCGATGAAGTAAGGAGGGAAGAATGCCTGGCGCTCCTCTTCCGTGAGGAACATGGCGTCCCAGAGGGTAGCGATGCGCTCTCGTGTCTTGGTGATGAACAAGGACATGTGTTGTGCTTTAAGCTGCTTCATCTTGTCCAACTCGGCCTGGTATGCCTCGATGACCTCCATGGTGCTTCCGCGGTGATCCATGACGAAAGCATCCATCTCCTCCTCGGGGACATCGAACTTGGCCCACAGCTCGCTGAGTTCGTCGTACAGCTCTTGAATGAGAAGCTCGCGTCGCTGCTTCTCTGCTTCGAGCCATTGCAGCTTCTTGGCTGCTCTGGCAAGGTTGGCTTCTGATGGCTCGAGGGTGTGCGAAGGGGAGGATGGGACAGCTGCGGTCTTGCTTGCTGAAGAAAGCTGCATGGCCAGATCACCGCTGTGTCTTGCCGGGAGGCCACCGAGGGAAGCCCTTGTAGGGGTCTCGGAAAGGATCTCGTCGATGGCTTGGGTGTTGTGGGACGAACCGGCGTCGCGACGCTCTGGTTGTTCTGTGCTGACGAACTCGCCAACGAACTTGCCTGTCGCATCATCATGGATGGGTTCGAGCTGGAGATGGGCGAGGATGGCACGGTCGAAGCTTCTCGATCCTTCGCCGCAGTCGACGTCATCTCCCACGCGGTTGGATTCAAAGACTTGATCATCGGTGGCTGCGGCTGGCTGTGCAGGTTCAAGATTGAGTTCGGACCAGAGTTGGACGATCTCGAGCAAGCTGGTCTGAAGCTTTTCTGACCTTGCATTGACTTCTTTGGAGCAACGGATGATTTCTGCCTCGAATGATGCGATGCGTGGTTGCGAGACGTCACGGAAGATGGTGGCAGAAGTGGCATCGATTGTGACGGAGTCCTGCGAGCTGTCTTCTGGCACTTTGACAAAGGTGCCAAGAAGTGGGACGTATGTTTGAAGCTTGGCGGCAAGTCGGTCAAGTTGGGCTTCTTTGGAGGTGTAGGAAGCTTTCAAGCGTGTTTGCTCGATCTGAAGTTGAGACAGACGTTGCAGTAGTGGTTGCGATTCGGTCGTTGCTGATTCTAATGCTGGCGTGGACGGTGAGGCTGCCGAGACCATGCGTTTGCCAATGGCATTCTGTAAGGATGGATTGGTGGAGTGAGGCTTCTCGCCAAGCGCTCTTTTGATGTGAGAGTTTTCGGCTTCGATGCGAGCGCATTCTGTGCTCAGGTCCTGTGCTTCTTTCTGAACCTTGCTGATCTGGTCGTCTACGGCTGTTTTCAAGGCTTGATGAAGTGCATCAAGTGCGCCTTGAAGCGCCTCAGGTGGATGTCCAATCTGGGCGTGCAAGCCTACGAGCTTGTTTGTCGAGTCGGAGAGCAGCGTTGCTAGAGCTGCTGCGTCCATGATGATATTGTTCGGATGCTGCCTGCACCCTAGGTATAATGTTGCGCAGTCGAGATGGATAACCTTTTTTTTTTTGCTGGATATGGATGGATGCCGACTATGTGAAGGGATGGGACCAGGTGAAAATGCTGGGAGATGGTGACGAAAGATGATGATGCAAGATGAAGATAGAGTAACGTACATGGTGGCAGTGGAGGCAAGCACCTGCCATCCGGCTGAGCAATATCATCAACTTCCACTTGCGCCATCATAGGCGAGCGCTAAGTCACTCGCTCAGTCTGTGCAGCCAAGCAACACTTTGTTCAGCGCAGTGTGACACTCCGAGACGCACGTTGGGCCTGAATTTCATTTTTATTTCTTTTTCGACTTCTGGTAAGAGAGGAGGCACACGAACGCGTTGAGCTGAATCGGTCACGTGCAGACTGTGACCTTCATTTTTGGCGGGTTCAGCAAAGAGAGGTGAGCGCGTGTCGAGGCAGCGGCTGCGAGAAATGCAGCCGCTTCGGTGATGCTTTTATGCTTTGTGCGTTGTGAGTTCTGTGCGTTGCTGGGACCTCGTTTTGTGGACTGTTGGTTACAACTGCTCACCGCACTCGGCTCGGCTTTGCTCTTTACACTTCGCGCGGAAGCTGTCAAACACGAAAGCTTGTTGCAGCTCCGATGATCCTCGTTCCTTGCCCACTTGCTCACTCGCTCCTTCGCTCCTTCGCGCTTCTCGACGCCATTCTTTCTTCATCACGTTGCACTCTCTCTACTGCATCCATCTATACCAACACGGTCACTCTGGCTACATAGTGGCAATCCACGTACGAATCATCTGGTCACATCTAAGCCTTTGTATACCCGGCCACTTCTATTCTCTAATCTCAGCGTGAATGACCACGCTCACGTCTCTTCAAGTCTCGATACTAGCGCCGCCTCTCATGACCTTGCCATAGCGCACTCTACATGACTCTTTTAGCTCATACAACACCACACCTCACAGAACTTACATCATGGACACAGATCAATTACAGTCCTTCGTCTCGGCATCAGCAGGCGCCGAAGAGCAGACCCAGGTCACGGCTTCTTCCTCTCGTCCAACGTCGGCGACTAGCACAGCTACAGAACGTCCCCAAGTGTCGCTCCAGGACGGGTCATCATTTCCAAGAAAACCACCGTCCGTCGACTCCAACTTCTCCAGCGTGCAAGGAAAGACTGCAGGAACACCACCAAATCAGGAGACAGATATCGAGATAGACGAAACCGTCAGCACCATATGGGATGATTCTGTCACAGACCAGACACCTCCAGCCACTGCTCCACTCGCACAACGGGATGCCACCGCTTCTCAGCAACCCTCAACGGCTGCGCCTAGCCGGCCAGACTGGATGACCGACGATCTGGACGAGTCTTGGCCGGAAGAAGAGCAAGCCGGGCCATCTACCCCAACACCCGCGAATCCTGTTGCGACCGACATTGTGGAGCCTGCAGCTTCGTCAAGTGCCGAGGTGTCAAAGCGACCTAATTCACCCGCACGCCCAATATCCAGTCAGCTTCTTTTTGCAACGCCATCTGTTTCTTCTCGACCTCCAATTCTTGCAGCTGTCACCAACGCGCTGCCAGACCCTGCTTTCTCCGCAGCTCGTCACCAAGCCCGTCGCGCTTTGCTCAAGGGTCGATCTTCCACAGCAGGCGCTCCTACACCACGAGCTGTCGGCCTAACTACTGCACTCACTGCTGGACCGACCACACCGTCATTACGCCTGCCAAGCCATCAGAATCGTCATCACCGCGTCCGGATCGAAGACAAAGAGAACGATGGAGGGGATAGCACCATCTGGTCCGAGTCGGAATCCGATTCCGAGTCCGACGCCGGCTCTGCACCCGACGACTTTGCCAGCGCTCGTGGCTCTTTGGCCGAGAATTCGCGCATCACAAATATGCAGACCGCCCAACAGTCAAGAACAGAACCACAACCGCAAGCGCGCTCACCTTCGGGAGTTTCCGATGCTTCAGGCGCAAAGGGCACGTTCATCCACAAGGCAGATGCCGACTCTTTGCCCCCCATTCTCCGTCCAGTCTGGCAGAGTCCCGCAAAAGGTCAGAAGAAGAACATGACTGTGCTTGGTGGCGACATGTTCACTCCTATGCGCTTGCAGACCATGTTCAAGACACCAACGCCTCCGGAGAAGCCGGTTCAGAACATCATGTCAGCTCTAGCAGCTCAAGTCACTCCCTTCACGGTGCCGGATGCTCCGATCGGCGAAGGCTCTGAAGCAGCGCCAGAGGTGGTGAACGACACGGCGAAGCAGTCAGATCCAACCAGGACAGAAGCTCAGGCAACGCCATCCGCCGACGAGGTACCACCGCAAGCTACTGCTTCACCTCGTCCAATGAGTGTCGCATTACCCAGCACACCATTTACGTTCCATAGCCCACATGCTCCGTTACAAACCACCCTCCAAGTCAACCGAGCACTGGTGCCCTCACAGTCGCTGCACAACATGCAAAGTTTGCACCCGCAAAGCCTGCACGCTAACGTGCTGGCTCGACCGGCCTCGGCTGCCGCAGATCCTGGGCTTCAATCGCCGGCCATTCCAGCTAGTGCGAGCAATTTGCTCTCCGGTCCTCCCACGCCTCACACGCCGATGCGCCTGTTCAAGTTCAACTACGATGATGCCGTGACCCGAGCCAAACTGGAGCAGATGGTCAACTCCAGGACCCCTGCGCCAGCACAGCAGGCACCAACGGCGGGCGATGTCGAGCGCGAAAGGAAACGTCTCCGCCTGGACGTCAAGCCACGCAAGGTCCTCACCGGCGATCTGATGGAAATGCCCACCCTCGGCGCAGCAGCTTCATCACAATCAAAGCTCGAAACGCTACAAAGGTCGACGCAACAACCAGTGGTCGACTATGTCAAGGAGTCGACCGATTTCATGAGCGCGCTTCAAGACGCCGTCAGAGTCCGGTCAGCGGGAGGTGACACGTCTCCGGAATGGGCGACTGAAGAGGAGGAAACATCCGGCAGCGGTGCACAGAATCGTGATCAGGTTTCTTTCCATCAAGGCAAGGCAGATATGTCTGGTGTCTCGGCATTGTCACCAGCACGGCAACGGCGAGGTGCCGGAAACAGTCCCCGGCATAGACCGTCGCAGCCGCGACCTGCTCGTGAGGACGTGATTCCATCAGCAGTCGAGCACGGAAGCCCACAACGACTCTCTTCGCGAAGACTACCACCAGACTCATCCTTCATCACAGAGTCGAGCTCCCACGATATTCCGATGTCTTCGACACTCAAGTCGCGTGCATCCTTGTCTCGACGTATTGCAGCCCAGGTTCAAGCAGGAGAGTCTCCGCGCAAGCTGCTGAGGCGTATCAGTGCAGCTGCTATCGCGGAGGATGAGGTGGCACGGGAATTTGCCGGGCAGGAGGAGCAGACAGGGAAAGCTTGGGGGCCTGTGAAGCCGACAGACGAGGCCATCGCTCACCGAGAACAGCAAATTAGACAGCTTGAGGAGCGCATTGCAAGACGACGTCAGTTGTATACTCCGGCAAAGGCTCGAGCTGAAACGGCGGCTGCGGCTGAGCCTCAAACTGTTCAGAGACCCCAACTGATCACCTTGCATGAGCCGACACTCGATGTCATTTCCAAGCAGCGCCGACAGGAGGCGAGCGATGCCTCTGATGCCGAATCTGACATAGATAGCTTCGACATGCAAGGCCAACAAGGTGGAAACACGCGCCGATTTCAGGACGGTATTGTGCTCTATGACTCGGAGCGAATCCCGGACCTGCCTCAGCCAGACCCTTCAAGACGTCTACGCAACATTGCTTCTGCAGTCGAGCTGCGCAACCGCGAGGCCGATCTTGCTTCGCTTGCCCGCGCGGCTTCCTTGCTGGCACTACCGACTCAGCCAAATGCGGCGGGAGAGGGGATGGACGCGCCAGTGAAGCGAGGCGACCGCACGGCATCTTCAAACACGCTGGTGGATCCAAGCGTTGCACGTACAGTCTCGGGAGACGTCGCTGCGCAGCTCACTCTTTCCGATCTTGGCGGCAAAGGCGCCACCATCACACGTACAGGCAGTCTGTTCAACATCAGCCAGATTCCGGAACAGGAGGTCGAGAGCCTTGGTCGCGGCAGACTGGTGTACAACAAGGAATTGCATCGCTGGGAAAAGATGCCAAGGTCACGATCGTCTCAAGAAGACCTGCGCTCGGCTGCGGGATCTCGCAATGAAGGGGTCGAGGCTGGCAATTTCGTGCCTACCAGCAAAACGCCGATTCCCGCGATCCCAGAGGCATCTGCAGAGCTATCGCACAGCCAGGACGTCTTCTCCGAGTCGCCCGAAGAGCAGCAGATCCGAGCACAAGCAGGCGTCCGCAGCAACTCCTTCCAGCAACGCCTTGAGAACTTGTCGTCCAGCAATCTCAGCGCTGCTGATGGTCGAGCAAGCGACTCTAGCGACCCTTTTAGAGACTTTGAGAGCTTCGGCCAGAGCTCACATGCCCCCGCATCCGCTTCCGAGATGGCCGATGAGGATGATGAGTCCACACCAAGACCAGTCAAGTCTCAAATGTTTGTTTCATCTCGCCAACAGTACGGGGCGAATCCGGCGACGGCAGAGGCAGGCTTGGTCCAGGGGCAATCGTCACAGCGTAACGGATCATCGAGGGCGCTTCCGGCGCCAGTAGCTGGCGGCGCACAACAGAGATCTACCGGCCCGAGTGCGCTTGCACCACGGGCAATGCCAGTCAACACAGTGCCCAGGTCCAGCTCCTCGCTCCGCAACGTCGTCACCTACAGCCCTGACTCGACAGTCAGCAGTCAGCAGGCAACCGCCGAACAGCACGCACCAGAAGTTCATGACCAATTCGCAGAGCAGCTAGCTGAATCACCGCCGCGCAACAACCTCAGAGTCGACACTCAAGCTGGAACCAATATGCGAGCTCGGGAAATTGCACGACTTCACGCGACCCCCGACCGTCGCCTCCCTAATCCAAATTTTGGTTCGGCAACTCCTCGTGCCTCGACCTCGTCGATATCAACGCCTAAGTCTATCCTCAAACAACCTGCTGCTTTCCGTGCGAACGGTGCCCCAATTATCGCTTCGGACAGTTCAGCTGGTGGAGGAACGCCTAATCGAACAATTAGCTTCGCGGACCCGCCTCTAACGTCGCGTGCGCGTAATTTGGGTTTGGCTCCATCGGCCCGCGGAAATGGTGCAACAGTGCGTGCTCGGACCACCTTGGACGCCGACGGAGACGACGATGACACAATTGTTGAAGACGGTCGTACGCAGGCTATATCTTCCGCGCTCAAGGTTCTGGCTGACCTGACTTTGGGAGACGACTCTGCTGTGGCTGGAGCAGGAGCTCTCACAACAAGCAAGATGCGTGACTTGGATGCGAACCGATCGCACTGGTCCTACCGCACTCTGCGAAGGCCGCGCAAAACAAGGCACGGGGGTGATGAAGATGGGGATGGCAGCTGGCTACGGGACGACGAGACGTACGATGAGCTGCATGGCTACCCGGATATGACGTTGCTGACGGACGCATCGTTCAACTTTGCCCATGACAAGATCCTAGAGGCTATCACGGATGTTGAACCATGGGAGCCTGGCTGGGATGAGCTGCCTGCCATCAACCTCAGCCACCGCCGTCTCGAGTCGTGTGTACGACTGAAGGAGTTCCTGCCGGCACTGGAAGAGGTCGACCTTCGTGACAACCAGCTATCCTACTTGACTGGCATTCCAGCTTCGGTGCGCATACTCAACGTCGGTCAGAATCGCCTCACTTCCATGGCCTCGTTCGGACACCTGTTGCATCTTGAGGAGCTCGACATTAGCGGCAATCAGATCGACTCGCTCTCGCACTTCAGCTGTCTCAAGCATCTGCACACGCTCAAGGCAGACGACAATCGAATCACTTCGCTCGAGGGTATCGACAAGATCCGTAGCCTGGTCAATGTCAGTTTGTCGAACAACAAGCTTAGGGGCATCAATCTTGCTACCACAGAGTGGGCCGGTCTCGAGACCCTTGATCTCTCGCACAATCAGCTCATTTCGGTGCGTGGTCTTGCGTTGATGCGTCGCCTCAAATGGCTCAACTTGGATCACAATGAGCTCAACATGGTGGATCTATCGCCGATCATGCCTCGATTGCGCGTCTTGCGCGTGAGCGGCAACGTCCATCTGCAATCACTCGATGTCGCTCCCGCGAAGAGGCTCCGCACTCTTTACGCCGACTATTGCGATCTTGACCTCATCGACAACCTGGATCAGCTCGAGCATCTCGACAATCTCAGTATGCGACAGCAGGCAGAGGCGGCGATCGTGTGGCCTGCCAACCAGCTGCGTGATGTTCGTCGGCTCTTCCTGTCCGGCAATGCTTTCCCTCAGGGAATCTCGACTACTGTTGCCATTGCGGACGTACGAAAGCCGACCGTGCCGGCGCTGGGAGCCCAGCCTGCGTTGACGCAGCCACTGCGCTTCCTCAACCTCGTCTATCTCGAGCTATCCGCATGTCAGCTCATGCACCTGCCCGAGGATCTGGCAGAGATGGCGCCCAATCTGCGCTCACTCAACCTTGACCACAATCTCATCTCAACTCTCCCGAGCCTTGCCGGAATGCAGAGGCTGAAGCGACTCAGCGTCGTCGGGTGTCGAATCAAGAAGAGCAAATCGCTCATCACGGCAGTCCGTGGGCTGCCCGAGCTGCAAGTGGTCGACTCGCGAACCAACCCCTGTACGCTTGGCCTGTACGCTCCACTGATCGCGCCTTCTGCCACCCCAACCCACCGAAATGGAAGCTTGGAGGGCGAGGATGGAGGCGCCGAAGTCGACCCACTCGACGCGCCCTGGCTGCCGCCTGTTCCTAACGCGCAAATCGTTCAGCCCGACCTCGTCGCTAAACAGTCACGCCGAGACGCTCAAGCTCAACGCGAAGAGCTCGAGCTGCTCGAAAAGTCGCATTTCCATCGACGCCGCCCTCCGCTCGCAGACTATGCCGTCGACCCCAACACCACGATCGCGAAGGATGCGATCGAGAAGGAGATGGTCAAGGGCGCGAGCTACTCGAGCTTATTCCAAGCGGCAGATGCGAGGTTCGTCAAGACACTGCCAAAGCAATTTTACGAGAGGAGGGTGCTGCATAGAGGACTGCTGGCTATGGCTTGTGCGAAACTCGACTGGGTCGATGGATTGGCGGTAGGAGAGGAGGAGGTGGAAGAGGCGGACGAGTTGGTGCAGAGTCATAGGTTCGATCGCGCTCCCACCACGGCTGCCTGAGGGAAGTCTCGTTGGGTGCTGTGCTTTTTGTACTTCTATATGCTGCAGTATCCTATCATAAACTGTAATGCTCTATGATTACATGCGATGAAGGTCGATGCAATGTTGTCGCTATCGCAAGCGCCGGCATTGATTGATGTGTAATTCTACCACCAGAAATGGATTGGAGGATTAATCGACCCGCGGGATTCGGTGAGGCGTTCCGAGGGAATCTTAAATCCGTTTCTCCACCTTTGCGTGAAATTTTGATTTGGCCGGTGAATGACCGCCGCGGGTGGAAGCCATGCTATCTTTCATGCTATAGGTTCCTCACTTATCACCATCACAAACGACGTCCTCGCCACTACCTCTCTGCTTGTACTCAGCTCACCCGCAAGGCAGATCTACCAAATTGCTGCGCACATCTCTCGCTAAGAACCGCCAGCTTTTACTGAGCTCTCTTTTGCAACGTCAAGCAGTACAAATACCACGAGTTGCCCGCACCCTTGCCACCACCACTTTCACCAATAGCTTCAAGCGCAAGAGTGCTCTAACTTCATACAGCCTCTCATCTCGCCAGCAGCGCTACTTTTCATACAACATGGGCGGAGCTGATCCCTGGGACTGCCTGTACCACGGCATGCTTCCCTTCCACAAATCATTCCGACACACCATCTCTCAGATCTCAACTCTCCTCCCATTGACATCCCCCACCTCCTCCAAAAACAAGATCCAATCGCTCGGGAACCTGCTCTACCTCGCCAACAACCTCTGTCACCACCTTGAGACGCACCACACGATCGAGGAGCGCTTTATCTTCCCGATCCTCGCCAAGAAGCTGCCCCAATTCGGCCACTCGAGCCAACACACCAACGAACACGCACAAATGCACAAGTGCATCGACAACCTCGAATCTTACGTCGTCGAGGTCAGCAATAACCTGAGGGGTGGGAAGGTGAAGAGTGTAGAGGAGTTCGGAGAGGTGTACGATTATGCCAAGATGGAGAAGCTTGTGGGCGAGTTGAAGCAGACGTTGCTGCCGCATTTGGAGGCAGAGGAGGCGAGTTTAAGAGCGCCAGTCGTCAAGGCGGCGGGTTTCGAGTTGAGCCAGATTAGGAACCTCATTCGCTAAATCACAACATGTACAGTATGACAGGAATAGATAGATTTGGATAGCATTGTTCGATTGCATGTGTGGGTATATTGCGGTAATGTTCATAGGGTGCGAACGCTTCGAGGACCTGCCTGACCATCGTCGTCTTCGTTCACGTCCAGCTCTCCCGCCCATTCTGAAGCTTCCGCGCCGGCTGATGCCTCGAGCCTGCGCTTGTACTCGCGCATGTACGTCGGAAACTTATCAAAGACCGCAAATAGCCCGCTCTTTTTGGCGAAGACAACCTTTGTCAAAGCAATGCCGATCTCCTCGGGCACCACGGTCCACTGCCTCTCTCCGTCAAGCGGCTGGAGGAAGCCGTTGAACAGCAGATCGTCTTCATCATCGAATCCAATTTCCTGCGTGTAGTCCTCTTCGAGCGCGGGTTGAATCCAGGTAGGGGGGATTACGAGGTGGTCGGCGACGATGGATTTGGCAACTTCGAGCCGTCGCGGGCGTGGGGCTGCTTGAATAGCCGACACGACTGCTGCCTTCGCGACGACTTCCAGCGCCCTGACGCTCTGTGTGCTCGCAAGATCGTGTGATTCAAGTGAGGCGGCGTAGGAGGCGAGTTCGTGGGCGAGAGCGAGGAGGACGCGCCACATCTGGCCGCGCGCGGCGAGGAAGAGCGTATGCGCTTCGATCGCTGTGCGATACAGGCCGTATTGAAGCGCAAGGTCGCCCGCTGTCAGAGCAAGCCCGTGCGTGACAGTCCAGTTCTGTATCGAGACTTTTTCGAGATCTAAACGAGGAAGATCCGAGGAGGAGGTGGGGGATGGGGAGATGACCATGCCGGAGTAGCCGGAGCGGGCGTCTCCGGCGCCGACGCGCACTTCGCGCATGGCAAAGGCGAGGAACCCCTTTGCAAGCGTCTGGAAGCTAACTTTCTTAAGCTTGTAGCCGTGAGAGGCGTCAGGGGTCCAGGTGGGGATCGTATGCGTAGAGGTGGTGCGGAGGAGGGTTAGGAGCGAGCGAATGCCGCCGTCGATGATATCCTTGACGACACCCCAGTTCTTGCTCATCTCCCTCTCCTGTTTCGACCGACGCAGTGCAAGCTGCGAGCTATCTAGCTCCTCGAGTTTACGATCAGTGTCGTCGAAATCGAACGGAATGCCCATCGAAACGGCGAAAGACGTGGCGTATGAAAGGCATAGCTCGAAGTGGCCTTGGGTGTACAGGTAGTTGACTGTCCATTCCTGGTCGACAGATCCTTTCGATTTCTTCTTCCTCTCCGCAAGCAGTTGTGTTGGACTTGGAACTGCATATGTCGCAGGATCGAAGGGTGCAGTAGGGTCCGAAGAGTTGGAGGGAGAGGTGATGAACCAGGTAGGATAGTCGATCTTGGCCGTATACTCTGACTTGGCCTTCTCGAAGAGCGCCTTGAGTTTGGCAGCACACGGGTCTTCGCTGCCTCTTTCTTCAATGTCGAGCTCGTCAAGCAGACCGTCGAGGGCCGAAAGGTCGTGCTCCGTCATCTTCAGGGGTAAGACTCTGTAAAAAGGGAGTAGTCGGAAGGTATGACGAGCTTCGAGCTTGTTGGATTGGCTTCTTCTTGAATTCGGCATTCAAAAAAATCATCACCGATTTGTTTCAACTTCAACACAAGGCTCGCCGATTCAGATTCGAAGCGCCCTCCACAAAAACGTAAAGAGGATTGCGTGCATTCACCGATTGTCATGGCTGCGCGCAGCACAGTGCGCTGCGTCCCTGGCTTGTGCGGCACTGAGGCGGATTAGTCGACGCATGAAGCCGCGAGAGAGTCGCTACAGCCGAGCATCAGCTAAGGGTCCACTCTCCATCCTTCGGTTTCAGGCGTCATGCCAACGCTCAGCTCAGCCTCAGCTTGCCATCCTCAACACCACCGCCGACCTCTCAATCGCCATCTCCATTACTCGACGACATCTGTTCTTCGACTATACCATTGTCGAAATGGCACGGCAACGGCAGAGTCGGGGTCCGGCCCCTCGGCTCCTGACACCGATACTTTCCATACTTCTGGCCTGCATGGTTCTCTTCACAACAGCATCCGCATCGACCAATGTCCGAGGCATGGCGCCATCATTAGAAAGACGATATCTTCAGACATATCGTTCCATCTTCAGCAATGTATCCGCTCTGCCTGGCGACCGTCCGCCAAATTGTCCTCCCTGCCCAGAACCAAGTTGCTTCAACTGCCAACTCCCAGCAAATGAGTGCTACCAATTCGGAGAATGTAACGAGTACGACGGTCTCTGCACCTGTCCAACTGGCTTCGGTGGACCTGACTGTCTCTTGCCCCTCTGTGGATCACCCGCTGACGGCAGCAAGCGTTTCCCAAAGGGCGAGCCTGGCGACGACAAGTCCTGCGGCTGCTCGGAGGGCTGGGAAGGTCTCAACTGCAATGTCTGCAAGAACGATGCCGCTTGCTCCAACTTCATGCTCGGAGGCGACCGTCTCGGCGAAAATGGGACCTGCTATGATGGCGGCGCTACCATTCAGCAGAGCTTCCAAGAATGCGACGTAACCAACAAGAAAATCGTCGACATGCTTCCTGATCGCCCGCCCCAGGTCACTTTCAGCTGCGATAAAAGTGATGCCAGCTGCAACTTTCAGTTCTGGATCGGAGGAAGAGAATCTTTCTACTGCAGCCTCGAGGACTGCGACGAGTCGATCGAGCTTGGCCAAACATCCAACCGGACTTCTCATGACTGCAAGAAGGTGTCTTGCAAGTGTATCCCAGGTCGAATGCTCTGTGGAGAGTCTGGCAGCATCGACATCTCCGACTTCTTGACAGAGGAGATCAAGGGTCCAGGGAAGATGTCATGCAAGACCGACAGCGATGGCGTACGCAAGTGCCGTTTCGAGGAGCCTGGTATGAACGGTCTCATTTCCGATGTTTTTGGCGACGAAGCTATCTTCATCACTTGCATGTCCGGCGAGTGCATCCACTATAGCCAAGTGCCCGGCTATCAATCACCCGTCGCGCCGGAGAAGCCAATGACTTGGGTCATCATCAGCGCTGTCGCTGCTATCGTCATCGTCATTCTCGCCGTAAGTCTGCTCTGGATGCTTGGCAGACACTACAAGGAGGACGAGGTCAGCGGTGTCCGCCTTCCTGAGGAGGAGGCAAATCTGATGAAGGATCACATTCCAGCAGCATTGCATTGGGAGAACGTTGGCTACCGCATCGGGTCTAAGGCGCTTCTCGACGGTATCTCGGGATCTGTCAAGCCAGGCGAGGTCATGGCAATCGTCGGCGCCAGTGGTGCTGGTAAAACTACTTTCCTCGACATCCTTGCTCGACGCGAGAAACGCGGCACTACCTCGGGAACGGTTCTCATCAACGGTAGGAAGATGTCCAATCAGGAGTACAAGCGCGTCGTCGGCTTTGTCGACCAGGAAGACTTGCTTATGGAAACTCTTACGGTGTACGAGACCGTTCTCTATTCCGCCCTTCTACGCCTTCCCAGGGACATGTCGCTGGAAGCCAAGAAGTTCCGCACGCTCGAGACTATGCAGGAGTTGGGCATCCTTGGCATCAAGGACAGCCGCATTGGAGGCTCAGGCTTCACTGCGGGCGGAAGTAAGGAGGGCCGAGGGATCAGTGGTGGTGAGAAGCGCCGAGTCTCGATTGCGTGCGAGCTTGTGACCAGCCCGAACATTCTCTTCTGCGACGAACCCACTTCGGGTCTCGATGCGTACAATGCTTATAACGTGGTACAGTCGCTTGTAACCTTGGCCAAGACTTACAAGCGCACCGTCATCTTCTCCATTCATCAACCTCGCTCCAACATCGTCGCGCTCTTCGATAAGCTTTTGTTGCTTGCAGAAGGTCGTGTAGTTTTCTCCGGGCCGTTCAGTCGCTGCAGCGACTACTTCGACCAGGTCGGTCACCCTTGTCCGCCCGGCTTCAACATCGCTGACTTCCTCATCGATCTGACGGCAAAGCGCAACTTTGGTCAAGGCGAGGAGAATAACGAGGAAGATGTCGAGGGCGGTCGCAATCATCAGCGCAATGATACCAGCGTTGTCACCACGGGTACCAACTCGAGGGACGAATCGACCGAGCTAAGGACACGGCCAAACTCGATCAACGGTGATTCGAACGGTCTGCGAAAGAGGACTAGTCGGCTAGCGGACGGCCTACGCAGTGCATTTGCCAACGGTCATTCGGACGGTTCAGATGTCTGGATGCCGGCGCTCAGCAGCGGCAAGCTCGTGCACCTTGTCAACTCGTTTGCTGAATCTGACATTGCCCAGACCACAAAGACCGATCTTGACGCATTCCTTGGCCGTCGACCCGAAGGCGTCGCCAACGACCTCCCCAATCTGGCTAACGAGAGATCGCTGCTGCGCTCGTACAAGAAGGCAAGCCTCTGGACGCAGTTCAAGATCCTCTCCGGCAGGGCTTTTAAGAACCTGTATCGCGACCCGATCTTGATGTTTGCGCACTTTGGGCTGGCAATTGTGCTTGCGCTCTTCTGCGGTGTGCTGTACAACGGCATCACCAACGACATCGCTGGCTTCCAGAACAGGTTGGGTCTGTTCTTCTTCATCCTCTCCCTCTTTGGATTCTCATGTCTCACCTCGCTGGGCGTGTTTGCCAACGAGCGTGCGCTGTTCGTCCGCGAACGTAGCAACAGCTACTACTCGCCGCTCACCTACTTCACCTCGAAGCTGCTGTTCGACATCCTGCCCCTGCGCGTGGTCCCGCCATTCCTGTTTGGCGGCTGTGTCTACTTCCTCGTCGGCCTGGTCCCTGGCGTGGCCGAGTTCTGGAAATTCATCCTCACCCTCGTCCTCTTCTCCCTCTCGGCCTCTTCCGCGGTCTTCTTCATCTCGATCGCGATCTCCGACACGGGCCTGGCGAACCTCGTGGGCAGCCTCACCATGCTCTTCTCGCTCCTCTTCGCCGGTCTTCTCATCAACCGCGATAGGATCCCGGTGGGGTTAAGGTGGCTGCAGCATCTCAGCTTTTTCCACGCCGCGTACGAGGCGCTCATCGTCAACGAGCTGAGAAACCTTAGTCTCAAGGAGCATAAGTATGGAATCGATATTGAGGTGCCAGCGGCGAGCATTATTAGCAGCTTCGGGTTCAATTCACAGGCGTTCTGGTGGCCCGATATCATCACGCTCGTCGCGCTGTTCGTAGGGTTCACTGCAGCAAGTTTGGTGTGGTTGGTCGTGTTTGTACGCGAGCGCAAGTGAGTTGGCAAGGAAGGGGTGCAATTTTATAGATTTGATCAACGACGAGATACGATGCAAGCCAAAATTGTGATTGAGAGTGTGAGCGAAGAGTTAGAAGACAGTGCCGTCGGAGAGGACGTTGATGGGCGGCCCTCCATCGGCTCTCTTTTCCTTCGCGATTTCCCTGCCTCCCTTCCACGTCGCTGCCTCCAGCACCTGTTTCAGATTGAGCTCGTCCTCCTTGAGCGCGAGCTTTGCACGGATCTTTTCCGCCTGTCTATCGAGCAAAATCACCGTCAGCGCTCTCCACTCGACCACCGCGGGGTGTTCGGCTGGGATCGCGGGTACGCCTGCTTTACTCTTCTCTTTATCCGCTGCATCAAGCAGGGCTGCCTTAGGGGTCAGAACACCGAGATCGACGAAGAGCCCTCCATTGCGGTACTCGGGCAACCCTGTGCCGAGGTGGCCGTCGACGAACTTCCAGTTGAGCGTCTTCTCCATCGCTTCGAGCAAAGAGTAGTTGAGCCATTGGGAGAGTTTGTGGAACGGAACCATGCTCGCCTCGCTCTCGAGCGGCGAGTTGGAGAGCTTGGAAAGGGTACGGTTGGGCCAGACGTCGCCCATCGCGACGCCATTGAGGTGCGTGCGGCTAGAGGGCCAGATGGGCGCGAGACCGTACATGAGCGCTTCCCAGAGCACGGGGACGGACACTTCGGTGATGCCGTTGGTGGTTTTGGTGGACGGGTGTGTGGCGAGGTAGTCGACGAGGAAGCCTGGGCGGCGCTGCGAGGCGGGCAGCGAGGGATCGGGGCCAACGAAGAATCCGAATTTGTCCGCTTCGACGGCTTCGCCGAGCTTGGTGAGGAGGTTAGCGCGGCCCTCGAGACCGGTCATCGGGTTCTCGTCCGGGTGCACCTGCATGTCGATCGCGAGCATGTCTGGCGAGAGGTTCTTCAATCCCGTCGCGTCGACTTTGTGCTTGCCATCCAGCCCCTCTTCGGCACTAGCCTCGCCGCAGAACCTGCCGTCTTTGAACATGTCCAGACTCGCCACTGCCAGACCCTCGGATCTCCCGTATCTAAGCCCGGTCTTCTTCTCCTCGTACTGCCACTTTGTACCCGCGCCCGCATCGAGCAGCACCGATACCATAAAAAGGTCGACGAGTCGCCTCGCTGCTTCGATCGGCGGCACTTTCGGCGCATCTCCGGGAGAAGACGTGCGAACGCCCGCCCAGTCCGAGAGGAGCGTAGTGACGCGTGGGATTCCGCCGACATCAAAGTGGCGCCATCGCCCGTGTGGCGGGATGGACGCGTAGTTGGTGCCAAAGTCACGACGGATGATGTTGATGCAGTAGTCAGCGACCACGTCTTCCTTGGAGGTGTCATAGGTGAAGTACTCCAGTCCGCCGGCGGAGGCAGCAGCGGTGAAGATCTTGGTGCATCGCTCGCGGACCGCGGGGAGCGTGCGCAAATACGCAACCGGGGGAGAAACAGTCGACGAGGGCGAGGTCGACATGGTGCTTGCCATCCTTGAGACCTACGTGAGCGAGAGAGTCGACGGCGATGGTGTCGCAATCGAATTGGGCACGGGGTGTGGTCGCACAGCTTGGTGGAGGAAGGAGGGAAGAGAGAAGCGGTGAGAAAGGATGTAGGAATTGTGTGTGTGGAGTGGCTCGTGCGGAGAACAACACAGCCAGAGCGCACCGTGCAGCAAATCCAATTCCGAAGATCCGCGATTCAGGGTCCAACCCACCCGTTCACTACCGCCGTCTGTATCAGTCCTCCACGTCTGCAGCTGTTGCTTGGTTTGCGACACAATAGCCGTCAGATCATCTGTCGTCAATGCGCTACCCTTTCAGGACCCACGGTATGCTTTCGTGTAAGCCCTGGAACAAGTTTGCAGTCTCAATTTTGATCATGTTGTTGTGAATGACTATAGCCCTGAAGCACCCTTATCTTATCTTTCCGAAACGGCGTGCATCCGACTACCCGTTTCGCAAAAATTCTTTCTCTCACTCATCTTCACCTCAACCTCTGAGCTACTTTGAAGCATCCTTCTAGCCCGAGTCACAGTCCACGTATGAAGATGAAAGAGTGAAGTGATTAAAGTGTGCAGATAGATTGCGCCCGTTGGACCATCGCGGGACTTGGTATCAAAGAATGAAAGTAAGTTACATCGAATCACAGATTAGCTGGCCAACAGAGATAGAGAAGAAGGATGAGAAGCGTCGTGACTAAGATAATGGGCGGGGTCGGGTCTTTTAGATGCCGTTGGCGCGCTTCTTCAGAAACTCGGCCTGCATCTCTCTTCTAGTGGGTCTGGCTGCAGGCGGAGGCATACTGGCTGCGGCGTGTTGCTCCTTTTGCCTTTCCTCGGCTTTGAGTCGCATGAGCTGCTGGGATAGGTCTCCCAGTACAGCAAGCGTGTCTTCGTGTTGAGTGCCTTCTAGAGTCCGCAAGGCATTGTTTAGGCTTTGGCTACGAGTATGAGCAGGCGCTGTTCGAGAAGGGTTGCTGGCGGAAGGCATTTGAGGGCTGGACGCCGACGTTTGGAGGGTTCCGAATTCACTGACGGGGATCAAGGAACCACGTGGTGGCAGATGTCCCCTCGTCCGTCGTAAAGGGCGGCTTGGTGTGACGGACGAGATCGGTTCATTGCGAGAGGCTGAGGACATTGCTTGCTCGGTTTCCTCTGACGCCTGACCGCTGTCCTGCTTCCCTTCGCTGACGTAGAGCAGGAGCTTGTGCAAGGCGCTCAAAGCAGACTCGACGGGAACGCCATCCCTCGACCGATGATCTTCCTGGCCCGTCTTTTGCATCGAGTCGCGGTAGGAAACGGTGTCGAGCATAGATTGAGGTCTTTGTCGCATGCGCATGGCACCATCGCTGCTGACAGCGGTTCTCGTCAGAGCGACACTATTTCTGAATTTCGCTGCCGCAGATGCAGTGGTGCCTCCCGAGACAATTGCATCACTGGACCTAGTATGCTGCATCGACGTGCCAGCAGCATTCCCAGGGACTCCTCCGAGTGACAAGCCACGAGCTCGTCGCAGTGCGAGCGCCGAGCCTGCTACACGTTCTGTGATCGTCTGGCTACCATCTAGTCCGGCATTGGACCCTCGCCGCGCCGTACTCGAGATACGGAGCAGGCCGGAAGCGATCAAGGAACGAACGCGCGTGGGACCAGCAGTGCCAGAAGATGGCTGTGATTCAAATACAGAAGTATTACCAACGGAGCTGCGGCTGCTAGTGCTTGCATCACTCCCGGGACGACCTGATCGCATATTCTTGTTGTATGGCTCTGCCAGAAGCCGCGATCTGCCGGAGGAGATGGATGCGGACAAAGAATCCGTAGACGGACGACCCTCGGCTTGTATCTGGGGCGTAGCCCTTGGACTTGTCGCAAGTCCCAACGCAGACGCAAGGTCACGCTGGATGACGCTCTCTCGGTTTCGCGGCCAAGTGCGCCAACGCGGATCAGCCATTTGCTCTATCGATACAGCCTGCCCGAACTCGCTCAAATCTGGAATTGCGATCTCTGGAGTCGCCACGGGGGATGGGAGCTCGCAGGCCCCAAGCGAGCGGTCTTTCGGATGTTCCGATGGAACATTTGGACGGACATGGCTGAATTCGACCGACGAATCGGGCGTGGCGACATACTGGCTGTCGACGCTTGTAGAGGCTGGACCATGCACTGTGCCAATCATCTCGGCGTAAGATGTGTCCCAGGTGCTCGAAATATCAAACGACATGTGACTGCCATCGGTCGTTGCTCCGAGAGATGCATTAGCAATATCTCGGAGGTGCCACCTGCCTCGTTCACTCGTGCTGTCGTGAGACGGAAAACCTGGCTGACTTGACTGAGCCGGCATCCATCGACCCATCTCATCGACTCTTGGCATTTGAAGGATGCTGCATACTGACCCTACATCTTCGGCCTGTTTGCCGGAGCCAGAGGGCGTGGAGTAAAGACTCAGATCGAGTCCGAGTCCAAGGCGGAAACTGAGTCCAGACGACCCATGACCTTCGGATGGATTCTTGTCGAGAGGTTCTTGGCGATACCTGCCTCGGAAATGCTCCTCATCTTCAGCATGAACGCCGGCCATAGCCTGTTCGCGTCCGATGAGGGGGTCGCCTACGTTGGGTGAGGCTCCGCGATGGCCTGTGGTCGAGCCCGAGGATGGTTGCGAGAAGGCAGCGGAAGAGCTTCTTTCCGAGGCCGTGAGTGCACAAGGCGAAATGGTGAGCACGTCCGCACTGTTCTGAGACCGCATGTTGAACGTGAACGTCGAGCGCGAAGGGACGCTACTGTGATCTAGGTGTGTAGAATGAGATGTGTCTGTTTGGCGAGCTTGCTGTAAGTGGTGAACAGGTGCTGCCGCTCGCATCGAAGTGCTGTGCGGCAGCATGTATTCGGTAAGAACGTTGTTTGGCAATAAGTGCGTAGACAAGCTGGGCGTGTCTGGATCAACGTAAGGGTGTCCAATGGCTTCTCGGCTAAGAAACTCATGTGACGGGTACACAGGAGACCATACGGTACCTGATGAAGGGCCGATCGCAGATGAGCTTGCCTGTACCGCCTCTTTCGACCTTGACCCGGAGAATGTCAAGTGAGGCTGGCCAGCCAATTCAAGATTGTTCCTGAATGTACCGGATGTGTCATGGCGGTCCGAATGCTGTTTGACCGCAGCAAATGATCCGGCCTGGAAAGGCGACGCCTGCTCTGTGATAGAAGATT
This sequence comes from Ustilago crameri, assembly GCA_024271935.1. Taxonomy (NCBI): domain Eukaryota; kingdom Fungi; phylum Basidiomycota; class Ustilaginomycetes; order Ustilaginales; family Ustilaginaceae; genus Ustilago; species Ustilago crameri. Next base: position 770,738 of record JANBMJ010000003.1, on the reverse strand, counting down.
TGCCAAAGATATTGAGCTGCCTCTCCACCACGGGTCCTGACATTAACCACTCCTGGTCCTGCGCCTGGACACGTCGCAGCTCACCGATACCTCGATCTTGTCCATGCACCATGTTCGAGTCAAAGCTCCCCTGCTGTTGTGAGATGGATGAGTTAGCGTCTTCAGAGCACAGTGATACCGGTGTGTTCGGGGAGTGGAACGCTTCGTGTCCGGAGAGCGTGAGCATTTGCAGCTGGTGTGAAGTGCTCGTTGGTGTCCGTACAACCTGAGATCTGGTTGGCGTTGCCTGTTCGGACCTTGCAACAGGCGTCGTTTGAGAAGTGCTGGAGTGTGTATGTTTTCGAGACGAGCCTGGCGTGGAAATGTTCAAAGCATGGCTGAGAGTCGAAACAAAAGAGGACGTCGTAGGGCTTGTGAAGCCAGGTCGGATGGGGCTGGTATGAAAGCCTTGCTGCTGCGACTTGGATCCATCTTTGGATTGACGCATATCGGCAAATGGGCAAACGAACTAGGCTCTTGGAGGGCTTCCTCAGTCGTTTAGCTGACGAAGCTCTCCTATCTCGCAAATTCAGGAGATGAGTACCATACCAGGTGGCAAAATGGATTGTCGTAATAATGGCCGGCAGATCCTGATGTTGGACAGTGAGGCAAGCGAACGATTCCGTTTTGTTTGGTTCGTGTACTGGCTGGTGAGACGTTATGAGGCATCCGGGTCGTGCTGGTGCGATCAATCGTAAGTATCAAGCGATGTCGTGAGAGACTCAACGCTGCAGCTCTATGGGTGTTTGGGAGATAAAGTGTGTCGAGGACGGACTTGGTGATGGGTAGGTCTGAAAGTGATGCAACCATGTATATCCCGGCGGAATGAAGCGCACGAGCAAGAGAATAGGGGCGGCTTCTTCAGGTCGAGGGTGAAGGCTGCGGTGTTGGCTAGCCAAGGCAGAGTCGTAGTAGGTTGGAGCTTGTAGAAGATACGGCGAAGGGCGAGCAGCACAGCTCTATCACAGGATTCTGGACACCGTGCGCGTTGTTGCCCAAGATGGCGAGGTCCGCAGTGTTGGTGAGCGAGTAGGAGTGTCGAAGCACGGATCAGACGCCCTGCGAGCTCTGCCGTGACCGAATGTGACGTCGTAGTGGAGGGGGTTATTGTTTGTATACAGCAACAGGGGCGGAAGACAACCGGAACGTCGAGCCTAGCTGAACGGGAAGCAGCTCGGTCAGGATCGTCACTTTCTTCGGACATTTTACCACATCTTGGACCTAGCGCCCAGTCACAGCGGGATGGTCACCAAAGCTTCACGCCATGTGTCTGCAGATCGTTTCGGCTCGCTTTGTATCAGTAAAGCATCGGCAACAGAATGTAACTCAAACGAAGGGGCAAGCGAAGCTGACGCTCAACTTTGACCAGACTGGATGCCGGAAAAATGCAGCGAGGAACAAGGCAGACGAGAGCGAAACCCGAAAGTTGAGAGGAAGAAGTCCCGCTTCATGTACGCAAACGAAGCAGACCGGCTAAGTATTGCGGTCGGTGCTAGAAAAAAGTGTTGTTCGTTCCAAAATTGCTGCAGCGGTCGGTGCAGAAGACGGTAATTGCTGCACACTTTGTTTCAGAAAAGTGTTGGACTCACATGTCAGGCGACGCGTCGGGTGAAGCGAGAGGGGCGAACACGAGGGTGACACCGTCGGCGCAAAAAGACTTACGACCCAAGTTACTGTATTGCAGATCGCAATCCCGTCCCCGTCTTAATGAAAGAGCTATCTGCAAGTGACATGTAGATGAGCCAATTCATTCACTCGATAGTGTACCGCTACATCTCTTAATTGCTATAGAAGTACAGCTCTGCAGGGCGCACGATAGAATGCCACGACCACAATGGAGACTGTCGTCGATCATTCAGGTGGATTGGCTGCTTCATGCAACGTGGACGGCGTAACCAAGCACTTTTGACTTTGGGGCTCCTCTTGCGATGCGACGCTGAATCTCTCGTCTGTCTGCCTTGTGTTTCTGATGGTCGATCAGGCGTCGATGGAAGGCGTGGGCGATTTGAGGTCGGAGTCGGCATCACACCTAATTCTGGGCCCCGTCTGAGGAAGCGGAGTCAACGGACACGCGGCCAAATAAGCGAGCCCAAGCTAGTCACACTACAAACAAAGTGACGCGAGGATCGCGACCATGCCCTCTGCGCCGCCATCCGGGCCAACAGCCCCGACGGCCGGTAAGAAGACATACCTTCCAGGGGAAGCATTTCGAGGCAACGAGGCTACAACCGATGCCTACGATCGAATTGCATTTGCAGAGGCGAGCACGCCTGCAAACTCAAGACGCATTCGCTGCCAAGTCCACCATCACTCTGGAATTTTTGAGCAGAATTCTCTACATGCATCGGTCAAGCGATGCGATGCTCGTGTGCTTGCCGGCCTGCTTCAACATTTCGAAATGCTTTCCCGTAACTTACTCTACTGCAATGCGCCGGCACGCCAGATCCCGGCATCGAAGCATCTGGGAGCTTGGCGGTTTGCCTTCACAGCGATCCAATTATCCCTTCCTCTGTAACAGCGATAAAGATACAGCTGACAGCGTACGTAAAGGGTTTCGATGAGCATGAACCTGATTGTGCCTATTTCCGTCGGGATCAAGTTTGGAGAGTCTGCAACCTGTTGAAGCAATTTCATGTTACGCGGGAACTGTGTGACCCCGACGTTAGCTTCGCTTATGCCGAGACGAGCAAGAAATTTCGCCAAGATCACTCACAGGCGAAGATTTCTTCCTTGGATTCTTTCTGTCGGCCGCGAACGAACGGATCTTGGGACTATTATATGCGGCGAAGAGAACTGGTGGATCGAAATGTCGCATTTGTTCATATCATCAGAGTCGTGGCGGGGACACGAGTCTAGGCTAATTCAAGGGTGACGCTGCTGGACTATGTACCGGTACTAAGGCGGAGCCAGATAGAGTAACAATTCATTATGCACGAGGTCAAATTGACTCTCCATCTTTCTGCCGGCTCAGGGTGAGGGCTGCATCTCTACGGCAGAGGGAGTTGCAATGTGTTTCGGACCTTTTGAATTCGACAAGCGCCCGCCATGAGTGAATGGCTCTGAGGTGTAGCAATGTTGAGGATGAGCCCGTTACGACAACCGGACCCTATCAGACGAGCGGGACGTTCCCCGCCTCGGCAAAGTGATTGGCTAGAGCGACAATGGATCTCCCCACGAGGCTGCTTGAGCTATCCTTCAAGGGCTCAATATTTGGTGCTGATACAGTAAGCAGCTCTACGCTTTGAGCGATGTAGGGCTCTGATTCCTGAGACGCTCTTCTGGAACGCCCCCACGAATGTCCATGCAAGCACGCTGCTGGAGGTGTGAGCTGCAATCGGATGACAGCGGCAGGCACGATCTGCAGAGATCGCCATTGATGTGTAGATAAGATGAGGCTGGCTTTCTTCGAGTCCATCGGAACGGCCGTGGAGGTCTGGGATGCTCCCCGCTGACTGGCCCTATCGACGGGAAAAGAAGTGACCTTGACAAGAAATTAAGACACAAACAAAAGCTCCTTCGTGAGAACAACACTAAAACGAACAAACAAACCGTGTACGGTACGGGAGCAGTCAGTTGTCACTTACGCCACAAAATGGAAGCTAAGCGAGGGATTTGCTCTGTCCAAGTTGCTGCAGACCTTTCTTTCCCAACCATTGTTCCGAATCGGACTCTGTAGTTCCGCGGGACAACGCCTCTATTTCTGGCGACCTGGCCATCCCTTGTTGCATTCGGAGCGAGACCATGCGTGCAAATTCTGGGGTCGTAGCCTTCAGTTGGCCGAGAGCCGGAAGTGTCGGCACTCTATGCGGGAGCTTGAGCCAGAAGGAACTGCAGCACTGTGATTCAACGACAAGATGTGTGCATGCTGTTCAGGAACACGGACGCTCGGCGGCTTTTGGGCACAGAACAGCGGAGCAATACTGCACTTCAAAGCCAGCGACGGAGGCGGCGATCAGCCATTGAGCTGAGCACCTGCCATGTGGACAAAGCTCCCAGGCTCCATCCACGCCAAGGGCGGCGCGAACATTCCGCCATGGTTTGGTTGTTCGAGAATGCAACGAAACAGTGCAACATCCGACACCCGCGTCTGGGGACTTCCTGTCACTCGCCATGATACAGCAAGCCGCATTCACCACAGAGCAAGGATGTGACAAGCACTAGCCAAGTGCCGATCGACATCTCAGTAGACCATAGCGACGGCCCCTGCCGAAGAAGGCACGCGATCGTTACAACATTGGTACCGACACTGCAGGGCTGAATCGTAATGCGCTTTGCTGCTGCGTCTGCCCACAATTCCAGATTGTCGGAGGCAACCGAGCCGGAATCGTGTGGAGACACTTTTGGACTCCAGACACTTTGAACGATTGTCGCGTCGCTTGCATGGTCTTCCATCACTGAGTCACGCAGACCCTCTGCGCAGGCAAAGCAAGGCAGATCGGAAGCAATCCGAGAATGAGATCTACATCGGAATTTCCGGAGCTTCTTTCCATAGACACAGGATGCAGTGCAGCACACGGGAAACAGATTGGGTCTTGCTTGCTTTACGTATCTAGGCTAAATGTTGAAATCAACGATATCACGAACAGAATTCTAGTTTGCCGACCCACGACCAATGGCCTTCATCTCTGCACCAATGTTGGCCAGCTTGGGCAAGGCCTCCGCCTGACTCGAGGTTGGCGCAGGAAGGAAGCCGACCGCCAGCAACCAAGCGAGGTACGTGGCAACCAACGAACGGTCCACTCCCATAACAGTGCCTTGCGCCATGCCCTCATTGGCGGCGTCCAGGATGGCCTGTGTGTGGCGGTCATCCAACTCAGGCGACTTGGTCGAAGTGGGCAAATCGTCGAGCACAAAGTGCAGCAACGGGAAGAGAGCGTTGTCCTCAACCGACCCTGATCCGCTGCTGAGAACGTGCTCCTCGAGCCTTGCGCGCCAGCGAACGTACTCGGTCTTCTCCACCTTCCAACCGAAGCGGCTGAGCTGGCCAAGCATGTCGTTGAAGCGGATGTTCGGGTGGTTGGTCACATGGAACACCTTGGCATGAGTGCCAGGCGTCTTGTTAATCGTCTCGAGCTCCTTACTGTTGTTGAGACACGCCAATGTGGCGATACGAGCGACGTGGTCCACGGGAACCATATTGATCGAGTTGTGCATGTCAGGAATCAAGCCGAGCTGGATCGAACCCTTGACCAAGCGCCAGAGGAAGTCATCCGTGTTGGTGACCGCCGTCTTGGAGTCACCGACAACATAACCAGGTCGCACGATAGAAGCCTTGAGACCGCGAGAGGCTGCAATCATGATGAGCTTCTCCGCGACCCACTTGGACTGACCGTACCCAGTAGTGAGGCCCTTGGCATTGGCATCAATGTTGTCGGTCTCGGGCACGCCGTGAAGCTGAGCAGGCGAATCGATCTGCGATGGGTCCTGGCCGTGGAGAATCGAGTCGGACAGACGAATGTAGTGGTCTGTGTCGAGCGCCGATGTACTCGAGACGAACGTCAACGTCTTGGCCTTCTTGCCTGCATTGCAGAACTTGATGGCACATATGGTGGAACCAACGTTGGCGGCACGCAGCTTGCTGTAAGGGTAGACCCAGTGAACAAGAGCACCGTTGTGCAGCACGTCATCGACTTCGTCAGCCAGCTTGGCGTATACCTGCTCAGACATACCAAGGTGCTGGGGAGCAGCAAGATCACCGAGAACCACCTCAAGCTTGCCCTCGCTCACCCACTTGTCGTCCCAGATGCCACGACCCTTGCATCCCTCGCGAAGGCGCTGAAGCGCATTGGCCTCGTCCTTGGCACGAACGTGAGCGTAGACCTTGGCAACACTGGACGAGCGCTTTGTAAGCAAATCGTAGAGGATAAAGGCGCCGAGGAAGCCAGTAACACCAGTGACCAGGACGGTGCGAGGCCCCTGCGAAGCACTTTTGACCTTGTCGCCATTGAAGGACTCAGGCAAGCTTGGCGTGAGAGTAGCAACGTCGGCTCCGTAGTTCTCGTCCAGGTTAGCTTCCTCGGTCTGCTTGGTCGAAGCAGGCGCTCCATTGGCGTGGGCTGCACCAAGACCGAGGTCAGACTGGCGGAGCTGGTCGACGGCCTTGGCGAGACCTCGGACGGTGGGAGCGTCGAAAACGACGCCGAGAGGCACATTGATGACGAACGTCTTGCGCATTTCGAATACCAAGCGAGTAGCAAGAATCGAGTGACCGCCGAGGTCAAAGAAGCTCTCGTCAAGAGGCATCAGGGATGGTGCGTTGGGCAGGAGTCGTGACCAGAGCTCGATGACGCTTCGCTCGGTAGGCGTAGCTGAGGCAAGGGCGGCAGCAGCGTCAGCACCGCTCTTGCTACCCGAAGAGCTGCTCGAGCCAGCAGCAGCAACCATGGCAGTGTCGGGGAAGGGAAGCGCGGGTTTGTCGATCTTTCCGTTGGGGTTGAGTGGCATCTTGTGGAGCGGCACGAACAACGTAGGCACCGAGTACGAAGGAAGCTTCCTTTTGAGGTGATCACGGATGTCCTTAATCAGCTTGCGGTACCTTCGCATACCCTTGACCAACATGGCGTCACGGGCCGCCTTGCCACCAGCAGAAGCGGCAGCCTCGTCGTCTTCGGTCACCTGCTCCTCGAACTCGGCGGCTCCTGGGCCCGGCACGAAATAAGAAACCAACACCTTCTCCTCGTCCTTGTCACGACGAACCAAAGTGACATTCTCACGAACGTGAGGGTGACGAGACAAGTGCGTGTCGATTTCGCCGAGCTCGATACGGAAACCACGGATCTTGATCTGATCGTCCGCACGGCCCGTGCACTCGACCGTGCCGTCGGGCAAGTATCGTCCCAAGTCACCGGTCTTGTACATGCGATCCCGGATGCCCTTCCAGAACTGACCCTCAGGCTTGTCCTTGATGGTGTCAGGGAAGCTAAGATTGGGCGCAAGGAAGTTGGGCATGAACTTCTCCGCTGTCACCTCGGGAGGGCCGAGATAACCTTCGGCGAGACCGCCACTTCGAACGTAGATCTCACCGACCTCGCCAACTGCACAGGTGGCAGTTCGCTCGTTGCGGTTGACGACCAGGAGCTGGACGTTGATCATACCTTGACCAGCGGGCATGATGTCCTTCTGGGTTTGCAAGAAGGTGCTCGAGGTGCTGACGGGAGGGATGGCAAAGTAACTGACCGCACGCTGGGTCTCTGTGGTACCGTACATGTTGATGATGCACACGTGGGCGGCAAGGGCCTGAAGACGAGTGCAGTCACGCTTGGTGAGAACGTCGCCGACGAAGAAGGCGTTGCGGAGCGAGGGGATCAAGGCAGTGGCCTGGGCACTGAGCAACTGACCCATGGCTGGTGTCAAATGCGTAACAGTTGCCTTGCTGGCTGCCATCCACTCAGCGAGACGACCGGGTGTGCCGATATCCTCGGAAGTAGGGATGTGAAGCTCGGCACCGAAGAACAGCGGCGTGAAGATGTCTCGCTGAATAGGATCGTGCGCGATACCGGAAAGCATGGTGAATCGCTCGTGAGCACCGAGGCCGAAGCGCTCGCCCATCCAAGGGAAGAAATGCGTGAGCGAGAAGTGTCGACCCTTGACACCCTTGGGGATACCGGTGGAGCCGGACGTGAAGGAGAGCGTACCAACACTGTCGGGACCGAGAATGACGTTGGTGCTTTCTCCGGCGACAGACTGCTGCTTCTCGAGGCAGTCGGCCCCGCCTTCTGCAGAAGCTCCGCCGCGAACGGAACCATCATCCAGGAGTTCGAGGGCAGGGATCTCTGTGCGGAGCTCAAGTTCGTCCTGGATGCACTTGCGAACAGATGGTTGCAACGTACCAGCCTTGGCGAGGACAATCAGTGCACGAGGCTTGGCCACCTGAAGGTAGATGTTTTGGCGCGAGGGGGGGTAAGCAGGGTCGATGACGCTGAAGGTGGCGCCTGCCTTGAGAGTACCGAGAACGGCGACGACGAGGTCAACCCCACGGTGGGCGTAGGTGGTAACCACCTCTTCGCGCTGGACGCCGGCCTGGAGTAGGTGGTGGGCCACGACATTTGATGCGCGATCGAGCTGTCCGTATGTGATCTCACGCACACGACTTGCTGGCGCGGAAGGAGTGGATGCAGTAATGTCGTCTGAGAGCGACTCAACAATGCAGCGACGATCAGGGTGTGCGCGAGCATTGCGCTCAAAGATCTGAGTGATGGCACCACGGAATCCGCACCACTCAAGGTCTTTGGTTGGGTCTGGAAGGAAAGCGTTCTCTTGTGGTGTGCGGATCGGCAAGCTGCCAACGGGCGAAGCAGGGTTGGCAGCAGCGACCGAGATCAACTGCGAAAGTTGCGCCAGAACAAGCTGCATTCGCTGGGATGAGAATAGTAGCGAGTTGTAGGAGAGATGAACGGCAATGTTGGGGACGAGTGAGTCGCGGAAGGTGTGAGTGGCGCTCGCACTGGATAATGCGGCATCTGTAGGAGTCGCCTGCTGAGTAGAGTCATCGCCGGGGGTCGCTCCTGGCTTGGTCAAGAAGACGGTGAGATCGGTGGTCAACGAAGTTGACTGCATGAAGTTGCGGGCCTTGCCACCGGTCTCGTCGAAGAAACGTACTCGGAAGATCGGAGCACTCTGAACACCCTCTGGCAGAGGACCTTCACGCTCGGCACGCTCAGCCTCGACGCGCTTGACGATTTCATCGTATGGAACAGCATCAGCTGCGGCCTCCTTTTCAACCTGCTGGATGCGTCGTACGATTTGCCAGAATGGATCATTAGGCTCGATAGGGATCCTCAAGATCATGGGGTCGCCAGTGTATGGATTGGAAGATCCGATGACGAGATCCGTATCACCGGTGTAACGATGGAGAAGGACGCAGAAAGCTGCGAGAAGGAGATGGAACGGGGTGGGACTTGCATTGTCATCGTCGTCCTCACTGGCGTGCTCTGCAGGGTGTAGATCGAGCTCGTGATGGAGCGCGAGTCGAACAAGGTCCTTTCTTGTTGCCGATGAGAGGGTAGATGAGGCAAGCGCTTGAACTAGCTGTGATGTGGCAGGACGAGGATAGTCGGTGGGCAAGGCGATACTGGGCAACGATGTCAATCGCGCCGACCACCTGTCCAGGCTCGCCTGAAGATTGGCTTGTGTGGTCATGATTGCAAGGCCTTGCTACAACCAGGTGCGTATAGAACAAGGTCACACTGGAGAGGGAGATGCAACCGACAACTACAAATGGAACATAAGAAGAAGTGAAGATGCTTTGCCTCGAGTCAACTTGATGAAGCATTTCTTCCGCCCTGACTCGTTGCTGCCTTCATGCCGCTTTGACCCACGCTGAACATGCATTCTCGGTCTTTTGCCGAAAGTTGAATTGCTCTTCAGTGCGAGAAGCGACAGTTCGGGCAAACCGAGTCACGAGCCCTGCGCCCGAAAAAGAGGCTCAGATCTTTCTTCCGACTTGCACGTCTAATCCTGACTCATCTGTTCGCATTTTGCGTTCAAGCTTAAAAACAATGGTCTAACAATCCCCGATTTTTATTCTGCACCTGCAATCTCGACGTCATTTCCACGTGGTTGACCGAGGCTTTCGCTCAGATGTCCAGCAACCGGCTGTGCAAGAGCTCGACGGGCGAGTAGTAGGTCAAAGCAGGCAAGATTTAGCCTGTGTCTCAGTCATGTCCACTTCGGACAGTCAGGTACAACAGACAGCAGCTTGACTCGGCCCGACTCCGATGCAAATGAGCCTTGCAATGCAGGGCCCTATGCACATACCATTGCCAGGCCACTCCCTTCCTTCTACCATACACTGTAACGGTCGGCTCGGTCATTTGCGTCTCGAGAGCTTTGCAGCGGTTGGCGCCAGCAGCAATACGATCTAGGCTCACCTACTACAGAGACTGCGCTACTCAAACTCCAAAGAGCCATGCTTGACGCCCCTCGGTTCTCCGCAACCAATATCATCACCCTGCTGTCTTTCCTCTAACGGATACCAACACCATGACTCCGATCTCGAATCCGTCGGTTGCGACGACATCTGCAGCCGGAGCTGCATCTCCTGATTCGACGGTAGCCACATCTCCGGGCTCCGAAGATTTCGGTCGCATCGATGCAGCCGATCGCATCCGCGCTGTCGTCCGTTCCAAAAAGCTGGAAAAGACTTTGGAGGAGCAGCGCAAAGGAGAGAAGAACGACCCTGCCTCACGTTGGCGCCGAGGAGGTGTCATGGCAGAACAGCTCGGTGAACAGGACAAAGCACCAGCACCCGCAGTCAAAGGCAAAGTGGCCTCCCCACCACGCAAATCTTCCACTCACAAGTCTCCTCTCCAACGTGGCTCTCCACCCTCTGCAGTAGACTCGCTCACTCAGCATCTCCAAGGCACGAGCTTCTTTGACAAGCTCCCGTTCTCCTTCAAGGATGAAGCAGAGAAAGAGAAGTTTATCCACGAGTCCAAGGCACTCACCAAGCGCATGGAGGACCAGAATTGGCTCGAGATGCTAGACCCCAAGCATCGCTATGGAAGCAATCTCAAGCATTATCATCGCTACTGGAACCTCAAAGCTGATACTCGACAGAACTTTCTGTACTGGCTCGACGAGGGAGAGGGCAAGGATCTGAGTCTGGAAGAGTGCCCAAGGTCGAAGTTGGAAGAAGAACGTATCAGCTACTTGACAGCGGACCAACGGAAGAATTACCTCACCTACGTTGATAATGAAGCCGACGGACCACCAAACGGAGCCCTTCACGACATCCGTGCGCAACTCAAGGGACAGCCCGGTAAAGGCAGACTGCGCTGGTGCCGAGCCAATGAGCTCGTCAATACTTCAAAATACGACCACGGCGACCTTGGGAAGGGAAGAGGAATCGCACTTCGAGGATCAAAGGAGTGGCAGGACGCCATTGCTTCCGGAGACGTCTGCGAAGTGGTCCGCGAAGACAAAATCAAGCTTCGCAGGACCACCTCCACCAGCTCTTCCGACAGCTTCACCTCTGGCTCAAGCTTCTCGGATCCGGGCTCGCCTTCTACGCAGCGGGTCTCTTCGAAGGGCGGATCAGGAAACAGCACTGAGCCTTCTCCATCTGCAAAACATACATCTTCTTATGCCTCAAAACCGAACGTAGACCCTGAAGAGAAGCAGCAAACTCGCAAAGAAAAGTTGCTCGAGAAAGCCAATTTGGGTCCCAAATACCTCATCAAGCAGAAGCTCGGCTTGTACTCGAGTTCGGACCGGCAACAGTTCGTGAAAGGTGACTCCGATCCACAGTCTGGAAATGACGGTAAAGACGCCGCAGATCGTCCCGTTGCACTCATTCGCAGGCGCAAGGCAGATACCTGGATCTTTGTGACAGACTTATCCTACAATATCTACATCGGCATCAAGCAACGCGGTCGCTTCCAGCATTCGTCCTTGTTAGCCGGATCCCTGGTCACAGTAGCCGGCGTCCTCAAGGTCAAAGACGGCGTCATTGTTTCCATCTATCCGTGGAGCGGCCATTACCGATCGTCGTCGCAGCATTTCGAAGAGTTCATTCGGCGGTTGCAAGAACGCGGCCTCTACACAAGCCAGATCAACGTCACAAAGAGCAAGTGGGTGATCGAGGTTGTCAACAAGTACGGCATGTATCGCAAGAAAAAGGACCGAAAGCTCAAGGATGTCAAGGACAAGCTTCACGCAGCCTGGGATTCCCACACTTCGTCACGACCCACCTCATGATCCTGCAGCTTCAGGGCAACTTGCAACTTTCTCATTTCCGGTGATCCGAGGTCCTGCCGATGTCCTCGCTGCTCACCTCTGTCTCTGCTCGGTGTTTCTTGACCGGCTTTGATATAACATGCACCCTCATACGACCGTAGCAAGCTCGTCACCCGACCACCGCTCACCTCTGCACATGCAAAAGCTCGATCGAGCCACCAGAACGACCTCACCAATACCTCTGTAACTGATACCCACCTCGCCTCATCAAATGAAATGTCCCACCATTGTCACCGTCCGAGCGAACTCGGCAGCCAATTGTACGAAATGAGATCGGAGGTGGCTCACCAATCCAACACATCACAATGTCAGCCTCGTCCAGTCTCCCACACTACGCTACAATGCACGACAGACACATGCATCACTGCACGGTAAGCAGGCCGTGCTCTGGGACTTGGCTCACCGCCACCTGATCCAGTATGAAGCAGTACTTTTCGAGACGTGAGATAGCACATCCAAGGCAGGTGATGCAGACAACCTGTCTCTTGCCATTGAAGACTCAGGCTGGCCGTGGGAGTGGTTGCCGAAGGCTGTTCAGAGATTGCCCCACCAAGCCCACTGTGGCCCCCTGTACTTAAAGCAGGCACCTCAGCGAAGTCCACCTATCTTCCCCCCCTCTATTGACTCTCCCCCTCCGTTCAATCAGTACATTTTTAGTCTGCTTAACGACGCAAACAGAGCAGCTCTCTTTGTTTCTGTCCTACACTTTTGCCTCAAGACGCTCCTTCTGCTAGTCAGATTGTGGCGCATCACGTTCTTTACAACCTCAACTTCCTCAATACCTCCTCCGTTCTCTTCTCTATCCTCATTCCGCCTTGCTGTTGAAACCGTAAGTCATATACCTGAGATCATACGTGCTGCTCTAGATCTCAAACTGATTTTCGCCCCGTTTGTCGCCATGCATATGCATTTGCAATTCCAGGGCGTTCAACTAGTGTCGACTCGCAACGATGAAGGCTGCGCTTCTCTTCGCCTTCGTCTTTGGTGCGATCTCGGCCGCCGCTTCCGCTTCGCCTGTTTTAGGCGATGAGAATCATGTGCAGCATGCCCATCGCCACCACCATCACGGGTCGACCAAGAAGAGCGGATCAGCCAAGCAGAAGGCTGCTGATTCACACCACGGCAAGCACCATCACGGCCACGATCACCTCGGTGGACACCACCACGGGCTCTTCAAGCGCCTTGAGCCAAATATTGCCCAGGATATCGGCCCAAATACGGCTAATGTCATAAAGGAAGCGCTTCGCGGAGGCAGTGGAGGCGGTGAAGCCGTTCTTCAGCACCGTCCCCCGCCCCCTGCAGGCGCCTTCGGAGGTTACCATCCCTACCCTCCTCCTCCCCCAGCTTATCACGGCCCTGATCCTGTTCTGAGCGAGCGTGTCAAGGACATTCAACACGGTTTGAAAGACCTCGCTCATGGCCAAGCTGATCACAGCAAGCAGATCGAGATGATGCAGGAGCTGCAAGCCAAACAAATGGCAGGCGCCCCTGCCGGCCCTGGTGCCACCGCTGCTCTTGCAAAGAAGCGCGGCTGGAGTGGTTGGACCGTCGTCGGCGGTATCGGTGCTGGTATTGGCGTAGGTTGGCTTGGTACCAAGTTCTTCGACACCAAGCCTGCAGACACGATCAACAGCTATACGCCGCAGGATTTGGCTGCGCTTCGGGCTGCAGGTGGTGCCATGCCTGGTCAGGCTCCTGTCGACGGCTACCCCAGTGGAGCCCCCGGCGGTGGCCCGGCAGGCGGTGCAGGTCAGGGACAGCAAATTCAACTCCACATGGACCAGAACGAAAACGTCTATTATGACGATGTGGACGGCAGGCACTTTATTGATCCTCAAACTGGTAAGGAAATCCCTAATCCTTACCAGTCCGGTCAAGGAGCCTCAGCCTCTGGTGCACCTCCTCAGGGTGGTGATGGTCAGGCTGGCGGTCAGGCTGGTGGTCAGGGCGGTGGTCAGGGCCAAGGCGCTGCTACTGCTGGTGCTGGTGCTGGTGCTGGCGGGGGAGGTGCTGGCGGAGGAGGTGCTGGCGGAGGAGGTGCTGGCGGAGGAGGTGCTGCTTACGCTCAACAGGGTGGTGCTGGTGGATCTGCTCCCCAGCCGAGCGGAGGCGACCCTGGAAGCCTTCCTCCACAGCAGAATGGTGTCGGTGGCGCCGGCGGCGCTGGTGGTGCTGGAGGCGCTCCTCAGCCGCAAAGCGGTGGAGGTGGCGGTAGCTCTTCGAACAACAACGTTGCTTGGGATCCTCAAATCCAGATGTGGTACACGATCGGTCCGAAGAACGTAAAGTTTTACATCGATAAGGATACTGGCTACTTGATCAACGCGAACACTGGTGATGTCAGCGACCCTCAGACCGGAGAGATTATCATGACCGGCAGAGAGGTGATGGCCGGCGACAACGGATCGGGCGCCTCGAGCGACGGTGGCGCCGCATCTGGGGGTCAGCAAGGTCGGGGCAGCGATGGCGCCGGCGCTGGAAGAGGCACTGGTCGCATGCAAAAGCGCTCGATTCGCAACCGCAAGGTATGATCCCCTCTCCCTCCTCTTTTGTTTTCATTTCTCCACATAGTCTTCATAGGCTACCTCCATTTTTCCGTCATGTCATTCTTTGCATCTCGTCCGTCGATGACATGTCCTAATTAACCTCATCTACCACTATGCATTCTTGTGATCTTGCAGCTCGACAAACGACAATACCAGAAGGTTGCTGCCCAGTGAGTACTTTTTCTGTATCTTCCATTCACGCGACATTGCAAAAAGCTGACATGCCTTCTTTTCGTTCTGATAATAGGGCCGTAAGTCCTGCCTTGAGGGAACAGGCTAGGCTCGCCATGATGCAGGAATCCGGTATCGGGCCATACGGTGCTGCCAACGTCGTTAAGAAGGGAGGCAAGGGCAAACTCATCCTGAAAGGTGTAGTTGGTCTCGCTGCTGTCGTCAGTCTCATTATGGGACTCGACCACATTGCTCACCCGAACCGACCCAACACGACACCGGACAATATCTATGGCCTTCGAGCTACCAACGTCTGTGACATATACGGCTACCCGATTATCCGAGACTTCCGAGGCGTACTGTGGAACAAGTCGACACTTTCTCGCGTCGATCCGAACAATCCTGGCCAGCTACACCAATGCAGCGATCAAGAGATCCAGGACTACATGACTGAATCCGGTCAGGGCGGTGCCATGATGCAGAAACGCGACGTGACAGACACAAAAAGCGTAAGTTGACCTGGCTATCGGTCTTTTCAATCAGGTAGCCCATGCTGACCTTTCAGCTTTCAAATATGCACAGTCCAACTTCGCCAAGCTGACAGAGGTGGTTCGACGGGATCTTGCCCAAGACTTGTCCCATGGCCTTCAAAAGCGTTCTCTGTCCCATGCAAAGCCTGAAGGCGCAGACCAAAGTCAAACATTGGAGAAACGCCAAGGCAAAGGTCCGGCCGCCGCCACCGGTCTCGCTGGTCTCGTTTCCTTGGTTCCAGGTATCAGCATGGGCGGAGCTCTTGCAATTACAGGCTCCGTTCTTGTGACTACACTCTATCTGCACAGTGTCCACGAGGCCAAGAAGAGGGAGGTCATTAAAGAATGGAACAGTCATTGGCACTCTGCCGGCGAGGCCGCAAGTTCGGTCGGTAATGCCATTGGCACTGGAACTAACGGCCAGCTCTTCAACCCCATGACGGGCAATCTCGTTCTCGTCGATCCCAACACGGGAATTTACTATGACTCAGGAACTGGCGAAAAGGTCAACCCCAAGACCGGCATGCCATCCAAATATGACGGCAGTGTTGACTCCAACTCTAGTGGCGCAGGGGCCCAGGCTGCACCACAGTCGCAGCCAGTTCGAATGCCACAGCTACCATTGGACAGCAGTGGCAACGTCTCCGGAGATGACCCGAAGGTGCAGCAAGCAATGGAGCAATGGAACGCTATGACTCCGCAGCAGCAGCAACAGATGTTGGCCCAATACGGACCGATTGCGAACGCGATCCTGAACTCGCCTGATCCGCAAGCTGCAGCGCAGGCCTGGCTGAACCAGCAGGGACAGCAGATGCAGCAAGGATTGCAGATGCAAGCCAGCCTTCAGGGTCAAGGTGGTCCTATGGGCCAGTCTGCTTACCCGTCTCAGCAAGGAGCTGGTGGACTCAGCGCTGGAGGCGCGTCCATGGGTGGAGCAGGTTATGGCCCGGGTGCGGGTCAAGCTGCTGGTGCTGGAGCCGGAATGGGCGGCGCTGGTTTTGGCCCTGCGATGGCAGCTAGCTCCGGTGCTGGGATGGGTGGTGGCAGCCCTGGTTACATGTGAAGTCTAAGTCTCAGCGAAACCAACAACGCTGAGAGAGGATTCCTTGCTCCTGCGTAGAACAAGACTCCGCACGCACTTCTTTTCTTATCCCTCGTGCGCATCATTTTATACTTTTGCAACACTTAGCTATTCTTTCTTGATCCTTTCGTTTGCTTGATTCAATCGACAGTCTTTACCTTTCTGCCTTGCGTGCTCCAAAATCGAGAAGACATGACGACAGAAGGATGCTCTCCAAACCGTGCCGCAAGAAATAGCTTGTTAGGTTCCTCTGCCTCGAACATTGAACACCGTCGCGAAAAAAAAAAAAAAAAAAAAGGGCAAGTGGAGGCAGGCTCTACGCCAACACCAAGCGCGGTTCGCGTGAAGCACTTCACGGACTCGTCTGCAACCGCATTTTTTTCCTTGACGTGCCTGTCCAAATGTGCGCGTTGCTCTTTTGGCGGGCGTGTTCAAGGGTCCTTGTGAGCGTGGATTCTCAGAAAGCTGCAGACAGGCTATCGTGTTGGCGTTTCTCCAAGCGTGAAGTTACACACGTAGGGCTGGTTGGAGCCTGACTTCGTTGAGAAGAGCTGGAGCGTTACCTTCCTTCTGCTCCGCCATCGACTAGACCATCAAGACATACCTCAAGACTATCTATTATCTCTTTACCCACTCAGCTTTAGCTCCTGAAGAAATCGGACCGGTGGTTTGAAGCTCAGGTGACGTGTCTGCTCACCCTCCTTCCGTGTTCTTGCAACTCTGCAGCCCTTCGGAAGATCCGACGTCATTGCTTGTCAGTGCATATCAGCAGCCAAGATGATGCACGACCTTCTCACGCCAGCACCGTCGTCGGACCCTCCGATGCCAGGGTCGTCGCCAGTAAAGCAAGCCAAGGGAGACAAAGCTATGCTGACTGCCAAAAGCGCGGCTATGACGCGACCTTTCTCGCCCCTCGACCTCAACACGATCGGCAACAAGGTCAATGCCTTCCAAGATGCCAGAGAGAAAGCTGGCGCTACCCCTCCTCCCGCCTCGCCTCCGCCATCGTCCATCTTCCACTCATCGCCCATCGCCCCTGCTCACCAACAACAACTGGACTACACACCCGTCAAGCAGCAGCGTCTCTTCGCCGCCTCGGTCACTCCTGCGCGCAGCATTGTTCTGGAGCAAAGCGAGACCAGCCTCTCACGCGTAGCAACTCCCATCAGTAGACAGCACGACTCCCTCGGCCATGTTCTTGGACTCGTTCCCAACCAACAACGCGAAAAGGATGCCAATGCTATTCCTAACCTACTCTACGGTAGCAAGAGTGTCAGCCTGGTCATCGGTCGATCCAAGCCTTCTGGCGAGTCTCACAGACTGGGAGAACAGGGCTCGACGCAGTCCGACATTCCTGCTTCGATGCAAGGCCTGGGAGCGAAGACCATCATGCGCGTCAATCTGCCCAACGACGCGCGTCATGTCTCACGCGTACATGCCATCGTCGAGTGGATCCCCTTCGTGACACGTCCTGTCAAGAAGCCGGCTGTCTCTAGCTTCACTGCCAAGGGCTCTCCCATCGCTGCCCGTCTTGCTTCTCAGAACAACGCCGATGCTAAGACACCGAGCGGCACTTTTATCGTTCGCATCGTTGGTCAGAACGGTCTCATTGTGGATGGCAAGCGTCGCAGAGAAGGCCAAGTTCTGCGTCTGACGTCGGGCAAGACCCTCATCGACTTTTTCGGCGTCAAGTGCCGCTTCGAGTGCGTTCCTTCCAATGTTGATCGACACGTGTCTCCGGTCAAGTCGCAACAGGCACGCATTCAGGAGTGGACTCAGAAAGTGACTTCTCCGGTCAAGAGGGCAAACGCTGCAGAGTCGTCGTCTCTTCCCACATCTGAGCTCTCAGAGCCGTTCCCCAGCAGCTCGCCGCCTGCAAGCTCGCCTCCGCACATGCTCGGCCTTCGCTCGCCTAGCAAGACCAAGGCTGCTCCCCAAGCCACGCAGATGCAGGAAGATGACGAGGAAGACGCTATCACCCATTCTCCCACACCGGTCAACCGCCAAAGCGGTGGCCTTGTTGCCGGGCCGCTCAACATCCAGCAAATACGAGCTGGAGACAGCGACCAAGAAGACTTGGGCAACGGACGAAGCCAGATGGACGAAGACGATGAAGACGAAGATGACGAAAGTGATGATGAAGACTATGTGCCTGCAGACTTGGAGCCGACAGGAAACGCATTGAAAGCAACGCGCAATCCTATCGCTGCTGCTGCTGATGACGATGACAGTAGCTCGCTGTCCGGCCTTGACTCGGGCATTGTCGACCAGCAGATTGGCGACTCGAAGGTGGCCACCCAGCCTGAGTCTGCACCGGCCCCAGCGCCGCGAAAGCGCAC
This sequence comes from Ustilago crameri, assembly GCA_024271935.1. NCBI lineage: Eukaryota > Fungi > Basidiomycota > Ustilaginomycetes > Ustilaginales > Ustilaginaceae > Ustilago > Ustilago crameri. The sequence continues at coordinate 752,296 of JANBMJ010000003.1, read as the reverse complement.
CGTCACAGCCGGCAGCACCAGCCGCGACAGGGAGTCTTCGGTCAAGCCTGCAGCCGCTGACATATTGACGGAGTCTCAGACCAAGATGCCACCCCCCGCAGCGGCCATTGCCAACGTTCGCAGCTCTGCGCGACGATCTGCGAGCAACGGCCCCGCTCCGTCGTCGCCTCTGCTCGGCTCGTCAGTGCAAGAGCTGCAATCGCTGGCTCGCAACTGCGTTCGCCAACTGGCGCCAACCTACGATCTCCCCGGTCTTCTTGCCGGTGCCATTGTCTTCCACCGCACAGCCACGATCAGCGCATCGGAAGCTGTTCGATCAGTGCTCACCACCACTCCCGGGCTGATGCGCGGAGAGGCGGGCGAGCACTCGGTAGCTTTCAGCCCCTCGAAACGCAAGCTGCCAGGCGCTGCCACTCTTCAGCACGGTTGCGTCGTCGACGGCTGGCCGACCGGCTCGGAATCCAACGAGCGATGGACTTCGATCGCAAGAAAGGCATGGCGTGAGCACCTGGAGGTTGTGTTGCAGTCGTCACCCATGTTCGGTGTGATCCAGCGAGCGGGCAAAGATGCCTCGGGCAACCCTCTCGAGTGCTGGTACTACTACGACAAGGAGAATGACCCAGACAAAGAGCGAGCCGAGAACCTGGGTGTGTTTGCCAAACCCATGCGAAAGGCGCTCAAGGGCCAGAAGCCTATTTTCTGGAAACGCAGTGGCTATGCTTCTCGTCAGACAGACGACACTTTCGAAGCCAAGTCTTCTGCTCAGGACAGCTCGGACTCTGCGTCCACTTCGAGCTCCCGCAAGGTGGAAGCCGAGTCGATGGATATTGCTAGCGCCCCCCTACCGTCTTCGTCGATCGGAAATGGGCGCAAGAGGAAGGCAAATGCGTCGCAGTCGCAGGGCGAGACGCAGGGAGGCGTCAAGGATGACGAGGAGAGGAAGCGCGAGAAGCTCCGCGCCAAGATTGCCAAGAGTGGGTTGTGGGATGAGACTCAGCCTGAAGAGAAGGAGGAACCCACGTGGGATCGCAAGGGCGACCAGGACTACAAGAAGAGTCGCAAGTAAAGCTCGCGCGAACACCGATGCCGACATCTGTATGTGCGATTCCGATTCCGATTACGATACTTCATTGATACATCACCGGTGCAGCTCCGAATCCTTAAACTGTAATGGCTGTTCTCCGTGCTCCGTTTCTCGTCTCATTGTCAATACCAAAGTCATTTCTTTTCAATCTGATCAGCTTGAGACAGGACGCTTTGTTTAACTTGTGAACTGCCTATGCTTAAGCAGGCTGCTTTGAGAAACGAGTAGACTGGGATGGTCGCGGATCTGGTCGTCTGCTGGTGTTGGTTGGCCTGGTGTGGACGGAGCCCGAAGCCCCCTGCTCTCCGACCCCGATTCCGAAACGGGGATTGGCGAGAGCGCAGTAAAGCGGACGAAGGTATGAGATTCCAGTGCGATAGGTGAAGCAGCCTTCCGAATTGGTACCACAGAACAACTTGTTGCGTCAAAGCTTGTTGCTGGTTAAAGCTTTTGCCGAAGCGGTGTCTGGTCGTTCGCGCATGTTTGGTTACTGCGCGCCGGCCAAAACTCCGACAGCTGAATTGGCCATTTCGTCATCGTGCGAAATGCTGGCCCCGGCTTCGGCTTCGGCTTTGATGCAACTGGCTCCTCGACCTCCTTCGCTATCAGGAGTGCGCTCATGAGCGGCTGTTGTGATGAGGTATATTTGTGGCTTCCGAGAAAGAAGATGTCTACTTGCCAGATTGCTTGAGAATGAGAACAGTGAAGGTTAGCGTTTGGGTGGAGTGTTTCGGTTCGTTCACCGTGTTTGCTGCTTCCAAACATGATCCGCGCTGCATACGCATTCCAAATTTCAATTTCGAAAGAACAAAAAACTGACGCAACTCGCCAAGAGAGCAAAATGGGAGTGCAGACCAAAAACACCGGCCAACTGCCAAAAGTCAACGCATCCCGATCCCGAATCCTTTGCGCTGACATCGTCCTGCTTTCAAGGGGTCCATCCTCATCGATATACGCACCTTGGCTACATCCCTTCCGACGCATGAGTAGGTAGGTCTCGGAGCTTGAGCTCTTGCCTTTGTCTCGGCACCAGCCGACGTAGCGGTGTCAGTGAGCTCGGGATAGACTTCCTTTATCGATACCAGCACCGCAATGTCGGATTCAGCAATATATAGTCACCCCACCCATCCAAAGACGCCGCAACGTTCTAGACCTTACTCCTATACCGTCTCCCACACAACGCAAGACGCATCGTTCTAGACCCTATCCGCTAAACCCGATTATACAGCCATCCAACATCGCCAAGTCTACGCAGGCTTCCCCCTCCGATGAGTTTTGCCCGGTGACACGGCTTGAAATTGGATCATTCCTAGACCACCTCATCACTTGGAAGAGCATATAGAATACGATGAACTCCATCGACCCAGGCTCAGTGCCTCCGCTGCGTGCTGTCCAGCCCTCAGCTGGTCACAGCAGCGACACTACAGCACGTAACTCGCATGACTTGACATCCGGCACCGCAGGAACTTCTTCATTGAACGTCTCGAACGGAAGTAGCTTGTCGAACCGTCGATCGATCGCCAAGTCCCCGACAGAAGATGCTCAAAACGGACCATCTAAAGATTCCGGCCAGAAAAAGCAGAGCAAGCGACGCACCCCAAGCACATACCCGCTCTTTCCGGGCGACAAGCCGTGGTCACAGCGATCATGGGCATACGAGCTGCGCCCGTTCCGCGGTATGTGGTACGATCTCCGCCGCCGCAAGCCTTTCCTGGCCAGCGATTGGACGGAAGGTCTGGAGCCCAAGAATTGGTGGACGCTCGCTAACAGCGTCGTCCGAATGTACTTTATCAACCTCATGCCCGCGCTCGCCTATATCCTCGACATGAACTACCGCACCGGTGGATCGTACGGCGTCAACGAGGTCATTCTTGCTTCCGCTTTGGCCGCCATCGTCTTTCCTATCTTCTCAGTCCAGCCATTGACGTTCGTCGGGGTGACGGGTCTGATCAACTTGGTCAACTACACCCAGTACAACATCTTTGTCCACCATTACGGCTTCGACAATCGGGCCTACCTGAGGATTCAGGCATGGTCGTTGATCTGGGCAGCAGGATTCCACTTCATCGTGGCGATCTTCAACATTTGCGACTTTACGAGGTTCATCACCGACATGACTTCCGAGACGTTCGGGATCTACGTGGGGATTATCTATATCCAAAAGGGCATTGAGCTGCTCATCGAGGAGTTCGAGCCCCTCCCACTCGACAATGCTACAGGTTGGCTGTCGGTCACTATCGCCATCCTCTTTACCGTGTCGGTGTATCTTGTCGCCAAGGTCGGCAATACATCTTATCTTCCCTTCCGCGTTCGCAACTTCATCGCAGGATATGCCTTTGCAGCGGGATGCATCTTCTGGACTGGATTTTCGCACTTCCCGAGAAACTCGCTCGAACGCGTCCCTATCGAACGTCTGCCCATCACCAAGTCTTTCTTCCCAACCTTGGACAGGCCGTGGTTCGTCGACTTTTGGAACATCGAGCTCAAGTACGTCTTTGTCGGAGCCCCGCTTGGCTTCCTCATCATGCTGCTTTTCTATTTCGACCATAACGTCAGCAGTGTCATGGCTCAGGCTAGGAACTACCCTGTGCGGAAACCGGCTGGATTCCACTGGGACTTCTTCCTGCTCGGCATCACCACGCTCGTCTCAGGCTTCCTCGGTCTGCCTGCGCCCAACGGTCTTGTCCCGCAAGCGCCCGTCCACACAGAGACACTTTCAGTCTATCAGCAGGTCGAAAAGCCCGACGTCGACAAGCGTATCGCTCGCGAAACCACCTCCAAGCGCAAGTCCAAAACGCGCACCGTCAAACAGCAACACATTGTCAACGCGCGCGTGGTCGAAGGCCGTATCTCGCATCTCATCATCGGACTCTTGACTCTCGGCACGATGACCCGCCCCCTCCTCGTCGTCCTCGGCACCATGCCTCGCGCCGTGTTTGCCGGCATCTTCATCCTTGTCGGCTGGGCATCCATCGAACGCAATGCAATTACCATGCGAACCCTGGCGATCTTCCGCGATCGCCGCCTCTCGCCCCCTGACGAGCCGCTCAACACTATCCGCCGCAGCAAAATCGCGCTGTTCGTAGGAATCCAGTGGGTGTTCGCCGCGATGACGATCGCGATCAGCGCGACGATTGCCGGAATCGGGTTCCCTGTTATCATCACAGCGCTGATCCCAGTGAGGTACTATCTGGTGCCCAAGTGGTTCAGCCCACTCGAGCTTAAGGTGCTGGACGCGCCCACGGCGGATGCGGACAGCGTGTTGGCTTCGCTGGGACACGAGCCGGAGCGAGTCACGGGGAGGGGTGTGGAGATTGCGCTGGATACCAAGATCGCCGGTACGCTGTACCACAAAAAGTCTTTGGACGATGAGTCGGATGATGACGAAGAGCATGCAGGAGAGGACTCTGCGGAAAAAGTGCACAGCGATGTCGCCAAGCATCAGCGCAGGAGTCGCGATGAGGAGGAAGGGGCCGAGCCAGAGCCGAGGGAGGCAACGCGGACAGTAGCGGGGATCGGCGGACACCAGACTGCTGATCCGGCACGCGGCGTGGCACAAGCTTCGGGCGCTGGCATCATCGCTTCCGGCCTCGGCTCCGGTGCAGCTGCAGCGGCTGAGGACGACCGAAAGGAGGAAGCGGAAGAGCTGGCAGAAGCGAGAGACGCAGAGATCTCCTCAGACGAAGAGGGGCCCAGCGAGCAACCCAAGCCTGACCCTGTCGTGGTTGCAGCAAAGCAGCATGAGCAAGCTACTCCAACTGCGACTTCTAGCATCACACTGTCTGCAGAGGTCTCAACAGAGTCTCCAGCGAAAAGCCCCAAGTCGCTGAGAAAGAAGAAGTATGTCTCGGTAGAAAATCCGCCTCGCGGCGCTGGATCGCCTCCGCCGCCCATTCAGTGGCGAGGTGCGGAGCCCGGAACGGAGGAATAGATTGTTTTGGCATCAGGGCACGCTTTTGCTCCACTTTAATTTTATCTAGAGCTTACTCGGATGCTTCGCCGGAATGTCATTACAATACCATACACGTTGTGACCTCCTGATGGGCTTGGATCCAGTAGCGACGGCGGCCGTGTGAATGAGGTTCATGTCAGCAGCAGCAGGCGGAAACGGCAAAAACGCGGAAGTCGGAATTATTTTTTGGGTGGAGTAAGAAGAAATGTTCCCTTTCATGCTTGTTCCGCCCATGCCTCAGCTCCTTCTTATCATCACAGCGTCCTAACGATCGAAGCTTACTTCGACGTCAAACATCAACGATGATTCTTGCACGCCACTGCACGGGAAAGATCCCGTACCGCATACCGAGGACAATTGTTGCGCCCAGAGCGGCGGCTCTTGCCGGTCGCGTAGCTAGTCCTCCTCAAGCGCTTGCTCGCTCAATACCGCTCCAGACGCAAGCTACGCTCTCGGTACCATTCCTAGGCGCCCGCCACTTCTCATCTACACCATCGCTACTCTCAGCAGACTCAGCGGCGCCTCATGCGGAAAAGCACCCGATCTCAGCCTTGCGCAACATCTCAATCATCGCGCACATCGATGCAGGCAAGACGACACTCACTGAACGCCTCCTCCACCTCACCGATGCCCTCGGCTCCTCTTCCTCCTCCGGCGCTGTCCCAGGCGACGTCAACTCCGGCTCTACCGTGACCGACTTTCTTGAGCAGGAGAGGCAGAGAGGTATCACGATCCAGTCCGCCGCAGTTGGTCCAGTCTGGTGGCCCGCGCCAACATCAGAGCCGAAAGATAGACAGGGAAGGGAGGTGGTAGGAATCACCCTCGTCGATACGCCAGGGCATATTGATTTTGGAATTGAAGTCGAGCGTGCGCTCAGGGTGGTCGATGGAGCAGTGGTAGTGCTCGACGGCGTCGAGGGGGTGGAAAGCCAGACGGAAAACGTGTGGAGTCAAGCAGCGCGGTACGATGTCAAGGCTTCAATTCTGTTCATCAACAAGCTCGATCGTATGGGTAGCTCCGTGGCTCAATCACTCAAAAGTGTTATACGATCAGGAATGCACCAGCGGCCATTGCTGTTGCAGCTACCGATCCCGGTGGCTGGGAAGGACGAACCGGGACTGTCAGGACTGGTCGACTTGGTCGAAATGCAGGTGCTGACGTTCTCCGGCAAGGCGGGAGAGGTCGTGACAAGGAAGCCGCTGGAGGAGTCGCATGAGATGTATGCAGAGGCGAAGGAGGCGAGGCATGCGTTGGTCGAGTGCCTGGCGTCGCTCGACGAGGCACTGCTGGAGGAGCTGTTCGAAGTCCCGACAGGGTCGAATGAGGAGCCGCACTCGAAGATCCCTGCGAGCTCAGTGCGCAGCGCAATCCAACGCCAGACGCTAGCCGGAACTATTCTGCCTGCGCTGTGTGGCTCAGCCGCCAAGAATATTGGAGTTCAGCCGCTGCTCGACGCAATCGCCGACTTCCTCCCCAGTCCCAAGGACAAGCCGGACGTGGTCGGAACGCTCTCTGGTGCCGCCTCTGCCAAAGCCTCTCCTAAGGATGCTTCGGAACCTAGCACCGCCGCGAAGGAAGTAGCGATCTCACTCGACGACAAACGCACCACCGCACTCGCTTTCAAAGTGGTCCACGACAGACGCCGGGGCCCAACCACTTTCGTCCGCATCTACTCTGGCACGCTCACGCGCACGTCAACTCTGTACAACACGACGACGGGCGCACGCGAGCGTCTCTCCCGTGTCCTCTTCCCCTTTGCAGACCAGTACCACGAGACGACTACGCTACGCGCGGGGCAGATCGGCGTGATCCTCGGCTTGCGTGATACCCGTACGGGTGACACACTCGTCGATCCCACCCCGACCCCCACCTCCGCGGCTGCGAAAGGGCACATGCTGGATGCATCGCAAGCAAAATCGCTCCGTCTGAAGCGCGTGCATATTCCACCACCCGTCTTCTCGATGTCGCTCGAGCCTCGCGGCAAATCGGACATCGAACCGCTGTCGGAAGCGCTCAACCTGCTCATCCGCACCGACCCGTCGCTGCACCTCGATGAGGGTTCGGCGAGCGCAGGGGGTGCCGGCCAGACAGTGCTATCCGGAATGGGTGAATTGCATTTGGAAATCGCTAAGGATCGGTTGGCAAACGAGTTTGGCGTCAACGCGCGTATGGGAAGTGTGAGGGTGAGTTACAGGGAGACGTTGGGGGAGGAGGTGGGGACGTTGGAGGTGAACGAGGTGGTGGAGAGGGAGTTGGCGGGCAAGAAGATTAAAGTTGGGGCTAGAATCACGGTACGTGCGCTGAGCGAGGACGAGTTGCACTTGGCAGAGGGGAGTGAGGCGGCAACATTCGGGGGCAATGTCGTCAACATCAGCCTCACCGCTCCTTCCTCTGAGCAGGGGGAGAAGAAGGCGGTTGCGGGTGCGAAGGATGGCAAGGACATCGAAGCGTATCTCGCCGACGCGCCTCGTCAAGCCAAGGCCAAAGCTACCGCGAACTCAAAGGACCCCGCTACCGCACCTACCTCCGGCCTTCCCACTGGGGTCGACCTAGCCACCGTGGAAACCATGTTCCGCAGCGGCCTGATCGCCGCGCTTTCCCGCGGCCCGCTCACCTCGAACCCACTCACACACCTTCACATCACCTTGTCTAACATCGAGATGTTCGGCGAGCTTTCATCCTCGGCTGCCATCAGCTACCTTATCTCGCACCTGTTGCGCAAGCTGCTGCGCGATGAGCCGAAAGTGGACGCGTCAACCGGCATGGTGATCTCGCCCGCTATGGCGAGGACGACATTGATGGAGCCCATGATGAGCGCGCGCATCACGCTGCCCGAAGTGCACCTCGGTAAAGTGATCGGAGACATTACTGCCGAACAGGGCGGATTGGTCACGGATGTTGTGCACCAGACCACGTCCGCGGACGCCGGGGACGCAGAGGGGAAGGGCGAGGACGAGGTGTTCATCCCGGCGCCGACGAACCGGTTTGAACAGCAGTCTTCGGCAGCATCGAGCGGTGCTGCAGGCGGCAAAGGCACAGCAGGCGCGACGGGAGGGGGTGGAAAGGCCGAGATCCACGCCGTAGTACCGCTCGCGAACCTTGTCAAGTATTCGAGCAAGCTCAGGGCGCTGACGGCAGGAAATGCCATGTTCAGCATGCAGCTGCAGGGCTTCGCAAAGGTCAACGCACAGAGGCAGGCCGAGATCTTACTCGAGCTTGGTCGCTAAAGCTCTTGCATCGTCTGAGTAATTTAACTTTTCGTTCATCATGCAATCGTGAATTAACTTTGCTAGCATGTGTGTGTACTCTATGAGTGGTCTGTGTCTAAGAGGCGGTGGCAGGGATGTCGGTGCCGTTGATCCTGATTCTGTCTTTGGCATCCATCTTGCCCGCCGAGGCTTTGTATTCCGCAATCAGGGTGGAGTTAACCTTGTTTCCGCCGCACACCTCGATAACCACATTAAGCTTCTTGCCTTCCGCCAGCTTCCTCTTTAGCGTCTCGGTACGCTGGATCAGCTCGTCCATGATCCACGGGTGGAACACTGAGGTCAAGGCACTAGCACAGCTGAGCTCGACCATTCTCGCACCACCATTGAAGTCGTTCGAGAGCTGTTCGAACTGCCAGCACGCACTGGCGCTGAGGTCGTCAGTCACAGTGAGCGTAGTCAAGTCCGCGTCGGGTGAGGAGGAAGGGTAGCGCAGAGCATCGTGGACGCTGTCGAGCGAGCATTCCTTGGTCCCCATCGACGTGCACTTGCTCGCAATCCTGTCCAGCGTTACAACGTCTTCTGGCAATTCCGAAGATGGTGAGGAGAAGCTGCGTTCGAGCGAGAGATTGAAGCTGTCGACGCCAAAGTTCTGCACCGATACCAGGGTGGGTTTGGTGCGTTGTTTGGCCAAGCCCTGCATGATGCCGCGGATCATGCCGCCTCCACCGACGGAACAGATAAGCATATCGACGTTTTCTTGCCCCTGCGAATGCATCTGGTCGTAGATCTCGTCAACTAAGCAGCTGTGGCCTGCAACGAGCTCGTCACCCACGAAAGGATGCACGTAAACGTTTCCTTTCCCCTGCGCTACCAGCTCCCTCGCCGCGCTGTCCGCTTGATCCCACGAATCGCCGCCGACCACCACCTCGGCTCCCAGACTCCTCAACTTCTCCACCACGTCCGACTCAGTCGACGATGGGACAAAGATCGTGCTCCCCACTCCCGCCCTGCTCGCCGCGTATGCTACTGCCAGCCCTGCATTCCCACCAGATGATGTCACGAGGTGCGTGTTGGCCGATCCATACTTTCGAATCGCACTTTGGCAGATCTTGCCAATGCCACGGATCTTGAACGAACCGGACGGCTGGTCGCAGTCGAGCTTCAAGTAGATGTTGTGGCCCGTGGCAGAAGAGAGCGCGGGCGAGTGGACGAGCGGTGTGACTTTGTGCAACGGCTGCTCGGCCGGGTTGGGCGCAGTGGGAACGTCCCCGGTCGGAGGCAGGACCTGCGTCATTTGCAGCAGACTCTAATCTATGAGGTTAGAGATGGAGAGGGAAACTGGAATGGAAATGAGATGGCAGGACTCAAGGCGGATCCAAATGCACGGGTTTAAGAAGGACTCGGAGCGTTGCACAGAGCCGCCTCTGACGTTCCGGACAAGATGCATACCCGCGTTGCTCGGCTTCGGCTGAAGTTCCGGCGTGACTCTGACTTCGGCGAATTTCTGACAACTTCTTCTGTCTCAACTTCGCTTACCCCGCAAATAGCCGCGGAGGACGCACACACTTCCTCAGCATCACAAACAGCACAACGTTCAACCCATACACCCTCTCGCTTTCCATCATCGATAAAATTAAGAGTCACATCGGTACACCAGATGCAAGAAATGGAAGACTTCAGAACAAATGAGAACTAGAATCTCCTCCCCATCCCCAGCCTCCTCTTGCCCCTCGCCGCGCCCGCACTCCCACTCCCTATGCTGCTGCCGCCCGCCACATCTTCGACAACGATTGGCGAGCTCCTCGACCCTCCGCCATGACTCGACGTCTCATCGCCATCCGACGCCGGCAGCATGTTGAGAATGCTATTGATCCCGTTCGAATGAATTTGCTGGAAGCTGTTCAGATCAGCGCGTGGGCGCGGGGCTGTGCCGTCGGCCCTTGCCAACCTGACCGAATCTTCCGGCCTTGCTCGCAGGCGCACCTCATCTGTGAACGAAGGTGCTGCCGATGGAACAGCTGCAGGTTGCCGCGATGGCGGAATGAGCGGTTGCTTTTGTCTCGCTCCTCCAAAAGATGCCGATGGACGGCCGGCGAAGGATGAAACGGCACCCAGATTCCCGCCTGGACGAACGCCATTCGAAGATGCAGCTCCGAGACCGCCTCCCAGCGAAGAGGCCCTTTGAAAGCCTGAAAAGGCAGGCTGTGGAGTGGCGTCGTCGTCGACCGCGGAGGAGAAGCTGCCCAAGGACGGAGGGGTGAACCCCAGCATCCTCTTGACATCCTCGCTTCCCTGACTCCCACCTCCTCCAAATGCTGGAGCAGTCCTTGTGCGCAGACTGTCGTCGCTATACAAGCCGAATCCCATCCCCGAGTTCCAGCCACCCGTTGCTCCACTGTGCACACCAGCCGAACTGTACCCTCCCTGTCCGCCATAACTGCTGTACGTCCCAAACCCAGTAATCCTGCCCGAGTTCATCGAATCCACCTTCTCCACTTCCCTCCCCTCCCTTTTCTCCCACTCCTCAATCGTCTTCTTCACCGTCCCCTCCTCCGGCAATTGCCTTCCCGTGACCTTCGCAACTGTCTCCATTGCTGCCCGATCGAGCTTCGGCCGAGCCGTGCAGAACGGAATCGCCTCCTTGGCATCACAGCTCCCACCATCCTTCTTGGCAGCGACGCTCGCGACAAAGTTACTGAGGATCTTGTCCTGTGTGTCTCCGCCCATCATACGCGCCGTGGCATGCGTGATGTACAGCAGCGACTCGGCTCGCGTCATGGCGACGTACAGTAGCCTTCGTTCCTCGGCGATCTGGTCTGGCTCAAAAGCACGGAACGAGGGAAAGGTCCCTTCTTCGACGGCTGGGATGAAGACCACCGGCCATTCGAGACCTTTCGCTGCGTGGCAGGTGGAGATTGTCACTTTAGGCGCACTCTTAGAGTCGTCCTTGTTAGCGTCAGCGTCGAGGTCCGTGGCGAGGATCGAGGCTTCCAGAAAGATGCGCAAAGGCGTCTTCACGTCTGCATCGTCTCCGTCTGCGGTCGGAGCAGCAGTCTTTCCTTCGACAACTTCGTCCAGCTTTGAAAGGAGGAGCGAAGGCTTCTTGTCAATCTTGTCGTCATCCGGTGGCGGAGCAGTGTCTGTACGCGCTTTCTTCGTAGGCAATGGCTTCGACGCGTCATCTTCTTCTTCCTTGGTTGCACCCTGGCTTTCTTCTGACAAATCGCAGAGGTCGATGACCTCCCCCTTCGTTGCAGGACGACTGCGTTTCGGTGGCTTGGTCGATTTGTGCTTGTCGAAGAAAGGATGGTTCCCTTTTGACGTAGATGCACTCTTCTGAGCTGCAGGCTTGATGTCTACCTCCTCGAAATCATCGTTATCTTCCTCGTCCTCGCTACCACCCTCCTGGTTCGCTTCCTTGTTCGATAGCGTATGCGAGAGAATCTCTTCGATGGGGATCGACGGCGCGTTCTCGTCCGGATATGTCGTGTTCATCGCTACGACAGTGGAGAACGAGATCAACTCTTGGACGTTGCCCCAGCGAGACTCGTAGTCTTGCTGCGCTTTGAGGTAATTCTCGTAGTTGATTTTCTCGATGAGCAGTTCGATCAGCTTTGACACAGGCTGACCTTCAGCCGCTGCATCTCGAACGGCAACCACGGCTTCCACGAGATCTTTTAGTCCCTTCTTCATCCCTGGCTTGATGCCTGGGTTTCTGCCACCTTGGACGACGCGTTCGACCAGCTCCATCGGCGTGCACCCCTCCGCTTTGGCCATGTTGAGCAAGTCGCTGACGCTCTTCTCTCCAATGCCTCGCTTGGGCACGTTGACCACACGTGTGAAAGCTGGAGTGAATCCTGGATTGTCCGCGAGCGCCAAGTACGCAAGCAGGTCTTTAACCTCCATTCGGTCGAAGAACTTGTGTCCACCCATCATTCTCGAGTCTATTCCCTTTGCTTGCAGCTCGGCCTCAATGGCACGAGAAAGGTAATTGAAGCGGAGCAAGATTGCAATATCGTTGTAGTTGATCATCCCTCCGGAATGGGCGATGATGCGCTTGATCTCCGACGCGATGTACGAAGCCTCGAGCTGAGCGGACCCGTGACACTTGAGCGCCACAGGCGGTCCGCGTGGATGGGATGTGTAGAGATCTTTGTTGATTCGCGAAGTGTCCTGCTGAACCACTTTCAGCGCGAGCTCGAGAATTGCTCCCGTGCTTCGATAGTTCTCCTCGAGCCGTGCTTGTTGTGTGCCCTTAAATTCTTTGGTCATCTTGTCGAGGTTGCCAATTTCGGCACTTCGCCAGCCGTAGATGCTCTGATCTGGATCGCCGACGATGCTGACAGCCTGCGACGAGTATGCTACCAGGCGCATGAGCTCATATTGAGTGATGTTGGTGTCTTGGAACTCGTCCACCAGCACGTGTCGAATGTTGTTCACCACCTTGTTCTGGCGACGGAACAGCTGGACTCCGTAGATCAGCAAGTCGTCAAAGTCGAGCGCGTTGGCTTCTACGAGCTGTTCCTGGTACATCCGGTAGATAGTCGCCATGATTTGTTTGAATGCAGAAGAGCCAGTGAAAGCCTTTCCGATGGGGGCCTTCTTGGGTTGACCTTTGGCGGCTTCCTGATCAGCTAGCAGCTTGTACCTGACGGGGTCGATCTCTTTGGCCTTGGCTTTTGAGATCTCGGACATTGCATCTTCTGGCTTGAGCGACCCCATATGCTCCTTTTCCAAGTCTGGCTTGAGCTCCTTGAGGATGGCTTTGAGCATGCGCTTGGCATCGTCGGAATCAATGATGGTGAAGTTGTTCGGAAGCGAGATGAGACGGCCGTACTTGCGAAGGTATCTGGCGCAGACTGAGTGAAAGGTGCCAATGACCAGATTGTCAACTCTCTCTTTGCCGATGAGCTTGACCAATCTCATCTTCATCTCGTTGGCAGCTTTGTTGGTGAAGGTGACGACGACAATGTCTTCCGGCTTGAGTCGGTTCGCTGGGTCGAGGATGAACCACGCCACTCGCGACGTCAGCACGCGGGTCTTGCCGGAGCCTGGTCCGGCTAGGATCTGGAGACATGATGTTGGTGGGTGCGTGGCCGCAGCTAGTTGTGACTTTGATAGGGATCGAAGATAAGATGGCGTCTGAGTCGAGGGAGCATCGCAGACGGCAGAGTCGGCGCCATGTTTGCTGGTGCTAGCTTGAGAAAGTTTCTCTTGCTGCGATGAAGAGATTTTCTCGGACTTTGAAGGCATCTGCACTGCCAACTCAGCGGAGGAACAGCGCTGTAGTGCGATCCTGTCACTGTCGATGTGTGGGGTGCAGATGCAAACTCGGCGGTCGGAAGCTGTCCGAAGCAATGCCACCTTCCGTTAACAACAATGGCCCTCGAGGAGCCTGACTGCTACCGTGCTGGAATCGTGCCTAATACATCGGCAAGATCCGATACAGTGAGAGCCAAGAGGCAAGTGAGGTTCGCTGCAGAGGTGAAGAAAGATGTCAGGAACCTCATCAACCCAAGAGGTGCATACAACCACCAGCTTCCTCCACTTCTTCCAACTGGAGCGTGACTGAGCTAAGTGTTGGTCTCTTGCCGCAAAATCGCGCGTGAATTTTTGAGCTCCGTCGCGTTGCTCTCGCTCTGCATGCAGCTTGGACCCTGATCTCTGATCCTTAACTACCCTCAATGTCGTGCTGACCTGGCCATCGCAGTCATCTCAGCCGTTTCCGGAAGCTCGAAGCCTCGAACAACTTATCTCTACAATGGAGCGGATGCATGCCTGAGCTTTCGTGCCACAGGCCAAGCTCATATGTCCCCATCGAGTGGCGTCGGTGAGTGACGTGGGTTGAACTCATGGCGCCATGCGTCATCTCAGGTTGTTCCCATCACAACGGGACAGGGGTGGTGAGAGGTTGCTCAAACGGCACAGCGCTTGATACAGACATGCAGAGGTCCAGAGTCAGGTCTACCGATTGACCCGCTATATGAGACCACATCCCCACTTCCTGCTTTCCCACAAGAGTACCCACCTCCTGCTTTCAGCGCCGCTGGAAAGTATACAATCGCCAGGATGCGTCGCCATTTGATCGGAGTGGACCGAGCTGAGCAGATATAAGAAGCGAGCTTTTTGGTTCTTCCCATGATCTTTGACACAACTCAATTTCTCTCCCCCAAGGTCCTGCTGTTCTCAACATGCTGGCTCCCCTCCTCGCTCTCGTTGTCCTCGCGGTCTCGGTCTCGGCCGGTGCCGATAAGCCCTGCCACGCCGAAGGTAAATCCGGCGACCTCACCTGGAAGCAAACTTCGCAATCCGACCTTTCAGACAAGGCTGGCGCCCTTGGAGTATCGGTGAAGGGAAATTTCCCTAAGCAGACCACGAGGGGCCCCGTTGGCATGGGCTGCGGTATCGACTGGAAGGACGGTGCTATCCATGCTGGCTTCGACGGAGGTTCCGCCCACGAAGGTGCCGGCGGAGGCTTCGTTTGGGGCAAGGACAGACTCGTCGGCATCACCGGTGTGTCCTACAAAGATGTCAAGATCGATATGAACGTGACCATCACCGACCAGAAAGATGTCATCTTCTTCGTGAACGGGAAGGAAATGGATTGGAACAGGGTCCTCGAGGCACAGAAACCTTAGCATATCCCGGACAAGAGTACAGACGGACAACCTCGCAAGCTCGTGAGGCCTCCTCCTCCTCCGAAAGCGCCCTAGGTCAGACAGCTTCCTACCGAGTAGATCTGCGGCTACTTGTGTTAAGTGAGAGTGCGACCAATCACTCGGATCTCTAGAGACTTGAATCCTAGAACACATAGCACAGAAGTACTCACTCAGCCCTCTCGAGTCCTACATTTCCTCGCTATAATGCTCTTACTATACGTCTCTTTCAAGATCCAAGATGTCTTTTCATGCTTTCCTCCCATTTCCAGTCAATCAAATCCGTTTATCCATCATCCTGCCCACTCTCAGCCGTATTCAACACTCCGGCGTAGTCTGAAACGAAAGACTGAGCATCACCATGAGCTGCATCAACCACCTTCCTCGTGCCGTCATCAGACTATGATCACTCTGAACAACGATTGAAAGTTGCGGAAACCTGAACAAAAGCGAACGCAACACGTAGTGACAGACACGCCCTCCCCTCCCCTCCCTCCTCTTCGCGCTTCACGCAGGTGCAGCGGCGCCGCTCTGCTGACCCTGGATCGCCTGGTTTGGCATCAAAATCACCTTCCCCCTGCTCATTGGAACTTTTGCGCCTGGGTTGACGTTTCCGTTCTTATCGTAGATCATGCCGTCCCACGTGATCCCTGCTTTGGCAAACCTGGCTTCTTGCTCCTGGATGAGCTTGGCAGCGTGCGCCTTTGCCATCTCGCGGCTCATCTTGTAGTATTCAGCATTGGGCTGGTTGCGGAAGTACGACTTTTCCATGTTGTAGTCGGTCACAATGCCCATCACCGAAAGCGCGGCAGGGAGGGAGATGAGCGCCGAGTAGAAACCCATGATCTCAATGTCGCCTGGAGGGTTAGGCAAGCCTCGCTTAGAGTGTGGAGAGGTAGGCCTGCGGATGTGTCGAAAGCGTTTGAGATGGCGGTTGAAGTGGTGCAGAGACGAAAATGCGTGGTGTGGTGACGATTTAGGTGAGTGTTTGTGCTGAGCCGAGTCGACATAGGAAGGGTCTGTTGAGGCGATTGAGAGTGCCGTCAGAACGAGCATGCTGAGCAGCAGGCGCACAAGAAGTCGAGTAACAGCGGCCATGATGATGTCCAAGCACCATCCAGTGACGCTAAAGACAGAGCAAAGTCGGACTAGGCATTCGGTGAGATGGACGTTGAAGGACAGCCATGCGACCTGGTATCAAACCCGCGCCGTCACTAGATCAGACTGCCACCACACGTTCATTAGGCGCACGGCAAGCCACGCATGCTTGGCCCCACCCTTTTCATCTATCACCCCTCGCCTTGTTGGTGGGCGATACGTGTGCGTGTCTCATCGCACTCTCCCGGCAATCTCGCCAATATCGGACCGTCGCTTCGGACGGCATCTATTGTATGCTTGTCTTATCGATACAAATGAAGCTGCTTCAAGACTAAATCACTGCCTTGGATCGAACATCACAATATCACACAAATATGGTGGGATGGGGAAGCGCTCAGAACGGTGCGCAAGAGTAAAAACTCGTAAATGTATTGGAAGATGTAAGGCGAGGGCAGCAGAGCGACTTTTGGCCATCTGCCCTCGATTGATGCCGCGTGAGAAGCAGCTAAAGTGATTGAGTACATTACATGCATTTGGAGCGCAATAAGCGCTCCTTACACAGGCTGGGCAAACGCCTGCGGAGGGATAGCGTTGCTCGCCTTCAGGTTCTGGAAGTTGGTCAAAGCCATGTTGTAATCCCAAGCATTCTCTTGGAGACACTGCACTGCAAAGGGATAGATGAGACCAGTCTGAGCAGCCAGCTGCAAGGACATTACATGCTGTTGCTCGTTGATCCCCGCCGCGGGCGCCTGGTTTTGGAGGTGAGCCGGAAGAGGTCCGTTGCCCGCAACAGCCGGCACAACTGCAGGAGCGATACCGGCAGGCTGTGGCACGGCTGGAGGCTGTTGACCTTGCTGAGCAGCTTGCAGTGCCTGTGTCTGCTCGGGAGTGACCTCACCTGTGCGCAAGCTGTCTGGGGCCCAAGCTGAAGGGCTCGAGTAATGACGCACCACGAGCTGATCCGATAGGATCACGCACGGCCACCCAGCGGCAGCAGCAGAGCTCTCCGGCGGGACAGGGGCTACCGCGAACGTACGATCGAACGAGCGGATTCCCTGGCTCGGTAGCTCTGCATACTCTCCGTGAACATTGATGTACAGCAACGCCTCCGGTCTTTCTTCTCCTTTCAACCTGGCCCCAATAACAGTGTTAGGCAGCACCCAAGCGTCAACGACAAACTTGGAAGCGTCATTGAGCGGGTGTGATGTCTTTGGCAGCTTCTTCAAGCAAGCAAGAATCGAGCCTGCTCCATGATACAGATATTGGTGTCTAACTTTCGGTGCGTGAACACGCATGAGGTTACGGTTACCGTTGTCCTGGTATCGATCAAAATTGAGCTCCTTCTGGTGAGGCATGGTATGGAGGAAGCCCGCAGCACGGGCCCTGGGCGGCGGAACGACATTGAGACAGTATGAGAACTGCGCCAATGGAGCATATGCCTCGCCAAGTTGGCTCCTGTCTGAGTCATACAGACTGAAGAACTTGGAGAGGAAGTTGGGCATGATGGCGCCGGCTTCGGCATCGACAAAGCCGGGCTTGTTGGGGACGGGAAAGTTGCGAAGCGGAACCTGTGCCGCGTCGGCATCCACCTTCTTAGACTTGCCCGAAGAAGGTAAATTGGCAAAACCTGCCTCGGTCGGTGTGACAGGTTTCTGATCGAGAAGCGTAAGGTTGCGGAACTTGGACAGCACTTCGCGACGGTATCCCTCTTCGTTACCAGCTGCGATGGCACTGGCATGAACAGGGTTCCCAGTGAGCAGGAGCTCCTTGAGGTTGGTGAGTTTGTGTTTTCTTGAGGCAAAGGTGTCGAGGTCCTTGGTCCATTTGAGCTCATTGCCTTCGAGAGAGAGGTTTTGAAGATGTGGGAAATAGGTGGGTAGCGAACTAACGGGCGCTAAGCTGCGGAAGCCATTGTTGGCGAGTGAGATTGTGACAACGTCGGGATAGGTTTCGGAACAAAGCTTCCAGATGACATTGCCAAGCTCTTTGGGAGCACCGGCGACACCTGGAGGCTTGACGCCTTCTGCCTGGAGTATTGGGTCCGCGCGCATATTCTGTCGAGACGGGAAGGAAATGGGGACAAGGGTGTCAGTCAGGCGTATCAAAACTGGTGCAGGGAAGCAGTGTGCAATGTTGTTACGATTACTTACCTCAAGATTCAAGAACTTGGCATCATTGTTCCACCTTGATTCGAGGAATCGCTTGATGAGTGACACTACGTTCTGCGTCTTGGGCATGTCGTTGCCGGAGAAGACAATGCCTCCTCCGCCGGGTATGCGACCACCGCCTTGGGCTTTGGAAGAGGAGATGCTCTTGAGGACGGCTGCTGTGTTTCCGGCTCGAAGCCCATCGTTGACATTGATGGCGGCCTTCTTGCCTTTGGTTGTCGGACGGTTGCCCAGTGGGTTAGCACGCTGGCGAGCAATTCTACCTTGTAGCGGATTACCATTCTGTCAGGATGAACCGGCGTCGATTATGTCACAGAGACGAACGTGAGGGACAAGAGCGACGTTGACGAAGTTCAAAAGGTATTAGTATCTTTGGTTCTGGCTTGTTTGTTATGTTGCTGCTGGAAGTTGATACAGTGTTACCTGCCATGCGTCTTGCAAGTGCGAAGGTCTTGTCGATGGTCGAATGGTCAGATGTACGCTGATCGTAGTAGCGGATGTCGAAGGACTTACGGATGGATCTGTGTCGGCGTTTCTTCCACCTCTTCTTCCTCCAGCTCCACCAGCTCTGCTTCTGCTTGGACCAGCAGCATCGCGCATGCCCACATCACCGTCGCTGACGAGACCCGCGTTGCGGAGAGCTGCGCCTGCGATGTTGTGACCACGACTACCTCGTCGAGACATGCTGAAACCTGCGGTCGATGCACAAATTCAATTGCCGAGGACAACGCAGTCGTTGCTGAAGAATGCTGCGCTCGCGCGGACCGTAGCCAGTGAGATGCAATGCAAGCCCGTAGTTTCTGCACAGGTGCTCTGCTTGTGGAGTCAAATGAGCCGGAATGATGCGGAGCCTTGTATAAAGGCTGACAGCGCTGTTTCCGATGCTGAAAGGAATCGATGAGGTGGTGGATGTGGTTGTGGTTGTGGATGAAGGTCGGATGCGGTTGGATAAAGAGCAAAAGGGATGGACGAAGCGAATTTGCTGACGCTCAGTTCACAACTTTTCCGCTTTCCGCGTCCAATTTTTTTCCGGCTAAGTTGATTGCTTGCATTTCTGCACCTTTAATTTTTTTTGCATCTTTTTCCCTTTCTTCTTCATTTCCTCCACATTCAGTGTGGGCAAGAGACTGTCTGAGCGCAACAGAGACAAACCAGAAAATGAGCGCGCACGGTAGAGAATGGTAACGAGGTGGATATAAGGATGAAGCTAGAATACAATGATGACATCGACGAGACAAAGAGGACAAGAGAGCTTTTACTTAGTGAAGATGGTGACCACATCGTCGGCTGCAACGACGTGATTCAAGCCAACCTTTTGGCTGGTGGGGAACTTGCTGCTCTTACCGTACACAAGCGCGTACTTGAACTTTTCCGCGAGAGCTCTGTGAACTTGGTGACAGACGTGCT
This sequence comes from Ustilago crameri, assembly GCA_024271935.1. Lineage (NCBI taxonomy): Eukaryota > Fungi > Basidiomycota > Ustilaginomycetes > Ustilaginales > Ustilaginaceae > Ustilago > Ustilago crameri. The sequence goes on along the minus strand of JANBMJ010000003.1, from coordinate 732,722 downwards.
CAATGGTTGCGCCTTTGCGGACACAAAGAGGGTCGGAAAGGTCTGGTCGCTCGCCACGCTTCTTGGTGTAGATGCGGTTGATGCCGAGCTTGTCCCACATGACATCTTTGAGGTAGTCGATGTTGAGATCCTTTTCGACCGAGATGACGACTGAGTTGGGCTGACGTGCAAGTTTGTCCATCTGCTCCATGCTGATCGAGTCGATCTTGTTGTATACGTAGAGACAGGGAATGTAGTTGCGGTTGCCGAGGACGACATCGATAAAGTCGTCGACGGTGATGTCTTCTCGGAGCATGACGTCAACGTTGTGCATCTTGTAGCCTTGGAGGATAGAGCGGATCATCTTTTCGTCGATCTTGGTAAGTGTGAGGCCCATTGCCTTTGTGATGACGATGCCGCCCGTGTTCTTCTTGCGAAGCACGACATCGGGCTTGGTCTTGTTGAGGCGGATGCCGACGGCCTCGAGTTCCTTTTCGAGTAGCGCACGATGTGTCTCGGGCTTGGTAGCGTCGAGCATGATGATGACCATGTCCGCTGTCTTGGCGACAGCAACGACCTGACGACCTCGACCCTTTCCTTCGGAAGCGCCCTCGATAATACCGGGCAAATCGAGGATCTGGATCTTGGCACCTTCGTATTCGAGCACGCCTGGCTGACATGTGAGCGTTGTGAATTCGTATGCGGCAGCTTCGGACTTTGTGTCTGTTACCTTGGAGAGGAAGGACGATTTACCGACCGAGGGGAAACCAATGAGGGCGACACGAGCATCACCGGACTTCATGACATCGAAACCTTCTCCGGGCTTGCCAGACTTCTTTTGGGGCTCGAGCAGCTCATGACGAAGCTTTGCAATCTTTGCACGCAGCTGACCGAGATGGTATCTGTTTGGATCGTACAAGGAAGCAAGAAAGAAGGTCAGGGCTGAGCCGAAAACCGGGTGTCGAATGTGTGACGATGAGACTTACTCTGTTGCCTTGTTCTTCTGCGTCCTGGCGACCTCGTCCTCGAGCTCCTTGATCTTTTCGACGACACCCATATTGACGGATCAATGGCTGCTGAAGCTGCCGTAAAGATGTGATGAGGATGACGGCTGTGTGAGAAAGGTGTTGTGAGCCCCTGCAGAAAGTGCCGGAAGCATTTCAATTTGGACAAAGCTGAGCACTTTTTCGGGATTCGCAAAGTGGCCGGAGCGTTGGACAGTGTTTCGACAAGATTTCACTTGTTAAGAGATGAGCATGCACAAATTCAACTGAAAAATCTTCTGACACGTGATCTGTTGCAATCGGGCGTGCTGAAATCCAGATCTGGACCAACACCAACTGTAGGCTTACTTCCGCGGCAACCATCACGGACAGGTTTGGCAGCTGTTGCCTCCACTGCCTACAGCCTAACGAGCAACGAGCTTGAGCCATGAGCCGGCGGCGTAGTAGTCCAACGCTAACCATCACGTCGGTCCTGCCGCCTAACTCTGTTTGCGTGAAAGCAGAAAGCAACACATCCAAAGCGCAGTCGAGTTGTTGGGCGGCACTGGAACGGTGAGTGTTGTTTGTGCGCGTCTAGGGAAATAACACGCAACACCAATTTTTGAGAGAAAAGACACACACAAACACACACTCGCGCAAGCACGTCGCTCAAGCTGTCTGCTATCTCTCTCTCCCTCTGTCTCTTCCGCTCTCAGTCAGCTCGAGCCATCTCAACAACCCAATTTTGGATTTCCGCTCGCTTCACCAACACTCCTGCTCTTTTCATCCTCGATTGATTGCCCCTTTGACAGTCTCTAGCAACCTCCATCGTCGGGCTCGCCGTGGATGTCGCGCATCCCTCTTCCCGTTCGTCAAGAGGATTCTCCTTCGCCCAGTCCCCTCCAACCATCCACCAATTTACCACGATCCACTTCAATGTCCCAGATGAGCAGCACTAGCTCCTTCCGCGATGCTACGGATACCCGCAAGCGCCAGTCCAAGCGCGACGAGGTAAGTTACCTAGACTTGCGCACAGCCCGGCATGACTATGTGACCTGACTGACCGTGCTTCCCGCTTTGTGTCACTATGTCCGCAGGCTATCCGTAAGAAAATCGAAGGCGAACTGCAGCGCAAGTCTGGCAAGCCAGCAACTCCCATCTCCCGCCGCACTAAGCGTACTGCTCGCCCTCCCGCCGCCGCAGCCGGTACCGTCTCTGCTCTTCGTCCGCTCCCTGCGCTGACCGTTCCGCAGTCCATCAGCGTAGCCGATGCATCCCAGCTCTGCGCCGCCAAGCGCACCGACTGCGTGCTTGTCGTTGACGAGGACGAGCATCTCGCCGGTATCTTTACCGCCAAGGATCTTGCCTTCCGTGTCGTCTCGGCCGGCCTCGATGCACGAAACACGCCCGTATCTGCCATCATGACCCGCTCGCCCATGGTCACCCGCGACACCACTTCCGCTACCGAGGCCCTCAACACCATGGTCACGCGTGGCTTCCGCCACCTCCCCGTCTGCAACGAAGACGGCGATGTCGTCGGTCTTCTGGATATCGCCAAGGTCTTCTACGAAGCACTCGAGAAGCTTGAACGCGCACACGGATCGTCCCAAAAGCTGTACAACGCGTTGGAAGGCGTTCAGAGCGAATGGGGTGGCAGTGCCGGCCCGCAGCAGGCCATGTTGCAGTACATCGAAGCACTCAGGCAGAAGATGAGCATTCCCGACCTCAGCTCGATCCTTGACTCGAGGACGCTTCCTTGCTGTGTCGGTGTCCGCACCACCGTCCGCGAAGCCGCCAAGCTGATGAAGGAGCACCACACCACCGCCGTCTGCGTCATGGAGTCCACAGGCACTGGTCCCGGTACTGGCCAGATTGGAGGAGGCGGCGCCGTCTCGGGCAAGATCGCTGGTATCTTTACCTCGAAAGACGTAGTTCTGCGTGTCATTGCCGCTGGTCTTGACCCCAAAACCTGCTCTGTAGTCCGTGTCATGACTCCGCACCCAGACACCGCTCCGCCTTCGCTCACGATCCAGGAAGCACTTCGCAAGATGCACGATGGACGATACCTCAACTTGCCCGTTGTCGATGTCGACTCTCGTCTCGTCGGCGTTGTCGATGTGCTCAAACTCACCTATGCCACGCTCGAACAGATCAACAGCATGAACGACGAGCAAGCCGCGGGCGGCGACGGCGCGGCAGGCGGTCCCATGTGGAATCGCTTCTGGAACTCGTTTGGCCAGACCAACTCGGTCGCAGATGACGAGTCGGCGGTTTCGGGATCCATGCGTCACAGCGAGAGCCAGTTCGAGCCGCCCACGCCCAGCAAGGTGGGTGCAATCGCTGATATCTCATCTGATCTGCACCCCAACGACAGTGCCAGTGCGGTTGGTAACCAGGTGGTCGACGATGGAGCCAGCGCTGTCGGAATGCAGTCTTCCGCGGCTGTTGAGGCGGACGACGGTACATATCTCTTCAAGTTCGTCACGCCTTCCGGCCGAACCCACCGCTTTCAGGCACGGTACGACAGCTACGAGACCATCCGCGAGATTGTGTGCATCAAGCTCGGCGGCGATCCGTTCTTCGACCCTGTCCCCGCTGCTGCTCCTACCCCTGCTACGCCATACGCGGTGGACGGGGAGGCGAATGGCGATGCGACCCCCGCCGCTGCGACGCGCACGCAGGGCGAGGCGCCCGATCCGAACGACTTCCAAATCGCCTACACGGACGACGAGGACGACGTCGTGCTGATCACTGCTGACGGCGACGTCCAGGATGCCGTCAAGGTAGCGCGCAAGCAGGGGCGCGACCGCGTCGTGCTCTTGCTCCAGGGCGGACGTGGGTGGGAAGAGGCCTCGGCGCGGGTCAACACCAACCATGCCGCGGCGGCGGCGGCGGCGAGGAAACGCGATGCACAGCTGCAGAGCGTAGCCGAGGAGGAGGAGCGCGACTCCAAAGATGACGAGGAGGAGGAAGAAGATAAGGTGGAGAGGAAGAAGAGCGTCAGGAAATCGAACGCGGCAAAGGGAGAGGAAGAGCTGCTGTTCGGTGTGCTGCCCAAAGACTTGGCACTACCGGCAGCAATCGGCTTCCTCGGCGTCGCCGTCCTCGCCGCCGTCGCCATCACCCGCACCGGCGCTGCCAACAATCACTAGTTCCCCAAACCTTATGTCTCTATTATTGTTCACTATGATACTCAAACTCAAGCTCTCGGTCTTTACCAATCGCACACCACTTTTCTTTGGAAGAATGCCCGCCTGCTCGCTCGCTTTCCCTCTATCTAAACCTCTTGAGATCACAAACTGAAATCCTGGATATACTACACTTTACTAAAACACCAAGTATACTAATATAATAATACAGCAGGACGAAACCAAGATTAGCATGTAATGATAAAGATATGGAGCGAGCGATCAGTAGTTTGGATAATGTCTCTGGGGCGCGGGTGCGTAGGCTCTCCTTTCCGTTCTTGGCGAAGGGATCGACTTGGACGAGTTGCGTCTGGACCTGGGATCGCCTTCTATCGGCGGTTGAGGTCCGTGGATCAATGCAGCTTGCGAGAACATCCAGTCCCAAAGGTCGTTATGGTTGGCTGCGCCAGGTTCTCCCGCGCTTGGCTCTTGCCATGGACGCAAACTGTGCTCGTAAGGGCGAGTGGGCGGGCGCATCCGTGCGTCATGCTCGACGCGACCCATGCGTTCAGCAGTATACTCGGCCGTAGGGTTGAAGCTCAACGACGAAATGATGTCTGTCGGGTCAGTAGGGTCGCCCCACGATGATGCAAATGGAGGAATGACAGACTCGTCTGGAGACTTGTCCCATGCAAGGCGCGGCGCCGCAGCGTCTGCCGATATTTGATCGATTGGCATGGGGATCAACCCGCCGACGTCAGACCGCAAGGCCGTTTCCGAGAGTTCAGAGATCTGTGCAACAATGCGGCGAGTGAGCGAGGCAAGGTCGAGCGAGCGACGAGATGCACCTGCGCCCATACGATCCGCCTCCCACTGCTTCTGCTCTTCCTTGAGCAGAATTTCAATAATGCGGCTGCCGCGTTCAGAGCCCGGCGTCTCTCGCATGGTGGTCAACGCCATGTGCACCTTGCTGCGACGTCGATCCCTCGTGTCTGGATCCATCTCGGTACCGAGCAATAGCGAGATGGTCAGAGTGAGTGTGGCACCAAACAGATGCAAGAAGTTGACCCAGAATTCATCGATGACGGGGCAGACACTGCGAAGTAGTTTCTGCGTCGATACGACCTGCTCGGCTAGCATGGTGCAGATGGATCGCTCGCTGTACGACATGAGACTTCTGCGGTTGAGCTTGAGCAAGACATCAAAAGTCTGCTGATGCAGCAGGCACCTCTGTACAGCTAAGACGCCCGGGCGCATCTCGGTACTGTCGAGCCTGTAGAATGGAGGTAAGTCGCTGAGGAAGGTTTCGAGCTTAACGTGGAGCAGCTTCTTGTTGATTGGCGAGATAACGTCGTAGGTGCCACCGAGCGTGCTCTGCTCGTTGCGCAGATCGATGCTTTCTCTGAGGATGTTGGCGAGTTGGATTTGGCAGAGCGTATAGCTGGTCTCGCAATACTCATCTAGAGAAATCTCGTCGGTGCGTCCCTCGGAGAGATAGGCGTCGGTGGTGTGCAGAGGTCTTCGAGTGGTCATCTGAGAAGGATGGACAGTGTAAGCACCTTCGAGTTGCGCCGAACACCAATCCTTGACCACTAGGTACCACCAGACGCGGACACCGGTTTCGAGACGCACGATGTCTTCTTGAGGATTCTTGGGCGAAGGCATAGCATTGCCGAGACGGTGAAGGCCCATGTCGAGCGCTGTTTGCGTGGAAATGCGAAGCAGCATCCTGAGATAGGTAGCAGCGTCTCGACCATCAAGGATCATTAGAAGCGCTGTTTGAATGGCTGTGAGTGAGCCCAGGCTGAAGGTCTTGTCGACGGTCAGTGCACGTTTGGCGAGGTTGAGCCACTGAAGCGAGATGTCATCGTCGCGATTCTTGAGTGCATTGATTGCGACGAATTCTTCGGTAGTATCATCGACAAACATTCCTCCTCTCCACGGATAGAAGCGCAATCCGAGGCGCAGAACCATCAAGTAGCGACTGAGATCGTACATGTCGAGAGGCGAGGTGAGAAGTTCGTCGATGGAAGATCTGTTGAAGAAGTCAACATCTCTCTGGAGGGAGGGAATGTGGATGATGCGGCCGGCCAGACAGTGGCAACGAAGATTGAAGTGGTAGATGAGGGCATCTACGACCGTCTTGTCCGGAATGATGCGTTTGGCGAGCATCAAGATTTCGATACGTTCGTGCAATGCAGAGTGGTGGCTAAAGTAAGGATTTGGTGCATCAGGAGGGATCTGAGTGGGCAGCACATTGTTGATCTGCTTGTTCATAGATTTACCATGACCGGGTTCGCTAACACGCGGATCGGAAGCAGCAAGCTTTTCCAAGGTGTGAAGCGAATGTTCTGTCTCGCCAGGTTCTTCTTCGTCGGATTCAAAGGATCGAGAGGTGGGGCTGTATTGCTCACGCGAATGGCTCCCAGCAATCTCGGAAGGCGCCGACGTGAGAGAGCCGCGAGAGTTGGTGCCAAGCTTGCGTGAAGAGGAGGAGGGTTTATCGGAGCGATGGTAGCTTTGAGAGGGCGAAGAGGGCCGCGAGGGTGTACTCTGGCGGTTGCCATGTTGTGCTACCATGGCTTCGAGCTCCTTGACTCGTTTACGAAGGGAAGCGAGCTCGTCTTCAGGCTTGTCGGACGAGCTGGAAGGGGCCAACTTAGGACGCTTCCTACCCCTTGGTATCCTTGGATCTTTGCGGCACTCGTCATGTACACCCTTTGCAATACACTGATTACAGGGAAGATTGGTGTCACATTTGAGCTTCTTTTGTCGGCAACGTGAGCAGGACGGGGTGAAGCGATGGATGTTGGCAAGTTGAAGTTGTTGTTCCGGAACGAGTTGGTGCATGGGACGCTGAACGGAAGGAGGCAAGGTGCTAGCGGTGATAGGAGCTGGATATGGAGCAGTGGACATTGCTACAGCGGACGAGGATGGTACTGCAGCAGCGCGGTCGTGGAACGAGTGCATTTCAGAATGACGAGGAGCATGGTGATGAAAGGAATCGTGGGGTAGGGCCGGTGTAGAACGAGGCTGATGATGATGGCGATGATGATGAGCGTCATAGACTGAATGGCGATGTGGAATCGGCGAGTGCGGACGGCCAGGCATCATATGTGATACTGGCCCCAAAGGGCGATGAGGACTGCCTGGTGAGGGCATGTTATCGAATTCGAATGGTCATGAGCGGCGGGTAGGCAGTTGAGACAGCTATGCCTAGTTGCAGAGATTCGGCCTGCTGGTGTCGAGTAAGAGAGGCAAGTTGGATCTTCGATTGGAGGTCGATATATGTAGATGGAGCTCGTATGGTAGTGGAAGCAGACTGAAGCAGGATGAAGGTCGAGATGGTTTGGAAAGTGAAAACGGCGAGTGTGTAGATCGAGGTTGAAGGAGAGCGGCTCGCGTATTGCAAAAGATGCGGAGGTAGCCGATTCCACTGTAGCCGTCTTGGCCGGGAGTGCGGCTCAGGGTCCTCTGCGATCGTAAAGAAAGGCGAAGCGCGCCAAGGCAGCAGAAGCAACAGCAGCAGCAGCAGCAGCAGGAAATGACGCTCAGCCAACTGCAGTTGGAGCGAAAGAAAAAGAAAAAAAAACCCACGTTAGCGAAACAAGGCCCAGACCCGAAATCTGAGTGTGGCAGACCTCCCTGAATTTTCGCAGCCTCAACCATTTGCAAAGCCGCAACTTTGGCTCCCCCTTGGGCCACAATTCCTTCTTCTGCTGAGAGCCATTTCACCCAGAAGATGAGCTGCAGCGGCATGATGGACAGTAAACAAACCGGACGGCAATGGTCCCAAAGTTTCTGCACATTACGGGCGGACAAGCTTTTGTTTCCATTGTCTTGGTGTTTGTATTAATACATTCCATGGATGTGCGCTTGTGATGCCAAGGTGCAGATCGCGGGCACATGATGGATGGAGCCGAGCGAATCCTCTCTCCCGTTGATGCATTGTTCTAGAACTGCAGCAAAACTTACTTGGCTGCATCCATACGATACCTTACAGAAAGCGAAAGATTCCCTTACAGTGCTGTAGTCCGTGCAGGCGAGCTCGGTCCGAATCCGAACTGCACACAATGGCGGCACGTACTTCACGGTGCCCGTTCCTGCAAAATGCTGTGAAGTTCCAGTTGTAGCCCAGTCTCCTGAATTTGGGTGTGGCTGTACTCGTCTGTACCCTTGCATCGTGATTTCTCACGATTTGAGACAGCTCTGATTCCTCTGGATACTGGCACGAAGCCAGGCGACGTTCACTGCAGCTTGAGACATCATCCTTGTCGCTTTCTCAGACTAGCTCCATCTCGCTTATGTCGACCAGCATTCAGCGCCGAATGAGACAACATATCATAGACGCAGTAAGGCATGATGCTAGTCGCTCGTTGATGCAAGCGATCGACCTCGTGGTCGCATTTCTGCTAACGCTGGAGATTTCATGACTCGCTCATTGTCTGTAGTTCCAAAGTCCGGTCAATTCAACAGAATTGATCGGCCAAGCTCATTGTCTGGGTCAGGTCCGAGAACCTGGTCAGAAGAGACAGCATCGGACCGAAATGTTCTGGCTAGTGTCGTCCCATTCTCCTCTGAAAGTGAACGTCTCCACTCTCCTTGAGCCTGGCCACATGCATGGTCTCGGCTACACTAGTCCATGCCATCAAGTCCGATGCACTACCTTGTTTCTATCACCTCGATTGGGCACGCTAATCGTTTGGTCACCGAGCTTGCTCCGCACAAACTACAACGCTAAGCGCCAACTTACCGACTCCGTGCATCGCCACGCCACTAATGCGTTTGCCATCTCACTAGGCCCAGCTTCAGCCCTTCGGGTTCCTCCGACAGTCACATCACCGGTCGAGCACTCAGCAGATCATCCGCGCGTCGGCTCCAACCATGCATCCATTCCGAAGCCGACCCGACAAAGACCTGACTTGGCACGCATGCCAATGCTTTGCATCAAGGTGGGCTAAGCCATCCGTCGCAAGCGCCTAGCGGCGGACCTCGAAAAACAAACAACAGGTACCATGTCGCTGTGAAACGCAGTGCAATCTCACGTTATTATTGTTCGGCATCATTTGGCGGAGTTCAACATACTACAACACCCAATGGCAGAGAAGCGGATGCATTTGGCGGATTCGGCAGAACTTTGCAGCCTAGCCGAGCTGAGCACGAGTTAAACAACAGCCGAGAAGGTTATTTAACCTTTCAATACATGAACACGCGACTCTTGCTTGGCAGCCCCACTGACTCATCGCCGCTCAGTCATGATACTGCTGGACATCGTCATGCTCACTCCTCTTCGGCAAGGGCGTCGATGGCATGTGTTTCTCAGAGCAATGCGATTCATAGCTGTGATCTGTGTGACTGAGACACAATTTGGCCCTCTTCATGGAAAAAGGGGGCTGTCTAGGTTATAGCATGATGCCGGATCCAGGATTCAGATGTTTAGAACCCCAAACACCATACGACCACGAGCACCGTTGTGGATTCCCAACTCCGCTCGCTCGCTTCCTTCGACACTCGAGCCACCATGGTCAACCGTTTCGCACCCATCGATGAAATCCACCAAGCGCTGCATGCATTCCACGTCGTTGCCGACGAACGCGGCCAGGTCGTGCCAGCCGTGCACTACTGTTCGTGTTCCGGTGCGGCCAACTTGTTTCAATGTGTGATCTACGACTCGGACCAGCCGGACGCCAAGCTCATCGGCGTCGAGTACATGATTACCGAGGAAAGGTTCTTGCAGCTGCCAGAGGATGAGAAGAAATACTGGCACTCGCACGTCCACGAGGTCATGAGCGGTAGCTTGGTTCTCATTGGCCTCCGTGCCGGTGTAGTAGCGGATGCTGCAGCTGGCGCGATCAAGAGCGCTGAGGATGCTGTCAAAGCTGTGGTGGGAGATGGAGCTACGGGTGGGGCTGCTCCTGACGCGGCTGAACTCGCCGCTCTGGCCAGGATCCGGAAGCTTTACGGCAAAGCAATGTAAGTGCATAGCCTGCATAAATCCCTCGGGATTTGCCTTCTTGACCAGATTGCCGGGCGACCTCATGCTAACCAACGTCCTTCATGCTCTTCGTTGTTTCATTCACATATCCGTCGGATGCATGCATGCAGTCATTTGTGGCACCCTCCCGAGTCTCCCGTCCCTCTCGGACCCCCAAAGCTCATGATGCCCCTCGATCCAAAGTATGAACCACCGCCTGAGCAGATGATCCACTCTCGCGACGAGAGGTATGGTACCCACACTCAGCGCAAGGCTGAGCAACGGCAGAACAACCTAACCGAGCAATTTGTTCCAGATGGTGCAGCGGATCACTACGTGAAGTCCGGAAAGGCGCTCCAGTTCACCGCTGAAGAGCGACCCGTCCGCCCAGCTTAGCATCCTGCATCGCATCTTACTCTTCCGACCATATCATACGTCCCGTCGTGCCGATGGGAATCAATCGGCTCCTAATATCACACGCGAAAAGGAAGTGGTGTTGGCAATGTTAATTGTTTATCAATCCAGCAATCTGAGGCTGTGCTCTTCCTAAGTGTGACTTGCAACGCCGCCAATCTCTTTGTGCACCAACCTCTCCTGTAGATCCCGGATCGCGCCAGTACTTGCGCCCGCTAGCAGCCCTAACTGGAACACCCTCACAGCCGACGGCTTTGGCAACCTGTACAACGCCGTTGCCGCGGCGGCTGTTCCCACGCCAGCCAGTGCACCATCTGTCCAGTGGCCCAGAATCTTTACGCTTTGCTCCTGCCTATCTCTGCTATCCGAGCCGAGGTGCAACTGAATCGAAGCACGGTTGAGCTCGGCTAGGCGTTCAGCGAAGCAGAATCCGGTGGTCCAAAGACCGAGCCTGACGCCCTGCTTGAGGCCGCCCTTAGCAGCGCCGAGAAGCACCTTGTAGTTCTTGGTCTTGGAGTAGAAGTACCATCCCTGCACCGTGTCGGGTAGACGATGTGCGTTTTCGGCCATGAACACCAGCCCAGCTCGCTTACCTGAGGTGATCACGCCCGAGATAAGGCCCAGGCCGAACGCAGTCGACGGCAGCACGGGCGAAATCGAGATGACGTTGCGGAAGAACGACATGGATTCGGCCGTATTGCGCTCCAGATCGTCGAACTCGAGCGGCGAGTGAACAGGATACGTGCGGGAAGATGATGCCAAGATAGAGTCGTTCGTTGCGGAGGCATTGAGACCCGCAAATCGGCGCTCGACCTCGTAGTCGCGCTCCGCATCCAGCTGGTTCTTGAGGGTCGACACCCACTCCTCGAAGCTCGAGGCATTGCTCAGCTCTGTCAAGGCCTGATCCACCGACTTGGGCGCTGCCAGTCCAGACGCAACAGAACCTTCGAGAGCAGTGTCATTTCCATCGCGCGCTACACGCATATGTGGAGCAGCACCTTCCAACGAAGCCTCTCCACTCTTCCTGCTGGGGATGATCTTGGTCATGGCTACTACGAACTCGTCCATTGTCTCGACCCCGAGCGCTCGCTTGGCTACTTCGACCGTTGCCAGAGTGGAGAAGGTGACGATGGACGTGGCGATGAAGAATGCCTTGAGCGACAGGCCCACGGGAGACTGGAAGAAGCTCGTTGGGCCGCTTTCGCTGTTCGCCTGTTCCTCTGCTGCCTTCAAACGGCGTTGCTCCTCGGCTGGAACTGGCGTCGAGAGTCCTAAAAAGTCTAAAGTGGAGTCCATCTCGCTGTAGTCGATCTTTGTGTCGTTTGGATGCTGAAGTGTTGAGGTCGCCGAAGAGCTCGGCCCAACTTCGAGTGCAGATTCGGTTTTTCTTGACGAAGAAGCGATGATATGGTCCGACGTGGCTGGGCTAGATCTTGTCGCAACCGGAGACGGAGAAGGTTGCGTTTTGCGTCTTCGCAGAACACTCGGTAGTGCACCTGTTTCATCATCAAAAACTGATGTCGGAGCTCTTGTTGCCGAGTCCGAAGATGCGATAGCTCGTTTTGAAGGATTGAGGATGGCGGCATTCATCTTTCGGAACAGCGCGAAGGCGCTTGTTGAAGCCTCACCTTCGACTTCTTGAGATTGTTCTTGTGCGGTTTGTGGCTTTGTAATAGATACCGATGCCGGTATTGCGGAGCGAACCCGAAGCGCAGCAGGCGCTGCCGCTGAAGAGGAAATGGAGGATGAGGCTTCTACGGATGCCACCGAGGATTGAGCAAGCTCTTGCGCTTCCTTGAATGCTTGCAGCTTAGCCTTTCTTAGCCCGTAGATTGTAGCGCCGGTCATACCAACGACGAAAGCACCGCCGGAGAGGATCGTGATGAAGGTCTTTTTGTCTGGCAGCTGGGTCTTGTAGCTAGTCAAAGCCTCTGTAGACCTCTCGGATGCAGATTGGGTCGGAGCAAAGGACACAGCCTTGCTGTCAGCGTTCAGAGATGCCATGCTTGGCCGCTAGTACGCAACTGACAGAAGACGTGATTGATTGTGAGGATGAAGGCGACCAAAACGATTGCGGAATCAGAAGATGTCCGGGCAATTCGGGTCGTGGCACTGCTGATGCTACTTTTTTGGTGATTTTTCGGAACGCGGAAATAGGTTTTGGGCACATTGCTCATGCAACGAGACACACAAAATCATCGTATAGGAACGCACAGCGACGGTCAGGATGGATACGCAGAGCATCTCTGGCCTTTGACGGGAGCTTATGGTTGATGCATAAAGAGTACAAATACAATGATGATAGAAGGTGGAACAGCTGATGCGGAAGCGAGCAACAGAAAGGCTAAGTGCTTGGATCAGGCCTGCACAATGAGTGGGATGCTCCTTTTGGCGGAGGCTATAGAAGTCTTATTCGAGCTGGCTGAGCTCTGACTCTAGTTTCCTCTTCTTGGATCTCAACATCTCAATCTTGTCTCGGGTCGTGATATTCGCCACCTCGAGTTGCAGCCCTCTCGAGATCAATTCTGTCCATCTCTTTTCCAATGTCGCGAGCTTCGACCCTGCCTCCGTCTGGTCCTTCTGTCTTGCCAAGTTGATTTCATTTGTCTCGCTCTTGACCTTCTCGAGCTGCTCCGAGAGATGTCGAATGTCTTGCTCCTGTTGGAAGTTAGATAAGCGCCAAGCGTTACTGCCGTACTTTTTGAGGAGCTCAATGTTCTTCAAGCGGATGTCCATGTGTCCAAGCTGTGCATGTGCGGAGTCGACCGCAGCTTGCCATTCTTCTAGAGAGGCATTCTCTCCATTTGGTGGGGTCGGAAGGGTGTAGCGATGGGTATCAAGGGTGAACGGTGAGGGCTGGCCGGCGGCGACACGCTCCAATTCGGCACGGAGGTCTGGCCGGCTGCTGAAAGGCTCGTACGCAGGTGGGAGGCGAGAGGAGGAGGATGGATCGATAGGCGACATGCTGGCTTGTTCTTCTGCTATCAAGGCATCGACTTTGGAGCGCAGACCAGGTTGAAGCTCAAGGTCTCTGTCGAAGTATGGAAGAGCATCGGTGGAAGCTAGGTCAACAGCATGATACGAGAATGTGTTTTTCAGCGATCCTGTTGATGACTCCGGCATCGAGTCGTCCACGATATCGTTGATGTCTGATTGTTCTGAAGACATCGTTGCCGTCGGATCAGCCATCTCTGTAGTGGATGATCCATTGGATGCGCGCCCACGCCCTCGTGCCATCGTGTGAATCCGTTCCTTTTGTGACCGACTTGTCAAAAAGCTGCAGCAAAAGGGCTCGTGCGATCGCTTCGTCAGTATGGATGGGTCGGACTCGAGAAGTGCTTGATGATCTGTTCAGGGTATAGTCGAGCACGGCGGAGAGGTTCGAGGTAGCATTGAGAGAGGCGAAATCGAGAAGACAGCAACACCACCACCAAAGAGATTTCCGCAACCCGAATCCTCGAAAATTACTCAGGAATGTTAGAGTTTGTGCATTTTCGGCAGTTAGTGAAATTTCGCGCACACGCCAAAACTCGGAACCGATTACTCGCGAAGGTTGGCTGCTGCGATCGGCTCGAGAGCAGTGTGTTGGCTACAGAGCGCGGTACTTCCAATTTGTCATCCGAATCATGGCCAACTCCATCTTCTCCACCTCCCCGTCGGCTCTTCGTCACCATATCATCCCACTACCCTACACAAAGTTTCTCCCTCGACCGTTCGTCTTTGCGGTGATTCGTCAATATGGCCGCCCGTTCGCTTGCATCCAACACTCTGTTCCGTGCCGTTTCGGCCAGGAATGCTGCCTCCAGCAGCTTGAGCGTCGCTGCTCCTCTCAGTGTCCGCGCTTTCTCCTCGACAATCGCCAAGAAGACACCTGGAAACACTCTGCAGGGCGATGGAAAGGGTGACCGCGTCAACCCCGTCAGCCCCTTTGCTGAGTCCGCAGGAAGCAACCCAGTAGAGAAGTACGAGGACGTTGCTGGTCCCTTGCACGACTTTGGAAGCTACATTACTTCTTGTACGTTCAAGATACACAAAGGCTCACGTTCGTTTTCAGACGCTCTTCGTTTAGCATGCATAGTGACTTTTCCTCCGCTTGCCCGCAATGTCCTTTTTGTTTTGTTGCCATTGCATCAACCCCATGCTTATCTTTTGCTTCGCAGGTCTGCCTAAGTTCATCCAGCAGTTCAGCGTAGTCAAGGACGAGCTCACCCTCTATGTTGCCCCTGATGCCGTCATCCCCACGCTCACCTTTCTCCGCGACCACACTCAGACTCAGTTCCGCGCATGCATGGACATCTCCGGTGCCGACTACCCCACCCGCTCGCAACGTTTTGAGGTTGTCTACCACCTTCTCTCTGTCCAGTACAACGCGCGTATCCGTGTTAAGACCTACGCCGACGAGGTGCACCCAGTCCCCTCCGCAACCGCTGTGTTCCGCTCTGCCGACTGGTACGAGCGCGAAATCTGGGACATGTACGGCGTCTTCTTCATCGGCCACCCTGATTTGCGCCGAATTTTGACCGACTACGGTTTCGAGGGCCACCCGCTCAGGAAGGACTTCCCTCTCACCGGATACACCGAAGTGAGGTACGACGAGGAGAAGAAGAGAGTCGTCAGCGAGCCATTGCAGTTGACACAGGCATTCAGGAACTTCGAGGCAAACAGCCCGTGGGAGCAGGTCGGTGAGGGTGAGAGCTATAAGCCCAAGGCTTTCAAACTCACCCCACCTAAGCCAAAGGAGGAGCCCAAGAAGTAGATAGACCCAATCACTGTCTCAAGTCTCTCAGAATCCAACATCTTCGAATATCTAAGCAGGATCAAGGAGTCAAAGCGCCAACTGCTACATTGCGGTTGGCAAGCTACTGTGTGTGATTCCAGTACTACATGAGGGCGCGGAGGGGATCAGGGAGACTTGGTCTCGAGGCCGAGCTTTTTGAGTGCGGATTGTGCGCGTTCTCTTACATCGAGTTCGAGATCCGACTGCGCAAGCTCGCGAAGTTTGGTGTCCAGACCAAAACGAGCGATTCGCGCCTTGGCCTCGGTGTGTAGGTTTGGATAGAAATCGCCACCTGCCGAACCTGCCCCGAGGTCGGCCGCGGCGAGTGTGCTAGTGCCGCCTGAGCTCAGCGAGGAGGACTTAGGTTTGGAGAGCAGGTTCCCGATGCACCTCGCGGCGGCGACGCGGATATCCTTCCACGGGTGATGGCAGAAGAATGCGAGCGCATCCATGATGTTCGGCGTGCGGAGAAGAAGCCTCCTATGCTGTTCTGTTCCTGTAGCGACGTTGACGAGCACGAATGCGGCTTGCTCAATCACCGCGGCGCCAGGCTCGCCTGCTTCGCGTCCGTCCCAGATGCACTTTTCCAGGAGCAACATCAATCGCTCGCCGCCGCCCATGCCTTCCACCATGAAAGTAACGTCAGACTCCTTGGATGCAGCAGCATTGCGCAAAATGTTGAGAGCTTGCTCCTTGAATGCCATCTCGCACGTCGGCGATTCACACATGGCTGCGATAAAGGCGAAGTCCAGCTTGTCCATCACGTCCACTTTGAGAGCCGTGTCAGAGTGAGACAGAAGATTCTTCAGCGCCCACAATGCGTGCAACCGCAGCTGCTGCGAGCCAGAAAGACCACTCGTGACTGCTCGCAGAGCACGACTACCAGTGGCGCCGGCTGTGGTGGTATTCGGCATGGTCGCGGTAGCCTGGAGCGCGAAGAACTTCTCATCGTCCGCGCCAGATGATGGCCTGGGCTGACCGCCGCTGCGGGCAAGCTCAACGAGTGTGTCGACACCGCCGAGCTCCTGAATCAGCTTCTTCATCGGACTGAAGTCGAGCACCAGGTTGCAGAGCGCAGCGGTCGCCTCCACTTTGACTACCTCTTCCTCCCCCGGATCCTGCAGGAGTGTGACAAGCTTCGGCGCTACACCGGCGTCCACAATCGACGTTCTAAGGATTGAGATGCTGCGCGACAGAGCACGCGTGAGCCGACACGCTGCCACCCTAACACCGAGAGCAGGGAAGCCGATGCTAGACACCACCATCGCCAGCACCGGCGGCTGCACAGAGTCGATCAGCTTCCTGCGGGGTTCGTCATGTTGGAACGTCAAGGCAGCCAGTGCAGTCAAGCATGCTTCTCGGAGCCGGATCGCGGACTCGTCGACGACGGGAGGTGCGACGCCTACAGTACGATCCGTGTGTGGCGTCGTAACGGCAATGCTCCCGAGAACAGTGGTGGCGGCAGATGGACGTTCGGCTTTGGCACTGGCGGGATGCTGCGTGCGCGTACAAGCCCTTTCCAAAAGCTTGGTCAGCTTCTGCAGCGCATTGTAGCTGTCGGTGGCCAGGTGTTGCAATGTGACGTTATCTGCCACAAGACGTGCGATTGCAAATGCCGCCTGGATCTGGATCTCAACCTGACTAGAGGCTTGCAGCTGAGGTGCCGATGTAGATGTGCTCGGTGTCGGCAGACCCGCGGGCGTATAATCCAGGAGCTCCATAAGCACTTCCAGTACGCACTGGTTCGTTTTGGCGGTAAACGGGTGCACCTTGATGATATTGGCAAGACAGGTGAAGGCAGCCAGTCTCACATTGGCGCTGCTGGCCTGGCGCAAATTGAGCAGGACCGAAGTGGGAAGCATCCCAGAGGGAGATGTGCAGCGGAAAAGCCTCAAGGACGCCTCAGGCTCATCACGGGTGAGCTCTGCCAAGCAGTGCAGCGCAGCTTCTTGTGTCTTGGCAAAGCCGCACTCAGCAGCAGCGAGCAGGGCGGTCAAGATTGAGGCAGCTTCGGAATCTCCGAGTCCAGAAGCCAAACGCAGGTCGTCACTGACATCTTCATCCCAGACTGGAAGAGGGGGTGCATCGAAAGTTGCGGCCTGATCGGCATCTCTCATGCGCGAGCGTGATCGCGAGCGTTTTCGGATCACCTTTGCCTGCAAAGGTGTGGAGATGTGATCGCTCGAGAGAGCACCGTCTCGCTCACGGGAGCCCAGGTTTGTTTCCCATCCAGGTGCGAAGGGGCTATCGGAGGCACTGAAGGTCAGTATCCTTTCGCGTCGCTGCGCGATCTGCTCGGCCAGACTGCCAGCCGCATCGCCGCTTGACTCTTGACTACATCCAGGGATGAAGACAGTTGCCGAGAGGATGGCACATATCATCTCTACAACGCTGAGGATCTTGGTCTTGACGGTCATTGGTAGGCTCTCGACATCAATATGGCTGTCAGATGAGCCCTTCAGTCCAGTAGCGGCTGATGACGAAGCTAGTTGAGGCTCGCTGAGATCGGTCATGGCCGGTGATGCTGCTAAAGGTGTTGCTGCGGCTGAGTCCCGGGTATGACGGTCTGTCGAAGGGGCCTTGGTTGTCGTCCTTGGTGCGGCAACGTGCTGTTGAGGTACATCGCACATGAACAGAGGTCCAAGCAAGTAGGGCAGATTTGTTGGATCGTACACGTTTGCAAGCAAGGTTCTCGCAAGACGGCAGAGCTCCTGTTGCTGCTGAGCTTCGCATTCAGGTTCGTCCTCTCTAGACTTGGCACGAAGATTGTCGTTGCTTGGGCTGCTCATAAGAATGTCCTGGATCGGGGCTGGCGAGGTCGAAAACGAGGCTCTGCTACTCTTGCCGAAGATCTTGGATGCAGCAGCATTGGAGCCCAGACGAGATATCGAAACGCCCGAAGCTGCTGCCTTTGTGCCAAAGCTTGAACCGATTCCCCATCGTGGGCTTGCCGCCAGCTGGTCCGCGACTGAAAGCAGAATAGATCGTAGAGCTCTGAGGAGAGACTCGAGCAGCTTTAAAGCATCGAAGGAGGATTCCTGCAGATCCAAGATGTGGCGATTTGAACGGTGCAGCTGCTGGCAAAGATTGCGGAGGCAGCACAGAAGGGCATCATGGGTGCCGGTTCGCATAAGCTCAAGCAGAGTCGCTTGTTCCGGAGTGTTGGCGAGCGAGGCGACAATAGTAGCAGAGAGACTGACGAGATCTGATGCATGCGTCGAATCCAGTTCGATTCTCAGGAGCTGTACGAGCTGCTCGACGATACCGCTATGGACAAGATTAGACTTTTTGGTTCTAGAACCGATGACGGAGTTGCGGATCGCTTTGAGCTGTGCGATAGCTTGCTCAGGATTATCGACGTCGAGCCGCATGGGGGCAGGTTGCGCAAGAGACGGCAGCGCCATCGTCATAACGATCTTTTTTGCCAGTGCGAGCAGAGCTATCGATGCTTTGATGGTTTAGAAAGCGCGGTTGATGAATGCTGAGGAAGTGGTCTGTGAACGCGGGTGTTGCGCTCTCCCCGCATCGGAGCGTCGATTCATGCTACGCGTGCTCCACAGCGCTCCGGTCCGCCGATCTGCAGCGTTGCGTATTTAGCTGCACGGGCATTCCGCCTCAACGCGTCCAACACCGAGGCAACGAACACACACCACCTCACACCATTTCGATGCAAGCTGCTGTCCCTCCTTCATTCATTCGCACAAGGCCACGACAAGAATTGTGAGGGTGTCAGAATCTGGAAATTGACAAGTGTACAGAATTAAGACCGTAAGAGTACAAAGCACGATGGGACGGACCAGAGAGAATCAAGAACGGTAGGAGCACCAGGCCGAGGGTATAGAAACACAATTCAGAGCTTGAAAACCATGTCCTCGCTGAACATGATGCTGTTATCCCTGTGCATCTGTTCCAGGACTTGACGAGCCTCGTTGCTGTCAAACAGCTCTTCCGTGCGACGTCCTTCGTTCATCACGGGAAGAAGATCGTCGAGCGGGATCGCGTCCATCTCGGCCAACCGGCCGTCCGAAGAGAAGAGCAGATCCGAAAGTGCCTCCTTGAAAGCTTCAGTTCTGTGTGATGAGACCGCATTCGATGAGCTTGGAGGTGCAGGCTGTGAAGGGATGACCACTTCGACATCCAGCGATCGCATCGCTTCGAGCGCATCGAGATCGTCATCGAACGCTTCCTCGTCCATGCCTCCAGGTCCGACCATACCGGGTCTGGTGCGGGTAGCAGCCGCAGCACGTGTCGCGTAAGCGCCGTTGGATCGAGCGGATCGCTGTGAGGGAACAAAGCCATCCTGGCCATCCTCGTCGTCGTCGCTGCTGTGCGCCTCCTCGCCATAGCGCTGACCGCCACGACGCCCGCCTCGTGCGCCTCGACCACTGCGAGCAGCCTCATCCCCGCTGTCATCATCGTCTTCATCATCATCGTCATCGCTCATAGGACTGTTGCCGGTACGGCGACGCTTGTTGGCGCCCCTTCGTCCGCCAAGGACCTCCTTGAACAGGGCAAAGCGTAGGATCTCCTCGGCCGCTTCGGCATCGCGCTCCTCCACCTTGCTGCTGAGTCGGCTCTTGGCATGGGCGGTAGCCAGACGGATGAGGGTCTCGAGTGTACGGGCAGTGAGAGGCGAAGTGCGCTTCTGATTGCCAGAGAGCTCATCGTTACGCAGGTTGGAATAGACATTGACGATCCACTCAGCAGCGCCCTTGGTGAGGACTGGGTGGATACGCGACTTGGCGTACTGGATGTACTTCTTGATGAAAGCGATCGACAGAACCTCCTTCTTGTCGCTACCGCGGCCACTGCCGGTGACACCCGAGTGCAACAGAGGGTTGTACTTTTCGAATGGAGAAGTGTCGCCCAGCATGGCTGCACCGTCTGCATCGGTACCTTCGGGTGCGCCAACGTCTAGCGCCTGGTCAAGGTTGTCCACAGCGGGAGTTCCTTCCTCCAGTCCGGGCTGAAGGTAGCGGTGCATTCGCAAGACGTGCTCTGAGATCATGCGGTCGCGCTGCTCATCGACGTCGTCAGTCACAACGAAGAGCAAATCGAAACGAGAAAGGAGAGAGTCCGGAAGCGCGATGTTCTTGTGAGGGTCCTTGTGGACATCATACTGGCCGTAGATGGGGTTAGCAGCCGCCACGACGGAGCAGCGAGCGTTAAGACTGGTGTGGATACCAGCCTTGGCGATGGTGACAGTCTGCTGCTCCATGACTTCGTGGATGGCAACACGGTCGACATCGCTCATCTTGTCGAATTCATCAATGCAGATGACACCACGATCAGCGAGGACCATGGCACCAGCCTCGAGTCTGCGCTCTCCGGTCTCCTTGTCTGTGGTCACAGCAGCAGTCAGACCAACACCACTCGAGCCTCGACCGGTGGTGGCAATGGCGAGAGGGGCAGTGTTGAGCACGAATCGAAGCATCTGCGACTTGGCTGTGGAAGGGTCACCAACCATGAGGATGTTGATATCACCACGTATGTGGGTACCATTTGGCAAGTTCTTCTCTTCACCTCCAAGCAAGAGTAACAATACAGCCTTCTTGATGTATTCGTGGCCGTAGATTGAAGGCGCGAGAGACTGGGAAAGGAGATTGAACACATTCTTGCGCTTGGCAATCTTGTTGATGTTACGGATGTCGGTATCAGTTATGTGAGCCTGCGCAATTCCTCCGCCTGCTTTGGAGGAGAGGAGGTTGACGTTGTTACCGATCATGAGCGTACGGAAGGTGGAAGAGGAATTTTGGCCGACGCGATTACCGAGAGACCTGTACATGCTGACGAGCTGGATACGGTCACCGGGCTTGCAACGGTCGACCATGTCATCGTCCATGACAACGTCGATGCTCCTTGGCAGCTGGCCAGGAGGAGCTCGTTCGGGCATCTCCTGAATCGAGATCATCTGGTGGTCACGGAAAAGACTGTGACCATACTCTGTGGTGAGTCTGTTGCCATTCTCATCCTCGGTGGGGTATACAGTGGATGACGGTGGAAGCGTGCCGTACATAGTGGCATCTCGATACTCGCGCTGGTGGAACTTGGTGGTTGCTTCGCAGTAGTGGACCGACTTGAGGATCTTGGGGCGGACAAGGGAGCAGCGAGTGACGATGCCTTCCAGACTCATCATCTTGCCAAGGTGGATACTGCGCAAGGTTCGTGGGTTGACATGGTGGTCGCCGAAGCTTCCACGCAGACCAATGTAGTACTGCTTGTTCTTGATATCGTCTTTAAGGGGGTTGTGCGCCAGTTCGATGGCCATGTGTAGCGCAGCGTCAAAGGCGGGAAGGTATTCGTTGGGCTCGTTGAGCAGACCTGTGGCAAATTCTCGGTTGTAGGAGCGCAAATCGTCGATGTTGATGATGAGACGACGAGCATCCATCCTCAACATGCGGCGAACAGCATCTGTGTATTCGTCTTTCGACAGGAACTCGGAGAAGACTCGCTGCCTATCTCTGAGCAGGTCATCCTGAAAGATGGGGACGTCGATATTGCTGTCGTCAAATGTTTGGCTCATCTTGAAAGATGCAGACTCGAGTAACGCCAAAAGTGTTGGGTATGAAGTGGCACAAGGCCAGACGTTTGGTTCTGAAGTAGACGGACGGCAGGGCCTGTGTTTGCACGCCGGAGCCTTGAAGTGTGTTATGAACGATGGAAGAGATGGAGCAGTCGACGTAGGCTTGACAAAGATGCAGGTGAAGATGCGAAGATGATGGGCTCAGCTTTCGAAGGTCAATAATGCTGGAACTTCCTTGGATCGCGCATGCAAGCAGAGCAGCAGTCAACCTGCGAAGCAACACTCTCCTCGTTCGCACTTCGCTTGAGCAATAGAGAAAAACACTCGAGCAACGCGCTTTTTAGGTGCAATCAATCAATTTACGCGAACGCGACCTCTTTCTCATTTACGCGAAAGGCATTCTTGGACGCGCTCCTCAACTGAAACACGCGCCTCGATTATCGGCCGGCATCTACTCACACTACCCCAAGCTCATGCACCAGCTTGATGCTACCCGTTTATGTACTCCTACGCTGTTCCTGCTCCCTCTCGTACAGATCAAATGACGGTGCGGCAGCCAGCCGTCAGACTCGGTTAGCATGACGGGATGAACTGTACTGCAGGATGCGGAAGACTAGAGATACAGGTGTAAATGACGAGACAGGAGACAGATGCGGTGACACTAAGCGGGGTGACATTGATGGTATAGCAAAAAGTGTGTGGAAAGATCGTGTGCATTACTGCGACTTGGCTCGGGCAGAAAAGATGGAACGTAGGCCGTCAAGGGAAGACCTTCTAGCAGACTTGCCTGTGCTCTTGCTAGAACTGGCCAGCAGCGAATCATGGCTTCGAAGCTCGAGCATCTCGGGGCTGTCATTCGCTTTCGAGCTAGTTCTGTTCGAGGTGTTGAAAGGATCGTGGAAGAAAACCTTGCTCGGAGAAGGGATGCCTGAACTCTTTGACTTGGTTGGAGTTGCTTCCGAAGAGGGACTTTCCGGGCTAGTCGGTTCGGAAAGGATTAGATCGCAAGGGTGGACCTTTACCTTGCTGGCTTTGCCTTTTTCCTGCGTGGGATTGTCGATCTCCTCATCGGCGTCCTCGTGGACGGTGTCCATACTGGCAACAGAATAGCCGCTCTTTCGGCCGTAAGAAGGAACCGCATTATCCAAAAAGCGGTCGCGCTCTTCATATTCGGCCTCTTGCGGTGTGGCTTCGACTAGGCGGATTTGTGGAATCGGGCTGGTTGGGCTTGGTGGAAGATCGGTATTGATCTTTGGCAGCTTGGGAGACTGAGTCTTCACTGTCCGGAAAGAGCTGTCCGGGCTGGATTCGGCGGTGCTGGTACGGCTCGAAGCAGACGAGCTGCTTCGGCTGCGGCAACTTTGATCGTCGACAGATCCTGGAGAGCTTCGCGAGCTAGACGATGCAGAACCGCTTCTTTCGGCGCTAGCTGTCGCTTTCTCCGGAAGTTTTTGTCGCAGCAGGTGGATCGACCTCTCAAATGGTGTAAGCTGGTGAAGTCGAAGGGCTTCGATGATCTCGTCAATGACTTCGTCATTGTCAACTAATGCGTCGACAGAAGAGATTGGTGAGTTCGGCATGCTGGTGATGCCACCGTTGGAATCTCTGTGCTTTGCCAATGCGGACCGCTCCCTGCGAATCCTCATCCAGCACCGTACCACATCCGCAAGAACCCGCAGACTCGTGCTCATTGTTGCGTCAGGTGGTCTGTGTACTCTGCCGTTGCTGTCATCCGTGAGCAGAGTCTCGTAGCAGACTCCTTTGGCGTTTGGGTCCGAAAGATTAAAAGGCCAAGCATAGAGCGTCTGGCTAGGTTCGTAGAACAGAGTGACGGTTAGGCTTAGGTTGACCGAAGAGCCAGGAACTGAAGGGTGGCTCTGCTCTTCCCTCGCGATCCCTGCAATGCTCCACTGTTGAGGATGGTAGCTGGATTGTGAAACATTACGTGGCCTGGGGGCCATGATGGGCGAGCTTGGGGTAGAGCAAGATGGCGGTGAGGACGCTGGTGATGACTTCTTTAATATACCTCTACGTGGCTGCTGCATTCGATGAGCGCCTCGCGAAAGGGGATTCGTCGGCGGGACGGTCTCCTTTGGTGATTGCTGCATCATTGCTCTTGAAGGTGTCTGTTGTCCTTGAGCTCGAGAGCTCAGACACCCACTTGGTTCAATGGCTCTGAAGCGCCCACCGTGGTTGGTTGACACGATTACGGTGGGATTACACAATTTGGGCGGTGGGTTTGGTGACAGTGTGGATGGCGCCAATGCCCTTCGTAGAGCTCTTCGTACAACAAAAAGGGGTGAGAACAAGCAGGTACTCGCTCTTCAGCCCCTAGCCGCAGAGTGAACACGAATCGACAGGAAGTAAAGTTGAGATGCTTCAACCGGTGTTGAGGCCGCGGTGTTAAGATATAGGTACGCCGAAGATGATGGTAAGTGGAGAGAAGTGTCGATGAGAGATGGACAAGAACAAGGATGCCGATGAGAATTCTATGAGTTTACAGAGTTGTGACTGGGAAGGTCTCGAGAACCGACTTAGCAGGCTCACATCTGACAGCTTCGGTCAATATAAAGCACTGAGCCACAAGTAACACAAGCGCCCTTCTGACAGTCACGAATCAGACAATTCTGTTGTACAGCGACATGGAGCGGCGTGAGTCTCAGGCTCAGTGACGGGAGAGCGGGAGGATATAATGTTCGCCGAATGTGTTACTCTGCGCGGATCCTCTCGTCAAGCTCCGACCATTTGATTGATCGACTTGAGACATCGGCCATTTACGCTCAAGCTGCAACTCTCAACAGCTTTCTCCTGTCCTGTCTCAGATTCTGTCCTCGCCCTCGAACCACATTGACATCCACAAGCGTCGATCGCAGCGAGACACAGAATCGTGGACGCACGATATTAGCATGTCAGCGATTGGCGCCGTAGGGGCAGTAAGCGAACACGTCGGCAAGCATGTCACGGCAGCACAACGGAACGGCAAGCGAGGCTTTCGAGTGTGTCAGGAAAAAGATCCCAGGCTAACGCCGGACTGAGCCAAAATAGGCTGTGTCAGAGGTTGAGCTAAGGTGAAGAGACAGCGTGCGGTCAACACGGGAACTTTGTGGTCCCGGGAAGAATTTCATGGAAAGAGACCAACACTGAGCAGCCAAGATAAATACCACGAGGCTGAAAACATGCACCAACAACGCGCCGCCTGATAAGGTCGGGCCGTACAAGACGCCGTTGGTTGTGCTTGGAGCCAGGACTGAAGAGAAGGACACGGCGTTAAGGAGACAATTTGAGGGATTGCAACTCCGCTTCGGTGGAACGGGAGCAAAGCTGCAAACTACGCAAATTGCAAACTAAGCCATGTCAAAGTTCGCCGTTGACCGAACAGCACGTCACATTTTTCCACCCAAGGTAGGGGCGTCATTTGCACACAGCCTCAGGGTAAGATGACCTTGTGCTCTGACCTATAGCTATGCACCATGAGGACTCATGATCAGGTCGTGTGGAATAGAAGTACGGCGTCGATGCAATCATAGGTCATTGAAACCACAAAACCCCTGACAGATATCGCAATGTGAAACGCTCGAAGCGCCCTAGGAACGCTTGATGGTGTACAGATAGTGTGTGATTCGATTGAGCTCGGACATCGCGAATTGTTACATTCGACGGCGTCTTGGACATGGAAAGGCATAGAGTGAGATTGCAACCACAACTCCGAATAAGTCACCTGCATTTTGCGCTGCACTGTTTGAATCTCAGCGATTCTATCCAACTTGCTGCGAGAACACGTTTCTGTTTGCGCGTTCGAATTGAGCCTGGCTGCCAGAGATGGTCCACGTGGATCGTCGATTGATCTCGCCTGTTATACGTGATGGGTTCCATAGATCTGCGTACCAATTAAAGAGAGTCGACGGTGCTCTGGCGAGGCACGCCGGGGTCCCTTAGTAACAGGTTGGACCTTGTTAGCGCGGTGTTGTTTCCGTCTAGCAATTGGAGCTTCTATGGTACTGTCTCGCTTGCGGATCCATCATTGACGCGAAATCTGCACGACATCCGGAACCGTTCCGAGCCGCTGTAGTTACGATGGTGTCGCCTGCATTGGACCCTGCGACACATCGCAGTAAAGCCTCGCTTGCGTCGCTAGTGTCGCGCTCATAACAATACGCGAGGCGTCTAGCTCCGCCGGCTCGAGACACACTTGTTGGCCTTGTTTAGTGAAGCATCCAGTTGTTCACGATGCGGTGCGAGCTCGGCGCTTAAGCATTCTTAGTTTGCGACGTAAAAAAAAGAGGTAGCGTGTCAGCGGCAAACTGACTGTCACCAGGAGAAATCTTTTCGTCTAAAGACCTCGCGCGATCTGCCAGTCTGGCGACAGTGTTGCCGGCAACAAACAGGACAAGCAGCGACTGGAGTGATTGCGAGGAGTACTATCAAGGACAAGTCCTGTCAAAAGTGACAGAAGGTCGTTAAGTCTGCTTGTTCACTCGGCCTAGTTGTGTGATTCGGATTCGGACGCTGTGACCACCTCAGCCCGGTAAATCGCGGCAACAGCCCAGTCTGTGTTCTCATGCTCGATGCATCTATGACCAAGCATTGATTTTGATTTTCGCGCTTGATGGCCTGCCAACCAGCTCAACATGACGTATCGCCCGCTCTTGTGGCTGCTCCACCGTTGGCAGAGACGGAAGCATGCCGCCATTTTCAAAGCTGTTTGCCAATCTGCGCATGAGCCATGGACCCAAACCGGAACCTGATAGAGACGAGCCTGAGACAGAGGTGAAGTCTTATCGTCTTGGCTTTGACCAACACCATTTTCAGCTTGGTCGTCATCTTCAGCAAACATGTCGTTCAACAACTCAGAAATCAACAACAGCTCTAGTGAGTGCCCTACAGAGCCGCTTCAAGATCAGTTTCTAGCCAAAGATGGAGGCAGAAGCAAGCTGACATGCCACATTTGATTTGCGCTTTATCTAGACTTGGCCGGCGTCAGGCCCCTCTCTGTTGGTGACGACCGCCTCGCCTCAGACAACAACTTCACCGACCAATCTTCTGCTCACCCCAACCGTGCCGAGCCAGGCCAGCAGACCGAGCGTGGAGAGACCATTGACCAGGGCGGCTACGGTCTCTCGGCATCGGGTGGAGACCAGTTCGCCAAGGAGAATCAGACCGGCCAGGGCTTCTCGTCTTCAGAGCAGGGCCAGTTTGGCGCAGGACAGTTCCAGCCTAGCGTGCAAGACTCGATGGGAAACACCAGCTTCAGAGCCGAAACAGGTTCTGATACCGACACTGTCACTCATCGAGCTACCGATATGTAAGCGTCCTCCCATATTGAAAGTGACGGCGGCAGCCATGATCAGATATCATCATCGTTGTAGTGACAGCGGGAGTGGTTGGAGAGAATGCGGGACTCGGGTTGTGGCCTTCACAACACTGGCCGCAAAAATTGGTGAATGTTAAATCATCGTTTTTGGCTTCGGGTCACGCAGCTCGCCATATTGCGCGGCTCAAGATCGCTGCAGTGTGTTGCGGTGTCTGTGTGTGTGTCTTTCAAAAAATCTACACCCGCAAAAATGTGCGGGAGTGTGCGGGCGTTAGTTTGGCATTGTGATTCGATTTTGACTGCTGTGGAGCAGTAGCGATTTCATCGTCGCCCCACCTCGCTGAGTTCTCGTCTCACCATCACCTATCCTTCTCTCCTCTGCGCACCGCTACCATCACTCGCATTCTTGGCTGAGGTCAACACAAGCCTGATCATCAGGCTGCATCCGCCTGCGTCCACTCTACTCTTCAATTCTACTTATCGCAGTCACGACCATAGCAATCCAACACCTCGGTGTCCGATCCTGGCTGTCTCTCCAACCAACCATCTATCCCGCCTTCTTACATCTGGAGCCTGAGCTATACCGGCTTCAGTGATGTTTTCTGCCATGCCTGCATCACCCTCACGATCGTCTTCGCCAGCGGTCACCGCCAATCCTAACCACCAGATTCCGTTTAACTCAGCACCCGTCCACCATGCACCATCTCCACTTGGCTTCGGGTTTGGTTTCGGTTCCTCTTTTGAGGGTAACAATGCTACCGTTTCACCCGCGCCTACTGCTTCTGCCTCGCCAATGTTTGGCTTCGGCGGCACACCTACCGCATCCACTTCGACGCTCTCACCCTCCCGACGATCCGAAGCGAAACGCAGACGGGATGTGGACGACGATCAAGATTTAGACGATGATGAAGATATGGGTCATATTCAACGAGCAAGGATGGGGTCAGATCCATTCGCACCGTCCCGCGTCATTTTACCAAAACGTATGCGTGCTGGGCTAGGCTTCGGTTTTGGCGGCGGAATGAGCGCCGACTCATCTACCTCTTCGCCAACTGCACCACACCAATCGCATTCTAGTGCGCAATCCGCCAGCAAACGTCAAGCACTCGGCAAAGTTGGAATGTCCGGCATCGATGTGGATATGGGCAAGATGCTCGCGAGTATGGACAAGCCCAGCTTGTTATCTATGTTGACCAGCCTGTTAGCGCAATCTAAAGACGCAACATTACCAGCACAGATTCTATCTCTCCTTCCAACACCCAGTTTGGACTCCGTCGAAAGCTCGCTCGACGAGTTGGAGAAGGCCATCCGCTCGGCAATTCCTTTCACTGCAGACGGCAGCCACGTCAGGCACGAGTACACATGGTCGAGATTGCGTGCGCCGATCGCAGCTTTCGTCGATGCCGCACTGGGCTACTTGCCCTTCTTCGTCACCGAGCTCGATTCAGAACGCGAACAGAGGATGCGCGAGCGAGACCCACGATTACAGGCCGATCGAGAGGAGGTACACCCTGCAACAACATTTAGCTTCCTACTCATGATCACGAGCCGAGTGCTTCGTATCGAAGCGCTGCTGCCGTCAGTGACCAAGTCAAGCATGGCATTCAACCTTTTCACCGCATCCAGTCAGCCCTCGTTCGGGTTGACCGCGTCGGGCTCACCAACAAAGGCGGACGCGTACGGCAAACACAGCAACCTGGCATACATGCTCGGCTCTGACTTTAGCTCGCCCTCGTCGCCCGATGCGCTCATGACCGTTTTGATGCCTGCAATCCTAAAGCAGTGGACCACGCTGTTGCACCGACTCGACAAGGCGGTGAATGGCGATGGCCGCATGTTCAGTCAGGAGGTAGTGCTCACTTGGGCACGAGGACTGGAAGGGACCGGTTCGAGTGGCGCATTTACTACCCCAGCGGCCAGCTTTTCTGCATTCGCAGCAGAAAAGAAGGAAGAGATCCAGCCGAAGCAAGAAGAGGTGGTGATCAGAAAGGCCATGGATGAAGTCAGGAATCGTTTAGAGAGGGATTTGGGCTGGTTGGTTGGCGGAGTTCAGCATTATGGCGCGCCACAGAAGATGAGCAGTGGCCAGAAGAGGGACAAGAGAGCAAGGGGCAGTAGCATGAGCGATGGAGAGGACGAGTTGTGAACATCTCACTGCATTATTCTTTGCTTCATAGTTTCCGGTCCGCACATACACACATATTTACATACCCCGGTTTCATTCCATTCAGCATTTTGGTTCAGCTTCGCAATCAATTCTCTCTAAGTTTCCAAGAGCAATTCATTCGTGACAAGTGGTGAGGTCTATTCGTTGAGTGAGGGCTGAGACTGTTTGCGGCGCGCCTCTTCCGCACGTCCGAGACGCTGCACTTGTGCGATTAGGTCGATCAACCGGTCGATGTCGGCAATCGCATCCGTGTGGTGCTTGGCAAAACCTTGCTTTTTGGGCTCGTTGGGAATCTTGGCCTGGTGGTACAGCTTCTTACCAAGCAGGATGCTTTGAGCTTTGAGCAGCGTATGTTCAAACCGACGTCGGTTGGTCGTGCTCAGATGCAATCGAGCCGACGAGCCGTCGGGTTCGGGTTGGAAGCGCAAGAGAATGTCGCGCAGAACCGACTCGAGGATGGCTAGCTTGATGATCGGACCGCGTCGAGAAGAGAGAGCTTGCGATGCCTCAGGCAATGTGGCAGCCGGCGCCTGGTTCGCAGTGTCTTGACGCAAGCGCCGACCTCGACGGCCACTAGCGACGACATGGACCGAGCTTTCCGACTGGGGTTCTGTGACAGGAGGCGTCGTTGCCTCGACCGCAGTTGCGCTAGGGGCAGGGACGACGGACTTATCGATGATGATGCGGAACGTGCGGCCCGACAATCGTACCCACGGGAACAGGCGTTGGAAGTCTTCCACCAGCTTGCGGCTCCATGCAGCGCGGAAGAGCGGATGGCGAACATTCTTGAGGACCAGGACCAATGACTCTTCGTTCGGCGCGATTCGACAAGCTGATCCCTCTTCTGGGTTTTGCATTTCAGCCTCTGGACCACCCTCACTCTTTGTTGTATGTGACCTGGCGGACGCAGGACGAGCGACGACCGCTGGCCCAGTGATGCCGAGTCCGAGTTGGGAGCCGGTAAGCGCGTTGAAGACTCTGAGCGTCTCGGTGAGATTGACTGTGCGATCCTGGACGCAAGCTGTGAGGGCAAGGTTGAGGATGGCCGTGGTGCCTCTGCTCGTGGCGGCGTGTTGCTCGAAAGTCGATTTCTCTGACAACGCCAGCTGGATGATGCGAATCGTGGACGCTGTCTCGCCCCTTTCAGCAAGTTGCGTGAGTACCGATTGAAGCAGCCAAGCGGGCGTGGCAGCCACGGCACTTGCAGGATTGTCTGGCATGGATTGCGGCGATACCCGAGCATCTGATGTGGATGGTGCCTGATCAGCACTGGTGTAGCGAAGAAGATGCGGCAGCAGACGCTTGGTCACCGATAGCTTTGCCTCGGCTTGTGCTTTCTCTTCTTTCGCCTTTTGGGCTTGCTTCGCCTCTGTCGTTTCTGTCGAAGGTGCTGCTATGTCACTGCCTTCCGTGGATGACAGCGCTGAGCTCTGCATCATTCCTCGAAGCGTTCTTCCTTCAGGCTTAGCCACTTCGGCAGGATTTGGGCTTTTAGTTTGCTGAGTTCCAGATACTTGCGCGCCGCCGCCGAGGCCGAAGCGGAGCAGGCTTCCCCATCCAACTGCATCTAATGCTGACCTTGTGCCGAACCTTGAACCGCCCTTACGTCGCAATCTACCTTGAGCTACAGAATCGATCCCGGCATCATCCAAAAGTTCGTCGACCTTGATCCAATTGCCATGTTTTGCCGCAAAGGACACCTTGAGATTGTATGCAGTGCGGATGGGATCCTCCTGCATATCTGGCCACAGGCCAACGCCGTCCACTTCGGGACCTCCTAGCTGCTTCAGAGACCGAGTGGATGGAGAGGTGTTCGATGATGCTCGACTCTTGGCCTTGAATAGCCGCGCTGCTCGGTCCTCGATGCGCAGCAAAGAGCGGAGATCGTTCCGTTGATAAGCATATCGCATCAGCAGCGAGAGACTCTGAGGGGATTCGAGTTTCTCCGCTGCGGGAGACTGGCGCTCATGGGTCCAAATGAGATCCTCGTACCATGAAATCAGCGCATTGGGAGGTTTAGAGCGGAATGCGCGGACCTGCCGAAAGATCTGTAGCAATAGATCTGCTTGAGCGCTACTCAGCTGTGGATAGGTGTGGATGAGTGTGGTAAGCTTACTCTGCGGAGCGATTCGCGTTGGATCAGAGTTTGAGCCGGGGATGTCGTTGCGGCTGGAATTTTTGGATTGTTGCAATCGAAGACTGGTGCGTGCATTATCACGTTCGCTTGTTGGTTTGGACGGAGAAACAGCAGCGCTTGATGTGGCATTGGGTTGAGAAGGCGAAGCGAACGTTTTCCGTTGCGTTCGTTGAGCGGCCTTTGGATCTTTTCTGGGCTGGATGAGAGCTGTTGGAGGAATCTTCGCTCTGTCCGTTCGAGTCTGCTGTGCAGTACTGGACGTCGGGGTAGAATGCTGATCATGCTGTTGTCGTGTTGCGACGTCATCTTCAGCAGGAGCTTGCGAGAGCTTGTAGGTCTCTGCAAGCTTTGCTGCTGTGCCGATACGATCTTTGGGTGGAACAAGAATATCCGAACCTTTTGTTGCGACGCTGTAGCTGGAAGAGGGCAACGGGACATGTCGAGGGATGTAGGGTCTCTCTAGCGAACGAGAGACCTCTGGAAACCCTCTACATAGCCGCGACGCATGGCGCATCGCCCAGACGAGTCGGTATCTGGATCACAGGAGCTGTGGATCGCCGAAGCGGTTCTCGAATGATCTGGCGAAGAGCTAGCGATGCATGTACGTTTACGTGAGCGCCATCCGCGGCTGGTTCGAGGACTTTGGCAAGTCAAAACTCTTGATCACGAAGTGACGAGTGTAGGCTGATGATGGTAAGAAATTGTTCAATGGTGATGTTTGAAGAGAGTATCGGAAGATCCGGCCAACTTCTTTTTCTTCCTAAGCGCCGGATCTTCAAAATAAATTCGTGGCAGCAGAGCGCTTTCCCAGTTTCAACCAGTGGCAGGATCACGCGTACTTGCTCTGCTTCTTTTCCGAGTTCCGGAAAACGACCTTGAAGCACCCTGAACAGATAAGACGAATCTCACAAGCAGCGACGATAGCACAGCCTCTCGGAGGTCAAGCTAGATGTCATCGAAAGAGCTGAAAGTATCAATTGGAACGTAAACAGTGCATAGTAGTACAATGAGACTGGGATAGGTGGGACGGTGGACAAGTAGACGATGGTACGACATCAGAGTAGTAAAGAGAAGGTCATGATATTAATTGACTGGCTGACCAGGTGCAGCCTGCGAGTACGAGCCCTGCTGAGGTGCGCCTACTGCACCACCATTGCCAAGGTTGAGCTGGCTGTTGCTTTGCGGTTGCGGAAGGCCGGCGATGGCTGCGGAAGTGGTAAAGTAAGGGTGTCGGAGAGCCTCGTCAGCCGAGATTCGCTGTGTAGGATCGAATTTGAGCAGCTTGTCGAGCAGATCGATAGCCAATGGGTGCGCCTTAGGGAACATGCTCTGGAAGGGAACTCTAGGTACACGAGGGAAAGGTCGGACCTGAATTTCGGGTGAGTCGTTAACCAATCGCTTCATGGTGTTGTCATCGGGAGTCCCGAGAATACGAAGAATCTGGTTGAGTTGGTCGTTGTTGTCACGTCCTCGGAAGAGTGGAAGACCCGAGATCATCTCAGCCATGATGCAACCTGCACTCCAGATGTCGATCGAAGTCGAATAGGTGCGGGAACCGAGGAGAACATCGGGTGCACGATACCAGAGAGTGACGACCTCATTGGAGAAGGTGTTGACCGGGATACCGAACGCTCGTGCAAGACCAAAGTCGGCCAACTTGAGCTCACCACGCTTGTTGATGAGAAGATTTTGGGGCTTGAGATCGCGGTGAAGCACACGGTTTTCGTGGCAGAAGGCGGTTCCCTTGAGCAATTGGAACATAAACGAGCGGGTAGTGACGGGATCGAGTGCGCATCGGTTACCATGGATCTCCATGTACTTCTTCAGATCCTGGTCCATGTATTCAAAGACAAGCATGAGCTTGGACTCGGTGTGAATGACATCGTACAGACGCACAATGTTGGTGTGACGGAGTTCCTTCATGAGTGAGATTTCACGAATGGCAGTGGATGGTGTGCCCTCCTCGGCGTCGAGATGGATCTCCTTGAGCGCAACAATCTCATTGTTGAGCCTTGATCGTCCTTTATAGACTGTGGCGTACGTGCCCTCGCCGAGCTTTTCGAGTTGAACGTAGTTCATCGTGCTGCCGTTCCGAGCGTGTGGACCAGCAGATGAGGCTAGGAATGCGGCGTCTTTGAGGATCTGAGACTGGCTCGCTTGAGATCAGATGTGACCTCGGGATGCTCTCGGACGATGTTGACGATGTTAAGGACAGAGGTGGAATGCTGCGGATGAGGATGAAGGAGAAAGTGTTGAGCCCAAGTGAATAGCGTTGTGCATGATGCAGCTGAGGCAGCCCAAAGCATTTGGTCAATCTCAGCCACAGCTGCCGAGTCGCGACTTTGGTTTGACTGGCGGTCAGGGATAAGGCTGCAGCTCTGTTCCGCTCAGCCGAAGTAAAGTGGCAGTGAACAGACCACGTTCAGGGAAAGACACGCGCCTCTTCTGACAGGTCAAGTCGAAAATTAGACGCAGCACGTATCACATAAGCATGTGTCATTCGGTTTCCGCAAAACTGAGAATTTGCTGGTGCGGAAGAAAAAAAAAAAAGTTGGAAAGTTGCAACTCCACTGAACCCGATCCCGCAATCTTCTTGCTTGTACACAGGTTCAACTGTCGTCCCACCGTCTCTCTCACCCTTCGATCGTTTGGTCTTCCTCCGTCTCTCCCAAAGGATCGCAAGCATGGCCAAGAACAAGACGCCAAAGCCGTCCAAGTCTCGGCCTGCCTCTACTTCGGAGCTCAACCAGCCCCTCCTTCCTTCGTCGGGTTCGGTCACCGCATCCACCGCCTCATGCTCGTTCTCACCTGCTCCTGAGCACTCGCTCTTTGCGCACATCAGCAATCAGGTTCATCAGCAACGTTTGCGTATCTACAATGCTTCCGCTTCCGCAGCTTCCAGCTCTCAGCTCGTTACCGACTTTCTCCTCGCATCCCTAGGAGGAGCAGAGTGTCTTTCCTCGCACTGGGTTCGTCTCTCCACATCGTCGTCCAAGTCTGCAAAGAGAAGGAAGCACGATGCGGAATCTGGCGACGAACCGGCTTCGTCCGGCTCATCGCAGCTCCTCTTGGCGCTCGGTTTGAGCTCCGATCAGGTCCATCTTCTTAGCCCAGCGCTTGCTCAGTCGGTTGCTATCCTCGATGCTTCGTCCGCCTCCGGCAGCAGCACATCTTCCGCAGCAAGCGCAGGCATCGTCTCCATCTCATACTCGGAACCCAACAAGACCCTGTTTTCGTGCTCTAAGAACGGCTGGGTCTCAGCTTTCACTCTCGCCGATGTCAAGCTCGGTGACCAAGCCGCTGCCTTGCGGCCCTCTTCGTCCTTCCGTCCGGACACCAAGTCGGCCGTACAGCTGCTTTCTTCCAGACGTGACCTAGTCCTCTCCGCACATCACAGCATCAGCTTGACGGATGCCTCGAAGCCAGATCACTCTCTCCGTGCCACATTTACCGGCCATGCTTCCCCCGTCACGCACCTCGAATGGCTCAGCGACAACTCGTTTGTCTCGGCGGCTGAGGGCGACCGCATCGTCAGCGCCTGGACCTACGAGACCAAAGCCGGCAAGACTGTTGCTGGCCGTGCTTTCGCTACTGCTGCCCTTGATGGCCCTGTCCGAGCCCTCTCGGTCAGCTCGGACACATCTTCGCATGCACGAACTCTCATCACTATCGTTACGCAGACTGGAAGCGTCCGCATCTATGGTCTTCCTTCTGAGGCCAAGTCCGAAGCATCGCCGTCAAAGAAGAGGTCCGCAGCTCTTCCATCACTGGAGCTGCTCGCACAGTCAGAAGGAAGCGCAGCGTCGGCCGAATGGATTGATGCAAGGCTTGTCTCGGATAAGCTCCGCCTCGCCCGACTCATTCGTGGTGCTAAGATCTCCATCGATGAGACCACTGTTCTCAGCGGCAAGGACGCACAATTGCAGAAGACACTTCGTCTCCCCACAGCCGGTACCAAGTCCAACTCCACAACTGGCGGTCTGCTCGCTGCCGACACTGACGAGGCCGAGCTCACAGGAGGTGCTGCTGATATGCAGAGGTATGTCGAAGCGCCATTGCGACCACAGGGCATCGACGATGTTGATATCGAGGACGCCGGTCTCGTCGCTGTGTCATCGGGGCGAAGTGCCGACATGGAGCCGACACTTGCACAAAGGCTCAAGGATCTTGGCTTTGCTGATCCCTCTCTGGCCGGTCAGGAGGCAGATGAGGATGACGCCGATATGCCTTCTAAGAAGCAGCAGTCGTTGACAAACGAAGCATCCCTCGCCTCCTCCCTGTCTCAAGCGTTGCACTCGGGCGATACCACTCTGCTCACAAGCTGCCTCAACCACAATGACCCCATTTTGATCCGCAACACTGTGCGCAAGATCTCGGGTCCTCTCTCGGTCAAGCTTCTCGAAGAGTGTGTCAACCGCCTCAACGGCGTCGGTGGCCACCACGTCAGCAGGGGCACCATGGGAAGCCAGAAAGCCCGAGGGCTGATGGAATGGGTTCGTGCCACTCTGCTCAACCACATGGGTTACCTCATGTCGCTGCCCAACCTCGTCAGCCGACTCGCTGGTCTGCACGCGACCCTCACTACACGACTCGCCACTCACGAGCGATTGCTGGCCCTTAATGGCCGACTCGAGTTGGTGCTGTCGCAGATCGAAGCGCGGGCGGCCTACTTGTCGCAAGCAAGCAACAACCAGGTTCGTGTGCAGGGCGTCAAGTTCGGCAAGAGGACGCAGGGCGATGTGCAGCAGAATGGAGTGGACAAGGAGAGGAGAAAGGGCAAGAAGTGGGTTGAGGACTCAGACGATTCGGACTCGGACGGCATGAGTGTTGACGATGACGAAGACGGTATTCTCGTGCGAGGTGACGGCGACGAGGACGGCGACGTGCAGGACATTGCCCTTGGTGCTGATGACAGCGACGATGACGACGAGGATGTAGATAGCGACGACGAGGACGCTGGGCCTTTGCGACGACGACGTCGGGTCAAGAGCGGACGCATGTCCGACGGCAATACTTCCGCCGACTCTGATGAGGGAGAGGACGAGGACGAGGGCGAGGACGACGAGGATGAGGATGAGGATGAGGATGAGGATGAGGACATTGAAGACATTGAAGACGACGATGACGAGGAAGAGGAGGACGAGGAGGAGCTGCCAGACGAGAGCGACCTCGAGGAAGATGGTGCCAGCGACATGGAAGATGATGAGGAGGAAGAGTACGACGAGGAGGATGGTGGATGTGGTCCCAATGGCATGTTTGATCTGGAAGCCGAGGAAGGCACTGATGAGGATGACGAGGAATGAAGAACTTTTCAACCTGGCTTCGTTTCTGTTTCTTCCCTCACCTTGCTGTAGTCAACCACGCACTCACAAACTCTACTTCGATGCGATTCACAGCACTTCTCCGCAGATCGTGTGTTCAGCATTGCCGTCGCTGTTACGGGTCAGACCATGGACCACTTCGACAGTAGAGACCGATGTTGAGCCGCAATCTAACAATCTGAGATCAATTTCCAAAGGAAAATTCGATCACAACCAGCAGTGCGGAACGGGTGAATTTTGCTCACTGTATTGCTCTCGGCTTGTACGGACGGACCTCTCCGAGCCAGAATCAACAGAATTGCTTTAGTTGGCGGGGCTCGCTATGACCACCAGTTGTGTCCCAGCAAAACACCGCAAGCAGGCTTTCCGATTCTTCCGAGACGCTGACAGCGTCTATGGTCTGCCTGCGAAATGAACGACACAAGCATTTGATGTGTTTGTGTGTGTGCGTATGTAGTACAAAGTTGTTAGCGGCTAGAGCGGTTTGTGCGGCAGCCTTGCCGCACAATAGGCATGACTTGATGGGCAGAAGGTGTCTTTTCTGTTGAGCTGGTTGGACGGGCGATTTTTTCGAGAATTTATCGTGGGCCAATTTGCTGACTTCGGAGAATGTGGACTGAAAACAAGCGCCGCGTCCCGATCCAAGCAAAGCTCACGTTCGCAACACTTTGCATCTCGTCGAACAAACGCAACTGTCAGTGCATCTTGGATCTTCCAACAATCTTTCCGCACTTCTTCTTCTTCTCCTCACCACCTCTCTTGATTCTTGACATTCGTCGTCGCTACAATAGTTGTCGCCATGTTCAAGCACGCCGCCACTTCGCTCAGCCGTCCCCTGGCTCGAGGTTTCTCCTCGTCCGCCGCCCGCGCCTCGTACGAGGACACCATCAAGAACTTGCTCATCAACAAGGACTCGCGTGTCATTTGCCAGGGTTTCACCGGTAAGACCGGTACTTTCCACTGCCAGCAGGCTCTCGAATACGGCACCAAGCTCGTCGGCGGTGTCTCGCCCAAGAAGGCCGGTCAGACTCACCTTGGTCTGCCCGTATTCGGCTCGGTCAAGGAGGCCGTTCGTGAGACCAAGCCTCACGCTTCCGTGCTCTATGTTCCTCCTCCCGGTGCTGCCGACGCCATCATCGAGGCCATCGAGAACGAGGTTCCCCTCGTCGTCGCCATCACCGAAGGTATCCCTCAGAAGGACGAGATCCGTGTTGCTGCTGCGCTCCGCTCGCAGTCGAAGTCCCGCCTCGTAGGTCCCAACTGCCCTGGTATCATCAACCCTGAGGGCTGCAAGATCGGCATCATGCCCGGTCACATCCATACCCCCGGTCGCATCGGTATCGTCTCGCGTTCCGGTACACTCACATACGAGGCTGTCAACCAGACCACCCAGGTCGGCCTCGGCCAGTCCCTCTGTGTCGGTATCGGAGGTGACCCCTTCCCCGGCTCTACCACTCTCGACCTCGTCAAGCTGCTCCTCGAACACGACAAGTCCGAAGGCATCGTTCTCATCGGTGAGATCGGCGGCTCCATGGAGGAAGACGCCGCCGAGTACCTCGCCAAGTACAACAAGACCCGCGCCAACCCCAAGCCTGTCGTCGCCTTCATCGCCGGTCGTACAGCACCTCCTGGCCGCCGCATGGGCCACAGCGGTAGGTTACATTGTCCAGATTCACGATCACTGAGTCGTCACTAACGCTTTGAGGGTTTTTTTTTTTTTTTTTTTTTTTTTTTTTTTTTTTTTTTTTTTTTTTTTTTTTTTTTTTAACACAGGAGCTATCATTGAGGGAGGTAAGGGCAAAGCCGAGGACAAGGTCAGGCTTTTGGCCGATGCTGGTGCTGTTGTTGCAGACTCACCTGCCAAGATCGGTGCGCTTATGAAGGAGGCCATGCAAAAGGCAGGACTAGCTTAAATTGCGATACTACTACTCGATACACTTGCGCTTGCGCGATGGAGAAGGGGTTTCGGGTGGGGTTGGAAGCTCGGACTGGATCTGCACCGTACCGGTTCCTTCGCTGGCTTCGTGCGGCTCGCGTGGAAAGGGTTCTGGAGGCGACATGCTCGACATAGTGGATGCTGATAGATGGATGCAGTTGTGGTCATGGTCAAGAGTACAGCCCTGTATCTACGAGGCTACAGCTAAAAGGAACCCTTCGTAGCATACATCCCAGGTAGAGTATATGCCGTGTGCATGAGAAATTTTTGTCATTGTGGCGTGTGCTGCCATTGCGCTGACTAAGTGTTGTGGACTTTCGGCTAAGCCGACGCTCCTCCTCAAGACTGCCTGTACATCAAATTGGAGCGGTCCAGCAAGCTGGGAACAAGCCAACCTTGCTAGCGCTGAGACCTGCCTCGACGCGACCCTGCCACCAATCGTCTCTGGTGTTGGTCTTCTTGATCACCGCAATGACTTGGCCCTTGTTGAAGCTGAGATCGCCTTCCTCCTGCGCCTCAAAGTCGTATAGCGCCACCACGCGTTCGATCACAGGAATGTTGGCGTTCGCCGTCGACAGCGAGAACGACTCGCGTCTGGCCGCACTGCTGCCATTGAGACCAATGCTGTGATTGTTGTAGTTGTCCACAGTCGGCGAGATCAAATGGTCGCCTTCATCCTCAGTGATAGTGGGAGTCTTCTTGAGACCAAAAGCGCTGCTTCCGGGACTGGGCGTGCGGAACTTGCCGAAGCGAGAACTGCCGCTCTTGGAGGGAGGCCGCGCTGAGCCGCGAATGTCAGAGTCCCATGGTGACCTGCTCTGCCCGTGGCCATTGCTGCTCCCGCCGCCATAGCTGCCAGTCGTTTCCGCAAACGGGTCATTAGCAGTGGCGTGGTTGTCGCCAAACAAGTCGTCATTGGCATCGTCCGCCGCACTGAATTGCGACCATCCAACAGGCGTTGTGCTCTTACGCTGTCCCAGACTGCTACCTGTTCGTGCGTCATTGAAAGGAGAATTGCGGTCCCCTGTGGTGGTATACATTTTGTTGGGACCAAACGGCGATTTGCGCGCTGTAGGACTACCTGGAGCTCCGCCTTGAAGCTCTCGGTCTAGCGCGTCCATTCCATCATTGTCTCTGCTCCAACCGTTGCTGCTCTTGCTGTGGCCTGGGATCTCGTCCCAATCCGGAGGAGGAGTGGGGCCGGTTCGGTCGAGCTTCTTCCTGCCTAGACTCGAAAAGCTGAGGTTGCTCGCAATGCTGCTTGATCTCTCGCGCAAGCCCGGTCGCTTACGTTGTGATGAAGCGGAACCGACACGACCAGGCACGTTCGAGATAGTCGATGCTGTGCCGAACGCGTAGGCAGAACCAAAGGTGCGGTTCTCATAGTCGTCATCTTTCCTGCGACGGTCCTCCCGATCCCACTGGTCGACTGGCTTATTCCGGTCGTTGATGCCAAAGTCATCGAATCGATCGGGCAAGTCGTCCAGTTGAGACTTACGAGAACCTCTTGAGCCGTTAGAATAGCTAGGCTCCATTCGCTTTCCTCTCCTCATGTCGTCTAGATCCCGACTGTCCACCGAGTCGATGCTAGACCTGCGACCGCCGCTCTTTCCCAGGCCACGATTGTCAAAACTGCTGGTGTCGTCATAGTTGAAATATTCGCCGTCAAGGTCTTTGCTGGGCGTGTTGGCTAGAGTGAATCGGTCGATGGTTTGGATGAGATCATCGGACCAGTCAGGGCGATCAATTGCACCAGAAAGGATCTGTTTGGCATTCTTGCCCATCCTCCCATACGCCTTTGCGTTGGCATCCTCCCGTTCAACCAACACACTTCCTTCGAGCGAGATACCGCCATAGAAGCCTTTGGACTTGGAGTATGAGAACATAGCAGCAACTCGGCCCTTGGTGTTGACGCTTCCGCTTGCCTCTGCTGACCTTCCCATAGGGCCGAGAGCGAGAGACATGTTGCCACCAAGCTGGAGAGAGCCAGTAGCCATGAAGGACTTGACTGCAGATTTGGAGTTGAGTACGATGAGAAAGTCGGTCACCTCTGCACCAGCGTTGAATCCACCTCCAAGACCACCGATACCGATGGCGGCGGGTGCAGACCAGTGTCCATCGTCGAGCTTGGCAATGACTACGCCCGAGCCTGCACGTGCGGAAAGCAGAAAGCCGATGCGGAATACCGAGAAAATGGCGAAGCCTTTTGCTCTTTGCAACACGCTGAGTGGCACGATCTTGTCAAGGCCGTTGATAGGGTCGACAAAGTCGTTGAGGATCTTGGTGGCCTTGCGGCATTCCTGCTCCAGGGTGACAGGAATTGGATTGCCCATCTTGCTGAGTGTTGACAACACCGAAGGTCAATGTAATGTCGAAATGAGAGTGGAGGAAAGAGGTGGCTCGAGTGGCAAGAATGGCGACGCAATGCGAATCTTCTTATGGCCAAGCCTCGTGGGGAGCTTGGGTGGAGGTTGAGTGATTGTGACAAGAAACCCTCCAGGGCTTTGGCTATAGATGCGGCTAGCTCGATTGGAGCAACGTCGACTCGCGAAGGGGCGAACGTTAGGTTGGTGGAATGAGGTGGAGAATGGTGGTTGCTGAATAGAGAAGCTGATGCCGCGGAGTCGATAACCGGTTAGGAGAATGGAGCTGTGCAAGATTCAGCGGCAAAGTGGCAAGAAGGGCTCACTCGGAGAATAAGCTTGCACCCCCGCGGAAGGCGGAAAGCCGTAAGCCGTCATAGGGTGAGTGCGGCGGGTCTGGTGATGCAAAACCTTTTTCGACTGCGCCCTGTGCAGATTGCAGTGCATTCAGCTACTTTTTGTGGAGGAAATCTCTCCACGGCTCGAGCGTTCCGCAATTCAATCATCTTGCAGCGCATACCCCGCTTTCTCTGCGGCTAAATCTCGGACTCAGATATCCGAGCAGCATACGATATCGTACAGTAATCAGCCGTAACGACTTCAAGCTAGCTACTCACTGCCACAAAGGATTCAGAGAATGCCATACTTTGCATTGACGCTTTTCTTGTGATTGTGACAGGTTGAAGAACATATCTTTTTTCAGCGGTCCAACAATCCACCAGGCCCGCCTTCCCTGTCGGCACGAAGCCTCTCCCTCGCCTTGCGCGAGGCTGAATACAAACCATTGAGAGCTTGCCTGACCTGATCCAAGCTCTTGCCATTGACTGCCTGCAGGTAACGCTCGACGAAGGCAATCTTGTCCTTGTCTGGCACATAGTTGCCCGGCAGCTGCTCCACAATACCAGGGACCCACGACGCCATCTCGGCTGCAAAGCCGCCAGAGAGCACCTTGAGCGTTGTGACCACCACAGGCATGACTTCAGGACTGAATTGCGACACAAGGCCGTTCAGCAGAACAGAGGCCAGCTGGAAGCCCTGCTGTCCGACAACGTGACGGATGGCTGCGGCATAGCTGCCCATCTCCTCCATGCTTGGAGTTCCATCTGCGCTGGGTGTGCCAGTCGCGGCCATTGGCGTGCCTGGTTGCGATGCAGTGACGGGCATCATGAGCGAATCGTGACCAACGACGCCGAGCACGAAGTCCAGTGTGGTTGCAATCGTCTCGGTCTTGAGCAATGTGAGTGCGGCAAGCGCAGCTCCGAAAACCTGTGGGAACTGCGGAGACAGGAAGAGCACCGAGGGCACATTGTGCAACACAGCGACACATGTGTGAATGTAGTCGTCCAACACGTCCCCCATCTCAGCTGGCATAGTGTCCTCGAGCAGCTGCATCATCTTGCTGTTAACCCTTTCCGAAGCTCCCTGCAACAAGGTCCTAACCGCCATGCTGTTGTCTCTGCCAAATTGATCAATACACTTGCCCACGATCCAGACGTAGCCTGGGAAGCCGGTCTGCTCGAAGCAGGAGGACAGTCGCTCGAGCAAGGCAACCAAGCTTCCCGTGGCGAGCGGACCAAACAGCGACAGACCGCGTCGGAGCAACGCGCAAGCTCGTTCCGAGATGAAGTAGACGTGGCCGTGCGAAGCTAGAATCTGGTCAATCACGGAGTAAGCTTCCTCGCAAGTCCTGGCACATGCAGCGGGTAAGTGTTCCAACAGCGCAGAGCCAATGACAGCAAGCATCTTCTCAAGCTGCTCCATCCTATCGGCTGCCTTGCGCAGCTGATCTTTGCTCGCGTTGGGAATGGACGCCACTTGACTCAATGCCTCGAGCAGCGGCTGCGAGAATTGCATGAGAGCCTGCGGAGCCTCGGCCGGCTGCATCCCCGCAATCACATACGCGATACCTTCCGAGATGGAGATCAGGTCGTCTGCTCCAAGCTTGTCATTGACCGAGCGGAAGAAGTCGTAGAGCTGCGGGAGATAGGGGACGAGGTGACGGTGACAGTCTTGGCAGAGGAAGTTCATAGCTTGAGCCGCTGCTGCCGTTACGTCGCTACCCGCTTGCTCCAGACCTGCGCTGATGTACGAAAGTTGAGCAGGAATCTGTTCGGGATGCATGTCGATCCATTCGGTGTACCTCGAAAGCACGAGAAGCCCTGCGTACTTGAGTTTTGGGTGATCAGGGAGCGTGGGTATGATGTTGATGATCTGCGGAAGCACAACGTCGTCGCGCGGATCCGCTTCTGCACCCATAGCACGCATGCTGAAGAGTGGTGCCTCGACATCCTGCCACTTGAGTGTCTCTGGTGTGGACTGCGACAGGGTTGTCTGAATGAGATGAAGTGATTTCGAGAGGCACTGGCGCGAGCCGAGAACATGACAGCAGTCCTTGAGCGTATCTCCCATGAAGTGACGGAACGAACGGAAGTCATCGCGCTCCTGCCCTGTGAGCGCATCAGGATCATCAGGAAAGCGAAGGTGGCGAATGATGACTTCGAGCAATCGCTCGTAGAGTGGATAGAAGCGTTCGGCCTCAGGCTGACCAAAAGCGTGTGAGAGAGCGCCAGATAGGAGATACCAGAAACGGAAGGTGATCTGGACGATGTCGAGGTCATGGTACGCAGTGCATTCGGCGATGGCTTCTACGATTGGGTAGAGTTCATTCTGATGGCGGATCACGATGCGGTGGTAGGCTTCGCCAGCTTGAACAAAGATTCGACAAAGGCCACGAACCTTGTCTTCGTCGTCGCCTGCGGCCGCTAACTCTTGACGCAGGGGATGTAGGCGGGCGATGACTCTTTGAATGACGACCATGTTCTCTTCCACTTCTTGTGTCTCGTTGATCAGATCGCAGACTACATCAGTGGCTACATCGAACAGCTCGTCGGAAGCCAACGCATCGAACGATAGGTCGAAAAGGGGAGTGTCAGCCATCTGGCTCGCTGAGATCTCTCCGCTCTTGAGCCATGACCGAAGGCATTGGAAGATGCCAGTCTGAATTTGTGATGTCAAGCCCGAGGCCTGAACATACATTGAAAGCAGTTTGAGGATCTCTGGCGCCGCAGCTGACAGCAAGAAGTGACATCTCGTGTTATAGAAGTCGTTGTCGACAGGAATGCGGTGGTTGGTGATGACTTCCTCAGGAAGCACCGTCAAGAATTCGAGCAAGACAGGAACAGTATCTGGACTGGACCCGAACCTCTCGATCA
This sequence comes from Ustilago crameri, assembly GCA_024271935.1. Classification (NCBI taxonomy): domain Eukaryota; kingdom Fungi; phylum Basidiomycota; class Ustilaginomycetes; order Ustilaginales; family Ustilaginaceae; genus Ustilago; species Ustilago crameri. Next base: position 688,497 of record JANBMJ010000003.1, on the reverse strand, counting down.
TACCTGGCACCACAGTAGGCCATTCCGATTCGTCGAGTTGGAGAGCCAAGCCGGATAGAGCCAAGCTGAGCTGAGTCTGTATGACACGGGGCCCTGATGCATATGCCGAAAGCGCGGTGAGAAGGGTGTCGCGAAGGGCAACGCGCTGCTGCGATGGCACTTGCTCGAGGTCAAATGTGATCTTGGTACGGAAAGTCTGAGCGGCGAAGAGACGTGGCTCGATGGGGAACTCGGATGCAAGAAGGAGCGAATTGGCGGTCTGCCATGCCTCGGAGGTCTGTTGGAAGTTTTGGAGCCAGGTATTTGCCGAAGCCTTTGCTTGGTTGTTGGGGTCGGTATACAAAGTGTTGAGAGCTTGCATTACGGCCTGAATGGCCTGCCGCTCTGTGGAACTCCCATCCGCCGAGCTTGAGCCTGACATTGTCGACTTGCCGGCAGGGTACTGGTCAGGTTGAAGGAGCGATCGTGATCCGTGCAAGTTGCCGGCGTCTGGTAATCCTTAATTGGCGAGGAGGCTTGCTGTCCCAGATGCAGAGTGAGATGAAAATCAAGGCTTGCCTCAGCCGGGGATGTGTAGCAGACTAAGTGCACAAAGGTGCGACGTTGTCAGCGAGCTAGCGAATGACTCTTGATTGGTAAAGTGGCATGAGAACAAGGTGAAGAAAGTAAAAGCTCAATTTCCACTTGAGAAGATCGCACCTGTTTGTGTCACATGCAGACCGCCGCTCATTGGCTTTTGCGCAATTTTGGCTTGTCATCAGAAGACAGGCTCGCATTCAAGATTTTGAGACCTTGAACGCGAGGCTCGTGCAACGCTGCTCGTTTCAAAGTGTCACTTTCTCCTCAAGGCTGCATTGAGCCATAATCACCCGGAATACATTCTCGCGACCATGCTTCAAAATATACTCAATGTTGAACGGACAAGCCTTGCATACCGTCAATAGTGAGAAACTTGCTAAGCAGAAAAGACTCTATTGGTGATGGTGACCGTCGAGAAAAAGTACAGACAAGGCAAAAGGGACAGACGGGCAGAGTACAAGGCTGTGGCATTGCAAGGCCTAAGGCCTTTACTCGAGGCCAGCTTCGTTGGTGAATTCGATGTGCTTCTCGATGTCGGCCTTGGTGACGGTGGGTCGCACCGCCTGGATAGCGCGAAGGAAATCGTTCATGACCAGCTTGGGTTCCAAAAGCTGCTCGCCTTCAATGTCGTCCCAAGTCATCTCCATGGCATCAGGGTCTCCGGGCGAGCATGGCGTCAAGAACTCCTTCATCTCTTCCACTTCTTCGTCCGTCACATCGCCATTTGACTTGGCAGCATCCCCGTTTGCACCGGTGTCTACAGTGCCATTCTTGGCCTTCTCCTGCTGCTTCTTGCGCTTTGCTGGCGCAAGGACCTTCTTGAAGTGCGTTGCTCCTGTCACCTTACGCACTGGCTGCATGAGCGCATCGCGCACCAAGACGCTGATATCGGAACCAGAGTATCCTTCGGTCAAGGACGCCAGGTGGCGGTAGTCTTTGCTGTCAAGAGCACACGGTGTCTCGCCGACGTTGAGCTCGAACATGCGCTTCCTTGCCTCGAGATCTGGAAGTGGGATATAGATGCGCTTTTCAAATCGACGCTTGATAGCCAAGTCAAGGGCCCAAGGAATATTGGTGGCACCAAGAACGAGCACACCTGTCTCGTCGTTGCCGACACCGTTCATCTGCACGAGGAATTCGGTCTTGATACGTCGTGATGCTTCCGACTCTCCCTCTCCTCTCGTACCGCAGAGCGAGTCGACTTCGTCGATAAAGATGATGGATGGCTTGGCTTCACGGGCCATCTGGAAGAGCTGCTTGACTAATCGTTCCGACTCTCCCATCCACTTGCTGACGAGATCCGAACTTGAGACACTGAAGAAGGTCGACTTGGCCTCGGTGGCAACTGCTTTGGCAAGGAACGATTTACCGGTACCGGGGGGGCCGTACATGAGGATGCCCCGCCATGGCGTTCTCTTGCCGGTAAACATTTGCGGGAACTTGATGGGCAGGATGACAGCCTCCTTGAGCGCCTCCTTGGCAGTGTGCAAACCGGCGACGTCGTCCCATCGCACATTTGGTGTCTCGGAAAGCACAGCACTGGACAGGCCAGCTCGGAGCTTCTTGGTTTCTGGGTCTACATCGTCATCATCGCCGTCCTTCTTTCCGCCGGTGCTGCCGCCAACGCCCTTCTCGGCACCATTTGCACCTACTGCCGCCCTGCTTCTGTCTTCGGAGCTCTTGGCGAGGTGCTCTTTGAGCTTCTCGGCTCGGTTTAGGTATTCGGTGAACTTTTTGCGGATTAGGTCTTTGAGCTTGTCGTTCTTCTCGTCTATGATTGTTGGATGGCATGTTCAAATGGATGAGGGATTTGTGATGAGCAAGGCTGACGATTCTTCAGGTGGAACGTGTGGATGCGCAAACACTTACACTTCATGGCCATCATAAAGTAGTCCAGACTGTTTTGATAAAGCTTGTAAGCCTCTTGGTAGTTCTGTTTGACATCTTCGTCGATCGCTTTTTGCACGATCTCAATCGCTTTCTGTATGTGTGGAATAGCAAGCAGGGATAATTGTGATGTGAGTGTTGCGATTCGAAACGTGGTACATTCTGAAAGAACTTCCTCTGACACTTACATTCAAGAAGTCCGAGTTGGCCATCTTGAAGGAAACCCTTGGCCAGTTATGCTTTGATCGTGGTGGTGGGTGCGAGTGTGTGTGTCGACTTCTCTCCTGGCTCCTGGGCTTGAGATGATCGCAGAGGTGGTTGAGAGATCTCTCGAGTAAATCTGAACCTTGGCAGGTGCGTTTGACCAGAGCTCTGCAGTTCGGCCATCCGCTAGTGGAGGTTGCAAAGACTGAATGTTGCGGTGGCGAAAAGATTGTGTGGATGGAGTTTAGACGGGGATAGGGATTGATGGAAGAAGGAGGAGCAGAAGCTGCGCCAGACAGGGTTTAGCGACGGTAAGTGCGTTGGTTTGCCGGTTGTGCTGCGCTCAGACCTTGATTGCGGAAGTGCCTTGGCAAGAAGGGTTCTGGCTCGGCTGGCGTGTCGCTTTGGCTGTCTGAATGGCTGAGCGGTGCTCGTGTGGAGTTAAACTGAATTTCGAGCGGGGTGAGCAAAAGAGCGTGTTGCTGCAGGGTGAGCCGTCATCTCGATCCGAATTTCCAACAACCGCCAAATCGCACCTGGCTCACACATCCCTGACCAACGCTCACTGCGATCTGACAGTGACGCTCAAAATCAACACTCCTGCGACCTCCACGCTGCACGCTCCTCCCCACGCGCCGCACCAGTTTTCCATCGACTCCGAGATCCGAACTGGAGGATCCTCCATCCTAACCGAAACATCGTGGCCGCTACGCACTGACCGTCATTGTTCTCATAGGGCTCCAACAATCTTCCTCGTCCCAGCGTAAAAGTTCTGATACCTACGGTCGTCCTAGATGCTGCCACTCGACCGGTTCGGCTCCATCCGTCTTCCTTAGTTGGCGGCTGTGATATCAGCATGTCTGCGCCTGCAGCTTCCTCTTCGCAAGAGCCGGTGCCTCCCTACGCTCTGGCACCTCTCCTGTTCCCAACAATACCAAGCGATGACAGCGACGACTCACTCCACCCCGAATCCCCAGCAGCAATCCAACAAAACTCGCAACGGTCGATACGCTGCTCCGAATCGGATGGGTCCTATCTGTACATCGGTACCTCCGACGGTCTGATTCATTCCTTTCAGATCAGCTCTGAATCGCGTGCAAGCGTGTCGAAGGCCATCTCGTCCGGATCAGCAATACCATCCCCCACTTACAGTCTCAGACACAGTCGCTCAATATCCAATCATGCAAAACCAGTCGAAAAGATTGTATTGCTTCGGCCCTTCAATGCTGCTGCCGTCCTCTGCGAAGGTGTCGTCAGCTTCTTCTCGCTTCCGACGTGGACGCCAATACGCAGCTTACCTTCTACAAGAGCCGTCAGCACCATCGTCCTAGATGATGAAGAGGCTGAGTACGGTACAGGCACTGATGCTGCCGGCATGATCAGTATCTGCCTCGTTCGCAGAAAGAACATCATCCTCGGCAAAATTGGTGCAGAGAACAGGTCCGAACTGCTTTGGGCCACCGTCAAAGATATTCCACTCCCCGGAGGCGCTATCTTCGCTCGCCGCTTCGCAGACACCCTTTGCATTGCCAACGCTACCGAGTACAGCCTTGTAAACCTGTCGTCCGGCACCATCACCCAGCTTCAGCTTCCCATCAGCCAGACTGGCGAGTCGCCGTCTGCTCAAGTCCGACCTAGTATTGTTACAGTACCTATCACGTCTCCGAGGGAAAGGCAAGGAAGCCTCTCGCCGACTGTCGACCGCTCTGGCTCCACATCAGCGCCTGCCGGGATCAATTGCGAGTTCCTCGTTACGTCACACAGTGGCTCCATCACCCTTGGTGTTTTCGTCAAGCCTTCAGGCGAGCCTGCTCCAAAGCTACTAGAATGGCCCTCGCATCCGCGCTCTGTCACCTTTGATGGCAAATACCTCGTCTCTCTCCTTCGTAATGACACTGTTGAGATCCACGATCTCCGCCAAGACTCGGTCGACAAGGTCCAGACGTTGCAACTGCCACCAGGCCTCGACCCACGTTTCTTGCAGTCAGTGCGTGATCCTCTTTCCAACACTCCTGCAAGCACCCCGAGCGGTCACCAAGATATCAGCGACCTCGACATCGTCAAAGTGTCCCTCACCGAAATCGACAACCCTGAACCACTCGTCTTTCGTCGCGCTTCGGATTTGGCCGGCGCACACTCGCCGTCGCGACATCAGATTCTTCTCTGCGGAAGAAATTCCACTTCCGCCGTTCAACAGGATCTGCTGATCGGCTGGACATCGCAGCAGCTTCTTCGCGGACGACTCCGCAACCTCAGACAGAGCCTGGACTCGTGTCGGCAGACTGCAACAAGCAGGATGGTGGATGATGACGTACTACGCTCCTCGCTGGAGACTTCGGTTGCGCATGCACTGCTTGGTATCGAGCTACTCTCTCGCACAAACTTCTCTGCAGCAACTGAGGTCCTGTGTCATGCCAATCTCGATCCTCGCCTGATCCTGAGCATGTTCCCTACATTTGCGCCAGAGCAGATGACTCGAGCTGAAGCTATCATTCCACATGTGATCGCAACAAGACTTGACAAATTGCGAAGCGAGGGGCATGATAGACTTCAGAGCGTTGACGAGCTCATAGCCGCTAATCTCACCCTCAACTATTCCCCACCTCTGGACCTTTCCACAGATGCCACGCTTACAGAACTCAGGCAAGGACTTAACCAACGAGCTGAAGTGATGCTGCGCTCTCTACTAGAAGGCTGGCGGATCGCTCGTGCCGCTGCATCAGCAAGAAAAGAAGGTGACGCCCCGATCTACTGGGTCGGCACCTTCATGGACGATCAAATGCTTGTCAACGTCAACGTCTGTGTCGATTCGACATATTTCAGGCTCTTGGCGGAGCGACGGGGCGTACCAGAGGCAGACCAGGCTCACTTCAAGGACGAGTTGACTTCCTTCTTGGCGTCAGGTCATGCATGCGAGCCTGCCACAGTGGAGAAGGTCCTCGAGGATAAACGGTTCATGGGTTTGCTGGCAGAGCATTATGAACGCACCGGCGATAATGCAGCGGCTCTGAAGATTTGGACCGGGCTCGTTGACGGCGAACTGAGAGACGACTTGGATGAAAAGGTCGATGTTCCTGCTGTGCTTTCCAAAGTAGCCGTGTTGCTCAATGCTCGCAGTGACACAAACTTAATATCGAAGTACGGCCGCTGGTTGGTCCGCAAGGATCCCGAGGCTGGTATTGGCATTCTCACAAAGCAGACAATCCCTGCTGCTGCCGACGGAGCCAAAAAGACAGCATCCCAAACCAAGGCTCAAGAGTTGGAAGCCATCCAAGCGCAGAAAACCACCATCGACGAACTGCGGGACATCGATGCTGATGCTGCCACCAAGTATCTTGAAGTGGTAGCACTCTCAACATCCAAAGTCCAGGACGAGCAAATGCACCGTGAGCTGGCAGAAGCGCTCATCCGTCGTGTTGGTGAACACCTCAAGAACGAGGAATATCGACACAAGATGGAGGTCGCGGCACAAGAGTACGCCAGCGGCTCCTATGCGGAATCCTCCTTTGCCCATCTGGCCCTGGCGAGTAGCGGTTCGCCTGACGACGCTGACCGTCTGAAGCTGGCGATGCTGTTGCAGGGCTCCACCGTCCTGGATCACCAGGCATTGGTGGAAGCGATCGCACCGCTCGAGATCCTCGTCTACGAAAAGGCCATCATCCTGGGCAAGCTCGGTCGAGATGCAGAAGCTCTCTCGCTTCTCGCTATTACGTTGAGAGATGCCAACAGCGCCGAAGCTTATTGCTCGCAAGATGGCGAAGTGCTTTCTCCCATGCTAGCCACTTCCATCGCTGAGGATCATGAGGCCCTAAAGCCATTCGCGGCGATGCTCAGCCGCACGTACGCCCAGCGCGTGAAAGCACGGGCCAAGGCGCCGACACTTTCCGGCACGCAGAAGAAGGAGGAACTTCTCAAACAGCTGCTATCTGTCTACATGGTCAACGGTGCTGAGGAGAAGTTCCGCACCGCCACCGCGCATTTGCTCAACACACAGGCTCTGCATCTGGACAACAGAGAGGTTCTCGAGCTAGTCCCCAAAGATTGGTCGCTGGCAACGCTCGAGACGTTCCTCACTCAGAGTCTGCGGCGTCAACTCCACAGGAAACGCGAAGCACAGATGCTGCGCAACATTGCCAAATGCCGAAACTTGGATGTCGCCGAGGATCTATGGGCTCGGCAGCGCGCCATGGGCGGCATTCTTCAGGATACAGATATGGATGGAGGTGGGGATGTGGCAGACGTGGAAGACAAAGAGTTCAGCTACGCAGACTGGAAGGATGGCGAAGCGGTCGAAAATAGTGCTGCCGAGAAAAATGCCCAGATGAAAGGAATCGTTCACATTGATGGCGCGCATGGAGGATACGACAAACCTGAGATGGCCACCGTACGCTCCGGTACGGTGGACAATGGCATCCACCTCAACTAGTGCATGCGCCAATTCTATCCTGCTTTGAATCTTCCCGCAGCTGTCCAAGGTGTGAGCCAGCCCGCCTTCCGCATGCCTTGCTGACTAGATCGAGTGCGTGTTCAGAGACCGTCTTCAGCCCTCCTTCTATGAGACGAGGAATGAGATCCAAAGAAAGCGAGGAAACCTCACTGCAATAGACATGCTTCACCTAGCTTGACACTTTGATTGCCGGCCGCTCCTGTTGGGTTACTGGCAAGTAATCGAGCGATTCATCGTTATGTGCGGCGAGCGCGCGAGGTTATGCTAAGCATTAAAGGCCGGCTGTCGCTGCGCGCTGTGGCCGTCCTAACACTTTGTCTCAAGCTTGTTGAAGTAGTGCTCGAGCTGCTCCGGCACGTTGAGGTAGGCACCTTCTATGTACTTGTGCAAAGCTGCAAGATCGTACAGTTCAAGAACCTTAGCCACTTCGCTGAAGTCGTACTCCTTGTTGGCGGCATAATTCTTGCCGAGGACCTTGATAGTAACGCGCCAGCGACCTCTCACCGATCGCACACCCTTTCAATAATCATTCTCGGCCTGTTTGACGTTTTGACCATTGCCGGCTTGGCCTGTAATACGCAGATTCGTAAGACGATTGTCCAGCGGGTTCGCGTTCTTGTGATCGACGATGTCTGTGCAGCGCACATCCAAGAGCCATCGATGCAAGAGTATGTGCAATGATCCCATCCTGATGAAAGCCCGGCCAAAGTCGACCGCAAACACAGAGGAGCGAGCCTGAATCTTCCTGTAGCTTTCCTCGCTGATGAGGACTTTCAGGAGCGTCTGGGTTTTGCAGACAGGGTTACCTGATTGGCGACAATGCGAGCAACGGGGAGATCACCGATGTGGGCGCGGCTCTGCTTGTTGGCAGAGTTGTAGTGGAAGTACATCGCGGCAAAAGAGCCAATCCGTGCGAGTGTCGATGAGGCCGTACACGGCATCTTTGTTGTCAGTAGCGCGTCACTCCGTCTACACGAGAAGTCCTATACTGGTGCAAAAAGAACAGGGATGTAAGCGATCCCGCTGCCGTACCTGTGTGTGATCTCGATACCCCCTCCTTTTCAGCCCATTCCTCTTCCTGCTTTGCTCGCTTCTCTTTGACAATAGTGACAAGGTCAACAGCGGCTTGTTTGGCAGCCTTCAGCGTGGGTTTCTGCATGTGTACCTTAGGTCATACGCAACAATAAAAGTATCGTCCATGCTGCGGATATCGATGCCATCTGGCTGAGCCCACGCCTTGCTAATCCGCAAAGCCAAAGTGAACTTGTTGAGCAAGTGAGGGGCCTTGTCAAGCTGATCGCCACAGATAAGTAGAGCGATGAGGCTGTAGACAAGTGCCCCCGTCTTGGCGTACTTGTACAATCGATGTGTCTGTTTTGAGATGCTGACCTGGTAACTCGGACCCAGCTTCCTGATGCCAAAGAGACCCGTTGTTGAGGGCTTTCGCTTAGAATTGTTGAAGCTATTGAATGCTGGAGTGACCCAGTGAAGATTCACTGACGTATTGTCGTGTGAATTGCCGTTAGCACGGTCAAGCATCTGCTAGCATCGTCGCTTAGTTGTTGCCACGCAACGATGCAAGCTACCAGAATGTCGCGGACCCTAACATTCCTCTCTGCTCCAGTGCTTCTGCTCTTTTCAGCTTTGTTTCTTGTGTGAATGGCATGACTCGCTACAAGATTCGCCGCCATATGGATGGCGACAAAGCTGCTATTCACAACCTCATCGACACTCACAACAACTGACTCTTCTTTGCTGGCCTATACCTTCACTTTAGCCCCGCCAATAGACAATGTTGCATCCACATTGGTGATCTATCCATGGCTCGTATCGTCGCAAACCAGCATCCCAGCACAGAGGACAGCAGATGCATTCCCAATTACGCCAATAGCAATCCTCTCGACAACAGATAAGGCGCTTTTCCACGGTCAACTTCATTTAGATGCGGCCGTACAGTAATGCTGACATCACATTGTACAACTAGATAGGGACAATGAAAAATACATCGTCGAACAAGCCTACAGTGTTCTTGGTGGCAACACCCTTCGTCGAAGCAGAATATGCCAGTGTCGCGGGCGACCAAACCCACCTCACGGTTCCGCCCAAAACCTCTTTCTCCTCACACAAGCGCAAATACATCGAGAATTAGATTAGCATCTGAGTTTTCTTGCTGTGTATACTTTATTGTCTGTGCTGCGCCCAGCAAAGTGTCATCGCTGAAAGAGCATGTTCATCGATTAATCAATTGAAGGATTCTTCAAAGCCAGCACAGGCTACAGCGTGTTATTGAAGCTAATGGACGCGGGGGATGTCAAATGAAGATTCGCTGCCTCATTGTGCAGAAATCAACTGCCTGTCAGTTGCGCAGCAAGAGTCCGCGTTTGACACGGTGAGTATGGCAGCACCGTAAACGCCCACTGGAAATAAGGAGAAGGAAAAGGCGTGTGAAATGCACAAAACTTCCCGAGCATAACGCAGTTGGCTTCGGCAAGCTTTACTCAAATGCAACCCTGACTGCGTGGCTGACCCTTGTGTGACTTCAGGGGTGCATTTCTTCCCAGATTTAGCCTACAGTGACGTCGAAGTTGTTCTGCTTCTCAACAGCCGCACTCTTCCGTCAGAGATGCGCGTGCATGGACCAGTGGCGGTTGCCTGGCGTAGCGAACCTTAGTGTTGGTCTGTTGGTCTTATGAATGCTTAAGACTGTCTCTGAGATCACGCAAGTCCCAAGCACTTGAGCATCTCACCATCATCTACGTTGTATCGGACCATTACCACCCAAATCAGTGCGTAACACACGCTGGCAGCATCACTTTGACATTATGAATGCGTCCAAAGCTCAATCCGAAATCAAAGGTAAGTGTCGAATCAATTCGTTGAGCAGAACTACAGTACGGCATCAGAGGTCTCACTGTAATGCTTCTCTTCTACAGACGTGGTCCGGGACCTTCTCTCCAGGGACCCAGTCAAGTTCAACTCAACCATCAACGCCCACTTTGCATCGGGCTGTACATACCAGGGTCGTGGCCTGAAGATCAGCGGCGCCAGCCAGCTCAAGCACGCCGCGTATCTGCTCAACGTCCTCGACTTCGGAGCGGCCGCCAAGGTCGAAGACCAAGACATTCACTGGGACAACGCGGCCAGCACTGCTATCGTCAAGGCAACCCGCAACGTCCGTCCCGCATTCTTCCCTCTGTTCCAATTTGCGGTTCCCACGAAGGCAACTCTCAAGTTCAACGCAGAGGAAGATGCCAAGGACACTCTTTTCTGCACGCAGTGGAAGGACGAATGGCCTCTTGAGCAGGTGCTTCAGAAGCTTCCTGTCGTCAGCTACCTCTACAGCGCTTTCTTGGTTCCCACGCTGACGGTCGTCTTCTTGTGGGCTTCCAACTTGGCCTTTTGGCTGCATGCAAAGGTGGAGACTGTCGAGCACCGCTATGTCAAGGATGCCAACGACGCCTACCGCCAGAAGCTCGAGCCTCGTCTGCCGCCCAGTCTTGTCAAGGGCTTCGATGCTGGCGTCCATGTGGCCGAGCATGTCGGTCATCATGGCATCCACATCATCTCCCGAGTCTCCCATGGACCCCTCAAGTTGGTCGAAGAGCTTGCAAGGACCGCCACAGTGCTGACCAATCTCGTCCTACCTCCACAGCTCCAGCTACCGTACCCATCTGTGTTTGCTGAGCATGCTCGTGCTACACCTGCCAAGCCTGCTCATGCAAAGCAGGAGGAGAAGCAGCCGGAGAAGAAGCTCGAAGAGAAGGCTAAGGTGTCCAAGTCTGACTCTGACCGCGGTCACCACCCCGGCTCCCAGTCTCCCCGAACAAAGGTCTCTGGCTCTCCTCATGTCGAAGCTTCCTCCAAGGACGACGACGAAACCGAAACCGAAGACCCCGAAAAGAAGCGTAAAGCCGAGGCTGGTCCTGCTAACGAAGAGCCCCGTCACGCCAAGGTCGTTGTCGGCTCTTCGGAGGATGGCACGCACGCTCAGGCCAAGGAGATCGATATTGTCACTCAACAGGTGACAGAAAAGTCGACGAGCGGAGAAAGCGCCAAGGATTCGCTGTACCAGCAGCTCAAGAAGGCTGATGAGCTGCCTGGCCGCGGTAGCGAAGCCAAGAAGGGCAGGAAGAAGAACAAGAATGGGAAGAAATGAGCAGGAGCGCTAACACGAGTTGTCACTAGTTGACGGCAACATAATCATTTTACCGCACAAACCCTCAATCTGTACCTCGCATCACCTCCATGACTCGTCAGTTTCCCAACACGAAAGCAAACCATCCTCAGCCCTACCATTACCTTGTGCTGAACTCCGTTTTCACAGTGTAGATCCGTAAGCTGAGACTCGCGGACGGCCTCTTTGAATCTTTGCGTCTAGAGCGGGGTGATTCTGCGTTCGATTGCGAGAAGAAGAGTAGTAATGTTGTTACAAGCAGTGTGTGTTTTAGAAGACGGGTGTGATGAGGTCGCCGAACTTGCGGGCGGCGATGATGCCTGCGGTGAAGACGGAGACGCCCCAGAGGATGGAGAGATTGCCGGCGCGGTGTTCGGGTGCGAGGATCTGGGTGTTGATGAAGCGCATCAGGAAGTTGCTCTGCTTAGGCGCGGGACGGCCCGACGAGGGGGATGAGAGGAAACCCTTCTGTGCCGAGCTGTTGCGGTCGCGACAAGAAGAAGCAGAAAAGAGGTTAGTATGTCTCTGGAGTGCGCAGGGGAGAAGGAAGCAGAGCTAGGGATGTCGGCAGCTCGGTGTAGAGCCTAGCTTGGGGGGACTTGTCGGTGCAGATAGGTGTACGGCGTCGCTAAAGATGAGCGGTATCGCTTTCTGCACAACTAGTGTACGTCGAAATGGTAGCCCGGCAATCGGTGTGTCACCGCCCCTAGTTCATGACTGGCCATGGAGTCGATGTAACGAATCTCCGCTGCGAGCAAGTGTTCGCTGCATGCTAGTCGACTGACCGACAAGCTGAATATCTTCTCCAACCTACGAGGCTCTTGTCGTCCAGAGGTGTTATTCTTCCTACAAGGTGTCTCTCGTCCACCTAACCAGCGCCATCGTCCCAGCACTACTCCCAGCTGTCGTATTCCATTGAGCAACTTACAGGTAAGACATTTTGACTGTGTATGTGAATGGTGACGATGGTGGCACTGACCCAAGAATTGCATCGAGGAAGCATTAGGAAATAGCGCGGCACCTCTTGCCTGTCAGATGCCGCATCGACCCGATTGCAAAGTGGAGCTCTTCCGGAAAATTTGCTTTTCACATATCTAGATCGCCGATCCGATTTCGTTGATGTCAAGATCTTCCCGCTTCCAAATAAGATACACACATAGCCTTTGTCTGGCAAACTAGCCATTCCCATGTAGCAGGATGAAAGCTGTCTATATTTGCAAAAGGCCTATATCGGTGACTGATACAGCTCTATCGAGCCCAAAGATGAGGAGAGAAAAGAGACAAGACATTATAGAGACCCATGTACGCCTCCCGCCTGTGCCTATGCCTTGACCTGAACCGCTTCTGCCTCCTCGACGTCTGCCTTGCGTGCTCTTGTGTAGTCTACCAGCAATCTCAGCTTCTCGAGCACCACAAATACGATGATGGTGTTGGGACTCAACCTCATCCATGCCGGCGTCCACCCTCTGAACAGGAAGCCGACACCCTCCTTGCGCAACTCGCCCCGCAGCTTCTTCACGATCCCTTCTCCGCTGCCCGTTGCGTTCATGACTCTGCTCTTGATCACATCCGCAGGCGAGCAGACCGTCGTGGCCACCGTCCCCGCCATGAATGATGCGGTGAAATGCAACTCTGTCCCCTCCTTGAACCATCCAGACGACAGCAACAGCCCTTTGAACACATCGTACGTCGCCAGCTGAGATGCATTCATCAGTACCGCTCGGACCGTGTTTGGCCCCAGTCCACGGAATAGTGAGGCCACGCCTTCCTCGCGTGTCATCCTTACCAACCCGGTGATCGCGTTGGAATACCCGTATCGCTCGGCAGGCTTGCGGTTGACATCGCTCGTCATTCGCACTAGCAAGATATCCGCAGGGTTGCCAGCCAATCCTCCCGCCGCACCAGCGGCACTTGCGCAGAGAGCCATCTGGAACGGCCCGAGTGGCTTGCCATCCGCATTGCTCTTCAGCGTCATCTCCTTGAGCTTATCGTACGCGCCGAAGCGGGTCACGCTGTACGTCATCTGGCGTAGAAGCGAGGCGCTCAGCCCAACGTACAGCCCCCGTGGGCCTTCGGTCTTGAAGGTATTCACCATGACAGAAAACATGTTCTGACGTGCCTTAGCTGTCTGCATGCGTGTCTTTGTCAGGTCGAGCGGATGTGTGAAGAAAGCTGCGATTGATGCCGCACACCCGCCGAGGTAGAATGGATATGGTTGCGGTTTGGGTTTTGGCTGCCCAGCCGAGGATTTTGGTATTGACGAAGACATGCCGGACTGTGTGATGCTGAGCGGCGCCTTGCTTGCTTCCAAGCCGAACCCCTTTTGTATGGTGAATGGGCTTGCTTCGAACGGTTGCGATCAGAACCTAGTATCGAGCTTGTACAAGGCGTATGCTCCCGAATCCTTCCTTGTTCTATGATGATGAGCTCGTGTCCGGTCTATCTCGTCCTTCGAGTTCTTTGGCGCCTGAAGCGATAACTGCGGCTGAATCTAGGTGCAGCGGTCGTCGTAGGCTGATGGTAGTAGTGGTGACTCGCTAACGGGGTAAGATGGGTCAGGGTTTGTTCGGATATTAAAATTCTAAGCGGACGTCACGGCTGACTTTTTTTTCTTCTGACCTTTGCTGCTTCGCCTAACAGAAAAAAATATTCATCCTCTCCACCTCAGACTCGTGCACATTTCATTCCGTCATACCCTCTGGCTGCGACTGTACCGGTATTTCCAACCCGCCAAAATTTGTGGCACACCATTTCTCTAACGACTCCAGGCACGCGGTCCGGCTTTGCGCCTAAACTTCGCGCTCTGTCTGCGCTTCGACGCTGAGTACCGCCGATGCGTAAATACTGCACGCATCGTTCACCCTCATGCATTCTATGGCATCTATTCTACCAACGAGTGCTGTCCAGTCCTTCCCCGGCACAACTCGATTTGCGCAGAGTCTTGTCTAGACGCAATCGCACCGAAACAAGCGCAACGCCTTTCATTAAGACTCGTTCAAAAAGTCCAGCATACACGCATTGACACAAACCAAGATTCGGATGCAACCAAGGACTTGATTCGTGAGCTAGATTGAGGAACAGATCGAGATAGGAGACAGAAGCCAAGTGTGAGGATAGCCGAGTGACTAGAGGTGAAGACCACAGCTAGTGAGAGAATCTTCTGTGTTCAATATTGTTTTTTTTTTTTTTTTTGGGTGGACAGATGCTCGCACTTGATGTGAGAACAAATCCAGTGAGACCCGATGCTTGACAGAGACGAACGCAAAAGGGGACCAGCGATGCTAACGTACAAGGGCGTAACAGGTGAAGAGAAAGGTGGGCAGAAAAGGGTTGAGTCGCGAGATCGAGTACAGCACTTCGAGGCGTTCGTCGACAGATGCTAATATGCATTCTGGACATGGGAGGCAGAACGATGCTGATCGCGAGTCTCGTGACACTGTTCCCAGGTACGAGAGCAGAGCATTGTAAAAGACGCATCATACCAGGGAGACGAAAAGAGCGGGCCAACGACGCTACCGAAACCAGAAGGCGCAGAGCATCAGAGCGGAGAGCCGCGTGTGATGCTGAAATGCTTGCCCATGAGGAGCCACGATCCGAGACAACAGAAAGGTGTCGACCTAAGCGAGTGCCGAAGAAAGATCAAGCACGTCGACCATCTCTGAGTATCATCAGGACGCTGTGGTTGTGGTTGTGGTTGTGAGAGTGAGCACTGCACGGAGCAGATGCCGCGGTAGCGTTTCGAAGCATTGCTTGAAGATTGCGTGGAGAGAAGCGGAACCTTTGTTGGGAAAGGTGGGCTGGGAAATGGCAATCGCAAGTGATGCTTTGGTATAGTTGAGGTCTGCCGTACGTAGATGCACAGAGACGAGAGTCAACCGGAGAAGAGGTCGCTGGGAAAGATCCAGGACGCATTCAGCGATGGCCCGCTCAATGTTGAGTCTGGGTGACAGCCGTGTGCATAGACAGCGCGCTGTGCGGGTTTACAAGGGTGAGTGGCTGAAGCAGTGATGGGAAGGTTCGAAGGCGGATCAGGGCACGTCCAGCTGAATGTGAAGAAGTGGAGAAGATAGTCTTGACGCTACTTACTGTTTCAAGAGAATCATTCAAAAGAGGTAGGTGGCCGGCCTGGGTTTAACCCAAGTCGTCGGCGCGACTCCGCTTGAGGGAGCCGCCTTTAGCCCTTCTTGATTCGCCCCGATGTACATTCTCGAAATGCCTCTGCATGTCATGCTTGCGAGCAAATTGCTTCTGGCAGACGGCGTCAGGGCAGGCAAATGGACGGGCACGAGTTTCGGGGTCTTCGTGGGTGTACTGGTGCGTCTTGAGGTTGTAGGCACGGTCGAACCACTTTCCGCACTCGTTGCACTGCCAGCGCTTGGCCTTGGTGACAGGGTCAACGAAAGGCGCGGGGGAGCCGGCGTGCTTGCCGGGCGAGGATCGGAATTCGCGGTTTACTCGGGTGGTGCGCATGGGACCCACGCTCGAAGCCTGCTGCTCATCGTCGACAAAAGGCGACTGGGAGACAGAAGCAGACTGCTTGGCCATCTTGATGGGATCTGCGAAGCCAGATGCAAAAGCGTGAGCCAGGCTGCTGAGCATAGCAGACTTGGTCTCCTCGTCATCAAAGTAGGGCTTGATCTCGTCAAGCGACCACATGACTTCCTCTTGCTTGGGCTCTTCCTTGGTGTCGAACGACTCGCCGTTGAAGGCAGCCTCAAGGCTTGAGAAGGAGTCATGGGCATCCTCTTCAGTCTTGACGCGGATCTCTGAGGGCATGGTGGTGGACTGACTGCAAGCTAGGTCGGCCTCAGATGGCTTCGAGTCGACTTCATCGGCCTCAAGCTTGACATTCTCGAGGTTGGATGCGAAGGCACTGACAGCATCCTCACTGTGGGCGTCAGAGGGATCCTCGTACGAGTTGTCAGGGAAGAGGGAGAAGTTGGCGAGCTTGTCACCTTCAAATTCGAAGTCTGCATCGTCAAACATTGAAGGCGAGGTAAGGAAGTCCCGCTCGGAGTTAGGGGAGTCGATCGAGTCGGTATAGCAACTGTCGAACGAGTGACGGTGAGTAGGAGTAAGGGCGAGCTGATCAACGACGGTGGACTCTACGCCAGCGAAGGCGGAAGTCTGTGTTGCCTCTGGGATGGGGACAGCAGCGCTGGCAGTCGAGGCGGGTGCGGCTGCCTGAGGGATGGGCTTGACGGCATCAACAGAAGCACGTTGGTAGGAGGCAGCGTCGCTCATGGCAGAAGCAGGCCACAGACTGGTCTCATCAGCAACGGCAGGAAGAGAAAGGGTGGTGGGGGCGAGTGACGAAAGAGCAGACCAGTCACTGCCCAGAAGGAAGTTGCCAATGTGTTCGGAGGCAGAGACCTTGGTGGTGTTGAAAGTGTCAAAGGCAGGTGTGGCGCCAAAAGAAGTGACGCCAGGAGAAGGGAAAGCGAAGGTGGACATGGATGCGGAAGATGTAGACGACGAGTCGACAGGTGATGACACTGTGGGAGTTGAGATGGCGGTAGGATCGCTGGAAGGCGTATGAAGCGGTGTAGAAGAGGCGGTGGGTGTCGGCGTAGTCAAAGTGACAATAGCGTGATGGGTGGTATTGAGATATGAAGTATTGTTGATGGTGGTAGAGAAGTGAGTTGTGATGAGACGAGAGGTGTTGAAGACGATCACAAGGTGAGACTGAACGAAATGTGTTGGAAGTGGAAGAATGAGAGTGAGGGAGAGAGAAGGAAGACAGATAGCTGAAACCGCGATAGGGTCGAGCTGACTATATCTGGGTGGCGGTTTGGTATCTCCGGTGGGGCTGTGTGTGTTGTGCGCGCGTGAACGGCGCTTTTCCTCCACAACCCTAAGTGTGGAATCTAGCCATTCCGAGTGGAGGATGTGCAATTATGCTGCTCAGTTCAGGGTCCTCAAGTGTACGTCCACGGAAGAGAAAAATTTCTAAACTGACACGAAACCTAGTCATCGAAAACTTTCCGGTCTATTACCCAATTGAATGAGCCTTCTCCCTCGGCCCACCGTTGAATAGAAACCGATCGGCTTGATGTGGAATTTGGAGCACAAAGCCATAGAAGCATGAGCTACAGACGCCTTAGATCAAGTAGCGTAAGGTGTTGTCGATAGACTGGTAAGTGGGGATCACACAGGGAGGCGAAAGCAGACTCTGGCTCCGGCTCAACAGAGTAAGGCTGCATAGTGCGTCAGTTTGCGCTGACTCGGCAGTTCAAGTCCATGGGAGGCCCAATGTCCGGAAAATGCCAGATCAGCTTCCCGACCAGCTTCGGCTAGCCATCAGTCTAAGCGCTCGCTCGCTTGCGTCGGAAGTCGGAGCCTTTCCATGGGCATTGAAGCTTCCACGTCGGTTGCACCTGTATGCTCCATTAAGCTCTAGTTGGTTGTCGGGTGACTCACAGATACATGCAGACACTTTGACCCGCTTTTACACAAACGAAAAAGCTCGAATCCAGTGATAACAGCATTCAAAGGCGGTCAGAGCTGGAGGTGATATGAAAGGAAAGATTCTTTGGCCATGTTCCGTGGTGTTCCTTTCATTGCCATGGAAACCAGCTTCAGAATGAGCCAGACTATGCAACGCAATTGCGTCACCTTAACAGAAACCGTCACAGCCGACCCAACTTGCAACAGGGCGAGACTGTTGCCGTGCCCTAGACCGATAAACGCGATCCCACGACGCGTAGAACCCTGCAGATTCGGTAAAATGTTCGATTCCAAGTCCACGGAGACTGTTTTTTTTTGTTGTGGAGGTTAAAGTGACAACTCACTCCACCTGCAGCGCTGTACCGGTAGCCAATTTGCACACGCGTAGACGACAGTCGCGCAAGGGAGTCATGACTCGACCATGCGCATGAATGCAAATGCTTGATATCGGCTGTCCCTCCTCCGCAAGTTCTTCAAGTTGTGAGCGTCAAGGAGCGCCGTCTCTTTGGTGGGCTTCGCTTTCAGAACATGGTGCGCGCCTTCAGCCAGAGTCATCGCGTAAGTCTTTGTGTACGACTTGTTACTTTCCGGCGGAGAAAAGTCTTATCTGATTGCGAGCCTCCCTTGAGCCGACTGGCTTGCCATCGTCTGCTTTCCAGGTGCCCACCATGACTCGAGACGTCAGCAAGATCGCCTCCATCTTCCAATTGACACCCTCAACCCAAGGGCTGGCACACTTTTGACAGTCCGACCCGTCGACTGCACAGCCGTAGCTTCCTATATCTTGAGCTTGTGCGTCTTGCTTTGCATGTAATTTACTGTGATGTGCGGGGCATAGACGTGCATCCCCGCGGCCTCCATTTGCTACCATAAGCCGCGCGGAAGCATCCACTCGCCGTCACTTTCTTTTGTTCGGTATCTTATTGTCCGATATCGAGGGCCGCGTCAGCGTCTAGTCAACATCGGCTGGATACTCACCTGCGTTGTGTCAGGTGCGCTCTTGATTGAATACTGTCATTGTGTCAATGTTGAGCACTAGTTATGCTGGCGTCTGATATGGGTCGCTAGCCTTTGAAAGATGTGGAATCAGCTCGACAATGTGCTAAATGATAAGCTTGAGGAAGAACGGTGGTTTTGATCCTGACCACTGTCACGGAACGCTGGCAAGAGGGTGTTGCGGATCTTGATGATTCTTCTGCATGCCTGGCCGGAATGGTTCATGGCCGATTCTGCTGATCGGCGATAAAGCGAGGATTTTGCCCGATTCACGTCCGTGCACCGAAAAAATTGTGGCTGTCGGCGATTTACCGTTGCAGATGCTTTGACACGGATTGGAAAACTTGCTTCTGTTGTCGCCGTAGATCTACCGATCTGTCATTCATCATCCACCCAAAGGACCTATTACTCGACGGACTCGAACTCTCAGAGTGCATGTCACTGACCAGACCATCCAACCTTGCACGCTTTCTCCGACTTTCACTTAGCCCATTCGTGCACCAAACGAGATATCGACACTTCCACATGTCTTCATCCACATCAACACCGTACGCCCTAGAGCGCGCAGTCGCCATCTCGGCCGTCGAGCGCGCCTGCTCCCTGACCGACAAGGTGTTCCGCAACCTTGTGACTGCCGACACCGTCACCAAGAAGGACAAGTCGCCTGTCACGGTCGGCGACTACTCCGCACAGGCCGTTGTGAACGCTATCCTTGGATCCCACTTTCCGCAAGACCCCATTGTAGGTGAAGAGGATTCTAAGGACTTGCAAAAACCTGAGTCCGAGTCGTTGCGAAAGCAGATCTTTGCTCTTGCCAACGAGGCGCTCAAGAACCCTGCCCAGGAATGCCCCGCTGTGGCCGAGGCGGAATCCAGCAACAAAGCCCAGTCATGGGGCGAGCGCGAGCTGACCGAGCAGGAACTCCTCGCAGCCATTGACCGTGGTAGTGCCGAAGGCGGCGCTAAAGGCCGATGCTGGGCGCTCGATCCCATCGATGGCACCAAGGGATTCCTTCGAGGCGGCCAGTATGCTGTCTGCCTCGCCTTCATGGTCGACGGAAAGGTCGAGGTCGGAGTGATGGGATGTCCTAACCTGCCACACGACGCTTCCTCTGCAAAGCCCAAGGAGGGCGAGTTCGGCGCGGGTGAGAAGCGAAGCGACCTTGGCACCCTCTTCATCGCCGTTCGAGGACAGGGTGCCTTCCAGCGCCCCATTCAGGGCGGAAAGGAGCAAAAGATCTCGATGCGTCAGATCGGCTCGCTCTCGGAGGCTTCCTTCTGCGAGTCGGTCGAGGCTGGCCACTCTTCGCACGGCACCAACGCCAGGATTGCAGAGTTGCTTGGCATCACCGCTCCATCGGTCAGGATGGACAGCCAAGCCAAGTACGCCAGCATCTCGCGAGGCGACGGTGATGTCTACCTACGCCTTCCCGTTGGCGATGGCAGCTATCAGGAGAAGATCTGGGACCACGCCTCTGGATCCCTTTTGGTAGAAGAGGCGGGCGGCCGCGTGTCGGACATTCGCGGCAATGATCTCAACTTTGGTGTCGGACGCACGCTCCGAGAAAATCGAGGTGTTGTAGCTTCGCGCAAGGAGCTGCATGCCAAGGTCATTGACGCTGTGCGACAAGCACTACAGGAGGAGGGTCGCGGGCATCTTTAATGAGGCGTTGTAGGAGTGCCTCCTCGAAGCAATCTGATGACTTTGATCTCGCACACGACCGAGAATTTATGCCTTGGCGCTGAAAATCATCAACGGGTGGCGCACTCTCTTCTCGACATCGTGGCTTGAGCACTTCACGTGAGCGAGCCTGTCCAACTACTAGATGGGCGCTGGTGGTATGATGGAATTGTGCACCGGCCCTTGCAAAGACTGCAGCGGAAAAGCACCGTAGATAAGTCAACGATCTGAGATCCAATACCGACCAGATGCTTGGCAACTTGAATGGCACCCTGGTATCCTTGAACACTGTAACTTCGGCACACTGCACTATGGTGCCATTGGCTGCGAAAGCAATCAAGCATGCTAAATAACTTACGAGCACAAATTTATGCAACATACACATCATAGGACACCAGTGCAGCATGTGCTACCAGCTTCAACACAGCACAAGTGCCAAATCAGGTCGAACGGCACAAGCCCGTGCAAAGCGAGCGGAAAGGAAAAGAGGACGACGGCTTCCAGCACTGCGTGAAGTTGGCCAGAGCGATATTTCGCAACCGACGAGCCCTCCTTCGATTGTTCCACGGTTTCTAGTGTAAATGCTCAAACGGGAAGGAATCGATTTACCGCAAAGTGTTTGATGCGACGAGGCTCACGCCTCGGCTATAGTCATGCAGTCGAGGCGACGAGCCTGGTCGGCGTACCTTTTTTGATGAATGGACAACGAATCCAGACCAACTATCAAGTAGGTACAGAACAACATTCCGTTCATGTCGTGTCCGAGCTGAGATTCCAAGCGCCAAGATATGAATGTGCTGGCAAGACTCGCCCGAATCCACGTTGGTATGGTCGGAGTACGGGCAGGGAAGGACGGGGACTGGAGCGCGGTTTCTGATGGCAAACGCGAAATCCAGCACACGCGACAAGGCACATCGCAGCTGCAGCTTTGGTTTGGGTGCATGCACCGTACGGCCACGCTCGGCCATGCGAATCTGTCAAACAAAAGACTCGGCAAGCTTTAGAAATTAGGGCCCCTTGCGTTCGGCGCCACTCTTTTGACATGTCGATCCACATACAGGCTTGCTGCTGCTGGCTGCACCTTTGGGTGCATTCCGCACTGTTTCTATCGGTCTATCGTCCCGGCAAGGTGGGCCCTCGCTGTGAACCCCTGATTTCTGGTCTCGCGAGTTGCATTCATCGAACATTGTGCGCCTTCACCTCATCTCGGCTTGCTGTGTCCACTTACCCACCAGATCGGTACGGCCCTGCCCGTGATTTACTAGCTAAGCGACCCCACAGCAACCAACACGCTAGATCGTCTGCAAGGTTCGTGCCTTTCGGTGGGTTCAACCACCATCTCGTATTCTGCCATTCACGCTGCTTTCTATTTCACCTCAACCAAAGCCTGCGGCAGTTCAAGCCGATCCAGTGTCAAGGCACTCAACATCTTCTTGCCAGCCTTTACAGGCGAGCACGCGGTCTTTCTAGTCTTGAGCATTGGTCTTTCTCTCTGCACTGCGACAAGCTCTTTACTTTGCACCATCCCATCGACCATTGGCTTTGACTTCCACGGCCGATCAGTCACATTCACCTCTCGAGGATCTTCACAGTATTCTTTGCGACTACAGCCCTTCTTCGTGGTGCAGAGCTCGAGCCCCTCTGGTCCCGTCTCTTCCTAAGTGCTAGTACGCACAGTCACCAGCTAATCCTCTAGTGGACGGTCACTTTCCGGGCTGATTTGACCTGTTTGGAGCCTGAGGCGCTAGCTGCGATACGATCAAAGTCCTATCTTGGGGCTACCATGGACCACCAAACTAGATCTTAGCACGATCGAAACGCTCGGCATGACCCATCATCCCACGCAACTCTTCGGCTTACGACAGACACATTGCACCAGAACGGCAGGGCCAGCATATTGATCCCTCAACTTGCCACGGAGCATCTCATGCTCGTTCGATCGGCGTAGCGCACATGTATCATCCAAACTACTCGGTAGCTGTCGACACTGGTGCCAGCGATAGTGGCAATCTCGCTGGCTTTGGGCTCCGTCGATTCATACAAGATGCTTATCATCAGCGCCAGTATCAGCCACAACACGCGCAGCAGGCCGCTCAGCATCACAGACAACCATCCAGTCACCAACATCGAGGCCACAACGGACATTCAGCGGAATACCCTCGTTACCATGGTGACGCTTCTAGCTCCTATAGCCAAAGCTTGAACCATAACGAGTTCATGTCAATGGCCAATACTCCTTCCTTCCCAGCAGAATCATCATATCAGAGCCAAAAACCTCACTATGCTCCAGAGCAGAGTGGATACTACACTTCTCCCCAGAATCTTCCTGTGGATCTGCCGGTCACACACAATCTGACTTATGACAAGGCAGACGCAGATCGACAGTCAGTCTCCAGATCGGATAGCCTTGCATCAGCCGCAACCGCATCAACAGCAAATCTGGCTTATGCACGCAGCATCAGCGGGGACAGTCCTTACTCGCGGAATCAGAACCTTGCAGCTTCTGCCTCTCCCGTACCCAGCCGCAGCATCACAGCGCCACCGACAAGCACAGCCGATCGTGCAACGATCTACGAGGATGACTACGAAGAACCCAACCACATCCATTCGATCGACTCTATGCATCGCCCTCCCTCTCCGGCTTCGGCCACACTTGGGGATGTGTCGGACGAAGCGTCCTTTACGATCGTGCGCGCGACCGTCTTTGAGCCTGACCTGCCCAAGGCCAAATGTGCAGATTGTGGGGAGAAGCTAGATTTCGAGGAGCTTGCCGGCCATTCGTGCCAATCTTCCAGCTCGGCAAAGCAGCCGGTGCTCAGGATCCAGCTACCAGCTTCGGCAGGGAACTCAGCCTTGTCGGCCTGCTCCACATCTCCAACGGCGACGACGCCACGCTCGCCTTTCTTCGACAAATACGACCATCTTGTCGGTACGGCAGGACCGTTGAGCCCGGCTCTGCTGCAAGCATCCACTTCAGCAGTACAGATGCACGTGCAGAAGGACGATGAGGAGACTCCAAAAGCGCACGCAGTGAGGATCATCGGCCCACAAGCTGCGGTGAAAATATCTTATATCAAGAGTTCGACCTCGGCCCACGCAGCAGACGTGCATCTTCGGCGTACGTCTAAGCTCAACGAGCCTCCCGTGCTACAGCGATCTACAAGCGATACTGATGCGGATGCAGCTGCGAGACGCAGAATCATCGAGCAACAAAGGGCAGCCAAGCAGAAAGACTTCATGTCGTCTCACCTGCCAAGGGCAGCTACGACTCCGAGTCTGGAGACGACACATAGCGCTATTCCGACTCTGAGGCGTGCGAACACGTCGTCTGCAGCTGAGAGCCAACATGTCAAAACCGAGTCGTCGTCTTCGATGGCATCTGCGAGCACGCTTGCGTCAGATCGTATGCTGCGCACGGCTTACAAACACTCATTACGCGAAAAGGATGGCTCTGGAGGGACCAGTACGGCGAACATCACACCGAGCTCCAGCTACGAGCAGATCGACGATGGCATTGTCACGCTGATCAAGCAGCCTGAAAAGAGGCCGAGCGACAAAGCCTCGGGCACAAGTCGAGAGCGTGGCAGCGTGGATCTCAGCAGCATCGAGGAGATGATGAAGGGTCTTACAGCTAGCCCTGAAGCGGTCCAACGGACACTAACAGAGAGGGCGTCGCCAATGACTGTCGATATGGTTCAAGGATTGGCACAACGTGCGAAATCATCAACGGGTGCTAGCAAGACGGACCGTGAACGGGCGCTGGAGCTGGAATTGCAGCGATTGCGCGACAAGGAACGTGCAAGGAAGTTGCAAGCCCAGCTACTCAAGGAAAAGAGGAACATAGAGCGTGCGGCCAAGAGATGCTGTGTCTGCAGCTGCTCCTTTTCCTCGAGTGGGACTCGCTTCGTGGAGCGAGATGGCAAGCTCCTATGTGCTCGCGACTGGAAGGAGCTCTATCTGCCGAAATGCCGCAAGTGCAATGTTGCTGTGGAAAGTGGGGCTGTCAAGTCATCGGACGGTGCTTTGCGAGGCGTATTCCATCGAAGCTGTTTCTCATGCGCAGCGTGCGAAGCACCATTCTCGGATGGCAGCTTCTATGTTTTCAACAATCAACCTTACTGCTCTCGACACTACCACCGGCTCAATGGTAGTCTTTGTCGCGAATGCGAAAACGGCATCGAAGGCGATTGCCGTCAGACGGACACGGGAGATCGATTCCATCCTAGTTGCTTCCACTGCCAGTATAGTTCGCAGAGTGGATCTTGCCGAGAGCCGCTGGCTGAATACTACCTTGTCGGTGGGCAACGTCTATGCGAGCGGCATGCGGACAAGGTTAGACGCCAACTGGCAAAAGCAGGGCAGAAGCAGCTTGACCTACGCTCGCAGAAGCGGATGACCATGCTGCGAAACTTGAGATAAGGCTCTATGTACAAGATGAAATATGGATACCCGAGCTGACAATCTGCGACCACTGCTGTAGAAGTTGGCGTCGTTCGATGCGATATGAGCTTTCTGTGAAACTTGATAAACGACTCTGGACAGGTATGTCAACCAAGCTAGATTCAAGAACACAGGTAAACGGATGCCTAACTCTGAGACGACATCGATAATGATCGGGCGCAAATCATAAGAGGCTGGGACCGGCGGCATCTGCATCCATGACAACATCAATGTTGTAGCACCATGATCCGCAAGAAGTAGAGCAATAGCACGATCGTGTCCATGGTCTTCCTTTTCAGCATCATGGTCAGCCGTATCAAGAACGCATGCGTGTAGCGCAGACCATATCCAAACCCCTTGCGGCGGACAGGAAAATTGGATTAATTAATTAATTTCCATTGGAAAGTCTGATGCTTATTCGTGCCGGTTTCGAGTTGTGTGTGGCGCGTCTCCGTGAGGCGGCTGCTACTGCTTGACTGCCGCTTTTGTTCCTGGTGTCAGTGCTGCTTGTGCCGTGGCTGACTGGCTGGCTGGATGGACGGTTGGCTGGCCGGTGCTTTCGACTGCAGTCGGTGGCCGCGCTGGTGTCTTTCTTGTTCCCGCTTGACCCTGACGCAGCCGAGTTGGTTAGTGCGCGGCAATCGCAAAAATCACACACTGCTCACACTCACAGTCAGTCGTTGGAATCCATCACTTGCTGATCCTTGGAAGCCATCACCGGCACCGTTGCTTCTTTTGTCACCTTTCTCATCCCCCGTTTTACTCTGTCGCTCAAGCACCTTCCTTCGGCACTCTGATCGGCGAACATTCCATCTCGCCATCTTCATCCTCAACGTTCTCCATGACACTCCGGTGATCACCCCGACGATCCTTGACGTCCGAGCGCATCCTCGCCCATCGAGCTGTACCCACTTGCGTTTTTGCGCATCTCACTGTTTCCTATCCAGCTACTCCGCTTTGTGCAGCAGGTCCCCAAACCATCGCCATCAGTACGCCATCTCATCTTTCCAGCACCCGTCATCATCGAGTCGCAATCAGCCGACGACTTCACACGCTCCGTCAGCTAGTCAGTCCGTATGCACTGAACCCGCATCCATCTCCAGTCAGCATTGGTCGACACCAGCCGCAAGACGCCACTTCTGTCCCTCATCGCATCACAGTATTTCTCCAAGCTGCTGCTTGTTTTCGCCGGTCCAACAGGTCGCTAGGCACATGGTTCCACAGATTGCATTGGATCTGCTGCAACTTATCCGCTGTTCGCTCCCAGCGCTCGTCCCCCCGTCTGCTTGCGATCTGAGACGAATGTTCTTGTAGCACTCTGGGAATCGCATTGTTCGCTGAACGCAGCATGTCATACCTTCCGGACCCGGTCGCCACCAGCCCGGGAGCCACTGATCACGATCCTTCATGGCAGTTGCATTCTAGCACTGACTCCTATCTCAACTGGGATGCTCAAGCCAAGACTCCACTGTCTCAGGACCAAATCACTCGAACCACAGCTACACCACCCTTGATGTCAAGTTTACGGTCTACCAATTCCACAGCATCTCCTTTGATAGCCCCGGCCAAGATTTCTTCAGAACCACCATCTAAAGAATCCTCATCTGCCCTTCCGTCTCAGCCCCATCCGACCAGTCCCGAGCATCCCGTGTCCCCTTCATACTTCACCAAGCACTACTTCCACGCTCCAGAACGCACATCATCGGCAACCAGTCCGTCTATCACATTGACAGGCGCACCTGCCGACCCCACGCCAATGCCGAGCACTCAATCCTCTACACTACCAGCTGATAGTGACGCTGCGCGCAACCGCGCCTCGTCTGTGAGCGCTTCTGGTCCCAGTACAGGCACGCCTCTATCTCCCACTACCTCAACCAAGTCTAACACAAGCGGCACTGGATTCTTCGCTTCCCTACGCCCAACGTCTCCTGCCAACGTCTCCTCTTCCACATCCAAACCGCAAGAGGGCGAGGTCCTCGTCAAACCTCGACGACCCAGTAGTGTCTTTGAGCACGTCGGCAACATCTGGGAGAAGTTCGGCCGCAAGGTCCACCACACCCGCACCGGCACTTCCGAACAGCAATCTGGCTCGTCTCGCGCCCGCGCCCTCAGCCAGGTCATAGCTCCTATCGGTTTGACACCGGAAGCTTCAGAGCCTTCTGACGCAGCTCGCACTTCGCCTTCCGGCTCTGTCTTGTCACACACCTCGCCCTCGCAATCTACGGCTACCGACTCGGACTGTCGCACGCCTGCTACTCCGGTCGGCGAGACGCCACTCTTCTTCAGCAATCAGCAGCCCCTTCCCTCCGCCCCCGCCTATGCAGCCATCTCCAACACGAGCTCGGCGGCTGCGCTACCCCAGCAAGACGAGCCTGAAGAGCTCCCCTACCTCGCGGAGGAGCCACTGGGATCGGAGGCTCGTGACCAAGGCATGATAGGCTCTCCCAGTGGGCAATCCAACCAGAGACCAGCTACATTACACCGACGCAGATCCAGTCTCTTGGAACGTGTCCTCATTCAGGTCACTGATGACAATGAAAGGTTCTCTGTGGTCGACATTTCAGGTGTCGACTCGGCCGACGCTATCAAGGAAAGGATGTTCGCCAAGCTTCACCTCTTCGATGCAGACTATTCCGGTTTCCAGCTCTTCCGCACCGAGATCGGCCAAGCCGAAGCCACTGGCCCGGTAGTCGATGACGATGCTTTGCTTGTGCTCTGCCTCCAGATGGGCGATGACCGTGGCACCCTCAAGTTCTTGGTACATCAAACCGCGCCTCATCCCAACTCCACAGTACGAGCCTTGCCCCCGCCTACTTCCTCCAACAGTCAGCCGAGAGTGTTGAACGAAGCTCACAGAAGTTCGGTCGCCGGATCGGCAGGCGGCCACCATCTTCGAACTGGAAGTCAATCCTCCAAGAGCTCGGTCAGCGACGCCTTGGTGTATCCCGACGTCTTAAGTGCGGATAACAGCCACGACGGGTCCAACCGCAACTCGACCAGCAGCTTGACCCGATCACGCGCTCAAGCTAGACGCGTTCTGCCCAGCGCACCTCCCGTGGACGAGTTGCGATCTCCGACTCAGGATAGCTCCGGTTTTGCTCAAGGTACCTTCCAGGACCGCAGATCTGTTGCCTCGTCAAGCGAGGGATCTTCACACGAGTGGGCAAAGCATGGTGGATCGGTTAGCGAAGGCACACCTGCAGTGATGATTAAGCAACGCTCTAGTTCTGCATCCACCAACGCAACCGAAGCACCTCCCCGTCGTCCTAGCTACGTCGACGAGCACGGGTCACTTCAAGCCAGTCTGCATCGCCAGGAGCGATCGGATGACGGCGCTCGCGATGTGTCCAGGCAGCAGTCGACACTGCAGACACAAGGTCTGACACTGCACAATGCCAGAAGCATGGACGATCTGCATGGGTCATCACAGTCGTCTTCCGCCGCCACCACGGAAGCCGAAGTGAGAAAGCAAGCAGGTCAGGACCGTGATGGGCGATACCCTGCTGCGTCTATCATGAGGCCCTCGACAGTGGCTCCTTCTAGTCTCGGTGCCAGGGAGGGTGCGGCCGTCCATCGCCAGTATAGCTCTGATGCTCAGGGCTCCGGGAGAGACTTTGCCAATGGTGGTGACCCTCGAATGTTGCAGAGGAATCGCAGTGCACAGGCCGTGATGTCGGGTGGCCAGCAGCTTTTGAGCCAAGCACCAATGAGGATGCAAAGTACTTCTCAAATCCGGTCGCCGCCTTTGCAACACAGCTATCCAGCACAGAGTCACATCGATCCGCGCTTCAATGGTCAGTCCTCGGTCAACATGCAAGCTCGGCCCGCCCATCCGTCAGCGAGACCACAGTATACGACGCCTCCAAACTATGGCGCACCGGGCTCATATGCGGCACAATCCTTTGGACAGGTAGCGAGGCCAGCGGGTCCGGCCTACGTCAACGAATTTGGAGCAAGAGCGCCTGGTTCTGGTGCCAATTTCAACACGTATCATGGGCACGACCCTCGGTCAAACGCAAATGGCGTTCAAGGGTCACTCACACCTCGGCCGTACTCGTATCATGAGCAGCCCCCTGTCCATCACCAGGCGGTGTATCGACCTTTCGGTCAGCAAACCACGGCTGCTCCCTCTCCTTACCGTACTCGCGAGGATCCCTTCACCAGTCGCTACTTCCCTGCTTCGAGCTCGAGGCAAGTCTCTGAGTTCCAGATCCAGGCTGGTCGTCTGGAACCGGGCATGACGGTCCAACAGACGTTACGGACACAGGAGGCTATCAGGAATACGGGATCAACCATCCACTCCCAAGCTCATCCACTGGGACCTTCTTATGGACCACGTGACCCGCGCCAGCCTGCCCATTTGACACAATATGCAGGCATGCAGGGCTATCCGAATGTATCGGCCGCTCCGCCACTGCAGCAGCGTCCAAGTCACCAGCCATCGCCGCGTCCACAGTCCTACCCTTCGACTCCGGCGACTTCGCAACCATCAGCTCATCAGCAGCAAACCCAGTCTGTATTGCGGAATGCACAGGAGAGATCGCAGACACTCCCACAGTCGTCCGGTCAAACGGCAAGTCGTGGACTAACGCAGCAGCCTTCATCGAACTCGTTCACTCAAGCTAGCGTCGCCGAGTCACACCGACGCGAGCCACCTCTGCGTACCAATGCTTCGGAACGCTCGTCTGGCTCTTCGTTCTCGAGCCAGGCCAGCTCGCAGCGAACGCGCCCATCGAACGATGACCGCATTGGCAGCGGTTCAATCGAAGACTCCTCCAGCGCTCCTACGACAGCAAGGAGCTCGCAGAGTGGTGCGGCGTCGAGCAAATTTTCCAATGTCGAGAATCGCTCCTCTTACGCTGAGCAGGACCAGGAGCTTGGTGACGACGAGCTCGCCCAAATTCGACCGTTGCCCAAATTGCCGAGCTCTTCGGCAACAACGACGCCGACCGAATCGTCCAAGCCCGTGTTGAGCTCCAACAGAGGTTCGGTACGCAAATCGGAAGATGAGGACACTTTGCGTGCAGGCGAATGGAAGCAGCTGTGGCAGGCTTTGGATTCATCAACGAACGCAACGGCGGGTGACACCGCGATCAGCGGCAGTGGTGGAGGTGACAGCGGTACGTTGAGAGCTGGTGCAAGCACACCTGGAGCATCGCGTCCCCATGCCAAGGAGAGCGCCGCCTCCAAGATAGTGCCGCCAAGAGCGCCCAGCCCAGACATCGCGCCGGAAGAGAATGGAACGGTGGCATCGTTCGGTAACTTCGACGACGACGACTACGAGTCCGGAACCTGGGCACAGCCGCTCGACTCGGACACGAACGCGCCGCGTCTTCCCCTGCGACTGAATCAGGAAGAAGAAAAGGATGATCACCCAACACTGCAGCCAGGCGAAGGTACCGCGATGCCAGGCGTACCGCTTTCCTCGAGTCCCAAGCGACCAGCATTGCACTTGACAATCGATCCAGCCGCAGGACCCACCATTGTGACCCCGACCCAGCAACGACTCGGCGTCCCGAATCGAAATTCGGCCTACCTTTCCTCGGCAGCCAGCAGCATCGGTCGCAGCAATTCGTTCGCCCGCAGAGATGATGATTGGGCTTTCCGTCCCCCGCCCGAACAGCTGTACGACAACCTTGACGACTTCTTCCCGAAGCACGATCTTGACAAGCCTCTTCTTGACACAGCTACCGTACCTGAAAGTCCCGCGCTAACCAGTCCGAAAGCCGAATCTGTCGTCGGCATCGCTGCGAGCCAACCGGGCGCTCTGTTTGGTCCTCAGCAGACGTTTGGTCAGCGCAGTCGTCATAAAAAGTCGATCCGATTGGTCGCGCAGGATCGCAAGCGCTTCTTGGACCGTGCGGAGAAGCGGCCTTCTGCTCAGGAGACCAATCACAGTCTATTGAGGCGGAGCAGCACCAAGCTGTGGGGCACAAAGGTGGTCGAAATGACGCCGGGTCAAGAGGCGGCCACGCCTGCCTCATCTTCGTCGGCAGAGTCACCTGGGTCCGAGACTCCGTCTGCCAAGCCCGTGTTCAAGTGGGTCAAGGGTGACTTGATTGGTAAAGGCACGTACGGCCGAGTCTACCTCGCGCTGAATGCCACCACGGGTGAAATGATTGCCGTCAAGCAGGTCGAGCTGCCTCGCACTGCCAGTGATCGCGAAGATTCACGCCAGAAGGGAGTGGTAGCGGCGCTCAAGTCCGAAATCGAGACGCTCAAGGATCTCGATCATCCTCATATCGTGTCCTATCTCGGGTTTGAGGAGACGACGCAGTTCTTGAGTATTTTCCTCGAGTATGTTCCCGGTGGATCGGTTGGAAGCTGTCTGCGCAAGCACGGCAAGTTTGAAGAATCGACCATCAAGTCGTTCCTGCATCAGATTCTCGAGGGACTGGCGTACCTTCACAGCAAGGGGATCTTGCACCGAGATCTTAAGGCCGACAATATCCTAGTTGATTTCGAAGGCATCTGCAAGATCTCGGACTTCGGCACAGTGCGTCGGTCGGATGACATCTATGGCAATGTCGAGAATATGTCGTTGCAGGGGTCGATCTTCTGGATGGCGCCCGAGGTCGTGTCGTTGTCCAAAAAGGGATACTCAGCCAAGATCGACATTTGGTCGTTGGGGTGTGTGGTGCTCGAGATGTTTGCGGGCCGAAGGCCGTGGAGTGACGATGAGGCGGTGCAGGCCATGTTCAAGATCGGCGCGGAGCGCAAAGCGCCGCCCATCCCTGCTGACGTCAAGCTCAGCAAACAGGCGGCCCACTTTTTGAAGAACTGCTTCGAAGTCGACCCAGCAAAACGTCCCACTGCCCAACGACTGCTCGACCACGTCTTCTCCGTCCCCGACGAATCCTGGCATTTCCAACAAAGCGCTCTCTGGCGTTCCCTCCAGCGTTGATGGACCCAGGGCAGGTCGGCGCAACTCGCCCTCTTCGTTACCGGTCGTTCTCTCTATTTGTCCTGTTCTTAGTACTAGTTGTGTTTAATATACCTCGAAAGGCTCTCTTTTTGGCCTTGTCAAATCCTCTCCTAGTCACTGCTTGAGCATCATTTCCGAAATGCTTCTTCTCAGCCAACACAGACAGCACGAAACCGCGGGGGAAACAAGCCGCAACCTTGATTTGAATTCACATGGGTGGAAAAGGAAGAAAATGAAAGAATTATTGGGCCGCGAAGCGCAAGATTTGCGAAGAGCAGCAATGCCTGCGGTTACCGGCGTGATTAGAGGAAAGGAGAAGGGACAAGCTGAGAGGAACCGAAATAGTTCTTGATGTGATTGAGATGATGCTTAGAGGAGCACAATGCTAGATGCTATTGGAAAAAGTCAGATCAGACTTTGAGCACGGGACGGGAGGCGGGACAGTTCCGATCGAGACAGTGGCCAGTCGCTTTTTTTGTACGAGATCTTTTCTACTCGTGGTGGATACCGTTGCCAGATCCAACACCCATCAGCATGTTGCCAGACATGGATGGCATGGCGGACCCACGCTGAGGCATAGCCTTGTTTTTCTTAGCAAGGCGGTCAGCCGACGAGTCGGGGCTGTGGGCATCATCACCCTCGAGCTTGTACCCATTCGAACCGCCGCTGCCGCTTCGCTGCATGTCGCGATCCGAAGGCGAAGCAGTTCCGGAGCCGTTGAGCTCCTCAGCATCGTTCCAGGATCGCTTCAGGCCCGAAACCTTGCGAGCTCCATTGACCATACCGCCGTTGGTGGCGGCTGCACCCAGATTGGCGGCACCGTACGGGTTCTCTGCGTGTCCGTTGTGGCCACCTACATTGTTCAGGGTGATGGGCGTCGAGTGACGGCGATCGCCCGGGGTGGGTCGTGCAAGCTGCTGCGCCTGGGTCATAGGGTACTGCTGCTGTTGCTGCGAGTAGGTGGGCGAAGCGGTGCCGTGGCTCGAGAGGCTCATGTGCATCTGTGCTGAACCGTTGTGCATCGACGAAGGCGAAGGCTGAGTGGTGGTGGGAGCAGAAGCGTGCCCCTGGTCGTGGGAGCCAGTCCAGCTAGTGCTGCTGCTCAGGCCGCTACCAAACCCCGAAGTGTCGCCTTGGGAAGGAGTGGCGTTGGCGCGCATGAGCGGTGGTGCTTGCGTGGTGCCGTTAGCACCTGGGCTCGGGAGACCAGGTGCACGTTGACGTTGAGCCTGGCGCTCCTGAGCGGCGGCAATGACGGCAGCGGTTCTGGGGTAATTGTCGGGGTGATAGAGGAACGATTGGATGTTGGGCTCGAAAAGCGGGTAGAGCGCGTCGGCGATACCGTTCTGCTCAGCGAGCTGTTTGGCACGGGCGAACGAAATCCAGACACCCTTGAGATGCATGGCACCAACCTTGACGACGATGCGCTCCTTCTCGTTCTTAAGGATACCATCACGCTTGCCACGGGACATGCCGCAGACATTGAGAAGCTTGGTGCCATTGATCATGTTGTTGTCGTGTCGACGGGCCACGCAAACACCACGAGCATCCACCTGGAAGCACAACGTTCCCTCATCCTCCCACAGAGTGGTGGTAACGCGGTGGCGGCCAGCAAGGGGAAGCTGGGTCGAGTACTGAGGAGCCGAGGTGTAAGAAGGCGAAGAGAGGTGAGCAGAACCGTTAAGGTGGCCGTGAGAGCCATCGCCGTTCATGAAGTAGGCAGAAGAGTGGCTGTGAGTGTGGGTAGGGGTGTGAGAGCCAAGGTGGTGGCCGCTGTAGCCGTACCCAGCGTGCTGACCGTGGTGCATCATCATGCCGTTGACACCAGTGTGGTAAGTGGCGCCATTGGCAGCAGGCGTGGTAGGAGCTGTGGTGCCGTTGGTGTAGCCGTAGCCGCTAGCGTACTGCGAGTAGGCGTTGTGACCGTAGGGGCTGGGACTGCCGCCGTAAACGGGAGCCGAGGGGTATCCGTAAGGCGACCAGCTCGAGCTGTGGCCACCGTTGACAGGGCTGGCAAGCGCTCCATGGGAGTGAGCGTGGTGACCCGAGTGATGGTGATGAGTGTTGTGGTGGGCATGACCCTCGCCGTACATGGAACCAGAGGCAGAACCAGGGGCGCTGCCAGAGGCAGAGGCGGGAACAGAACCAGATCGGACGGCCGAGTCAGCGACAGCAGCTGCGGCTACGCCAGCGTCGCGTCCAGCCACAGGAGCAGGCGAATTAGCGCCATAGCTGCCGTTGCCATGGCCGTGGTGAAGAGGAGATGCTGTAGACATTTTACCGGAGGGTTGAATCGCGGAAGACAAGCGTGAGAGGGATTGAAGAAAAGACAGGTAGCGGTGTGTGCCCTGTGCGAGATCCGAGATGAACAGAAGAAACTCCTAAGACTACAGCGTTGCAAGATAGCAGAGAGCTGTAAAAATAGGTCAAAAGTAGAAGACGGAGCTTTGGATCCGCAATCGAACGAAACAAAGAGATATGCAAAAGTCCTTAGGGGAGGAATGAGAAGCTTGGAGCAAAGAAAGGATGCGAAAAGAGCGGGCAAGGATGTGAGACGAGAGGCTGAATGCGCGACCGAGTACACACAAAAGAGATGCTTGTCCGAACGAAGTTTGGACTTGATGCTTTTCCTTGGATGGAGAATAAGAGCGCTGAGATGCGATGAGCCGGAAGCGACGAGATGCGGCTGGGTCCAAGGCGAAGCAGAGCAGCTAGAAGGGTGCTTGAAAGCAAAGTTGAAGAGGTGAAAGCGCCGAGAATACGGTGGCCGTAGAGGGGCAAGAAACCAGACGTGGACCTCGAGAAGCTTGTCCCAATCGAAGACAGTCGAGACTACCAGCAAGAATGAGCTGGAAGCGAGAGCAACGGCGAAGCTGAAGAGAGCTACGAGACGAGCCGAAAGGTGAACAGGACCTAGTTTCGCGTCGACGGCGACTAGAAACGCGTTTTGAAGAACGGTAGATGAAAGGAAAGGTGAAAATGGAGGCCGGTTGAGAAAGACGTATTCAGCTGCACCTCTGTGGGATAGATGAGGTAGAGCAGCGAAGAGGAAGGATGTCGTAGAGGGAAGACCAGACGAGTGGAAGAAGAGGGTGTGAAGGGGAAGATGTGTGCAAAATGGACACGCAGGTTGCAGATTGCTTGGTGAGTGGCAGCAGCAGCAGAAGCAGAGTCGCAGCCAATTGCAGGCGCAAGCGCAGCTCAAACAGCAGCAGAAGATGCAGGGCGAAGAAAGGCGCACCTTCCTTCAACTAAGGCGTTTTCCCCCTCTGAGCGAGGAAAAAAAGGTTTGTTCAAGAAAAAGGACGTGCCGTTACCCATCTGCGCCGGCCGCTTCTCGGAAGAAGAAACAGAAAAGAAAAAAGAAAAAATAAATAAATAAAAATAAAAAATAAAAAATTGAGAAAGAAGAGTGTGCTCAATCACGGTGGACCCGCTCGGCCAGTGAGCTTCGGGTGAAAGAATTTGGCCTGCTGTCGCGGAAGCTTGATGCCGTGTGCCACTCAAATTGTGCATTTTCAAGCAGCGACCCTCGTCGACCTTTTTCTCTGTGCAGATTTTTTGCCTGCCCCTTTTCTTTCCTTTTCTCTTGCACTGCCCCCGTGCCTTCGACTCGCCACACGCACGTCCATGCGCAAGCACGCTTGCACGCACGCACGCACACACACACACCACTCACGCACGCACGCACGCACGCACGCACGCACGCTAAATGGCCTTGACTTGATCTGCCTCTGGATGGTTTGAGCTGTTGGATCTGCACCTTGTGCATTAGACAGACCAAAGACCACTTTGATCTGCCGGTTGAAACTGCAGATTTTGTTACTTTCTTTCACTGCCCTGCAGCGTGTTGCAGCAGGTCTCAGCTCGCCTACTGACAAGCATTGCGGCCTCGGATTGCCGCCCGGTCTCTCCCTTGCTCGTTCAATTAGGGTTTTCGCTTTTCTCCCGCAGCGAATCAGCGTAGCGTTCCCCCCCCCGGCTCATGGCTGCCAATTGACCTTTTTGTTGGCCACTTTGCTCATTGGCTCGTGTGCGAGCCTTGCCCGGTCCAAAGTCGTCCGTCCGCTTTCCCCCTCTGCCATCCATGTGACTGAGATTTGGTTCAGATCGGTCAATCCGTCGCTTGCAAAGCGGCCGACCAAGGTCGCAGGTATAGTTACCCCTTTTGTGTGGCACTTCAGCGCATGACCGGCCGACGCCGCCTACAGTTTGTGCTGTAGAGATGGCCAGCAAAGCAGGTGACGGACTGGATGGCTGACCTTGAGGTGAAACATTGAATGTACCACCCAATTCGACCGGTTGTTTCTAATCAGAACCAAGCAATTTCAAGTTAAGAGCTTCCTGCTCTTGGCAGCGGTGATACGGCCAGACAGCAAGCTTGACTTGGACCTCAGTCTCAGTTCGGACCGGCTTCACACCGACGAGCAATGGGTTCCAAATGGATTCGAGAGCGAGCCGACTTGGCTCGCTGGCCAAATGGAAACTTGGACTTCTTCTTTAGTTTCGCTTGACCTTGTTCCGCTTCGCTGTGTAAAATCCCTTCAACCCCGTCTGTTGCACTCCTCGCTTGCGCTTTCTGCCCGCCCAACCCCAAAAAAATTTCGTGCTCCGTCCTCGTGCTGGTTGAGACCAAATTTTGTGTGTGATCAGTGTGAGTGATCTTGTTCGAAACTAACTTACCACGCCCGTCTAGCCGAGAGCTTCGCCGCCGAACCGCGACCTTTCATCCTCACCCAATGTGTGCACTGGATTGAATGACATGCACGGAACCTGCACTCGTTTTTGAAAGGCACTGCTCGGCCACCCCTTTCAAGCGCATCCACCGAGCTTACGAATGACACTAAGACCGTACTGCACTGCAGTGCAATATGCTCAAAGGGTCAGCAAGAACACGGTTGACAGGTCAATAATGTGTGTCTTGCACCCATGGTCAATTCATGCACCGCTAGAGGTTGGGCGGCTCAGACATTGTGGATGCTCGAGCTCTGCTTGGAAGGATTGTCCGGCTGGCTGCTCTCAACAGACCAGCCATTTCAACTCAGGTTGCTTCCCGCTTATCTTCCCTTTTTTGCGGGAATTTCTTATCGGTTTCCCCCTAGCCAGCCAACTCAACTCGCAGGCTCTGATAAAGTACAAACCCGTGCAAACAAGCTGACCTGTCGCTCGGGCGGTCGCCTGCAGATGACACTCCTTGTTCTTCTTGCATGAAACATGCTCAAGTCCGAAAGATTCTCACCCTAGCACCGGCATAATGAAATGTGCGGACCTTGCCGAAGAATCGTCTCCTTTTCCTTGTCAGTGGTTCTGGCGCTGGTTGGGGTCCACCCTTCCTCCCTGCCTACATTACGGACGATCCATGGAGGAACATTGAAAGTAGCGCACAGTCTTTGTCCTGTAGAGAAAAGGGGAATTCGGCTTGTTTCACTGGAAGGGAAACTAGAGTGGAATGAGAGAGGCCAATCGGAAATCTGTGGTTCTCAGCCAACTGCAAGAGCAAAGCGGGAATGCATGACACCTCATCCTCTAGCGCGGCACGA
Source organism: Ustilago crameri (assembly GCA_024271935.1). Lineage (NCBI taxonomy): Eukaryota > Fungi > Basidiomycota > Ustilaginomycetes > Ustilaginales > Ustilaginaceae > Ustilago > Ustilago crameri. The sequence continues at coordinate 651,178 of JANBMJ010000003.1, read as the reverse complement.
ACAAAAGCCCGCTGTTGCTCGGAACAGACGGCGGAGTCGTGCATACACTCAGGACCCTCCAGTTTCGCGCCGACCTGTAAGGCCATTGGGCACGATACTTTTCCCTTCTCTGGTGCGTTCGTCTGTCCCACCTTTCGATGCAGCCATGTAATGTTGTTTGGGCGGTATAGGTCGGGAAGAAAAACGATTGTACACCGGCAAGGTAAGAGTTGCAGCCACACCACTTCCCGTACGGCGCATGCATCATTGCAAAGTAATTGTATGCCCCCACAGAAGTTCGACGCTCACCATCTGCACCCCGCTCGATGTCAATGCGGCGTCAGCAGTCGAGGAAGAGATTTGCAATGTGCAGTCGATGCGACATTCAACACATACAGCGCAGGTCATGCAGAACAGTCAGTGGATTCGTCATCAAAGCTCATGGTTCTTTACTTACTGCAACTGAGCGGTGTGAGAAAGGCGGGTGCTAGCTGCAACAATGGCTCTAGCGCCACGCTGTTGAGACTCTGCCACGAGCAACTCCGCCCTGCGCGGGAAGCAGGTACGATACGTACAACGTTAATTGGTACAGAAAAGAGCATGCGGGATGCCAATTTCAAGCTTCACAAGTTGCCGAGCTAAGGGCGGTTTTGCTAGTCTTCGGCAACGCCAGAAGAGCATTGCACAACCAGCACGGTCAATCCCCATCTTGGCAGCCGGTGGATCTTATCATTCCAGACAATGGCAATCCCGTCTCGTCTTCAGGGTCTGACCCGCATGCGCTTCGCAGCCCTTTCTTGCTGGTACCGGTGTAAGACAACAGAAGAGAGTTTCTTGTCTTGACTTATTGTGGAAATCCGACTTGAAAATGAGCTGGTAGTCAAGCAGGATCCCGTCGGCATGCCGGAAAGGACCGATGCTCGGATCTGGTCCAGCGCTAGGTTGTCTGATACTGTAAACCATGACAACCTAGGATGCACAATGTGCACAGCCGAATTCTTGCAGACCATCAAACAGAGCTGGCTCTTACGGCTGTGCAACTGCGGAATCGAGGCGCTTGCCGCAATTCAGCGTCATGAACCTCACTATCTCTAGGAATGCACTGTCCCTGCCACACAGACTCTGCGATGTTGAGCTGACGAGGCAGGCTCGGAAAGACAATTGAATGTAACTTGGCCAGGGGTAGACGGGGTAAAAGCAGGGTCAGATTCTGTCCCTTCGGCTGTGAAGGGTCGGTCGCGCCAGCCATTCCGAATCTGCAGATTCTCGAGCATCTGGTCAGTGCATCGCTTCACGCTGGAGCTGCGGCTTCTCCCTTGTGATCGACAAGGCATTGCAGAATTTGTTTGACAGGGTTTAATCTTCTGTACCAAAAAAACCCCTGATGAAATTATGCAAGGAAAACCGAGCCTAAAATGCATCCTGCAAGCTGCAGCCTGCGGGTGTGATTCCATGTGCACCCCCTTAGCGTCTTTCGGATTCATTTGCCTTGTTGCGCAGCCTTCCAGAATGCGTGCGCAGCAATGTGGCCGCCATGTTGAACACAGTAGCAAACAACTCTGCAGAGCTGCTGGACATCATCTTGCTTGAACTTAAAGTGTTCGAAGACTGCAACCTCGCTTCATAATCATGCCTCTGCGCCAGGAGACAAGCTCGAGAAAAATTTTCGGGAAGCTTACAAGCTTCTTGCTCTGGTAAAGATGGCTCGGAGCCCAGCTCTGCGTACATAATGACATTATGGTTGCTGAGAGCGCTGGCACTTCTGTGAGCATCCAACAGCACCACCAAGAGCTACCGCATAGCAGTCTGGTCAGCGACAATGAAGTAACCCCACAGGAGCTGCATCGCAGCTCGTACAAACACTTGTGCAGCCACAATCCTTCATACCCGCTGCACCACGCTTTTGAACACTGTTGCACATGCGGCTACTCAACAGCCCACATCGGCGAGCGCATTACAGCATCGTGGAAATGAACAACTGGCCGGGCTTCGTAGCCTCCAGCTTCATTCCACCAACACACATTCAAATCTAGTCACTCTCTCTGATATAGTCCAGGCCCGTCTCGTACAGAATGGGAGGAGTCACCAATCCACAGTCAGACCGAATTGTGAAATACAATGTCATTCGTATGAAGCGATGTCGAACCATTCAAGCCGGAGCATACCTGATTACTTTCTCTTCCTGGGAGAGCCTCCATTAGTATAGACCGCCGTCATCGCCGCTACTGAGCCCGCGGCTTCGGCCGCAGGTCGCAAGGTGCCGATTCGTTCAGCATTGCCTCCTTCGGCAAGTGACGCTTCGATGTCCTTGTCTAGCGCCCATTGTCTTACAGCGTTCCACACCTGAGCTCGACGACGCTTCACCGCTGCGAGTCGCGAGCGCACTTCCTCGAGCCGCTCGACGTACTCGCGGGAATCGGCGGCCAGCTCGTGAAGACACTCAAGCGCAGCGAGAACGATCGATCTCTGCTCTGGTGCTGGCAGCAACGTCGTCTCGATCACGGCCTCATTGGCAGCGTCTTCCGACATGCCGGCCTGGGTGCGAGCAGCTTGAGTGCCAGGCGAGGGTGGGACAAAGATGGGCTGTCCCATGTCGTCTAGTCGTGGAATGGCCAAGCCCTGCTTGGTGACGAAGAGTTTGTCCAGGTGCGACAGTGCAGGGTTGTCAATTGCAGATCCAAAGATGCTGCTGGACGATCCATTCAGAGCGCCCTCACTAGTTCGTCTGACCGAACTCTCGTCGTCCGAACCGTCCACATCCATGCCGTTGGGCGCTGTCGAGTCTGCCTCTTCTGCCGTGTCTCCCTTCGGTTCGGGATCTGTATTCCAACCACCGCGTTCCATAGCAGCCCAGCAGCGCCCAACTGCCCTTCCTACCACGCCTTCGCTCTCGATGAGGTCCAACGCAGTCTTGCCGAGGGCAGCGATGTGAGGATTGCGGAAAGTGTGTCGCAGGGTGTGACTCGTGAGAAGCTGTCGAGGCGTGATGGCGGGCTTGAGCAGGGTCGGAGCGAGTGAAGTAGAGGTGAGGTGCTCTGGACGCTCGAGTCGCGATGCGCCGAACCCACCGTCAAGGCCAAGCTCTGCATCGATTCTCGCCGCCTCGGATAGGTCCGAAGGCAGAATGCGGCCTCGGGCGTCACGGCGGGCAGTGCTCGGAGCATCGCTAGGGATGAGACCGTTTCGAAGGGCAGGGAATTGGGCCAACATCGCCTTGTCCTCCTCTGGCATGGCCGACAAGAGAGCGCGAACATTGTCCTTCTGCATAGCTTCGACCCGGTGTCGCACCCGGTCGCCAATCTCCTTCTCCATGCGCATCTCGGTCCATCCGCCTAGTTTGCCGCGACGGATCCAGCGGACGCCCTTCTCTCGCGAAAGCTTGTTCCCTCGGTTCCCGCCTCGGTTGCCTCGTCGCCTCTTGCGTTCATCGGCTATGCGCATCGCCTCTTCATCCGAATCGGAGCTTTCGTAGTCCTGCGCTGCGTCGTCAGCTTGGCCATACGGCGAGATTCTCGGCAGCGAAGGACGCTCGATCCGGCTTGCAAACGGCCGATCCGATGGCTCGCCACGAACGCTCGAATCCGGCACAGGGAAATCGTCAATGTCGATCATCGTGGTAGAAGGCAAGGCATCTCGAGGGATGGGCCGAGAGCTTGACGATGCGATCCGCTCCGACGCCGAAGGCCCTGAGACAGGCTTTCGTCGGGAATGACGCGTCATGGTAGAGACATCCTCGTCGGCATCGTCGAAACGCTTTCGCTTCGATGCGTAGTACGCATCATCAAAGTAGGCCTGCGAATAGGAAGGAGCTGGATGGTACACCTGAAGTGACAGCGGTAGCGGCGGATCAAGATCCTTGTCCTCTTCGTCGGTCACCTGAGCACCGAGAACCCCCTCGGCACCGTAGCAAGAATCCGTGTCCGTGTCCGTGTAATACTGAGGGTGATCATTGCCTGGGAGGGAGAGCCAAATGAGTCGAGCCTCTTCGTTCTCGCGAGCGATCATCATCTCTCGGTCACGTTCAGATTCACGAATGCGCTCTCGTTCTCGCTCTCGCTCTCGCTCCACCCGCTCCACCCGCTCCATTTCGCGTCTACGATCCTTCTCCCGAGCACGCTGTTCTCGATCTTGAGAACGCTCAGCAGTACGCGAGCGCTCCTTTGGCCTCTCGAGGCGCTTCTCCTGAACCGGTCCGGTGGCAGGAGTACTTTTCCTAGAGCTTTTGGATCGGCGTTCTGGTTCTATCGTGCTCGGAGCCAACGATGCATCCGCTCCAGGTGCTGGCAGATTATGAGCATCTTCGGATCTGGTTTGCATGGATGGCGGGGCCGCCTCGCCCGCTTGCGGGTCAGGGGAGGCGTCTTTGCCGGCAGCGGGCGGTTGCGTGGCAGCTTGGACTTGACTGGCATCTGTTTGCTCTTCGACCATAGGTTCTTCAGCACGGTGCTGCTGGGCGTCGACAGGCTCTTGCGTTGCCGTGTCTGTAGTCTTTGCTGCGCTCGACATCGGCTTTTCGTCGGACTCGGGTTGGGGTTCACTGTTGGTCTGTGCCGGCGCGGCGGCCGTCTCCTGTGAAGACTTCTCGTTTTCTTTGCCATCTTTGGAGCCAGACTCGGCAGGCACTTCGGCGCCATCTGAAAGCACGGCCGGCGTTTCGATCGAGTCGTCCACTTGCATCGGTGTCGCCTCGGCAGAAGCCTCTTTCTTGGGAGATTCGGATTGTTTTGGGCTTTCGGGCTTTTCGTCGATCTCCATAGCAGCTGGCTCTTCGGGTCTGGGTGCTGACGGAGGCTGCTCAATGGCAGTGGATCTGGCTTGCACATCTTCCAGTGCGGGCCCTGATGTGTTCTCGGACATTTCCTCATGCCGTTGCTGACTTGCCTCGTTACTTGCTCCCTCTTTCTGTCGTTCCTTCGACAGCGGATCCGCATGAGCGTCCTCGGAGCCTGGGATGCCTGTCTCTGGGAGTTTCGGGGTGCCCGGGGTATCGGCTTCTTCATGGTCTGCACGCTTCTCTGCTCGAGTCTGGTCCAATTGCTCGGATGGTGCTGTCGCCGAAGCCACTGGAGCTGAAGCAGCGGGAGCTGTCAGCTGGTCATCACCATCTTGAGCCGTTAGGTCCTTTGTGGGGACGGACTCCGTCGCGACAGAGCCCGGTGCTACCTCATCTCCGTTGTTCTCGCCAGACTTCGCGCCCTTCGGTGCTCCAGAGTCAGCTGTGACAGCATCCGTCGGGTAAGTTGAAACGTCCGAGGCCAATGTTGCATCTGATGGCTTCTCGGCGGTCACTGATAGCTTTGATGGAGGCAGTTCTGGTGTCGTGGGCTGTGTTTGTGGAGCCTGCGATGGCTGTTCGGTCTGCTCGGTGTTGGTGGGCGCGGATTGAGTCGACTCTGCGGGGACTGAGGGCTCCGAAGGACGGCTTTCGGGAATCTCACCTTCCTCTTCATCAAGGATCTCTCCTTCTTCTGCCTCGTCATCTGATGCTGGCTTCAGGGGGAGTGCGGATGGTCTACTACCCGGCGCAGTAGTCGAGGTGTTCCGAGACCCCGCTGCAGGCTCAGTGGAGCCTGTCTGCGACATCGTCAAGGTCGGACCTCCGACTTCGCAGCTCAGAGGCTGTGGTAGAGAAGGTAGATCGGAGTAAGATGGATGCGAGCCAACGCTCGACACTCTCCTGTAGCGGGAAAGTTGGTGGACGACGACGCGTAATTCCCTGCTGCCTTCGAGGCAAGATACTGGCACTGCTCTCTGGATGGATCGTGGCAGCTACGAGTGGACAGGCGAGGGGTTCGGGACGCAGGGATATGGTGGAATGGATGGGAGAGACTGGGAGCGTGGAGAGCGTGGACAACTCGTGTCTAACCGCAGAAAGGAGTCTCAAGATTGAATCCGCCCTTTCTGTTCTCCGCTTCCAGGATTCCAGCTCCCCGGAGCGGATCCCTGCGCAATGCCTCTCTGTTTCTTGGCTTCTGCGTCCAAGGCTGGGATGCTGCAGCGGTCAGACGCGTAAATTCCGTGACCCGAGCCGAATTCGCTACTAATCGTGACTAAGCAAAATTTCATTTTTGGAAGTCTTCCGGCCTTCCCACGTTTGATTCTTTCAGCACGGCAACTCCTTCTTGCGCTTCATTCCTGAGACCATCCCGATCCTTCCAGATAACGGCTTCAATATTGGCGGAAGAGATTAAAATGGTTGCTGCTCGCCGACATCGTCAAGCTCAGAAGCTGCAAGAGCAGCAGATCTCGAAAGGGCTCGCCGAACCAAAGGCCAGTTCGAACCACGTTTCGTTTAACGACGACGATGACGAACATGCTGTGAGTCAGGCAGAAGCCGCTGCATCTGGCTCAACGCTCGAAGTCCTGAATGGTGCACATAATGCGGATGTGCCTTCAGACGGCGAAAGCGACGACGACGATGCGCCTATTGAAGAGGTGAGCAACAAGACCTCCCGAAAGCAGGCCGTGCGAGAGTCGGCCAAGTTGAAGACACAGGAGAAAGCCGACAAGGCAAGGCGTCAAGCTGCCGAGGCAAAAAGAATACAGAAGAAGAAGGAGGCAATGAAGAACTCTGAAATATCGGAACAGGACACGGACGAGGCTGACAAGCCATCATCAGAAGAGGACGCAGAGAATGACAAGGACGACAACAATGTGGGGTCTTCAAGTCGACTCGACCCTTCGCTGTTCGCCCAGGTATTTTCTCAGCCAGTCTCAGCTCCAAAGTCAATCCTGAAGAATCGTTCAGCGGAGGAGCGGGCGGATGAAGTCGCACAGCTCCAAAGGGAGAGGAAACTACGAAGGAAGCAACAGAGAGCTGGCGGCGTTGTCAAAGGCAGGGATGGCTTGCCGATGAAGAAGACCGAGGACGGCACCGTTCTGCGCGCACTCAATACTCCAGCCAATCAACATAAGAGAAGCTTCGACGAAGAGGAAGACGACCGGCCAGACGAGCCACTCGACACGGTGGTTCGACCCACACCGCTGGATCCGTCGGCTTCGCTGCCCAATGCCAAGGTCAGATCTTTCAAGAAGCGAACGCTCGGCAAGAGAGGTCCTTCCTCTGCGACATCATCTTCCAAAGATCAGCCAAAGGCCAAGAAGAGCGAAGACGATCCTCTCGGACTTAACGATCCAGCATTCCTGCCCGGCGGAGAATTCTATCATCTTATCAATAAGGGCCACAAATCCAAAGCAAAGCAGACACGCAAGGACACCCAATCCACAGTACGCCAGGCGTATCGAGGCGGAGGCATTCGCAAAGATGCCGTGTCTGTGTTGCGAGCGAGAAGCCGAAGCGGACCTTCGCTCGGTTTCGCGAGGAGTCAGGAAGATGACGACGACTATTGATCTCGGCCACATTTCGTGCACCAAAACATGTTCGCACACCTCAACCACTAGCATTATCTCCTCCTTTGTACTTGTATTTTCACTGCCCGTCATTCATCATATGCATATTTGCTTGTATCTTTTTGATTGCGGTGCGGTATTACCGTGCTTCAAAGACCGTCCATATCGGAGGGAAGCCCATGTGAGGGCCCTTTTGCAGAACAAGCATCGCCTTGGAATGAAGGATATAGCCTTTGACAAAGCCTTGATCGATCATGCTCGCAACAATGGCTTCGACATCGTCGTCCTGCAGGGACTCGTCTCGCCATGACAGGCGCGCGGCTGCGAGAAGCTGGTCGAGGCGCACGGTCGGAGGTGCCGAAGAAGCTTGTGCAGCGCCGTAAGTGAGGCTTAGACTAAACGGAAACGAAGAAAGTAAACCACGTGTCAGTCACTTGGTGGGTGATGAATGTCGGTGTGCACCGAGATACTCACCTTCTTCTCGCCAAATTACGCCAGAGGCTGATCTGCAGCTTCTCGCGCAAGATCAGATAGAGTCCTCTTACTCGGAACCAGTCCATGTGACGATCCAGCTCTTCTAGTGTCGCAGCCGCCTGGCCATTCTTGAGGTAATAAACAAGCCCTCCATAGACGTCAGTCAGATTCGAAGCTTGCAAAAGCGAATTGTCCGGGTATCGGCCAAGGATAAGATATGTTGCGATGAGTGGGATTAGAATTGCCCTCTTGTTTCTCAAATTCTTGAGGGTACAATTATCAAATGCCCATCGGAGATGTGTCGACGCCTATTGAATACCAGCAGTCAATGGTCGAGGAAACAAGAGGCAGGAGGAGAAGTGGGAGTTAGAGCGAGATGAGCTGTCGGAGTAACATCAGAATGGGGATCTTACCGCTCGAATGTTGTGCTGGAATAATCGCAAGCGGCCAAGGTAGTATCGGTAGGTGACGCGGTCGGCTCGAGAGTAGCACTGCTCGCCGGAGTCATCGTTGATGCCGTTATTGTGCGCATATGTTCGATTCAGCTTGAGTGCATTTTCGACGCTTCCCAAGACCGTCTCACAGAGTCGAGTGTTGTTGAGCTTGAAGTAAGCCTTGAAGCTGAGGTTGGCCAGCATGAGAACCGCAGCCCGCTTCGTTTCGGAGCCCGGAGCCTGCGAGCGATCGTTGCCTGCCATACCTGCAGCTTTGGAGAGTCTACCGGCGGCATCAGTGGTCTTGCGCTTTTGAACCACATCTATGCGTTGGTCCGCCGCCATCGCAAGGCTCACGAGACTGGAAGCGAAGAAGCGAAGACAGGGGACAAACCACGTGGTGTCAGGGGGCGAGAAGAACGCCGAGGCTCGCGAGTATACAAGCGCCCATGCATCATAGGCTCGGTCCCAGTCGATGTTGTGTGGTGTCTGTGCATTTGTCGAGGCAGCGGAAAGCGGACCACAGTCGCGGACGTACGCCAGAAAGTCAGCGACGAGCGTCTGGAATCGATCCGAGTCGGTTGGTGCTTGAGCTACGGGGATTTGCTTGAGAACCCAAGTGGAAAGATCTCGACGAGACTACACGAACGATGGCGAAAGCGCAATGATGGAGAGGGTGCGGTCCTGTCAGTGTTTAGGTTGCAAATGATCGCGGAAACAAAGTTCAGTCCTTGCTTGGATGCTTACATCTCTGTTGAGGTCGGCTTGGAGAGCGGCAAAGGTATTTGGGTCCAACCGGAATGCAGCCAACAGAGCGCGCGAATCTAACGAGTAGTAAGCGTTCTTGACGAAGGCAACATGTTGCTGCAGAGTGGCCATTCTTTCGCAGTCACCACAGGCGAAAGGGTTCCGAATGATGGGGGGAAGGAGGTGTTGCTATGATTGAGGTTTGTCCAACACCAGTGCAGCCTGCGAGAGTGGAGGTTTGGCTGCCTCAACCTTCTTCTGGACCCTGGTGTTGTAGATCTGCCCCCGATCCGTCGAGTGTTCGATAGTAGATTCGGTTCCGTTCGCGGATTAACATGGCTGGCTGAGTGCCTAAGTATCTTGTCAGCTGGGAACCCGCGTCTGGAAGCCAAAGCGTGCAGGAGGGGGGGAAAAAATGGGAAAATGGGTCCAGGCGAGACTGACTTGACACCGGTGAAATAGACAGCACAGGGCAGCCGCAAGAAGCGATGCAGAGTATCGTTATTCAGACTGGGCACCAGTTGGAAAAGTCAGTCGGTCAGTCAGCGCATCGCACGCGCCTGCCCGGGTCTTTCGACCTCGACTTTTCTCGCTCTGAGCTGAGCGTGATCTGGCTTGGCTCGCTGTGTCGAGTAAAGTCGAGTCGAGTCGTAACTGACCGCCTGCCCATTCGCCTGCCCGGTCAGGCGGCCGCATCTAACGCGAGCAAAGCAAACCCTGGTGCCTCATCTTGTTGGTCGTTCTTGCTACACCGTCCTTCTCTCGTCACGGACGAGACATCGCTCCCTTTCTCTATCATCCCTCTCTCAGCCTCGATATTGGCCCCCCGCTACACGGGATACAGCCCACAAGCGCCAGACAGAGCAGCAGTTCCTTTCGCAATCTCGGCTTAACGAGCACTTCTCGGATCGTATTGGCCGCACCTCTTTCTCCTCGTCCTGCGCCGCCCGACTCAGCTTGGTACACGGTCTCAATAGAGACACATACATCCAAGTTCTTCTTGGTCCGTATCGTTCAGTCCATCGTTGTGGCCACAGCAAACTTATCGCACGCTTCCGGGGGATCTGGCTTCGTTTCTCGATCGCATGGACGTTGATCTGGTCGACAGCCATAAACACTACGTATGAGCGAGGAAAGGACGGGAGAGGTGGCTGCCACCAGCACATCTCCTTCTGCGCAACAGACGCCTGTCGATGGCCTCAACCAAACCGTCAAAACGGACCAGAGCCAGAGCTCTCCACCTCAGCAATCTCAATCCGGAGGATCTGACTTGCCAGCATCGGCGTCAGAGCGAGATGTAGAAGCACTCACTGCAGTGCAGGACCGCAGCGACGCAAATGTCAATGCTAGCCCTCATCAGAATGTCAACGCTACAGGCCCGGGCTCTTCTGCGACTTCGACTCAGCTCGCAGCTGCACACGCCAAAAAGTTCACATCGCTCAATGTCAACAAACGCTTTCTAGAAAAGGCTGGCCCTACACCCTCAACTGCTTCGCCCGTATCGCTCAAACTCGGCACTTCCGTATCTCCGCGGCCCTCGAACCGACTATCGTCGCCCTCCACTTCTACCCGCTTGACCTCTGCAAAGCTTTCAAGCGTGCCTAAACCTCAACCTGCAGGATGGGCCACCGCAAAGCCCGCCACACCCACCGCAAAGCCCAATGCTTTGCCGCAGCCTTCCATAACAGCAGCAGCCGCACCAGCTGCAGAGACACCGCCGGCCACGCATCCTGCATCCGCCGACCCCCTTCCCGCTGAAGCTTCAGCTCCTGCACCAAAGGCTGCACTGAGCCCCAAACCAGCTCATTCCCCGGCACCTGTCCACAGCTCGGTAGCTGCGACCACCACCGGCGCTGCTGCGTCGCCTCGTTTGGTGAGCATGGGTCGTGATTCGCCACGGCCAGGCTCCTCGGGTCTCGAGAGTGGCTCGGCACAGGGACGCGCCAGTCCCGGTCTTAAAAATGCAGCTCTGGGTTCTTCGTTGCGAGCTGCAAGCCCAGGCAATGTCAGTCGCGCTCCATGGGCAGGCGTCAAGTCTAGTCTGTCATCCAACGCAGCTCCTGCCGCCAGGGGCAGCACACTTTCGGACTTCCCTACCGCAGCTGAAGCCGCAAAAGCTAAGCAGGAGCAAGAGGAGAAGGCTGCCGCCGCCGCTGCCAAGGAAGCAGCAAGGCAACAGGCTGCACTTCAGGCACTCGATCGTTTCCGAGGCACATCCCTCGGGTCAGGGAAGCACTGGGACGAAATGGAAGACGACGGATTCCTCGACGAAGTGGTTGAGTTCGGTGACGGCACGCAGTACAAGGTTCCGACCTCCGGCCACACCGATGAGGGTCCGCCGGTCACGAAAGAGGATCGATTCAAGGACGTTGGCCACGACCGCAGCTGGCCACCGCGCACCGCGGCCAAACCTGTTCCAAGCGCGTCCAACGAACGACCGAGACCAGCTCCCACGCAGCCACCCGCCTGGGGTCCTCTCAAGAACCGCGAGATGGCTTCCTCCCCAGCAAACGAAGCGGCCTCTACCCCAGCCCCGGCATCAAGTCGACCTTCGCGCTCCGAGATGCGAGCCGAAAAGGTCATTATCCCCACAACTGGCGCTTCTGTCTCGCTCCGTTCACCTGTCGAAAACCGCGATTCGTCATCATATTCGTATGGCAGGGAGCGCAGATCTGGTCCAGCATCTGCCTCTTTCAACGGGCGACAAGACCATGGCGCGCCGGCGCCCGCAGTCCAGGCTGCTTCAACGCAGGCGGTGAGAGCCTGGGGTCCTCTCGCGCAGAGGCAGGCTTCCCTCAACCCGGGAGCCGCTCCGCCCGTCGCTTCCACCAAGCCCGCGCCCCCCACAAATATTCCAGCGCAACCCGCTTCTGAGTCTGCTCCACCGGCACCAGAGCCGATCAGACCTGCTACTCAATTGCCGCCGACTCATCAGCAACAGGCTCACCAGCAACAGCATCAGAGACAGGAACAGCGCAGCATTGAGAGGAGTATCCTCTCCTCCAGGCAGCCGGCGGCTTCAGTTGGCAGCGCGGCTGTGGCTAATGGCCGGCCTCTTCCGCCACACCTGCTCGTTGCAGGCTCTGGAGATGGCCGTCCTGCGGCTTCATCAAGTCGACCTCTGCCGCCTCACCTCGCACAGAGTTTGCGTCCAGCAGCAGCTGATCACTTGCCCGAAAGTGAACGCAATCTTCCGCAAGCCAATGACGAGTCGAGACGCCCATCAGCTGCAGCACATTCCACCGCGGGCTACGAGCAGAACGGCAATCAGTCCCTTTCCGCTCCGTCAGCTGCGCCTGTGCGCACCGATGGATCCACCAGACCTCCCTGGGGTCCGAAAGCTATGGCACAAGCCCGGGGTCAGCCGGATGCTGGAACAATAAGGGACTCGACTGCGATAACTCAAGTACCGAGCCAACCACCATCAGCTGGTCGGGGGGAAGATGTGCATGCTGCCATTGAACGCGCACGCAAGCGACGAGAAGAGGAGGAACGCGCTCGTCTGGCTGAGAAAGAACGTGCCCGACAGAAAGCGATGGCGATTGAGGAAAGGCTTCGGGCGGCTGAGCAACAAAGGGAGGCTGAAGCGCAACGCGCTGCTCAGAAGCAAGCTGCTGAAGCAACGGCCGCTGCGACTGCGCATGCTGCTGGTGCTGCAGAGGGTGCCCCCGACAGGAAACCTGGTCCCGCCGACAGCGCCGCTTCGTGGAGGACCGCGCGCGTGCACGATGCATCGAATGCTCCTCAATCTGCGGATCGACAACAACAGGCTCCAGCAACAGCGTTGGGTCAATCTGTGCCTCCACCTCATGCAAACGCTTTCGACCGAGGCGTAAGTGTGCCGCCTCACCGATCCGAGCAGCAGCCTAGAGGCGAGCGCCGAGTCTCTAAATCAGAGCAAAACAATTACCAGCAACGCATCGAAGCAAGGCAGACTAGGATGGAAGCTTCACAACCTGCGAACCGCGCTCGACTGTCACCCACACAGGACCGGGCACGAGCTGAGCATGCCACAGCGAAAGAATCTCAGAGTGAAACGCCCAAGACGATCCTGACGAGACCTGCGAAACAAACCCCAGTGGCGCCTCCCGCCGATGTTCGTTCGAACGGCTCATTATCCAACACTGTCGCATCTGATCCCAGGGCTCAGAGAAATGCGACGCTCTCTGCAGACCGATCCTCGAACAAGGCCGGTGCAAGCCCAAGGCCAAGGGAAGCTATTACCCAAGACAAGGCTGCTCGTCCCGCAGCAACTGTCAAGGCGGGCGTTCCAATCGATCCACCGGCCCCTGTGCGTCTCTACCCCGTCGTTTCGAAGGAGGCCAACGAGACAAGATCGGAAGCTCCACAGGATGCTCCGCCTGCATGGAATCGCTTCGTTGTGCACTTGAAGGGCCCTCGCGTTCGACCGAAGCTCAATCGATTCCAACAGAAGCAATTGGCCGCTAGAGCTGCAGCTATGAAAGCGCCTGGGCGAGCAGTGTACCCACTCACGTGGGATCCCCCACTGTCGCATCTGTCTTTCAAGACCTTGTCACGGGATGATCTGCTCTTTCCCAAACGGTACCATCGCGGTACAGTGATCACCCCCGTCAGGCTTCCAGCTCGGATCTTCGCCCGCGGGCTCCCTTCAATTGTGCCTCAAATGCTGTCACAGGGCGCTGGCAACGGATACAGAAAGCAGGCTCGCTTCGACCTCCCACCCCAGTGGTCTGATGGTCAGAGAGCTGCTGGCCTTGGCAACGATGCTGTAGCAGATGTTTCAGGCGTTCATATGGCTCCAGGCGCTCAAATCCAAGTGCGTTTGCCTGGCCATCATGCTACAGTTGTGCAGCCATCCGCTATCGGTTCTGGCTCGGACGGCATGCAGGCTGCAGAGTCGACAGCGGGTCGAAGGTCTAATCAAGTGGATGCAACCACGGATGCCATCATCGGAGAGGTGCTTTCGTCTGGCACGGCACCCGCGACCTTTGACGAACGCAACAGAGCATTCCACGCGGTGGCGCCTCCTGGCTCCCTGGGGCCACTCGACTATCCCCAGAATGGATACTCCTCAGACGCCTTTGGTGCCCACAGTGCTGCTGGCTACCGCAACAAGGGCCGCCGCGGATCCAATGCTGCCGTGGCCTTCTTCGATGATCGTCAGGTCAGCACGCCTTCGCCAGTGTCGTTCATGGTCAACAGCGAGATCAAGGTTGATGCAGGCGGTGCGCGCGGCAGTCTCTCGCCATTTGGCATCCCGGGCTCGACACGGCCATCCCAGGCTCAAACGCCAGCAAGTGGCGGATCGATGCTGCCATCCCCGAGCCTTTCGACGCAAGGAACGTGGGGTCAGAGCTCGCTCACCTTCCCGGTTCTCGAGACGCGTTCATCGAATCTGGCGGACCGTGATCACATCAAGAACGTCTGGTCTCTGGCATCCAACTCGCATACAGGCGAACTACAGAATTCGCTCAAGGATATTGGCGACGATTTCCTGCCATCCACCATGCCGATGAGTGTTCACGACTTCCGCGCAGACGATGGCCACCTCGGTCGTACACAAGAGCAAAGCGACAAATGGAAGCCTTCCGGATCTTCTGCGTTCGCCCGATACCAAAACTATGGCCGTACTCAGCCTGACATGACCTCGAATGCTCGAGATCTCTCTCCTGTGGCGAACCGATCCACCGGTTTCGACCCAACTTCACGCAGCCCGGCACTTGGCCTGGATGCGTCAGCAACTGCGCGTGCTCGTGAAGCCGGCCAACACCCGTCTCAGCAGGCTGCGAGTGCCTACTCCTCTATGAATGGCGGCGCTTATGGCGGTCATCAGACCTCTTCGTACTCTCCGCGCGAGCGACAGCATGATGGAGGTAGTGGTCTGGGGCAGGACGCTTTTGGCGCCTACGGAGGCTACAACGGGAGTGCTTCGAATAATGTGTCGAGCATGACGACTGACGCTCTGTACGGCATGTCGAACTACAGTGGAGGCTCCATGACACCGAACCGTCAATCGTACAGCCAATATACATCGCACGCTTCGACGGCTCGCTCGGCTCCTGGCTCGCCTTACAGCGGCATGAGCCGGCACACGAGCAACCTGACGAGCGGTTTGTCGGGCTACTCGCTGTTCCCCAACAGTGGAAGCGGAAATGGAGGGACACGAAGCTCGCAAGCCGGCAACGGATTGGACGGCCTGGGTGTGCTGGATGACAGCACGTTTGGAACCAACCGCGGCCAATTCTACGGCGCCAGGGGCTACCAGCCCTCGTCCTCAGCGTACTCTGCTTCGCAGGGGCAACAGACCTCGTCGAGTTCGGGCAAGTGGCCTTCCTCTGGTGCAGCAGGCGGAGCTTCTGGCAACAGTCCGAGTGTGACTGCAGGAAGTGTGTTGCGACCAGCGGCTAGCGTGTTCAACCCGACGCAGAAGTACAATGCGGCTTCTTCGCAGCAGCAGGCGACGCGATCACAGGTTCAGCAGGCGAGACACAGCGCTTCGCCTCATCACCATCATCACCACCACTCCCACCACCACCAGCAGGAAGAGGAGGACGGGTCGAGCACTTTCGACCCAACGGGTGGCAACAGCAGCGGTCCAATCGACACCAGCAGCTACGGAGCAGGAGCGTATTCGGGGTTTTCATCTAATGCCGGGCTGTGGTAGACGCACAGCGAATTTTGCTTGTTTCTGCCAGACTCTCTGGTGATGGAATGAATACGATTTGATTGATCTGTTGGAATCTTTGTTAGTGAGCTCAATCTAGCGTGAAGCGTGGATTTGAAAAGGTAGGGCTGGCTGACTGAGGCTGGCTTACTTGGACGACCACGACAAAGCACTTGATTCCATGCAACCTATCCTTCGCCACCATGCGCGAGAATATCCTCCTGGTCCAACTTTTCTGACACAGATCCCGCCCGTCGAGGAGCAAAGAGCTGTACGGTATTGTTACGAATCGCGAACCGGCCTTCGTCTGTCCCACCTCCATCTGGGTCAATTGTGAGCGATCTGACCCACACATCAAGAAACGTGAGGTGTTGTTCTGTGCAATGGCAGCACTCGGCCGCGGATTCCGTGCCCGATTCTAGGATCATTCGCTGCTCGGCTTGTGGGCGTGCAACGTATCATTCGGTGAGCTTGTACCCAGCGAGGTATACGAACGACTTTGTGATGCTGACAGGTAAAGTTTATGCATGCAGGCACTTGGCTGAACCGCCATTGTCTGTACCGAGACACCATGCTTTGGTGTCGGCCAATATCACACCGTCGGACTTGATCTACACGTATCGCCAAGGGGCTCGTTTTCCTTCAATCCGCCAATTGAGCACAACAGAGGTATCATTGTCCACACGCATGCGAACTCCACCTGAAATTAAGATTGCCGTCGAGGAAGGCAACCATGCATGCCTGCCCACCAAGGCATTGTCCAAGTTCAGGACCATGCATAGCCGTTTCCCACGCTGTATTGCATTCGAGGCAACTAACGAAATGAACCAGCCTCCTCACGCATCGCCAACGATATTCAGCTGCCGTCAACCCACCAACTAAGCATGGAAATGAGCTCGTTGTCGATGTCGCATGTCGCGCCAGTCTTGAAATTGAGTCACCGATCCGGACCGGCAAGCGCCACCAACTTCACAGCCCACCATTCACTGTGGCAACCTCAATGACAATCGCAAGTTCTCTCCGTTGTCGGACTTTGAGGCCGTGCGATGGTGGAACCTCGCGCGGGCACTTGATCAAAAATTTGCTTCCCAAGGATCACAGAGTAGAGAGCTTTTGGGCCGTCAAATTTGGCTCATTTGTGAGCCATTTTCAGGCTAAAGTCACATTTGTGACTTTATGATTCCGCTCATGGATGAGCGCTTTTTTTGAGCCAAATGTTTCTGCGTCGACACTTCATCTCACTGTAAAGGAGGCAAACTTGTGGTGATGTGTACGCAAAGCAGAAGCTCAAGAGTGATGAATGGCTCATTTGTACCAAAACCTCTTTTGAGCTATCCGGAGGTGAGCCAAATTTGGATCAAAAAAATGGCTCACGCGTGTCGGCCCAAAAGCTCTCTAATGGTTGAGTCTTTGGCAAAGCGAGAGGGAAGGTGGACGATCCAACCCATCCCTCCTTCTCTTGCCACCACATCATACAGTACCGAAACCATTATTCCAGACCACACGTTCCTCTCCATCTCCATCTCCATCGCCATCGCTAGCCATCACATCACCACCAATGCATCCAACCGACACACACCATCCGATTTATTCTTCATCTACTGGTCCGTTTTAAGCGACAAAGCAGACCTACTGATAGTCAGTCAACGATGTAGTGATAAAGTGGTATACGACGTTGATTATTAAGGGACAATGTACAGACTCTCCAATACAATCAGGCTAAACATGCGCAATCAACAAGTGTTTGCTGCTGGAATGCATCTATGGTTTACAACGTCAGAAGCAACAACAAGATAATGGCATGTCATTCAACACTTAGCAAGCGAAGCGACTCGCATTAACGACGCGGAGGAGTGTGATCGCCGGACTGAGCGTCATCCGAAGTAGGCGTGGCGGTGGCATCCTCGGTAGCAAGGTTGGTGTAGTCGCCGTTCTTGCTGCCGATCTGCTTCTCGAGATCGTTGGTCTCGGACACGATGTCGAGATCGTCGTTGATAAGGTTGCCCTGCTTGTCGTAGCGGCGCGAAGTGATCTTCTCCTTGCGCACCACATCGTAGGGGTTGATCTTGCTCGAATGAGCAAAAATAGCCGACATCTCCTCCAGCGAACGGCCCGCTGTCTCGGGGAAGATGAAGAACGTCACGACAAGGATGACAAAGTTTAGTACGGCAAAGAGGGCATAAGTATACTGAGAAATTTGCTGGAAGAGAATTGGCGTGATCATCACGACGAGGAAATTGAACAACCAGTTCGCGGATGTCGAGATACCGTTGGCCTGGGCCCTGATGGCGAGCGGGGTGATCTCGGCGGGGTACAACCAGGTCATTCCGAGCCAGCCCCAGGCGAAACTGGTGTTGAAAAGGAAGTAGAAGACGACCGAGACGATGGGAGGAGCGGTGGAAGAGTCGCGAATGGAGGGAGTGTCCATGATGCAAAGGACGATCATGCAGATGCATTGACCAGCGGCACCGCCGAGCATGAGTGGACGACGTCCCATCTTTTCGATGAAGAAGACAGCGGCCCAGGAAGCGATGAAGTACTCGGTACCGTTGGCAGCGGCAAGGATACGCGAGTTGATGTCGGAGAAGTTAAGCTGCTCCTGAAGCGTCTTGCCGATGTAGTAAGTGATGAGGTTGATACCGGAGATCTGCTGGAACATCTGCGATATGAAGCCGAGAACGGTACGGTGGAAGTTGCGCTCGGGACCGTTGGTGAAGAGGTCGGCGATCGTGGTGGCCTTGGCAGCTTCAAGCGACTTGGCGATCTCGCGAAGCTTCTTGCCGACAATGGGGTCATCGACGGGAACGTTATCGAGCGCGGCGACCACCTGACGAGCATCTTCCTCACGACCCTTCAGCATAAGCCAACGGGGCGACTCGGGGAGGAAGATGGTAACGAAAGTGGGGAAGATGAGGATCAACTGGAGCGCAATGGGCAATCTCCAGGCGGCCGAGCTGGGGTCCAAGAAGAAGCAACCCAAATCGATCCAGTATGCCATGGCGATACCACCAGTGATCATGGCACCTTCGACCATGATAAGCATACCTCGCTTGTGAGGAGGCGAGCATTCACTCTGCCAGACGGGGATCGTGGCGGTGTGCATGCCGTTGCCAATGCCAAGGATGACACGGAAGACAAAGAGCTGGGCAAGACTGTAGGAAGCTGTGCAGCCGATGGTACCAATGGCCATGATCACCGAACCGATCCAGATGTTGGCCCTGCGGCCAAGAAGATTACCGAGATAAAGCATAGAAATAGCACCAAGGAAGCAGCCAAGCTCGTAAACACCAGTAACGAGACCTTGTAGCACTGCAGCGTTGGAAGTGGCGTCCTGGCCACTCGTGTTGATGGTTGGGAACTGCCTGTTCCACGAAGGAAGCGTATACAGCGAGCCTAGCACACCCTGATCGTAACCGAACAGGAGGAAACCGGCCGAAGCAGCAAATCCAATAGCCCAGTTGAGCTTGATTCCGCGCATGCCGAGGAAGGTTGGGACCATGTCGGTTTCCGGCCTTCCGGCCTTCAAACCTGTCAGACCCATGTTTGATTGGCGTCTGGCAAGTGTGTGAGGGTATGAAGATGAGAAAATGCGAGGTAGAACGGGGTAACGACAACTGAAAGCGCGGACGCTTGAACGAAGTTGATACGAAAGGAAGGTGGGTTTGAGAGAGAAGGGTGCGGCGGCTAGAAGCTGGGTTTATAAGGATGCAGCGACGACGGCGGCTGGGCAACAATCACAATGGGAGGGAATCCAAGAGAGGCACCACGTCAGAGGCAGAGCTGTGTTCATGGACAAAGGGTTGAGTGGACGGATGCAGTTGGGGGCATGCTCAGATGAAGTTGGACGGCGGTAGCTCAGTGGCCCACACGATGCAGACAGGCTTGAGCAAATTGGGGGAGCGGCGGCTGCTTCCGGTACGGCGTGAGAGCGTCAAACCACTTGTGCGTCTGAGCTGCAAGGAAGATTTAGCCGAATGGACAAAAATCGCAGGCAACAAAGCGAACACGGTGCCCATGGAGCAGCTTCACCGCGCCCGACAGACAATGGAGAACACACCTTAAGCGCCAAAGAAAGGCGACTGGATGATGAAAGAAAGAACAGCGCGCAAGAGGAGAGGATCCGGGGAAGGCACAAGCAAATGACGGCGTATGCGGTGCAGAAGACCGGTGGATAAGGCGGGCGGAGGTTGAATTGGTCGATCTGTGACGGGTGTCGAGCAAGGCTTTAGGGACAGAGGTGGGGGAGCAAGTGGGAGGCAATGCGCCTGTGAATGGCATTCGACTTGCCGAATGTTTTGATTCCCAAGGCGTCGCGACCCACCGA
This sequence comes from Ustilago crameri, assembly GCA_024271935.1. Lineage (NCBI taxonomy): Eukaryota > Fungi > Basidiomycota > Ustilaginomycetes > Ustilaginales > Ustilaginaceae > Ustilago > Ustilago crameri. The sequence continues at coordinate 631,224 of JANBMJ010000003.1, read as the reverse complement.
CATGTGCCAAGTTACAGCTTGCAGAGTGGGGTTGAGCCTCTGCGCGTACGCCCATTTCGAGGCAGGAGGCCCATGCCGGTGACCTAAAAGATGCCCTCTTTGCATATCAACATCGCCTTAGCCAATGCTCGCCCCTGCGATGTGCATTCGGCCTGTTCATCAGGGATTGACTGTCGCTCACTCACATCGTGAGTCTTCCCTCGATCTTTCTCTTCGTGGCTCAAGCCCGAGAGACATGCTCAAGAGCGCACATCTATCACACTGGTTTCGGGTCTCCCTATTGAGAGAGTGAGGGCTAAGTTACAAGTAGCAGCTGCGTCAATTTTGGACTGCGCGGAGATTGAAAACACGGAGACTTTCAAGGCAAAATGACATCGTTGAGTTCTTTTTCGCAAACCTCCGCAAATTCGCACTCCGCCTCTGCTCGATTCGACGCCCAACGGAAATGACTCAGACTGATCTGCCGTAATGCCAATTTCTTATCCTTGACGCTACAGTCGAACCTCTCATAATGACACACGCGACTTTCTTAAAAAATTTGCGAAAAATGGAAAAATTTGCGAAATTTGGAAATTAAATTGAGGCTGCTTAAATCAACGCCATTGCATACCAGCTTACATAAGGCTTCAAAAGCATATGTTCTATACACCATTCTGATCCTCTTTTTTCTTCTCTATCTGTTTGGGCTACTCTCTTGCCTTCTTACCCACATCATCCCTCCAAAGCTCTTTTCACCATGGCCAAGTCACCAAGGGCACCATCTTCTTCCAACCAGAACCTCACCAATGTGCAAAAGCAGCAAGTTCTAGCCCACTACAATGCACAGAGAAGCCTCAATCCCTCCTATCACCAAAAAGACCTTGCCAACTGGATCAGAGACACCTTCAGCCTCAGTTACACCCCCCCCAGCAGGTCCACCCTCCACAGGATTCTGCACCAGAGCTTCCTCCCTGATGATTCTCCATCATCCAGCAAGAAAAAGGATGTCATCCAGGTCAGAGGAATTGGACAGGGAACTTGCAGAAGGGGTTGTTAGGCAGCAGGAGAGGAAAGTCATGGTCAATGGTCATCTCATCAGGCAGCAAGGTCAGATCATCCAACAGAGGCTCAACAGGAGCCTTCCAATGGACAAACAGCTTGGGCTCAAGTTCTCTAATGGCTGGCTGGATAAGTTCTGCCATAGGCACTCATTCAGGCAGCATTTGGCTCATCGAGAGGCAGGAAGTGAAAGCTTGGATGACAAACCAAGTTTTCAGCTCTTGGCTTATATCATTTGACTCCTACATTGGTCAGACTCCTGGGAGGCATTTGGAAGCGTAGCTAGGCAGCACAGACATCTACAAGATGGACATACTCAGTGCCATCAGGATCTGCAAGCAAATCTGGGAGGAGTTTAGCAGTATCACTATCAGGAACTGCTGGAAACACACAGGACTTGTTGATTGGGATGGAGATGCTCAGAATGAGGATGGGGATGCTGCTCTGGACAGGGAGGTTCTGGAGACAATCAGGAAGCTGACTGATGTTGGGCTTCAGGATGTGGTGGAACCACTTGGAGAAGAAGAGGTCATGCCAGAGACAGAGGAAGAAGAGCTGGAGGGGAAACACTCCACCAGAAACTCCTCCTGCATGCTTGGAGACGTCAGAGGAGGCAATTACAACGGCAGAAGAGCAGCACAGGGAATCTTGGCAGAGTATGGACTTCTCAGCCTACCAGTTCTGAAGGCTATAGAGTCTTGTAGTAGCTGCATTACCAATGGAAAGACTTGAAAAGACATTCAGGTGTGAAAACTTTTTTTTTCCACACCTCTAAAGCTGCAGTGGTTGCTGAGATATATTTTTCTGAGCGTGCTTTTTTAGTTGTTTCAGAATTTTTGAAAATTTTAAAATAAATAATGTGTCATTATGAGAGGTTCGACTGTACTGTTGCAGAAATCCGCAACTTGCGGCAAAGTCTCGTCAATTCACATCACCGGGTTTCATTCTGCTTTCGCTCCTCGAAGCCACTGCACGCACTTCTGTCGACAATCACATTCACGGCCCTAAATTCCCAGCAGCAGAAGAGCAAACAAGCCAAGTCTGGTGCGCTTCTCAGGCGAGGCAGGCGCTTCCCCGTGTTGCACCCTGGCCGCTAGGAACGCTTCAATCCGCCACCTGCCACCACGCCTGTTTCGCTTGCCCTTCTTTTGCACTAGCCAAATCCGCGCTGTTTAGCGCCATATTCGATCTGACCGCACGACGTATGAGAACGAGGACTGAAGTAGCACAGTCTCTCATCACAGAGCAAGAGCTGGGCCCTACATCCACGCAAAGCTGTTATCTTGGACCTCGAGCCTACGATATCGCGTAAGCTGGTTCCTGGCTCTATGCTTCGCTTCCAAGCTCGTTCCAACATTCTTGAGCGTTCCCCGCAGTCTCTTTGAGGTATAATCTTGCCGCCCATTCCCAACCACCGAGGAAAAAGCCTTAGTGCAGCTGTGTCGATTAACTTACGTGGGAAATTCGCCGAATTCCACCGCAAAGACACTCAGAGCTGCAGAGGAATAATGCGGGGAAGCAAGTTGCTTTGCGCGCACACCCACACATTCTCCCGAGACTTCTTCCCACCCTCTCCTCCTCGTATCCAGCTCGGCTATTGCCACGCTCTCTACCCAAAGCCTGTGCTTAACCAACCCTCTCGCCTTTGACAGGTCGCAGCTCAAGATGTAGGTTGGGCAATTTGAAATCAGAGCAAAGTGTGCAACGCTCACTCCGTCCTGAAACCTCGTTGCATCGTCAGTTCCTGGCTCGGACTGGCCCCGATTAGCGAGCAGCACAGCTTGACACAATGCTTGCAAGTGATTCCGATGCCGAGCACCCCAGTTTTTCGCCATTGGACGAGACATGCTCCAAGGTCATGCACCGAAATCCTTGTTCCTCTCGGGCGCGCTCTGAGAGTTCTGCCGAACACTTTATGCAGACTTCAACATGGAGCATAAACACCGTTCGCTTTGCTTCTGCTTCCAAATCCGATGCGCCGCAGTCGGCCCTTGCCACTTAGACTTCGGCGACTAAATCTTATCGACATCTTCGGCGACTTTCTTGCTTCATCTGTCCGGTCCGCACCCTGCAATGAAGCTTTCAAGAGTCTCATCCTGATGGAGTGACAAGACGGATCGCTTCAAGGCAAAGCATGGCAAAGCAGCGTTAGGATCGGGCTGAACTTGTCGCTTGTTCTTTTCTGCAACGACACAGAGCTGACCTAACCCGGTTGAAGCCCACTTTCAGCCTCCGACCGGCCTCGGCTGGTCAAAACGTCGTCACTCAATAGAGAGCATGAAAGATCGGTGCCAAGTCCGGTTGACTCCTGATGGATTCGTCGGCTTTTGGTACAAACATGTGATCGTGCTGGTCCCTGTACCATTGGCGATTCGTTATCGGGTCCACCGATGCGTGCCAAAATATGTTGTGTTGGAATCAGAACCCGCTCGAATTCTTGTCCGATAACTGCGTACGTCATCATGCAGTCACCATCAAATTCATGAGCCGTCTCATCCGAACACCAACACTTTACCGGTAAAGTAAGGACAGATTTTACCAGCTGGCTCTGACAGCCTGCCGTTACTGGCGAATCACAAAGGGTGCAGAAGCCACGCTGCCAGTCGCCCGGCGTTGTCGGATGCTCGGATCCAACTATTGGCACCTTCGGAGTCGAAATTGACCGTTGCCAAGCCTTAACCCGCCTTTATTGGTTTGCTGATGACGGCATCTTCACTGCTCGCTCAAGCACACGCAGCGAGCCTTGTCGGATGCAAATCGAGATTTGATCTCAGCCAAGCCCGATTGCGGCACACAAACATGAGCTTTGAGGTTTCCAGCAACACGAGCCGCTCCTGTCGAGTTTCGCGCTCGTATGGGCCTGCTGGACCCTGATGCCTTAAAATGTAAATTAGAGTGTGGGTTCAAGCTACTTGTGCTACCAAGTACCGAGCTTTGGGCCATAGCCGATTATTCAGGAAGAAATTGCTTTCCTTGACAGCTTCCCAGCTGATCAAGTACATTACAATAGCACGCTATCGACATCTCTGACACCTCGAGAATGGGCGCTTGAACGTTGATCGTCATTCAGGCCAGGCATGCTTTCGCAAACGGAACATAGACTGTCCGGGCTGTGTTTTTATCTGCGGTCAACTATCCTACATCGCCTGGGCTTGGGATTTTCGTCCCCGGCTGACAATCTTTGTACTAATTGTCACCCATCACAATGGGCCAGAGAATGGCTTTGGGGCAGTACTCCTTCTCGTCCAACTTAGACTCCACTTCTTCGTTGTGCAAGCGATCCATGACGTGGTGGACACAACCAGCCTGCCCTATACACATCTTCACGATATGGTGGGAAACGGCAAATCTCGTCACCTCGTCGCCGAACGGGAACAGAACTAGCCCTGCATTGCAAGCCAAACGGATTCGACAGCTTTTTGTGTATTAGCGAGATCAATGGATAGTGACAGTGGGTTGCATGACCCTGTACGGATCAAGAACAGAATCAACGATTGTACGAAATGGTAGCTCGGGCTCGACAAGTCCTTTATACGAAGAGGCCCGTCCAGAAAAACGACATTAGGTCCACCAGATGCGGCCTGGTTGCTGATATTGGGTGTCGAACAGGTTCTGCATATCATTGCGTCTGTCCTTGCCAAGCGTGGTAGCAGCCTCGTCGGTGTCGAGAGACGTCAACACTGTTTCAATAAACGGCTTCCCCGGCTGTGCTCGCGTCGGCAAGCCGTCGAAGCGGTCCTGCATCCAGCGCAGTGCCATCGGTGTCCCTGTGAAGCACAGCAACATGTGTGCCGAGAGCTCGTCTCGCGTGTAATCAATGCATGCTCCTTGCGATCCCCATTTGGCCACCAGGGCATCTGTGATCGTGTAGGGAACCACCTCATCCTTCAGTGACTGGTAGATTTGGCACGGTACTTGCGGAGGAGTTTGCTGCTGGTCAAGATTGTTCTCAGCGACGACCGCAGCTGGAATGGCAGCATCGAGCAGATTCGGCGTGTCAAAGTATGTGCCCAGGACATCCTTCATGAATGAATCTTTCATGATCACTCCGAAGCTTTGCGTCAGCGCCGCTTGCAACGCCGTCTTTCCGGTGGCATTGGCATGCTGGCCCAGCCATTGCTGCAGCTCCGGATATGCGTTCGCTAGACCCTGCATAACGCCAACGATGAGACCTGCCGCGACACCCTTGTTGGTCCAGTTCGCAATGGCCTTGAGATTGCTAGGCAGTCCTCCCATGCTGGCGCCGACTAGATACTTGGACAAGTCAGGAGCGTATGACGGCTGTAGCTGCATCGCCCAACCAACAGCTAGGGCACCTCCTGAGTATCCCCAGGCTGCGCACTTGGCCAGGTAGTCGTTGTTTTGATCCTTTGGAATGCCCATGGGTCCGAACGCAAGCGCTGCTCGTATTGAGTCGAGGAAAGCGTAGCCTGACTGGAAGCCTGCGCCGAACGCACAGGTCTCGGATTCGTAGTCTGGGACGACTGTGATCCAGCCACGATCTAAGCATGGCGCAATGAAGACCTGCTCAGATGCAGCGCCCAACTTGTAGTCGTTCCCTGCTCGGAGTGCATAGCTAGTACGGAAGTTGGACGAGGCCGAATCGCATTTTGCGCCGTAAAATAGGACGCGGTATTTTCCGTCCTTGTCAGGGACAGCTGTCGAGGGTTTGAGGATGGTCAGGACAGTCACATGGCGAGTCATGCCGTCCTGGGCGATGGTTTTGTATGCGACCTGCCATGCTCGTAATGATGGGTCGTCGAAGCCAGGGAAATAGATCACCTCAATTTCTCGAGATCGGAGGATCGATCCGTCCTGCAATGTTGGGAAGGTGTCGCCTCGATCAGTGTAGAAAGGGTCGTTCTGCGGTAGTGGGATGCTACTCTTCTTAGCGAAGAATCTGTTGAGGTGGAATAGTCAATATTAGCATCAATTCGCAACCAGATCCTACAGCATTGAGACACTCACCCTTTGAAACCAGCAAAGCATCCTTGCACATCGTTTGCAGCCGGACGACCCATGGCTAGAATGTTGCAGCTTTTGCCAGCTGCGAACGTGAAGGATTATGGTGGCGACAGAGAGGACGCATCTCACATCGGACTAGGTGTCTACTTTTAAGACCGAGAGGGTTCACTTGAGGCTTATGAGTTAGGTCTCGTCCGTGATACGCTTCATAAAGCGGGCAAGCCGGCGACCAAGCTCTACGAGACAGGAGGGACACGTGCAACCTGCATTGCTATTCAAGTATACGTTCAGGACTCGGGCGTCCTTCTCAGGTCAATGCTTTCGACTTTGCGGCAACAGCCCCATTTAGGCGTTTTGAGTTCCCTCTAAAAGGCCTCTTTGCTGACAAGAAGAAGCTAAGATGTCGATCAAAGTTGCCGAGATCGTCTCCTCTTTGGATCAGGGGTTAACTCGGATAGCGTCAACCGCATGGGGAAGGTGCAAATCTGTGGATTAAAGTTAATGCAACGCGCAGATCATCTAAGGGTCCATGCTGCATCCGGTGCGCCTAGATGCTGCTTCAATGTATTTTGCGCCGGAGGAGGCTCTTGACCTTGTGGAAGAAGTTTTTGCTACCACGCGGTTAGATGCCCTGAGCAAGGATCAAGCGACGTCGATCTAAAAAGCGACAGAAGAAGTTAGCGCAAATTCTGCTATCACTTGTGTGAGCGATCGCTAGCAAGGGGCTAAGGTTGTGGGCGTTGATAGGGCGTGAGGGGTCTGAGCAATTTGAATTAAATGTTACACCTTCGTGTACCACTTCCAAATACGAGAGGCCAGCATTCGTACGAAAGAGCGTCCAGCGAAATTGCTGCACTGTGCTCGAACCATCTCGTGTCAGAGCCGGACCGCTGATCCTGAGCTGCATCATGGCGTAGGGAATTTGACAGTCCAAGTGCAGTGACGCAGTTTATCGATCGGCTTTCTCACTCTCACTTTGGCTGCTGCATTTTTGGCTGTGGTCCCAACCACGCAAGCGATGCCACGGTGATCTTCTCGACAGGGACCCCGTCGTATTCTTTCTTCTTACCAACACTCACTCTCAATCTTTCTTCCAAAAGTTCGCTTCTTCGGAACTCAATCCTATCAAAATGGCTCTCTACGTTGTTGGCGATGTTATCGAGTGTAAGTCGCCTCTCGCGACCAGCAGCGGCAATTCGAGGAAAACAACCAATTCATGCTGACAACCAAATTCTCTTTCGTGTTCGTCTATCATTCGATGTATCGTCGCAGACCGACCCTTCGGCGGTGAGGTCAAGTCTGGCAAGATTGACAAGATCGACGTCAAGACCGGTGGTCACGTAAGTAGTCTCAATGACCAGCGAGACAAATGCTAGCACAGGATCGCCGACAGCTGACATTCTTGACCGTTTCACTTGACCTTCGCTTGAACTAGGTTGACATCAAGTACCACGTCAACGGTGAGGAGATCATCTCCACCCAGATCATCGGCAAGAAGGCCTAATCGCTCGTAAATCGGTTCCTCTGTCTTCTCTTCAAACGCTTCTAATACATGCTACTCTAGCGAAACGAGCTTTCATGGTTGGTGCGACTTGACGTGACAAATATCGGGGTCTCATTGTGCTTCCAGGCGCACGCACGATGTGAAGGATCGCAGGCGGAGGATTTTGTGAATGGTAAATTGATTGCAGGAATGGCCAGGGACAGATTATGACGGACGTATGCAATACAGATCTCAACAGGTCATGTCAAAGCTTCTGCCGACTTCTCAGCATCTGGGGCTGAGGCGGCCAGGCCTTCCTTGGAGGATTTGGTGCGTCCAGACATGCGGCCTTGAACATAATCCTGGCCAATGACGCTGAGAGCATTCGAGAGCACATCGACGAGCGACTCTTCGACCCACTGGTTCTCCTCGAATGGCACATCGACTGTTGGGATTGCAAGCAAAGTGAGGAAGCAAATTGTCAGCTGCCGCTCTGTTATGTGAGAAAGGCAAACCATGAAGTCAGGATGAGGAAAGATCGGGAAGTACTTACGCCAAGGAGTAGGCACTGCCTGCGAGACCGTCTTGTGACTGAGTCCGTGCTGAGGGTCGCGCAGCAGTACGAGGAAGAATAGAAACTTTGCCGATTCCGATCCGGACTCCAACGTCTCACCTGGCAGGTCGGCCAAGCAAGCCTGAATGCGAACAAACACAGGACACGTTGTGATGGGTAGCGCTGCAGACTCGGCTGTCTTGGGCGGAGGAGCTGCCACCTCGTGCTGCTTGGTGCACTCGTCCAGGTTGACTTTGGCCAGTCGGAAGGCAGCCGCAAAACCTTCGACCGCATTGAGATTCCTCTCTTGTTCATCGGAAGGGCCCGACTTGGGCTTGGATGCTGGCGTCTCGATCTGCGCCTTGTTCACAATCAGCTTCTGCTCGATACCGGACGAATCCACCTGTTCCATCACCTTGGCGAGCACCTGATAGGTGACATCAGAGATGCCATCGTAGCCAACCATGTCGTGACTCAACGTGACCTGAATGATCTCGTGCGCAGCGATGGGAGGCGCTACGGCATTGACGATGTCGGTCCATCCGCGCTTGCCGACCTTGGTCACCTCCTCACCTGCAGTGTTTGTGATGCAAAGTGATGAGATGGTCAGAAAATGTTTCCAACAATTTGGCAAACACCGGCTTTGAACAAGACCACTTACCCCACTTCTCGAGGCCAGCCTCCTTGACGAATCCGCGGACGTTCTTGGCAAGATCCCAGCCTTTGTTCCCGACAGCGCGTGCTTGCTCGGCTTGTGTCGGTGCCCTCTTCTCGAATTCCTGTCTCGCTTGATCGGCAAGTTTAGTCGCCTGGGAGAAAAGTGAGCTTCCCCAACCAGCCCATCCACCTCCAGTCGAGCTCGAGGCCGAATCAGTTGGCTGCTCTGGAGCTGTGGATTCTGTCGCAGATGCCGCAGTAGACATCTGAGTTGCCGGCTGGGGCTGGGACGGCTCGACCTTGCTAGCCTTTGCTTCCGGCACTGGCGAAGACGCAGCGGGAGTTGGCGTCGACGTTGCCTCATCCTTCTTGCGATGCGAGGCCCTGCTGCTTGAGGCGGCTCTGCTCTGCACTAGACTGTCGAGATCATCGAGCAAGCTCTGAGCGTCCTCGGGGGCCTTTTTGGAAGCAGCGCTTGCGTCGTTCGAGGCAGCTGTCGAAGATGCGCTCTTGTCTGCAGATTTGCGTGGAGGCTTGGTCGGCTGCTCGGTGCCCAGGTTGTCCAGGTCGGCGAGCAGATCATCGACATCCTTGCGGCTGCGCCTGCTCATGCTGGGCTATTTCTGTTGATGGTAGCTTCGGAAGAGGTGATGCGGGCAGTGAGAAAAAAGACAGGATGGTCTGAACGCGATTATGGATCTGGTCAAAGTCACTGAACATGAGTGAAATTAGAACACGCGCTTGGCGTGTCAGTCGCTTCCGTCACAGCGCTGCAGAGGACCCTGACTTTTATGCGGGCTTCTCCGCGCACGGTGACCAACAGCTCCATGGCAGCTGAAAGTAGGCCGTCTTCACACCCTGAGCCATCTAGTCCTTCTCTCAGACATACCGCATCGTCCCGGAACAGTGGTCGGTATCTGTCCCAGATGTCGACGCCTTCTCCCTCGCCGCCATCGGCCACTCAGGAAGCGAGGCACATGGTCACTCCTCGCTTCCGCATCGCCCTGCTCTGGATCCTGTTCTCCGCAACCAACTACGGCTACGGCATCTCGGAACTCAATGCCCTCCAGCCCATTCTCACATGTCGCAGCCGCGATCCCACAGGGACTGGCCTTCTCAATCCTTTCGCTACAGGATGCATCCCTCTCACTGAGAGTCAGTTCGGTCTCGTAACCTCACTCTTTACTCTCGGCGGACTGGTTTCGTCATTCCTCATCTCGCCTATGTCCAAGTCGCTCGGCTGGGGCAGGAAAACATGCATCACATGGTCGGCTATCGCCGGTATCACTGGAAGCGCGATTCTCAGCCTTTCTTCGAGTCTCACAGGCATTGGCGCGGGGAGGTTCTTACAAGGCATCGGCTCCGGGATCGGCGTCGTCATGGTCCCTATTTTTCTAAACGAGATCTCCCCCGTCGCATTGAAGGGCAGCATCGGTGTGCTCAATCAGTTCTCGATCGTCATGGGAATCTTTGTCGCACAGGCGATCGGTGCAAGCTGGCTCGGAAGCGATGAAAAGTACTGGCGATTGGTTCCAGCGACATCCGGGTTCTTGTCGGTGCTGCAGCTGATTGGATCATTCACGGTTGGAGTAGAGTCGCCAGGGTGGTTGGAAGGGGAGGGCAAGTCCGGATCAGCCATTGCTGCATCGGATGCAGCCGACAAGGTGCGAGAGGTGCTGTGGTCACCCAAAGAGCTGCAGAGTTGGAAGGAGACACGCTCGTCCACATCCTCTCGCAGCGGTGGAAGGGTGGATGAGGAGAGGCAAGGACTTCTCTCGGGTGACTCTTCCGCTGATGCTGAAGCCCCCGTCGAGTCTGCAGAACGAAACAAAGTCGGCCTCTTCACTCTCTTCTCTGACACCGAGATCCGCCCTGGCGCGATCCTCGTTATCCTCACCCAGCTTGGCCAGCAACTCAGTGGCATCAACGCCGTCCTCTACTACAGTGTCGGTATCCTGGGCTCGATCCTACCTGCGCTTGCTGGCTCGATTGGCATCCTGATCACTGTCATCAACATCCTCATGACCTTCCCGCCCATCTACCTCATTGACGAGCACCGCGTTGGGAGGAAGAAGCTCATGGTCGGTTCAGCGGCAGTCATGGCCATCGCGTCGGCCCTTCTCGGTGCTGGCATCGTGAACGGATACAAAGTCGTCAGTGCGGTATGCATGATCCTCATGGTCGCCGGCTTCTCGTTCGGGCTTGGTCCCATCCCGTTTGTCATCCTCCCTGAACTCGTCCCCGCCAGAGTAAGTCGCCTCAATCTCCCGTTCCCATCCTCTGCAAGGATATCCTTAAACTGACCCGACGCATTGTCTCTGTTCTTTGTATCGAAATGTCTAGGCGGTATCAACAGCAACTTCGCTTGGGCTAACGCTCAACTGGACCGCCAACTTTGCCGTCGGCTCCGCTTTCCTTCCCATCAAGAACGCTCTAGCCCACTACGACGCCAACCACACCGGCGGCGCCGTCTTCTGGCTCTTTTCCATCAGCAACCTCATAACCGCCATCGTCGTCGCCAAAATGTATACCTACAAGCCCGAGTAGTCAATAGGATGAATGCAAGCTCGACAAATCTAGCCTCAGCGTGATCTCGGTCTAGATTTGTTGTGAACGTCACAGCCAGCTCTCTCCTTGATTTCGTTTCAATGCTTAAACTTGAAATTGCTACTCTCTATCTTCAATCAGAGGCCACCATGCCTTATGCAAAGTAGTCCGACCTACCCAAGGTGAAGTCATTCACTTCGGCCAGCAGGTCGCCGAACTTGTGCTGGTCCTCGCTCCACGTGTCCTGGTGAGTCCTCTTGAAGTCCGCTGCGCACTTCCTCACCGTTGTCGAGATGGGCACCGGGTCGTCCGTATGCTGCGCGACGGTCTCAACAATCAAGCTCGGCATCCAGTCCGGCACTTCGTACGGGAAGGCTGCTAGCAACGCCGACGCACCCAGGATTCCCGAATGCAGCCTGAGCAACTCCTGATCATACCCCTCCTCCCCCCTCCTTGGCACCACCGTGCCCGTCACGGTCTTGGTAAAGCGGTCCTTGAGTGTCTTGATCAACCTCCGCTGTGAACATCTGACGATGCCACTCAATGTCGTCGCTGCCATCTCCCTCACCTCCAAATGCCGATCCGTGAGTAGTTCCAGCAACAGCTCGACGATCGAGTTGATCAGCCTCTCATCCAGGTAGAACAGATTCTGGAAGTAGATCACCTGCAGCACGGGGAGAGAGTCGAGCCTTGCGCGCCACGAGTCCACCGACGACCGCGTGACGTGCAGCAGCGTATCGATCAGCCTCGCCGCATACTCGGACGTGAACGGGTAGGTGGAGATCTTGGTCAATACCGCCCTGGCCAGTGCGGAGAGCTCCTTGTTGTCGTGCAGCTCGAGCATCGCAAAGATGTCCGGAATGTACTTGATCACCTCGCCTGCCAGCGCGCTGTTCCTGTGGTCGCCCATCGTCGTCGAGATCCACAGCAATGCCGTCGTAGCCGCACGATCATACTGACTCGTACCTTCTGCCGTGGGCTTTCTTTTCGCTCTCCACTTTCCTAGCTGCTGAGAGAGCTGCTCAAGCCGCCCATTGTATAGCTCCGGCCGCGATAGCAAAGAACCCTGCCCCTTGCTGCAAACATCGAGCATGATCTCGACACTGCCAAATGCCGGGTTGACTTGCAGCAGCTCCAGATCCGCCAGGCTCTCGCTAATAACACTGCGGACCTCCTGGAAGTGGTTATCAAAATTCTCCGAGTAGATGCGGATGAACTCGTCGGCGCCAAACGGCACAAATTGCAGGTTCATCGAGATCAACGCTCCCCGCAGCAGGTTCTGCGCCTTTGCCTGCTCCCACGGACTGGCAGTGCTGTTGTCCTTGCCGATGTTGTCTCGCGCGGCTTTGACAATGTAGTGCACGAGCGGAAGCGCGCGACGCGGATCGCGAGCCTGCAGCATGTACTCGATGCCTGACTGCCATGCAGGCTGGCTATCCGGCGTGCAGCCATCAAAGATCTTCGGCAGCAAGCTCTCGATCCAGGCCCATAGTACCGCTTGATCCTTCATGTTCCAGTGCTTGGAGCCACGGTGGATACCGCAGATGAGCTCAGAGGCTGCGCGGTGTCGGTGTCGGTCCTTTTCGGCAATGTATTGCTGTACGGTAGTCTGGACAAAGGGCAAAAGCTCGACGCCAAAGATTTGGAAGATGGACTTGATCAAGCTCACGGAGTCGCTGCCGGGATAGTCTCGCTCCTTCTCTTGAGACAGATGGCGGCAGAATGACTGCCACCAGGAGTCCTTGGTGATATTGTTGCGAATGGCTGCAATCGCGGGTTGAGAAGCGGCATCCCAGTTAAACACAACTCCATCCGCAGGTGGAGGGTCGTAGAAATCTTCCTCCTCGCCCCAGACCAGCCAGCCTTGAGATGGCTTGTCTCGTAGCTTGCTTGTTGGCGAGAGCGGTTCGGCAAAGGATGCAATGTATTGCTGATTCCATTCAGCCGAGACGGGGCTCGGCAGCTTCTCGGAATGCTTGAGCGGGTTCTTGGTCTGGCCAAGCAAGAGATCTTCGTCGGTCGGTGCGAGAGTGCGCAGCTTGACGTAGTACAAAATCTTGGTGACCGCAGCCTGAGCACAATGTCGCATTTTCGGATTCTCCGAGATCATCTGCTCAGTGAGGTACGCCGCGGATCGCTCATCGAGGGGCTTGTCCTTTCGCACCAGTGCCCGCAGCAATCGCGCAGCGAAGATGGAGAAGGCCCAGTGAGTTGTCTCCTTTCGGGCGAACTCCAAAGCTTGTCCAGTCAGCTTCTGATGCAAAACGTCTACGCGCTCCAGGCGAAGTCGTCGCTTGGCAGCGACTGCCTCGATCAGTCCGGCGTCCGAGGTCTGTAGATGGGGTGGGAGCGCCCTTTCCAGGATATCAGCTGCTTCTTCCAAGGCTGCCGAATCGACCTTGTCGGTGAGCGTGGAAGGCTCGGCAAAGCGAATGATAAAATCATTGATCACTCCGCGAACCAATTTTTGAATAGAGGGCTTGGAATGATGCTGTGCGGCTAGCAGGCTCATGATGTAGTTGGAGCTGAAGCGGGCATCCGTGATGCAGAGGTATGAAGCGCCCTTGCTGCCGAGGACGTACAGCGCACCTTTCATCTTGTCATCCGGGACCCCTGGCTGGATGGCCTCAATCAGCTTTGGCAAGCACAGGGTCCAAGTGCCGTCGTATACGCTTCCGATGGTGTCCAGCGTGTTCTGCGCCGTCTGTCGGATGCCAACATAGTTGGACATGCAGAAGTCAAGAATGTGGAGGATCAGCTTGTCTGCCAACGGTGTCCTCTTTCTGTGGAAACTGTTGAGCCTGGCGCGACTCGTGTTGTAGTATGCAGCTCGACGGATGTAGAGCACGCGAGGGAAGGCTTTCTGCTTAGCATATAGCTTGGCAATGTTACGGAAGAAGCTGAGTGAGCGCAGGTGTGCCTTGTAATCCTCGCCATTGTAGCTGTAGCAGGTCAAGTAGGTGCGGATGGAGCGGACGAGCATCTTGACACAATCGATCTGGTCCTCCGCACCGGAGGTCTGGGTGCTTTGAGCGGCGAGTTCCAGGACTTGTCCGCAACGCTGCTTGAACGTCGCCACCTTCTGGTATCGCGCGTCCTGTCGATCTCTGAGACAGAAATGGGAGGCAAACCGCGGTGGGATCTCGATGAACTCGGGTACCTCATCGCCAAGGTCCATGGCAGGCATTCCTCCACCTTGGTTGTCTTCCTCAATGAGACTTGGCATGCCTGTCAGACTCATCCTGACCACCATCAAGAAGCGACAGAAATCATTAGACCATGCTTTGTCCCTGGTGAGCCCCTCGGCCTGAAGCGCTTCAACCTTGTTCAGGGCTGGTACGACGACAAGGTCGAGCAACTCGAGCGCCATACCGATCTCGGCATCTTCAGGAACATGCCAGTTCATCTTGACCTTCTTCTCTTCGTACATCTTGCCCCAGAACAGGTGAGATCGCTTGGCAAAAGCCTCGCTCTCCCATACGTCCTGGTTGACGAATCGCTGCTCCTTCGGGTACATCGATGTGAGAGACGAAATCACCTTCTGGACAAGCTTGGCGGCGAAGGAGAATCCCCGTTCGCTCTTGCAGTTCTCGGTGATGAGTTGCAGGAGCGAGAGCAGGTCGCCTTTATAGGGCAACAAATTCTCGCCCGAGCCGTTCAAGGCTCCTGTGAGTACACTGAGGTTCCAGTGGAGAGCAGCGTCACCTGGTGACGGCAGACTGGTGCTAGTGGTACGTGTAGAGCTTGCTCCATTCGCGATTTCTGCTCGGATGTTCGCGATGCATTGAGGCAACAGCCTCTTGAGAACCATCTTGCCATCCGCACGAGCGAAGCAGCCAACGAGCGAGCCAATCACGCGGACCGAGGTGGCTGAGACAGTATGAGCACAGTAGTCTGCAATCTTGGCAAATGACTTCTCCAGCAGATAGGGACTCATCGCTCGACAGACGCCATCCGAAGCTGCCATGATCATGTTAATGACCTGCTCTTCAGACTTGCCGCCAGTGCGACCCCCCTTACCCTCTTCTGGCAGTGTCTCGAACAGGGACAGCACCCTTTGAAAAAAGGCTGAGACCCATGCATCGAAATCAGCAGTGCTGATTCGCAATAGGTAGTCCTCTTGCTTAGGTGACGCTAAGGAAGCTTCTTCTTCTGTGGGTGCCGCGTTCTCGGTTGCATCCTCTTTCGGAATCGGCTGTTCAGCAAGAGGTTCGAACTGCTCTTCGTCGTCCGCGTAGACCTCGGGCCTGGTCAGATCATCGATGCGGATGGAAAGCGTCGATAGTAGTACAAACATGCAGGTACTCATCGTCTTCATGGGATCATTGAGATCGATACCTGGAATGCACAGCTGGAGGAGCGGAAGGAGATGCTTTCCACCGGCCCTGTAGAGCTGACGCGAGGTAAAGACGGGCGACAATGTCGAGAGTGCTGTGATGACGGCGTTGGTGCGGTGAGTGGTCTCAAGCGCCTCGAGCGAGTTGAAGGCCCGTTCCAAAACGGCGGGGAAGATCATTTCCGGGGCGAGGATCGCCATGCGCTTCAAGCTGGCTTGTGACGCGGCAATGGTGAGCGGATCCTTGGAGAACATCGAGAGGAGACAGACGGTGCGAAGAATCGAGACGATCTCGGTCTTCATCTCGTCTGTGAGGCGGTAGTGTTGAGGCGTCTTGCATTGTGGTCGCTCCTCCTCCTTGACACGCTTCAGGGATTCGTACATGATCTGCTGGACCAGATTGGACAGCTGAATTTGCCACATGCCCCAATTTGAAGGATGGAAGTAGCTCTCGGTGGCTTGAACAAATTTGGCAAGGTGGTCAAGCGCTTTCGAACCGGCTGGATACGTTCTGACGGGCTTGGTTGCGCCGTTGAGCCTGGGAGATGAACCATCCGCTGGCGTGGGCGCTGCCGATGTTGAGGTCAGCTCATTGGCGCTGGGACCGTCTTTTGAAATCGAGTATGCGATGATGACGGCAAACGACCGAAGACGATCTGTCGGCTTCTTCATCTTCAAGGTCGAACCTGATGCTGCAGCGTCTGGTCCGCTTCGTACGCTGGCAGACTGGGCCATTAAAGCGGCATTGGCTGCTTTGCTGGAGCCGACCGGTAGGCCTGCCGACTTGAGACATTTGGTCATGATGAGTGCAAACTGCTGTTCAGTGAAGATGCCGACGTCGCTAAACAGCCCGATCGAGTCAGATGGGCTAGCGGTGCCTGATGACTCCGAAGCTTCCCCATCGGGACGTTTTGATGTTTCGTCATCCTCCATGGCAATGTCGGTCTCCGTCTTTGATGTTGTTGCAGCATCAGTGTTCTTTGTTTCCGGGCGTGATGTCGATTCGGCCAATGAGCCAGCCTTCCTGGCAGACGCAGCAGAGCTGATGGAAGGATCTGTGACGTGCATCTCGGCCAGCCGGGCAAGCAAGTCGAGCATTTGATCATCAAATAGGGACGAGTTGAAGCTTTCCCAAAGACGGAACATGGTTGGTAACCAGCGTTGCGGATGGCTGATGGGCAAGAAGTGAACCAGGAAGGCTTGTGTTGCGATGACCGAGTTAAGATTGGAACCGTCCATCTTTGGCAGGAAAGTACGCAGCATTTCATCTGCCTCACTGGCTGGGAAGAAGCGCTGTGCAGTCTCTGCGAGATCGAGAAGCACTTCAGAGATGTTTGTCAGACCTGTCCTGCGACGTTTGGGGAAAAGCTCCTTCTCGAGAATGTTGTAGAGGGGCCTCCACGGCAACACGAGGTCCCTGATGTCGCATTTCTTCTTATTTTCGATGAGCGTCATGCACATGTTGGCTGCAAGGTCGATGCACCGTGTGTTGAGGCCCGGAAGCACAGCCAACTCATAGTAGAGTCGTGCAAGGCGTGCCCGCGTCTTTCGGAGGATCGGATATTTGAGCGAGAGCAGGCAATGTAGTCTGTGATTCCACTGGACGAGGCCGATGTCGAAGTCTTTGGTTCGGACACAATCAATTAGACGGCGAATGATGTGGTCGAGTCGAGCGTCGAACTCCTCGAGAGTCTCGCAGACATAGGGCAAGCTTTGTGGATAGTCGAGCTGAAGATGTCGGTTCTCGCCCTTTGGCTTCTTTGCAGGTTGTGAGCTGGTTCCATCAAGATTGGGGATAAGAATCTCCTCGTCTTCATCCTCATCGATATCGACGGCGGGCTCCATCGGGCTGTCGACCTCGAGAAGATCATCGTCGTCCATATTTGCAATTGTTCAGGAAGGATAGAACCCAAGCTTCTAGCTAAGTGCTGATGTATGCCACCGTAACGTGTGCGAGCGTTATCTTCCGCCCTGGAGTGATGAGGTGGTAGTAATGAGTCCTCAGATTGGTATGGTGATAGCCGGAGGGTGGAAAGAAAGGCTAGATCCGGCAAAGAAGAGAGTATGCTGAGGTGAAATGGAAGGAGGTGCGTTACTTTATGGATCCAGAAAGTGACACTTGCTTGTGACGCGTCCTCCACAACGCAAAAGAGGCCGCGCAAGGCTCAAGGCTGGTCGCTGAGTCGAATCGGTCTTCCTCCGAACAGGGTCTCGGAAGGGTTTACTGTAACCCTGAGCGCTAATTAATTCAGCCGTACAGTCAATCACACACAAGGTGACTGACTGATCAAGCCTGGACTGGACATCCCGATTGCATTCTATCCGAGCTCCGAGCCTCTTCAGTTGGGCACTTTACACTTCGATAGAAGGACGTTCAGAGACACCGCTCCGAATGCTAAATGGATGCGAATTGTTCCGACTTCGTTCGGGACAGGCGATTGCCCGGATCCTGTCTGGTCTTGCATGGATCAGACGTGCTCATTCAGGAATTACCGCGCTGTAGTCAACGCAGTCCAGGAACACACTCGGCAAATCACAAGAGAACCGGATTGGACAATATGCTAATGTGTAATTTGTACAAAGCTGGACGAGATAGTTCGCCGGCTCGGGATCAGAACGACCATGTAAGGTGAGGTGATGGGACGAAGGTTGTAGCAATCGTGTTTAACAGCATCCGTTCTTCTTGGCCTGTCCACCGTCGTCGGCGCTGGGCTGCACTGTGATAGTCTCTCCACCAGAGGGCTTGATGACGTCGTCCGACGACTGCAACGCCTTGTTGGAAACGATACGGTAGATTTCTGTTCAGGGCAAGAAAGTGAATTGACATTGTCAGAACATCGTTGAGATGGTGACAAGGGGATGCCAAGTGTTTAAGGTTTGCAAGGGCGCGAGGCCGGATTCCCACAAGTCCAAGAACTGGATGGTACTCACCTGTGAGGATATTCTGGAAAGCCTGCTCTACGTTGGAAGCGTCGAGGGCGGAGGTCTCGATGAAGGAAAGATTGTTCTCGGCTGTGAGAGCGCAAAACGGGACGAAAAGGATTGGAAGGGTGCGAAGGAAAGATGAACGATCAGCGATGAGCATGCGTCAAAGTTGAGAGAGATGGATACCGGATGGAGGACATCATAGCGTCAAGAAGGGTTTGTTGCAAGCAGTACACGGCAACACGCCTCGACCGCCAATTCTATGTGGGCGTGGTACTTACCAGCAAAAGCTTTCGCCTCGTCGGTGGGCACAGCTCGCAGGTGTCGCAAATCGCTCTTGTTACCGACGAGCATGATGACGATGTTGCTGTCAGCGTGGTCACGGAGCTCCTTGAGCCATCTGGAAACATTGACGTAAGTAGGGTGCTTGGCGATGTCGTAGACGAGGAGAGCGCCGACAGCACCACGGTAGTATGCAGATGTGATGGCTCGGTATCGCTCCTGTCCTGCGGTATCCCAGATCTGAGCCTTGACGGTCTTTCCGTCGACCGAGATGCTTCGAGTGGCGAACTCGACACCGATAGTGGACTTGGACTCAAGGCTGAACTCGTTACGGGTGAATCGCGAGAGCAGGTTGGATTTACCGGTACCGCTGTCGCCGATCAGAACCACCTTGAAGAGATAGTCGTAGTTGGATTCCGCAGCCATGATGCTCGAGATGATTCAATTGTGTCGACTGGAGATGAGTTCGAGAGTATGCTCAGAGCTGATGTACCGGAGAAGAGCCGTGTATTGCACCAGAGCCGGCTTTGCACTAGTCAGGATGCGATGCGACGTTGAAGCAGTTGCAAGAGAGGCAAGCGATTGTCGGTGGAAGCCGAAGGACTTCCTAAGTATTTGCTTGATGGATCGAGAGACTGTAGAGTTGCGCCTCAATCAGCTGCAGTCGTGCTTGTTGGAGGAAAGCGGAGGGTCGAATTGGAAGTCGTGGGGTTGAGATTGAGAAGGAGGAGGTGAGGAATGAGATCAAGTCCAAGGTTGCTCCGACTTGCATCAGAAATTGGCTTTAGGCTGGATTGATAGTGCTTCAGCGTCATGTCGTTGGCTGGCTGGCTGGCTCTCTCACCGGCTGGGCTGCCCTCACCAACCCCTCACCGCTCATGCAGCCACGGTGCGCATCCAATTCGCAGTGCCTAACTTAGCGCGCTCTGTGTGCTCCCCGCAGAGCCACTGAAATTGTTTCGATTTTTAGCGTTTCTAGCCAGCAAACCAGCGGTCCAATCTCCTCTGAACGCGCGCTCATCTGGACTGCCAACCAAGTCTGGGCTCAACCGCCGCTTCGTCCCAGCTCACGCGCATCTGCCAGTCTCTGCAAAATGATTTTGGAAAGAACTCGACACAGGCCAGGCCACACACCCTCTGAAAGTGACCGAGCCCTGGCAAGCACAATAGCAGCCAATGACTACCCATTTTTTGTCCGCAAAAGGGCTGTCCCTTTCATAGAGTCTAACATCTGCCCCCTTTTTATAGAGAAGAACGAACAACTTCTCTTCAGAGTCTCACCAGACACTTCGCAGTTCAACCAACAGACTTCATGCAGCGTCATCACAGGGCAACGGAAGGAATCACTCCAATAAAATGGCAATGGACGAAGATTCTATTCTATGCAAGTCGAAAGGTAAGGAAGGATACAAGCAAATTTGTCAGTCCCACGAACCCTTCGTCTCGAGCAAGCTCGTGCTAGACACTGCAGAGCGAATGAATGGCATGAGGGACAAGAACGATGACAGCTCAGCGATGCATGTTTGGCTGTATGCTATAGTCACTCTTCAATATAGTTGCAGTCTGGGGCGACACTGGTTGCTCATCATCGCTGGTCATCGTTCCGTCCTGGCCTATCCCTTTCGCCTTGGTGTCTCGATTGAGTGGAGGAGGGATGTTCAACTTACCTCGAGTTTCAGAGCTGTCCTCGCTCTATTTAGCGGGACAGCAAATGCGACGAGAGAGGGGATACAGGGAGATGAAGTACTTACCCAGCGAAGACCGAGTCGATCCCGAGCGAGACGAGGCGGTTCGCAGACTTGAAGAGGTAGCGAGATTACGGCAGAGTATGTCGGTCGAGACCGCTGCCGACTTGCAAACGACGCAACCCACCTCCACGATGACCTAGATCCTGGGACGATTTGCGTCGGGATTCTCACGAAGAGACTCACCATCGCCATCCTCGGGCGATCATGTGGACATCGTAAAGAATGCGGTGGATGCGCGCCTCGCCGGGATCAGCAGATGCAACGACCCGTCCCACCTGCCACGAGGAGCAGGCACGACGGAAGTGAAGGCTTGAGCCAACTCCTTCTGTTTCTCTTGAAGACGGGAACGCGAACTTGGCACGGAGAAAAAGTCCAAGCTCGAACTTTTGTGTCTGTGATTGGCGGTAGAGGGCGAAGACGATTGCGAAGCGATTGCCGTCAGCACGAGGTTCCATCTTCGATTGAGCATTTGCAGCATAGGCCAAACAAGCCACCTTGCACCTTTGGGGTTACTTACCTTCTTGGATTTTTGTTCGAAGAGAGAAAGGAAGGAGTTGGCCAAATCTTGCGACTTCTTGTACTTTTCTCATTGCAGCCCTCAGGAAGAACTGGACAAGAAAAAAATTGCCCGGTCTGGCAAGCGCTTCAACTCATCACGTGTCAAAAAACCAGCAAATGTGAGGCCGACCGTTCAACATTTCGGAAAATTGCTCATCGGACGCGTGTCGGTGTGTTGGTGTGATCTTTCGAAGATTGAGGTGGACCCTGAACCCACTTCACTTCGCTCATGACTGCAATGTTCACATTCTGACATCACGTCGCACAAACACACTCTCGAGGGCGGGAGACGCAGGTCACTGACAGTCACTGCTGAAGCAAGGCCGCCGCCGAACTCACACACGCCGGGCTCTTCTCCATCATCGGTGTAGCCATGGCCAGCTACCCATCCTCGCCCGCTCCTTCTCCAGGATCGCCCGCATACCGCAAAGGTGTCGCGTTCGGCCAGCCAGGTTGGCGAGCTTCTCGTGCATCTAGAGGTCGCGCAAGTCTTGTCGATTCACCTCTACACAAAGCCGCTGCTCTGGGATCTGCCTCGCCATCCATACGAGGTGGAACACCTTCTTCCTTTCAAGGCAACTTGTCTCCCCTAGTCCGAGGCCATGATTCGCTTGCATCCAGCTCATCAAATACCGTGACTACCAGAGGAACGGCAGTCGGCGATGGATCTGGGATCGATGCACAGTCTCGCGGAAGTACGCCTCAGCTCCGCGAAGCCTCAGACTCTCCAGCACCTCCAAACAACGAGCAGACCAAGCGGAAGCGCTTCGTGCGCAAGCGTCCCCTTCTCGAGCGTATCCAACAATGGCCGCTGGACACCTACTTCCAGCTGACCTCATACGTCCTCGATCTCGAAGAGCAGCTGTTTGCAGATCAAGCTGGCAACGTTCTAGGCGTCGCCCTCCATGCTCTCGCATTGCTTGCCCTCCTCCTCTCCCCCGACTCGAGCCTTGGGTCTTGGTTCATGAATAAACCAGCCTACCGACGAGCCCAGAATCCTGCTATCGCGTACGAATACCTTGTTGGTCATTCGGGTGATGAATTTGCAATGGCAGATGCGCTCAAGCGGCATGCTCGAAAGAGTGCTGTTCACCATGCTTCCGACCGCTTCTTCCGAGCCGCATCTGCCATTATCTTCCTCGTCGTCTTTGTCACGAGCTGTGTCAATGCATATATCTTCTTCACCAAGCGACGAGCTTACAAATTCTACTCGCAACTCAAGCTAAATGAAGCGACAAGCTCGAGCATCCACTCGAAACATGGCATCCGTCAGCTGCTGATGTGGGATCCAAGTCCTTATACCGCCAATCTGTTTGCCACCTTCTCCCCGGCACATGCAGTCATTTACCCGGCGGCAGCATTGATACACATGGGCCCATTTTCCTGGTTCGTGTTTGTCTTCCTTCTGCTTGCAGTCTCAGCACCAGTACATCTCATCCTGCATCAGTATCAGCAGCTCGTCAAGGACAAAGGCGTCGTCCAGGCCGCCGTGCTGACCGAGTACAACGAGAAGTACGTCTATCCTCGTGCTACTCCAGTTGTCCGCGATCAGATCACGCAGACCGATTTCTAGGGCCTTTCTATAGATAACATCCTCTGTACTCCTTCCTCTCAGCATCACTTCCATACCTAGCCCTTCGCAATCAATTTGTTGCATTCTCTTTCATGTTTTCGTCTACATGAGGTTTGGCGATTCTTGTTCGTTCGGTGCACTTGATTCGTGGCAAGATTGGCATATTGTCGCTCTGCTAGAACAGAGTTCAGATAGAGCAGTCAGTGGCCGAGAAGGTTGCCGACCTGAAGCTAAAAGTAGGGTGCACTGCTGGCTCCGGTCGGAGTAGACGCATTAAAGCCTGGCAGCAAGCCGACCCTCTGAAGGAGTGAGCCTCGCGACTGGGTGGGGGAAGCTGCTTTGAAATTGTTGTTGCCTTGATCGTGACGGAAGCTGGAATGTATAAAGAGAAGGCCAGATATGTCAGACTTCTTCCGGTTCCGAGCAATGTATCTTCACAGGCTACTTACCAGCATCTCTTCGCATAAGGGCAGCTACCGTACCTTGACGAGCGGAGAGTACGCGAGAATCCGGCGATGTGCGAGTCAGCACTACCTTCCAAAGCAAACTTGCCGAAGCCAAACGATTTGCATGGACTCACTGTTGGAACGACCTGCAAGGCTTCGTCTTCCATCTGGGATCGCGTGCAACGAAACGCAGCTCTTCCTCGCCGTGCGCAAATTGACAGCGACTATGAAGAGCAAGGATGCATCCAGCAAGACAAGTCAGTGATTGTCACTATTGGTACTGCGGACCTCATGCAGCGACTCACCTTCCGTATTCACAGGCACCCAGCTCTTCCCAGTTGCGACACATCTCGGTCTTGTACAGCTCTACCTTTCTGTTCTTGGGAGAAGGCCCCTCCGGGATTCTCATGTTTCTCCATTGCCTCAGCAGAGGGCCCTTGTTGGCAGGAGGGAACACGTCGCCGACACGAGAAAAGTCCATAGAGGAGTGAGATTGGTGGCTTTGCCAGCTCTGAAGCTCCTGCAGCTGATGGATGAGAAGCGACTGAGGAGAGGTAGCAGCCAGAAGTCTCGAGGTGGAGTCGTAAGTGGCTGGATTATGGTCCATGGCAGAAGCATTGCTGAAAGAGGTTTGATGGCGCTCGGGATGGGGCTTCACCTGGTTGCGTTCAGCAAGATCATAGAAGCCAAGACTTGCCAAGGTCTTTGGATCGGGAAGAGCAGGGAACTCTCCTGACTGTTTGGGAGGAGGACTCAACGAGAAAGCTCGATCGTAGCTTGAACGGCCGGAGGACTCGGTGTCCGAGCTATGGACGCTCTCGAAGGTGGGGCTTGCATAATACTTTGCATCACTATCGCCAAGGGGAAGTGCCTGGAGAGCTTTGGCTGTGGCCACTCCGTTCGCATCCAGCGACCAATCCGGAGTGAAAGGCCAAGCATAGAGATTATCGTTCAGAGTGTGTTGAGTCAAGCTTGGAGCTTTGGCAGAGCTGACGACGCCCGGACGCGTGTTAATCTTGCCAAAGTCACCTAAAGTCGAGCTGGGGGGGAGTGAGGCGCTGGCCTTGCCACCCCTGGGTTGAGTTAAGGGCCACGAAGATGCGCAGGTCCGAGAAGGGCTAAGAATATCAGAACGCTCGTCAATGCCGAGTCGGCCGAGCTGTCGTTCGAGCTCATCGTCGACGATGTTGTCAGCACGCTTGATGTCGTCGCTCCAGTGTTTAGGAGCACCAGCAGCCTGAGTACTGGGGTTCAACACCGTGTCCATAGAAAGCTCCGGATGATTGCGAAGGCAAACATGTTTCTCTTCTGTAGGTCTGGCGGTGTTGCGAGAGACGTTAGGGGCTGTCTTCATGACAAGTAGGACTGTGATCAAAGATCAAAGCAGGAAGAACCTCCACTCAAAGCTGCTGGCTTGGGGACAGGGCGTTAAGAAGCAGAGCTGGGAGGGAAGGGAGACCGGGATAAGACACTTGCTTCAGATTCAGAGAGCAGCAGATATGTCAGTCTGCCGCTCAATACATTCTCCTTCCTTTGACGGTAGCCAGATTCAAAGCATTAGAACTCACAATGGAAGGTGGGAAAGATAAAAATAAGATCCGGAACAAAGCCTGCGGGAGATGTAGCGATAATGTGGTGCGGGACGGATGTCAGGCTTTCTCAGACTTCGGGAATGAGTCAAACCAGGAGGTTGGTGAGGGAACAAGAGGCTATGGGTTGATATGACAAGCTTGATTATATAGTATGCAACGGTTCAAGGCTTGGGATCTGGCCTACAACAACATAGGCGCTAGAAATTGGTGGGTCCGTGGCAAGACCTTGACGCTTCTTGTTGGATTGGACGCAGTGTCTTCGTCAGGTCACAGGAAGTGGTCAGTGCACCACTTTGTCGAGAGCTTTCCACGGATCTGCCGATGATCCTATGCGACGAGCTGGAGCTTATCATGCTCAGAGTGTGCGCAGTCCAAGGAGTCTATGGAGTCTTCCGACACGAGACGGGGGGCGTGAAGCTTGCGTTAAATTGAATGCATGGTCGTTTTTTGGGGGTCAATTGACTTTGCCATGCCGTCGCCTCGCGTCACCAGGCTGATCAAGTCCACCCCATGACCATCACAAAATCCTACGACCCCCCGCAAAGCATGTTCCGCATCGCCCAGAGTGGACTTCTGACATCCAATCACGCACCGTCACCATTCAGTAATGTCAACCAACAATAAGGGAGAAAGGACGAACTTTTACTTGGTAGCACAGTCCCGGCAAAGTGCGGAAAAGCGTCTGCACAACGTTGAGCAGACCTGACCGGTTTGGCTCACTCTCATCTCTACAAACGTCCAAGGCCGGTCGATTCCAGCTCAGCATTGGCAGGAATTGAGATCACGGTATTGCAGCACAATCGTCGGCAGATGCGAAAATGACAGGGAACATACAGATCGAGCAGCTCTGCTGCACACTCGCATCCGAGTTTTGAGACTTCAAGAAGATGGCTCGGCCCCTCCTCAATCGCCAACAGCGCTCGAACCAGCTGCACCCGTATCGATGTCGTATGCTGAAGCTACAAGCGATTGGGCTGACCGTCAGAAACTCAAGCTCTAAGCATTCGTAGGTTCAGTTGCTCCCACAATGGAGCGCTTACGATATGAAGTGGATCCCGCCCATGGTCTTCCTGCCTTTGGTTTCATCGCCAACCCTACTGTGCCCGTACTTCACAAGCCAAGCAGCAGCCCGTAGAAACTCAGCTTAAAAGTCCCAAGTTCTGGCGTGTTGGCGTCGAATGGGATGGCATCAAGCACGTGCATCGCTGGCTCGGACTCAATAGAACACAAGCGCACGGTTGTCTTCACGAGACTTGTCAGAGCTGTGAATGAGGAATCATCTCGTAAAATCGGAACACATTTGGTGGGGTCCAGACGGCAAATTTCACCTCAACGGGCATTAGCCGGCACAGGCAGTCCACCAGCGCGCGGCGCGCTCTGCAAACCCATTTTGCGGTTTGGTGTGCTTTTTACTGTAATCTGGATGGAAAAATGGGAGAGGGCGAGTCGGGCGGAAACGCGTTCTTGTTGCTTTCTCAGGCTGTCTTTCTTTCTTCTGAGACCAAACCCAGGCTGCCGCTTCCTGTGCACATGCAGCTGGTCAACCACAGGCTGACTGGCTTGCTACGCTCCGCAAGCTTTCACTACCCAATTGATTCATCGCCTTCACTCCTCGGTCCTAACCAACAACCTCCATCCGCACTCCTCCCACCAATCCAGCCTGTCTGCCCCTCCTCCCGCCTCCATCAGTGTGTCTTTTTCCAAGCTGACCGCAGGCATCGGCACGACTAACGCCTCGACCCGATTTTCGTCCGCGTCAACGACACCCATTTTCAACATACGCGCTCCACTTCTGCACGCGTAGTGGCTTCGCAGCTCTGTTTCGCTTTCTTCCGCTTCCCGATACGCTGGGTCGATTGCTTTCTTCGTCTCGTCCAAAGCAGCTTCCGCATCGCTTCGCCGCATTCTGGTGCCACTACCGACGTGACGCGCGGACATCAACCACCGGCTTAGTGACGTGTCGGTGGGCCCACCAGTATCTATCAGTTGCCATGGCTTCCCCTTTGCGTAGATCCACCAGGGCGAGCAGGAATGCTGATCCTACAGCCACAACGCCCGAACCGTCTGGTATTTCGCCTACACCTTCTCCGACTAAGCTCGATCGTAAGCGCAAGCGCGGAGATGAGCCAGCAGAATCCTCCACCGCCAGCAACGGAGCTGACGAGCAGATGACAAGTGCCACATCCGATAATGGTGCCGACGGCGAAGCGCAAAGTTCGGCGTCCAAAAAGCCGCAGCTGCCGAAGAAAGTTCAGGCCCTTCTTGGATTGCCCGGCTCAAGTAGTGCTGTTAGGCAACCTTCAAGCCTCGACATTGACACAGCCGCGCAAAAGGCGCAAGAGCTCGTATTGAGCGAAGGGGATGCAAAGAAGCTCGTCACAATGATCCGTGCCCTTGACGCCGCGCACCTGCTCACCGCCAAAGTGCATTCAGAAGCTAAAAGCAAGTCCGCGACTAGAAATGGTCTGACTGACTCCCTTGGCGGCCTCGAAGACGTCCTGCGGCCAGGCACACCCTTGCGGGATGTCAAGGCACGGCTTCACAGCATACGCGAACCGCTTCTCGCGAAGTCTGAAGTTGCTCAGCGCGTCCAAGCACGCTCGACAGACCAAGCAGTTCAAAGCATGTCTGCTGACGTGGCCAAAGCCTCGACCCTGACGCTGGTCATCGGTCTTGTGGATCAATTAGCGGACCGCCTCCGTCAAGCGGATCCGACTACCGATGCGTACAAGGGTCAGCTATGGGCATCGAGCGTGGAGGAGCGAGCTCGGTTGCTGGAAACCAGGAATGCACAGAAGGCCAAGGCAACGGACGATGAAGACGAGGAGGATGCAGAAGCGGTCAAAGTTCGGCCCACTCGACTGCCAGTTGACGAGGAACCGACCAACAGATACGCTCTTCATATGCGTCTCCCTCGCGGCGACTACTTCACCAAAGCTATCGCCCTTGACCGCTCCCAACTCAGCAAGCTGGATGCAGCACAAGCCGACATTGTGCAGATCAGCGCTCAATCCGAAGCTCAGATGCGTGCACTTAAGCGCCAAGGTCTTGTGCCTACTCCAACTCTTGGGCAAAGGCTAGGAAAGAGTGGCCCACGACACCGCTCTGACGCAAAAAGAGCGGCATCTCAGCAGCAAGCCCGACCACAGCCTGTTACCTTCCTCAACTACGGCAACTATTCTTCTTTCGCCCCAACCTATGACTCTTCATCTGCTTCCATTAGCCATGCAACCAGCTGCGTACTCTACCGCAACTCGGTTCAGGCACGACAAGCGCTTTCCTTGTCGTGGGGCGAAAAGCCCTTCCAATCACAAGAATGGGCGGACGACGATGAAGAAGATCTCGAACTCGACGTGACAGAGCCACCGTACGCAGAAGGCCCAGCTGCAGCATCTGGTAGCATTAATTTGAAACGAAGACCCGGTGCAGACGGTGACGGTGACGTCTCTATGTCCGACCCGCACAGTGACGAAGTTGCAACACTGTTGCGCAACTTGATAGGTTGCGTAAATGAGGACGAGGTGCATCGAAGCTTAGAGAAGCTCAGTCAGGATGAGCTCGTCACCTCGCATCTGCGTTTCAACATGCTGCTGCTGCATAGACTGCAAGAGTTCCAATGGGCCCGACTCCGCCGCTCGTACAATCCCAAAGCCGCCGGTCGCAAAACAAGCATCGCCTCAGAGGACGAGGCACCTAGCGCAGAGGAAGAGGCTACTGCTGCTCTGCTACTGGAATCCCTCGGCTCGCTCGTAGCTCTGCAACCCCGCGCCTTCGATCTCACGACTGACGTTGTCGACAACCTTATTCCGGATGCAAGTACGCTGCGTGCCTTCTCTGCCAGCAGTGGCGCCATCGACCCAGACCTCCTTGGAGATGTGCGTGACAGCTTTTGGGGTGCTCTGGATGCAAACGTGGTCAAGGTAAATAAGAATGGCACTGTCTCCTCTGAGACCCCCCTGGTACTTCGTGACGATGTCACCATTCGATTGACCGATGGCAGCAGATCCAAGAAGTCGGCCCGAAGGACCGGACCTGGTGCGACGCAAACAGAGGACCATAGTCCCGGTGTTCTCGAACGATTCGCCGCCAGCCGCACGTACGATCACAACAACGATCGTCACGACGTTGACCCTGTCCGAGCAGCAGACGCAGCTGCGGAGCAGCCCAACGTAGTTCAGCAGACCCCTTCTGTGCCCCGGCCAGGCATGACGCGCGATTCGTCTAGAGGAGACATGGCTTCACCGGCAATGAGACCAGGCGTGCCACCCTCGGCTTCGCCTCAACCTCGTCATCCGATACATGGATCGCCGATGCCTGGACAAGGAATGCCGATGACGCCCCAATCACAACGTTTGGTACCGGGACCAAACTCCTCATTCGCATTTGCCAGTCCAGCAGGTGGGCTCAGCTACGCCGGCCGTCAGATGCACAACCAGCCTTCACATGGCCACCCTCTTGGAGCGTCTGCGCCGCGCCAAGGTTAGGATGCGCATACAATGTATCCAGCAGAGTCCAGCATAATCAATCGACCGCACGGTCAACACACTAGATCCATGTCTTATTTGAGTAGAAACGTGTCAAATGCGTATACAGGAAACTGATTCAAGAAGCTTGCATTAGACACTGGGTCAGGAGTGAATTCTTGCGAATTTGTTAGGCCTTGGGTCAGCCAAACGGTGCACGTGATGGCCAGGTCGCGGTAAGTGTTGGTCTGCTGCTGCTTCTTGACAGGTGTAGAAATTTAATGGACGTGCAGCTTCAGAAAGGTCACCACCGCCTGCGAGGCCCAACGGTCCAGAATCTGCCACCATCCACCATCTCTTCACCATCATTCGACTCTCATCTACTCTGAGACACGGCTCGTCGTATCTCAGTAGCGTATAGGTATCAAGGATACGTCTCTAGATCCACGCCTCCAAGTTCGAGCTAGCTCAGCATCAGCGAGAAAAGAACAGATCCAGCTTGGACGGATTCAACATAGACATCATCATCGACACATCAGAGACTAGGGAAGAAAGACGATATTGGACGTCATGGCTTCACCGCTGAAGGATGTGTCTGCAAATTTGCGGGACTTGAAGCTGGGTACTTCACCAACCAAAGGAAATTCGGTCAAGTCTGGAGCAGGAAGACTCGCTTTGTCGAGGAAAGACTGTCTCGACTCGATCCCATCTTCTTCAGCTGATTTCAAGATTGGCATCACAAGAGACTGGCAAGGGCCAGATAAGATGTTGAAGCCCAAGGTGGCGGCAAGCATCTCTGTAAGTACAAGCAATGTGTCATGGGAGACTACCTTCGAGATTGCTCAGCAGAGACTTACATTCGTGCATATACCGCCATACACTGCTTCTGACCTTGACACAAACAGCGCGGCGACCGTTATATCCCGAATCGAGAGCTCAAGCGATCAACGACTCCCCATTCGCACGTGGACGATGGCGACACGATCCGTTCACAGCTGTCCGGCGATGCCACTGACCCGAATATTGCAGCCAACATCGCTGCGGCCAATGCCAACCCTACCGACCTTGACGGACACCCATCATTCGAAGACTCAGTCTCTTCGGAAATGTCACAGAGGATCCTTTCCTTCTCTGCGGCGCCACCAAGCTCGTTGGCCAATCCTGATGTCAGGAGCCGATACGCGATGACCAAGTCCAAGTCGACTTTACCAAGCAGCTTGCAGAGTGCCGGACGCCGACGGATCCCTACCACGGCGGAAAAGACGCTAGACGCACCTAGCATGGTGGGAGACTTCTACTACAACCTATTGGACTGGTCTTCGACTAACATGGTGGCAGTGGCGCTGCAAACAAGCTTGTGGATTTGGAACGGCAACACCGGAGATGCAAGCGCTCTGCTCGATACGTCGTCGCAGTCGGAGAAGGTTGGTGGAGGAGGACTGATTACGGGATTGCGATGGGACGCTGATGGCAACATCCTTGCTGTGGGCTTGGAAGGTGGTTTTGTCCAGATCTGGGACGTTGAGAGTGCTACACGAATGCGTACGCTCAAGCCGAGCGGGGATGGTGGTGCTGACCATGCTTCGGTCAATGTCGCTGCATGGGCGCCCGATGGAACGCTGAATGCAGGGTTCCAGAGTGGTATCATCCGAGAGTACGACGTTCGAGAAAGAGACGCGGTCACAAGGACGCTAGAGAAGGCGCATCACGGGCCGGTATGTGGCATGGAATGGCGATCCGACAGTGCTTTGATGGCTTCGGGCGGTAACGACAATGTGGTCAAGGTGTGGGACCGCCGCACCTCGGTAGCAAAGATGCGCAAGGAGAATCATCAGGCGGCAGTCAAGGTAAGTTGACTCTCTCGCTGTCTCTCACGCTGTCGCGATCATATGCTGACTCGTTCACCAACTTTTGCTCTGTACCACTTTCGTAGGCTTTGGCTTGGTGCCCCCACAACTTGAGCCTGTTGGCTACCGGAGGAGGTACAAGTGATCGCAACATCCACTTCTGGAACACAACGCAAAACTCTCGGACCATGACCATCGCCACGGGCGCCCAGATTACTTCATTGCACTGGGCTCCCTACTACCGCGAGATTGTATCGACTCACGGTCTCGGTACTACCGAATCGAGCAAAGGCTTGATCAACATCTGGTCGCATCCATCGGGCACAAAGGTGGCTGAGATCGAAGCGCACGAGAAACGCGTACTGCACTCGAGCCTTAGCCCCGACGGCGAGGTGTTGGCCACTGTCAGTGACGACGAGGAGCTCAAGCTCTGGAGGATCTTCGAGAAGCCAGCCGAGCCATCCAAGGGCGGCTCGAAGGCGGCCGGCGGCTTCGGATCGCATGGCTCTGGCGGTTCCAGTGTCCGCACCCTGCGTTGAGCCCTCTCCCTCGCGTGATACCAAGACTTGTCCATGACCGTCCTATAATCGCAAAATATCTCCCAGTATCTAGCTCCAAACATGTTCAGCCCTTATACCAATATCACTACTTGCATCTTATTCTTCGTTCGGGACTTTTCTTATGCTTGATTGGTGTGCCATTCAAGAGGCGCGCCCGAGTCTCGTTGAACGCGCGCTGAAGGGGTGGCAAGGACGTGTCGCGTAAATTACACATTCCATTTACGCGTCGAGCATTCTGAAGCTTTGGCGCTGTACGCGTTGCCAGCCGAAAAATCGCAACAACAAAGGCACTGCAGTTGTGTGGTCCCTATCTGGCTTTTGCAGGCACTTGAGGAGCAGAAAAGGGCTGATGTGTTGCAAAGAGAAAAAGCGCAATCGAGTTGATCAGAGAGTGACAAAGGATTCGCGCACAAAGTGTGCCCAACACTCCAACACTCGCAGTGTCAAAGGCTGGGTTTGCTTCATCCCGCAATCACTCTGCAAGAGACAACCGACGCATATTCTTGGTCCCGTCACTTCGTTTACGACGTCCTTCTCGTATCGAACATCACGTATTGGAGATTGTCCCAACTTACTCGCCTCGATCATCCCTCAGACCAGGCGAAGCGTCCTGATCACATACGACCATGTCGACCCCAGGTGGGCCTCCCAGCGACGCCGAGATGCGCGATGCCGAGGCACGCACGCCTCTGGCACCAGCATCCATCTCGAACCGAAGCCAAGCAGGTGCATCGTCGCCGCTCGCTTTCCCTTCCAGTAGCCCTCTCAAAAGCCAAGCATCGAGCGTGAGAGCACCGCAAAGCTCTCTAGCAGGTAAGTTCGGTTCCGAAGGCATCTCAAATTTTATGACGCTGCAGCGCTGACGATATCATATCCTGACTATCCTTCTACAGCGTCGTCGCCATTGCATTTCCCTACATCTTCACCTTCCGCCAGGACACCAAGAAGCCAGAGAACACCCATAGCCGCTTCCCGCCGCAACCCGAACGCAGAGAACCGCCTGCCCTCGAGCAGCAGCGGCATCAGCCGCCTCGACGAGCCTCTTTTCTTCCCCAGCTCCGGCGGTACCACGCCTCGTCATCAGCGTCGAGGAGAAATTCACTCGTCCGTCGCTTTGTCATCCCCATCGCTGCTCAGGCGAAACCGCGTCAACAACCCTGCCAACCCTTCGAGCCAGGTCGAAGGTGCACCTGCCCGCGCATCGTCCGTTTTCGGTGGCAGTCAGCCTGCAAATGATGGTCACAGTGATGCTCTCAGCTTCTCGCAGCACACCCCAACCTCGGACGCCGCTGCTCCTGGACAGGATGGTGTGTCCAAGGTCATCTGGGGTACCAACGTCTCGATCGGTGAGACCATGGACATGTTTCGCTCTTTCCTTCGTGGCTTCCGTCTCAAGTACAGGTGGGCATACGCCAAGAAGCTTGGAGAGCCCCTTCCTCCCGCCGCCACCGGCAACCCTGCCGAGGGCGAGCGTCTGGTCTACGAAGGCTTCCTTCGTCGTATGAGGATCACCGACCAGACCAACCTCAATCTCCGCATTTCGGACCTCGAAGCATACCCACCTTCCAAGAGGCTCAAGATGCAGCTCATCCGCTACCCACAGGAGATGGTCCCGATTATGGACCAGGTCCTGAAGGACGAGATGCTCGAGATGGCCTACGAAGATCAGAAGGAAGGACGTGAAGGCATGGGTGATGACATGGGTCTTGCCGAGATCGAGCTTATGGAGACCAAGCTCTACAAGGTGCGTCCCTACGGCGGCGAGGCAATCAACATGCGCGAACTCAACCCTTCCGACATCGACAAGCTCGTCACCGTCCGCGGTCTCGTCATCCGGGCAACGCCCATCATCCCCGAGATGAAGCAAGCCTTCTTCCGATGCCTGGTTTGCAACCACACTGTTCCCGTCGAGATCGACCGAGGCCGGATCGCTGAGCCAGACCGATGCCCCCGTCAGGTGTGTAACCTGCAGGGCTCCATGTCGCTCATCCACAACCGTTGTGAGTTCTCGGACCGCCAGGTGGTTCGTATTCAAGAGACACCTGATGTTGTTCCGGACGGACAGACGCCCCACACCGTCAGCATGTGTGCGTATGACGAATTGGTCGACGTCAGCAAGCCCGGTGACCGCGTTGAGATCACCGGTATCTTCCGCAGCACACCCGTGCGTGTCAACCCGCGTCAGCGCAGTCTCAAGAGCCTGTACAAGACCTTTGTCGATATCCTGCACATCAAGCGCACCAATGGCAAGCGGCTTGGTGTGGATCTTTCTACACGAGATGCTTCCGAACAGGCTGCGGGCCCTGGCGCTCAAGCGGTCGGTGTCGGTGGTGAGGAAGACGACGAGGACGTCGAGGTTCAGACCCTCGGCGCTGACGATGAGGATGTTCCCCGCAGTCAGGATCTCGAAGACAAACTTCGCACGATCGCTGACCGTCCGGACGTCTACGAGGTGTTGGCTCGCAGCTTGGCGCCAAGTATTTACGAAATGGACGATGTCAAGAAGGGCATCCTGCTCCAGCTTTTCGGTGGTACCAACAAGACGATCAGCACCGGAGGCGGCGGTGGTGGTCCGCGATACCGTGGTGACATCAACGTGCTCATGGTGGGTGATCCCGGTATCGCCAAGAGTCAGATCCTTCAGTACGTTCACAAGATCGCGCCGCGAGGTGTGTACGCCTCCGGTAAGGGCTCGTCCGCTGTCGGTCTTACTGCTTACGTGACGCGCGATCCAGACACCAAGCAGCTTGTGCTCGAGTCTGGTGCGCTGGTACTTTCCGACGGGGGTGTCTGCTGTATCGACGAGTTCGACAAGATGTCCGAAGCCACACGCAGTGTCCTGCACGAAGTCATGGAGCAGCAAACGCTCAGTATCGCCAAGGCCGGTATCATTACCACGCTCAACGCACGTGCTTCGATCCTGGCCGCTGCCAACCCCACGGGCTCGCGCTACAATGTCAACCTGCCCATCACCAAGAACATCGACCTGCCACCCACGCTCATCAGTCGATTCGACTTGGTCTACCTTGTTCTCGACAAAATCGATGAGGCTAACGATCGCCGTCTCGCACGCCACCTTGTCAGCCTATACTTGGAGGACAAGCCAGACACCGGAGGCAAGGACGTGCTGCCGATCGAGACGCTCACTGCCTACATCTCGTACGCGCGAAACCGCATTCAGCCCGTGCTCACGAAGGAGGCCGGTGATGCCCTCGCTGCACGCTACGTGGAGCTGCGCAAAGTGGGTGAGGACCCTCGCAGCGCCGAGCGCCGAATCACCGCCACCACGCGACAGCTCGAGTCGATGATTCGACTGTCCGAGGCCCACGCCCGCATGCGCTTCTCCGACGAGGTCATTGTGGCTGACGTCGAGGAGGCAGCGCGTCTGATCCGCGAGGCTGCGAAATCCTCCGCCACCGACCCTCGCACAGGTCTCATTGACCTCGATCTCATCAACACGGGTCGTTCGTATCACCAGCGCAAGCTCGCCGGTGACTTGCGCCGCGAGTTCCTGCAATTGCTCGACGAGATGGGCAGCACCTCTGGCAGGGCTACCTCTCCCTCAGGTCCTTCATCGACCGCACCTACCAAGGCGGTTCGGTATGTGGATCTCGCCAAGGCACTCAACGATCAGTCGTCGGTGCCAGTCGACCCGACCGACTTGTATGAGCTTGTGCGCACGCTCGAAAGCGAAGGCGTGGTCAAGACCGCCGGCGAACGCGAACGCAAGACTGTGCGTCGCATCAGCTCGTAGAGTCGCTACTTCTTTTCATTGCTGGGCTGATCTCGTTGATCCGTCATGTCCTCGGTTGCTTTCTTTTGTCACTTTGTCCCGTTTGTCTTCGTCCATGATTTGTACCTCTAAAGAATCGATACATTGCTTCATATGTCTTTCTTGCAAATACTGGCTGAAGATGGGACGGAGCCCAAGATTCCTGCCAGGAGTCGGATCCAACGCGACTGACGAACTCAGGGTCTAGATGTGTGGAGGCACAGCCAGGAAAACAGCTGAAATGCACGCACAGTCCAACCGAGGTCCGGATATTAGAGTTCCATCAAATTCGCACAAGCTGTGCTCAGCCCCCTATCTCTTCCTCTTCCATCCACATCCAGACGTGACCGCCGACAACATGGACGAGCCACTCCCCAACCCACCAGCAGAGCTCAAGGCGCTTCTGCCGTTCGTCCAGCGAGCTAACGAGCTGCGCACCGCCGACCAGGTAATCGCCTACTGGTGTTGCTACTACGCGGCTCAGCTCGGCATCTCAGGAAATGCCAAGGAGAACGACGCCAAGATGTACCTCCTCACGCTGATAGACACTCTCGAAGACCTTAAGTCCAAGCTCGGGGACAACGATGCCGTGACCAACGATGCAGCCAGTTCAGCCTACGTCGAGAACTTTGCGCTCAAGGTGTTCGTTGGCGCCGATAATGAGGATCGATCCGGTAAAGCGACAAGAGCTACTGCAAAGAAGTTCCTCGCTGCCGGCCAATTCATCGAGCTGCTGAAGATCTTTGGAGCGTTGGAGCCGGAGATGCAGGAGAAGATCAAGTATGCAAAATGGAAGGCAGCCGACATCGCCAAGGCTTTCAAGGAGGGTCGGAAACCGCAACCAGGCCCGGCTGGTGGCGACCCGAAGCTAGAAGCAGCCGGCGTTGAAGCTGCGATGGGGCCTTTGGAGGTAGTGAGCAAGGAGGAGGAAGAATATCTCGCTCGCAAGATGGCCAAGTTAACTGGCGGGCCACCCGGAGTTGCTTCAGACGCGGCGGAGCCTGCTAGCACCCTTGCCCCAGCCAATGTCACGGAAATGTCTCGTAACCTCAGCTCTGCAAGTCAACAGATTGCGCCACCAACAGCTTCAGGAAACGAGACGAACCCGCTCGGTAGCGCGTCGCTGGACGCTGAAGAGATGTGGAAGAGCACTAGCAAGTCTGGGCAAGAGATGTCGCGCAGCTCTTCTGCACAGCAGGACCCTTCCGGGCGTCCCGAGCTGCAAAGCTCAAGCAGCTTCGCATCTGGCCTCGGCTCCGGTTCTAGCCCCAGGCCGCTTCCTACTCCGCCGCGAAAGGATGGGTTTCCTACACCGCCAATCAGTGCCCATCAGCACTTCAACGGAACCAGTCCAAACTTGGAAGGTGCTGGTCCCGGCGCCGCTCCAGCCAATTTCTGGGGAGCATCGAATCCGACAAGCGGTCAAGCACCATCAGCTCCTTCCGACACGATCCTACCCTCTGTTCCGTCGGACCACTCCGCCCTGCCTTCGGTCCCATCAGGACAGCCGCCATCCTCGTTGGACGGCCACCCAGCCATCGAACGGATTGATCCGCCACATTCTCCCACTGCACCAAGCTTGCCTCCCACTCCAGGTGTCGCCGGCACGCACGTTCCATCTGCGCCACCGGCGGGATCGTTCATCGCTCCTCCGCCCGTGGCAGGGATGCCGTCAGCAGCCATCGTCCAACCTGCACCCATGCCAACGGCGCCTGTCGTGGCCGCACCGGTGACGTACCCAGAGAGCTTGGATCCGAAGCTGTCAACGCGCGTACAGAAGCTCGCCAAAGGAGCAGCCAGTGCCGTCGACTTTGAGGATCTCGAGACCGCCAGAATCCAGCTTCGTCAGGCTCTTGACATTCTCGAAGGCAGAACCACGGCGTGAGTTGTCAATGCAATGGCACAAATGGGCTGAGGTAAGGCAAGTGGGGTGACTTTTGTTGTATGCAACACAAGAGTGACGATGTTCGATGCAATGCAAATGTGACGGTTGCCCCCATTGTGAGTTTACACGAGAGAAATAGTGATGAGAGACGAACATGAGACGGGCATGTGAGGAGCTACGGTGGGTTTGATCGCGGCTTCCGACGGATGTTCGGGTCAGAGGACGATGGAGTACAAGTAGTTTTCTGAAGATCAGACGTCTGATCTTGTGTCCAGTCAAAGGGAAGGGAGATTCATGCTTGTTTTCAGTTGCTATGCTCCTGCGGGTGGTCGGGCGAAGCTTTGTGGTCTCAGCGCGAAGCAAGTTTGATTCGCGCGCTCGGAGCGAGAGCGATTGTGACTGGTCGATGTCGATAGGAAGCCGGTGGGAGGGGCGCGCCGAAGTCGTCGGGCCATGTCGCGCGCGGTGGGGGAGCCGTGGCAGGAGCCGTGGCAGCACCGATGGCAGGAGGGCTGGCGGGAGGGCTGGCGGGCCATGGCAAGCGCGGCGGGTGCCAAGGCAAGCGCGGACGCAGCGGCCGGGCCCGCCGCCATGCTTTTGACAAGCTTGCGGTCGGTGGGTGCCCACTGCGTTGGGAGCGCTCTTTCCGATATCGATCGCACCCTTTGCCCACACGAATTGCACCGTGTGCTCAGACGACCAGGCGGCAGAATTGACAAGGTTCTCTGTCGTATCTTCATCTTGGCGGAAAGAATACGCTCACCGCCCACTTTTCTTCCTATTGTGTTGACTTTCGTGCGAACTATCTTCCGTATCAAAGCGGGGTCAAATCGGTGAGTTTTTCGCGTGCCAATCCTGAGCGTAAGTACAACCTAGGGCTCAGAACTCGGAAGACGGCTGGCAGTTCCACCGGTGGCTTCTTTTTTGAGAAGCCACCGGTCGAAGCCACCGGTCAGAGCCACCCACAGAGGTCATCAGCTGTCCAGACGGTCATCTTGCTTAGAAGTCGATTCATTTGCGTGCAGATCCAACCCTATGGTTGAGGATATAGGGCAAGTGCCGCTGTCGCCTCACGTGCATTCACCAGCTGGATTCCTTGTTTTCCACCCCGACCACCAGCTGGATTGCCTTTCTTCCAGCCCGACGAGAAGCTTCCGCTGTTTTGGGGGGTTGATCTACGCTCTCCTTGGTCATCGGGGGTATACCCTTGTTGGGTCGGAACGCTAAGACCAACTGTCAAACCCTGTACTGGCGTCAAGTAACCTTGTCTTCTCTTTTGCGAAGTAAGAATCTTTACACGGGAACGAGCCAAACCGAACCTCCCATGCTGACACGGGTCTTGTTTTGAGGACCTGTTCCAGTCGATTTCGGCACTTGTGACATGAGAAAACAAAACATAGGTTCGACTGTGAGCAGACCAAAATAGCTCGAACATGCAGTAGCGAAACTGTCAACATCATTCGACGTTGTCCCTCGCGTTACTGGACCGGCCAACAGGCCTGTCGCCATACATAAAACCTTACCCTCCTCGTTGGAACATCCACAGTGGTCCGCAACGAATCTTGCAAAGTGCTTAAGTCGTTCCTCACACAGTCCTTCCGCCCTGAGGGCAATTCTGCTCGCATATTCCACACTCTTTTACGATGTGGCCTGTTCCCATGGACTCTTTCACTCTGTCCGATCATGAGGGTGATGATGGAGGTACCTTGGATCCACACAAAGCGCAGGCGATTGAGTTCGACACTCCGAGTCTCGTTCGGAGAGTGATCGCCATTCTCGATACTCCCGTCGGTCGTCCTGAACTTGCCACTCTCAACACACCACCCTCATTGTGTATGCCAATCAAATCTGACAATGATGCTCTCGTTAGACCTCCAACCGTGCCGAGTCAGATCAGAAGTTCCTCCGATGATGCCATTGATGATGCCAGAGGGGATGATACGGGTGCTTTGGGAATCAACAAAATTTACGATTCGGGTTCCAGTGGAAGGTCCGACTGCGGCTTCGAGAGGCAGCCCAAGAATCTTACGTCAGACTATGCCCAGACTTTCAGCCAGACCGAGACTGCCCTCAAACGTGATCCTCAGGCCACCTTGCTTGGGCTACGTCTGCATACCTGGGCCTCTCCGGTTGGCCTCTCCGCGCATCAAAACACAAGTCCTTCTTTTTTTCAGGCCGCGGTCGACAGGATGGAGTTCTCTGAAGAAGACCTTGGAAAACAGGGCGACAATCTATTTGGTAAACCTAGCCTCGAAAGTCGATCGATCACTCCACCGGGCGACAGCGACTTCAGAGCAGGCATCCGAAGCCGCTTTTGGTCAGTCATTCCCGTGGACGAGCCCATGAATCTGAGGCAGGATTCTCACTCGGGATCTGGGTGCATCGTTCCTCTCGATGCCTTTCAGTATGA
This sequence comes from Ustilago crameri, assembly GCA_024271935.1. Classification (NCBI taxonomy): domain Eukaryota; kingdom Fungi; phylum Basidiomycota; class Ustilaginomycetes; order Ustilaginales; family Ustilaginaceae; genus Ustilago; species Ustilago crameri. The sequence goes on along the minus strand of JANBMJ010000003.1, from coordinate 591,584 downwards.
CATCAAGCTAGAACCTTTCGGATCTGGTCTACGGTCTCAGGACTTCCAAGTCAAAAGCGAACCTTCTGATGATTGGCTCGGGATGGTAGATCTTGGCTTGGCCGAAAGCAGTCCGGCGCCCTCCAGCCACGCAGGCTCAGCCCAGATACAGCCAAGCTTACTGCCTGGCAAGTATAGTCTTCCCCTCCCGCAGCGATTAACCTTGGATCCAAATAGTACTGCCGACTTTTGCCAGCCACTCTTCTCGCCAAACGAGGCTCCCGCGACTGCATCCTGGCCCCTCGGACAAACTCCCCCGATGTCTCTCCTTTCCATCAACACTGGCACCGACACCATGACCACGATTCTGCACAACCCTGGCTTGCAACTCAATCGCTTCGAGTCCGTCTCTCAAGCTTTGCACTGTCCTTCCAACATCCAGCCGGCACTCTCTCCTTTCACTGCCTGCACAATCGACTCGCGCCATCAACCTGTCAATCTGAACGCCTCTGTGGCTCCACACACGGTGGCCCCTCCACCACCGCTCAGGCCTATCATCAAAGACGAAGACGAGGTTGAACAGCTACCTCCCACACCACCTCCATTCTTCTCCTCTTCATCTTCTTCATCTGACCACGTTGCTACACCTCCGCCAATCTCAGAATCGCTGCGTTGCACCCACCCTGGATGTGGGAAAACCTTTTCATCTTCACACAATCTCAGTGAGCACCGACAGATCCATGCCTTCCCCCGCGTTCGCACGTTCCGATGCTCGCTCCCCGGCTGCAATCACCGCTACTATTACAAGCGCGACCTTCAGCGACACTGCCGGAAGAAACATTCGAAACAACAACATCCCTCTACCATCACCAACCCAACTGCCGCCACTGCCTCCGCCGCGGCCAGAGCTGGTCAGGTTCCCAAGAGGGTGATGCGACCACTTGCCCCCAAGCCGGCGCGCTCTACTACGCTAGTCGAGCCGCCTGCCTCTTATCTCTACTCCAGCACCCCTCGAGACGATCGCAATTGATTCACCGAATTGTTTTCTGTGCGTTTCTCCGTATACACGGCAGCGCCAAGATTTCTACGCTGTAGACACAACACCACATATAAGAGACAATGGTTACAAGACGGCTCAAATTGAACAAGACAAAAAAGTGTGTGTGTCAAGTGTATCGACATGTAATAGAAGGCAAAGAGAGAGTGAAAAAGACCATCGCGAGTGATTGTGAGAGAGTGTGTTTGTGTGCGTGTGATGCATGCCATCACAGCAAAGTGGGGACAGGAGCGCGACAGACGGGTTTTGGATCGTCGGTGACGAGGAATGCAAGTGCGAGGTGCAGTGCGGTGAGGTGCTATGCAACAGAAGCAGGTATGGACCGGGCAAAGGCTGTGCAAGCCTTGCGCGCGTAACGCTGTGTTCGGCATTTCGCCGATGAATGCTCGATGAGGTCGATGGGCCCGAGCTCCATCTGCTGATCACGCACTGACTGCCATGGGTGGAACGCGGATTGAGATGCGTGGTAAGTCGTCCGACATCGAAGTAGAAGGCCTAAGACTCGCTGCTTGCTGCGTACTCGCCGGAAGAAAAAGAAACCCTGAAGTATTGCCACGGGCGACGGCAGCCAACGTATTGAGAGCGCGGGCAGAATCGCGAAGGGTGGGAAGCTGTCAACACGATCCCGAATCGATTGCATGCTGCCAATTCTCCATCAGAGAATGTTGCATCTGGACTTCTTCTTCTCCTTCTTTGATGGTGTTGTACCTTCGCGTTGCTCGCGAATCATACGGACAACAGTGTAGTAAGCGCGCTCGACGTTAACGCACGTTTTCGCACTGGACTCGATAAACTTGCAGCCGAGACGCTGTGCAAGTGCTTGCCCCTCTTCCTTGGATACTTCACGCTCGTTGACCTTGTCGCACTTATTCCCGACCAGCATGATGGGGACGGTATGTGGTTCTTGGTCTTTGACGCGCGAGATCTGACTGCGGAATCGCTCGACGCGTTCGAAGGTCGCCCTCGCCGAGATCGAATAGACAAGAAGAAAGCCCTCGCCCTCGCGAATCCATTGATCTCTGAGCGCCGTGTATTCCTCTTGACCGGCGGTGTCGAGTACTTCGAGCATGCATGGTTGGTCATCAATAACGGTCTGCTTGCGATATGAGTCTTCGATGGTAGGGTCGTAGGTTTCGACAAAGTGGTTGAGACAGAGCTGAATGGTCAAGGCGGTCTTGCCGACACCACCATCGCCCAAAACCACGAGTTTATAGATCATCATCTTGCCACTCATGATGGGCAACGCACGTCGTGAGGGGACGAAGAGGTCGCAAAAGGTTCAAGAAAAGCCTGTCAGAGGATGGATAAGCAACAAGCCTGTTGAGCGTTGGTGAAAAACGCTAAATAGACAGAAGAAGCACGCAGACTTTGATCTGAGTACGGTTCCGGCAAAGATGAAAGGTGGGTAACGAGCGATGCCGTGAAGCTTGTGAGAGTGGCGGCACCGGTAGATTGGGTTAGCGAGCCTAGGGCGACAGGAGCTGCGCAGGCGGATGCAACTATGCGATGCTGCAAGGATGAGCCCTCAACTTGACTGAAGGAAGCGCCAAAAATCTGCCTTGGCGAGGAATGAGGCTTAGTCGTGCCGGCGTAGATCTCGTCCTTCCGTGAAGCTGGTCCGTAGCCGAGAGCAGTGCCGGGTTCTGTCTGGTTCCTACTGGTTGAAAGCTGGGGTCAGAATGCGAGGAGTTGCTGAAGCAAAAGTTGGTTTTCCGGAGACGAAGGGTCGGGAGGAGTCGAGAACTGGTTGCGGGTGACAGTTGACGTCGGTGCCTGGATGACTGCAATAAATGGCGAGGGTATATGGGCACGTAGATATAGATCGCAATCAGAAGCGGAAAGAGTGGCCTCAGACTGATGAGCTAGATCAGGTGGATGCGTGGTGGCAAAGAAAGGTTGGTTACGGTGTCGTGAGATGGCAAGGCCAAAAGTAAGGCGTTGCGGTGGGTCCGGAATAGGGCGGTTGAGAGAGTGGCTCGAGCCGAAACGAGGCGTGCTTGGCTTGAGGGTGCTTCCGAATTGACTGGTGTCCAAGCGACGCGCGCAGTTGTGCTTGTAGACAGCCGATTCTGGCTAAGAATGGGTGAATTGGCGCGCGGGCCTGCGACCTTTTTCTGCTGCAACCATGCTGTGCAGAGAGCTATGTGGTGCGTGCTGCATACTTTGCAGACAAAGACGTTTATTTGGCTGACTATGGGCACAATCGGGCAAGCCGTCTCTGGTCGGGCCATTGGAAAATCAACGAGACAGCCACACACTTCCACTTTCGTCAGGAGTGAGCGATGAGTGACTGAGAGCAGCTCTGTGGCAGATGTCAAATTTCACTGCTGCTTGATCCGTTTTGTATTCAACCGAGGAATCTGCTTTGACTCGCATGAAATCATCAATACAAAACAGCCTGGGAAAAATGCCAACAAAAAAGGTACACGACATCGTACGACGTCTTGCCTCCGCACCGCTTTTTTCTTTCTCCGACCGGATCCAGAATCTACTTTCGTCACATACCTGCTGCTTGCAGTGCGATGAGCAACTTGACAATCCCGACAGCGAGCAATGCGGCTGGGCGGCGGACTAAGTGATGACGATCATCGGGTACTTCCTTGCCGAAATTGACGGTCTGAGTGTGAGAGAATCCTAATCCAAGCTGCTGTCAGGTTTGGCCGCAGCATGATACTTGGACAAGGTCAGCGGTGGACTGGCCGCCTTGCATCAACAATTCGGCTACGGGAACCTTGCTCGTTTCTTTTATCTCCTGTCCATGAAAAAGCTTAGACCCATACCCCTAGCGCCGATGTCCGCGGCTCCCACGTAACCGTATCATGGTCCCTTGTATGAAAGCTTGTGCTCATCCTCGAAGCATATTAGCAGCAATGAACCAAGCTCACTTTCCGCTCAAGATGGCTACAATCATTCGCTCGAACCTCTTGCCGTAGGCTTCAGTGCGGCTGCTAATGCAGTCGTCATTAGATTACGTTGAACATGCATCCCATTGCGGCGGATGAATCTTATGGTTGCATGAGCAAGAGTAAAATCTGTCAGAAGCTGCCGTCAGATAAGGCTGAGACGAATGCGAGGACCCGAGCATAAGTGAGAGGTGGCGAGGTCAGTTCCAGCACATCGCGCAACTGCAAGTTCTTGACTACAGTCTGCAGATACTCACAGTATTGGTCGTGTTCGTCCTCGTCGAAGTCGTGATCGTCGTCGTAGTCAAAGTCAACTTCTTCGGCATCAGGAAGTTCTTGCTCCGGGTAGTCGTTCCGGTAGAAGCCTTCGTCGTTGCTATCTTCGTCCTCTCCCTCGTCGTAGCTTTCGAATCCGTCTTCTTCCGCTTGCTCGAGCTCGTTGTCGCTATCCTCAAAGCCCTCCAAGTGCGCGACCACCGCGTTGGGTCCAGCAAAATCGAGACCAGGGAACCATGACGGCGTTAAAGCAGCTGACTCTGGAGGTACCACTTCTCCACCGAGCACTCTGGGCAGAGCCATCGAGTCCGGCACAGCCGTATATGCAGCGCTGGCGCCCTTCTCTCGACCGGCAACCTGAGCTGGTTGCAAGCCAGTCTCGGCACTTCCTTGAGGTCCGGCCTTTGTGGGCAACATATCACGGTAATAGACATCGTAAACGTAGTCGTCGTCATCGTCCTCCTCGTCATTCTTTCCACCGTCTATATCAGCATCTGGCTCGATGTGACCTTTTGCAGCTGCTTGAGATGCACCTTGAGCAATTTGGTCCAGATCTTCTGACGGCTCGATATTGTTGGACCTCAGATAATCGCCCAGCATCTCGGCAAACTTGGCATCAAGACCGGCCATCTCCTCATCCTGCTCTGTCGGCTTGGGTTGTCTACTTCCTGTTGCTTCCCGGCCCTGCAAAGAACGTGAGGGACCGCTGGACTCGGTCTCAGCATCGATAATCCGTCCGAAGATCGCCTCTGCTTCTCTTTCTTTCTTGGATCGAATCACGGGTGGCGCGGCCGGAGTCTGCCACGGACGACTCGTTCCAGCAGCAGTACTGCGCATCTTTCTGAGACTTGCCGAGCTTCCGGTCCGTCTGAGACCCTTTCCACCAGCCTGATCTTTCGAGACGATCTTGAATCGGATGCCAACAGGCGTACCACTCCTCGAACGATTCGCCCTGTCTCTTTCGATTTGCTCGGAGGCAAGCGCTTTGATCCTTTGTGCTGGTGTTGCGAGCGGTGATGCATCGGTTGACTGATTGAGCGAAGAAATCGAGTTACCTAGGGAACGGTGACCCCGCGTGGTCAGCGATCCGGCATCCTGGTCTTCATCGTCGGAAGGTGAAGCTTCCTTTTGTTCAGCTTGCAGCGCTACTTGACTGAGAGATGGAGAAGACATGCTCTGCGCGAGCTTGGACGGACGCATTGGCTTTGTGCTTGGCCCTGCAGGGCTACCCCTGCTGAGTGCCGAGATACGTTGGTGCAACTTGCGGGCTGCAACAGGATCGGAGAAGGATTGAAGTGAAACCGTTTCAGCCAGACGGAAGACGCCGCGCTGCTTTGCTTGTGCGGCCGTAGCATCATTCGATGAGTCCTGCTTTGACGCGCCGTTTTCATCTTCGCCAGCGCTTGGGATCACCATGGATCTGCGTTTGTGTCTTCGTTCATTCTGATGAATGATGAGGGCATCGACGGGACCTTGGTTCCTCTTGCGCTTGATACGCAGGATCATCTGTACGCCTTGCCCTTCATTTTCACTGTCATTCTCCTGGGATGCGAGCGGGCTAGACTGACGCGAAGCTGCCAAAAACCTCGAAGCGGATGAGGACGGTGCCGAAGGTGAGGCAGACATTTTATGTGTAGCCTAGACGAGCGACGAGCGTCTGAGGAGAAGCGAGTATGATTGTGATACCGCAGCTGATCGATTGCATTTGCAGTCAGGATGCAGATGAAGATGCTGCTGAGCTGATCGCTGTGGTCAAGAAGAGAGATTTGCAAGTGTTGATTGGAAGACCCTTGACAAAAGTAAAGATGTGTGACATCCGTCCGTGCTCACTTTTGAGCCTAAAGCTCCACATTGGACTTTTCGGTTGCCAGGTGCCACGCATGCCAAATTTGTTAGAACCCAGGGCTAACATTGGAAAGATTTTGAAAATTCGGTACCCTGTCCGTGAAGAACTGACAGTTGATATGTTTCACCCGATAGCTTCATCGTTGAGCAACTCTCTATAGCCCAGGACGGAAGGTTGCTCTCATTCCTGCTTTGATCTGACTACTGAGCCTGGGATAGGGATACTTGAGTGCGATGCGTGATGCCCACCGACGTCACCAAGTTCATTTGTACGGACTTAAGAGCTGCGGGAAAGTTCGGTCTTGATCCGATTCATCATAGCGGCTCTTCCGACATGAGAGTTGACCTCTGAGGCAGCCAATGGTCTGCTCTCTAGGACGCTGCCTTACAGATGCAGGGCCACACTGTGCGCCTGTGACATGCGGTGTTGCGCCGACAACGGGTGACCAAGTTTTCAGAAAGGGCTGTGCCAAGGCAATGCAGCACGCGGTGTGGAGAAATTTCCAGCGAAGCAGCCGACAGTTGAGAGACCAACACTCTGGCTGCACCCTGCTGCTATCACTCGTGCGCTCTAATTTCGTTAAACTCTCTCCCCATCTTTCTCTCGCCTCTTCACATTACCCTTTTGTACCTTCCTATCCTCCCTCACACCCATCATTAGCGCTGCAGGCCACTCTGCGCTTGGACAAGCCTCAATCCGCCTTTCGCATGACTGCTTTGCTCAACATATAACAAACCAGACATGAGCCGCTATCACGGTGACGCAGCACAGCATAGCTATCACAACGCAGCGTGGGACCCATCGCCGTACGGCAACGCCGAATACGACCACGTAGAGGAGTTGACTACCCATGGAACCGCACCAGCTCACAGTCGCAACTCGGCGGGGGTAGGCGCCAACACCAACGCATACCGTCTCGCGCCTCCCGCTACAAACATTGGCCCAGACTCGCCTTCCGCGTACACAGACCCGTACGAGGCGTTTAGCACTGCGCCCCCTCCCGACCATGGCCTCAACAAGGCTGGTCGCCAATCCTACCTCCAACACGATCCATATGCATCAGAAGACCGTGCTCTTGGTGGGCCATCCGATCTCGACAGAGCAGACACGCTAGCACCCGGCGACAGCATTAGCAGCTACAATGTCCGCGTCGGCAGGAACACCGAGCCGGATCGCCCAACCTCCTACGTCGAGCCACACCAACAGAATTTCACAGACCGCGGCGCCTCAGCACCGTATCATCCTGAATCTGCAGCATACCCGGATCACTATGACGACGCCAACAACTATTGCAGTCATGCCTCTGATCGTGGCTTCTCTCACGGTCGCTATGATACGAGCGGAACAGAACTCCCCCTCAGAACCAATGCGGGACCGATGGGCTACGCTGAGGATGAGGACGACGAGGACAAGCAGCTCAAGCGAGGCTCCGCTGCGCTGTGGACCAACCAGATGGATCCTGGACACCCGGCTATGGCCGACGAGGAAGCCAAGAGCGGCCTGCTCGGCAAATCATCTGGTTCCAGAAGCCGCAACCTTTCTGGGCAAGATAAACTTCAGGATCAGATTGAACGACGACGACAGGGTGTCGGACGCCAGAAGTGGCCCTATGTCTCGTGGGTCGTGGCCGTAGCTCTCGTCGTGGTCTTTGTTATCGAGCTGGTCAAAGCCAAATCCGAGACAGGCCAGGCCATCCAGACTCGTCCAAGCATCAATCCCATGCTCGGTCCATCTGCCGAGTTCCTCATCTCCTTCGGCGCTCGTTTCGTGCCATGCATGCGCAAGGTACCTGCTCTTCCTACATCCGAGCAGCTTCCGTGTCTGAAATACTCGACATCCAGCTCCAACCTCTACACGTCCGACCAATTGTGTCCTATTTCGCAGATCTGCGGGCTCAAGGACGCCTCGAACCCGAATCAGAGCTACCGCTTCATTACGGCCGTCTTCCTCCATGCGGGTTTTGTCCACATCTTCTTCAACCTTCTCGTCCAGCTCACGCTGTGTGCGCAGATCGAGAGGTTGATCGGTTCGATCGCCTACGCCATCGTCTACTTCGCCGGTGGCATCGGGGGCAACCTGCTGGGCGGCAACTTTGGTTTGATCGGTCAGCCTGCTATCGGGGCGTCTGGCGCCATCTACACTTGCATCAGTATCGAGCTTGTGGACCTGTGCTACAATTGGAAGTACGAGTACCGCGCCAAGATGCGGCTGGCCATGTCGGTCAGCTTCGCCATTCTCGGTCTTGCTTTGGGTCTTCTTCCCGGGTTGGACAACTTTTCGCACATCGGCGGCTTCTGCGTCGGCCTCCTCGGTGGCCTCCTGTTTGCACCCTCGATTCACGCAACCAAGCAGCACAGGATCGTCACGTGGGTGCTCAGGATCGTCGCCCTCGGCCTCCTCATCGGCTTCTTCGCGGGTCTGGCCAGCAACTTTTACAACTCGCCAGACCCGACAAAGGCATGCACGTGGTGCAGGTATCTCAGCTGCCTCCCTGTCTTTAGCTCGTGCAAGGGCAATGGTCTTACCACGTCCACAACCACCACAACTACTACCACCGGTGGTACAAATTAGACAAACCATTCATAACGAGCGTATTGAAATGAAGGCGAATACTTTTCACGCTTTGGCGTTCCGATCAATGTATTAGCCTATTACGAACAATCAGATTGAGCATAAACAAGATGGGAGCAGAAGAAAGTCCGTGACGAAAGAAAAAAGAGTTCTTAGAGAAGAGCCCAAGTGACAGCAGCCAGGACGGTTGCCAGGGAGGCGAAGGAGATGCTCTGAACACCCAAGGATCTCGCAGCTCCGCTGCCGGCCTTGGATTGGGAGGCGGTGCTGGCGGGTGCCAATGAGTCTGAAGATGCGGGGCTGTTGTTGTTCGTCGTGGTGACTGAGCTGTCGGGTTTAGGGGTGAATACGCCGATTGGGTTAGTGTTGAGACACGACGAGAATGCGTCGCTGATCGCTGCTGACGTCGCGGGCGGTGGCGACTTGACGGTGGCATTTCCGGCAAAGTCGCAGCTCTCGGCGTTGAAAGAGGTCAACTCAAAGTATTGTGACATGGCCCACTCGAGTCTCTGCGCGGCACTGCACGACGAATAGTTGCCATACACTCCCATCTCACCATCAGCCAGGATTGGCGCGCAGGTGCCACCTTGTTGCGACAGATACGTGCATGCCTGACCTGTGAGCTGGCCGACAATGGGTGGAGCGTTCTTGGCCGCAGAGGTAAGCACGCAGCTAAACGCGTTTGACTCGAGACAGTTGCAAAGCGCCGGGCTGGGAGTCGGTGGCAGGTTCGTCGACGCTAGGAAGTTGGTCGTACCGCCCTGACAAGTAGCAAAAGTTGGCGCTGCGGCACCCGCTGGAGCTGTGGTCGGTGCCGTCGTCGTACCGGCGAACTCTCTCTTGAGGTTGGCCCAGTCTGCGCGCCTGGTCACCGTGTTGCCCGTGACGTTGACCAGGCCGTAGTCGAGGCCAGAAGGCTGAGGGAAGTAAGAGAAGGCAACGCCTCCGCTGAATGTGTTGGTCATGGGGGTGGAGTAGAGCGCTGCGACCTCCGTCCAGGGACGCATCCCGGTACCGACACCGTCGACACAGCCAAATTCGGACAGGTAGGTGGGCACGGGCAGCGCGCTGAAATCGTTGGTCAGCGTGTTGTAACCCGAACCGGCAAAAGAGCTTTCGCCGCACCACGAATACGAATTGAGACCGTACAGATCCACGCTCTCGTCTGCATTGCCGCATGTCAAGTAGTTGGCCAGCATTTCTCTCCATTGATCGGCACCTGAAGGGCCGTCAGTGGACGAGTATGAGACCAGCACATTCGAGTTCTTAGACTTGAGGTAGGCCTTCGTGTCTCGGACTGCTGCCGTGATGAACGGCGCCGCGACGGTATTAGACGCCTGTGTAACGACCTCGTTGGCAACATTGACTGCAAGCAAATTGTCGTACTTGGTGAAGACATCGATGGTGCGGGCATAGTGGTCTAGCAGTCCGACGTCCCAGCTGGGCATAGCACGGTTGATGGAGCCGTTGGCGGGCAGAGCGAGATCGAGAATGACGTAGATGCCAGCATTGCTGAAGGTGGACATGCACGCATCGTGGTTCAGACTGGCGTTGACCGAGTATACGCGGATCGTGTTGATGCTGAGGTCTTGAAAGTTGGCGACATCGCGTGTGCATGCGTCTGGCAGCGCAAGCGGATCGGTGAAGCTGTCTGGCTCTGGGAAGCCGCCGTTTTCGTCGTTGGCTTGTGTAGAGACGGCGATAGGAGCAGGCTCCTGGTATGCGAGACCCTTGATGTAGAATCGGTTGTTGCCCTGGAAGAGGTACTTGCCGTTGCGCGTAACGGCCGGAATGGCCTGTGATGGCTGAGTCAAAAATGTCACAAAGGCTAGCAGGGTGAACAAGGTGGCCAGTGGCTTTACCTGGAGTGCAGAACCGCGAACCATCTTGAGTGCTCCGCGCAGTCTCGATCAATGACTGAACCGATGGTAAGGGCAAGAAGAGCAGGCGGGAACGGCGATGATATTGGTAGATGGAGGTGGAAGTGGTAGTTGCGAGCACAACGGGGTCAAGGGGCGGAAGAACACGAGCCGGAACGACAGGGTGCGGAGGGTGAACTCCGAAGCAAATGTCGAACACTGCAGCTCACGAAAGCGTTGGATGTATATGCCTGTGGCGGTGTTGATCCGGGTTCTGGCAAAGACAATAGCGGCAGTCATGGATGTAGCGGGAAGCTCAGCGGGAAAGGGGGAAGGCAGGGCGATGTTTTTGGAAAGTGCCAAGAGCGTTCGAGGATGACTCTAATTGGTATTGGTGCTGCTGACGGTGATGCCGATGGAGGACTCATCCATGAAAGAAGGAGGCGGTATTCCGAAGATGGCAAGCCGACATGCTGGGCGAACAGGTCTCGGGAAGCTTGGTCAGGCCACACACCAGACAGACGCTGGCCAAGCCTTGTCTGAGACAGGCCAAGCAAGGTGTTCAGGGTCCTGTGGTACCGGTACAGGCGGAGAGCAGAGGAGGGCAGAGCGCGATGTCAGTCGATTTCTGACACGCCAAGGGACGCTGCATATGCCCCCACGCTGCAGGAAATTTGGTTTCCTTCGGAAAGCACAACCGTCGGAGCATGGTGTCTGTCGCCTTTTCTACTTGCTTAAGCAGTCAAACTAGTACCTGCAACGTCTCAGCTTCAGTCAGACGATACTGCTAAGCAAGAATTGAAGGAAAGGCTTGGCTCGGGCATTTACAGTTGGTCAGGCTCTTTTATTTACATTCTGGCAAAAAAGGCCACAAGACCTTGACATCTTCGGCTATGCCGATGCACTCTCTGCGAGGCACAGCGCCTCTTGATCACAGTTTCATTTACGTGTTGCTTGCCCGAGCGCGTTGTAGCTGACCGTGTCGTGACAACAGGTGGTCCCTTGTCCCAATCCGTATGATAGCTGAGCGGGATGCTATTCCTTGCTGCTATTCATCCACGAGATTTGTTTGCAGAAAGCTCTAAATGGGATGCACGGTAATCCAACACCCCCCGGGTTCTGGAATGCGTAGTGCTGCCCTGAAGCGCGAATCACGTCTCCATGGCGCTTGTGTGTGTTCTGTCAGGCGCTCAGTCAGAGCAATTTGTCCGAAAATGATGTTCTTTTGTTCTTTTTCGGTCCAAAACGCGCCTAGCAAGGCCGAGGACGCGTGCTTCCTCTCTCCTATTTGGAAATGACCCTCAGTGTGTGTGTCTCGCTGTTCTGCAGGAATGTCTCGGTCGAAATTGATTGTCAGTTTTCAAAATGGCATGGTCGAGCGACCTTCTGAGCTGTTTCATATACAACGGATAATTGACTTGTCAATGCGATCACGGTAGTCAGTCGTTGTCAATACAGTAATGACATGGCCACGAGGAGCGTTGCAAATCCAGCAGGCGCGCTGTCGACAAGCGCTTTCCAGATGAGAGCACTCTGGAGGGCCTGCGCAATTCCTTGGCGCCGCAAGATGCTGTAGCCGAGTCGAAGACTGCGGTAGGCAGTGCAGGGGGGAAACCGGAAATGGTACCTCAATGCCTATCGCTCCGCGAACTTCGCTTTTCAACTTTCTCTCGAGGCACCTGCTAGCTTGTGAGTTTGAGCTCCCTTGCCCGGTTGCTCATCTTCGTCGCAGGCGCCTGCAGGGGCTGGTCATCCTCCCAGTGCACTACTGCGGGTTTGTATGTGCATCTTTGGTCTCATCAGCGCTTTGGTTCAATGCTACGGACGCAGTTTCATGAACGTGCTTGTGGTGAGATGGAGCCTCGCCATGGAGAACCGAGCTTGGCATGGGTGGTATGCTTGGGCGGTGCAGCGTGGATGGCGGCCCAGAATGTCGGGAAGGATCAGGGCGAGAATCTTGGCGCTGCCAGCTGACGACGGCGTGTGCTTGGCATCCGCGATATCGGCGATCGATTCATCTTGACGATGCTCTCCCGACCCCTTCCTCTTCGGGTGAACTCGTTACATGTAACGCATCGAGAGACATATCGAACGATCAGCAACTGCTGGGCACATTAAGACGCAGGCTCTACCCAACCTCGAGGAGAGGAGCCAAACAGGCCTGGCCTGTCTGACAGCCCCATACAGCAATTGCATTTCATCCATAATTTGCAAAATCGCTTCATTGTTGAGGTAGAGAAATTAGACAGCAGTGTTGGTCACCGAATGCCACAGCCTAACAAGCTCACATCCTTTTGGATCAAATTCTTCGGCATCAATCCGGCAGGCGACGAGAAACTCGAGGATCTCGAAGCACGCCTCATAGCAATCGGCAAGCCGACGCATTCTCGCACCATTGTTGTTGCGGTTCCTGATTGAGATGAAGCGACCCGGCGTTTGGGTCGATTTGGCGCGAGCGGCTCCCTCGTCCAGGATTCTTTTCCCGCTCGGCTAGAAGAACGACGTGCTGATCTGTCGATCTCTTCTCCCAAGTGTAGCAAATCAAAAAAGCTCCGATGTAAGTCAAACCCAACTCAAGAACAGACAATGTGAGCAGAAGAACACTGGCGTGGCACAATGCGTCGTTCGGCAACGGCGCAAGACATTCCAGCTGTCGGAGACCAATTATCGAAAGAGAAAGGGTGCCTCGCTGGCATTTCATGCTGCGCGGCTGCACCGTCCGCATGCCATATGCAGCGTCGATCTGTCGTCGCCTTAGCAACCCGCTGATATTCAGCAGCGCAAAGACCAGGAAGAACCGACATCTGCAAATACAACCAGCAAGCAAGCTTCAAACAATTCAGTACTTCCTAGGAGGCTGCTTCGAAAGCATCCCAGGGCCATCACGTGACATTGAAGAGGACCTCAGACTATGCTGACTACTGCGGTTCGAGAAGCACAAACTTTCCGCAACTCCTCTGTCTTGCGCAGAAGGAAGGTCGGTACGGAGCTGTACGAGGCGAAGCTCCATGTGATGGAGACAGAGACTAAATGTCGATTGCTCCCAAGTCTGGCGGATTTGAGTCTTGTTCAACCTTTCCGACATGAGAACCGACTCGATACAGGGCTGCATTGGCGTCTACGGCAATGACCTGCGCCAATGTAACTTAGTCGAGCTTCGCGCATTCATAGAAGGGCCAACCGTCGGTTCAAAGAAGGCGAGATGCCGCGCTGCGAGGCCTAAGTCCGGAGAGGTATCATCCTGACGCCTGCGTCACATCAACCTCTTAGGACAAGTTGCGAAATGGAAGCCCTATCGATTCGCGACCAACTCAATCAAAATGTGGTTTAGCTACGAAGTTGCCCGTCTCTGCAAGGCTCAGCTTTATGAGACTTGGATTGAATGTCTGCGTATCTATTACCTTTCGAAACTCGATCATATAATGTTCTTTCTTGCTCGTTGGAAGAGTATCGTTCAGGACTTGGACCGAATTTGAGCCAAGCAGATGCGCCAAGGCATCGCCGGTGTTGCGATGCTGCCTAGTTAGCTCTGCAGGGCGTAACGATACGGCTCTAGGGTTCTTCCGAGGCACTTTTGTCGGTCGGCGCAGGCCCGATTTTAGTTACAGGAGACCCTGTAACTTAGCTTTGCACGATCTTCGCTACCGGTACGGTACCCGGCGCAGTGTATGGATCTGCGGCTCTGCCTACGCTGACGCAGGCACTCAGAAGAACTTTCGACGCTTCGCTCCATTTGTGCGCTCTCGGGAGGCTTCGGTCTACCCCATGCTCGATGGAGAGGCGATTCAAGGCTCCTCGTGCTCATACTGCAATGTGACGACGGCGGAGTACCAAACCACTTGGCGGCCTGGTGAAGCATGGATCTGAATTCAAAACACGAGCCTTCGATTCAAACATGAACCAGAAAAGGGGTCAACCCGACGTAAGCGAAAAATTTGAACAAGAGGAGACAATCAACACGAGGCACTTCTTCAGTGATTTTCTGTGAAAACCCATCAGACTGTCGATCGTTGAACCAAAAGTTTGCTCGCTTGGACATCGCTGGCCAATTTCCTCGCACAGTATATTCGACGGGATGGCTATGGCATGCACATCGGGCATGAACCCAGTGGACAGAAAATAACATTGCTGGCAAAGTGCGCTAGTTCTTCCTTTCGTGTCCTGCCCGACGCCGAAATTGGCTCTGGCTCTCTCTGAAGTCGATGGTCGGTCACTCCCTCACAAGTTCGAATTGTGCCGCGTTGCAACGTGCGAAGCACATGCTTCTGCGACAGTCCCGCACTGACGATCCGAGCTTGCTTTTCACCAGCAGCCCGCCCTGTAGAGGCTGTGTTAGCTCTCGCGTAGGTTTATTTCCATCATTTCTTTGAAATTCACACTGAAGCGTTCCAAAGGATCTCTGTTGCAGAGGCCCCTTTTCTCTCGCAGACTGAACTCAGGGTTGCGCCGCTCTACGCAAGCTCGGCGTACGCTTCCAATTGCTTCAAGTTTGGCTGTGCTGTATGCTTTGCGCAGAAGTGTGTTTTTTCTCTTTCTCTTTTCCTGTCCCATTTCGCGCCCCTGAGCCCTTCGTCAGCGGACCCCTCTTTCTGCGCATCTGCCTGCAGTGCCTTTGTCTGCCTGTGCCCTCTGCTTGTGCTGCGTCTGTTTGGCGTGCGCGCTCCGAACAACAGCAGCTGCGCGATCTGCGGATCTATCGTTTGCTGTCATTCCCTGTCTGGCTCGACGGCGTGCATTTTGCCTTGGCTTCCCTGTCTTGTCCTGGCTTGACCTTCGGCCATCCCTAATTTCAGTCCACCGCACACCTCTAGACAGCACAGCACAGCGCAGTCCAGCTAGCCAAACTCGCTCTGCTCTGTTCTGGTATCGAGGACCAGATCGTCACACCTTCGTCTTCGCCATCCTCTCACACCCTCACCCCACCTTCCTCTGTTCTCCCGACATCTCACCTTGATCCTGCTGTATCGGCCCCACATCAGCTTCCGAGGTCAAGCAGACAGGACGTGTCGAGACAAGAGACAACACCACCTCTTGGCACACCGTTGTTCGCTGCAACGAGAGCGTTGATCCTCGCACTTGACTTGATCTTCGCGCCAAACAGGTCGTTCTGATCCATCGCATCATCGACAGGTCATCGTTCACGACTCTAGCGACCAGCCACAGACGTACTCGATATTCCGTGGCATCTTTTGTTGATCAAATCGTGCACGTTATTCGATCGGTGATAGGATATAACTCTTGTTTCGCCCTCTCATCGACCATCATTCACCTTATTGCATCAGACTGAACCTGGACCGTTGAAGCATCCTCATCAACGGCACTCTCGCCTCCAACAACACCACATTCTTCACAGGGATGTCGTCCCATCACGGCACTGGTGGTCTTCCACCTCAACAGCAGCCTCCAGTCAACCCCTTTGCCGGCGCTGCTTTCCATGAGGATCAGAGCAGCGAGGTTAGCTACTTCCCCGAACGCAGAGATACATATGCGTCCGAGCGATCCGAAGGTGATCTGCTCCCCAATCACGGCTACGATGCCGACTCGTATGAGGGGGGTGCCTACAAGGACACCTACGCCTACTCTACCGAGTCTGCCCAACGTGGCTACACACCAGGCCCTGGCAGCCAATTTGGTCAGGGTTCCTACGCTCCTTCGGGCATTTCGAGCCCATACAATGACGCCGGTGCAGGCGGATACCGCCAGCGTGAACCCTACCCAGCATGGACTGCTGAGCACAACATCCCTCTCTCCAAGGAGGAGATCGAGGACATCTTCATCGATCTTGCCAACAAGTTTGGTTTCCAGCGTGACAACATGCGCAACATGTACGACCACCTCATGATCATGCTCGACTCGCGTTCCAGTCGTATGACACCACAGCAGGCCCTCATGACCATCCACGCAGACTACATCGGAGGCGAGCACGCCAACTACCGCAAGTGGTACTTTGCTGCTCAGCTTGATCTTGATGACGCCATCGGCAAAGTGCAGAACCCTGGTCTTGCCCGTGCAGCCAGCATGGCGAGCCGTGGCCGCAACGCCCTCAGTGCAGCTGCCAAGCTCCAAACTGCCAGTGCCAAGTCGCTTCAGTCCGCATCCGAGCGATGGAGAGACGCTATGCTCAAGATGAGCGACTACGATCGCTTGCGACAGGTAGCACTTTACCTCCTATGCTGGGGTGAAGGTGGTCAGGTGCGTTTCGTGCCCGAATGTCTCTGCTTCATCTTCAAGTGTGCGGACGACTACTACCGCTCGCCCGAGTGCCAAAACCGCATGGAGCCCGTTCCCGAAGGTCTCTACCTCCGAGCCGTCGTCAAGCCGCTGTACCGCTTCCTCCGTGACCAAGTCTTCGAGGTCGTGGACGGCAAGTTCGTCAAGAAAGAGAGGGACCACGACAAGATCATTGGATACGATGATGTCAACCAGCTCTTTTGGTACCCCGAGGGTATTGGTCGTATCATCTTGAACGACAAGACCCGCTTGGTGGATGTTCCTCCCAGCCAGCGTTTCATGAAGTTCGACAAGATTGACTGGGCCAATGTCTTTTTCAAAACCTACAAGGAGAAGCGTTCCTTCTTCCATTTGCTGGTCAACTTCAACCGTATCTGGATCTTGCATATCTCGGTCTTCTTCTACTACACGGCCTACAACGCTCCCAAGATCTACGCCCGTTCGCGCAATCCTACCACGGCTGAGTCGCTCTCTGCGGCTGGTCTCGGTGGTGCCGTTTCGACCTTCATCATGATTGCTGCCACCATGGCTGAGTTCTCCTACATCCCAACTACCTGGAACAACACGAGCCACTTGATGCGTCGCATGATCTTCCTTGCCGTCTGTCTCGCTCTCACCATTGCTCCTGCCGTCTACGTCTTTGGTTTCAACAGCAAGGGCAACCTTGCCAACATCATTGCCATTGTGCACTTGGCTGTTGCCGGCTGTATCACTGCGCTCTTCTCGATTGTTCCCTCGGGCCGTATGTTTGGTGACCGTGTCGCCGGCAAGGCCCGCAAGTACTTGGCCAACCAGACCTTCACTGCATCGTACGCTCCTCTGGTCAGGAGTCACCGTGCCATCTCGATCTTGCTCTGGGTGCTCGTCTTCGGATGCAAGCTCACCGAATCGTACTTCTTCTTGACCCTCTCGTTCCGTGATCCTCTCGCCGTCATGATCACCATGAAGGTTCAGGGATGCAGCGACAAGTACTTTGGCACCGCGCTCTGCTCGAACCAGCCCGCTTTCGCCTTGACTTTCATGACGATCATGGATCTCAGTCTGTTCTTCTTGGACACGTTCCTGTGGTACGTCATCTGGAACACGGTCTTCTCCATCGGTTGGTCGTTCCACATGGGTCTCTCCATCTGGACTCCCTGGTCGGATATCTTCCAGCGATTGCCCAAGCGTGTCTACGCCAAGCTGCTCGCCACCGCCGACATGGAGATCAAGTACAAGCCCAAGGTGCTTGTTTCGCAGGTGTGGAACGCCATCATCATCTCCATGTACCGTGAGCACCTGCTCTCCATCGACCACGTCCAGAAGCTGCTCTACCACCAGGTGCCTGCTGGCGAGAACGGCAAGCGAACCCTCCGAGCTCCTACCTTCTTCATCAGCCAGAGTGACAAGGGTATCAAGCCCGAGTTCTTCCCCAAGGGCTCCGAGGCTGAGCGTCGTATCAGCTTCTTCGCTCAGTCGCTTACCACTGCCCTGCCCGAGCCTCTTCCCATCGACGCCATGCCCACCTTCACTGTCCTCGTGCCCCACTACTCCGAGAAGATCTTGCTCTCTCTCCGTGAGATTATTCGCGAGGAAGACCAGAACACGCGTGTGACTCTGCTCGAGTATCTCAAGCAGCTTCACCCCGTCGAATGGGACAACTTCGTCAAGGACACCAAGATTCTCGCTGAAGAGTCGCAAGGTTTCGGCGGCACCTCGCCCTTCGGCGCCGACAGCGACGAGAAGTCCGGTACCAAGAACTCGGCCAAGGCGGATGACTTGCCCTTCTATTGCATCGGTTTCAAGTCGGCCGCTCCCGAGTACACGCTTCGAACCCGTATCTGGTCTTCGCTGCGTGCTCAGACCCTTTACCGTACCGTTTCTGGATTCATGAACTACTCCAAGGCCATCAAACTTCTCTACCGTGTCGAGAACCCCGAGGTTGTTCAGCTCTTCGGCGGTAACACCGAGAAGCTCGAGCGCGAGTTGGAGCGCATGTCCCGCCGCAAGTTCAAGTTCGTCATCTCGATGCAGCGATACTCCAAGTTCAACAAGGAGGAGCAGGAGAACGCCGAGTTCTTGCTTCGTGCTTACCCTGACCTGCAGATTGCCTACCTCGACGAGGAGGCTCCTCGCAAGGAAGGTGGTGAATCCCGCTGGTTCTCGGCTCTCGTCGACGGTCACTCCGAGATCCTGGCCAGTGGCAAGCGTCGTCCCAAGTTCCGCATCGAGTTGCCTGGTAACCCCATTCTTGGTGACGGCAAGTCGGACAACCAGAACCACGCCATCATCTTCAACCGAGGTGAATACGTCCAGCTGATCGATGCCAACCAGGACAACTATCTCGAGGAATGTCTCAAGGTCCGCAGCGTTCTCGGTGAATTTGAATCGTTCAACGTCTCCAACCAGAACCCGTACGGATCCGGCCACCAGGAATTTGCCAAGGCTCCCGTCGCTATTCTCGGTGCCCGAGAGTACATTTTCTCCGAGAACATCGGTATCCTCGGTGACGTCGCTGCCGGAAAGGAACAGACATTCGGTACCATGGCTGGTCGTGGTCTCGCTCAAATCGGTGGTAAGCTCCATTACGGTCACCCCGATTTCCTCAACACGATCTTCATGACCACCCGTGGTGGTGTTTCCAAGGCGCAGAAGGGTCTCCACTTGAACGAGGATATCTACGCCGGAATGACTGCTTTCGGCCGCGGTGGTCGCATCAAGCACGTTGAATACTACCAGTGTGGTAAAGGTCGTGACCTTGGTTTCGGTACCATCTTGAACTTCACCACCAAGCTCGGAAACGGAATGGGTGAGCAGATGCTGTCGCGAGAGTACTACTACCTCGGCACGCAACTCCCCGCCGACCGCTTCCTCACCTTCTACTACGGTCACCCTGGTTTCCACATCAACAACATCCTCGTCATTCTCTCGGTGCAGCTGTTCATGTTCACCATGGTGTACATCGGCACGCTCAACTCGCAGCTCCGCGTTTGCGCCACCACCAACAGCGAGTACATTGTCGGCACTGGTGGTTGCTACTACCTCAACCCGGTCTTCCTCTGGATCAAGCGTACCATCATCAGTATCTTCCTCGTCTTCATGATTGCCTTCTTGCCACTGTTCTTGCAGGAGCTTTCGGAGCGAGGTGCGATCTCGGCCTTTATTCGTCTTGCCAAGCATTTCATGAGTCTCAGTCCCATCTTCGAGGTGTTCTCGACCATGATCTACTCTCACTCGATCATCAGCAACTTGACCTTCGGTGGTGCCCGTTACATTGCCACTGGTCGTGGATTTGCCACTACACGCCAGAGCTTCGCGCTGCTGTACAGTCGATTCGCCGGTCCTTCGATCTACTCCGGTATGCGTCTGCTCTTGCTGCTTCTCTACATCACGCTCACGCTCTGGATCCCTCACTTGATCTACTTCTGGATCAGCATTTTGGCGCTCTGCATTGCTCCGTTCTTGTTCAACCCTCACCAGTTCTCGGCCTCAGACTTCATCATCGACTACCGTGAGTTCCTTCGCTGGATGTCGCGTGGTAACAGTCGCAGTCACGCCAACTCATGGATCGGCTACTGCCGTCTCAGCCGTACCAAGGTCACTGGTTACAAGAAGAAGCGTCTCGGACACCCAAGCGAGAAGCTTTCCGGAGACGTTCCTCGTGCTGGTTGGAGGACTATCCTCTTCGCTGAGGTTATCTTCCCCATCTGCCTTGCCGTCATCTTTGTCGTGGCTTATGCCTTCGTCAAGAGTTTCCACCAGACCGGAGACCCGCCCCAGGGTGCTATCGTCCGTATTGCCATTATTGCCCTTGGCCCCATTGTGTGGAACGCCGCCATCCTGCTGGTCCTCTTCTTGATCAGCATGTTCCTTGGCCCGGCGCTCAACAACTGCTGTGCCAAGTTCGGTTCGGTCATGGCCTCGATCGCGCACGTGCTTGCCGTCGTCGGTGTGATTGTTGCATTCGAGTTCCTCTGGTTCCTCGAGCTGTGGAATGCCTCGCACGCCGTGCTCGGCATTATTGCTGTCATTGCCATCCAGCGCGCCATCTTCAAGATCTTGATCGCTCTCGTGCTTTCGCGAGAGCTTAAGCACGACGAGACCAACCGTGCTTGGTGGACCGGTCGCTGGTACGGCCGCGGTCTTGGCGGCCACGCCTTCAGCCAGCCTGCTCGAGAGTTTGTTGTCAAGATCATCGAGATGTCGCTGTTCTCCGCCGACTTCCTCACTGCGCATATTTTGCTCTTTGGCCTGTCGCTGCCATGCCTCATTCCGTACTTTGACAAGCTGCACTCGACAGCGCTCTTCTGGCTGCGACCCTCGAAGCAGATCCACGCTCCTATCTTCTCCCTGCGTCAGCGAAAGCAGCGAAGGTCGATCGTGTTCCGATACCTGCTTCTCTTCCTGTTTGCTTATGCGGTCTTTGTGGCACTGATCCTCTTGCCCGCGCTCTTCTCTTCGACCATCCAGCTGAACTGCTCGTTCTGCAAGTCGCTTTGATTGCAAGTCATTCCTGCATTTGCATGCGCTGCGGCGCTACCAGCTGCGTTTGCTCGTCGAGTGCGGCGCCACGGACGCTCGTCTCTGCGACCCTCCAGCAACTCCCAAAACAGCATCTGTCCCTCTCCGCTCTGCATATCTCACCTTCGTTGTCGCATTCGTCAGCCATTCCCACTCTCCTTAGAGTTCTGTAGTATGTAAGCCCTCGACCGTAGGTTGAAGGCGATCACCGAGGCTACAACAGCCATACAGCTTCGCACCTGCACTGCCTGCTGTCATGCGCTTCCCTTTCCTCATCTTGTCAAATAACGTCGTGCTTAGCTTCTTTTTTTTTTTTTTTTTTTTTTTTTTTTTTTTTTTTTTTCTCGCCCTCACTTTTGCATCATCACTTTGCACAAAGCATCATCTGAATGGACCATAGTTTCTTCCACTTTTCTTACGTTTGTGCATCGTTCGTGTGATGGCACCCTGATATCAAGGCTGTCTGTATGTGTGGACTCAGAAGAGTATGTCAGCAGTCAGAAGAGCCAGCAAGGGTCACGCTGAGTTGCGTGAAGGCGTCGCGTCGACGCGCTCTGAAAGTGTTGGCCTCTTGGCTGCACACTCCTGTGAGGCCTTATTTTTGGATTTTATCATAATTCTGCTTGACAGCATTCTGCGTACTGAGTGTCTGGCAGGTGGAGAAAGATGCACACGGGTGCTGCAGACAATCACAATTTACGGCGCCGAAGGTGTTGATCTCTACGCAACTTGCATTACCCCTACCATCATCAATATCGCTTCGGCTGATTCTGCGACAATCACCCAGCGTCCACTGCATCACGCGACCTTCTTTGCTCAGCCAGACTCTTGCGCTCACTTCAATCGCGGGCAGTGCTACTACAACATCGCGATTGTACCAGCATCGAAAACATCATGTCGTCTTCTGCGGGGAGAGTGCTCGACCAGGGCATCTCCGCATCGCGGGCAGGCGCAGCCCAGAAACGGCCGCCCACAACAAGCAAGCAGACACCAACAAAGAGACAGCGCACATACCCTCGGCCGTCTCCATCCGCAGGCTCCTCGACGGATTCTGGCTCCGTGGCGTCGCAGGCACGGAGGCGTACGCGAGACGGAGCTTCCGTCCTTTCGCAAGATGAGCCGCGGTGGGCGCAGTCAGATCGCGTTCTGTTGGACCGAACGCTGCGACTTCACAGCGTCTCGCCACTCCACTTTTCATCCTTACCGGCCTGTATCCAGGAGGTGTCCCGGCCCCTGTTCCAGATGCTCCGTGCAGAGCTTCACCAGTACATCAATTTGCGGCTCAGCGACGGGTTCGGCTTCTTAGAGTCGTCTGGTACCACGATGGACGCGCGCGATCCCGAGAGCGGCGATCTTCGTCCGCCTGAGCGTAGGCGAAGGGCTGACACGGATCGAGTTGGTCACGTTCGGATCGGCTTCTTGGAGGACTCGGAATTCATCGCATCTTTGCAAGATGGAAACGCAGCTGAGGCAAAAGCTCGTCCCTGGGCGATCGAGATCGAGCTTGGCAAGCCGGCCTCCGAAGTCGATACCTCAAAGAATCGACTGTCCTTACTGCGATCCAAAAATGTGCAAGAGGCAACACCAGCAGAGCTCTGTCACATTATCTTCGTCCCTGGATCAACAACCCGCGATGAGGGCTCACGTACTTCCCGTAGATACCCATTGATCGCAACGAAGGCACCTTCCTCGAGCGTAGCTAGCGCAGATCCGCTACTCGGCTCTTCATCGGTCAATGTTGGACCCATTGTCCTCGGACATGCGCTCGATTGGATTCAGAAACGCTTTGACTGCCGGATATCCTCAGCGACAGGTGCAGCTGCTATTGCGTCACGACTACGAGGGCCACAGCTCGAGTCCCTTGCGGAGCTCATCGTGCGTCAAACACGAGCTGAGACATGTGCTCTTGAAGGCGTCGAGAGATCACAACAGCAGAAAATGGCCGACGCTGCTGTCAAGCCGGTAGAGCTCGTCTTTGCCTTCCCAGCTACCGTGAAAGATGCTGGGACGAAGAAAGCAAAAGCACCAGGACCTGCACCTGAGTTGACCTCGCTCACGCTGACGATTCCGTGGGAGGTCTGCATGAACTTGCTGGACGGTCTATCTCTAGGTAGGTTGCTCCTCTACTCAGGCTGGTCATCCTCATTGATCTGTACAAAACACTCACTAACATACTGTCTTGACACCCCTTTCCTTTGCCAATACAGATGAACCGCTCCTCCCAGCACTCAACCATTATCTTTCGGTGCACACCTCGATTCCGCTCGACGCGCTCGAGCTGACGCGTATCGGTGTGGCCGGTATCAGCGTCGGCTCAGGTAGGATCAAGATTTCAAAGGTGCCGGGCCAGGATGCCGCTAGTGAGACGAAGAGATCGTTGCTAAAGCGCTCACAAGCTGGTGAAGGTGAAGCGGATGCGAGGGATCGAAGACGTGCTGGAGCTGTGTTTGCGTTCCTTCGTCGGGTCGTTGAAGGAGAGAACGTAGAAGAGGCCTGAAGACCACTTTGAGGGCTTCTCCGTCTCGTCGAACATGTACTTGTAACAGCTTTGCTCAATGTATCTTGTATCATCATGGACGAGGGAGCTCAGGGGCCTAAGGTGTTGGTCTCCACCCTGCTTGAGCGTCCGCTTCCTGACCTAACAAGCCTGATGAAAAAAAAACCCACAACTGGAACTCCACACGAACTGCGAAACGGGCCGCAAAGCCATGCCGTCACGCAGAGCAAAGTGTGCTGTTTTCCCCTGAACTATTTTCTCCACCGATGCACAGCGAGCTGACGCCGTTGAAAGAGCTCGGTGAAACTGCAGGTCACAGTGCCATTTCACGCAATCGACCCTGCTCGGCGTGTTCTTTCTGCTGTGCATATTGACTGCGTGGAGTCCACAAGGAATTCCTCTGCTCCTCCGCAACGCTTGACGATCAAAGCATTCAAAGCATCACTTTGGCTTTTGCTACCCACAACCATCGCTCGACCATTGAAAGTGGAACACGCCCTCACGGAATTGCCTGTTGATCGTTTCAAGTTCCAAGTCTCACAATGCAGATCTACGGCTTGCTCGTTTTGGCCAGCCCACCTGGCGCAGGGGCGGTTCCTCTCACCACAGCATGGGAGCTCGGCTCTTTCTCCTGGCTTCAGCGAAGCACCGTTCAAGATATGATGGGATTCATGGCTAGGGTGAGTAGCGCTCTCATAAATGATCGCATATCAGCCTGAATGGATCGCTTACAGCTTGTACATCTGCTCATCTCGTTCTCGCATGACATACACCTCCGTACAGACGGTCGCAGAACGCACACAACCAACCCAGCGTCAATCGGTCCAGGAGAACTCGTATGTCGCACATGTCCACTCCCGACCCGCCTCGGACGGCGTCACCGGCGTTCTCATCACCGACACCGAGTACCCTGTTCGTGTCGCCTTCTCGCTGCTCAACAAGACTTTGGATGAATTCGTCATCAAGGTTCCCAAGTCGCAGTGGGAGTCCAAGGTCAATGCCATCACTACCGGATCCGCAACCGCACCACCCAAGGGAGAGGCTCTGCTCGGCATCAGCGCCTTCCCACAGGCCGTGGACTATGTCAAGAGGTACCAGGACCCCAGACAAGCGGATACTATCATGAAGGTCCAGCAGGAGCTGGACGAGACCAAGATCGTGCTCGTAAGTATAGCTGATTCCGCTTTGTTACAGCTTAAAGACAGCAAATTACTGACTCCAACGCCCTGATGATCTTGACTTCCGTTCGGATGCGACAGCACAAGACGATCGACTCAGTGTTGCAGCGCGGTGAGGACTTGGACAAGCTGGTGGAGAAGTCGGGAACCCTCAGCGAGCAGAGCAAGATGTTCTACAAGACGGCCAAGAAGCAGAACTCGTGCTGCATTGTGATGTGAGAGGGGCATGGCCTGATCTCTATCACAACCTGCTCTGGAATCAGGAAGCTCCGATGATTAGTTGGCTTCACTGCGGCTTCGATTTCACGCGGGGCTCAGTTGGCGTCTTTGACTTCTCAGCCATACCTATATGCTCAAGTCACCCATTCGAATCACTCGCTCATCGGCTTCTCCGTTTCTCTGACTTGCATTCTGCCCAAGGTGCATCTTACCCATGGCCTCTGTCAAGATTGGCATACGCCTCATTCAGGCTCGGCCTCGCATAACATTCTGTGTACATACTTTTCTCGTGGCATCCACACACTATGGACTCGATGTTGTCTTCTTCCGTATCATGGCTGATCGAGGGTGGGCTGTTTAATACTAGGAGAAGAGAAGGTTGCTGATCGGATCGCTTCTCATCTTGAGCCGCTTGTAAGGTGTTTGTGTACGGCGGAGGGCGCGCGCTAAATTGCCTCGGCGAAAAGTAACACTTTGAAATTCGCCTCTGCCAAGTGCAGCCAGTAGGGTCTTGGCATCGGCTTGCTTGTTCCAGTGAATAAGTCGTCGTTGCATCTTGGGTCTCTTGACTTGCTTGTAACTCACATCATCACACATCTCTACAGCAATCGGCAGGGCCGACCAAGCGCAGGCGCAGCATCCTTTCACGGTAAGCAAGGTTCGGCTCGGCATTCGCAACCTCACAGCATCAGATCCCAGCATCGCAAAGACATCATCCATCCTCAACAATATGACTGCATAGACTCTCACAAGGCATTACCCTCAAAAATCCGCTAGAAGCATCCTCAAAATGGCGCAGGAGTTGCATTCGACTGAGGATAGGCGACCTATCGCATCTCACAAGGCACAGATTCATCGTGAACCGGCAAGACCACAACTTCAAAATGATGACGACTATTCTTCGTCCGAGAGCGATGCCGACGTCGAAATCAGTGGCCCCGGCAAGGAGGCGCAACCTCTGATCGCACACGGTGACTCCACAGACCACGCTCAGCCCCAAGCCGTATCCGCTCGCTCAACCTCGACGACAAGCTCTGAAGCAATGGGTCGCAAACGTCGAGCGCCGCTCAAATGGACCGAACTCATCTGGGTCACCTGCACCCTCGCTCTCATCTCTGTCCTTGGCTTCACTTCGCAGCTCTGCATCATGCTGCCATACTACCACAAAACCCCCTCCTTTTCTCCCACTGCTCTATCGGCCGTGCTCGCACCTTTTAACCTTGGTCTCTTCTTCATCTTCTACAACTACTACCTCTGCGTAACAACTGATCCGGGCAGCGTACCCGCCGGCTGGGAACCCGACTGGTCCTGCCTGGATCCCACAATCTCAACGCGTCCCTCGGAGGGCGACCCTGCGCTCGAGCTAAAGGAAACCATCCTTCGTCCACGCTACTGCAAGACATGCCGTGCCTACAAGCCGCCTCGCTCGCATCACTGCAAAACATGCCACCGCTGCGTCCTCCGCATGGATCACCACTGTCCCTGGCTTGCCAACTGCGTGGGGCATTACAACTACGCACACTTCATTCGCTTTTTGTTCTGGGTCGATGTCACATGCTCCTACCATCTTGTGATGATCTCATGTCGCGTGCTGGACAAGTTCAACTCATACGGATATTGGAGGGAGCCGAGCACGCGCGAATTGATCTGGTTGGTGGTCAACTATGCGCTGTGCATACCCGTGATACTGCTGGTGGGCGTGTTCAGTATCTACCACTTCTACTGTACGGCGATCAACCAGACTACGATCGAGAGCTGGGAGAAGGACCGCACCGCAACGCTCATCCGCAGGGGGAGGATAAGAAAGGTCAAATATCCTTACAACCTCGGGTTATGGAGGAACGTAAGGAGCGTCCTGGGCGACAACCCGATCACGTGGTGCTTGCCGAGAGGAGGTACGAACAGGTTGGGAGATGGACTCAAGTTCGCGGTGGCGCCGACTTTAGGTAAGTCCAAGTTCCGAGCGCGGTTCAGTCTGAGATCACATCGAGGTTGGCATTGGCATGTGCAGACGGCTTTGCAGGATCAGGAAGTCGGGGAGGGCGGCGAGGCGGTATTGCATCATCTCGACAAGGCTTCCACGGACGGCGACGGCGATATCGCGAGGTTTGGTCACAGCAAGAAGTGGGAAGAATACGAGCCGCATTCCGACGCCGACGACTACGTCAACCCGGAGCTAGAGGCTTCCGTACTGCACCGGTTGCGGTGGGAGCTCTGGCATCGCCAACAAGCTCGGTGGAGACACCAGTCTCAACTGCAATCTCGCTCGCACTCCTATCCGCAGGAGAACGTGGCATTTGAGGAGCAACATGGACAAAAACTTACCGGATAGATGGCGGAAGGAGGGTTGGTCGGGTGGTGGCAGAAATCTAGTCTTGTACACCTGTGCTGCTTGCTTGCAATCACTCTTCTGTTGCTGCGCTGCTTTTCCTCGATGTGTGCGCTGTGATGGTGTCGAGTCTTGTTCACTGACCTCTTCACGCGTTGAACTTCTCCTCTCCTTGCAGATGAAGGTGCGCAGTACCGGTGGCCGCCGAAAGATCCTACGCGATCTACCACCACCGCCGGGGTTTCGCAACATGGGTGGAGGGCTGACGGTCACGAAGCGCCCCCGCTCTTCCCTTCCTCCTCCTCCTCGTCCTCCGCAGTGTTGCCTCCAGGGGCGACGTCGTCATCGCCATTCACATACGGCAATGAGGGGTTCAATCCCAATCTACGCCCGACTAACTCCTCCCACCTGCACTACGAGGAGGAGGATGATGAGGAAGGGATGTCGAGCATTTCATCCGGCTCCGACGACGATGTCGACATCCTCCACCACAGCAACGGCGAGTACTACCCGCGCGACCAGGAAGTTTTCGAAGAGGGACAGGACGAGGAAGAGGATGAGGCCTACAGCAGAGCCACCGGCATCCACGTACGCCGAGGCTCCGAGGGGTACGAAGTGCGTCCCCGCGCGGCTTGGGTCATCTGAATTAGTACACTTCGCACTGCCGCCAGTGAAAACGGTCGATGAATCCAGCTCAGTCAACTCATCATACTCTCAACGTAGCTCTCAACACATGACTATCACAGTGAGAAGAATCCAACATGGTTTTTGACAAGTGCAAATTATATTGCGAGTTGCGGGGAACAAAGCATGCTGTGTGAGCGATGCGAATGGCCGTGCGTGTGTGTGCGTGTGAAGGGGGGGTAATAGGATGCGGCGCCTAGCGTGTGCAAGCCATAGAAAGAGATGATACAAAAAGAGCGTTGCTGCTCTTTGTTAGGGAGAAGGCTGATGATGCCTAAACTCCCTTTTTTAGATGCTGGTTGGTGTGATTGAAGAGAGACACTTTTTCGGGACGAGAAGGCGAGAGAGCAAACTGGTGATTCTGTGATGCGAAAAACCAATTTACGCCTTCTTACGGAAAGAGCAGCCCTCGGTCAAACGAGCCTTACCACCGGTGGGCTGCGAGAGAACCTGAGCGCAAGAGCCGCAAACAACAACGGTCTGGGCGTGCGAGAAGACGGTGGTGATGGCGAAGCAACCAGGGCACTTGACGTCCATGAAGAACGAGTTGGGGTTCTGCACAAGACGCTTGAGCTTGTGGCAGCGAGCCTGCTGCTCGGCGGAGGGGTTAAGAAGGTCGACGGCGAGAGTCTGAGGAAGGATGTAGGCAAGGGCAATACAGGTCAGCAAGTTGTCCATGGGAGTTAATGAAAGCAGCTTCACGTCTCGCAGAGCCGCACATGGTCGAGGATTTTGATGAGCAGAACGGGGTCGGTGCAACGGAAGCCAAGTATAGAAGGCTGATCAAAGCGGCGGCAGAATGCTGGATTGGAATAGGTGACGAAAGTATGTCGCCGACCAGATACGCAACGTGAAGATGAGCGTTCCGGAATGCAAAGACAGTGGCGACGAGATCGACACGAAGAGGCTGGCTGTGATTGCTCACAGGGTGATCGACTCTGTGAGATCGAGCCGCCACCGCTGTCACCATCAGCAGCGATGTAACCGGAGGCAACTCCATTCCGAGATTGGGCAGAAGACGTTTTGTGGGAGACAGCGCTGTGCTGAATGTCATATCAACGCAAGCAGGTCCAGACGATCTTTGTCGATCCAGCCACCTCTGATTTCGAGTCTCTGGCAATGTTGGCCTGGCCAGTGCTAGCTGGCGGCTTGTTGCTTGCCAGCTTCGCTATCGCTGCCGATATGACCAGGATGATGCGGAGGGAAGAGGTGCTGATCACTGCTGAGAGATTCTTGCAAACCACACAGTGGCGTAGATTCGCTGTTTGACGACATCATATCTGCTGCTGAAGCTAAGACGGTGACGCTGGCCACGCCACCACCGAAGACCCTTGTGATTGCAATGCTGATCGCTGAGTATACTGAAGCTGGTAACCGTTGCCATCTGCATTCAGAAAGCTGCTGGTCGGTTGCGACTGATGCGAGGTCGTCTTCTACGCCACCCTACTCAGGTCTCTTCCCTTAGAGTCCATTTGCGATATGTTGTGGGTCCATGCTGGATGCTTGTACTGCGTGCTGAATGTGCTGCTGTGCGAGATGTGTGCTGCAAGTGTAGAGAATGATATCTTACCATCTTGATATGTGAGGATGTGAGTGTGTTACTGGAGGGAAGAGAAGGATGATGGTGAGTGGCGGATGTCGATGTGGCTCCTCACTCGATTGGCTGAGTTGTGAGTGGTTGCAAACGAACTGTGCCTGTGTGCAACCGCTGAAAAAACGCGCAGCAGGAAAACGGCAGAAACTCAACTGAACACGCGAGTTCCATCTGTTGGCTGCCTGCCTGGTCAAAGTTTCGGTTTTCTCTGTCTCTGCTGTGTCACCTTTCGAGTCGCGAACCTTGCCAGTGATGCTGGATTGGCGCTTGAGACTGGCTCTGCTGCCTCAGTGAAGTTGAGCCGCGAGACACTCGAACTTTACAGACTGCTCTGCAACCTGAATTTCATTTCTCAGGCAGCAGAACCACTTTTCATTCGGCTGGCATACACTAAGGGTCGCTTCGCCCTCGCTTGCACTTAGGTTCCAAGCTTTGAAGCTGGATTCAATTTGCTGACCAGCTCGAATACAAAGCATTTCAAGGTTCTGCGCGCGCGCAAGAAAAAAAATCCAGAAAATCGAAACAGGCAGGAGCCCGCTTCATCGCCGGTGGAGCATGTGACTTTTGGAGCTCGGCCGAACCTGCTTTGTACCTTCTGTGTACACAGATTACAATCAAGATTGTATTTGAGCTCGCAAACCCAGTCGTCATCCTACGAAAGCCTCAGGCTGAGATGCCGCAATTCCAGTGTGTGTTTTGCAATTTAGCCAGAGAGCCGTGGGCAAGCCTAGCCAGCTCGCCAGGCAGTGGGGTCGACAACGTGCTGGCTCCAGCACGGATGAGTTTGTGAGCGGCAGAGGCAACCAAAAGCGGAGGCAGCAGACAGCAGTGCGGCAGACCACACAAAGCACTTGCGCGCCAAAGCAGCGAGTCGAGAAAAAAAAATAATAGGCAGCAGAGCAGTACTATCCACAGCCAGAGCGACTCGCTGACTGTCACAGTGGCTGAGTCTGTGGGCCAGAACCAGAGTCTGACTTTGAGGTTTGGTCGTCATCCCTCTCCCCTCTCGTCTCCATCATCCGACCTCCTCAAGTCCTATTCATGTAAGTGGTCACACCATTGACTCTGTTCAACACTCCTGCAGACGAGACAACACACAAAGGTACGACAAAACATCGCTATAGCAACAGCACATCAGACAGGCATATATCAGCATAGGAACTTTGAATAAGCGTCAACCGCAGATCATACCATTCCTCAGCGGCCAGCCATCATACGATGACCAACGATAAAGCAAGCACCTTCAGCACTAGCACCGCGCTTGCTTCTCTTCCGTCATCATTCAGACACCGTACAACATACGCAGTATTTCGACCTAGTACGCACCACTTCACAATCAGCAAGCTGGAATGGTACGGAGAATTCAGACAAAGATGCATCTATTTGGCAAATGCAAAGTCCCTGATCTCGACACGAGCGCATCGAAGTTGCGGGTCATAGAGCTGCTGTTGTTCCATCAACAGAGGCATGCGATCTCAATTGGCATTGTTGGCAACAAAGCCGCATTAGCGCGGGGCTGTCTAGGATGTGCAGGCCGAGAAGGATCACACGCATGTTCCCACAATCGAATGCATGTTTCCGCGGCCAACACATCTTAGATGCCGTCAAGTCAAGCATGCAATGGACCTTCTGCTTCAGAACGGACGTTCATTCCTTTAAGTTTCTGCGTCTCGACCCAAGCGCATTCTTGCCAACAATCGCACTATCTTTTCCAGCATCGATCCAATCTTGTCTCGCAAGAGTGTTTGACATCCTCTCTACCACTCAAAAGCATCAGCATCTGACTCTCTTCTTTCCCTCATTTCCACTCCCAACAGTCATCAAGATGGTCAACCTTAGAACACAGAAGCGCCTCGCGGCCTCGGTCCTCGGATGCGGTAAGCGCAAGGTCTGGCTCGACCCCGCCGAGCAGAACGACATTGGCAACGCCAACTCGCGTGCCAACATCCGCAAGCTCATCCGTGATGGCCAGATCATCCGCAAGCCCGTCGTCGGTGGTTCCCGATCGCGTGCCCGCGCCACCGCCGCCGCCAAGCGTGCCGGCCGTGGTACTGGCCAGGGTCACCGCAAGGGTTCCTCGGAGGCCCGTATGCCCACCAAGGTCATGTGGATGCGCCGCCAGCGTGTCCTCCGCCGACTCCTCCGCAAGTACCGCGAGTCTGGCAAGATCGACAAGCACCTCTACCACGAGCTCTACCTCAAGTCCAAGGGTAACGTCTTCAAGAACAAGCGTGTCCTCATGGAGCACATCCACAAGGCCAAGGCCGAGGCTGCTCGTTCCAAGCACCTTGCCGACCAGATGGAGGCCCGTCGTATGCGCAACAAGGCCATGCGCGAGCGCCGTGCTCAGCGTGTCCTCGAGAAGCGTGCTGCCATCATCGCCGTCGAGAACGAGGCCGAGGAGAAGAAGTAAATTGGCCCAGCATTTGTTGGTCCCCTTTCCTTTCTTTGACTCTACTTGTATCTTTACCGTCGCACACTCTTTCTCACATCATATGGACATTCAATGTCTTTAGGCCGGATCGGAAGTTTTCGCATTGTTGCAAACTTCAGTTCTTCTCGCCCACATATACTCGACCGCTCATGCATTTGCTCACCGCCCTCTAGGGGCGTTTGCGCATCCTGTCTCCTCACGTCACACCACAACATCAACCCCCTCTTGGCTGGTGGGTGGTTGATTCCCACCCATCAGTCTTACGGCTGACTTTTACATCCATGTCTACTAGTATATCAGCGGCTTGGACCAGTCGTATCCAAAAAAGCAATCGCATCTGCACTTGACCCAGAGATTCGCTGTGATGATTCCGATGAGCTTGGTTCTCTGACGTGTGTACATTTCGAGCTGCGAAGATGAGGCAGCGCTTTGAGTGATGTCGGGCGGACAGTGTGGTGGTGCTTGTTGATCCGCAGAGGCAGCTGTTGATTACTGCGGAGTCAGTCAAGCTGTGGACTGTGTGGGTTTCAAGCACGTGTTGACGGGTTCGCGCATGGTTCAGTTGTCAGTTTAATTAACTTGGTGCGGGGAGCAGATTGGTCTTAGTTGGCAACCACGATCAGCGAACATTGATCTGGCCCTTTTCAAACACAGAAACAGGATAGGATGCCGTTTGCGTACTTGCGCCAGCAGCGCGAGAGGGAGGGGGAGCAGCGGAGTGGGTTATCAGCTCGCAAGATGGTGGTGACAGTGATGGTGGCGGTGCTGTTTGCGCCGATTGCGCGCAATGCGACGTGGGTCTATTTGACGCTCGGTCCTGGCAGCGCTTTGCCTGAGCTGTGGGTTCGTCCCCCGACCTCACCCTCTAATGGGTTGGGGGGACTGCAGTGCTTTACGGTGGGGACAGAGAGGGAGGAGGCTTGGAAACGATTCAAGTTCTGCGAGGACCTGCATCGGATTGAGGGGATGGATGCGGTGCTGGTGAGTTGCGATGCGAATCGTGGCAACTGGAATACCGTTATGGGACCTCTTCGTGATCCAAAGCCCAAAGGGACGCTGTGGGTGTACGAGTATGCGACGAGCCCCAACGAGTCGACCCAGCGGCGGGTTGCGAAGGAAGTCAGCATCGTCGGATTTCCCGAGGACAGCACCTTCCACCCGCTCGGACTGTCCACCCTCGAGCCCACGAGCGAGCACGGCAGCGGCGCGAGAAAGCTCTTCGTCGTCAACCACCGCGAGACTCGCTCGTCCATCGAAGTCTTTGATCTCGCTCAACACGGTGGGCGCTGGCAGGCGACGTGGGTGCGCAGCGTCGTCCACCCGCTCGCCACGCATACGCCCAACTCGATCCACCCTCTAACGGAGACCTCGTTCGTGGTGACCAACGACCATTTTTTCGCTCGCCGCCCCGACCCGCGCCTCTCGCACACCCTCGCGGTCCTACACGAGCTGTACCATCCAGACCCCTCGCGCGCGTGGCAGACGTGGCTGCTGGAAACGGCATCGAAGCTGTTGACTAACCGCAAAGTCGCGGGGGCTTTGGCGATGAGCGAAACGCTGCTCGGCTTGCCGTTGGGCTGGGTGACGCTGGTCGAGTTCGACCCCACCATCGACACTGGAAGTGATGAGACGCAGGGTGTGCGTGCGAAAGTGATCGCTAAAGGCATCCCGTTCGCTAACGGCCTCGCCATCACGCCGAATGGCCGCACCATGGCTGTCGCATCTACAACTTTCCCTGGCGTGTACATTTACGACGTCCTCCCCTCCCCCATTTCGTCAGGGTTCGGCTGGAACAGCGATTTCAAGCTGCGCACCAAGCTGCACCTCCCCATGTGGGCCGACAACCTCTCCCTTTCTCCCCGCTCCCCTGCCTCCTCCTCCTCTTCTGGCCTGTTTGACGGGCACACACTTGTCGCCACTGGCCACCCAGCCCCTCTGAAGCTCATCGCGATGGCCAAAGCGCCGCACACCAAGACTGCGCCGAGCTGGAGCGTTGCCATTACGCCCTTCACTCCCAACGCCTCAGCCTCGACGGATGGGGAAAAGTGGGAGGACCGCGACGCCCCGCTGCCGGCGCACCACTTTGTGCTCTCCCACAACGGCGAGTTCAGCATCAAGACGCTCCTGCAATCCCAAGGCGCACCCGCCAAGTTGCAAGCAGACGGCAGGGAGGTCAGGATCGCCAGCAGCGCCGCCACCGTCTACGCGCCCTACCACGACACCGCCGACGCCGGCACGCTCATAGTCTCCGGCCTGTACGGCGAGGTGACCACATGCACCAACGTCGGCACATAAGAAGCAAAGAATGAGAATCAAATGTTACACTCGATGCAAAGCAACACAATGGTGGTGGTGAGAAACCGTTACTACAAATTGAAGAAAGAAAATGAGAGCAAAAGAGAACAAGACAGCGAGAGCAATACATCATCGCTATGAGCAAAAAGAATGGAACACAAGAAGTTCCGAACAAACGACAAAGGGACAAAATGGGATGAAGGACGAAAAAGGAGCCTAGTGCAAAATAGGAGACCGACTGGATGAGGATTCGAAAGAACCAGATTGAAAGATGGGAGCAGAGGGCGGGAGAGTGAGGATGGGCCCAGCCGTGCCAGCAGCTGAACCCGATCGAGCTACGCTGTCCGTCCCGCATTTGATTCTTTCCGGGCTGCTCTCCCGCTGAACTGAGAGAGATGACAGGATCTAAAGAGCGACGAAAGCGACAACTGCGGACGCGATAAGAGTGGCGAGAGCAGCGAAGCTCTTCTGCGCACCGCTGCCAGGCGCGCTGGAGACGACAGCGGCGAACTGGGTGGTGTTGGCAATCTTGTTGACCTCGGCAACAAAGTCGATGCCACAGTCGGTCTTGACGGTCTTGTAGATGTCACTCTGAGGAGCGAGGGTCTGAGATATCCTGAGACCGATCGCGTAGGGGATGGAAGTCTCAAACTTGATGTAGGAGGCGAGAATGAGCTGGGTGCAACGAGAGCAGAGGATGGACTTGGGGCTGGACGAGGAGAGGAAGAGGAAAGCAGCGTTGGTGTTGGCAGTGGAGCTGATGGCAGTCACATTCGAGGCGGCAGCTTGACGCTTCTCGAGCGCAGCGATAGCCTCAAGATCCTCGATGAGAACATCACGACGAGCCTTGGTGGTGGTGGTAGTGTTGCGTTGCGAGGTAGCGGCGGCCTTCGTGATGGTCTTGAGACAGTACTGGTTGTTGGTGTCCTTGCTGCAGATGGAGTTGACGAGGGGAGTGATCATGTAGAGGTTGTCGTACATGGCCTGGACCTCGGCTTTCTTGCTCTGAAGATCAGTGCTGCAGCTTTGCCAGAACTGGTCGAGACGGTTTCGGATGACGTTGGGGTCACATCCGGTGTTGTTGGAGCAGAGATCGCTCAAGGTGGAGTCGAGCTGAGTGGACGAATCGGACGAGTTGGAAGAAGAGTAGTACTTGGTGGCAGCCAGCAGAGGCTTTGTGCAAGCGTCGAGGGTAGGGTCAGTGTTGAGAGTGGTAAGGAAAGTCTGACAAGAAGCCGAGATATCGGTGGGGATGGCGGTGGTGTTGGCGGTGGTGTTGGTAGCCTGGGCAGCAACCGGTGCTACGGCGTTTCCGAGAAGGAGGAGCGTGGCTGCCAAAGAGCCAGCGGCGGCGGAGAGACTGAAGGACTTCATTGTGAGAGATGCAGCAAGCCTAGATAGAAGCGGAGAGGGGCGTTGGGCCAATGGTTCGACGCCAAGATAAGTGCTAGCGAATGTGAAGGAGAAGAGAAAGAGAGTGCCTGAGGGAAAGTGGATGTCGAGTGGAGTGAGCGAGGTGTCAGAGGGGAAAGATACAAGACAAAGATGTCAATGTAAAGCGGGGGAGGGTGGAGAAGAGATGGTGGATATGGTGGTGATGAAAGGGCTGATGGTGTGACCTTTGACGAGGATAGTGAAGGGTCAAAGTAAAATTGAGCCAGCAGCAAGGCAGTCCAGTCCATCTCGAGGCGGGGCACATCCGACAGCGACAACCCTTAACTTTACCGCTGTCTCTGTGTTGATTTCGCTCGACGGGATGACTGTCGCGACGTCGGGCACTTGGCCGCAGTTGCTCGGCTTGGGAACGACTAGACTAAGCTGGTGCATGTTTTGAAATTTGGAGCACCGACTTGAAAATGTACACTTTTGCTGTGTCCTGCAGCTGCCAAAATGTATTGGAATTCTGTTCGCGTCTGCCAAGCCGAGACTTGCAGGGTCTGACCAACAGCGTCGATCCTTACATGCCCAGTGTCGATCCTTCTTGTTTCTTTGATTTTGAATCGGTTTGTATTCGCGACATGAAAAGCTTCGGGAGGCTGCATCAGACTGGCTGCAACTTACAGCGAAGCGCGCTGCACATGCAAACCAGTTCGTTCCCGAAGCCTCGCTGTTCCTGTTGCTCTGTTCCTTTCCTCACACAATTCGGCATCGGCCAGAATGGCGCAGGTCCGCCCGCCGCTATTTATTGCAACATCATCTGCGCGCAGCTCCTTCTCAGGGGCAAATGCTTTCGGCCGATACTGTCTTGGTCGCTCAGCGTGACTGGCGCTTCAAGCCGCTATGTTCAACGAGGTCCTTCTTTGTTCGACACCTGCACCAGAGTACACATGGCATCAGAGAGGTACCCACTCCTATTGAAATTGAGCGCAATACGAACGAGTTGGAAAAAAAAAAAAAAAAAAAAAAAAAAAAAAAAAAAAAAAAAAAAAAAAAAAAAAAAAAAAAGGGAGATTCTGCTTCGTAGATTAATGCAGCGTCCAAGCAAGCCCATTCGAGCTGTCTGACACCGCCTTATATGAAAGAGGCGAATGGTCCGGCCGTCGGTCATGCCCAAGGTGCAGCAGTGGTCTCGGAAGGGCCGCGGTGGAAACGTCCAGTGTGTCGCTGTTTACTCGCAGCGCACCGTAAGCTTATAACCTTGTTGGCGAAGGTGCAAGAGCCATTGAACGTGACGCTCACTGTCGGAATCGTGAGCATCATCCTTGTATGGTAGGAAGTGACCGCTTCCCAGATAACGCATATGAAGCTGACGGGACCAGTGGGAGGACCATGAGGGTCAGCAACATTCCTGCACCTGATTGCTTAGTCGCAATGATGATTTCGGTCAGCGCAATCATGCGGTCCCTTCCCCATATCCGAGCTGTCTCTTGATGGTTTCTCCGCAAGTGTTGTGGAAGGAGATGAGACATTGCGACCACTCTTCCGCTACTGCACATCCACAGTAAGCTCTTTTTCGAGGATGA
This sequence comes from Ustilago crameri, assembly GCA_024271935.1. Classification (NCBI taxonomy): domain Eukaryota; kingdom Fungi; phylum Basidiomycota; class Ustilaginomycetes; order Ustilaginales; family Ustilaginaceae; genus Ustilago; species Ustilago crameri. Next base: position 554,169 of record JANBMJ010000003.1, on the reverse strand, counting down.
ACTTGCCCTCCTTATACTTTTCTGCTGCAACATACGCTCTGTCGTACTTCCAACCTAGGACAGTCTTGCATTTGGTGCATGTGATGTCGCGCACCGTATGCAAACCTGTTGTCATGTGCCGATCTTCGGCCTCGCCTAAACTGATGTTGGCCACCGAATCAAACAGATATGCTCTGCCGTGCTGGCCGTTGAAAGCGCGGCTGACCAGATTCTCGATCGTGGTGAGATGCGTCTTGCACTGTTTGCAGCCAAAGATGCGTTGGCTGCAAAGGTACTTCTGGTGTGTCATGCCCATCTTGAAGCGACTTTGGAGGGGTGATGGCAGATCTGACTGGGATGCTTGGTCTGCAGCTTTGCGCGAGATTCCTTTCTTCCGGTCGGCGCTTCTCCGATACCTTGCTACATGCGCCGAGGTTGGGAGAAGCGCGAGCTTGTCGATAGTAGCAGTTCGATGAAGGCTGCCTGCTACGTCCTCTCTCGAGGTGTACGGTGTGAGTAGGTGTAGATCGCTGGATCAGCCACCTGTCCGTTCGGCGACAGACGCAGTGCAAGACGCTCTCGCGGAGGGAGAAGCCTCGATCGAGGGATGTGTATTTGAGTTTGAGCGATGTATCGATGCCTAGTCAAGCGAATGAGGTGGATGGGATCAAGTCATGGTAGTCGAGAGGCTGGGGCTCAGCGAGTGGGAACGTAGCCGCCCAGGGGACTGACTCGATAAGCCAAGTGACTGCAATTGCACCCGCACAACTCGACTCAAATTTGGCCGACTTGCGTGTGGAGGATGCAACCCTTTCTCAGCCGGCTCTCCCACTCCACAGCAGCTCATTGCGCAGACACACACCTTCGACGACAACAACACCTCAGACTGAGCTGATCATGCTGTTAACAACATTGGCATCCACATATCAAAGTATCAAGAGCATACAAGCAACTATGCGTCCGTATGAGGTTCGCAATGTTGCTGATATGCACCTTTATGGCGCAACTCAGGGTCCAGATGCAGCCAAAAAGCGGCCAAGCAACTCAGCTCGTGCCTTGTCCGCGCCAAAAAGTCAGCGGTGCTCAGGCCACATGACACTTTGCTCGCCTTGCCGTTGAAAAAGTGGAGATTTAGGCGATTGGAAACCGGCCGAAAATTTAGCTTCTTTTTTCGGTTTTCGGCAAATAGGAAGCTTTTGGTCGAGCAAACGGAAGCATCAACCGCACTATATCATACCTCGACAGTATCAGCTTACTACGGCTTGACTTGGCGGACATCGCCTCAGCCGAGATCAATATGGCAGCGCATCAGCCTCTCATGGCGCTCACGCCTTCTTTCCGGCTCCTTGCTGGCTCTGTATCGATCCCTGTGGTGGTCTCTTCTCGAGTTGCTCACGCAGTCCCAACCTGCTCAGCAAACCGATACTATTCAAATACGTCAGTAGCTAGGAGCAACGACAAGGGCAAAGCTAGCTCCAGCGATTCAAAAGGATCCAAGGCGGCCTTCAAACAACGACAAATCCTTGACGAACTCCGAGCCTCTTCATCCTCCTCCTCATCTTCGTCGCTCTCGGAATCTCGTCCTCAACCACGCTTCAATGCGACCGCAAATGCAGCGCTCGATGCGGTATCGGGCTCTCGAGGTGGAGGCATCCCTCTCGGCATGGTTGGTCTTTCTGTGGGAGGCGGCCTCAGCTCTGAACCGAGCCTCATCGATAAGGCTACAGGACAAGGCAAGCCATGGTCGCAACTGAAAACCGGTCAAAAGGTGGCTCGTGCCACCGTGCAGTCTTCTCGAACCATGCTCATCCTCGGTGGAGGCGCCATCACCTTTGTGCTCATCTATGCACTCACCAGCGAGCTGTTCGCTAAGAACAGTCCCACTGTCATCTATGCGGATGCTTGCAAGCGCGTGCAGAAGAGCAGCGAGATCGCCAACCATCTCTTGACGCCGTACCGCTTCAAGACGTCGCCAGCTGCCAGTGGAGGCTCCAGTGACTTCTCGCCGCTCAATCCACCTTCGGTCAAGGACAGGAGGCGGTCCAGGTCGGTCCCATCTGTTTCGTTTACTGACGAGCGTACAGGACAGGAAAAGATGCTGTTGCGTTTCTGGATCGGCGCAAGAGAGAAGGGCGAAGACTGGGGGATCTTGGATACGGCCAGGTATGAGATTGTCGAAGCAGGCAAGTGGGTCGGACGAAAGGTTACAGAAGGAGGCGAATGGCTGGGAGAGCAACTTGGTATCGATCTCGCCGCAAGCGATGCTGTCGATGATACTGACAAAGCAGCCACAGCCAGCAGTAGCAGCACTGGCAAGCCTTCCGAAGCAGCAGCACCCTCGGATGGCGTCCTTAGTCGAACATGGAACTCGGCTATGGGTGGCTTGACGAGCGTTGTCCGAAGTTCGACAGAAGCAATCACATCGACGCTCGTGTCACCTTCGACTGCCACCTCGCGCCGCTCCGCCGAGCCGGGCACGTGGTCGACGGGCGAGGTTCACGCCGAGCTCGTCAAGGATCAGGATGGCACGCTCCAGTATCGTACGCTGTTCGTGGATATCCCCAACTCGCAGGCCGTCACTCGACAGCGTGTATGGATCATCCGCAGGCCAGGTGAGGTGCAGAGGTGATGACATGCCGTAGGGTCTTGTACTTTTGCTGTAATATCATAAGATGTATCACAAATAAGCTAGATGGCGCTTTCTTCAAGCATGCGTTGGTTGAAAAGCTCATTGAGATCCGTGCGTGGACGTCGTACGTCGGAATTGTCAGCTCGAAGTGCTCTCGGTGACTTCACCCCTTTTCCAACCGCCAGTTGCTTGGTCGCCGTAAGGTGAATTTGTATGCCAAAAAATACCCGGAAGAAATTGGGTTGCATATTGTGGCCACGAAAGCTGAGGCCTCAACGCACTACGTCGTCTTGAAAATGTCGCAACTAACGGCCATGAATGCGACGCAACAAGCTGTTTGCTAGAGCGTCAAGCGAGATCGGTCGACCATCGATCCTGTTGAGGTTTTGAGCAGCAAGACGAAACCATCACGGCGGTGAATCAATGATCGGCCGTGTGCCGTGTACAGCTCTACGAATCTTCCACAGCCTAGCCTTACCTGACTTTTCGCCTATCTCAGGCATAGTAAGCATCGGCCGGAACTCTCGATCAAGCTAGAATGCTCCATTGCGAACTACTCGACCTATAGCTCTGAAAGCTGCCTTTCTCTCTGGAAGCACGGAGCACAGATCCCTCCATCCTTGCCCAATAATTCTGACCGTATGAAGAGCTGAGAAAGGTGCATGCCAAGAGCAGCGACCCGAGCGCAACCCCTCTTTGGACCTGCCTGTTTCGCCGCTGGTCTTGCGTAGTGTTGGTCTCAGAAGCTGCGGGTTTTTGCCGAGCTGACATGTCACGTACCGGTTACCGTTGCTGGCACGCCCCCCTTTCTGTGTGGCGCGCGTCAAAACGCCGGCGTATTTCCACAGCGCTGCTGCGCGGTCGATCTTTGGGATCTGCACGTCAAACGGTTCAAATGCGCACGGCAAAGAGGCAGGTATGCATGCCTTCATTCCTCATCCCTGAACATCGTCATCTTGCCTTCTGGCCCTGTCTCAATTCGACCAGGAAGGGTCCTGACGTCCTGAATTGAATTCGAACTACAATGGGTAGTTGCTCGCCGAGAACACAATGTGTAAAGGTGCCATCTCGCCTGACTATGAAGGTGCGCGAATGTTCTAGTTGAAGCCTGCAGGCCGCTATCTACCGAAAGCAGCGCATACAAGCGCTTTGTTGAGATAGCGTGAAGAAGCGCTTCTTTCTAGCTTTGAAGGGCTTTCATTGTGCGTACCTGCTGGGGTCCATAGCGTTGTGCTACCCCACGGGCTAGCGCCCTTCTTCTGTTCTTGGCCTACATGAACAGGCATATAGATACACAACGGTTGCCGCGCGATCCCATGGATGCTCTTGCGCTCATGCCGCCGACATGTTCCAATGCCGAGAAGAGCTTCGCTCCAAAGGAGTGGAAGCGGGCTTGAGCTGATTGCTGCCAGATCTGTTTGTGACTTCTGCTGTCTGGCCGGCAAAGGAGGCTTGCGTGTGGCGCGCGTCGACCAGGTACAGCCCTGACCACTAAGAACAAGTGTTGCTGTACTTTGCAAGGTTGGACCGCCGCGAGTGAGAGACCGACGTTTCCGCCTGTCAAGTCCATGTTCTTGCCGCTGGTAACAGCCTCTACTCCGTCACGGCTGCCGAACCGTCTCGTACAGTCCTTGCTCTCTGTATGCGAGAGACTGACGTGGATCTCGTCTTGTTTGACTGATCATCAACTTCTCTGTTCCAACTACCATCATCTCTTCACCTCTGCACTCCCCTCTGAACCCCTACACTCTCTTTACCTTCCCCTTGCCCGAGCTCCTCAAGGCCTACACCGCAACGTTCTTTGTTTCGGATCTTCTCCAGCAAAAATCCCAGTAGCGACCACAACAATACGAACATTCCATCAACAGCTCAACTTCATCAGTGTAAGAATGGTGCGCATCTCGCTCTTCAACGCCGTCCTTGCGACCTTCGCCATCATCGCCCTCGGTGCTTCTGCACAGGACTCCGCACCCTCTCCCCTCTCCGCCGTCACCAGCGTTCCTCAACACCTCGACGAAGCTGGCAACCCTATCGAGTTCATCAACTCTGTCGTTGGCGACGAAGACGACGACGACTACACTCCTGAGCAGCTCGAGCAGCGCTCTATGATGCGTCGCAACAAGCACCACCACAAACACTCTAAGAAGCAAAAAGCCAAATCGCACGCCTCTGACCACCGCCTCTTCACGCTCGGTCCTGCCGAGCAGGATGAGATGTGGTCCAAGGACGTGCAGATCACCTGGTACGCCTCGCACGACCTGCTCAACCCTCAGTGCGGCAATGGCGGCGGAAGCTGGCAGCCCGTCAACAGCTGCCACATCGGTGCCGTGGTGAAGAACTGGGACAGCGGCCCGCAGTGCGGCGAATTCGTCAAGCTGTGCAACAAGAAGGCCGACAACCACTGCGTGGTGGTCAGGGTAATCGACAAGTGCGCTGGGTGTGGAGAGAACCATGTGGATCTGACCAAGTCCGCATTCAAGAAGCTGAGCCCGAGTGGGAGCTTGATGGAGGGAAGAATCCATGGGCTGCAGATGTACAGGACCAACACGCCCAACCCATGGGATCTGGCTTTGTTCGGGCCTAAGCTTCTGCAAGGATAGAGGTCCCTGCTTGGCACTGGTCGCCTTGTCTGTCTTTACATTGGTCTTTTGTCTCACAGCCTTCCGACCTCGGCTGGCTGGATAGCTTTCTGTCTCGATTTTGTCGTTGTCGCTCATCTTCGATTCGTTTCTAGAATGCGCAGGTCGAGGGTTGCTGGTTCGCTCTTGAGCTGTTGCTGCTGCCTTTTGTTGTTTTCAAGTTCATGTCCAGCGATCTCCCGGGAGCTTGCTGTTGAATGAATTCGTTCTTTCCACCATCTGTGTATGGTGTGTGCTGGGTGGCCAGATTCTGCGTGCTGAGTTTGTTTCGTCGAAGTCAGATGCCGCCAGATTGGTGTAGAGTGAAACGAGAATTGCTAAATTGCGGGTACAAGTACACTGTAAAACGAGATCAAGACGATATGCTGAAGAATGCGAGTATGGTTTTGTTGGCGTAGAAGGAAGGCGCGGCTCTCATCTTCTCCACCACCATAGGAAGACCTGTCGAGGATGCGGGTCAAGAACAAGGAGGGATCAGGAGTCAGTACAATGAGGCCTCAGAATGCAGCAGCTGCGTGATGGCAATCGTCGGGGCGTGTACTTACGAATATCCAAGTGACAAACATCAAGAACAGCATCATGTTGCAGAACCATCCGCCTTGTCTTTTTGCCATCTTGTTCATCCTCTTGAACGTCCCACCCAAGAAAGCCGAAGTGTTCTCGAACGCCTCCCCCAGTACACCCAAATCTTTTGTCGATTCCCTGACCTCGGTGCCGATATTCAGCGTGATCTCCTTCAACATGCTCACTCTGGCGGTCAGGCCTTCGAGGCGTTGATCATTCTGCTCTTCCAGGTCCTCTGCGGTGCGTGTCGCGGAGTAGGCCGATGCGGCACGGCCGAAGATGCCGTTGCCATATGAAGATGCGGCGGCGGGCTCCTTCTTCGGCGCGCCGACAAAGTCCGAGCTGTTGTAGCTGCCGTTTGAGTCGAAGGAGGTAGATGGGTAGGGGTTCGAGTCGTACGGCGATGAAGAGCGGTAGGCTGATAAGGAAGAGGAGGTGGGGTATGCTCCGCCTGCCAGGAGGGCGTGACGGTCGGTAGCTCCTGCTCGACGATTCATGCTTTCCTACGACGCTGGACGGGGTTTCTTGGCCAGTTCAAGTTGGAGGCTAGTCGAGTGTTGTAGCTGACCTCTTTGTGACGTTGCGTGGTTGACCGCCCGCGCGGGTTCGAAGGATGTGGTGGTGTTGACAGGTGCAAGTGTTGGGAAGCTTTCACATCGGCCCGCGGATGAACGAGTCAACGTGTCCTGCAACTGTGCATATCAACTCAATTGCGTGGGGGAATGACAAAGAATGCCGTAAGGCACTTTGCAATTCTTGTGCTTGTTCGAGCTGAAGATCCAACAAATTAAGATTCAAAAAATCGTTCGGACTATTTCGGAGCACCGTTGCATCTGCCACGAGAAGAAAGGGTGACGTAGCGCGGAAACATCGCTCAACTCGTATCGGAAACCGGTTCTGAAAGCTTACCGGACCAACATCCCCGTACTGTATGAAGAATGGATCCAGACCGCGGCTCTTGTCGGGCCCCGCATTCACGACGCCCAAGCCTGGTAGAACATGGAGTCGGTGGAGCCAAAAAGCATCTCTCAATGGCGGAGGAGCGTAAACCCGCTCGGCATGACGCTGTTTGACCAAGTTCAGGCTGATCTGCTGACCTGCGGTCATGCCAGACCGAAGGCCTTTGTCAGAAGGTTTATTATGATCGCAAACCTGAGCTAGTCGCTGCTGTAGAACATGCAATGGTCATCTGCTAACGTTCATCGAGGACTCGACAAAAGATGATATGGTGTTGGAAGCGAGCTGATTCCGAACGTACCGACGTGCTGAAGGAGGATCGCCAGCCAGTCAGAAGGCGTGGTTGCTGCTTGACACATGAAAGCGTGCAACCGGCCTGACCGACCGGTTGATCCGAAAATCACTAACGACCCACGCGAAGCTGCAGGACATTTTTGGGGCGGAGAGATTCCTATGATGAAGGAAACCCACTCAAGCTAACTGGTCTTCAAAGCAGCACCAAAGAGAGTCTGCCATGCGCAACAGATCCCCACAGCGAAGTCAACGCCATGCTACGCTGCTCAAATAGACAGCAACATGGTCGGCGCTGAAACGTGAGATGGGAGTGAGTTTGCAATCGGCCGTACCAAAGCCGTTTACAAGGGTCAATCTCGGTCGGAACGACAACAACACCAGATGGAAGAATACTTGCTGCTGTGTGTGGGGGCCGGAACAACGCTCAAGCGTGAAATCCGATAATCGATTCAAACGACAGCGTATCGCTGCAGTTCCAAGATTGAGCTTTTTCAATCTATTCGTCCGCGTGCGATCAGTTGCTTTTCGAACTATTGAATGAGTATGGATTGGGCGTCAATTTGCTGCTTGCGTTGAGCAATTCAATCTCCAATGAAGTGACGTTGGTGTTGGGGATGCTCGAGCCTTTTTTTTCTGAGTATGAGTGGACGGGCCGGGCTTGAACCTCCACCGATCTCGTGGCTTTCTGAAGAGCTGGAAAATCTGAAAATTGTGCTTTCTTCCAGAATCGGTTCCCGCCTTGGCGGCCAAGGCCTGTTTTCACCTGGCATCGTGATCTGCCGTCGAGCATTTTGTGACGATGTGCAGCCGCTGTGCCCGCTTGGACCTTGGTGCTGACTGCTTGATTCACCAGCCTTTTTCGGCGTTTCCGTCCGTGAGCGAAATCATCGCAGCGGTTCGGGCAGACCGTTAGTTCCACCTATCTCCTCACTCCTCCTCATCTTTCCTCCTTTCACCATCACCATCCTCATCCTCTCGTGATACCTAACGATGTTGTCGCTCACTGTCCCCCGTCTCGCTCTTCGGGCTGCTGCCCCCACCCGCCAGTTCGCTGCCGCTGCCGGCGTTGGTGCTGTCCGATACGCCTCCACCAAGACCCTCAAGGATGCTGTCGCCGAGATCATCCCTGCCAAGCAGGAGCAGCTCAAGAAGCTCAAGGCTGAGCACGGCGAGTCCAAGCTCGGCGAGATCCAGCTCCAGCACCTGCTCGGTGGTATGCGTGGTCTCAAGGTCATGCTCTGGGAGGGTTCCGTTCTCGACTCCGAGACTGGTATCACTTTCCACGGCAAGTCCATCCCCGACTCCCAGAAGGTCCTCCCCACCGCTGCCGACCTTGGCCTTAACGGTAACGAGATCCGTAAGTATTTTTCCTGTTTTTGCAAACAGTAGCGTGCTGTTCGCTTGCTTGGAGACCTTGCAAAAGGCGCACAAAGCAAAAGCTGCCGCTTCCAGTTGCTGGCGTGCGAATGCAGGCGAATCTGCCTCAGCTGCGCTCCGCCCAAGACAGATGAATAAGTTTAAAGAACTGGCTACTAATGCCGAAAATCTCCTTTCATTTCCACTCTGACAAACAGTCCCCGAGTCCATGCTCTGGCTCCTTTTGACCGGCAACGTCCCCACCAAGGAGGAGGTCAAGAACCTCTCTGCTGAGCTCGCTGCCAAGGGTGCTCTCCCCGCCCACGTCGAGAAGATCATCGACTCTTTCCCCAAGACCCTCCACCCCATGACCCAGTTCGCCGCTGCCGTCGCTGCCCTTAACCACGACAGCAAGTTCGCCGCTGCTTACGCCAAGGGTATCAAGAAGACCGAGTACTGGGGCCCCGTTCTCGAGGACTCGATCGACCTCATTGCCAAGCTCCCCGCCGTTGCCGCTCGTATCTACTACAACGTCTTCGGCCGTGGTGACGGCAAGCAGGCCATCGACTCGAACCTCGACTTGATCGGCAACTACTCAAAGATGATCGGCTACGGTGACAACCAGGGTATGACCGACTACCTCCGTCTCTACATTGCCATCCACGGTGACCACGAGGGTGGAAACGTTTCGGCCCATACTGCCCACCTTGTCGGTTCGGCTCTCTCGGACCCTTACCTCTCGTACTCTGCTGCCCTTCTTGGTCTTGCTGGTCCCCTCCACGGTCTCGCCAACCAGGAGGTTCTCGGCTGGGCTCTTGCCATGCAGGAGGCCGTTGGTGAGAACCCCAGCGACGAGAAGATCAAGGAGTACCTCTGGTCGACCCTCAAGTCTGGCCGTGTCGTCCCCGGTTACGGTCACGCCGTTCTGCGTCAGCCCGACCCGCGTTTCACCGCTCTTTCCAAGTTCTGCGATACCCGCCCCGAGCTCCGTGACAGCTCGATCGTCCAGCTCGTCCAGAAGGTCTCGCAGGTCGCCCCCGGTGTCCTCAAGGAGCACGGCAAGACCAAGAACCCCTTCCCCAACGTCGACGCCGCTTCCGGTTGCGTTCTGTACCAGTACGGTCTCACCGAGTTCACCTACTACACCGTCATCTTCGGTATCTCGCGTGCCATCGGTGCTCTTCCCCAGCTCGTTGCCGACAGGTACCTCGGCATGCCCATCGAGCGCCCCAAGTCCATGTCCATGGACTCGCTCGAGGCTTTCCTCAAGAAGTAAATTCGAGTCGTTCCGTCCGATACGACTAGGAAGGAGCAGCTTTGCAGCAGCCAGTCTCGAGTCCGGAATGGGATTGGAGCTGTCTGTCATGTAGACCAGGTTGGCTCTGACTTTATCGCCTGAACCTATATGTAAAACCCTCTCAAAAGACTTTAAATGAATCTTCTCTTGTCCCTTAGATACATCACCACTCTCTTGGAAGTCGTCTGTGTGAGTGTGCTTTCGCCAATCTTGTGATGTGGATCTCGTGAGAATGTGTGTGATTTAGCTCTGGCAAGAAGGAGCCGGCTCAGGGTTGGTTCAAGTGGTGTGGGTGGACATGGTTTTGCAATCGAGTGTGGGCCGACTCATTTTTCGCGCGGTAAGAAGAAATGCGCGCGCGTCTCTGTGCCTCGAGTCCAACACTGCGGAGATAAAGTTCAAGAAGGTCAAGGCTATTCCGACAAGTGTTGCTTTCACACACACGCACACCATCCCTACTCTCAACCACTAGGCGTCAGCTCTCTTTGCCCACTATGCAGGCGACGAGCAACAGCACGCTCTTCCAAACGTCGCACTCGCAAGCGCTTGGCTCGTACCGCGCGCAGAAAGCGCTCTTCACCTCCGGTCTCACCGCCTCTTCCTCTTCCTCTTCCTCCGGCTCTGCATCTAGGTCCACCGAGGCGGCAAGATTCGGCTACCCGATCCACCTCAATCCCAAGTTCAAGCAGATCGTAACGAGCTCGGCGGATGACCTGGCTGTAGAGGGTTCGGGTGCGGATGGTGGGCGGTACCGCGTGCTCGCGCTCAAGGTGGAGGACGGGTATGTCTGGACAGCGGAAGCAGGGGGTTTGGTACGACAGATCGGGTTCGAGACCGGCAAGACGGTGAACGTGTACAAGGGCGCAAGAGGGCCTGTGACGAGCTTCGCCTTCCTTCCAGCGGAGCAAGAGGGAGGAGCGAAAGTGCTGGTGACCGGCTCGTGGGATCGAGCGCTGCGGCTGTATACGATTTCCCACAAGGCGGACGACAAAGATGCGCAGTCACCCATCAAGACCATCGAAGGTGCGATGGCGGACTTTATCAAGAGCGTACACACGTTCACCTCTTCCTCCGCCACGTATGTTGCTACGGGGGGTAGCGACAAATCGATTATGATCTGGATGCGCACTGCTGACGGCTCGCTCCGCTGTGTGAACCAGAACAAATCGCACACACGCCCCGTCAACTCCCTCTCCTCACTCACGCTTCTCGACGGCACCACGCGGCTGTACTCGGCAGACTCGATGGGGCGCATCCTCGAACACTCCCTCAACCCTTCCACGCAGAGGCTCGAGACGATGAGGGAGATCCAAGGCTTTTCCACCGCCGTGTACGAGATCCGCACCGGTTTCCGGCGCGAGGAAGTCGACGGCGAGCCCGCCACATCGGGTGGTACCGATGCGTTCCTCGGCGCAGTGCAGGAAGACGAGCAGGGCACGCGCTTCCGCCTCGTCGCCGAGCTCTGGGGCGCTTCGGGAGATAAGTCGGTCAAAGGCTTTAAACTCTCCCCGCTGCTCTCACCCAAAACGCCGCCACCGTCGAAGGCGAGGTCGGGCGGTCAGCCGGTGCTGGGCACGCAAGAACCGCTCACTTCCTCCTACTGCACCCTCCCGCACGGCGATTTTGTGAAAACCGTCCTCCCACTCCCCCTCTATCTCCCTGCGTCTTATGCGGAGTTCGACGCGTTCTCCAACGCAATCGTCTCGGGGGGCAGCGATGAGCACATCCACCTTCACCTCGACACTTCCGAATCCACAAACAAACAAATCGAAGCACATTGGCACGACGTCACCGCACTCGCCCTCTACCCTCGCCATCCCCCCTCCTCCCCTTCCCCTACTTCTCTTCCCGAGGCAAAGGCCGGGGAGGTGTGGCTAGTCTCTGCATCGCTCGACGGCTCCGTGCGCCGATGGAACCTCACCGCGCTCGCCTCGCTGCCTGAGCCACAGATGAAGGTGGTTAAAGACACTGCGGCGGTAGGAGAGGTAGAGTGGGCAGAGCATTCGGTTCCGCCGCCCGTGTCGAGGAAGATGAGGAGAGAGGACGACGTGATCGGCATGACCGCCGAGGAGGAAGCCGAGCTGGCTGAGTTGATGGGCAGCGATGATAACGAGTGATTGTATCATACATGTTGAGCCAATACCATACGAAGGAACTGCAAATGTTCGAGGAACTTCCGGTGAGCTTGATGTAGATATAGGATTGGTGTGTGACATGCTGTTGACGATGTTGGAAGTGTGAGAATCGAGTAGGAAAGTTGCGTCCTGGCTTGTCTCCATGATCCGAGCGACGTTGTCGAGAAGTTGTACCACAGACCAGAGGAAGCATCACCAAAGCGACTGTCTCGTGAATTCACAACAGCCTTGCCATGCATCTTGCGTCGGGCTTCGGGGTAGTTCATGGTGGACTCGTTGTCGTCTGCGGCGGTTTTGTCGCCGTTGGGCTCGTTGCGTCCCAAGAACGATGCGAGGATCTCACGCGTCAGACCACCAGCCTGAGCGAGTTCCATCGGGGGAGGAGTGCTGGAACCAGCTGCACATTCGGCTCCAGCCTTGTCCAAGCTATGAGCAAAAGAGGGAAATGCAGCCTGAATGGAGTGATCTTCCGGGACACTAGTGAGAAGACTAGAGCTGTTGAGGCCCTTTTTGCCAACGAGCAAGAGCTTGTATCGCCCAAAGAGGCCTTGGTAGACCTTTGCGTCTTCAGTCGCAGGGGCGACCTTGAGCTCGGGCTCGGGCTCGGCACCTTTGGGAAGAAGCGATTCGAGAGTGCCTTGGTGAGGGTAGACAGAAGGGTCACGACCACCAAGAATAGGGCAACCACCTTGGATACCCTCGAAAACGCCATCGGTCGAAGCGGGCGAGATTGTATGCAGCCATCCTTGCGGGTGCAGTTGAGCGAGAACCTCTACTGCGGCACTGTGCCGGTACGCCGTCACAGCTCGTCGTTTGGAGTGGAAGGGTGAAGAGGAACACTTTCCCTCCATTGGAGCAGAACTCGCTCACACGCTTTGGGCACCACTCCCCTTATGTGTTGCCTTCAAGCGCATTACCCACCATTGGTCGGGTAGGCTGAGTAGGGTTTGAGAGTTTGTAGCTGGCAAGGGTACCAGCTACGGCGTACAGCAAGGCGCGTAGCTTGCGACGGCTGATGTTGTCGATCGCGAGAGTGGTGAGGACCAGGCCTCCTGCACTCATTTGCAAGGAACGTCTGCACATGGTCAGTTTTTCCGCTCCAGCTCCACGCTCCGTCTACTTCTACCCGCACCCGCAATCATCGACAATGTCACCCAGTAACACCATCAGGAGCACTCAAAAGCGCTCATCTGCGAATCTCGCACCCGCACCAGCCCGCGCAATGCCATGACATGTTTGGTCAAGAACCCAATTTTCTCAAAAGTGCCCCTGGAGAGGGTCAAGTTGAGCGTGCGTTGCCCTCTTCCCCTCAGCGCCGCCGGCTCCAGCAACGGAGAGGGATGCCAAGACGTCGAGACCGAGAGCGAATTGCGGGGAAACTGACGTCCCCATGTTGACACGATCGTACATCGGGCCTAATCACCTCGAGTGCTGAGCAGATGTGGAGGTTCACATTCGACAAACACTTCACATCGCTCAGACACGGCCGTTAGCCTCAAGTTCCCGCACACACAATTCACAGCAATGAAGCGCTTGTTTGCAATCAACTTCAACCTTCATTCATGATCAGCGCAACTCGACAAGCGGGAGAGTCTATGGCAGATCCTTAACCCAAATATGCCCGGACCTTCTCACCCTCTCCGCCAATCCCCCCTCTCCTCCCTGAACTGCTTGTTCCCACTCGGGCCCGTCCTCCTGATCTACGCCTAGCACCCACCTCTGCCACGCCTCTGCATACCCCTTCTCCAGATCCCTCACCCACTTCCGCGTGTCGAACAGCTCGCTTCTTTCTCGGCTTAGGAAGAGCTTCCTCCGCAGCTCTCCCAGTCCCCCTTCGCGGGGAAGGAGGCGTCGAGTGACGGCGCCGGGGAAGTCCGGCGAGGGCGGGAGCGGGATTGTGGCGCGCGGGGGAAGGGACGAGGCGAGGGAAGAAGAGGTGGAGGTGGTGCTGTCGAGGTGTTTGGCAGCTTCGGCGAGGGAGACGCCGGTAGGTGCGGGTGCGGGGGATGGGGGGAGGATTGAGGGGCTGCGTTGACGTTGAGACGAGCTACTGTCATCTGGAGCGTCGTTCTTTTGTTGAGCTGGCTCCCATTTGCCGCCCTGTTGGTTGGATGTCGCGGGTCCAGCTTGGCCAAGTTTCGTATTCTGAGCAGCACCCCCAGCCGCAGAGGTCCCATGCGGCTGAGCAGCGACGCTTTTCGGATCTGCCTCTAACTCGCTCGCCCACCTCTTCTTCCCCTCCACTACCCTCCCTTCAAGCTTCTTCCCTTGCTCGTCAAAGTAAGTGTATCCGACACTACTGGCCATCTCCACCGCGCGCTCCTCGTACTCCTCCTCGCTCGCCACCGTCATCTCCTCGCCATACCCAGTCGCGTATACGATACTCGCCGCCACTCTCGAGCACATCTTGTGCTGATGCCTTGGCCACGTCAGCACCGGCGTGCCGGACCAGAGAATATCGGCCGCAGTCGTGTGTGCGTTGCACTCGGTCGTGTCGAGGAACAGATCCGCAATCCTGCCTCGGTGGATGTGGATGTGTTTCGGCGCAACATCAGTAAAAATTACCCGTGCGGCCACCTCGTCTCCAGCGTACTTCCTCGCTTCCCTCAGTAGGTGGTGTTCGCCCGCGGCAGGGAACCTGAGTAGCCAGAGGATCGACTTGGGCACCCGCTTGAGGATGCGCAGCCAGAGCCGGAACAGCATCGGATCGCACTTGTACAGCTGGTTGAAGTCGGCAAAGATGACATAGTCGTCCGGCAGCGTTGGGAAGAGCTCCTTGCGCATTTTGTATCTCTTCTCCTCTTCTTCTTCCCAGAGCTCCTCCTCGCTCCGGTTCTGGCCTTCAATCGCCTCTCGTTCCCTGAAACCTTGCTTGTGGTCGTTGACAAAGTACGAATGTGGCATGTAGATAAATCGGTCTGGGTACACCCACTCCTCACTGCCTTCTTCTGGATCCAGATCTGCCGCAAGATCTGTCGCTCGTCCCTCCAGTCCCTTCGCCTTGAGCTGCCTCCACCTGTCCACTGCCGTCATTTCTGGCGGACAGACGATCGCATCGGCCACCACCCAATCCGTCCATCGACTGGCCATGCTGCCTGCAAATCCCATGAACTCCATCTGCACGGGGCAAGGGCGGGCTGCGAACACCTCGTTCCTCGCTCCCTTCGTGTAGCCATTCAGATTCATGAGAATGTGAATATTATCCATGATGATCCGCTCGACGATCTGCTGGTTGGACCACGTCGACACGTCGAGGAAGTGCTGTGCTTCACGCTCGATCTTGAGTCGGTAAGGGCTGCCGTCGGATGGGGTCGTAGCGTAGAGGAAGACGTTGAAGCGCGAAAGATCATGGAATCCGAACACGGATTGCATGAGGTGCGCGAGAGGATGGTTGTTGAAGTCACTTGAGACGTAGCCAATGTTGATTTTGGGTGCGGGCGGCGAAGGAGGCGGGTAGACCACATCGGGGACCCACATCTGAGTGAGCGTTGTTTGCGAGATCCTGAGCGCATTCCTATGACAGATCAAACGGATCTGTCGCGGTGAGAGCGGATAGGTGAATGTATGGAACGGCAACACCGTTGGCATCGAGGGTATCACCAGACAGCTTGGAAGCTTCGGCCTGGCATAGTTGGCTCCATGTGTACTCGTTGGAGTGACTCTGGGCAGCTCCGTAGCGTGCTGGACCATTCCAGCACCATACGCATCGACGTACCATCTGCGTTGCGACCTTCGCATCATCCTCTCGATGAGTTGGATCAGATAGCCTCCTTCGCAGATGTTGTTGGCAGCTCTATCGAAACCAGGTTGGTAGAACACCGACAGGCGCTTTGCCCACATCTGCAGCGCATTCGGCCGCGTGTCGCCGAGTCCCTGAACAATAGCCTGGACCCAACCCTCCAAGCCCGCGACTGTCTGGAATGCGCCCGCGCCATACTGGCACGCATCCTTGAGCTGCTTCGACACCAGTTCGGAGACATTTGTCATCCATCCCTTCTCGCCCTGCTCCTCCCCGTATACCTCTGGCCAGTCGCATACGGCAAGCAGCGCATTGACTAAGCCACACAGCGCCTCTGGGAAGTTGGGATTGACGCTCACCGCCCTCCTGTAGTATGCCACTGAATCCTGGGTCCTGCCCTGGTCTTTGATCGCATTACCCAGGTTGGCGAGTGCCACGTCGAAGTTAGGGTTGCACTCCACCGCTCGTTGGTACATCTTGATTGCCTCGTTGAGGTGACCAAGATCCTTGAGCAGCGAGCCGAGGTTGGTGTAGATGTGTGGATGCTTGGGATCCAATTGCAGACCCTGTGTGTAGTACTGCATCGCAAGTGCTTGGCCGTTCATTTGCTGAGGTTGACCTGCCGAGTTGATGACGATAGTCACAACAGGGATTGAGGAGAGCAGAATGCCGAGGTTATTGCAGGTAGAGGCCGAGGCGTGCATCGAGATGGAGAGATAGTACAGCGGTAGTAGGAGTGAGGTTGATGGCGGTATGCCTCCCAAGGTCAAGGGACCATGCGGACCAGCAATTGGACTCGCCGTTGCATCCTGAAACAACTTGGCCAACGTCAACAGGATGGTCGAAGTGGTCTGAGCTGCCTGCTTTTGCGCCTGTTGCAGCGTCGCCAGATTCTGGGGCTTGTGCCCTTGTGTTCTCGCCAGCGCGGGAAGGGTTCCGGAGGTCTCGGCAAAAATGACTTTGCAGAGCTGAGTCGCAGCTTCAGGAAGTAGTAACAGCATAGGAAGCTGACCGTTCCCCAGACGAAGTAGCGTGTTCACCATGACATCTCCGGACAGTTTGACCAATGCCAAGATTCCACCAGGACAGAAGCGGCTGAAGCTTCCACTCGCCAGAATAGCAGCGTGCTCAGGGTTGGCGGGATTGAGACCCAATGCTACGGCGACCTCTACAGCTGCCGCCGCTGCGGCCGTGCCTGGAAGCATGGCTCCCATTGACAGCAGGCCCACAGTGCACGTCGCAACCACCAGGTCACGGAGGCTGTACCGACTCGACTCATCCGGCGATAAGACGATTTCTACCGCTTTTTGGTACTCTGCTGCGGCCGGAACCGCGCCAAATTGAGGGAGGACGAACTTGAGGTTGCCTTTTGCATAGAACAAGTTCTGCAGCCGAGGTGTTTGCGTGAGAGGCAGGTTTGATGGAAGATAGAGGGGCAACGAGATGCCAGGTGGATTCTGTTGACCGACGACGTGCGACTCGACGTGCTCGCATAGCTTCAGTGCTTCACTGAATCTCGGCTGAGCAGGCGGCGACTCTTGCGCCTCGCCGATGGCCAGCTTGTTTGCCGGTGGCGGACTCGGGGAGCACATAACACCAAGAAGATTCTCATACGCATCCCAGTAGCCAGGTCGCAATCGTACCGCCCTCCACCACCAACTCTCTGCTTCCTGATACCTCTTAAGAGCGCGAAGAGTGGTGCCGATGTTGCTCATGCTCTCGACGTAGTTGGGGTCGATGCGCAGGATCAGATTGTTGTACCACAGCGAGCCTGCGTAGTTATCTGCAGCATAGTACGCGCACGAGAGGAGCAGCAGTGTCGGAAGGTGGTTGGGATGGAGCTTATGCAAGGTGTGCAGAAGCGGTAACAGCGTGGGGTGAAGCTTGTCGGTACCTTTTGCTGCGGGGTCGATCTGTGGTGGTCCTTGAGTGTAGAGATTGTGCGCGTATTGGAGTAGCTGATCACGCACTTCCGGTGACGATACATCATGACCTGCAGCATTCGAGGCTGCACTCAAGAGCTCGACTGGGTCACTTGCGCCCGGACGTAGAGTTGGAGTGAAGACAGGAGGCTGCATGCTGTTGAGGTCGTCCATGCCAGCACGCTTTGCGTGGTCTGCCGTCGGAGCTGGCATTGAATGTGCATCGTGGTCCTCACGAGGCTTCTTCCCGGTGGTTCCTGTTTGGTCGTCGACAGTGAATTCTTTCGCAGAGGGCTGAGCGTAATGCGCCTGGGTCAGATTCTCGTTGTGCAGACGAGTGTAGTAACCCTCGGCGAGTGCCTGGAGCTGCCTGCGATAGTGGCTTGCAAAGTCAGGAGGGAAGAAGCGTGCAGCTTGTTCCGGCCGCTCGAGCTTTTGGAGGTTGTCGTGCTCTGATGCTTTGGAATCTTGGACGATGGGCAGATCACGGTGGATCGCCTGATTAATGATATGCTGTTGGCGTTCTTCTAACGCCTTGCGAGCTTCAGCCTGTGCGTGAAGGCCTTCAAGCCCTGCCCAAGCTCTGAGCTGGTTGGCAATCGCCTCTTGCTCAGAAGCTGTCAACGGACGCCAGGAGCTGGCCTGGGAGGAGCCGCCTGGTGTTGAGGCGATGCTGGTGAGCGCTGCAGTTGCATATGCCGCGGCGGTAGCTAGGGTGGAATACTCGTCCTGGGTAAAGTCACGGTATGTGGGCTGGAAGAGGAGCTCTGCTTCCGCATCTGCGTCGAGATTGTCTGCGAGGGAACCATGCTCAGGCACGGACTCGAGCTTGTTGATGCTTGGCATCGGGAGTGCAGAGGAGGAGGGAGGCTCGTCTCCGATCTTGACAGCCTGAGCGCGTTTCTCGGGAGGGACTTCGGAAACAGGGACCCACCATCCGGCTCTTGCGGTACCGCCTGGTGTTTGAACCACTTGGAAGGGGTAGGGGAATGGTGACATGACATTGGGTTCAAATTCATTGCTGGTATCATTCGAATCGGTGGAGCTGATGGATGCTGTGGACGGATGGCCGCGAGACCTCTTTCGTCGGAAGGAAGGTGATGGTGGAGGAGGTAGCATCTGAAGTGGCGGAGTGGACATCAAAGGCATACTGGGGACCCCAGAGAGGCTGAAGCCCATGTGTGGATTTGTGGCATCCCAGTAGCGCGAGGAGGTGCCGGCTCTTCCAAAAGACTGTTCCATTCCCTCGGAAGGCATCTCGATATGGCTCAGCCCAAGATAACGCAGATACTCGGTGACAGACATGTCTGCGGTGTCGGAGCTGCCTCCAACTCGGACGTCAGAGCTTTGATGAGCTGGCGAAGCATTGGGCCTTGACGTGTTGGAAGCGTCCGGCTGAGATGATTGAGATGCAGAAGCGGATGCGTCGTCGGTGCCATCGCTCCTTGCTGCGGATCGCAATGCAAGCTGAGTACGCCATTGAGTCTGTGCTTCTCTTGCTGCGGCCTGTGCGGCAATACGCCCCATCTGAACTTCGGGGTCTGACGAGTCTGGTAGGCTTGATTGTGGGTCGATTGCTGCGCTGATGGGTGCTGATGACTGGGAGAGGTGTGCTGCTGCGTTGGGCTTGGCCATTTGGTGCTCGAGCGTCGAAGCGATGTGTGCACTCATTGCAGCCGAGTAGCCAACCGAGTCAGACCAGTTGCGAGCCATTGGTGTGGAGCGAGGGTCCATGGAATTTGGAGTGGTCAAGTCGTGTGGAGCCAGGGTCGCAGCCGAAGCCTGTGCTTTTGCTTGGTTGAGAAGAGCAGAGCTGACGGCTTGCAAGCCTTGAGCACCGGAGCTAGCCTGAGCCGCCATTGCAGATGCGGCTCGAAGCATTTCGGTGGCACTTCCGGCGGGGACAGCGTTTCCCATAGATGCCCTCCTCGGTGGCCAAGTCTCGCGTGAGTCGAATGTGGCAGGTGCAAGCTGTTCCGAGCCTCTGCGGAGGGATGCGGTGGCAGAAGCCTCGGCAGCAGCGAACGAGCTTGCAGGGAGGTTCGGCATTCTGCAAGTAATTTGATGTGATTAGCTACGCGGAGGCTCCATCAGAAGGGTATGTATGCGTCGACGCCGGGATGAATCTGACGGAACGAGCTTGAGCGCTGCGTAAGGACGAAAAGGGAAAGCGGAAATGTACAAGGTGGTGTTGAAGATGGAAGTCAAAAAGGAGCAAGTGATGAGAAGAACGACAGGCGCCAAGGAAGACAACACATGTGTGTGTATGTGTGTGATCCGTGCCTTGATCCAATAATAAAGTGCGTCAGCCAGGGTCCACAGTCCATGCCGAAGCTAAGCGAAACCTAGCTCGTCATCACATGCGCACTTTGTACGGCTGTGCAGCAACGCCCGTGTTGGCTCTTGCGCGCGCTCATGTAGCCTGGCCTTGCACAGCACGGCGTAGAAATGTCTAGCAATGCTCAGTCTTCTTCCTCAGTGCGCATGGAAGTATAGCTTTGTGGGTGAGCACGAGTATGTTGTACCAGCGCAATGCACCGCGGTGATCTCAGATTTATTCCAACTCCGCCCGAGTGCAGATCTTGGATTCCGAGTTGACAAGGTTTTTGCCCCACATTCCATTCCAGCTCGACAGTCATCTACGCCATTGAGCTCACTCATGCTTCAGGCTCATTGTGAGGCTGTTGCTGACTTTTCCACTTGGACCGTGGCATGTCAGATGTGATTAGGATGGAGTTGACTAACCTCTGGAAGGGGCAGAAGCTGTAAGAAAGTTCGGCGTCGCCATGGCCAAACTTATCCTAATTGGCAGCTGTTCGGCCCGTTTTCCGGAAGTGCCCACGCGGGATTACGTAGGACAGGGATTTGGCGTTGTACTGGACGCTCTCACAAGCGCTTTTCAGTGCTGCCCGTTTCGGCACTCTGAAGCAATGCAGCTTTCATCTTCGAGCTGTTCTTGACATGGACATACAGAGAGAGAGCAGAGATCAGTCATCGCACGAACTCGATGCGTCGCTAGTGTTTCGTTGCCATGATTCTGGCTGAGAGACAGCACTTCGTGAAAAATTGCTGAAATGTTAGATATTGGAATGACACAAATTGTAAAAATCGGTCGAGTGCCGTGCGGAAACCGGAAAGCGCCGAACAATTTTCGGAGGAAGAAGCAGAGTGAGAGTGCAATCGGCTTAGCCGAATTTACCTTTTGCTAACGCCATCAGATCAATCCCATCGTGGCCACTACCACCATCTCCACACCCCTTGCTCTCTCTCTGCGTAGACGGACGGGACGCATCCACACACAATGACCGCAGGCACGACGTCTCGCGCGCTCACTCGAGCTGTTGCGTCATCCACCTCCACCTCCACCTTTTCCCTTGGCACTGCCCGCCATGCCTCCTCCTCGTCCTCTTCTTCTCGCACAGTTTCGACCTCTTGCTCGAGCTCGCGCTCGCTCAGCACACCTTTCCGCCCGACGTCGCAGCTGCTCTTCCGACACACTCAACCCGCACCTATCGCAACGCCCATCATGATCGGCGTCGGGCTGGTAACAGCAGGACTTGTTGCTAATTTGTTGCTCGGATCCAAGAATGGTGCAGGCGCACCTGGCGGAAAGTGGATCAAGGGCGGTTTCAACGCAAAGATGGATAAGAAGGAAGCAGCACAGATCCTCGGCTTGAGGGAGACGGCGTTGACAAAGGCGAAAGTTAAGGAGGCGCATAGGAGGATGATGATCGCAAACCACCCAGACAGAGGTGGAGCTCCATACCTTGCTTCAAGTAAGTTGCTCTCCTTCGCTGGACCTCTGTTTGCTAGCCAGCCAAGATGCTGACCCTCACTTCTCTGTTCTTCATTCTCTCAATTTGCCCATCGTAGAGATCAACGAAGCAAAAGACCTCCTCGACAAGATCGTCACTCGTTAACCACCATCTTCAACGGATTCTCCATCTCACCGCTCTCTCGTACCTTTGTACATACCACACCTTCATGCAACCCAAGATGCATTTCATAGACCACTGCACAACATCCGCACGCAACACAGATTTGTGATATGATCACCTTGACTTTTCGTTGTCACGGTCAAAGCAAGAGGCGCAACTGTGCATGGCAGAAACAAAGGGAAAAACAACAACTATGCACAACCCAATCCTCTCGAGACTTGGGCCATCGGCTCAATCTCCAAGTCTAGTTGGACGAGGCGCCGACGGCCAGCCTCTTGAGATGCTCCATGAACACCTGGAGCGACACATCATCTGTAAAGATCGCGGCGCCGCTTCCAGCCGACGACCCATACATGCCACCGCTCATGTGCGTTGTGGACGGGTTGAGCTTTGACAGCAAGAACCTCGCCTGCGAACCGTTCTGGTCGCACACAATGTAACGCGGGATGGGGAACCTATCCGCCAGCAAATCCTGTGCATCCGCCTTAGGATTCTCCAACACCTCCTTAAAGTTTTCGTACCCCTCTTGATCCTGATACCCAGCTTTTCGCCATTGCGCTACCGTCTCACCGTGGAATATGAGAATGTGGAAGAACGTGTCCAACAGCAGCACCACATCTGGTCGGATCGACACCGAGTCGAGCAACACCGGCTGCGGCGGTCCCTCAAATCCGTACGACATAAGCGTGGGCTGAATCATGATCAACGAATTGTTGACATCCTCCGTGTTGAGCACGTGGCGGTAGAACGCCGTCTCGTCCGGCGAGTTGTTGAACACCTGCAGGAACTGCGATCGACGCAGATGGAACATGAACTGCGGGTAGATGCTAAAGTTCTCGCCCAAACGGAACGACGTGGGGTCGTCCTTGCGGTAGTCGGCAAACTTCTGGCAAAGTCGGATCAGCATGCGGTCGAGCCAGCGCAGCACATCGGGACTGTCGTCGATCTCGGCCTTGAACACTGCGATCCTCGCCATCAGCACCGCAGCCGCCTCCTGGTCGAACGAGGCAGCAATCTGGCCCGAGCCTCCCTCGGCAAAGTTGCGCGCAATCGTGGTAACACGCAGACGGTACTGTCCCGAGGCGTGCTGATAGTGCGTGACGAACTGGATTAGACCACGCGAGCCAGGCTGCATCGGTTGTCCCGCCGGAGTGACCACCTCAAAGTAGATACCCGCCGAAGTGCGTGGCGTGAGCGAGCACAGCTTCCAAGCCGAAGTCTGGCCAATACCGATCTCGGTCTCGCCGACACAGCCAGACTTCTTGTTGGCCGAGACGGCGTGTCCGATCAGACCAGATACCTTGAGCTCCTTGGTGCACTGCACATCGAGCGTAGCGTTGAAGCCCATCTGAAGGTGGCCCTGTTCGTCCTTCTGGAAGATGCGGTGGAAAGACTGCTTGAAGATACCCATCTGGAAACTATCGGCCAGGATCATATGACCGTTGGTCAAGTTGGCCAGACCCTTCATCTCGAGCAGACCGACCTGGTCGAGACAACCGGCAAAGACATCGATCGCGTGACCGTTGCCGGCAGCACGCTTGGCCATGGTCTCGTAGAACTTGATGGCACGCTTGTAGTACTTGGCGTTGTCCTTGTCGATGTCGTGGTGCGATCGAATGCGCTCACGAAGCTCGGTGGAGACGACCATACCGGGGCCCTCGGTGGCGGGACCACCGCTGAAGAGCATGACGCGAGCACCCGTGTTGGGGAAGGTGGTCTCGAGCATGCCGACGGCGACGCTGAGGGCGACACCAGTGCAGCGCTGGCTACGCTTGTCGTTGGCAACGGGCCAAGGGTCCTTCTGCAGGTTCTCGAGGATCTGAGTCAGCTGGAACTCGCACTGCGAAACAGGGAGAAGGAAGCGCGAAGCACCCATCTGACCGGGAGCGTTGGGCGGGCGAGGAGGCTGCGAGGGACCACCGGGAGCACCTGGAGCACCGGGCATGGGACGAGCACCGGGGTTGAGACCGAGCATGTCCTGAATAGCCTTGGGAGCGTACTCCTTAGTGCCGCGGAAGACATAGCTCTTGGGGCAGGCGTCGTAGCCGAGCTCGTGGACCTGAGCCATGGTGCCGTAGGTGATGAGACCAACGAGAGCGTTTTGGGGCAGCAAGCTCAAGCTGACGACGAGGGCTTCGCGAAGAGCCTTGAGGTCGTCATCGTCCATGCACGTGTCAACGACGTAGAGGAAGATCGGAGGGATCTGAGCAGGACGGCTGAGGGTATACTCGATGGTGGTGTACTTGGGCAGAAGCTCGGCGGGAAGGTTGGTGCTGCTGATGTCCTTGTAGTGAGGTGGAAAAGCGTTGCGCGAGAGACAGAAGGGGCAGATCCAGAGCTTGCCACGGACGTCGATTTGGCTGCAGTGCGACGTAGATGAGTGAGGCAGATGAGAGGAAGGAGTTAGTTTGTGCTGCATTGAAATGTCTAATCGACGAATTGAGGAAGCGATCGACTTACCAGTAAGGGTTCAGAACAGCACGGCAAGGAGGTTTGCAGGTAACGGGCTCGTAGAGAACGGGAGGAAGGTCGTCGCGCTCCTTGAGGGGAGTGTAGAGAGCGGCGATGGGGACTACGGTCCTGGTAGCCTCGATCTTGGACGAGGGCCAGACGTTCCAGGAAAGGCGAACGCCATCGCGATCTTCGACATCATCGACATTCATGGTTGGCGGCCTCCTTTTTACAGTGAGTTGGCAGGCGAGGATGGAGATGTGTTGATGATGAGAGGATCCGCAAGCGCCTGCCTGTGATGAGAGGTGAGCGAGGAGTGGAAAGGAGGCTAGACGCAAGAGGCGGAGTATAGGTGGATGATGGCAGAGGAGGGATGAAAGATGAAGAGGTTGGTTGGCGTTGGAAGATTGCTCGGGCTACGCAGCAACGCACGGCTCTGCGCAGGGATGGATTGGATTGGATTGAATTGAGCTGGCGGGGAGACGGATCAATGAGAGAGAGAACACGTCGCAGCTGCGTGTGTCTTGAGTCTGATTGTGCGGAGAGAGAGGGTGAGCCAACCGACATCTCATTTTCGCTCTCCAGTGACTTGAACAAGAACGCGCCGGTCCAATTTCAGACCAATCCAATTCAGCTCATCGCCGTCAGCCAGCCAGTCAAATGTCATTGCCAGCCAGTATTTACTCGATTCAAACAAGAGACAGAGGCCCTACCATTCACACTGTCACAAATGCTATAAAGCATCACCGAACGACGTCAGTTGATGGTGATGTTTGCTTTTGAGGTTGTTGTCCTTCATGCTACGGTCTCGTCTGCAAGCACTGCTGCCAGGGAATTCCGCCTCAAGGGAGCGGTGGTCGCCCTAAATTCCAAGGGGCTGCCTGGTCGTCTCAGCCCGCTGGCCTGTGCTTTGTCTTCCACGTCGGTTCCTTCTGTTCTTCTTGAGACATGATCTGCTGAATCGGGTTATCTCGTCCCATCGGGAAATAACGAACCAGTTATCAAATCTCGTACGATATAGCATCGCCCGACGTGTCCATGTCAGGTCGACGAAATATTGGGCTGAGCTGAGTTGAGCTGAGCTGAGCTGAGCTCGACTAAACTGAGCGCTGTGCTTTTTTACGTTTTCTCCACAGAGGCCGATTTTGCAAATCAAAGAGCTCAATCAATCAATCCAAATTTCTGGGCTGCAGCAGTCAATTTCGGCGTTAGGCCGCCGCTCTGGGACTCGACTTATGCATGACCGTCCGCTCGCTCACGCACAGCTCTGTGTCTCTGTTGCTGGGAACTCAGCCGAGCACAGTTGCAGAAACACCAAAAGGCAGTTGATATCGACTCGACCCATCCCGGCTATCCAGATTTTATTGACTCGACACGCTGCTCAGTCTGCCACACACACTCACCAAGGCTCTTGCTCGCTACACCGATTCAGGCTTCCGCTCCCATCAAGCAAGTTCGTACGGACACCAAGCAACTGGAAACAAGACAGGAGCGTCTCTGAGCAACGCACACGTATACCCGCATTCGCACATCCTCCTCATCCGCAGCAACGCGACTCTAACCATTCGACGACTCGGAAGCGCTTGAACGGCACACATACGCTCCATTCAAGGTCCAACGCACATTCATCGTATCTTCAAGCAAATCGGCCAGCTGCGGTGCTCTAAAGATGGCCTGCTGAACGCGGTTGCGCCTTGCTCTTTCTCTACGCGCTCCCTGCCAACATGCATTCGCTAGCATCGCCCTCTGTAGATACCCGGAGACATCCACTACCACAGTCGTAGCCAAGCAAGCACATACCACCGCACAGCCATCTGCTATACTCTCACATGCAGGACGAAACGGTCCGGCAGAAGGCGGAGCGCCAAGCACGCCTGGCACATGTGATGGGCGCCATGCGGCTTCAAGACAAGGTCGACAAGCTCGAACGTGATGCCAGCAAGATCACTTATCCACGAGGCATGCGTCAGACCCACAGCGGACCAGCTGCCGATATCACTACACATAAGACACGCCATGAACCACGGCCTAAGCCAAGAGCCGAGACTGGGCCTGGCTTCCACTCCAACTTGGATGCATCAACAAACGACGTTCGAGATACAGCAAAGACCACCACAACCATCCGTCTAGTCGACGCCAGCGTTCTCATCTTCTCATTGCGCAGCGTCCACAATTGGAGCCGCGATCAGTCTACATGCGTCATCATCCCTCTCGAGGCCATCAACACGCTCGATTTGCTCAAGAAAGGCGACGATCCCATTAACCTTGCCGCTCGCAAAGCCACACGCTGGCTCGAAGACAAGATTGCCATCTCGCCGCAAGACGGAGACGCCATGCTCACACAACCCTGTCCTGGCATTTTCGCTCAGAAGGAGAGCTTCCGTAGCACAACAGCGCAGATCGAAAAGGCAAGAGCCGCTGCCCCTCCCACCGACGCTGTTGACATGTTTAACGCTTCGGAAGCGCCTCGCTATCTGCGCGAGCTGCTGAGTGTCTGCATCTACTGTCAGCAAGCTTGCCCAACTGATGCGGATTTTGCTGTTGCCATCGCCTATCCACCTGCGCATCTGCAGGACAAGATGATCCAAGCACAATCCAGCACCAGCGATAAGCCCAGCTACCTCAACCGCACCGATGGTCGCGCGACAGAGGCATGGCTAGACGCTTACCGTATCCCATTCGAGGTGGCGCCTACGTCCAAGACTTGGACGGGTGAGAAGCTCTCGTCGCGGTTCAGGAATGAGATTGCGGGCGGTCAGAATGTCGGCTCTTCCGAAGACTTGCAGGGCTTGAAAGCAGAGCAAGGATTGCAGCCACGGCGCAAGGGTTCTCCGACGCCATCGGTCGCATCGACGTCGGCCTCGACCTCATCGTTCAAGTCGGAATTCAGCGGCTTGTCGCTGTTCCGTTCACGAAGCCCACATCATCGTCAAGAATGCCGGATGACTTGCTCTTCGCCTTTTAAACAAGTGAGAGGGATGTTCACATGTTCCCAACCAGTCCAGTCAGCAGCATCACTGTCGCTGGAGTCTCACCATTTCGACGCTGGCAACGATGACCGCAATGATGGGTCGGACGATACGGATGGGCCCATCATCGCCCGACCGTCTTCAGCCGCGTCGTCGCACACGTCGTTCATCTCTTCACTCACGTCGTCAACGATAGACGACTGGGGCAGCAGTCAAGCGTCGACTTCACTTTCTTCGCTTCATGGTTCTGGGAGTGGGGTAGCTGCGAAGAGCAACACACGCATTGTTCGACATCCGCCAGCAGCGGCGGACTCGGCAGGTGGTGAAGACGGCGCGACTGCCAATACAGCGGGTGGAGCGCCGTCGAGATTGACAAGCAGGACGCTGCATAAGACCAAGTCGGGGGCGGATAAGATGGAAGAGTACTTGCGGCGGTTAGAGGCAGGGACTGCGGGGTCGGGAGCTGGAGTGGGAATCGGGGAAAGGTCAGGGACGGGTACGCCGACGCCTTGGAATACTTTTTCGGGCGCTGCGAGGATCGGCTGAGATCCGTTTCGCTCGCGCCCTTGACTATCTTTGTGTTTTCACCTTTTGCAAGTTGCAGTGGTTGATGTAATGCACTGCTTGTACTTGTGATGGATCTCTTGACTTTTTGGCAGGCGAATGATGAGATTGTTTGAGTTTACTATACAAGTTGAGAGCGATCTGGATGCGGTGGTGATGGTGGGTAGTTAAGCCTTGCTGGCCTGGACTAACGCACCGCGCTGTCCCTCGGCTGGCGGTGCAATTGCGCTGGCACTCCTCTTCTCCTTCTTCTCCAACAACTTCTCGGCCAAGACCAACCTCAAACTCCTCCCCCACTCGCCCAACTTGTCTGCCCTTGTGTTGGCCAAATACCGATCCAACCCGCCCAACTTATCCATCGTCCTTAGAGCACTAGTTGAGACGCGTGCTTGGATGAACTTGCCGAGTGTGTCTGACCAGAGCCTCTTGTTCTGGATATTCGGCTGCCAGGTGCGTGCGGTCTTTTGGCGCGACTTGGGCACGTTGTGTCCGGACTGGATGATTTTGCCATCGTAGAGACCGCGTTGCGAGCGCTTGAAGATCGTACCTGTGTACACGCCGAGTGCGCAAGTGTTGCGAGACTTGGGGGAGGAAAAGGCAGAGGCGCGGGTTGAGGCGCCAGCGCCAGAGCCTTTGGAGCCCCGGTAGGTGGTGCGCGAACCGCAGCGCACGAGCGAGGCAAACATGGTGGTGAAGGGGTTGAGGCGAGAGAAAGTTTTGAGGATGCGGTGGGTCGATAGATGGCTCGTTGTCGACCGTTGATGCGCCGATGCGGATGTGTGCTGTGGTTGAAGGGCGTGAGGGCACTGGTGATGGCGAGAAGAAAGGATGTGTGTGCGCCGCCAAGGGAAAGAAGAGCAAGTGCACGAGGAGTTGTTGGTGACAGGAGAGGTCAAGAAGCTGATATTCGGTTGATGGAGCGCACTTTTTGCTCCGACTCTTTCTTCCAGCCTTTGAACATAATTTGTAAGCATTTCATCAGTCACTTCTCCCTTTTTTGACACTTCGGATTTCGGCAGTGAAATTTCAGACAAGTTGCAGATTCACTCTTTCTCTCTGGTAAAAATTCCCACTGACACCAAACACAGTCCTGCTTTGCCTTCATTCACCCTTACCTCTGATCACGTACACCCTCTTTCACCTACAGCAGCACGCATAGCAAGGACTCCCCTGACGAGCGGCTTGCACTATATCAATCCAAAACACTGGAACCAACGCTCCGGCATCAGGACCACAGACTTGGACTCTACCCAGCCTATACAACCATGCTGCGTCGACAAACGCGCGAACGCCGCGAGTACATCTACAAGAAAGCGCTCGAATCCAAAGAGAAACAGATCTACGAACGCAAGCAAGCCATCCGCTCGGCGCTTGCCTCTGGAAAACCGCTGCCTGACGATCTCAAAGGCAAAGAAGCCGCCGAACTTGCGCGCGACCTCAACCTGGATGCTGCGCAAGACGCCCCGGGGAGTAGCATTGACGATGAGTACTCGCGCGCGGGGACGTACGACCCACGCGTGCTTGTTACTACCAGTCGCGACCCCAGCTCGCGCCTCACCCAATTCGCCAAGGAGGTAAGGCTGCTGTTCCCCAACTCGACGCGGTTGAATCGCGGTGGGTATACAGTGAGCGATTTGGCGGCGGCCGCGAGGAGTAATGGGATTACGGATATGGTCGTCCTCCACGAGCACCGCGGCGTACCGGACGCCATGGTGGTTTCGCACTTCCCGCACGGCCCGACACTGCTGTTTACGCTGCATAACGTGGTGTTACGACACGAAGTCTCCGCCCACGCCAATAGCACGGTTAGCGAGCAATACCCGCACTTGATCTTCGAAAACCTCAACTCCAAGCTCGGCGAACGCGTAAAGTCCGCGTTAAAGTTCCTCTTCCCCGTTCCGAAAGAGGATTCGAAGAGGGTGATGAGTTTTGTCAACCAGAACGACTTCATCTCGTTCAGGCACCACGTGTTCGTCAAGACGTCGCATAGAGAGGTACAGTTGGCAGAGGTTGGGCCAAGGTTCGAAGCGAGAGTGTACGAGATCAAGCAGGGCACGCTAGATCAGACGGATGCAGATACAGAGTGGGTGCTCAGGCCGTACATGAATACGGCCAAGAAGAGGAACCAGCTTTAGCCCTCGTACACGCATGTTTCATCGCCTTTTTTGTACTTGTATCTCTCCTGCATCTTGCATTACTCAACCCTTTGCCACACACACTTTGAACACGCCAGAGAACGAGAGCACGATTGAATGAAAGCGACGAGGAACAGATGAACAAGTATCAAACAAGAATCAAATCAAAAGAAAGGGAGAAGAGGATGTTTCCAACACCACCGACGAGCAAGCGATCGGAATCTACACACTCACTCGTCATCGACGAGCTTAGCCTCGCCTTCATTATCCCTCGTATCCTTATTCCCCTTCTTTCCGCTCTCCTCCTTATCCTTATCCTCCTGCTTCTTGGTCCTCCTCGAGTAGTACTCCTTGATGATTTTGGGACTAATCCTATTGAGCTGTTCCTTGGGGAAGATCCTGAGCAGATCCCAACCGATATCGAGACTTTCAAAGATATGCCTATTCTCGTACGCACCCTGCTTGATAAACCTGCCTTCGAACTTCTCCATAAACTCGATCGCCAACTTATCCTCGGCACTCAACGCTTCCTCACCGACGACGGCCTTCATCGCTGCGGCGTCCCTTCCGGTGGCGTAAGCGGCGTACATTTGGTTCGACACGTCCGAATGGTCCGCGCGGGTATGCTTGGCGCCAATTGCGCTCTTCATCAAACGCGAGAGCGAGGGGAGCACGTTGATGGGCGGGTAGATCTGTCGATTGTGCAGCTGACGGTCGACGTAGATCTGGCCCTCGGTAATGTAGCCGGTCAAATCCGGGATTGGGTGCGTCATGTCTTCGTTGGGCATGGTCAGGATGGGGATCTGGGTAATCGAGCCGTTTCGGCCCTGCACTCGACCGGCTCGCTCGTAGATGGTGGACAAGTCCGTGTACATGTAACCCGGGTAACCTCGTCGACCGGGCACCTCTTCACGTGCTGCCGACACTTCACGCAGTGCATCGGCGTACGACGTCATATCAGTCAACACCACCAGCACGTGCTTCTCCAGCTGGTACGCGTAGTACTCGGCGGTAGTGAGCGCCAGACGCGGCGTGATGATACGCTCGATGGTGGGGTCGTTGGCCAAGTTGAGGAAGAGCGTGACACGGTCGAGCGAACCATTCTCCTCAAAGTCCTGCTTGAAGAAGCGCGCGGTTTCCATGTTGACACCCATAGCGCCGAACACAATCGAGAAATTGTCCTCGTGGTCGTCGTGCACGCCCTTACCCGCACCGGGTCGCTTGACGAGGCCGGCTTGACGGCAGATCTGCGCTGCAATCTCGTTGTGCGGCAGACCGGCGGCGGAGAAGATGGGGATCTTTTGGCCACGCGCAATCGAGTTCATCGTGTCGATGGTCGAGATACCCGTCTGGATCATCTCCTCCGGGTACACACGAGAGTAAGGGTTGATGGGCGAGCCATTGATGTCCAAGTAGTCCTCGGCGAACACACGCGGACCCTTATCGATAGGCGCACCGGAACCGTTGAAGATGCGGCCTTGCATGTCCTCAGACACGGGCAGCTTCATCGACGAGCCGGTGAACTCGATGTGAGTGTCACGCACATCGATACCGGACGTACCCTCGAACACTTGGACGATGGCTTTGTTGCCAGAGACTTCGAGCACCTGTCCTCCACGGCGCGAGCCATCGGGCAGAGTGAGCGAGACAATCTCGTTGTACGATGGGAACTTGACATTCTCGAGCACCACCAGAGGTCCGTTGATAGCAGAAACCGTGCGGTAGTCCAGACGAGGATCAACGCTGTAGTTCTTAACAGCTGCCTGAGCGTTGATCTCAAACAGCTCCTTGTCGCTCATGCGAGGATCCGACATGTTGGGCAGCGGCAAAAGCGACTGTCGAATGACGCTCGATACGCTTGTACTTGATTTGGCTGGTCGATACGAAGGAGACTTTCCGTGTCGTGTCGTCTCTATGCCGAGTCGCAGCCGATTGTTGTTGGGTAAAGAATGGTGAGAGGGAAGAAGGGATGAGCCGATTGACGATATCTCTTGGACTGGAAAGTGGAGAGAGAGCGAGACTGAAACTGCCTTAGCTTGGCACGCACGCACACACAGAGAGAGGATTCCGATTCGGTTGATTTCAGTTTCTGGCTCATCTCACACTTGCAAAACGGCCCATGCGTTCGAGAGTTGCAGCGTTGAGCCAATTCCAATTCCACTTGCGATCTGCACAAATTCAAAGGCAGCAGACTCAGTCTCTTTCGCAATTTGTCTGCACTGGTCAGGGGCAGTCACTTTCTCCTGCGCTTACCTCTTTTTCAACTTGCAACACGGCCGATAAAGCAGTATCAGAGCCACAGCACGTTGCCTTGGCAGCTTCAACCACACCTGTCAAATACAGCGTACAGTTCACATGTCCTGTATCAGAACGTTGCACAACGAACTCGATCATGAATCAGTGCATTCCAGTACCGTACATAGAAGCAGGCATCGTGAGCGGATAAGATATGAAGAAGTTTTTGTTCGTTTGTTACCGAAACACCAGAGCAGAATCCGTCCGAGTTTACCATCCACCTCCGCTCTTCTCGACGGGAATCGTACGGCTAGCATCGCGTCTCGCCGACTTTTCCTTGGCCGCAGGTCCCACAGGATCATGCGACGAGGGCTGCAGACCGCGTGCGTCCATCTCGCTCAAGATGTGAGTGAAGGCATTCTCCAACCTGGCATCCTTGAGTGCTGCGAACACGTCGAGGAAGTCCTCAAAGTGAAGCGCACCTGTCTTGGTGAAATCGACCTCACTGACAATGCCGCGCAATGTCGAGTCGTCGACGTCCGAGTATCCGATCCTCTGCAGCACCTCCTTGAGATCCTTCGAGTCGAGCTTGCCGTCCTCGTTGACGTCGAGCAGCTTGAACTTGGCCCTGAGCTCGTCCATCTCCTCGGAGCTGAACGACGCGCGGGCAGTTACGGCGAGAGCATCCTTCTCATCCAGTGCGGCTTTGCCGAGCGAGGAGACCTTGAGTGCCTTCTGCTGGCCTTCGCGGATCTTGCGCATCTGGTCGAGCGATGTCTGCTTGAGCGACTCGACGCGTGCGGGCTGCAGACCCATGCTGGCCAAAAAGTCGACACTCTCGGCCCACTCCTGCTTCTTGCGCTTCTCGTCCCATCCCAGCTCCTCGCCCATCACATCGATCACGCGTGGCAGCGCGTCCACCGTCGCCTCGGCGTTGAGGAACGAAAGTCGCGTTCGGCGCGCAATAAAGTCCTGTGCAGTCGCCGCATACTCGCTTCGGCAGGCGTAACGGATCTCGGCCTCAATGTAGGGGTACAGCTGGTCGATACGCTTGCCATGCACTGGCCAGCGCTGACCGGTGGGCTCGGCGATCGAGCACACACTCCATGCTCGGTCTCCGTAGGTGTTGGACAGATGGCGCGCAACATCAGTTTCGAGACCGAAGCGCTGAAGAAGCTTGACATACATGGTCTTGGTCCAGCCGTGGCTTCCAATGAGTCTTGTGTTCTTAGTGACGCAACCACGCTGAGGCTTGAGCTTGAACTCCTCGATAGCGCGGTCCACCGTCTGCTCCGCCATTTCACGGTAGGTGGTCCACTTACCACCAGCAATTGTCAAAAGACCGGACTCGGAAACGTTGATCATGTGGTTTCGCACCAACGACTGGGTGTCAGTGGCAGCGGGATCCTTGACGAGTGGACGCAGACCTGACCACGCACTGAGCACATCGCCGCGTCGAACCTTGATGTCTGGGCTGAGGTAGTTTCGCACCTCGTCCAGGATCCACTGAATCTCCTCCTCCTTGGGACGAGGATGGGCCTCGACGGGAGCAGCTGTGTCGGTGGTACCGGCGATGGTGTTGCCCTGCCATGGCAGGAAGAAGATGACACGTCCGTCCGAAGTCTGAGGGTCGATGAGACCCATGTCACGAGGCGAGAAGTAGCCAGGCAGAGTAATGTGAACACCAGAAGAAGCAGCCACGATCTCCTGAGCGGTAGGAGCATCGAGCTTTCTCAGAGTGTCAGAGAAAGGACCGGTGGCGTTGATGAGGCACTTGCACCTGACGTCCCACTCATCACCAGTGAGCATGTCACGGACACGAGCTCCGCAGATCTGGTCGGGCTTGTCTTGGACAGGCTTCTTGTGAATGGCAACGACCTCAGTGTGGTTTGCAACGACGGCACCATGGTGAACTGCAGTCATGGCAAGCGCCATGTTCATACGAGTATCGTTGTGCTGACCATCGTAGTAGACGACGGCACCGGCAAGGCCAGTCGATTTGAGCATGGGGAAAGCCTCAAGCGCCTTACCCTTTCCGAGCACGTAGGAGCTCTCCATGTTTTCGGAACCGGCGAGGATGTCGTACATCTTGGTACCAGCCCAGTAGTAAGGAATCTGCCACCACTTGTAGACGGGAAGCATGATGGGCAGGTGGTCCGAAAGGTAGGGAGCGATCTTGAGGAAAGTCTTGCGCTCGTGGAGAGCTTCGCGCACCATCTTGTACTGCTCGTAGTCGAGCTCGAAGACAGCCTTCTGGAGGTATCGCACACCTCCATGAACGAGCTTGGTGGACTTGGACGAGGTACCGGCACCAAAGTCATCACGCTCGACCAGAGCAACGCTGAGACCACGGGTAGCAGCATCGACAGCTACACCGGTACCGGTGGCACCACCTCCGACCACGAGAATGTCGAAACCTTGTCCGTCCTCATCGCCACTGCGGGAAGCAGCAGCGCCACCGGATTGCTCCGAGGCGGCGGGACTGGGGCTGCTGGACTTGCCGTGCTTGGCAAGGGGCAGGAGGCTGGCATTGTCCGATTGGCCTCGCGAGGCGATGGGTCGGAGACTGTTTGCGGACGACTGCTTGAGCGCCTCGAGCATCTGAGCACGGCTGGGAGGCGACCACAGGGGGTGTGGGCGGGTGTCTCCTGGAACGGTGTCGGGAGCATCAGCAAAAATGCTGGGTCGAGTGAGAGTGTAAGCGGCAGCCGCACCACCGGCGAGGGTGAGCGCCATCAGCACCGATCGGTTAGCCATCATGCGACGCTGTCCGGCTGCGGAAGAGGAAGAGGAAGAAGTGGACGCAAAACGCACACCGGCACGAGGTGCGACGGTGAGAGGTCTACGGAACATGTTGATCTTGCAGAGCTACAGCCAGCTCAATTGATGACGGGGATGGACCGAGTCCAAAGAGATGATGGAGTCAAGTCGGAACGATGGTGGAGGGAGACACAAGCTAGGTCAAGAGCCAAGGAACAACACACTAGGAACAAGCACAAGCGATCCCGAACGATGGTCGATACACGAAGCATTGCCAGGTGCCACAAGTGCACAACCGGCTGCATCGGCCAAAAAGCGAAGAGAATCACAGAATGGGCGTGGGCGAGTCGCACAGCCAAAGCATGAAAGGCCATTCAGTCAATTTCATTCTCAGAGCGAAAAATTAGTGCCGAGAAAGAGGTGAAAGACGAGAAAGACAGCGCGGACATGCAGGTGCACAGGGCAACCGGACCGGCTCGAGTCAGAATCGCCGTGTGACGGCATCGTTGCACCGTTTTCTTTCTTTGTTGAATTGATTTTTTAATTCTCACAGATCCTGACAAGTCTTCCAGTGCCGCGGATGTGCACAAGTGGAAGAACCGCGATCGATTGATTGCCTATGGCCTCGACGCTTGGCACTTGCAGGATCAACACGCTCAGTCTACCGCACATCGGAAGCAACATCTGCCATACCGAGCACGTTCTCACGCTCACGGCAAACTTCGGAACACGCTCCCGGTAGCTGGTTTGATTCCGATGCGACTCTAATCCGCTACTTGCTATTTGCTCTATAGGTTGCATCGCGAAATCAATGCTCTCTTGGTCGCCAAGCGCGAGTTCGATATGAGTCTTATGCGTTGCAGGTGGCCAAGTGCGTTGATGGCATCCATGACAATTCTTGTCGCCGAGTTGGATTCGACCGGTAGCGCCAAGCTCGAATTGCTGCTCCTTTAGAGCGCTTGTGGTTGGGTAATCAGGAGGCGCTTGGCTGCAGGGCGTGTCCGGTTGAATTTCGAGGGCTCTTTCACTAGCGAGCGACCAAAAAACTCTCCGAGATCATGTGGCTGTCGCTTGTGCCAAAACTCTGGTTGGTATTTTCGCTACGACGCTTCTTCTTCTCCCTTGTCTGCACTCAGAAAGGTCGACACTGTCTTGGCTAGATACCTTGCGAGCAAGTGCTTCTGACCTGGTTGAGGTTTTCGTGCAACAACAGCTGTGCCAAGTTCGAGCTCTTTGTTGAGGGCGAACAACTGATACTGATACTGCGGCGGTCGGCATGTCAGGCACAAAATTTCAAGGGTTTACCCGTGATTGGCAGCTTCTATCAGAGCTGCAAATGACGTTGTGCATGCAGCGGTCCTGTGGTACGATACGCCTATCTACGCCATCTCAAGGGCCTCACCGGTTCCTTCTAACACGTACGGAAAGCTGATGGTGTCTTTCGGCTTCCCGATCCGACCCATGGATACCCAATCGGTTCGTACTGATCTGATAAAGGTATAGATTGTCCGAAACGCTGATATACACAACTGAACAAGCCTGGCCGCCTAGTGCCCAAGCCTCTTGCACATCCCGACTGTCGACTCAGCATCCACCGTTGCTGATCATGCTCCTCGTCAAGCTTTGACAGCTGCAGCGGCAGCCTTAGCCTCTTTAGCCTTCTTCTTCTCCGCTTGCGCTTCGGCCTTCTTCTTCGCCGCCTCTTCCTTCTTTGCACTCTTTGCCACAGCATCTTCTGCCGCCTTGATCTCGGCAGCTTTCTTCTTGGCCGCCTTGATCTCTCTTCGCTGCTTCCTGCCTTGTTCCGTAAACACACTTGCTAGGACCTGCTTGCCTCCAACCGAGGCCGGCGTCGACTCGGTCGCGATCGTATTCGTAGTTTGGGTCGAGTAAGTCAAGGCAGAGCGGTCGGGTCGCTCCGACCAGGGCACTCGGTAGCAGCAGCTGATGGCTGCCAGCAAATCGCATAGGCTGACAATGATGCCGATCAGAGCTCGCGAGACGACAGCGCCAATTTCACCAACAGCAAGGAAGACGTTCTCGACGAACTCACCCAAGTACATGAACGTCGAAGCCAGACAGGAGAAGACGTTGCCCATGATTGCTGGTGTTTGAAGTTTGACTCTGTGTGAGGATGCTTGAAGATGTATGCAGGGAGTCACCTCTGTTTGTTCGAATTCGTCAAGTTAGATCGTAAAGGGTCGTTAGAGCCAAGCGTGAACTCGAGGAGGATGAGTTGTGGATCAGAGGGAACAAGGTTGGAGCCGTGCTGTTTCATATACTTTTTTGTGTGTCCGTGGCCGCTTGGAGGAGCGCTACAGACGGCATTTGGGGCATACTCTACTGAGCAAGTGATACAGGCCAGCACAAAGGTAGCAATGTGTTGGTCTCACTAGCATGATATGTCCAAGCTTGGACCTCCCCCTATTGGCCGGCTGACCTCATGCAGCCCGCTCAGGGGCTTGAAACAGGCTCAAGATCATCCTCGTGGCCTTTTCCCGGCAGAACATCAAGGTTGTAACCCTCACCATCTTGTGCATGTTTGCGGTCCTTAGGGTTGTTGATGCACATTCTCGGCTCTCTCTATGGGTACCACCTCCGCAGTGGACACGTTGATGCCGAATAGAGGTCAGGACATGTTGGGATGTCAAAAAGCGCTTTTTGGACGCCCGCTCTCGTGTTGGTCTCAGCCGAGGCTTGGAAGCCCCTTTTTCGGCGCGTACCTTCCCGAAAGAGCTTTGTGGCTCTTGGTATCATAACGTACTGATCAACACATGATCGTCAACAGACTCTCAGATTCCCTCGCTTAGAGTCGGCGAGAGAGGCTCAGATCAGCAATCCAATCCTGCCGAAAGGAGCTGCGAGCCTGGACGAACCTGATAACACTGTTAAACCGGCCTGGTCTGCTCCCCAACTTGCAAAGTGGAGGAATTCATGCGCGTTCGGGCCTTGCACTTTTTCTACAAGATCCGAAGAAAGCTTGCTTCGAGCACCACCAACACCACCAAAATCTTGGTCGACAACATACAGATGGACATCATGTCCACGGCCTTAGGAGCAAGTCCTCCCGACAAGGCGAAAGCTCAGGCCGAAAAGCAGAAGGGCAATGAACACTTTGCCAAGCAGCGATGGGCTGAAGCGGTGGGCTGCTACAGCGCCGCACACGTATCCGATCCGACCGAGGCGACCTATCCACTGAACCGGGCGATGGCCTATATCAAGCTGGGCAAGCTTGTCGATGCCGAACGCGACTGTACGACTGTACTCTCACTAGCGCCAAACAACGTCAAGGCGCTATATCGTAGAGCTACAGCGAGAGTCGGAGAGGGCAAGTTCAAGGAGGCCAAGGAGGGTTTTCAAGAAGTGCTTCGACTGGACCCCAAGAACGCGGAGGCCAAGAGTGGACTGGAGAAGGTTCAACAAGTGATCTCGTCTCAGAATCCTGCAAGGAGGGAGCCTCTTGATTTGAAGAAGCTTGCAAGCAGAACTCATGGCGATGCTCCTCAGCCGAGTGAGTCTTTCGATTTGGATCCCATCATCGGCTCTTCCGCAACCCAATCAACAATCGCGCAAAATGGATCCAAAAGCTCAGTTGAGGCCGCTCGACTCTTCTTGGAACAAGTCGGAATGTCCAGTGGCGCTCAGGATGCCAATGCACAGCCGCGCTCGACGGTACCAACAAGCACGATACCCGCCAAACTGCCCGGCGAGACGGGAGGCTTGCTTCGCCAAGTGACCACACGCAAGACATCGGCCAAACCAGTACCAAGCGATACATCCAACGTCGTTGAGAAGCCAGCATCAGCTGCGAACATTCCCACTGCGGGGACTAGTCAAACCTCAAGCGCCAACAAGACGGCATCTGCCCTCAGCTTTGGCGCATCTTCTCATCAGAACGGCACCGTAACAGCCGTTCCACGCTTACGGCCACGAGAACAGGAGACACCCGGAAAGATGTCATCCATCGATTTCACCCGCAGATGGAAGAACAAGCCTGGCCGCTTGGAGCTGCTGACCTCAATTGACGCTGAATCGATACCCGGCATGATGGACACCATGTTGGAGCCAGAATTAGTCGCCGAGATACTCCAGACACTAGCGGATAGCCATCGAGCATTGCAAGGCGCCAATGATCTCAACGCTCTGATCACAGCTGTACTCACGGCCCTTGCGAAGTGCAAGCGGTTCGTAGTGGCCGTAGCTATGCTCGACCCAGCAGAAAAGAACAACGCGGCTTACCTCATTCGTACAGTCGGTAGGCCCGATTTGAAGTCTGTTTGGGAAGTGCCATGATCATGAGAACTCCAGCAGGCAATGCAGATTACAATCAAAGTCGATTCGAGTGAGCCATAACAACAGTATGTGTTGTGAATGCCGTCGAGTGATGAGTTGGAGAGAATTGGCATTCGGTCAATTCCGGCTATTTGTCGACAGTGCACGCGACAAGAGACCCGCTCAAGACGCCGTTCTATTTACGCACGGATACTCTCGAAGCGAAACTCGACTCTGCGCCTTGCCCACAAAACATGACTTCCTTCCAGTTGGCTCCACACCATCATCAACCTTGTAGAGCTGACGCTTCGAGGCCTATGAGGCTTTCTCTACAACCTCGGTCGCTCTTTTGCACTCCGACTAGAAGCCTGGCATTGCCCCACGTTCACAAGGCGGTCTACAGATCCATCATGTCGCAGCCATCGCTGCCCGACTACGACTTCAACGTCAATCTTCATGTCAAGACCATCGACCCACCAGTTCAGATCGGAGCAAAGTGGGCACAGTCATATCCATCTTCGTCCTCACCGCTAGCTGGTGCGGATGTGCTACCTCACTTCCCACTACTGAACCTCGCTCAAGGAGTTCCTGGCCACCCGCCAACCGAAGCGCTGCTGGAGCGCATTCAATTCGAATCACGACCCGAGAACGCATCTTCGCCTGCAGGTCACACACACGGCTACGGCCCAGTCTTTGGCGATCCGACACTCCGTCAAGCCGTCGCAAGAGACATCAATCGAGTCTACCGAACACCTGGCAAGGGAAACAAGAACGAGGTCAAGGAGGAGAATGTAAGCATCACTGCAGGCTGCAACCTCGCCTTTACAGCCGTGGCCACTTCCATCTGTGCTCCCGGAGATGCGCTCATCGTATGTGACCCCTGGTACTTCAATCACCAGATGACCATGACTGCGTTCGGTATCCAGGTCGCAACAGTGCACACCAAGCCTCCAGAGTACTTGCCGGATATCCACAAGATCCGTGCTTTGCTAGCCAGCGACAGTCGATCGTCCACCAAGACCATCAAGGGCGTTGTTCTCGTGACGCCGAACAACCCGACTGGTGCCATCTACCCTCCTGATCTCATCCGCGATATCGCAGCGATCTGCAGGAGTTACAGAGTTGCTCTCATTCTCGACGAAACGTAAGTCTTCCGAAAACAGAAATGAAAGGGGTCCACCCACTCATACCCGACAAGTCTCATCGAACACTGTACCGACAAGCGATTGCTGACAATCTCTTTTCCCTCCAATGCAGCTATCGTGACTTCCTTCTCACAGGCAGCGATCTTGGTGGGGCAACCACTTCTTCACCTGCTTTGCCACACAACTTTGCGCGTCCACATGACCTCTTCGAGGACGTGCCAGCCGGTATCGCCGAAGCCTCCTGGGACCCGCATTGGGACTGGCGGGACACTGTCATCCACCTCTTCTCTTTCTCCAAGAGTTTCGCCATCCCTGGCCACCGCCTCGGTGGGTTCGTTGCCCACCCGGCCTTCCTCCAGCAAAAAGTTACCGACGCCAACGGTGCAGAAAAGCTCATCTTCGGCCCAACAGCCAAAGCGCTCGACAACTTCCAAGTAGCCCCACCGCGCACTGACACACAGCGCGCTGTAGCCTGGGCGATCGAGGACCCCACACAGCTCGAATGGCGCGGCAAAGTCGCCGAGGAGCTGCGTGTGCGACGTCGGGCGTTCATGCAGGGACTCTCCGCCCGCGTACCGCCGTTCCTCAATGCCGATGCAAGTGCGCTGGTCGGGCCGAACTCGGACCAGGGCGCAGCCAAGTCGCCCGAGCAGTGGGGATGGAAGGTGGAATCCGCCGGCGCGTACTATGCGTTTTTGAAACATCCGTTCACGGAGGTGGCGTCGGATAAGGTTGCGCAGGCATTGGCAGAGTTGGTGGGGGTGGTGGTGCTGCCCGGCGCGTTTTTCATGCCGGAGGATGCGGACAAGAAGGGCGAGAGCTCAGGGGCTAGGCTGCGCGTCTCGGTGGCCAATGTGTCGACGGAGAAGCTGGCAAAATTGCCCGAGAGGTTGGCGATCTTGAGCGAGCTGTGGGAGAAGAAGGGTGCCGGGTGGGGAGTTGGTGATCGCTAATGTGCCTGTCGTAGCGATCTAGGGCAATACAAGAGTCTGAAAATCCATCTGATAACGTTATGAGGTTCTTTGCACTCGGGCCGTTCTTCGGCTAATTTCTCTCCGCCGCAGTCGGAGGCACAGATGAAGACTTGCCGGTCGCCAAGCGTATTCGGTGGGGGAACGACGATGGGCATAGGGCTGCTGAGCTTAATTCGACACAAACCCGTGCGTGCGTGTAGACGGAGGTTCATGCAGGTGACCGGACGGCGGAGAGGTGTGTGCAGCCATATGAGAAGGTTCGTTCGTTTGACTTTATTTTGTACCGCACCACAAGGTTAGCCATCCCCACGTGTGATCGGTAGAAGCTCGTCCTGGTCCCACCAGGCCTTTCTTGTGTCACAGACTCAGACCCCACTCAGCCCATGAGCTGCTGCTTTCGCGCCTTCCTTTCCCTCCGCCATCATCACCATCGCTTACATGCACAATCTTTCACCATGACGGACAAACACGCTCTGGTCATCGACACGAGTCGCCAACCATCCCATTCCGCATCGCTATCGACGCTGTCCACTACGCCGGGGACCGGCTGCTCCAACACCACGCTTCTTTGGTCCGCCGCTCCCTCTAATACTTTCACACCTTCCAGCTCGCAAAATGTCGGCACACCACGTACACCTTTCACGGGCTCGGAATGGATCATATCCAAGATCGACGAATACCTGGCGGATCTCGACGTGCCCGCTCGTCTCGGCAAATCAGCCAAGGCTCCGCTGAAAATCGACATCAAAGTGGTCGAAGAGAGTCTACCCAGACCCGCGCCCGTATTGGGCACACCAGAAGCAGATGCAGCAGAGCTGGATTACCTATCTTCACCAATGTTCCACAAGCTGTTTGGCAGGGAGGTGGCTGGGAATGGATGCGTGTGGGACGCAGCGCCATTTCCGTACAGTCCAGGCCGGGAGAGCATTTATTTGGAGCCAGGCATTGGGCAAGGAGAAAGCAGGAGGCCGAGCTTGATTCATGAGCTACTGGAAGAGTCGCTGAAGGGTCCTGCGTCGTCGAAACAGAATAAGGTGTCAGAAATGGAACCCTTGCCCAGTATCACGCTTCAGACTGACAAAGGCGTTGGGATCTTGGCGACAGGTGGGAACGAAACCAAAGTTGCCTCCAGTCCCGACTCGTCCCAGTCCAGCACCAGCACGCCTGATTTGTCTCACAGCCAGAGTATCAGCC
Organism: Ustilago crameri; assembly: GCA_024271935.1. NCBI lineage: Eukaryota > Fungi > Basidiomycota > Ustilaginomycetes > Ustilaginales > Ustilaginaceae > Ustilago > Ustilago crameri. Next base: position 512,021 of record JANBMJ010000003.1, on the reverse strand, counting down.
ACGATAGCCCGCCGAAGACGCAGTCACGCCCGGCATTGCATCCTGTCGATGCTTCATCGAGCCAAACAATTGCACAGCCCCCGACAAAGGCAAGTTCGCTACACGTTCCAGCCCCCGCCGCGCCTACCAACGTCCCAAACTCGCTCACACCACCTCGACGCAACCTTTCCCGTTCGGCCTCAGCCGGAAGCCTGCAGCGGCCTACTCCACAAGGGTCCCCTTCCAACACACAGAGCCGCTCTCCGACGAGCACCGAGATCGTCGAAGCCGTCCGTCGCGCGAACAAGCTCAAGAAACTCTTGGGCGAAGAAGCGCCATCTCACCTCCACGCGTCTCCGCCCGCCACATGCGCATCGCCATCGTCCAAGGCGTACATGATGAAACCGCTCCCACGCCTTCCCGGGCTGGAGAGGAGCAATACGGCCGCGACGATGCCGCCGGGCGCTGTACTGGGGTCGTACAAGCCGCGAAAGAGCGGCGGCGGCAGCGGCAAACGGTGCACGGCCAGCAACGCGGCGAAGGATGGCAGACCGAGTACGGCACGAGACGCAAGGTGCGATTGTGCGGATTGCGAGAGGTTGAGGAAGCACGGGAGGGATGAGCTGGTGACTTTTCTCAGGGGCGGAGGGAGCGAGAGAAGCAAGGGGAAGGAGAAGAAGCAAGACGCAAGGCCGGGTACGGCTGGTTCGATTCGAGGCCGATGGGGTGGGTAGAAGGTGTGTCTATTGCATGTATGTACTGCGGGGTGTGCAGAGTGGTATCAATTAATGTGACTGGTCGCGAAAGGTGCAGGTCCGGATGGAGGTTGAGAGTCGTGAGTGCCTTCTGTTTCCGGCTGTGACTTGGTTCCTGTGGAGAGTGAGTACGGAGGTTGGACGAGCCCGGTAGGAGGCGGAGCGTCGATTTCTGGCGGTATCGGCTGCCAGTGACTCGGAGGTATTGGTAGTACTAATCTGAACGAGTCCTTGCCGTTCAAATAGAACCGATGCAATCTCTTTTCCTTGATAAATCCTAGCCCTTCATACAACCGCAATGCGCTCGTGTTATCGGCTTCGGTCTCCAACACCACCTCCTGAGCGCCGTTCCTGATCATCTCTACCAGTGCACGCTTGACCAGCTTTTTAGCCAGCCCTTTGCGCCTCCAGGTAGTTTTGACTGAGATCATGGCAATGTACCCACGCATCAGGCGGGCGCCCTTCAAGTGACGGTCGAGTTTGCACACAATGACGCCAACCGGTTCGCGGTCCGGGGCAGGCGAGCGCGCAAGGAAGCAGAGTGCGGGCCATTGGTTGACGAAGTAGCGGTAGGTGTAGACGATGTACGGTTCCGAAAGTTCCTTTTCGATAAGGTCGATGATGTGGTCCATGTCCTGTTCGCCTGCGTACGGCTCGAGAGTGATCTCGGCTTGATTTGTGTTGCCATCGCTGGGAGCAGTGAGTGCTTTTTTGCTCTCGGAGGTGGCCGTGGATGTGCTAGTCGACGCAACAGCCGACATTGCTGGTCCTGAGGGAGAGAGGCATGGAAAGAAGAACAGTGCACCATGAACATATGCACCCTTGCTTCTAACTTAGTGTGTCGAGACCCTAACCGATTCCCGAATCAATTGCAGAAAAAAGGCAAAAGTTGTTGTACCTCGAAATGTAACAAAGCAAAAGAAGGGGAAATGACTTGGCGGGGTTGGAAGTGTGGATCGACGCTCACTCATCTCGATGCGGTGTTGCGGACATTTGGCATTTGGCATTCGGCATTTTGGGCAATCCACATGACGCTGCTTTGCCATCTCTACCCTTCTTTTGGGACGCCATTAGACTCGAACAAGGCGCAACAGAGGTAGTTGATCTTGTGACGCTCGTCATTCATTGCATGCCTCTCTTGTTTGGCCCTCGTTCGGGAACACATGCACCAGCGTGCCTGGTTTTGCAGGCACTTTCCGGCGAATCAAAAGAAGGGTCACACTAATTGAGTCGGGAGAAAAACACTTGGCGGCTTTGGCGGATAGTGTTGGTTGCCGCCAACCTCAACGCTGCAGCAGCACAACGTCGTCATGAGCGGCCTCCACATGGCTTCGTTCAGCCAGCCACAGAAAGAAGCCTCTTGATACTCACTCCAGTCATCCGGTTCGGCTCATGCCTGTTTCGATTATCAGGTCGAAGCATGCCAACTGTATACCTGACTCTAGCTCGCAAGTGAGCGAGCCCTAAGCTCACGCTCGGATGGAACACAAGCCGAACATGAATTACTATGGTACCGATACCAAGAGCCATCCATTGCGGGGTGAGGATGCGCCAAAAATAGTCACAAGCGGCGGTTGTTTGCTGACTGGCAAATTTACCGTCGAGCCTCAACTTAATGCAGCCTGAGCTTGGACGTGCATGAGTGTGTGTATGTAGGAGAGCGAGCAAGCTTTCCCAAAGAACCTGCCCTGTAGTGCACCCTTGTCAAGACCCTGCAATGATGACGACGATGGCCATTCCTTTGGACCTGACCATCGCGCGAACCCTTGACTCAAGCTTTTGCCTCTCCTCTCCTCTTCCTCGTTGCTCCAACCTCGCTTCTCCTCATTTGAACCCTTTTCCGTGTCCACTTGACCATCGAACAAAGCCATAGCGTCACAGCTCTCCAAGCTTATTGGCTGGTGTTTCCATCAATGAATGAGTGAGGGTCCGTCTGTCTGACTGTCTCCGCACCTCGGCTACCGTCTGACCCCCGCTTGCTCTTTCCGGGCTGCGCTGAGTATCCGCAAATAGTGTCATGCTCTCCGACGCTGCCACAATCTTTTGGGCCCTTTCGATACAGGGCGAAACCTCTGAGTGGCTTGGCTGTAGCTGGCAAAAGCTACATATACTGAGCACCCTTTCGTGTCGAGCAAAAAGCCGCTTCCCTTGTGACCTCTCCTTCCAACGACCTGTAGCTGGCAAGAACACTCCGCTTCTCGGGTTCAGTCCACACACACAGTGCTTGCCTCTCAGAACATCACACTTGTCCATCCCTAGCAACACATTCTAGCTACGCCTCCAAAGCTTGGATTGAATCCATAGCTCGTTCTTACTTTTCTATATCCCTCCTCCCTTTCCCACCCTCTCGTGTCCACTTTTCGTTTCACAATGTCGTCTGAACGCGAACCCCTTCTCCCCACCCACGCCCGACGAAGCGTCGAGCAGTACGGCGCGCAGGCCAAGCGCGACGCCAAGGCCACCGCTCGTCAGTATGGCGTTGACCCGGACAACCTCGAGGCCCAGGCGCGCGAGATCGCTCCCTCTCGCCAGACCCTCGCCCGCGTCGCCCAGATGATTGGTGCTGTCAAGGCCGGCAAGATGCCCAGTCAGAACCAGCTCAACCAGTTCATCCAGTTCATCATCTCCAGCCCCGTCCTCGACGAGCGCAATGTTGCTGGCTCCACCAAACTCAGCCAGCAGGGCGCCAAGGTGGTTCAGGACATCAAGGGCATCCTCGCTTGCATCGAGAGGATCGGCGAGAGCAAGAATGCCGATGACAAGATTCAGAAGTTCATCTACCAGACCTCGCAGGCTTCCATCAACGTCACCGATGAAGGCGGCATCTCGGCCAGTCTCCCCTCGGTCTCGTCGCTCGGTGCCGACGGGCTTATGAGCGAGGCCAAGAAGGATGCCAACAAGGTTGTCGGCGAAATTCAGCAGATCGGTCAGCTGCTTATTACTTCCAAGGCTTTCCGTGACTTGTTGGCGGATGTCCAGTTCCTTCTCCGTGACCTGACTGCTGATGCTGCGGCTACTGCGGTTCAGAAGGCTGGCGGTGCCGAGGGCAAGCTTCGTCCCAGCGAAGAGGAGCGCAAGAAGCGTGGCGACGCCATCGACGTCCGCGCTCCCAGCAAGAAGGATCTTGAGAACGCCAAGGAGTCGGCCAAGAAGAGCGCCAAGCAGGCACAGGACAACCTGCAGGGCCAGGCTGAGAAGGCTGCCAAGTGGCTCAATGAGCAGACTCCCGATGACGTCAAGGACGAGTTCCTCGAGAGAGTCAAGCAGATCATCGACAGCGTCAAGCGCGACCCTGACTTCAAGAAGGCTCTCAACGGCATCTACGGTATTGCTAACAAGTGGGCCGATATCGTGCAGGATGTTGCCGAGAAGGCTAAGGAGCAGACCGATGTTGACATTGACACTCCCGAGGCCGAAGCGAATGAGAACCTGCGCGAAGCGTTCCAGCAGCTCAAGAACATCCTCGAGACGTTCGCCGGGCGCTCGTTTGAGCCCGTCGAGAATTCGGTCTCGGGACTGCTCGACCATGCCAAGCAGATCTACGAGAATGAAGGCAACAAGGAGACCAAGGAGCTGCGCGACTTTATCGATGATGTCAAGGACTTTATCAACCGCGCTCTCAACGAAGAGGGCTTCATTCAGACCAACCGCTCCAACCGCATGGCCTCGGACCTGTACGACCGCGCACAGAAGCTGTTCAATGCTACAGGCAAGGAGGCCAACAAGCAGCTCAACAAGCTGCGCGGCGACTTCAACGACTCGATGGACGAGCTGTCCAACTTTGTCGAGGGCTTCGAGGAGGATGCCGAGCTGCGCGAGCTCGCTCAGCGCGTCGAGAAGCTGGGCTCGGACCTCAACTTTATCGATCTCGAAGGTCTGCTTGGCGGCAAGGGCGGTCAAGGGTTCCTCCAGGTGTTCACCAGTCTGCGCGATCAGGCTGGTGGACTGGTGCGGGACACGGTCGAGGTGTTTGTGCCTCGTCTGATCAGCGAGATCAAGACGATCCCGTTCCCCAGGATCGAATTCATCTCGCGTGAGGCGGATGTGGTCATTGACGACCTCAGCCTCACCGCTTCCACCGCCTCATTCGTGCCGGACCGTGTGCGCATCATCAACCGCAACGACCTGACGCTCGACCAACGCCGTTCCTCTTTCGGAAGCAACTTTGACGCTAGTCTCTACCTCGAGATCGAAGGTCTCCGCGTCAAGGCTGCCGACGTGGCTTACTACATCAACAAGAAGACCGGCTGGGTTGGCTGGGAGGACTACGGCTTCCTCGACCTCGACCTTGGTGGCCGCGATGGCACGTCGTTCATCGTCAAGCTCGAGAACGCCGACGAGGACGATGACGAGAGCTTCTACAAGGTGAAGCGTGTGAGCGTGGATATGAGCTCGTTCAAGGTCAAGGTGCGCAAGACGAAGCACTGGTTCCTCAACTTTTTCCTCATGCCCTTCGTCCGTCCCGTGCTCCGCCGTGTGTTCCAGCAGCTGCTCGAGGGCCAGATTAAGACGTGGCTCCAAAACCAGGACCACAGCCTGTGGGCCGCCCAACAGCGAGCCAAGGTGATCAACTCGTACTCCAAGGCCGCGATCAAACAGGGCCAGGGCATCTCGACAAAGGCGTACCTCAAGGCGATCTTCGCGCCCGACACCGACGCCTTCTCCCGCCCAGGTGGCAAGAGCGCCCAACCGCACACTGATGTCGGCCTCGCAGAGGGGTTGCGGGTCCAAGGCGCGCACGATGAGTTCAAGCTCGCGATCGGCGCGAGCTACTCGAAGCAGCTGCTGCCCGGTAAGGGCGGGCCGTTCAGGTACGCAAAGGAGAAGATGGAGGAATACAGGTACATTGAAGAGTCGATCCGCCAAGGAGTGAGGGAGATCAGGGAGGGCGCAAGCGAGGCGGTCCAGCAGGTCAGGGAGGGTGTGAAGGGGTTGGAGGGTGAGGCGAGTGGGAAGGCGGGTAAGGTGAAGAAGGAAGCGAGCAAGTTGGAGGGTGAGGCAAAGAAGCAGGAGAGGAAGGAGAAGTGGGAGAAGGGTTGGAGGAGCGATGTGTTTGATATCGATATCGACCTTTGAGACATTGGTGTCGGAGTCGATGAATCTGTATGTATGTTTTGATGCAATTTGTGCTGCGAATCCCCAATTCATTGTTGATCTCTTTTCAAGCAATCAGGCTGAATTGGGCGTGCCATGTGTCTGGCATCAATGCTGAGCGGATCGCAGTAATGATAGTGAGAGGAAGTAGATGCCATCGATGAAGACAACGAGATGCCCAGTCGGCTTTTCAGTTCTACGAAAAAGTACTCAACCGCGATGGTACACGATAGAGCTCTTCGAATGATAGAGTAGACGGCGGCTTGCAATACGTCCACGGTGCTTCCCGAATGTGAGCATCTTTGATGCACAAACGGCAACGTCTGCCACAGTCTGCACGTCCAAGCAACAGCACCTCTCTGTGCTTATTTTGTTTCGACCCTCGCGTCGTCGTCGTTACAACAAACGAATAGGGAGAATTTGTGATCCAGAGGCTATGGAACAAGCTGTTCCACCGTCTCTGAATTAGCCATGGATCAGAACTGATTCACAGGACAATGTGTGGAGCCTCGGTGGCGACTTGCAGGTGCTGAATCATGCGTAGGGCAGAGGTCCGAACTCATTCCTCCATCCACGCTTAGCGTCTTCACCTCATGCCCACTCCTCTGTCTTGTTCCAGATCCACTTTTTAGTACCACAACAATCCACCATGCAGCCGATACTAACTCACCGATGCCATTGCGCACGCTGCGGCGAAGCTGGGCGAATGCTCACCGAGTCCAATTACTATACGCATCGCCGGCGATATGGAACTATGAATAACCCCAAGGAGCGTATAGCTATAACGGATGCAGAACGGCGAGATCATCTTGGAAAAACGTTGGAAGAGTTCGAAGGTTTCCGCCGAACTGACGCCGCTCCTGGTGAGAGTACTGGTGCGGGGAGTTCCCAGACCGAGCCTTGGACGTCTCATGCTGTTCGTGAACGTTGCCTGCCAGTTCCACCCGAGCCAAAGCGAGCTCGTCACACTGGAGCGGAAGCAGAATGGCGAGATCGTCTTGGAAGGATGTTGGAAGAGTTCGACGCGATTCACCGGGCTGAGCTCGCTGTCCGCGACAATGTCGGTGCGAGGCGTTCACAGACTGGAGCCTCTACGTCCAACTCTGCTGGAAGACCATTCTCCTCTTCAGCTCAACCCAAACCCGAACGAAGACGAGTGGCAGGGGAGCAAATTGATCAAGCTCGAAGCATGGATCAAGAAAGGAAAGGACACGCTGCTCGCATCGCTGCTGGTGACAAAACCCGGGAGGAGGGCTCACAGACAGAGCAACCTACGTCTCGAGCTGTTCGAGAACGTTCCCCACCAGCTGCGCCTGAACCAAAGCGATCTCGTGGCGGAAAGTGACTCTGTCGACACAGTCAACCCGTCTTCAGTCACCTTGCACATGCCATAAGGCTGGACACGCATTCAGTCACACAGTCAAAAAGCTAGGTGTTGACGTGCATCGTCGCATCGTCCGGTTTGTTGATTCATCACGGAGATATATCTGTACGCAAAATGGTTCTGTATCTCTTCCGTCCATTCCATTACGATATTTGTACCCATTTTTCCCGAATGCAAGTTCCGGTCACCATCATCCCCACCGGATGCGATGCCGCCGGCAACGTCGTCATGCGTTTACTCTCACAGCCAGCCACCAAGTCAAGCAAGCGAAACGAGCCTCTTCTGGGCATTGTTCTGTCGTTTTTGTGAGATGAGTGGGAGGATCTACTTGTACACCATGTGATACTGTAATTTGTCTGTCACATCCATTCCGCCTCATGTGAGTATGAGGTTTTTCTACTGCTGACTGTTCTTCCTCGAGTGCACTGCTGGCGACCTAACTCTCTGCACTGGCGATTTTGTTCTCGCCAGCAATGCCTCCGCGTCCTTCTTCCTCTTCTCCTCCTCCGCTGTACTCCCTGCGATGTCCCCCGAGTCTGACGTCGCCTCGTCGATCGAGAAGATCACCTCTGGTGCGCGCTTCTGGCTCTCCACATCGCCATTCACTCCTCCCTGAGCAGTGATATACGGCGCGCCGCCGTTGCTCCGCAGTGTATCGAGTGCAATCGATGCATCGTTCGACGAGCGCGTTGTCGCAAACGCCTGATCGGGCCGGTTCGAAGGCGGCGCTGCACTGGGTGGAGCAGCCGCCGAGTTGCGGTACGGATAGTGCTGTTCCATCGCCTCTCGCATCTCGTCGGTGAGGAAAAAGTAGAAGCAGAATGTTGCCAAACACGCGCCGGCAACCAGATCGATCAGGTAGTGGTGCATCAAATACATGGTGCACCAATACAGCCAGAAGCAGTAGGTCCAGTACAACACTCTTGCGTCCAACCTCAACCTGCCCAGCTTGACCACCACAGGAAAGAAGTATGAGCAGAAGAGCGCCTTCATCGTCGCATTTCCAGCATGGAGTGAGGGGAACGCGCCGAACACCATGGGTGCGCCCGTGAACGTGAGTGTGTAGCCGTGTCCGTGGAAGAGAGCGTCGATTCGCGCCAGACCTGCCGGCGAGCCGCGCATGCCGTAATTCGCCGGAGTGAGCCCCTCACGCAGCTCGTACCACGGCGGAGCACAGGGGAAGACGATCTGGATCATGACGCCGATCAGCATCATAAACCCAAACGCCTGTGCAAACACCTTGACGCTCCCCGGCGGCGCGAACACGAACAGGAACGCAGCGACGAAGAACGGCGCGACAAAGTGGAGCAATCCATACGGCAGCCATGCCAGGATATCGAGAATCGGATGTCCGAACTGCGTCAGGATATCGCTGATGTTGGCCCCATACCAGATGGTTTCCAGCGTCGGCAAGACGCTCACCCAGATATGCGGTCGAAGCGAGGCCGGGATGAACTTGCACGAGTAGAACAAGATGAGCCACGCAAAGATAGGCGCGGCCGGCAGGAAGAACTGCGATGTGGCTGGGAAGAGCAGCGTCGTCGTGTATAGAGCCGGGATGATGAGCTTGTATGGGAATGCGGGCGATTCCATGACAAAGAGCGAAAAGAGCGCGATGAAGAGCAGGAAGCCGTACTTGAAACGTTCGCCTTTACTCGGTGACCAAGCACGGAAGCGGTCGAGGTTCTCACGGACCGATGTGGAGAAGTTGAGGCGTGTAGCGGCGGCGAGGATGCGAGAGAGGAGGTAGTGCAGCCATTTGGGGAGGTAGAGGCGGGCCTTGGGCGGGAGTTGGAAGACGGCCGGTTGCGAGTTGGGAGCGCCGGGCGCGATGCGTGGCCCTGAAGCGGTTGCCATGGTGGCAGCGGTCTTGTCGCGGGCGAAGAGAGAGCTCCCCTTGCGATGATGTTGGCGATGAGAAGGAGGAAAGGAGGAGAGGAAGAACGAGAAGAAGATGTCGAGCTGTGTGTCGGCGACGTCCGTCACCGTGTTGGCTTCGGTTGGCGAGAAAGTGTTGTGTGCTGTTGCACTCTGTCAAATTTGTGCGAATCGGGGTTGAAGCGTGTCTATCGGGCAGAAGTGTGGAGAGAAGGAAAGCTGCATTGGCCAGCCAGAATTTAGTGATGATAAGTATGATTGCATGCACCTCTCTCGACCATTCCCACCTAACCTTGTCTGGCTCATAAAGTCTGCGACTCAGCATTTGGCATTGCCAACGTCCCACCCAGAGCCAACCTATTGACTGGCCTCAATCGCAACAGCCGAAGGATTGTAATTTCCGATCCCCACCAACTCGGAACGTTCCGAACGGAAGATTGAAAAGGTCCGACAAAGCTCCAGTGGGTCGCACGCATACAGTCTTCCTTCGCTCTAGTTTCGGCTGTCTTTCCTCAGGAACTCAGCTTTAATCCGATCGTGCACCAACGGCTCGCCTCATCATAGTCGCCATTCCGACCATCATGCTCGCATTGTAGGGATCCGCTTCGCACAGCTAAGTGCGCCCGACCTAGTTCGCACCTATCCGAACAGCCTACTTGCTCAGCTACGGCTGAGTCCACGGTGGTCCAAAGATGCCGGCTTCCCAGTATCCAGGAAGCAGGGCCACGTCGCTCAGTGCTGACCGCTTCAACTCCACCGCCGACCGTCGCCATTCCTCGTCGGGATCCAGCCGCAATGCTCGACCGCAAATCAACGATCGCCCCATCACGCTCTGGACACACGATCCACCCAACTTCTCGCGCAATGAGGTCGTCCTGAACCCCGAATACTCTCTTCCGCGTATGACTGAAGCAGACCTCCTTCAGCTCACTCTGCCTGCCGGCTCACGTCTTCCACACAACAACATTCGCTTCGGCCCCAAAGACCGTATCCGCAAGTTCGCGACCAAAGCCACTTTCGTCTTTCGTGCCGCTCAGGCTACCGCAGATGCGGATTTCATCGCTCGACAACCGCAGCTGCAGATCAGCGTCAGCAAGAACATTGCCAACAACTATGGGTTCTATCACAGGGCAGAGGCGGTGCTTTCCAGGGTCAGCAAGGATGACTATACCATCGACCACGTCGAGCTCTACTTCCGCGACCAGTATGTTGGAAGAGCAGAGATGTGGAGAGTGTTTCAGAACCTTGAAGACACATGTGTCTATTGCGGACAGAAGGTGACGCTGGCAGGAAGCGTCAGGGCAACCATCGGTCGCATCTTTATCAAGGAGAAGAAGACGACGAGTGGCTATGTTTCGGCATCCACCAAAGCCATTTTTAGGTCAGAGTCGGCCAAGTACAACTTGTTCATTCAGCTGGCCAGGGAAATGTGGGAGTTCGACGAAGATGGAGAGATCTACTACGAGAAGGCGCTGCAAGGCTTCATTCCAGAGCTGTTGAGAAGGTGGAGGGCAGTTCCAACAAATCACATTCTTACGGTGATTCTCTTTGCCAGAGTGCACTACGACGAGTCCGAGTTGCATATGCTCGAGGGTCCAATACGTCAAGACGAAAAAGGGAGGCATTACATTGACTACTACAAGGTCGTCGTGGATCTCGAGACTAATTGCGATTGGGATCAAGTCATGCCCATGCTGAAGGAGGAGTTCTTTCGCTTCCAGCACGATATTCTGCTGCTGAGGAGGCCCATCTCGGGTCCCGCAGCGTCGCACGAAGAGTTGCACGCCGACCTCATTCGCGACCGAGTCCACATGGCTGGACGACTGTCGTACTCTCACGAAGGCAATCTCCTCGAGGCCATCAACCTTGCACTCAACCCATTCGACGAGCACTACATCGACCGAGACCTTAACCGCACCGGTCTTTCCATGGTCTTCGTCACCGCAGGCACAGGACATTTCGATGTGGACAAGAAGCTTCTGCGAGTGACGACTGAACGAATGATCGAGAACGGTACTGGCCTCGACTTGGTCTGCTTGACCAAGATGCCGCTTCACTCGGTCCCATTGTTTCACTTCAAGTCGCACTACCCGGACCCAAGCGAGCTCAAACAAGCCCAAGCGAATCGCTCACAGCGTCGTGCTGCCCCAGGCGCAGGGCCAGGTAAGACAGTACATCGCCCTCATCAACCGCCTCTGCTCCCACGCCATTCATCGTCGCGAATGGCTGCCACCACAGCGTCGGTCGCAAACCCGCCTGATCCGCTCTACTTTGACTCCAAGAAACCGCCTCAGGAAGAAGAGGATTTCTACTCAATGCCCCACTGGATCGATTGTAGCTTCTATAACCTTCAGCAGGACATGCCCTTCCGTGCAGACCGATTCGTGCCAAGATGCAAGATGTACGAAGTGCAGATGATGGGCATCATGGAGAATCAGATCTCCGATATCGCAATTCCTTACTTGGATCTCAAGCCAGTCAACAAGGCTTCTTCGGTCCAAAGCTCGTTCTACTTGCCGAGGTACATCGGCCCGGGACCATCCAGCTCAGGCTTCGTATCGGAGCCCAGGAACAGCGAAACTTCCGACCTGGCTTTGGTGGGACTTTCGCCCAAACAACAGAGAAGGATTGCGAGAGAGATGTTCGACCACGATGTGTTCAAGGATGTGCCTCCGCATAGGCAAGCACGGACTAAGGCGATCACGTCAGGGGCGAGTGGGCAGGTGGACAGTCCAGCAACTAGCGATATACACGCTCCATTCGGCAGGCCCGGGCTGAGGAGGAATCATAGTTCCGGATACGGCACGGCGCCCGGAACAGCATCGCATACAAATGCCAACTCGGCGGCATCGTCGATCTCGCCGGGGAAAATGGGCGGCGCTAGACCTGCCATGCCAGCAAGGACCTCGAGGTTGGGTCGAGAGGCGTCCTTCCAGGACGACAATCCTTCCGCCTCATCATCGCCACCCAAATCAAGATTCACCGAATTGGAGGACACAACTCTGACTTCTCGTCCAGCACTGGCGCGGCCGGTATCGCAGATTGTGACATCCACCATCTCCAAGCCTCAATCGCGGCCGGGGTCGATCCGTTCGGTCAACACCTTCTCTCGAGGGTTTTTGCCCATGGAGCCGATCGGCAAGGCGAAAGCTCTGGTCGCCTCGACCGATGCTGTCCTGTCTGCGACGTCTCACGCGTTCGAGGAAGAATCGATCGAAGATCCCGCAGGCAAGACAAATGAAGCAGATGACAGTGTCAGCTCGCTACGGTCCACAACACAGTCCAAAGCAAAGCCTTATAGCTGGCTCTGGAAGACGCTCACCGGATCGGCACAATCCCGCACGCCTTCGACAGAGCGCACTTCTGAAATGGATGATGACGAGAACTCGACTCCGGCTACGCGAAGCATGCAGGAAGTCCTCAGCGCTCAACTTCGTCACCAAGCCAGCGGAGGTAAAGATAAGAGTCCAGCACGCAGGCCCGCAATGCCTCGACTCAACCGAACTGCCTCGCTCCTCTCCGTTCATGAGGCGTCCAGTCCCGGACCGATCAAGATTCCACTTCAGGCTTCTCCTAGGACGTGGCAGGAACAAGAAGCGGAGGAGAAGATCATGCGTGATCAAGAAGCATATGAACAGCAGTTGGAGGAGGAGGAAGCCAGGCAGAGATATGCGCAGCGTGCGCAAGTCGAGAAGCAGACACTCGTCAATCCTTCCAATCCCAGGAAGGACGTCAAGAACAACGCGTCTCAGTTGCTTAGATGGCAGCACCTCTTCCCAAGACGGTTGAACCACCATGCGGTCAAGTGGCGATCCATGACGACTCCGGCTTGTTTACCGTTGACGACTCTGTATTTGCCAACAGAGGCGGATCTGGCGGCGATGTGGAGCGAACATCCGCACACAACGTCGATCTCAGCTGAAACGGCGAGCTTTTTGCTTAAAAAGTCGACATCCACGCATCCAGCACTGGCGGTATTGAGGGAGATGGCATACCATAGGCTGGCTCAGGGATACCAGTTCATTGTTCCTGCAAATAAAGAGACCCGCACTGTCTCGAGTCGCAAGCTCGTTGACCCCAAACATTTCTCCCTCCGCTGGCCGTCGGAGTTGCTGCAACCAGGCAACCTGGCCACAGGCAAGCCGATCTTTTTTAGTGTGACGAACCAGATCCATCGCATCTCCTACGACAGATCTACGTCGGCGATCAACGTCAAGCGGTATGTGAGGAACGCGGACTACTCGACGGATCCGATCGACTACGAATGTTGCATCTGGCCTCGTCATCTGCCCGGCTACCAGACGGTCAAGGCGCGATTCAACTATCCCGACTCGGCATCGTACAACTGGACCTACCTCGACTCTCTCATTGCTGGTTATGTCGATGAAAAGTTTGTCGAGTCTCTCCGTTACTGGCGCGCTCGGTTCGTGCTGGTGCCCAGTGAAGGGTCGCCACCGCCGATGAAAGCTCCCACGGGTGAAGATCTCGACGATGAGGAGATCAGACTGCTGGGAACGGATAAGCTCGCCGAACTCTTCCACAAGGCGCGATTCGTGCGGAGCAGGGAAGAAAGGGACCAGATTCACGTCGAACGCTTCTTGCCAACGAGTTTGGACCCGGCCATGTCGCTGCAGGATGAAGACTTTATGAAGCAGCTAGCCGAAGAAAACGCCAAACAGCGATCTGCTGCTGCAAACTCGAAGAAGCGCATGCAGAAGGCTCTGAACGGGCGAGCACTTGAGTCGGTGGCTAAGGACATGCGTTCTGGCGGGCTGGTCATCAACGATCGTATCTGGCACAGGATGCTCTATTCGGAAACATTCACGGGTGCCGATTTCGTGACGTGGCTATGCAACGAGTACGCAGACGTAAGGTCTAGGGAAGAGGCGACAGAGTGGGGAGGCAAGTTGATGATGGAAGGGCTGTTCGAACATGTGCACAGAAAGCACGGTTTCCTCGATGGGCATTACTTCTACCGGCTCAGGAGCGAGTATGCTGGAGCGAGGGGAGGTGGAAAGAAGTGGTTTGGCGGCACGGACAGTCAGAGAGGCAGCTTTGCGGATAAGGATGCAAGCCGGCCGCTGGTAAGGATGGGCAGTTCGAGCAACCTCGCGGACGTCGGCGGCTCGAGTCGGTCTTCGGCGGGAGGACATTCGCGAAGTGGATCGATGCACCATGCGCGTGCACCTTCGCTGACCATGTCGTCGAGCACGGCGGCGCCCAAGAAGAAGAAGAAGGTGATCCTGTCGAGGAGTATGATCATCGACGTGGATCTGGGCAAGAGGAGCGACCGCGCCGAAGTGGCGTTCCTGCACCATGACATTGCGCATAATCCGGCAAACGGGTTCAACTTCCAAATCCACTGGCTGTCGACTTCGGCGAGGTTTATCGAGGATACTGTGCAGACGTGGACGCGCATGCTAGAACGGTACGGGTTGCGACTCATCGAAGCGCCGATCGGGCAGATCAAGGATGTGGCGCTGCACAACCCGTTCCAAGCGCCCGTGCAGATCGAAATGGCACTGCCCCCGCCAGCGCCCGAGACGTACCAGTCGCGCCTTCCCGCCGGCACCCTCCCGGAGCTATGGTTCGAGTACGCACTTCTGCGGAGGTTCGGATTTGTGCTGGACCAAGAGGCGGCTAGTCGGTACCCGAAAGATGTGGAGATCGGGTACAGCAGCCGCCCGAATGAGTTCGAGTACTCGCAGTTCGTCCACCGCAGCGGCGTCGCTTTCGTCCAAGTCCTCGGCGGCGTGGATGGGTTCCTCTGGCTTAATAACCGCCTCTTCGACTCAGCCAGGCAGAAGTATAGGCAGGACGCGGATGAGCTCAGGCTCGAACTGACAAGGTTCTGCGCGGACAGAGAGGAGCTCGAGCGGTTCTACAGAAAGGTGCTCGCCCAACTCCTCCAAGTCGAGGACGAAGAGAAGGAGAGAGAGCGAGTCTACATGCGGCAACAGCAGGCCAAGAGCAGGCAGGGGAGCAGTCATAGTTCCATAGGCAGCGGAGGGGTAGGGGCTGGGTTGGGCGCACTAGCTCAGATCAAACGCTCCGACGGATAGTAATTGGTATTGCAATGTGAATCTATCTATCAGCATTCAAAGATGCGGGCGGTAGAGACGTTGATGCAGCTCCACTTGTTGCGGCGTGTGACGAGTTGCCAGAGGAGGAGTTGGGGCCATTGGAGGTGGTAGAGTGCGAAAAACGGCCATGGGTCGTCCTTGGCAAAGCTAGGATCGGTGAAGGGGGGTAAAGGTGCGGGCGCTGAGAGGTTGTATGATATCGTCCTCGCTGCTTCCGAGGGGGAAGAGGGGATGGTGATAACGTCCCGTCCCTCTTCGTGATGGTTGACCCAGAGCGGGTGGATGTAGGACATAACCCTCTGAGCCCAGGGGGAGCTGAGGAGGGACGAGGTGGAGAGCAGGCGCGCGGGCAGGTCGTGGCCGATCCAGCTTTGGGGCAGTGCGGTGTTGGACGATGCTACGGAGTTAGGGGAGAGGAGCGATTTGGCGTGGTAGAAGCGGATGCGGCTAGACGCCCACGTAGGGGTCAGGGCAGTAAGGGCGGCGAGATCGGTTGTTGGCGCACCGCTCGCGTCTGATGCGCGTGGCTCCATGACGGGGAGAGATAGCGACGAGAGGTACGCCATCTCGTCCTTTTCGATATCACCGAAGCTGGTGCGAGTCCGCATGGTAGGATTGCGTGAGAGGGAGGCGGGGACGAGCGCGTCGCCGAGTTGGGCGTTGCCCACGAGCAGACAGATGGCGGTGTGGACACGCGGGTTGCATTCGATTGCCACCAGGCGTTCCGAGTGCTGCCCATCCGCGGTGGCGGGCTGGTAGATGAAGTCCATGCTGAACTGGCCAGTAATCCCAGCGTCTGCAGGCGCGTGTTTGCCGACGAGAGTCTCGCGTGTCCAGCGGGTATCGCGAGTCGATGGGCTGGTCTGACCCGAGCTGCTGCCGCCTTGTTGCCCGAGCTTCTGCAAGCGGTAGAGGAAGGTAGACGTCCAGCGGAGCGCGAGCTCGCCGACGATGGTGTGGGACGCAGGGTAGTACGTCATGAGCATGTCGTTCGAGGGGCAGCATACGAAGGCAGTGAGCTGGCCATCGACGACAGTGGCGTGCGTGCACCATTCTGACGCCTTAGAGAGCTTATTCCCCGCTGGTTGCGACTTGTCCACTCGATCGCCGATGAACTCTTGCAAGATGTATGGCGTGCGGGCGCAGAGAGGGATGGGAAGGTTCGAGAGACGTTGGCGAGTGCGTTCCCAGTCCGGCTCATCCGTCTGAGCATTCAAGAGAGGGTAGAGCGTCATGTCGGCGCGTCCGATATCATCCAGCTCGGCAGCGCATTTGAGGATGGAGCGTGGGTAGCCTTCGCTCTGCAGCTTCGAGATGGCTTCATCCACCGAGAAGACAATCTCGCTCCTGGGTGCAGCCATGTCGAGTCGTTGCAGCAGCGAGATGAAGCGATCCTTTTCGTGGAGCGCCTCGACGAGCTCGGGAGTCTGGATCATGCTTCGTACTCGTCCGTTGGTGCGTTCCAGCAGGAGCTGTGCAGCGACGACATCTTGCCCTGTACTGCCGGCACCTGAGCAGGGGAAGAAGAGGTCCACTTTTTCATCGAGGGCGATGCGTACCAACGCTTCAATGTAGGGAGTGATAGGATGGCCTCCTTTTTCCGCTCCCTTCTTGGCCGCGAGAGAAGACGAGGGGAGAAGATGAAATTTGGAGACCGCATTGGAGAAGCGTGTGGCAGCCAGATTGCCCCAGCCCTGCTCTTCGACGAGCACCACTTTCCAACCGTTACGTGCGAACGTTCGGCAGATGGCCAGCGACTTTTGCATGCGAGCTCCATTGACAAGCACGGTGCGCTGCTGAGTAGGATGAGCCGATGAGCGCCCGTTCGGAAGGGCCGACCGCAATTGGCGAACATTTGATTTTGCGCCGGCATGGGTGAGCGAGAAGAAGACCGAGACGATCAAGGAAATAGGAGCGAGTGCGAAAGATAGTGCCAAGAGCAGCAATGTCGAGAGCGTGGACTGCACCCGAGTTGGGAGCTGCTGTGCCATTGTGGCCGATGTGACAGAGTCGAGGGTAGCTCAGTAGCTGCGGCCTTTTCCGACGCCTCGGTGTGACCGAACTTCGGCAGAAACTCGCGGTTGTTGTGGATAGATGGTGGCTACGAACAAAGACGTACGGGAAGCTGCACTCAAAGGTAATGGCCTCTCAAAGGTCACGACAAGGGTTGGGTCGGCACAGATGGGCACGCACGCACGCACGCATGAATCAGCTCGCAGTGCGGCGTAATGGATGGTGTCCAGCTATGACCAATCTTCCTAGCAGAAGCCATCACCACAAAACGAAGACGCACAGTCCACTCACTCCACAGTCAAGTGAGACCCTGAATGTCGTTTTTGACAGCTCGTGAGCGGCGTGCCTGTTGCATACAGAAGAATGCGTCAATGAATGTGGAGCAAAATGAATAAATACAGTATTCTTGAAGAGCTACTTTTCTTCGCAGCCATCAGCACATGCAGGCCTCACGTAAGTCAAGAAGGAGCCACAATTTGGATCCCTCAAGTCGGAGCTGTTCCGGTTCTGCGCTTTTGGATGGAGAAACAGATTGTGCCCGATGCAACGTGTCATGGTGTGTTTCTATCCACGATCGCTGATCTTCTCTCTACCTTGCTGCCTGGTCACATTTCTTCCGCTGAATATCACGCTGCCTTCTTGTGACACAACCCGCTTCGGGGATAAGGAGATTTCTCGAAAAAGTGACACATAGAGAAACCACCTGTCAAGTTTGCTTGCAGGCTGTGCCAACCGGCTCGTTGGGTTTTGTCGGGCCGTACCTTCCGAACGATTCGATCCGGTTGGGCTCAATGCGATTCCACCAATTGCAGGAAACTTGCTTGCTGTTTCCACCAGCTCCCTGTCTTTGGATCCAGGGTCCATCAGAACATCATTTCGCGGATGTCGTGTCTCTCAAGAACGAGGCGGAAGGTGCGTTGATACCGTGAGCAGGCAAGGCGGCGTTTGGGCATGCCGCTTGACCGCTGCTGCATTCATGCTCCGGCCGCCTCGCTTGCCGCATGAGAGAGAGCGAAGAATGAGCTGATTTTCGCTGGGTTTCAATTTGAGTGGCCGATGCGAGCTGATTTGCCATTGAGCTCGCGCTTCCTTTGCTCTTAGCCCTGATCATTGACCTTCGTCTTTGGGCCAAAGCAAGTCTGAATACAACACGGTGGATGCTAAGATGGAATGTTCGATGTGATTGCACGGACTAACTGTGAGGCAGTTGGCAGGGTGAGGCAATGTGTGATTGTGTGAAGAGCCCTTCTGGCTGGGTACGTGGAAGATTGTCAAAATTTCGGGTTCCATGAGACAGTGCCTGCAGCCCGCTTAATTCTGAATTCGGATCGCATCATAGCCGGGCTGCATCCTCCACTTGCGAGTTGTTGCGAGGATGTGTCGCCAGACTCAGTTGTGACAGCACAGTTGCAACCTAACTTACGGCTAACTTAGTCAATGACAACTCAGCTTCGACGGCGATTTGTGGTCTCGGCCTCCAGTCGGATGTTGCGCCCCGACAAGCTCCAAAGCCACACCTAAGCAACGAGTGTCAAGAACCCTCATCCGGATCCCACCAATCCCACACGTCGCCTTACAACCATATATTGAGCTCCTGACCCCCGTTGCGTTTGCATGAAGCCATCAACACCTTTGCTTCTCAATATACCCCGACTCGGTCGCTCAAGCTTGCTCCACGGTAGCCCACTGCCTACACATTGCGCCGCTCCTCTCCTTGCCCGTCAAGGTCACTACTATCTGCTATCATCGTCTTCGTCTTCCAACACCAGCCTCGTCCGCTACTCTTCCAGCTGCTGCAAGATCGACACGATGGCGTCCAAAGCTGGTCCCTCGGGCACGGAGCCCAAGACACCGGTCTTCATCCAGGAGGTGACGCCCGAGATCACAACGTTCGACTACCCCTTCAGTCGATTCGGACTGCTTCCCATCGGCGGACGCAGCATCGCCATCAAGATGCGTGATGGCCGACTATGGGTTGTTCCATCCACCCCTCTGGACCAGCCTACGAAGGCCAAGATCGACGCGATGGGCGAGGTGGCTTATCTCGTCGCTCCCAACAACGTGCACCACCTCTTCCTCAAAGACTTCCACGCCGCTTACCCTTCTGCCAAAGTGGTCGGCACCGAAGGTCACGAGGAGAAACGACCAGATGTCAAATTCGATGGCATCTATGGCAAGGATCCGCCCACCAAGCAGTACGGCTACGAGGACGTGTTTGTGCCGCAGTACTTCCCCACCTTTGCCAACCGAGACGTCGCCTTCCTGCACAAGGACAGCAAGACGCTCATCACTGCCGATCTTCTGTTCAACCTGCCATGCAACCAGCAGTACCGCAATACACCAGCAGGCAAGCCTACATCGTGGATTCCAGGAATCATCTGGTTCTCCAAGCTGTTCAACCCCTACACACGCTTCCATAAGTCGTTCCTAGGCTCAGCTGGCGTCGCCAACCACATTCCTGGTGTCGCCAAGGGAGGCTCTACCGAAGAACGCAAGAAGAACTTTGCCGAGGCCGCATCGAACGTAGCCAAGTGGGACTTCCGCCGCATCATCATGCTGCACGGCGATATCATCGAGAACCATGGTCGTGAGGCGTGGATTGAGGTTTGCAGTAGCTATCTACACACGGATGGTCAGTCCAGGTTTTAGGAACTCCTTTCAGTAAGCACAGTAGCCGGCGCACAACCATCTATATCTCTATCCTTGCTTCTGCCCCTATTGGCAATCCTGCACCACTTCTCTGGCGGCCGTGACGCCTCTGACTAGCTGATAACAACGGCTCAGTCGACTTATCGCGGACGACACGCACCCCCATATCGTTCTACCTCGGCCGGCCGTCCCAGCCCACCAGTGCTCGCGCACTCTCTTCCCCCCGTCTCCTTTCCTCTGTCCTCCTTGTCAGATCAACGCCCTAGTAAAAGTTCCCACGCTCCCAGCATGCTCCTCTTTCGGCATGCCGACAGCAGTCCTCAATAGAACATTTCACTCTGCTGTCAAACAGTTGCAACCAGTAATGACCAGAGTTTTTTCACAGACACGACAACCCGTAACCCTCCATTTTCCTGCGCCTCTGTGCCGCCGCACCGACGCTTTTTCATTTGAGCTTTGATTTCAACAAAAACAGAGAAATCCTCTGCGCACACTAGACCCATCCCCTGCCAGTCACCGCCGCTTGCGCCCCTCTGAGCCCAGCAAGTTCTTCGAGCGCACCACTCGCCTTCTTAGCCCTCGACCCCTCCCATCGGGACAAGAGCCTCAGTGAGGACGAGAGTCACTCAGCCGCAAGGTTAAAAAAGGTGTGACCCGTCGAGACAACACCTTTCTTTCTCTCCCGAGTGGCTTTCCGAATAGCTGGTCTACCCTCTCCCCACTGAGCGGACCAACACTCTCCTCTCTCTCCCCTTCTTTCTCTCTCTCTCTCTCTCCCTACCACTCCCCCGTCCCTTCTACACAAGCCCACTAGATCGCCCCCAAGATGACTACCCCTCATAA
This sequence comes from Ustilago crameri, assembly GCA_024271935.1. Taxonomy (NCBI): domain Eukaryota; kingdom Fungi; phylum Basidiomycota; class Ustilaginomycetes; order Ustilaginales; family Ustilaginaceae; genus Ustilago; species Ustilago crameri. The sequence continues at coordinate 491,343 of JANBMJ010000003.1, read as the reverse complement.
GCGGGGTGCGTTGTCGTCGCGAGACCGCGCAGCCCTTTCCTCGTCGCCATACCCGAAACCTCATACCGACAGGCAGCAGAAGCTTGAAGCAGTGAAGGCTAACGCAGCCAGCACTCTATCGTCTTCCATCCAACCCGCTCCGATGGACGAAGAGCCCATCAGCGGAGCCAATCGTAATCCGGGTGAGACCCAACCCCACTTGTCACAACATACTCTGACCACCCCTGAGACGCCTCGCGAGCACCAAGAAGGGGCGGTCGCTTCCCCTCCCACTCAAGTGCACAACGCAACCGACACCCCTACCAAGCACGCCCATTCCGGCCCTGAGAAGGAGCAGAACCAGACTAGTTGTGAACGTCCATCCTCGGTAATGGATGTAGACGCGGCGGATGTCCCCGCGCCACAGTCGACGAACGGATCTCTGCCCCAAGAGCAGGCGCTCGACCCGATTAATCGGGACGCGCAGACCGCACAACTGGACACGGTCACCTCGGCTAACAAAGGGGCATCCCCGCACACCAACACCTCCACCCAAATTCCGGTGATCCAGCAAACGACTGGGGTTCCTCACACACACACAACACTCAAACCACCCCTCCGCCCCCCACCACGGTCCCCACTACGACAGCCGCTCCCTCTTCTGGCCTCCACAGGCCGTCCGATTCCCTCACTAATAGCACTGGCTCAGACAGTAGTGCTAGCACTACAGAGACAGGCACTGACTCATCGCTCAGTAACCTCGATCCAGCTGATGCCAACGCTTCAGACCAACGTCTGACTCAGAACCGGATCCTAGGAGCTGCAGCTGCCCTAGACTTTGACGAATTCGCGGCTCAGGCCAATGTCGTCCTTCTCGACGCTGCTCCAACCCAACCGTCCGTGCGCCATCAGCTAATCCCGATCCATTGCTGGCCGGCTTCTCCAACCTTCCCCTGGCAGTATGAGGAACTCCCTGATCCCACGCGATCAGACACGGTCGGCCTCGGCACGCATCGTTTCAGATTCACGGCCTCGGCTCGATCTCTCTCTGCGCCAGAATTGACCGAGCTCCGCGAAACCATCTATTCAGCCATCACAACCCAGGTTCGCGGAATTCCAGATACGGCTTTTCAGGTTCTTAACCCCACTCTCCGAGGCAACAACTCACTGTACATTGACGTGGTAGTCCTCGACCCTTCGTTCTACCAGCCAATCCGAGGAACCCAGGTCAGCTGGAGAGGCATCAACATTGACCTCCTCTTCTCGGGTGCCCCTCTCGGAGAGGATGACATCATCCTTAAGCTTCCCGGCCTCGACGTTCGACTCAAGTTAGCGCACGTTTTCGGCGCCGTTCGTGAACAGCTCTACTCCCATGTTCAGATCACCGACTGCTGGGGAATGTTCGATCAAGTCGTGAAGGACTCCACCCAGGGTGACTCCGCCACCGTGGCCACCCCTCGCTTTTCTGGCATCATGTACTTCTATGGCAAAGTCCGAAGCACCTCCAAGTCCAGGAACGACATCCCTGCCTTTGTTAACCTGAGCCACATGCTCCACGGCGGCAATAGTATGCCGATCTTTTGCCATGGCCGCGGAGATTGGTGCACCGCTTGCCGTCCATCGGTACGCAGACATTTAGTTAAAGACTGTCGCAACCGTCGTACCTAAGAGAGTGAAAACTATTCTCCTCTATTTACCTAACCAGGCCAGCGCTGGCGCTACCTCTCTCTCTCTTTTTTTTTTTTTTTTTTTTTTTTTTTTCTCCCATCAGCCGAGCAAGAACCAACTGCCCTGACGACGCCTCGATCCTTTCCCTGATGCCACCCTGTGCTTACTATCCCCACTCCTTCCTTACTCTCTCAGATTCCCTAACAACTACCATTAAGATGAGGCTGAATAGGACGATCCTGGTGATCGCCGTTCAATTGAAACACATTCCTTGTCCCAGTTCTCTTCACACAGAAATGCTGAGTCGAAATCTTGCTCCTTCCTCTTTGTTTTCTTTCCCTGAGTGCTAGTCCGTATCCGTTTGTGCGGCGCTTTTTAACCCTTTCTCCCGCACAAAGCGTTAAAGTCTCACAGTGTGTGATCTTCCCCCGCGCAACCCTTTTCTCCCTATGTACTTAAGTTCATCTCGCGTCACTGCGCAACCTACTGTTCTTTTGTTTTCCACCCCACACCTAACATTCCTCTTTCGCCTCAATCATCCCCATTTCTCCTGTTCCCCGGCTCGTGAACCCTGCTCCAATCCCAGGCCCCCTGACAACCTAGTCGGTATCGCGATCCCTACAAAAGACATCTCCTCTTCGCACATCTTTCCAGTCCGCTGCTTCAGTCCTCTCATTCACTCCCAACCCCTTCACCCTTTAGGGGTCCCTTCTTCACACTCTCGCTAGCTCGCCCCCATCCTCCCCCCGCCTATTGAACATGGTCACCGCTCCAGAGGGCTCAGCTGCTGCTGATAGAGGTCCTGAGGGTACCAGTCCACTTTCACCTGCCGATAGTCTGGCCGCGACGACACCCTCGGTTGGATCATTCGAGTCGCAACCAACACTCCTCGCGCAGTGGGCTACGCTTTTCCTCGACGATGCCATCCTTCTGGTCGACATCCCTCCGTCTACTTCCCTTGCCACTTTTGCCCCCATCAACCAAAACCGAGACGGCGCCCAAGGCTACAGATTCTTCCGCGTTCTCATCGCGGCATCAGACACCCAGGATCAGGCTATCCTCGTCACGCACCCTACACATCGCATAGTCCAATCGTGCCTTGATATCGAACATCGGTGCGGAGCTAGAGCTTTTTGGATACCACAAGGGGTCAAGTCCGTCATCATCAAACACAACAAGACAGACAGAGTCCGAGCTCTCACCTCCCAGATGTCCAGACTGTGAGAATCTGAGGCGGTCACGTCCGACCTCTATCACAGGCTGACCACGGGTCCGACTCTCTCGACTCGACCTCGTAGGCTCCTCACGGGCGCAAACGAGCACCTGGCAGCTGGCCTACAGGACAACGTCCCATTCCTCTTCTCCATGTTCCCACCTGACCGAGACACTCATCTGCTCATCACGGGCTCCTGGCTCAAAGACGCCCTGGACATCAAGACCATCGCCGAACGCCTCTACCCGCTTCCCACTATCAGCACAGCGGTCTCAGACCTAGCCGAGCTTGCACACCGCCTTCTCATCCAATACATCAACGGCAGTACAGGCTTCTACCCAGCTTCACACAAAGCTCGCCCGGGAGTTGACACTTCCCTTGGAGAAGAAGGCGAGGCCTGGGTGCAAGAACGATACAGAGACCTCCATAACGCGGTCAGCCACACTGACACGATGCAGACTCTAGCGGATGAACTAAGTCAACACTTAGGCATTGGCCGCATGCATGCAAACCAGCTATACGACCGTATCCAGGGTATACAGGGTAGGGAACTCCGTTCAGAGCACAGCTACTCCACGCCATCTGACAGGGAGAATATGGTCCTCGCTTTTCTTCGCGTCATTGACCTCATCAACCATCCTCCGGCCCATGTACACCCTGACGACATCTCCACCCTCAAAATGCTAGATTGCAGTGAGATAATTGTGTACACCAACATCGCAAGGTCGACTATCGCCAACTCTGTTTACAAGACAAATACCTGCCTCGAATGGTGTCGAGATGCAGTCAAGACGGCGGGGCTCAGCGAAACTTCTCGAGAAGCCCTGCGGGACATCGTTCAAAAACCGCGCACAAAACCACATTTGATGGAGATGGCCGCGGCGGGCATCCGAAACGATTCTCCTCTTCTCCAGGTCGACATCGCTACGCATCAGTGCCAACCCCGCCCTCAGTCTCCACCCATGGTCACGCTCTCGACCAGCGCCATATCAATCCAGCTCACGCCCACACCCCTTCTGCCCCACGGCGAACGTGAGGGTGCTGCACCTCCCTTCCTAACCAAGGAAGAACAACCTGAAACCCCTCTCACACCGGGAGAGGAGCCTCCCACGGATCACGGAACGCCCATTCCTTTGACCTCCGGGAAGACACCCTACATACCAGTCAACCCACACAGTGAGAAGCAATTCCACGATGTCTTTCAGCAAGGACTTGTGGGGGATCCGAGCTGCTTCATCATTCTGAGAGGCTTGCGCACTGGTGCCTTCGGCTCGAACCCGTACCCAGAGTCTTGGCAGTTGGAAGCTGCCATGACACCCTTCTACCACCCCGCTCGTACGCGTTTCACGCAGGTCAAACTGACGGCATTGGCTTTTGAAGACACGGATGAGGGCGAGGTAGAGGTCTCCTTCGTCTTCGCCAGCAGCGCTCATGCCAATATAGCCTGGCTCACCATTCCAAAGTGGATTCACCTGGTACAGATCCAGTTTCCCACTGCCATGAACACTTTTCCTCACACCGACCATAACCCCCTCGCGCAAGTCAAATTTCTGATTACCTCCTGGTACGACTACCCTGCCGTGCGCGAATTCCAGCGAGCTTTCGTCAATCCTGATCTTCCCGAGACTCCAGTCACAGTTCGTCTCCTCTCCAAAACGCCATCGCAAAGCTTCAAGCGCGTCAATGGTGTCAGAATCGCTCCGGAACGCCAAGCCACGATCAGAGTCAGCTACTCCTCTCCGCTGCAAACCGCAAACATGATTGGTAGAAAGGTTAAAGTTTTCGAAAGACACCTAGGCCGCCTCCCCACGTACTGGTACTCCCTCCCAGGTTCCGTCCATGTCCCGCGAGTTCTTGTCTTAACCTGCGAGCTCTGTGGCCGATTGGGCCATCGCGGCACACACTGCCGGACGACAACCCCGGGAGCCACCTTCGAGTCCACTGACATCTCCCCCTCATCCCAACCACACGTTAACGCTCCGCCCACACCTCCTTCACCTCCGCAACCCGAATTAGGGATCCGAAGTCGTCATGTGGCTAAACGTAAAGCAGCCGAACTCGGCGGACGTGACCATCCTAGACGTCAACCACAAGGCGGCTTTAAATGCAAAACCTGCGCTCTAGTTCGCAACTGGGACAATTGTGGCATGGAGCGTTGCCAACTAGCAAAGGATTTCGACGAAACCACCCACCTCATGGCCGCAGCAGCAGAGGAGATGGCGACCAAAGACGGCTTCTTTAGCCAGGGCGCGCGAGAGCTCCGAGCATCTTTGTTCTGCTAAATACAGCACTTTCCTTGCCCCGCACTCTCCCTTAACGACAAAGCTTCCCAACACTGATAACCGCTCCCAATGACACTCGCACCCAAGAAAGAACCACATAACATCTGCTCAAACGCACACACACACCTTCCTCTACTTTGTCAACTAGTCTCTTTTCATCCCTCTAATCGAAAAGCGCCTCTCTTCACAACCCTGTCTGGCCCGGGTGCCACCCACTTTTTTCATGCCTTTACAAGACGGCAAATACGTGTGGCATCCATGCATATTCCCGGCTGATACGCTTTTGTTTTGTTTAGTGGCTTTCATACTATCACGATCTTCTGACGGTTTTTGAGCCTTGCCTGAGTAGTGTAAGAAATGATGAGGGATCACGAGCCTCAACCTTGAAACAAAAAAAAAAAAAAAAATGAGCAGCTTGACATCCCAACGATCAACCGGCTGCATGGCAGGGGCAATCTCACACTCGCTCCGAATTCCTGCTGATTTACCGAGAAGTTTAGCCCAGTGGCTCGGGAGCTCTGAAATTTTGTACAAAAAACGGGAAGGAACAGACCGCATGGTGACCAAATACATGTATCTCAGCATACTCCCTGTGCGAAAGCCGGCGTACACTACCGCCTGCATTGGTCTTGAAGAAACGCCCAAACAAGCCCGGTATGATCTTCGCCGTCAGACAGGTTCCCTTCGGTCACGACCCCCACCTACTCCCGTTCCGCGCCTACCCCTATACCCTTTAAGAGCACTCTGGACCAGTCATCACATCTTCCACTCGTAAGCTTCACCTGCAATTTCCAAACAGAGGCCTCCACGTCTTCACCTCACATAACCACCCCATTCCTGCTCGCAGCCGGTTGCGGACGGCCTTCAGCGTCCCCATCTCATACCAGGTGCGACACCCCCGAATCTCACTACACTTTGCTTAACCTCCCTTCCCCACACCGATACCACTCACCGCCGCATCGGACACTGAATAGTAGACCGCCGTACATTCCAGTACTTTCCCCTTGGCGGATTTATCTCATCGTATATCCGACTCGGCCGATATATGCACAATATTCAACGCGGTTTCGCCTCATTTATCTCGTATCGACCTCAGCACTTCACGACTGGCCATCCGTCTACCCTCCTTTCTTTCTCACCACCACCTTCTCCTCTCTCATAGGCACTCATTCGCCGACTTTTCAACCCCATCTGTGCAGCCTCACCCCCTTAGTCCCACCCTCGACCTTATCCCTCTCTTCGACTCGAGCACTGGCCTTATCCCAAACAATGCCTCAGCAGACGAAGACGTGCTGCACTCTCTCCGCCAGCTGACGGCCGACCACTGCTCGTGCTTTCGCCTTTTCAGCCCACCTCTACGCCACGCGCCTTTCTGAGGCACTCTGCGCGCGCCAGCCCTTTCTCGCTTTTTTGCCCAGCTTCATCACCTGCACGAAATCGCCGATCGAACCTAGAACCTCCCCTCCTTTCTCTGCGCCAAGCCAATCTCCGCTACGCCTACAAACCCATCACCGCGATGCTATACGACGTCCCTCGAACCCCTCTTGATGATCGGCAGGAGCCTCTGGAGAGACGTCTCTTCCCGAAGACGGTCAGTCTGGATCTCGACATACCCGACCAACTGACCGCAGCTTGGGCCAACATGCAACAACTTGGAGGCCAGCACGTTCGCTTCTTGGACCCAGGTTGGGGCCCAGGTACTGATCGTATCCGCAATGAAGCTCAAGCACGCGACCACATCAAAGACCGCCTCTTCCTTCCCCTTCGCCGTTTCTTCGATGGACTGATCTGGACGGCTCTCGAGACAGACGTTGAGGACCCCGCCAACGCCAACAAGCTACTGTACGTTCTTCGCCAGGCTTACTCCACCACGATCACCGTGGAGGATCGCCGCTTCCTCATCGACACGCCTGCCCACGACGCGGCTACCGTCACTGGAGGTGACCTAGATACGGGCGTGCTCAATCGTGAACTAGCCTTTAACTTTGAGGCTCACGACCTTGTTCGAACTGCTATGCAGGACTTACCCACCCACTCTCAGTCCACCAACACCTCATCCGAAGGGACGTCTGGTGACACGAGCGCTGAGGGGGAGGAGGACACCTTACCTTTTGGACGCCGCATTCCAGACCTCTGCCTCAACTGGCTAGGGAACGCGGACAAAGAGAGCTCTCTTGCCGCTGGAGGTATTCCCTTTATTGCTATGGAGGTTAAGGATCCCAACAAGCTGTCCTTCGCCGAGGTCCGCAAGTATGTTTGCGAATATGACCGCTGCCTTCCACCTTCCGAAAAGGCTGAGGCGACCTGCTTCGCCAAAAGCAAGATCATGAACATACGCTACATGCTTAACTGCAAACCAAAGCGTCTCCAAGGTCAGCACCGCAGCTTCTTCTCCAACCTCTCGCACCACTACGAGTACCTTTTTTCAACCGACAAACGTACGGTCAGTTTAGCACTGGAAACCTAGGCGTAGGTATGAGGCTAGACTGGGACCACCATGATGAACCCGGCCAACACCTCTACCTGACGCTCTTCGATTGTCAAAGCAACACGATGATACCAACCTGGCTCTCGCCGGAGGTCAGTCCTTGTACGTTACACAGCTTCGTCGCCGCATACGGCGCTCTGCAGCTAGAGAAGGGTCTGATCCCTATGACTCGCTTCTTGGCTGCCCTTCACAAACTTATGGACAAACATGATTCGTACTCTGATGGGAGTGAGGCCGCCGGAGATCACGAGGAAGGTACAACCGACCCCCGACCTCCCAACCCGAGCAGGAAGCGCAAAGCCCCAGAACCTGATCCTGTGACCTCCACCACTGACTCCCCAACCGACAGCACCACAGCCCCCGCTGCCTCTGATATTCCTGCTTCGCTCGATAAGTTCAACCGCGACTTCCTCCAAAGCATCAAAGATCCGAGAGCCAGGCAGGAGATCGTGCGCTTCTACAACATTGACGAGGACAAGTTTTCAATTCGCTTCGCCAAGGCTGAGCTCCCGAAAGTCCTGTGCGCCGCGTTCCCTTTCGTGAAGACCTCGCCCTCAAACGCCCCGAGCTCCAACACCTACGCCACAAAAACCTGATCTTCCAGCGACCAACAGCCGTTGCTGGGATCAGTGACTTCGAGGATTTCGACTTATTCACATGGAACTCTCCAGCTCAAGGTTACGTGCCTCGGGGCCTCAACGAACGCCTTGAGCGCCGCGATCGAGCCGAAAGGGAGTCTGTCCAACGCCGCCTCACATCTGCGCCGCCATCGGATCAAGGTCCGCCCCCGGACCAGTCTAGCGATTCTAGCTCGGGCCTGCAGCCCCCCGCAACAAAGGAAGTTCAGGGGCAACGCGACGAACCAGCCAGCTCAGTGACAGACCCGGACTCAAGCCTTGACTCCATCAACTCCACTATCTCCGATGACTCTCTCGCCAGCGACGCCCCCATCCCATCTTTTTTCTCAACAACCACCGACTCACACATGCCACTCAGGAAGGGTCCACTCACCCTATCCTCCTTCTAACCACCTCCCCTCACCTCCTTCCTCTCTCTCTCCCCTTCTCAGCCGACGAGCATGTATCATAGCGCTTAATTTCACTTCTTCTGTTGCTCCAAAAAGCGCCTCGCACCAGGCGCGCCTTGTCTGAGCTGTTTGTTTTATGATCTCATATTTCTCCCTCCGGTTGCTCTTCGCGTCAAACGCGAAATCCGTGTTGAAAAATCCGAAACCAGCAATCCCGTCAATGTGCTGATCAGGTTTCACAAATCCGAAGGACTGAACCCTTGTTACGCCAGAATTTAGCAGCCACAACACGAGCAGGGCCTCCCCCTTCTTTTGGATCACGCATCGTTTCCTGACCGCTAGCGCCACGCAGTTCTCTACGCCTTCAAGCACACCGATTACAACGGCATTTTCCCCTCGAGTCTTCTCGTACACCTACCTAACTCATCCTCTATCTCGCCGACTCGCCCCTCTCACTCTCTCTTACTGCAATGAGGGGGCTTCAATTCAATTGCGGTGGTAGTCAAGATCGCGTCGAGGCGACGCTCGCGACTGTAGTTTCGGGAGGAGCCGGCTTCCTCTTGCTCCAGGACACACCGTACCCGACCGCCTTGGAGCTAGCCGGTTGGCGGCTTCACAGCAGCAACATGCCAGCCGCAGGACTCCCGGCCAGCCAGTACCGAGTTCAAATCGCAGCCTTTCACCCTGCGATCCCGGGACGGACCCGACCTTTCGCTACCTCCTCCAAACATGTAGCAGGCATCCGCCTCAGCAGAGGAGATCATGACATAGCCATTTTCTCCGCCTACCTCCGCCCTGCCACAGCTAGTACTATGCAACGCGACCTATCTCAACTCCTTACAGACTTGCGCGGCATGATCAGCGAATGTGCAACTGGAACTGAGGTGATAGTTGGTGGTGATTTTAATCTGCGCGGAGGACCCTGGGCGCCGTCCTCTTCTCGCGTCATGGTGCCAACCGCTGAGCTCCTCCTAGACGGCATGGATAACTTGGGTCTGCTGTGCGCTACTCCTCCCGACTTTGCAACTTGCCTCACGAGTCGAAACCGACTTGGAGCCACTACCATTGATTTGACCTTCTCGTCTACCTACCTACAGGAATTTCAGACCTGGGACTGGGAAGGCAGAGTGGATCACTTTCCTATCACATTCGCCGCCACCGACTGGTCAAACCTTGCTCTCACCGACACAGCTGACCTCCCCTCCCTGAGTACACGAAACATATCGTGGGAGCACTTTGATACCATTTGTCACCGACACCTCTCACAGCACATGCCCAGCGACGAAGACCCTAGACGAGCCTGGACCCATATGCTTGACTCTCTTCGCGCCAGTCTCAGCGAGATCCGCTCGCTCGATAAAGCAAGGGCACTGGGGAGACAGCCTGGCCAAGCTAGACGAGGAACAGCACACTGGTTTTGGTCGAAGGAATGCCGAGAGACAGAAAAACAACGCAAACGGGTCTATCTCCGTCTTCGTGATACCTTATCCTTTACAGACCCTGACACCTCTCGTGCCAGCATTATCAAGAAACACCCAGACTATATTCGTGCGAACAAGGCCTTTAAGAAAGCTAGGCAACAAGCCAAAGACCAGGCAATGTCGGATGCGGTGCAAGACCTCAGCACCGCCGCAGACTGGGAAGTTATTTCATCCCTCCGCAATCGCAAGCGTAGACAACATGTCTCGATCCCTACGCTGATTGATGGGGACGGTGGGAATCACGTTTCACACGCGGCAAAAGGCTCCGTACTAGCCGCTTACTTCTTTCCATCCTCCTCCATTACGCTGTTAGGAACTGCGTCTACCTCACCACCACACAGCGCGTCTCGCCCTTCACACACCCACCTTGCAACCGCTCGGGACGCAGAACACGCACCCTTCGTACAGGACGACACAGTTGCTCTCCCTCCTCCAGCCCTAGAAATGACTCCTCTCACTCCTGACGTATCAACATCTTCGCCCACGCCCCCAAATCTACCGCCTATCACACCGACCGAACTACAAACCGCCGTTGACCGCTTACAGAACAACAAAGCACCGGGCTCGGACCAACTTAGCCCTGCTCTCCTCAAACAGGCGTACACAAGGTGTGACACGTTCCGCACCCGACTCCTACTAATCCTCAACGCCTGCCTTCGAGGCAAATTCCCGGCAGTATGGAAGCAGGCAACGGTAGCCGTCATCAGAAAGCTAGGAGATAGAGACCCGCGTTCCCCTAGGTCATACCGCCCTATCTCCCTCCTCTGCGTTGGAAGCAAACTTGTGGAGAGCGTGATGCGTGACAGACTTCTGTGGCACATTCAAGCCCTGGGTAAACTCCACCATCAATTCACGGTACTCTCAGGAATCTCGGCTATGCACGCCCTGTCCCTTGTCTTCCAGCGAGGCAAAGAGGCCATGGGGGCTGGGTGCCAGGTAGCACTTATCACCATCGACGTGAGTGGGGCCTTCAACGAGATTGATCATGACTGCTTGCTCAATATATTGGACGATTGGGAGCTGTCGAGCGTCGGAGCCTGGATCCGACACTGGCTGAGCGGCCGACGAGCGGACATCCGCATTGAGGCACACACCACGTCGGCACTACTGTCAGCCGGCAGGGGAGTACCACAAGGTTCTCCACTCTCTCCCCTTCTTTGGTGCCTCTACCTCGACGACTTCTTAGTGCACATTACGGAGCAAATTGACACCGAGACCTGCACGTGCGGAGCATACATGGATAATCTCTTTGTTTTGGTTACGGGCGACTCGGTGGACTCAGTCAGACGCACGGCTCAACGCTGGCTGGATTCCCTCTTAGAGTGGTGTGCAGAGAGGCAGCTGACCCTGGACAAACCGCAATTCCTAGCCGTTTCCCCTCTTCTAGCCGAGGCGGCCACCTCAGAGCACGCGAACGATAGCCTCTCGCTACGCCTTGAAGAAGGACTAATACTCCGACCAACTATAGAATCCATTTGAATACTCGGGGTGGATGTGGGCCCGCTCCTCTCTGTAGAAGATCACATCACCAGGAAATGCAAACGGGTGGAACACGAAGCCCGACTTCTACGACTGGCTATGTGGCGCGCTGGCTCTCCATCCCTCTTGAACCGCCTCAAAATCGCTAAGGCGATCTTGTTCCCCATCCTTGACTATGGCTGCACACTACATCCATGCATTAGTCACCAGCTACGTCGACCAGTTGCTCGAGCTGAGAAGGCCATCTATGCTTTCGTCCTGGACATTGCGGCGAGTAAAGCTTTTCCCTCAGCAATAGGTTTGGCTCACGAGCTAGGACAGGAACGCACGGCCACAAGGTGGAAGCGCCAAGCTCTGAACTTTTGCGCGCAATTGCTCTCACACCCTGGACACTCTAGTACGGAAACCGCACGCGAGGCACACGCATCAGCAGCTGGCTCACAACATCCTTTCAACATACACAACGTCACTTGGAAACGAAGCCGCCGGATCGGCCCCCTCAGCATCTTTGCCCATCTCTTGCCGCTACATCCAATTGAGCAGCTGCCAGCCCAAAACAAACAACCCCCCCCTGGGAATGGCAACGACTTAAGGTCCATATACATGACGCGGAACGTGCCTCTAAAGCCGAGCTTTTTTGGCGCAACGCCAGGCGAAAATTCGCAGCCCGAATATACACAGACGGTTCGCGCCTCCAGGACTCACGGACGGGTGATACACGCCTTGGCGCTGCCGCTCTCCTCGTTGCAGACAGACCCCAGACGGAAACGAGCGTCACTATCCCCTTAGACGGCGCACGTCTAGACATCTTCGACGCCGAGGTCGAGGCGGTGCGACAAGGACTGCTTCTCTGTGACACAGCTCTTCCCGGTACGCGATGGAAACGAGTTGACCTCTTCTCGGACAGCCAGGAGACCCTTCGACGTCTGGAATGTAGATGGTCGAAGGATGCCAACACGGCCAGAGGCCTCATTCAAGAGATTCGGCGGCCGGCTCAATCTCTCTCTGACGCCGGCACTGAAATCCACTTCTGGTGGATACCAGGACACGCGGGCATACCGGGAAATGAGAAAGCGGATACGCTGGCGAAACAAGCGGCCTTGGACTCCCCCACGCCCTCCCCCTTTTACAGCTTGTCTAATGTACGCCGGTGGATTGGCGAACACCTCGAAGCGGAAGAACAAGACCTTTGGACCCGGATGGACAACACCCTTAAACAGAACTCCCCCGAAGTCAAGTCCTCCAACCTACTTCGATACGTGGGCCTCAACTGGCGCCTTCGCTGGCTCTTACTCAAATTCCGTTCAGGAACACTTCCGACGGCTTCGCACCGCCATGCTGTCCCTGGCACTATGGCAGCTCAATGTGAATGTGGGGCCCCAGATCATTCATACACCCACATCCTCCTACACTGCCCCGTCACCAACACTGAACGCCGCCAAGTGCAACAACACCTTCGAAGAACAGAACGCAACAACCCTGCTTCCATCCTGCAAGGAGGTGCCTTCGCTGACACTGCAACCAAAACCGACTATCTGCTAGACCTTGAACGTTTCCTAGAAGCGAGCTTCACTTCCATCTTCCGCTCCTGCCCAGAGATCCTCGCGTCTGTCTCAGCAAGACGTCAACTGAACGGGGGTCCTCGAGACGGCACGCTCACAATGGAACCTGTTGATTCAGGGGCAGCACAAGTTTTGCGACTCACGTTACACATCGAAGACTCACCTGAGGAACGAAACACTTCTGATCTAGACCCCGTAGAACTCCCAACTAGTCGAGCAACGACTTCCCGATCCATACACCTCAACACTGCTATCGACATCTCGGATGACGACCCCGCTGATGCAGAAACCGAGGCCCTGCCCCTGATACCCTCCTCCAGACATCAACCACCTCTTCAAAACTCAAGTGCACCAGGACGTGCGACGGTACACTCATCCATAACGACTGCCTCTACCCCCGCCACTCGCCCTACGCAGCCACAGGAGACAGCTGACGACGCTGACATGGACGAGAAAACCGCACAGGATCTTGAGACATTCAATGCACAGGTCCTTGAGTTGGTCGACGAGAACCTTCCAACCACAGAAGAAATGGACCCTCAGGACTTGATCGAGGTGATCGACCTCAGCCTTCTGACCAGCGGTAGCGACGACTCCATCATCTTTACGGGCATGACGGACAACCGTGGTTGATCCCGGCGATCCCGCCGGGATGGGAGACCTGAAGGTCTTCCACCCCCCCTCAAAACTCGCCGCACCTATGTAGGTAACTACATGGGCGCGGAGAGGGGCTTGAGCGGCCCTGCCAAGCCGTTTTCCCCGCGGTCTTGGTAGACTAGTGCCAAAGCAAGCTCAGGCCCCCCGCTCGGTGGTAGCGGGTTTACGCCGCCGAAAGGCTGGCAGAAAACATGGCATCTATCGAGAATCGAGAATCGAGAACCACGGTCAAGAGGCGTGGCGGTCTGCATTCAGCAAATACCTTGACAACGAAGGCAACTCCAAGTTCAAGTCGTCGTAGGCACAAGCGTCATACCAAGTCCGAGTCTTTCATTTCGGTTTGCATTACTTGAATCAACACGTTCTCTCTCTCTCTCCCGCTCTCTCAACACTGTCTGATACTGGTTACTGAGAGAGTGACCCTCAAAGCGTTGCGCAGCACAGCTTCCCTCCGACTCCCGAGCCGATTTTTCTCGCCATGCTGCCTTCCTGCGCACAAGCCGTGCATTCGACCTTTGTTCCTGTGCGCAATTCGGTGTGAGCCCTTCTTGCTCCCTCTATACACCGAAACAGCATGCGCATTCACCTCTTCAACCTCCCCTATCTCCTTCCACTGTCAGTCTAGACACACCTTTATCTCTTCGCTCTCTCTATCTCTGTCCTCGGCCACCGTTGCTGCTTTCCCTGCTTCTTCATCTCTGCACGCTTTCTTTTCTCGTCACTCCTTCCTTCCACTTTCTTCCCCGCTTCCGATGCATCCAGAACCTCTTCCCCTCCTTCGGCATTGAGCTAACTGCCAACACGCCTACAACTCCATTGCCGAGATGATGCAAGATGTTCTTCGCCCACCTCTCAATGACCAACAGGAGGCTCTGAATAGACGACTCTTTCCCAAAACGGTTCGTCTTGATCTCGACATGCCCGCCAATCTGACCGCAGCTTGGGTTACTATGCAACAAATCGGGGACCAGCACATTTGCCTCCTGGATCCTGGTTCTGGCCCTGGCACTCATCGTATCCGAAACAAGTCTCAGGCTCGTGATCACGTCAAGGATCATCTTTTCCTTCCTCTTCGCCGCTTCTTTGGCGGTCTGATCTGGACGGCTCTCGAAGCAGGAGAAAAAGAACCCGCCAACGCCAGCAAGTTACTGCACGCTCTCCGCCAGGCATATGGGACCACAATCACCACAGAGGACCAACGCTTCCTCATAGAGACACCCGCTCATGACGTGGCTACCATCACTGGAGGCGACCTTGATACCGGCGTGCTCAACCGAGAACTGGCCTTCAACCTTGAGGCTCACGACCTTGTCCGTTCTGCGTTGCAGGACTCGCCAGCTAAGTCCCAGCCTACCAACACCTCTTCTGAAGAGGCAGATGGAGACACAAGCACAGTAAAGAAGGAGGTTACTATGCCTTTTGGTCGCCAAATCCCAGACATCTGCCTCAACTGGCTCGGCCATGAGGATGAAGAGAGTTCTTTGGCGGCTGGTGGCATACCCTTCATCGCTATGGAAATTAAAGATCCCAACAAGCTGTCCTTTGCCGAGGTCCGCCGATACGTCTGCGAGTACGATCGCTGCCTGCAGCCTTCTGAAGCGACTGAGGCAGCCTTTTTCGCCAAGCACAAAGTCATGCACATACGTTGGATGCTCAACTGCAAACCTCAGCGACTACAAGGCCAGCCGCGCAGCTTCTTCTCAAATCTCTCTCGACACTATGAATACCTATTCTTCCACAGGCAAACGTACGGTCTGTTCAGCACTGGTTACCTTGGTGTCGGCATGAGACTCGACTGGGACCACCCTACTGAGCCTGGTCAGCATCTGTACCTCACGCTCCTCGACTGCCAAACTAACGAGATGGTGCCAGCCTGGCATTCAACCACAGTCCGACCTTGTACTCTCCAGAGCTTTGTGGCCGCATATGGTGCTCTGCAACTCGAGACGGGACTGATCCCCATGCCACGCTTTATGGACGCTCTTCGCGTGCTTATGGACGGTCACGACTTGTACACAGATACATGTCAGGTTGGCAGCGACCATGAGGAGGGCACGACTGATCCTCGACCCAATAACGTGGCCGCAGCCATTGACCCACAAAACGACAGCTTTGCAGCCCCCGCAGACGCCGTCATCCCTGCCCACCTTGACCAGTTCAACCGCGATTTCCTCAGCTGCATCAAAGACCCTCGGGCTAGGCACGAGATTCTGCGCTTCCACAACGTCGACGAGACCAAGTACTCGATCCGCTTCCCCAAGGCCGAGCTTCCGAAGATCCTTTGTGCCGCCTTCCCCTTGCATGCGGACCTCGCTCTTCATGATCCCAGCCTGCAACACCTACGCACGAAGGATCTGGTCTTCAGCCACCCCAAGGCCATTACTGGGATCAGCGACTTTGAGGACTTTGACCTTTTCAAATGACGCTCGCTAGCTCAGGGATCCGTACCTCGCGGCCTCAACAAACGTCTTGCACATCGCGATTGCGCCGAAATGGAGCTTGCTCAAAGTTACTTGTCGCCCAAGCTGCCCTCGGTTCAGGTTACGCCTCCGGATGTGTAACAAGAATCACGGTCAAGAGGCGTGGCGATCTGCCTGCAGCAAATACCTTAACAACAAAGGCAACTCCAAGTTCAAGTCGTCGTAGGCACAAGCATCATACCAAGTCCGAGTTCTATGTGTCGAATAGAGCAATCGCGATTGACTTGTGTCAAGTATCAATCGGGCTTTTGTGGTTGGCAACTTTCACATTCGACTGACGTGACAGGAATAAGTTAGGAGTGCGTCACAAGGCAGAAGCTCCGACACGAAGAACAGGGAAAATGAGAGGCGTGGCTCGGGCCAACTCTAGTTGAAAGCCGTCTGAGAAGAACAGAGTGACGAGCTTTGGAAGAAGAAGAGGCTGCAGGCGAGCGAGTGAGGCTAAGCGAGGGCGTATTCGAATTTCTGTGCCTCTTTCTGATTCACATCTGCACGTACCGGTACAGTATCACTGCGCTGGGCTGTGGTAGAGGTGGAGGGTCAGCTACCAACAGCGGCTTGGCTGATGGAGTTCCCGCTCAATCCTTAATTTCACAGAGTTGGTTTCAATTTCTCTCAAAGGTGGACTCACTGAATACAAGCCTTGCGTGGAGGTTGAATACAATTTTCTGGAATCTGTATTGGAGGCAAGCAAGCCAAGTATCCGTCAGAGTCTGCGGTTACGGCGTTGGTACAGTATGGCCAATTGTGCCTGAGACAGTGGGAGCCGCTCTTGCCGTTTGCTCAGTGTCCCACGGTATGTCCGTTTCAATTGAGGTGTGAGAGAGAGTGTGTGTGCGTGTCTCGGTGTGTGGAATTGTTCCCGCTCACTTAGGCTCTCTTAGCTCTTACGCCCGGTGACGAAGTTGAGGCCAAGTCGACTAACGTAGCCCGTGGATTGTAGCTCCATAGCCGTGCGTGCTTCCACCCTTGTCTACATCGCATAGCCTCGCCTCGTCTCGTCGTTGAAACTTCCCCGCACTCTTCTTTCATCGTCACCGATACTTCCTCCTCTTCTTCATCTCTGCTCTTGTCATCCTCATTCTCTGATTGCGATCAGCATCTTCGCCTCGCATCATCGCAGTTCCACCAAGCGTCTGCGTCTTATCTTCCGTCGTCCTCGGTCAAGCACATATCGCTGATTCGGCTACCTTTGGAGAATTTCTTGCTCGACACTGCGATCCCGCAATCACAACGAGAACAATCTGTGAAGCACGTTCAGAACGACTACGTCTTTCGCAGCGATCTTCACGTTTCTTGGTTAACAGCGCTTTCAATTGATTCTTCCACAAACTCCTCGAATTGGACTCTGTCTCAGTCGCATACAAGCTTTCAACCAGTTCCGCCCAAAGCTTTCCTAATCGCCATGTCCGTCGAGTGCGTATCAATCCTTTCGTCCCGACTCTTGCTGTGACAAGCTCGATGCGGTACGGCTTGTTTGGCGCTCTTCCCGGAGAAACATTGGAGCTGCGGAGTTCTCAGAATGCTGCTGGTCCTATCAACTCTGGAAGTTGCTGCTACAGCCCTTGCCGTCTCCGAGCATCCTTGGATCTTCTCTCAGTCCTATTAGCTGACTCTTGACTTGTTTCCCTCTTCCGTTCAATGCGCTGCAAACAGACTCAGCCCCCACGTCCAGCTGGGCTTCCCTCGTAAGTTTTCAGCTCCAGGAACGCAGCCGCTCGAGCCAAATTGTTGCAGTTTTACTGACTTCGAAATGCACCTGCTTGCCTCTCTTTCTGGCTTGAACAGGCCCTCTGACCCAGCTCGTCAAGCGCACCTTGACCGTCTCCAACCCCAACAACCAGCCCGTCGCCTTCAAGGTCAAGACCACCGCTCCCAAGCAGTACTGCGTTCGCCCCAACTCGGGCCGCATCGAGCCCGGCGAGAAGGTCGAGGTTCAGGTCCTGCTCCAGCCCATGAAGGAGGAGCCCCCTTCGTCTGCCAAGTGCCGAGACAAGTTCCTGGTTCAGTCGACCATCATCACTCCGGACTTTGAGACCGCATCGCTTCAAGAGATCTGGCCCGTCATCGAGAAGGAGAACAAGGCGGCGATTCATGAGCAAAAGATTCGATGTGCTTACCTCCCTGCTACCACGACTCCTCTTGCCGAAGAGGATGAGGGCAACAACAGCACCATGAACGGCGACGAGCGATACACCACCGTGCGCGGCGCTCCAAGCAAGCTCAACGGCGACGACTCGTATTCTTCGCAAACGTACAACCCCGTAGCTGCTGCTCAGAACGCCTCTGCCAACACGGATGGATCGGCTGCGCAAAAGGCCAAGGAGGCTGCTGTGGCTGCTGGTGGAGCTGTTGCTGCTGGAGCTGGCGCTGCGGCTGCGGCTGCAAGGAACGCTGGCTCGGGTGCTGTCAACGGTGCTAGCGCTGCCAACAGGGATACGTCGAGCTTGTCGAGCTCCGAGTTGCAGGCCGAGGTGGCTAGACTGAGGAAGGAGTTGGACCAGGCCAAGCGATCCGGTAGCGGCAACGTGCAGACTGCTTCGGCGGAAGGTGTGCCCATCCACATTGTGGCTGCTATTGCATTTGCAGTGTTTGCCATTACCTACGTCATGTTCTAGGCAAAGGTTGGTGCTTTGGGAATCGATGATTCTGTGATGGAGGAAGAGCTAGGTGACGGCTTGATTTAATCTCAAGCTCAGCTCAACTCGGGCCTTGATCCTGACAGGATCAACGTGGACCGCAGTTACACTTGTGCTATTTCGGCTTGTTCTGCTTGGTTCTTGCTATACTCACTTTTATTTGTCTCTTCAGGCCTTTGTTTTTTATGTTGTTTCCTCAAATGTGACGCTTGTCCATAAGTTACTTGTTCTTCTCGCAAGGCAAGAGTAAGGATTGACTGTAGATGGAGTGATAATGATAAGATGTGAAAATATTGCTAGACTATGTTTTTGCACTGTCGGTAAGATTAGGCGGCTGCGAGTTGATCAACCAGCTGCTGCTGGGCCTCCTTGCCTCTTGGGAAAGCCACGCCGTCGGTCCCTTGATCTTGGCCATTGACGAGCCCTCGGAGGCTGATATCGTAGACGACTTCTTCGATCTTCTTGACATCGTACTGTTCCACCGCGACATCCCAAAATTCACATCAGTTCTCTTTCGCATCTTGTTCTTTCTTTGTTGTTTAACTTACTTTAATCGCATCGAACCTCTTCCTCAGACTATCATTTTTGAGGTTGAGCAATTGGAAGCCGGAGTGGACGTGTTTGACGAACGCCGAGAGGCGGACTGGGGTGCGGAAGTCGGCGAGCGTGACGCTGTTGACTGCGAGACGTGGGAGGTCGTTGATCATGTTGATCACGCCGTGCAGGTAGTCTTCGGTGGAAAGCTGGATGCGGGAGGAAGAGACTTGCGTGAGGGCGAGGATGGAGGAGGCTTGGGCTTTGGTCACCAGCCCGCCCGTCCGCAGCAATACGATGAGGCCGATGCTTGACACGATACACTTGAGCGGGTAGGACAAGTCGTCGCACCACTGTATTGTTCCTCCAAATCGCAGCAAGAGTTAGTTACTACTCTGGAACAAGAGAGATGATGGAGGCAAGCGGGTGGGGTGGGGACTTACACGATAGAACTCTCCCTCGGGCACCAGTTGTGCCAGCTCTTTGACTTTCCGCCTAGCTTCTGCAAGGATCGGCTTGGTCTGCTCTACAATCCCCTGCAGCTGCTCCCCTTTGGTCGAATGCACCGAGTTGAGCAACGAGTTGAGCGCACGGTAACTCCGATCAAGCTCCTTGGCCTTTTCCCTTATGCTATCCGCCAGTGCACGTTCGGCTTCGAGCTCCGCGAAGAGCGGCTCGAACTCTAACGCCACAGAAGACTTGGCCCCTTCCATCGCGTTCTAACCTTCCTGAGAGAGGCGGATTGAGGATGTATAGGTGGGATTAGGAAGGGGGGAAGGGGGGAACGCTTCTTCTAAAATGTCACGCAGGAATATATGTGGAGGGGAAGTGGATGGATTACACAAGCATGACAGAGGGCAGAAGATATGCAGGGTTGGAGAGGGGAAATTTTTCGAGAGCGACAAAAAAGGAGTTGGAGTTTTTGGAATTTTTCCTTCTCACGGGCGCTAAGTTGTGCTGCTGGGTACCGACAAGAGCAAATTTCCAGCTCGAGAAGAGAACCCTGTCTTTCTTCCCAGCTCGCCATCAACCTTGCTTTGCACCCCCTCCATCCTTCCCACCACACTCTTCGAGGAGACCAGGGTCACGAACACCACTGCAACTATGCCGGCTAAAACCAAATCCACCTCCGCCGCTGGTGCGAGCGAGAAACCCATCGTCTCGAACCCTTCGTCGTCGCAGATCGGCGTAAGCACTTCGAACGTCGACTCGGCGCAAGTCCTTAAAGCGTTCAAGGCGCTGCACGCGCACATCGCCAAACGAACCTCCTCCTCTACCTCTTCTTCTGCGCTCCCGCTTGATGGCGCGAGCGGCGACCTTCGCGACCCCTCTAACACGGTTTACCTGCAGATTACGCTGAACAACCTCTCGCCGACATCGCACGTGAAGCCGGTGCGAATTCGGCTCCCGCACCCTCTCCATACTCCTGGCCAAGTCGCGGTGTGTTTGCTGGTGAAAGACCCACAGCGCGAGTACAAGGACTTGCTTGTCGAGAATAAAGTCAAGTGTATCTCGAGGGTGGTGGGCGTGGCCAAGATGAAAGGGAAATTCAAGCCGTTCGATGCGAGGAGGGCATTGGTGCAGGAGCACGACCTCTTCCTCGCCGACAGTCGCATTGTCCCGACGCTCGCGAACCTGTGCGGCAAGGTGTTTTTCGACGCCAAGAAAAACCCGATCGCGGTCGACATTACAAAGAAGGGCGAAAAGCTCAAGGCGGAACTCGAAGACGCCATCGCATCGACAACGTTCCTCAAAAACAAGGGGAGTTGCTCGAGCATTAAGATCGGGTATATCAAGAAACACTCGGCGGAACAACTCACCGAGAACCTCATGAGCGCTTTGCCCGCGGTGCTAGCGAGGGTCAAGGGAGGATGGGAGAACGTGCATAACATCGACGTCAAGACGGGCAACAGCGCCGCCCTACCCATCTGGAATGCGAAGTTGGGGGTTAAGACTCACGTCACCCCGAGTCAACCCCAAGAACAGGAAGAAGAGGAGGAAGAGGAGGAAGAAGGGAAGGGGGCAAAGGTTTCGCCGAGAAAGACGCGCGCGGCGAGGAAAGTCGAGCAAGCCGTAGCTAGCAATGCGGCTACTCCGACGAAGAAAGCGGCGACGCCGAAAAAGACGCAAAGCAGCACTTCGAGGAGCGCTCGCAAGACCAAGTAACCCTTCCCTCTCTCCCTCTTACTCGCATCTTGTACATACAGCATTCGGCAATTTCCATTCCTTCATTCATTCCCACGCACACACACTTTGTTCTGGTCGGATTCGTGAAACAACTATCATTTACCAACGAGTTTAGAGCGTCTTGACCTTGTCATCCGTCCCCTGGCTCACCTGCTCGATCAACTTCATCTGATCTCCCGTCAGCGCCCCTGTGATCCCCTTCCACACCTCCGCCCTTTCAGTTTGGTAGCTCGCGAGCAGCTCTCTGAACTGCTCGAAAACCGGCACTGCATCCATTGGGCTCTCATAGCTCAACTCGTCCTCCTCATCCTCGTCATCCTCGAACTCATCCTCCTCATCGTCATCTTTGTCTTCGTCTTCTTCGCCGTTGGCGCGAGCACGGAGCTTAGCGCGTTCGCGCGCGAACATCTCGAGATACTCGTTATCCTCATCGACCACGTCCCGGTCGTCATCTACATCCTCGAACCCTGAAGTGTCCACGTTAACCCCACCCGAGGAGGAGAAGGAGGTCTCGTCTTCTTCTTGGTCAGAGTCGTTTTCGAAGGCTTCGAGAAGGTCGTTTCGCTTCTTGATCGCGTCCGGGAGGGTGTCGAGTTGGGTGGCGAGGGCAACGAGGAATGCGGGGAGGTTACCCTGGAGCGGTGCGGGGAGGGAGGAGGGGGGAAGGGCGAGGAGGCGGAGGATGGCCGAGGCGGCCACTTTCTTTTCGTGCACGCGCGTGAGTTTTGGAAGGAGAGCAGTGATTGCACCGAACACCGCTGTCGTCGCACCATTAGCTTCGAGGACGGAAAGCGTGGCCCCCGCGTTGTAAATGAGAGAGTCGAGGAGCACGATGACGCTCCACTTCCTCACGTCCTTCTTGATCTTCTCCTCGTCCACCGCATGCGGCAACACTGCGCTGACGATCTGCGGGAGCGCTTCATCGATGCCACCTGGGAGGAGGAGGAGGATAACATCGGCGAGCTTACACGCCGCCACTTGGTCGGTCATCCCCAACTGGTCGCTCGTCATCGCGGTGAGGAAGATATCCACCAACATCGCCTTGTACTCCGCCGAATTCTGGACGACTTCGACGCCGTAGCTCACGCAATTGTCGATCGTCGGCAACATCTCGGAAAGATAATCGATCCCGGCACTTTTGAAACTCTTGTAAATGAGGCTGAAGATATGCCACATCCCCGGACTGACCTTCTTCTGGTAGTAGGTAAGCGTGTCGGTAAGTTCGAGACAGTCGTCAAAGAGTTCCACGCAGTCCTTCTCGAGTGTATACGCGACAACTGGCAATACCACTTCTTCGAGTTTCGCCAGGATTTCCAGTTTAGATTCGGCGGATGCGATGATCTGGAAGATGGTATTCAAACACCCCATCGCGGCGAAGAGCTTGTCGTCCTCATGATTATCCACGTTGAGTTCCATGGTGCCGTCCGGGTCGCGCTCGGCAGTTTCGAGGTTCTCGTTGACCAACCTCATATAAGATTCTGCCATCTGCTCGGTCAGCTGGATCGAGAATGGGAGGAGCTCGTCGCCAAAATTCGCCACGACTTTCGACTTTGTGGGAGAGAGGATGTCGAGGTCGGTTTCGTCGGAGAGCTTGAGCAATTCCTGCATGAGGCGCGCAGCGTTGGGAGCCATAGCGGCGTGGACCTCGTCGTGGTCGATGAGCGAGCCGATCGCCTCGGCCGCCACCACACGCACGGGGAGCTCTGCATCACCGATACACGCCATGACCCCGGCGAACGCCGCTTCGAGCGTAGCGGAGTTGGACCACTCGATGCCGTTCTGGTCGAAGCTCTTGACCAGATCGCATGCGCGGTACC
Organism: Ustilago crameri; assembly: GCA_024271935.1. NCBI lineage: Eukaryota > Fungi > Basidiomycota > Ustilaginomycetes > Ustilaginales > Ustilaginaceae > Ustilago > Ustilago crameri. The sequence goes on along the minus strand of JANBMJ010000003.1, from coordinate 467,850 downwards.
TCAAGAACCTATGCTCGCTCTTGAGTTCGGGGATGACATGCTGCGCAAAGAAGCCGTCGAGCATCTTGGACACTTTCTCGTGGTTGACCATGGTCAGATCCATGGCACGGCAGAGGTGGAACGCGCCATCCTTCTCCTTGGCACTCCTTTGGGCCGGGTATGCGTTGACTACGGACGTGACGAATTCAAGAAGCGGCATGAATGCGCTCTTGGTCCTCTTGCTCGCTACCGTCTGAATAAAGGTCGCTGCGGACCCTGAGGCGGAGCCGATTTCTTCGAACGGGTCGAGGTTGGCACGGACGAAATCGACCGCGTCGAGTTCCCACAGCTCGTCATCCTCTTGGCTGAAGCAGAGGCGTGGGAAGATGAAAGTTTGAGTAAGCGTGAGGACGTGCGGCTTGAGGAGGGCCCAGGTGGATTTGGGCTTGACGCATTCGGTGAAGAACATGCAGAGAAAGTAGAACGCTTTTTTGCTAATCCACATCCCCCCCTGCGTGTGTGCTTGGACGATGCGCAAATACACTTTGAGGATCTCCGGTGCAAATGTCGCGACAAAGTTTTCAGCAAAAGGCTTGTAGGACTTCATGTCAGAGGGGAGTTGGGAGGGGTTGCCGTAGCGGGAGAAGAGCTTGTTGAGCGAGTGAAAGGCCCATTTCTTGGCCTTCCACCACGGCACCACCTCCCTGGCATCGTCATCTTGGGGGAGATGGGAGGGATCGATTTGCTTTTGGACGACGTTGAGGAGGAGGGTGCCCCAGGGTACGATGGATTCGTGCGACTGCTGGTGCTTGGTCAACTCGGTATGCATGGAAGTCTTGTACACTTTGAGAATCACATACATGATCTCGCCCACCTCGGCCGTTTCCGCATTCTCCGAATTGAGCAAGTTATTGGCCGTTTGCAGGATGTGCGGGAGGGTGGCGGGTGCGAGCTGCTCCATCATCTTGGTCCCGTTATTCCACCTGTACGCGCGGACCACTTCGAGCAACGCCCTCAGCCCGCCATACACCTGCTGCGGCTCCTGGCTCTGCAACAACTGGCCGATCTGGTCCATCAGATTCGGCCATTCGTTGGGAAAGTCGCATCGCGCAATCACACCCAGTGCGCTCGCCACATGTACCCTAATCTGCGCCGGCGCCGCGACGAGCGTGGCGAGCATGTTGGCCTTGATCGCCTCGCGGTCCGCCTGCGGCACCACCACCACGGCAGGCGCTCCGCGAATGGGGGTGGAATCCCAGTGACGGCGGACACGGTTTTTAAAGTAGATGGCTGCAGCTTGTCGCACTGCAAGATCGGTCTGCGAGGATGCGACAAGTTGGAAGACCAACGAGAGCATGCCATCTTGCGACTCGACCTTGCGCAGTTCGAGCTCGGCCGCCTTGCGCGCGTTCGGGTTCGGATCGAGAGAGTGCGCGAAGACTTGGACGAGGGCGTCCATTTTCGTAAGGATACCTCTTCCAGGTGATGATGAGAAGGAGGTGAGGTGGAAGAAGGAGGGAAGAAGGGAGGACGAAGAACAAGTCGAACTAGAAACGTGGATTTGCGTGTTGCGTTTGGCTCGGCGGTGTGTGTGCGTGTGGGGACAAGAAGAAGAGAAAAAAAATTAGGATTTTTCGAATTGAAATGCACAGACACACACTCAAATCAGAGTCTAAATTTGAGGTAGCAGAGTACAGTCGAGCACAGCAGAGCGGTGTACATTTTGTGCATTTTGCCAGAGAACAACACTTTTGGAAGCGCATTTCCGGCCGACTCAGACTCAGTCTGTGCAGAACCAACGCTCCACTTTTTAGTGTTTCGGCTATTCTTCTTGACACCCACACCACCACCACCACCACCACCATCCCCATCTCTGGAAGCGAGGCGGCTTATTGCTTCTGCTGCTGTTGCTTCAAAGACACAGCAGACAGCATGCCGCTGAAAAAGCACCACAGATCCTTCTCCCGCACTCTGTCCAACAGCAGCTCCACTTCAAGCTCATCGTCTCGCTCCAAACTGAAACAGAACAAGCTCGACTTTTCCTTCCATTCCGTCCCCACTTCCACTTCGCGGCCACTCACATCGAGGCCATTGAGCTTCACCCCGTCGTTCGGTATCCCTACCGCAAATGCCTCTATTGTTCCGCCAGAACCAGTGCTCGATAAGGGCAAGCGGAGGGAAGAGAGCGAAGATGGTCCGAGCGACTTGTGGTCCAAGCGTCTAGCACCGGCGAAGGGCGATGAGCTAGCAGTGCATCCCAAGAAGGTGCAACAAGTACGACTGTGGCTGGAAGAAGCTTTCTCAAACCGACTAGCAGCTGTCAAGTATCGCAAAGTGCTGGCATTGACCGGTCCAGCTGGAGCTGGCAAGTCGGCAACAGTTCGGGCACTCTCCGCCGCCACCGACCTCGACTATGATATCCTCGAGTGGCACAACGACGTCTCTGCCTTCGATCCAGCGGCTGTATATATTCCTGGCTCCTCTTTCATCGAGAGGTTCACCGACTTCCTCCAAAAAGCTGCCAAGTTTCCCACGCTGGGCCTACACAATGCCCAGGACGATGCCGCTTCCAGTTCGTCTTTGACTCTCGATGAGCCCGTAGCTGCCAAGCGCAACAGGATAATTCTGCTCGAGGATCTTCCGAATCTGCACCACTTGCCGACCAAACAGCAGTTCCAGGCAGCCATCGAGCAGTACGTCCAGCAGTCTACTCTGTTGACTTCTCGCGGCTTGCCCAATGTCCCCATCGTCCTCATCGTCACTGAAAGTACGCCGCGAGAGGATCAAGACAGGTGGGTGGCCGCGTCCTCCGCCAACTCGTGGCGTGATCGCATCGCATCTATCATGGATACCAGAACAGCTCTCGGTCAAAACATCCGACAGAACCCGGCATACGCAGAAGTACGCTTCAACCCCGTCGCTCCTACCATCATTCTCAAAGGCCTCAAGCGGGCTGTGGAACTAGCTCCCAACAGCAACTCTGCAGCTTCAAAGACCACAACAATATCCAAGCTGCTGCTCGAGCTGCTGCAAGCTGTCGCAGACGACTCGAATGGAGATCTCCGCGCAGCGCTCAATTCGTTGCAGTTCGTTTGTGCCAATAGCCACCAATTCGAGACCATCCATGGTGCAAGTAAGGCCAAGCAGAATGGTGCAGGTGCAAAAGAGAGAGCAAAGGCGCTTAGCAAGTTGATGCCGCTCGTATGTGGTAGAGAGAGCTCCCTAGTGCTCTTCCACGCGCTCGGAAGGGTGCTGTATAACAAGAGAGAGGGCGATCCAGGCGACCACGGTCCTAAAGGAACTCCAAGCCGTTATCGCGACAACAATGAGGGTTCCGACAGCGACGACGACGAGGAGGACGCAGATATGAGACGGCGCGTCAAGGCAGCTATGCAGTCCGTCATCCCGCCTTTTGCAGACAACACTTTCTCGACCTTGCCTGGCCACATGGCACATCTCGCCCGCGCGCCATCCCGAGTCAACGTCGATGCCCTCTGGGCAGGTCTTCCAGTGGACTCGAGCATTTTCCAACTCTATCTCCATCAAAACTATGCCCAGTTCACCAGCGAGATTGAGCAGTGTGAGGCGATCCTCGAAGCCTTCAGTACCGCCGACACACTGGCACCTCTGCATGACCAGTACCGTCACGGCTCGCTGCTAGCCTACTACTCGTTCCTCATCTCAGTGAGAGGCACATTACTGGGTCTGCCGAGTCCAGTCGAGAGAAAGGGCCAGAAGCTGGGCCGTGCGACGTGGTGGGATGTGCAAAAGAAGCTCAGAGTCATGTTGGAGAACGTGGCTGATGTCACAGCGTCGATGGGAGGTGCACCGGCAGCAAAGATGCTGACAGGAGGTGCATTCGAAGCAGAGGGAGCGTCCAGGCTCAAGCGCACCAAGTTCACCAATCCGGTCCTCCTCGATACAGCTGACAGTGTCGATAGGACCGATGCCGGGCTCGGCGATGAACAGTACTCGTCACTCATGCGCAACAACGCTGCGACGCTAGTCACCGAGGTGCTGCCTCTACTCGCAAAGATTCAGCGCGTGGGCGTCGATAGTAGCGTCTACGAGCTCGCGCGCATGCGCTTCGAGTATGCCGGAGTCGCCGATATGGCTCAGCGCGCCATGGATGAGCACGAGACGGGTGTCAACGACGCCGATGCCGAACAAGGTGACCAACCACAGCCGGAAGCCAACCAGGTCAGAAAGCGTAAGGCGCCCGCGGACGAGGAGCAAGCCAAAGCAGAGAACGAGGAGAAGCTGTATCTATCCGAGGATGATATCGCCGATTTCTAATCACAGCCCTTCTCGACCATGATCGTGCGGCTGATTGGGCAAGGGGACGCATGTTGTCTTGTGAGATTCGAGACTCTTACATTCCTGCCCGTAATCATAAGTACAGTGTAGGCAGGCGGCTCTAAGATACCGTTACTAGCGTGCTCTGCGTCGCTTGCAAATTCGCTTGGGAAATGGCATGAAATATCGGGGATGCGAAATCGGCAATCCTGCTTGACTACCAGGCTGAAACTGAATCAGTGAAACCGTATTCAGGCTGACCATGCCTCGACGAACTGCTACAGCATCGGTACTTGATAAGTTTGTCGGCCGCAGCATTACTGATGCGCCTGATCATATCAAATTCAAAATGACAATCCGTTCCGTCCAGATTCAGGGTCCACAAGATGTGCGCGTGACAGCTTCGTGCAGCCGTCCGTCGAAAAACATGTTTGACCCGCAAGTTGGAATAGTGTCAAGCCAGCCGAAATGGCCCAATGGCGAAATGATGAATACTGAAAATGCTGATCTCGATGGTCGCTTGCATAACCAAGACTGAGGCTTCCGCGGCTGTGCCTTGCGACGTTGCTACATGCAGTGTCCAACCGCAGATCTCCCGGGCCCCGCGTTGGACCGTCCCCTGCATCCCGCTTACTCTGGTTGCGAGCCGTCTCGCGGTTGTTTACTTTTCAACTTCTCGCTACGGCTTCCGGTACATTGCTGCACCGCGCACGCTCTGCATCGTTTTGACAGACGGACGGTGCCAAGTGCGTAATGGGCTGTCGTGTGCAGACATGGTTTAGAAACTCTTCCACCATCAGCCGTTTGCTTGACAAGTTCATTACATGAGAATGCCTAGGCTGATCGATGTGCAGAGAAGGCGCATTGCTCCGAGCAGCATGCCGGTGAGCATACAGAAATAGTCATTGTCTAGCAAGGACGGACGGGTGGGACTCATTTGCCAAGACTAGAGGGGCCGACCGACTTAAGTCGAAATGAAGAATGAAGTTCCGGAAAACGTGGGGTGCGCCTGTCAATTTCTGCATGCTTTCCTAATCCAGATCGTGAGCACCGCTGCAGAGCGTCAGTCACGCATGGAAACCTCGCAGCGCGTTCCGTCAGGGTCTTGTGCAGTTGCAGAACCGTGGCGGCGCCTTCGCTCTTTTCAATAGCCGTTGGTTTCTCAGATCCGTGCCTCGCATGTTCCTCGCTACACCGTTGCGCTGCACGATGAATAACCAACCGAAAGTCAGTCGCTGGCGCTCGCTACCGGCTGAGACTCCTAGACAGGAACCGCTCTGCTCTGTTCTATGTCGACGATGCGTCGCGGGAAGGCTTGCTCCACAATTTGTTCGTTCGGCCAATATACCAAATGCCGCTCGCCCGCTCCCGTTTCTTCTCGTTCCAATACGGTGAAACATATCGACCGCCGTCTGAGTTTCACTTTTGTCGACCTTCAGTAGTTCAACAGTGTGCGCGGGTTGCCCTTCGACGGGCAAAGTATCTTGGCAGAAGGAAGGATCCCATGCCCGTGCTTCGTCCAATAAATGCTGGCCTGTCGGACCGGTAGAAGGAGAGGAAGGATGCAAGAGTCAATGGCGCATGTTGATGTACCGGTACCGTGACCCGCGACCCGCTTCTTAGCTGCAGGTGCATACGACATTGAAGGACCCTGACTCTCGCCCAGCAAGTTGCACCGTCTGCCTACACTGAATGGTCTGCATCTCTGGGCCCTTCGATTCCAGCCTTTCCTCCGCTTTGCTTTCAGAGGCATTCTGTTAATCACTGCTAGTTCTATCTGGGTTGCAAGAGAGGATGATGGGGACAAAGATGAGTCTGACTTGCAAAGACAGCCTGGCAAACCCAGCCTCTCCTGGTAGCGGCAATCATCTGCGCACACGCCAGAAGCTTGTGTTCGGGCCAACCGACGTGCTTGTGTTCTGCCTTCATCTACTTGGCTAGAGGATCGGTGACTACATGCGGGCGGCTACGCCTCACAGCTCTACAGCCTCCTTGACTTCCCCTTCTCTTGAGACAGCACACGTGAAGGCTTTCTCGTCTTGGCACACTTCTTCCCTGCAGTGTGCGGTCCAAGACATACGGCAGAAACCTAGCTGACCAAATCCTGATCAAGAGCCAGCCACTGCCGACGCAAGTTTGAGTTGATCGATCGTGACAAGACGTAGACGCAGATGCAAAGCTACAAATAGAAGGCACATATGTAATTTCTTCTAAACTCTATGGCCCGAGCGTTTTCTTCTCAGCCAAGTTCGATTTGTTCCAACAAACTTGGAGGCCTAACTAGCTTTCCGCCGCATTCAAGCTGCCTGTGACAACCTTTGCGCGGCTTCCGACCATCACGAACAGACCAGATGCAAACAGCTCGCCTCGCAAGTTTGTGACAACGCAGAGAGTGAGGCGGGACGGTTAGGTGTGAATCACAAGAAAATGTGACATCGGACGCCGGGTGATGTGCCTATTTGTGATTTGAATTGAGCACAAAACCCGTCATGTCAAAAATGGCGTAAAAATTCGAGAAGCGAAGCCAAACCTGACGTCGACCCAACACTCCCCCCTTGGCTCTTTTTGCTTGCGTGAGCCATCTGCATTTGCGGATCGACTGCCCATCACCAACGCCGACCCCACTACGCCAGTGTGGCTCTTGTTCCCTTGCTGTGTGCTGAACCAATGAAATTGACCCTTGTCGCTCGCCCTCTGGCCTCTCCAGTTGGGGTCTGTGTGACTTTGTAGCAGTCCATCAGCGTCGCATCGCAGTCATAGTGGCCTTACGCCTTCGCATCCTCATTGAACCGTCGCAAACTAGCTTCCACCTTTCCCTGAGTTCATTCCTCTGTTTAGCAACACGAGTCTTTGCTCCCTGTGGAGCAGCAGCAGCAGCAGCAGCCCGTTTCATCAGGGAGGAGGATTCAATTCGGGCGCTGGCCAGTGTCTCAACTGCATAGTCACAGTCATTGCCCTCGTTCCACGCATAGAATGCTTGTATTTGTTCATCAGGACCCTAATGTCGGCTGCCGCTCTTACTAATGAACTCTCCTCAACTATCGAGACGGTTGCCGAGATCCTGTCTAGGATCGCAAGGCACATCTGCTGCCACCGGCTTGTGCACTCCTCTGCCTGACCTTACGCACGACCTTGATGCACTCTGAGCTGTGCTTGCTCAATCTTGCCTCCACAGTTGAACCTCCAAGCTAGGCTCTTTGTGCTGCTTCTACAGCAAGAGAGTAGCAGAACAGACTTATTGCCATGACTCTCGAGTGACAGACTCGAGCAAATAAATACACTGGGTACAAGGGGCTATGAAATGCGGGCTCGGGCAATTTGGGTGGCACGGCGCTCATGTGTGAGGCTCATTTGCAAATAGACATGTGGGTCTCGCTCGTTGACAGGCGGAGATGTGCACGAGATCAAAGCTTGGGGTAAGCACTGCAGATGCCTTCCGGCTCCACTGCTTGGGTCAAGTCCCGCTGCTGTTGTTGCCTGTATTTCTCCTCTTCTTGCTCCTGCCCCTTGGCATGCAGTGCTGATGCCCGTCCGGTATTTCCACTCTTCCTGTCCATTAGACAACAGATCTGCAGTGGCTTGTTCATTCTTACCAGCATTCAGGATGCCACTGTAGCCGTGTGCCGCAGTCTAGAGCTGAACTGAACAAGAAGATTGACGACAGAGTCAGGGTCCTTCTTCCCCTATGCACGGCCCCATTCCCCCAATGCGACGCCCGCTTGCTTGCCTCATTCCGCCTTATTCGCCATCACTCGACTCCACTCACGCCTCGATGGAGCTATGCATCTCAATGTTCGTGATATTCTCTCTCTCTCTATTCGCTGCCGTGGCCTCTGCTCAAGTGCTTCTGCTTCTGCTTCTGTCTTGCTCACTCCTTCCTGAGCATGTTGCTGTGCCTCTGCTCAAGTGCTCTTTCTCCCCTCTTCCTCTGAGCCTGAGCCTGCTGTCCATGCCTGTCCACCCGATGCTCACTCGCTTTGGGTGCACGTTTGCTTTCAAAGCATACAGCCGCCGCCGCAACGTGCAACGCTGCTGTTGAGCCGTTGAGCTGCACGGAGGCGCTGTCTGCAGGCGAAGACCGGCTTACACATCGCCTTCCCATCGGAAGTGCTATACTGCTCAGGTGCTAGACGCAGTGTCCTACATGCCTTCCGGTCGCTATTCGACACCTGGCTCCGCCTCCACTCCTTCCGTCGTTGCCGGGCTTGAAGAGGAGCAAAGCCATCGAAGTGCATGAGCCGGCCTGTCTAAGCTCACCATATATTAGGAGCACACTGAACGGAGGTTCCCATTGTCTCTCCCCCCACCATTCAGTCATCCTCTCTTCAGAGCTTCAACTCTCTCTGTCTCTCTCTCTCTCTCTGACTACTCTTTGTGTCTCTACGCACATTCGCTCAACCGCATCCCCACTTCCTTTTTCCTTTCACAACATCACACAGTCAAAGTGGCTTGCTGCGGCGGTAACATTTCTTCCGACATGCGGGCTACCGTTACTGAGGTGCCTGCCACTGTCAATGCCACCGGCCCTGGTTACGACATGCAGGGTTACGAGGACCTCAAGTACAGCTACTCGTTCGTTGACAATGTCTTTGACCAGAAGAAGGACGACCTTGCTTCCTACTACCAGAAGTGGGGCCGTTTCCTCTGCGTCCTCGACGAGAACCTGAATGAGATCTACGGCGACTCGATCAAGGCTTGTAAGTATTTCATTCCTCTCGTTTCCGTATCCCTCCAGCGTTGCCGGTGAGAAACGGTAGGCTTGTGTGAGTACGGCACTGACCTTGTTTCCTCACGGTTGCTTATTGCTGCATACAGACTTCAACGCCCACTCTTCACGTCTTCAAGGGCGGTGAGCTGCACAAGAACATGGACACTATGCTTGGCTTTGTCGATGCCATGGACAGCTTCGGTCTGATCCGCAAGGAGCCCGTGCTTGTTGTTGGTGGTGGTCTCGCTTCCGACGTTCTCGGTTACGCTTGTGCCTCGTACCGTCGCAGCACCAACTACATCCGTGTTGGTACCACGCTCATTGCCCTCATCGATGCTGCCATCTCGATCAAGGTGGGCATCAACCACAAGAAGCTCAAGAACCGTCTGGGAGCCTACCACGCGCCCATGCACACTTTCCTGGACTTTGACTTCCTCAAGACGCTCCCCATCGGCCAGACCCGCAACGGCACTGCCGAGCTGATCAAGATTCTCCACTGTACTGACAAGTACACTTGGGGCTTGCTCGTCAAGTACGGTGAGGACCTCGTCAACACGGCTTACGGCCGTAACGCGACCGGGCCTGGCGCCAAAGAGCTCAAGGAGGCTGCGGACACCATCTGCCGCAATGCCATCAAGGGTATGCTTGACCTTGAGTCGCCCAACCTGCACGAGATTGGTCTTGACCGTGTCATCGCCAACGGCCACTCGATCTCGCCTACTCTCGAGCTTGCTCCCTTCCCTCCTCTCCGCCACGGCCACGCTGTGTGCATTGACATGGCATGGTCCATCACGCTCGCCCACATGCGCGGGTACATCAACGACCAGGACCGCGACGAGTGGTTCCGCCTCGCTGGCCAGGTGGGTCTCTCGGTCGACCACCCATTGTTGACGAACGAGCTGATCCTCGAGGGCAACGAGGCGATCAAGAAGACGCGTGCTGGTCTGCAGCGCTTCGTGCTCGCCAAGCCGATCGGCAAGTGCGTGTTTGCCAACGACATTTCGGAGGACGAGTACATCAAGTCGCTCGCCGTCCACAAGGAGTATGTCAAGAAGGTCGGACGCGGTGACGGTGTCGGTCTGGACGCCTACGCGGATGCGGGTGATCTGGGTGCTGACCCTGAGCTTCTGCTCAAGGAGCGCAAGGCCGAGGCCGCGTGTCTCAACGGCGTGCACAAGTCGGAGAGCATCGCCAACAAGGTCGCCGCTCCCGCTGCTGCTACCACTGTTGCGGCCTAAATCGACAAGGTGAGCAGTGCCGTCAAGCAAATTCTATGTAAACTAGCCGTTGAACATGATTGAAACAGCCCAATGTGGCACAATGAATCTAAAGTACAGACAAGCAAGCCAAAGCACAGTATCTTATACATGACTCTGGTGTGATATACAGTTAGTGTGGGAGAGTTTGTGAGAGTGAGAGTGAGAGTGAGAGGCTAGCTGGGAACGAGTTGGTCTTGAGTGTCAAACTTGGCGCGTTTGTTAAGACTGCATTTAAACCGCGCGAGAGAAATGCAGAGGGTCCAAAGAAGAGTCGCGCACTGACCGCGTGTGTCTTTCTTTTCGGGACAGTCGGTCATCACTTCTTCTCGCAAGACATCGAACAGGCTCACCATCGCACTTCATCGTCCCTCGCTCCTGTTGTTCGAACGAGTATAGACGTATCAGGAAGGCAAGATGTCGGCAACGAAACAGCAGCCACTCTCGGCGTTCCGAGTCAACTATGCCAGCTCATCCAAGTGAGTTTGACCACCCCTTTTCTTCGAGACGTACGTGGTGCAGAAGGAAGCCGCATGCTCATCTCTCCTCTCTTTCTGCATGCAACAGGTCGAAAGCGCAAGACGTTCTTGATCCGATTGGCTATACTGAACCGGACGCCGTTTCCAAAGTGAGTCCCTCTCCATACTTAAACTTTCATCAACTTTGCTCATCTCTCAATCATTCTTCACTTGCCCTCAACAGAAGCAATCCAAATCCAAATCCTCTTCTTCAGCACCTCCTCAACGCGCGGACCCGGCAGCACTCAAGATGGCCAAGGCATGGGAACTGGCGTACTCGCCCGCCAAGACGCTCCCTATGAACGCAATTATGCTGTACATGTCCGGCTCGAGCGTGCAGATCTTCAGCATGATGGCGGTGGGCATGCTCATCACGGGCCCCATCAAGGGCATTGCCTCGATGAACAGTCAATTCTCCCGCCTCTCCTCCCCAGGGCAGAGCTTGTTGCTGCCGAAGGTGTTGTTCCTGTTGTGTCAGTGCGCGGGGATCGCGTTGGGGCTGTACAAGTGTTGGAGCATGGGGCTGCTGCCGACAGAAACGAGCGATTGGTTGGCGTGGAGGCAGGCTAGGACGGTAAGTGTTCTTCTCTGCTACAGTAGAGATGTGCAAGATGTGAAGAGGAGTAACTGACGATTCGCGATGTCGGCTTTGTTTTTCTCTGGCAGCCTTTGGAGTTCTCGCCAATCTACTAAAGTTAAAGAACTCGACCTTTGCGTGCGATGTCGATGCTGAGTTAGGTCGCAATGACATTGAATACCCTTTCACTAAGGTGTCAAGTGCGATAGAGTGTGATACGAATCGCCAGATCAAAAGCGTCTCCCACGCTCGAAACTTGGAAATTGAAACAGAGCTCAATTCAACAGCAGACGGCGTCACGCAAGTCCGCCGGTCGCTTTTCGGGTGGACCGACCGAAGGCAACACTCTGATAAATATGCAACAGCGGATGGGAACCGCATATAAGCGACGTTTGAGCTCCCCCCAACTTTGCATCTCCCCACCTCGACCCGGAAAGTCATCTCTCTTCTTCCATCATGTCTACCACCACCACCACTACCTCTTCCTCTACGGAAAAGGACGACGCATTGCCTACCTTCTCACAGCTCTCTGCCGCCTCCGCTGCCTCTGTGTTTGACAGCAAGGGCAATCCAATCATCTTTTCCACCCTCCTCGATAAAGCCAAGGCGAACAACGTCCCTTTGCTACTCGTCTTCACACGCCACTTCCACTGTGGCATGTGCATGGAATTCATCCGCGCACTCAAGCAATCCACTCTACTCACGGACGCAGCCAAAGTCTCGCTGATCATCGTCGGACCCGGCCAACCAGAGGGGATTGAGCGATACAAGGATCAAACCGACAACCCGCCGTTCGAGTTCTACGCCGATCCGAAGCTCGAGCTGTACCACGTGCTCGGTGTGACAGAGAGGAATCTAGTCCTGGGCAAAGGCGGCGAGCATCATAAGCAGAGCTTCGCGGGGAATCTCGCTCGCAGTGTAGCCGAGATCGTCAAGTCAGGGTCGCTGGCGTTAAAGGGTGGAGATATTAAGCAGTTGGGCGGAGAATTTGTTTTCAGTAAAGGGGGAAAGCCGGTGTTTGCGCATCGGATGAAACATACAAAGGACCACACGGAGATTGCGCAACTCGAACACGCTATCATTCAGGTTTCTCAGACCACTTCGACCTAAACCTCAACCTAGGAGGAACTCAAGAAAGAATGAGCTCGACCAGCACACCAGGGATCGCAGGATCCAACTTGCTGCCCGGCAAAGTGGTAGCCATCACAGGAGCGTCTCGCGGCATTGGACGAGCGTGTGCCATCGCCTGTGCTGCCCACGGCGCCACCGGTGTCATTGTGCACTACCTCGGCGATGCTGACACCACCGCTGAGGCGCATTCGCTCCAAAGCGAGCTCGCCGCCCTCGGGGCCAAAAGCGTCCTCATCCCTGGCGACATCTCGGACGCCTCTGTTGGACAGAGCATTGCGGACGCTGCCGAGCGCGAGTTTGGCCGTCTCGACGTATTCGTCTCAAACGCCGGCATCTGCCCGTTTATGGGCTTCCTCGAGATGGACGCTGCGGTGTGGCGCAAAGTACAAGACGTCAACCTCAACGGCGCGTTCTACGCCACTCAAGCCGCAGCCCGGCTCATGTCACGCCAATCCCCCCGAGGCGGGAGCATTATCGCGATCGCGTCGATCTCCGCGCTGGTGGGCGGGGAATTTCAATCGCATTACACGCCGACCAAGGCCGGGGTGAAGAGCATGATGGAATCGGCCGCAATCGGGTTAGGCCCGCTCGGGATTAGGTGCAATTGCGTGCTACCGGGGACGATAGAGACCGCGATTAATGAGGAGGATTTGAAAGATGTGGGCAAGAGGGAGAGGATGGTGGCAAGGCATCCGTTAAGGAGGTTGGGGAGGCCAGAGGATATTGCCGGCCCAGTGGTTTTCTTAGCGTCGGAGCTGGCACAGTTCATGACGGGAAGCTCGATCTTAGTTGATGGTGGCTGCTTTGTTAACCTTCAGTAAGAACCACAATGATAACTTACTGTTTGCTCATAATCATGGTGATGAGGTTGAGGTTGAACGAGGTTGTGTGTGCGGGGGAAAAAGCTCGGATGTCGGCTGTGTGGGTGAGAGTGACGCGTGAGAAGGCAGTTTTGCGCGAGTGTGTGCGCGGTCCAGCAGAGCAAAACGAAACCAACACAAATGAGCGCAAACCAACACTTGTTTCTTGTCCAACTCCTATCACCTTACCCACACTAGATTCTTGACTCATCACCACACTCGACGCTTCTACCTGCGACTTTGGCCATCAGCATCCACAGGCGAGACAATATCGCGCGGACCGCCTCAATTCGGCTGCTCATTCACTCATCGCAACGCAAGGCAGGATAGGGCTTGGCGGAGAAGCAACCGTTCACTCGCACAGATACGGGTCCACTTGACCATGCCGGCGAACGAATTCGACGACGTCCTCACAAACCAGCCTGTCGTGATCGACAACGGCTCTGGCTCGATCAAAGCCGGTTTCGCAGGCCAGGATGCGCCCAAATGTTTCTTCCCCTCCTTCGTCGGCCGGCCCAAGCACCCACGCGTGATGGCAGGCGCGATTGAAGGCGACCTCTTCATCGGGCGTAAAGCCCAAGAACTGCGCGGACTTCTCAAAATCAAATACCCAATGGAGCATGGCATCGTGACCGACTGGGAGGACATGGAGCGTATCTGGAACCACGTCTACTCGGACGAGCTCGAGACTCTCTCTGAAGAACACCCCGTCCTGCTCACTGAAGCGCCGCTCAACCCCAGGAGTAATCGCGATACGGCGGCGCAGATCTTCTTTGAGACGTTCAACGTCCCCGCGCTATTTACGAGTATCCAGGCCGTACTGAGTCTGTACTCTTCGGGGCGGACGACGGGGATTGTATTAGATGCGGGCGACGGAGTGACGCACGCGGTGCCGGTGTATGAAGGGTTTTCAATGCCCAACGCGATACGCCGCATCGACGTCGCCGGGCGCGACGTCACCGAACACCTGCAAACGCACCTCCGCAAAGCGGGATACCACTTGCACACCTCAGCAGAGAAAGAGCTCATCCGGATCATCAAGGAACAAACGTGCTACGTTGCGCTCAACCCGGCTAAAGAAGAAAAGGCGATTAAAGAAGTGGAAGAATTCAAGCTCCCGGACGGCAACACGCTCCGTCTCGGCGCTGAGCGATTCCGCGCGCCCGAGATCCTCTTCAACCCGGAACTCGTCGGGCTGGAATTCTCGGGGGTTCACCAGGTCGTCGTCGACTCGATCTCGCGAACCGACCTCGACCTGAGGAAAAACCTCTTCTCCAACATCGTCTTAAGCGGAGGAACCACACTAACAAAGGGTTTCGGCGATAGGATGTTGGCCGAGGTCAAGAGGTTAGCGGTGAGAGAGATCAAGATCAAGATCTTCGCGCCGCCCGAGAGGAAATACTCGACATGGATTGGGGGCAGTATTTTGGCAGGCTTGAGCACGTTTAAGAAGATGTGGGTGAGTGCAGAGGAGTACAACGAGGATCCGGAGGTGATTCATAAGAAGGTAAGTCCCACCCCACACCCCCCAAACAAGAGTGAAGAAAGAAGAAGCTAACTAGATGAACATTGCGATTGCGGGATACAGGCATTCTGAGTCGAAGCAAGCGCAAATGTAGACGAGAGATGGCGTAATGAGAAAGATGATATACCCCCAAACCGGTGTGCGGGCTAGGTTTGAGGATGCTCCTTGCCATCGCCAGCGGGGCCGGCGGCGTCGCCGTGCACCGAGCGGAGAGCGTTTCTGAGCAGCAGCTGGGCTGTATACGTGTTCGCGACAAGTTTCAAACAATTCGAGTCGTCAGCGGGCGCTCGGTCACTGCGGGATGTGATGCGGATACTCACCTCGATGACGTGTCGAAGTGTACGCCCTACCCATAGCGGCTTGGAGCAGCTGGATATCCGCACGGCTTGCCAAACTACCAACAATGATGGAGTCAGTATCTTACCATCGTTCGATTAGCGGGGACAGGAGGGTTGGGCTTACTGGTTGACGATCAGTTGGTCTTCGGCGAGCGTCCAGGGTTTTCGGTCGCGCTGTGCAGAGTGACGCGCGTCGGGTCAGCTTTAGTTGAACAAAGAGGGGAGACGAGAGGCGGGACGTACCTTTTTGCCGGGAGATTTGACGTCCTTCTCCTCGTCGTCCTCGTCGGTGGCGGGGAGGTGGTGGCGAGCTGCAGCTCCTGGCTGACGAGTTTCTCATCGATCTCCTCCGTCTTCCTCTTCGCCACCTCGGCGGTGTGCTTCGTAGGCCGAGCTCGTTTCTTGGGACTCGGCGTCTGGGCCATCTTCCCACTCGCGATTTTAGCAGGGGACGTGGGAGGCGTGGTGCGCTTTTCGCTGACAAACATAACCTCGTCCTCGTCGTCCGAGGGAGGAGGAGTGGCGGAGGTGCTGCGCTGGCTATGCATTGTGCAGTGCGGGAGGAGGTAGCGATAGGGGAAGAATGTGGAGAGCTGAAGGAGAAGGGGAGAGCAAGGAGGCGGGTTTACATAGCTTTATCCGTGGAGACGGGTGTCGACTCTCTTCCGCAATTGTTTGCCCTGCACACGGGGCATTGTTGAGTCAAGCTTTCCGCATTGCGGAAAGAAAGAAAGAAAGAAAGCTTAATCTTATCTCTCTTTCTCTCTAGAGAAACGTCGAGCAAGCTTTGCTGTGCTTTGACAGGCTCGATTAAGGTTCGCCTGACCAACTGCTTCTGCAGGAAGAAGAAGAATTGTTTCCGCTTCCCTTGTTCCCCCTCTCTCTTGCGCCTTCCTCAAAAGAGATGGGATACTCAGCTCCCGCACACATCACAGCGAGTAGTGATCGCTACGCATACCTCGAGTTGCTCCTACGATCCATCCCGTCCAATCAGCCAAGACCCGAGCTGTTTCCCGAATTCGACATGCTGGACGACGAGCTAGGGTCCACCCCCTGCACAGAGGTGGTTGCGGATTGCAAAAGGGAGGGTGAAGATGTTGGGCAGGTTGAAGTCTGCCGCAATGCTTCCTCTGGTGAAGAAGGGTTGTTTGCAAAGTTAGGGGCGTTCTTTTCGAGGATAGCCAACGTCATGGTCAAAGTGGAAGATCCGCCTGCCACAACTGATGCTCAAGACACCAAGATGGCGGAACACACGGAATATCCAGAAGCGGAAGTGGTGAGATTAAACAGCCGGCAAACCACGGATAGCGATGCAGACGACAGAGACGACGAGATCGTCGTAGAGTACATGATCATTGCCGAGAAGAGCACGCACGTTTCCGCAGCCCCGCAGGCCAAACGCAAAAACTCAAGCCGTCGCCGTCGAGACAGATCCTCTACCGCCAAACAGCATTACAAGTCGAAGCGGGTCATGCGGCTAACGACTCCGCCTGTCATCACGCATCGACGCCGTGACTTGATGTCTCGACGAACACCTGAAAAGAAGAAAAAGCCTAATAAGGGGTCGCCAGGGTTCAAATAGCGCAATCTGTCCAAAAAAGGATTCCGGGCTGTGCGGAGAGAGTGAGGCGCACTGATCTGGTGTTGGGTTTTAAAAAACCGTAAAAACGCGGTCAAGCAAGCGTTGGTTCGGCTATGGAAACCGGTCCAACCTCGAGCCAAGTATCCGGTCACCCCGCACTCTTCCTCTCAACCCCCGCACACTCGCCGTCTTCTTAAACCCCCCTTCCTCGACTCTGTATCGGCGTTCTCCCTGTCCATTACCACCCTTCCCTGCCCAACACCATCCTCTCACGTTTCATCACCATGTCAGCACCAGCCTTCACGACCCCTCCGCCGGTTGGGCCCGATTCCGCGCCGGTCTCTCTCTCGTTCCCACCCAACTGCGACAATGGCCGTGTCGCCGTCATTACGACCAACAACCCGCAGTCTCTCGGTGCGCTCGGGTGGCTCGACTACAAGACCATCACGCGCTGCCTCGAGTGGATTGCGCTGCAGCCGCACATCATGCTGACGATCTTCACGGGCAAGGGTCGCTACTTTTCTGCCGGTGCCAACGTCAAAGACCCCTCCCGCGGCCTCCCCGCAGAGATCGAAGCGGCAGATCCTTCAACCCCAGAAGGAAAGAGCGTCATCGCGGACTACTATGGAGGGAGGGCGGCAGCGGGGCAGGGGAAATTGGCGACGGCGTTGAGGGGGCATCCGAAAGTGATGATCGCTGCGCTCAACGGCCCCGCGGTCGGGCTGAGTGCGGCGATCCTCAGCCATTGCGACCTTGTGTATGCCTACGACGACTTTTTCTTCTTCACCCCGTTCATGTCGCTTTCCCTCGTCGCCGAAGGACTGACGTCAGTCACATTCATTAAGAGAATGGGCCTGGGTCGCGCCACCGAGGCGCTGCTCGAAGGCCGCAAGATGTCCGCCCAAGACCTCAAAGAGTCTGGGTTCATCACTCGCCTCTACCCCAAACCCGCCGGCTTTAACGAAGCGAGCAAGAAAGACAAGACTCTCACCCCGCCGATTCTGGAGGATGTGCTAAAACATGCGAGGGAAAAGTTCCTCCCGCCAACAGCTAACCCGTTCTCTCTGCTGTACACCAAGAAGCTGTTGAATGATGCCGCGTACGATTACAAGGGCGTCGACGCGGTGAATCAGGCCGAACTCGTAAGTTTCCCACACCTTAGACCTGAGGATGAAAGATAGGTGGCTGACAATGATGATCATGACGATTGATATGGACAGAGGGGAGCCGAGCATGTGTTCGCATCGGGCGAGCCGCAGAAGAAGTTTGCCAACATCGCTGGCGGGGCTCGCCACAAGCTCTGATTTCGCTTCCTCTCGTTCTCATGTGTATTTGCAGATGCTTGGATCTTGACTGTTGCTCTCCACCAAGTTGAAACACCGGAAAGAATGCTTAGATATTGCCCAATTGCATGATGCTACGAATGTTTTACGAACCAGTGTGACGATGAAGGGTATCGATCATCTTCGATTCCTCGAATCGACACCGGTACTGCCCGCGCCGATACCGCCGACCTTATTCACCGCAGCCTCGTTCTCGTCCAGCCCGGCCTCTGCTCTGATCCTCTCGATCTCCTCTAGAATCGGCTTGTACTCCTGGTACTGCTGATCAGCCAGTGCGAAACCTCTCTTTCTCATTTCTTTTCCCCTCAACTTCCCCTCGGACTCCATGAGCGCTTTGGACGCCCAATACCCTTTCGTCCTCTCGTAAAACGCGCGCAGGTTCTCGCCCGGCTGCGGCGTCGACATGACCTCCTCCTCGGTCCGCTTCTCGTCTTGGGCGACGCCCATGAACGCTTTCGCCTTCTCCCGCAGAGCTTCCTTCTCCGCCGCCGACATCTTGGCCCGCCTCGCCGCCTCCGCATCCTCATCCTCCGCCTCGTCAAATTCAAAGCCTTCGGGAATCTCGTCGCCTTCCTCCCCCTCAGACTCGCTCTCGCTCTCGCTTTCGGACTCGGAGCCGGAGGAGGAACCCGAGTCGGAGAAGCTCTCGTCCCACTCGAGCGCGTCGATGGGGCAGTCTTTGAGGCAGGTGAAGCGGTCGAGTTTGGAAAGGTCGAGCGTGTAGAAATCGTCCAAAGTGTACTCGCGGTTGCCGGCTTCGAAGATGCCTCCGTAGACGTAGAGGATGTTGCGCTGCACTGCGAGCATCACGTTGTACCGCTCCAAAGGGATTGTTTTGAGCGGATCGTCCGGGTCATCCTCCTCCTCTTCCACCACCGGCGCCGCAGGAGTTGGGTTGCTGATTTGAAGCGCCTCAGTGGATTCGGTAAGGTCGTCTGTGGGCTCGCCGTCCGAATTGTACTGTTCTTCATCCGAGTCGTAGGCGTCTTTCCTCTCCTGCTGCTGTTGCTGTAGTTGTGCAGGTGTGGGTTTCTTTTTGCGCCGCCCTCCCCCGCCTTTCTTTTTGGGCCGTTTGAGGTTGAGACTGATCCAACGCCCAGTTCCGGCAAGTTGGTAGCCGTAGAGATCCTTGTGGAAGACGCTCTCCATCGTCTCTTCGTCCGCCTCGGTATCTGTAACCCCTCCGAACAAGATCCCCATGCTCTTACTCTGCCACAGCGCCATCGTGCACCCACTTCTTGCTGGATTCGGCGCATACCCGACTTTCCTCCTCTTAACCCAATCCAGCTTCGTTAGATCCTCGTCCATCTTCAGGAACCACGTATCCTCCAACGCCACCCCCTGCGTCCTCTGGCCTTTAACATACTTCTTACAATACCCTCCGTGGAGGACGATGCCTTCAGGGCTGGAGAGGAAGGAGAATCCGGAGCGCGGTGGGGGGCGGCGGAGATCGTTTTGCTTGATCTCGACCCATTTGAATGTGTTTTGCGTGTCGAAGATCCAGAGGTCGTTGAGGTACTGTGTTTTGACGCCCGTGTCGATGAAGCCGCCGAAGAGGACGAGAAAGTGTTTCCAGAAGGTCATGCGGTGGCCAGAGCGTGCGCTTGGGCGCAGCTTGGTATCGATGCGTTCCCAGGATTTGCTCTCGACGCTGAACGCCCACAGGTCGCGGTAGTGGTGGAAGGCGTTCTGGCGTGCGCCTGAGAACTCGCCGCCGAAGAGCCACAGCATCCCGCCCTGTGCGGGCGTCGCAGCCACTTGGTGCGCCGACCGCGGGCCCGGTTGGGTTTTGCTCGCATACGTCCGCCACTCGTTCTTCTCAGGAATGTACCGGTACATGTCTTGGTAGAACGCCACGCGTTCACCGTTAAAGTACTCCCCGCCGAACAGGTACAGATCGTTCCCCAACGGGCACGGCGTGAATGTAGCGTTAGCTCGCCTCGACGGCGGCCCTCCCACTTTTTCCTCTGACACAGCATGTTCGTTCTCCCACTGCTCCCTGTACCTCGCTAGGAGCACATCGAGGTTCTCTTCGTCATCCTCGACAGGTGCACCTTTCTTGCCCTTCTGCTGGTTGCCGTTAACGCCGTTGGTGCCCGCTTGGTTCTTTTGCTTGGCGGCCTGCTTTGTGAGTTTACGAGTCGCCTGCTTTTCGGCTTTCTCCTTCTTCGCCGCTTTCGCAGCGGCCTTGCCCGCGGAAGGCTTGCCTTTCTTGCCCATCTTTGCCGAAGGGAGAGTGTATGTGAGAGGCTCAGAAGGTTTGGCGGGAGGAGGAACAAATTTGTACAGGTATAGCATGCAGGTTGCCGAGATCCGAGATTCTTTTTTGAGAAAGAGGGAAATTCGCCGCGAAAGTGGTTGGGCTGCCGTGAAATTTGCGAACGAGTGTGGAGGTTTGGTCGTGTGAATTGTTGCTGTTCCCGCACCTCATTTGTTGCAGGGCATGGCTTTCCTGAGTGAGTGACGTTCCCACAATGTCAATGGTAACCCCACATGTGAAGGAATGGAGCGAGTGCTACAACTTCGGTCATTCAATGGAGATCACGGTCCAAGCGGACAATACAGCAGTTCGTAGTTCAGAGATGTAAGAATACAGTACCGGTGTAAGAAAGAGCTACAATATTGTATCGACTAGAGGAATATGAAGCCTATGAGGGAAGCCAGAGCTGCGGTGAATGTCAGTAAGGACATGCTTGGTCCAAAGGGATCCCCACTATTCTTGGGGTTTGAGGTTGGAGAGGAAGCTGGACTTTGCGATGACGATGTGCCATTGCTGGAGGTTGCGTTGTTCGGGGCCCTTGTATTGGATTGAAGAACCCATCCTATGCCACCAGCAACATGTCCACGATACAGATCCTTCTCCCATGTGGTAATGTCGTGTCCCAAGCTGGTGAACCACGACCGACCAGCGCCTCCTGAAACTTGAATGTTGGCACCGCCGCCGCCACGGACGCTCGGGTCAGTGTTGGCGTCCTCGTGCAACAGCCTGCCTTGTCTCCACCAAGCCAAAGGATGCGGAGACGGGCCATTCGTACCATTCCTGAATCCGAGCGGATTGATGCCCGAGTCTTGGTACGCGGTCGCATTCGTCACAATAACATTAGCAGGGTTCGGCAAGGTCCTGGGATCCGAACGGAAGTTGTACATTTCTTCAAAGATCTCGAATCCTCCCTGCGGCCATTTTGAAGTCGAAGGATGACTGTCCCCTATCGCCTGGACCGAGACGTTCTGGATCTGCGGATGGTAGTCAAAGTAAGCGCCCAACAGTCTGCCGTAAAAAGGTGCACCGTACAAAGTGACTGCGGCGGCATGGATGCCGATGAAATTGCCGCCTTGCTGGATATAGCGCGCAAAGTTGGCGAGGCCCTGATCGTCAAGCACGGTGCCTACGCCGGGCGGATCCACGTCGGAAGTACTGACGAAGCTGATGGCGTCAAACTGAGCAAGCCACGAGTAGTTGTGGAAGAGAGTTTGGTCCTCGGTGTTGACCACAGACCAGCGCAGGCCAGCGATGCTGTCGTCGATGGCAGATGCGGGCAGAGTGAGCGAGCCGTTGCCGAGTGCGGTAATGGTGTCGATGGCGATGGCGATGGAAGCGTGTCGGTAGCCGGCTGTCTTGGTGTAGACGAGGATGCGGGGAAGAGCGGAGACGTGTGCAGACGGCACCAGCAAGGCTGCCAAGACGGCGAGCTGGATGCTCATGATGAGAACGACGGAGAAGCGACGGCGAGGACGAGGAAGCAGTGAGGGAAGGAGGGAGGGAGGGCAAAGCACACACCACACACACCGGACAGAGACCAACACATGTTCACAGCTCAGTCAGCATTCGGGCCGGCCGCCTTGATTCTAAAGTCACAAATGCAGCGAGTTAAGCGATGCGCAGGGACAGGGATCTCGCATGACTTCCGACTGCAGTGAGAAACTGACATCGGCACTGGATCCGATCATACAGGTGACATTCCGCTGCAGTGTCCGCTCAGCTGATCCGCGTGCGCAGTATGAGTGGGTTAGGCTCTCACTCAAGGTTGCTGCGTTTTAGCGCAACCGAAATGAGGACTCTCCGTTCTTCTGTCTGCCAGACCGATTCGATCCCAAAGGTCGCGCGCAGTTGTGCTTTCTTTCTTTGCCAAGGCTTTCGGGCTGCAGCTTAAGCTCGACTCGAGCTGCCATTTATCCGCGTTTTGAATCCAATTTGTCTCAGGTCATGAGTGACTTACAGTAGCTTGCAAGCTTCTTACTATACCGTATACAGTCGCAACACAGTCCATCGCTCGATCCGAAAATTGAGAGTGACGGGACGAGCAATGCCTTGGATGACACCGGTCGAGGTCAAGACACGACCCCTATTCGATCATATAGTGGACGAGCCAAGGAGGCCGCAATCTTGGTTGCAGGATTCTAGACCTGTCTGTCAGACCCTGATGCTAGAATCCCACGCGACTTCGACCGAATGGCTGGGATCGGGTTGGCGACAAGACCAAAGTCTGATACTTACGATAAGTTTTACCGAGCTTCCGATATCCGCAAATTCTTGGAGATTTTGTCGGTTTCGACGGGTCTCGACTGACAGGGAACAGAAAAAAAATCTTCCAGGTCAGCTGCAGCGTTTCGAGCCTTGGCAAAACTTGTTTGTTGCTGCAGTTCGGAAAGCGGGCAGCTCTGACAAGTTGAGTGGAGGATGGAATTTTTTGAATTTTTTTTCGTTGGCGAACTTTTGGTGAGTGTGCGCGGTTTTTAGACTTTGGGAACTGCGGTGCGATGCGCTTCGGTGCGGCAGTGCGTCGATCGTCATCCACATCATCATCGTTCATATCTGTCTCATCGCATCACTTACTCCTCAGGAAAGGCTTTAGGATACCATCAGCGACACCTCGCACAAAGTAGCGCCAGCTGCTCCACCAACATCGAGATCAAGCCAGCGTCTCGGCCATCCCTCAAAACATCGCTTTGACTTCTTACTCCGTCTCCGCCCATAGGGTGTAGTTCTGGGCAGTGCCACCACGCATACCCACCAACTTCTTCATCAGTCGCAGCGGTCATTCCGCGCATCCAGTGACCACATTTTTCAAGTTGCGCATTGGTCCTTACAACAACGCATAGCTTGACTTCAAGCTATCCGACGCATCCCAATATGCAGTCGTATTCGCATCTCTACGAGCCAATGAACCACCCTTCCGGGTCGAGCTCACCCCATCCTACCTCGCCAGGCGGCATCAACATTCCTTACACCGGCTCGCCATCAGCCGGTCATCTTGGTGCAGGCGCTCCTGCTTCCGGTAACATGGCTGCTAGCCCCTTATCATTTGGCGCATTCTACATCCAGCATCCCTCTTCGTCTCAACCACATGCGCCTCAGTCTGCAAACCATCACCACCATCATCTCGATTCGTATGCAAGCTCAGCCAACACCCCTCATCAGCATCTTTCGCCTAATGCCGATCACCATTCTTCGAGTGCTTTCGTCGCCGCCTTCTCCAACAGTGGTCGACTGAGCTGGGCCAATTCGCCATCCGACTCGTATCATGGCGTCCATTCCACTGCCACCACTCACAGCAGTGGTGCCGAGAGCCATTCCAGCTTCGCAAACCAAAAATACCCCTGGGACATCAACCCTGCTTCCATCCGCGAAGGTGGCCACATTGGCTCTCCTTACTCTGCTTCCGATCTTCTCCATCCCGCAACTGCCAGTGCATTGGGCCTAGATGATGATTCCGGATCAGGTGGTAACGTCCGTCCTCGTGCCCGCAAACGCACTCGTGCCGAAGAAGAGCCTCGCTCTCGACTCTCCTCGTCCAGTCGCAGTCGCACGCGCCCTCGCATCCCCAGCGCACTTCCACAAGCCAACAGCCCTGCAAGTGATTTCCATCACAGCATCACCTCCTATCATGCCGATGCAGAAGACACAGATATTACGGCGTGGATCAATGCTGGCGACGCCGAAGATTTCGCCTCGTCGCATGTCGGACCTGCCGATCATCCTCGACTCTGGTCGTCCTTTGGTCCAGGCATTTCCACCGATGCCAGTTATGAGAGTCCCTACCACGGCTCGGCCACCGCTCCTGGCCTCCCCGCCTCCCTCTCCAACTCTCGTGCCCAGTCCATAGTCGGTTCAGACGATCTCGCATACCATGCCTCCAATGCTCTCCACGCCGGCCCTTCCAATCTTGGTCTCAACGTCTCTGTGCATCACCACGACGCTGTCGACGCCAAGCCAGAAGCTTCTGCTCAAGCCGCCGAGGAAGAAGCCGCACCTGCCGAAGACGAGCCTCTGTACGTCAACGCCAAGCAGTACCAGCGTATTCTCAAGCGTCGAGCTACACGTGCACGAATTGAAGAGCAGAGGAAGAAGGACTTCCTCGCCTACATGCAGGCCCGGGAAAAGGCGGGCAGCAACTCGGACGGCCTCGATGAAGAGGGCAAAAAGCCGTATCTGCACGAGAGCAGGCACAGGCATGCAGTCAGGAGGCCAAGAGGCCCAGGTGGACGCTTCTTGACAAAAGCCGAGATGGCGCAGTCAGCCGCCACCGCAACTTAAGCCCAACTCGGCATCCAAAAAAGCTTATTGGTTTATATCGGTCTAATCGCATATCCATGTTGTACACTATCACCAAAAACCACGGAGGAGCTACGGCAGGTCTTCCCGACCCCCCAAAAATCCCCCGGCACACTTTTCTCTTCTCACTCCTTGCCATCGCTGCAGGGAGTTGTTGTATTCCTTGATCCATTTTTTTCCTTCCATATCAAAACCTATGCCACGGAATCGTCTTGCTCCTTTGTATGCACATGCTAATCATACCATTAAGACATCCCTAGCTTCGTTCGACTGATAAGGTCCGTGTCCTTCCCACTTGCTCCACAGGGTCACTTGGATTCATGATTTTCATTCAGGCTCAATGCACATCAACTTGAATTTGAGATCTGAATTTTCTGCGAAGGATGACGAGCCTTTGATTGGAATGCCGATACAAGTACAGTGTGTTGAGAGATGCGGGTGGACAAGGATGCAGGGGAGTGGCAAGAATGGGAAGCGATACATCTACTCTCGATTTGCAAGGATTGCCTCCTTCCTTGCCGCCTTTGGCTTCTTATCGCCCGCCTTGGAATGCTTCCTCCTGTTCTCCTCCTTATTCTTCCTTGCATCGATCATGGTCTTCTTCAGCTTCTGCGCCTGCTTGATCGCCTTGGGCACATGTCTCTGTCTCTCGATCTTGCTTACATCCCCCACGCCACTCCACTTCTTCCTCAAATTCTCCGAATACTCGCGATGCGCCATCTCCCTCCCACTCATCATCCCCAGCTTTTCACTCGCTCGGGCCTTCCAGATGCGGAGGTTGCCATCGTCAGAGCCACTGAGGACGAAGCGGGCGTCCATGGAGAACGAGGTGGAGAAGATGCGCTGCATGCGCTTGGTGTGGTAAACGTCGCGTGAGTGGTTGCCCTTGCCGTACTCCCAAATGCGCAAAGTGCGGTCGTACGAGCCGGAAACCAGCTCGGTTCCTGTGGGCGAGAAGTCGACCGACATGACGGCAGCGACATGGTCCTTGTAGATCTGCGTGGCTGAGTTGAGATGTCGCATGCTGTAAAATCGAGAAAAAAAAAAAAAAAAAAAAAAAAAAAAAAAAAGAGCAAGATTTGGTCAATTTGGGAGGCTCAATGAACGATCGGACCAACATGATCTACTAACTCGAATGTGTAGACGTTGTGGTCTTCGCTGGCCACCGCAAAGACAGTGGGCTCGATGGGGTTCCAGGCAATGTCATTGGCGCGCATCTGAAAGGTTGAAGAAAGGGCGAGAATTGAAAGTCAGTTCAAGTCCCAAGCTTGGGCGCCGCTCAGGCTGTGTACACTTACCTGCATGATCATCTTTGTCAATGGCTTGCCGCTGCGCAAGTCGTACAGCACGATGCCACGATCGCTACCCGCGCTTGCCAGTACCTCTCGCTCGCTGAGGTTGAATCGCACCACGTTGATGGCGTCCGGCCCCCAAGTCATGGAGAGCAATGGATCGGAGGAGCCACCGCGCTCCAGATCCCATGTCTGAATCGAGGAAGAAGCAGACGCAAAAATGGCGTTGGTTGCGTGGTGTGTGAGCGAGTTGAAGGCGGTCTTGCCACTGTATACGGTGAGCGGCTCGCTTGGTGGGACGTCCTTGTCGCGTGTGCTGAGCAAACCGCCTCGTCTCAGGCTGCCACCGGTGGTCAGATCAGCATCGGCATCGTCGTCGTCATCCTGGTCCTCCATGACATTGAAAGTGGTCTGACCGAGCCCATCAGGTCGCGGATCTGCATCCCATGCTTTGACGGTGCGATCTGTCGAGCAGGAAAGCATTCTTCTGCCAACGGATGAGTTGCCGGTAGGAGACATGAATGTGAGGGGCGAGATGCAGATCGACTGGATAATCCCCGAGTGTGCCCTCGGATAAACGTAAATCGGCTTCTGGCGCGCAAGATCCCAAAGACGAATCTCTCCATCACCACTTCCCGAGGCGACAACATTGAGGCGGTTGGTATCCTTGGCGATTGAATAAATGCCATCGATATGACCTTCAAGGGCACCGACGAAGGGCTTGGCGAAGAGTCGGTCGAGCTTGGCAGCGTTGAGGGCACGTGTGTATTCTCTCGGCTTGTCGAAGGGATGTAATGCCGGGTCAAGATTGCGAGAGAGCGGCGCCGGGTCTCCTTGTCGAGCAGGTGCATGTACGTCGAGTGACCTCGAGAGTGCCTTGATCTTCATTGTGGCGGGAGGACGTCGATGTCCTTGTTTCCGAGATGTGAGGGCGGGAGTATGGTCCGGCTGATGATATCTGTAAGCACCGTCTATGGTCTTTTTGGGGTGGTGAAAGACAAAGAGGGCGAAGAAGGAGGTGCAGAAATGGGTGGCACCGAGGTTGAGAAACAAGTCCAGGCTTGGTTAGAGGGTGGAGGGCTTCGAAGGTGAGAGAGAGGGTCCATTGACACTCAAGAGCTAAATTTTGTTGACTTTTCCGAATTTTTGGGTGGGGATAAATTTGGCTTACGTAATCGCACTTTTTCTTCTGAAATGTCACTTCTGCATTCAACAACTCCACCTCCTTCTTCACTATCAAACGAGCCGTGACCTTCAACAGCAACAGCATCCATACAACACGCTCTTGACACCACATCTTCAGGCGCACCTAATCCCCTCCATCCGTCAACGGCTTGCATTGCGGTGCTGCATGCCTGACCGCGGAGAGTTGCAACGATGAGGATATTGAAAGCGCGTTCGGCGCTCTTGAGCGACTTTGAGGTGCTCAAGGTGCTCAAGGAGATGGAGGAGGAGCAGAAGAAGCGTGCAAACAGCACGAACCAGATCGCCGAGATCAACAACGATGGCGATGATCAGATCGCCAATGCGTCATCCAGCAAGGGCGAAGAGGACGATATCTGGCTATCAAAAGTACCAGAGAATCTTCGCACAATTCAGTACGAGGTAAGTAGTAGGCTTATAGTCACTTGCGATCAATACAAGAGCTCATACTGACACCGTCTTGCTTATTCTGTTCGCCTTTTGCACAATCGATAGACCATCTCCTCGCTCAGTCAAGCGACACGGCCCTGCGCACACCAATCAGCAGACAACATTGCAGCATTCCTGGAAGAACTCAAAGCACGCGGCTACTCGATCAACGATTCGGAAGCAAGAAGGGGCGCACTTGGCCTCAACCGATCCGAGAGGCTGCAGATCGTCAACCACGCACCGCAAAGCATCGTTGAGCTGCACACACTCGTCGAAGAGCTAGAGGAACGATTTCATCCGCACCAGATCGAGGAGCTCATTTCGCTCGTACAGACCTACTTGCCCATGGACTCGTCAGCTGATCTCAACGAATACGCAGCACAAGGTGCGCAGGACGATCCCGCTGCCATCAACGGTGCAGCTCATGAAAACGGCGGCACAGAAGCCTCAGCGCACCAGAGTCAATTCACTGGACAGGTCGAGGCTGCAGCTGATCTGGGTGGATCTAATAGCGATGGTTTGGCCAAAGTGCCCGAACCTGATCCCGAAAGACAAGTAGCAGATGTCGAATACGAGGAAGATCCAGATGTTGAAATGGACGAGGATGACTTTGTCCACGAAGGTCTGGGAGGAGGCGGAGTCGAGGAGGCAGATCCGGATGACTAAATTTCACATGTCACTCAAAGACACATCTTGTAATTGTATCTGTATTTCAATCAGCGTCCCTTCAAGGGCAATCGACGCCGGCTCTTGCGAACGAGCCGTTACTCTTCCATCTCATCGCCCTGTGTCATCAGTATACAACAATCGAATGAGCAAGGGTAAACGGTAGAGATAGGTCAGCGTCAGCTCCAAATTGCAGGGCAGAAAAGGCGACACCCGTTTGAATCGCTGTACTCACATGGAACTCTGCATCCTCATCTTCTTGCTCGGCGGCAGTGGAGCCAGACTCGAGACCAGCCTTCTTGAGAGCCTCTTCGGAGCTGTAGTCAAGAGGCGCATTGCGACGGCGTCCGGTCCAGACAATGTTGGAAGTGTCGATCTCGGCTAGCTCCTCTTCATCCTCGATGAGCTCGGCAAGCTAGTTGATGATAGGAGTGAAAACGTGTCAGTACTTGGATACCGCTTGTCCTCGATCATGCTTTGTGGGCATAAGTGCAATGGTATCATTGACTCACCTCATCGTCGTCAATGTTGTAATCGTCGTCCTCCTCTTCGTCATCGTCTGCTGCGTCATCATCGTCGTCTTCTTCGACTTGTTCTGTCCACGTCACAATCGGAAAGAGATATGCGTACAAAGGTGTCGGTGCCAAGGCTTTGAATCTATGATGATCTGGATGCAGAAGGTGGCAAGCTACTCACCTGGCTCAACCGCCCTGGCTTTGCCTTTGCCCTTGTCCATCGATGGGGCCTGCGCGAGTTCCTGCGTCTCCTCAGCCGAGGTAGGGTTTGTGATTGAGCTGTATCACAGGTATCAACGAGAGCAAAAATCAGTTCACATTTCTGTTCGTGCCAAGATCGAGCATGCATCACGTACCTTGAGTCGGTCATGGTGCAAGGATAGGACGAGTTGGCAGTGGTTGGTGCGCGGGAAGCAAGGTGAGCGAAGCCACGACAGCAGCAAGAAGAATTCAAGACCAGAAAGGGTCCAAAGCCAATGCGCACAAAGGACGCGTCGCGGATGCAAAAATCCAAACCAACACTTTTTTGCATTTTGCACAATTTAGAGCTGAGCTGCGTCTCCACACTCTGTAGAATCGGAAATCGGAGCTTTGACATCTGCAAGTGTTGGTCTCGAGAAGCGCATCGCTAATCATTCATCTTGCTATTCACAACTTCCATGTCCATCCGTTCGGCAACCTTTGCGGTCTGCGCGTCAGCAAGATCAATGACATGACATCCATCCATCCCGCGCTGCTGACTCAATGTCTGCTCTTGGACACAGTGCCTGATGCAACACCGACCGCATCTTGCAGCACCAGCTAGCAAACCGCAATGCAAAACTTGCCATCTCGAACTCTCTCGGATAGCGATGCGGTTCAACTCTATGAATGGCTGGAGCGCAGCCCGGATGCAACTATCAAGTGCACTTGCAGAGATGTGCGGCGCATGAGGCCCATCTCATCTGTCTCCCATGCTATCGGAGGTAAGTCGAAATCACAATCTAGCTAGGAGAATTTACGACCGCACTTGCTGACTCGCTCTTCTTTTTGTGATCCAGGTCAGAACATTTTCCTCCATCACGAGACTCCCGCCTTGATGGCACAAGTGTGCGGCATCATCGTTGGTGTTACGCCCAAAGAGGATCAAATGACATACGAAATTGACGACGGCACCGCCGTGTTGCGAGTCATCGAGACTCGCAAGTCATTACGTCAAGCCGACTCGTCTCATCTATCCTCTTCACTCAGCTCAACAGCCCCGAGCGGTGTTCCAGAATGCTATGTAATGCCGCCGCAGCCCAAAGCTTCGACTTCAGCCAACCGCCTCGACAATCTCACCACATCCTTTGGACTGCCACCACTTGCCCCGCGCTTCGAGGTAGCCAACATCGTGCAATGCACTGGCAAGATTCAATTCGATCGCAGCCGAGAGAAAAGTCTTTTGATCAGATCCATGCATTTATGCCAAGATCTCAATAACGAGAGCTTGCATCAGATCGACGTCATCAAACTCGAAAACGAGCTGTATCGACGACCTTTCGACTGGAATCGCGTTGAGGCCGTCAAACCAACTCCAGCCCAGAGATCTACAAGGACTTTCACGACTGCAAATACGTCGGCACGGCTGCTTATAGCTGACATTGCCCTGGACGAGAACGCTGTGACTACTCCCTTGACTCTCACCGAAACCAAGGAGAACAAATCCGCAGACAAACAACGCTTGTCTCGAGACGAGGCTCGTAGGCTTCTCTCCAGCGGTCAACTATCCTCGTCGCCCTCAGATGCGTTCAATCCTACTCCTAAGTCAAGATCGTCTCGCTCCGCAGAGCATTCACGAACATCGCGCGCTGCTTCTCGACAGCTTCGTGCGCCCGACAAGATTGCCGATCGCAAGTTGACCGAGTCTTACTTCCAGCTCCAGGTTCAGCAGCACATCACCTTACATTTTCGGTCCCGATCATTTACACTGCCAGATCTATGGGACGATGCTACCCTCTCTTCGCTCGCCCGACGGCTTGTTGACGTACGGTTGCAGAACCGTGCAGCATCGCAGTCATCACAAGCTACACGGCGCAAGAGCACAGTCTCCTCTGAACAGCAAACCGAGAAAGTACGTCGTCTGTTCGAATGGGCTGCACGCAAAATGATGCAAGATGGTTTCATAACGCTCTGCGAACGCAGTGTTGGCTCGACTCAAAAGAGCAGCTCCTTCACCATAGAATCATACCGACTGGTCACACCCGAGTATCTGCTGGCATCTCTGCGTAAGCTGTTGGGCAACCCAGACTCAGCAGCAGCGCACGTAGACGTCGCCGACCAAGTCGACGACCTCACCGCGCGGCTACGCATCTTGGACGATCGCTTCCGCTTCGTCAACCGCTCTCTTGTTCAGGATAGTTTAGCGTTGTTCCATTCCCTTCGCGCACCAATTGTAATTGACTGATCTGTACTCTAATCCTCATAGCCTGACCAGTCTGACTGTGAGCAAAGTCAGTATCGGTGTCATGATCATGTGATCTTCGCTGCGCTCTGGTACAACGTGTTTCTGAGTTGCACAAGGGGGGAAGCATGGATCGGTAGACTTCCGTAGACTATCAACTAAGCCACGAGGCTCATCTTAATGGATGGCTGTGACCAATCATCCTGGGGGGCGGCCGGCGTTTGGTATGGTTGGTTTCTTCTTCCTCTAATCAAAGCTTGCTGGGATCAAGGACCATGATATCTTCCTGCAAAAAGTATGCGTCAATCTTCACCCCTAAATTGTGATGCAAACCTATCACATTAATCGAGATCGAGAGAATGCTGACTTATCCTTCATGAGACTGCCAGAAATGTGTTTACCAAAATACGACACTCCCTACACCTCGCGAACGAAACGTTTCATTTGTTCGAAAGAAACTCATTTTTGTCAGAATTGTGGTCAATAGAGCGTGTGTAAATTCAGGGACAAGAAAGAAGGAAATAAGATCGAGCAAGTTGCAAGTCATTAGGCCCTCGTGCGTGATATTTGGTGCGCCGTAAGCTTCAACGAGTAAACGATCAGCAGCGACAGATTGACCTGGTCAAGTAATCTGGTTGGCAAAAGAAAAAAGTGTATTTTCGTGACTTGACGTTTATTGTCTAACAATGATCAGTAAATCACAGCAGAATGACTTATGGTGAATGACTTGCCTCACCCGCTCCTTGTCAAAGGAGGAAAAAATTACTATTTTTGCGTGACAACACATCAAAAAAAATCTTTTTCTTCGAACCTGTGTGCTTCTTTGGCGGTGCTGTTTGCCAAACGAGCAAAATCATTCCTCTTCACCGGAACGCGATTCTATTGTCGCACTAAGATAGCCGAAGATTATGGTCTTGATTTCAGGAATAACGTTATCGTTTCCATGCAAAAATCATCAATGCACTGACGCGTCAGGCCACCAGTAAGAAGAGCCCTTGTAACATTTGCTCGTCGACAGATCGATTAAGTTATCTGTCGATCCACATTCACACGAGAAGAGCCATCGGCAACAAAGTCAATAGAAAAACCATGTGGTCTTGAGAAGACAACTTAAGTTGCCTACACGGACGGCAATTCGATGCTTTCGAAGAATAATTTAATTTGTTAGAAGGCGCTCGGAACAGTTTTGAATTTATAGTCAACTTACACCACGTTCGTGACTTGATGCTGTTGACCATAAAGCCTGAGCGGAGATTACTGCAATTGTCTGAACATTGCGCCGCTTAGACTCAATCAAGTTGAAGCAGGCGAGTAAGGTGCTTCAAAAGCCATATCCGTCCTTCCTTTACAAAGTGGGTAATTTTGGAGCCATGATTTTCGGCAGCAAAAATGGCTGAATTGCCACCGGAGAAGGTGTGTTGTAAGTGCTGAGCAGGTTATTTCCACAAATTATCCACCAGCCAAAAAAAAATTCTGGATGCTCAGCCTCGTTTATCCACCGGGCACTCGCGCAATGAAAATCACAAATGATTCGGAAAGTTTCCAAATCATTCTTCAGAATCGCATTTTCATATAAGTTACCGACTGAGGCGAGAAAAAAGGACCTGTCCTGTGGACCGACACGCAGAAGGGCATGCACTTTGGGATCGACCAGTGGCAGGTCATGCCTCGTCGTAGTCTCTTTGATCTCGTGAACTTTGAATTGCGGAGGTGAGCTGACTTGGGTTTTTGGCAATGACAACGATTGTGATTGATCTTTCGGTTCGTTCTGATGATGTCGAAAAACAAACAAAAACGCAGTTTTCGTAACATATTTGCAGCCAAAAACACCATCGTGATATTCCTGTTTCTGCAATCAGACCTGCGCGGTGAGTTTCAGGGCCTTGCGATCTGCGATGCACGCAGAGAAAGCCTCAGCCTGCCTCCACATGGCTGTTCTGCCTCGCATGGGCCTTCCTCATGCTTGTGCCGGCGCGTTCGCATCTTGCACCTAGGGTCCACACTGCTTCCACCACCGGCCAAACCACAACCTTTGCCTCAGACCACCATCCACCATCCACCTTGCCCCTGTCCCTATCAGCGAGCCTCAGCCAGATCCAATTGGGCAGCTGCTGTGTAGCGACCAGATCTGTCATGGTGCAATCGATAGCCAAGGAGCGTCCGCCTGGGCGCTGCCACATGAAAGGCAACTGCGGTAAGAAGAGCATCTTCAGCCCGGAGCTGCCTTGTCCCGTCGACGAGCAGGCAAGCGAACCACAATCGACCAGCTTCCGAGATCTTCTCGTGGCAACTTGCGGCTCCGACTATGCCGAGGGTCCCGTCTGTTGCACGGAGGAGCAGGTAGAGAGCCTCGGCGCAAACCTGCAGCAAGCCGAGCCATTGATCTCGTCATGCCCCGCATGTCGCAACAACTTCCGGTCGATGTTCTGTGGTTTTACCTGCTCTCCAAATCAAGCTCAATTCGTCGATGTCGCCGAGACACAGCAAGTTACAGGAAGCGACGGCAAACCATCCGAAGCGGTCAAGACGGTCGAGTACTACATCGACGCAGAATGGAAACAAAAGTTCTTCGACAGTTGCAAAGATGTCAAGTTCGGAGCTAGTAATGGCTTCGCAATGGATCTCATAGGTGGCGGTGCCAAGAATCCTGATGCTTTCCTCAAGTTTCTTGGAGACGAGAAGCCATTACTTGGCAGCCCGTTCCAGATCAACTTCCCTCGCCGAGCACCCGACTTTAGCCTAGACGTTTACGATGAAAGTCAGGCTCAACCCCGCAACGACTCGCTGCTGCCCCCCAAGCCATTCGATAGAAACCCAAGGCAGTGTAGCGATCCCGACCTATTGTCGCGATGTGCCTGCGTGGACTGCCCAGACACTTGTACGGCTCTCCCAGAGCTGCCACCATCCATTGGAACTGGTTCTACTTGCCACGTCGGCGCGGTCTCGTGCTACACCTTTTCCGCTATCCTGCTCTACTCTTGCCTCGTCGCCGTTCTGTGGTTCTGGCGACCCATCAAGAAGATGATCCGCGGCCATGGCGGCATCACGCTGCCACATCGCAGGAGTGGGAACAGTCTCTTTAGCCAGGCCAGCGGCTACGAGCGTGTCCGACTCGACTCCGAAGACTCACTCGACAGCATTGACAACCGATCGGCGCCGAGTCAGTCCAACGCTGGCGGTCTTGTTGGCGCTCGTGGTCTTGGCCACTTTGGTGAAGAGAGCTCTGGCAGTTCAGCTCCCGATGGCACCTACCGCGGAATCGGACTGGAGCGCAACGACAATCTCACGGCACTTGGTGCTCTGCAACCTCGCAAGTATGCTCTCAACCAGATGTTGACTCGCTTCTTCTACCGTCTCGGACTCTTCTGTGCCAGCCGGCCCTGGCTAACATTCATGATTGCCGCCGTGTTTGTCGGCGTAGCCAACGTCGGCTGGAAAAACTTTGAAGTCGAGGTAGATCCAGTCCGGCTGTGGGTCGCACCCGGCTCAACGGCAAAAGTACAGAAAGAGATCTTCGATGAAGAGTTCGGGCCCTTCTACCGACCCCAGCAGATCTTCATCATGGATCAGGCATCGTACCAGCATCTCCCGGCACTGCGCCAAAATTCCTCGTCGGATGAGCTTGCAGCCTTGCCGCCCGCTTTGTCATGGGACCGACTGCTTTGGCTTTCTGACTTGGCTCAGGAGATTCGCGACCTCAGAACACCTTCGGGCGTCACTTTGCAGGACGTGTGCCTGGCGCCCGCTGGCCCAGGAACGCCTTGTGTGGTGCAGAGCATTCTTGGCTACTTCCAAGACGATCCCATCGGCTACGGCCTCGATGCTGACAGCTGGGATCAGGGCCTAGACCAGTGCGCCAGCAATCCAGCAGAATGCCTGCCAGCGTTCGGACAACCACTCAAACCAAATATCGTTCTTGGTGGCTTGCCTAACGGTGCCGAGCCCAGCCAAGCGCGTTCAGCCGTCGTCACTTACGTACTCAACAACAGCCTCAACACATCTCGTCTGACTTCTGCCGAGGAATGGGAGCGAGAGCTCCTCAATCTGCTGCAACGCGTTGCTGCCGACACCACATCAGCATCTCAAGCGCCCGAGTCTGTTGACGAGCTCCACCCACTGTCCGTGCGACGGCGTGAGCTCGGCCTTCAACTGGCCTTCAGCACCGGCGTTAGTCTAGAGATGGAGATTGGAAGCAGCAGCAACACGGATGTTGGCATCGTAGTGCTTTCGTATCTCACCATGTTTATCTATGTGGCACTCACCCTCGGGGGTCGCGGGGACGCCTCGGCCACGATCGACGAAGACGATGACGATGCGCCACCGGTTGCAGAGCCTGGCTCGTACCCACGACTGAGCGCAGCGTCGTCACGCGCTGGTTCTGGACGAGTGGCTAAACTCAGGCACACAGCCATGCGACGATCTCGAGCCTTGATCAACAGGTACTGCGTATCGTCGAAATTCACGTTGGGTCTCTTCGGCATCATCATCGTGCTTTGCTCTGTCTCATGTGCCGTCGGTATCTTCAGCGCCATGGGCGTTAAGGTCACTCTGATCATCGCGGAGGTCATTCCATTCATGCTACTCGCAGTCGGCGTCGACAACATTTTCCTGCTCTGCAACGAGATGGATCGTCAGACCACGCAGCCCCAAGGCATTGGTCCACCGCTTGGTCACCCTGACTCGATCTCAGCTGGCACAGGAGCCCCTTTCATGGATGCCTCAAGACAACCAACAATGTCTCCGACCGACGAGGTGGAAGCCAGAGGCGAGCTCTTTGCTGATGCGCAGGTCGCGGCCAGTCCGCCCGTGCGCGTGTCGGTCGAGGTGAGGGCTGCACGCTGCCTTGCTCGCGTAGGACCTTCCATTCTCCTTAGCGCTACAACGCAGATAGTCGCGTTCTTGCTGGGCGCAGTGGTGCCAATGCCAGCGGTGCGAAACTTTGCACTCTACGCCGCTGGAAGTATGCTCATCGTGGCGATCCTACATTGCACCGTCTTCATCGCTACCATGACACTAGACGCGCGCCGCGTCGAAAGTAGGCGCATTGATTGTTTGCCTTGCATCCAGGCGCCGCCTCGTCGACTGCAGCTGCCAGACACTGATCAGCCTGGTACAACCAAGGAAGGCTCACTGGACTCTTTCATTCGATACCGATTTGCCCCGACCCTGCTCCGACCGGGGATAAAAAAACTGGTGGTGGTTGCGTTTGGCGCAGTAGCCGTCTTTAGCTCCATCGGAGTCCGACGGATCGAGATGGGTCTGGACCAGCGACTTGCACTCCCATCAAAGTCCTACTTGAGGACGTACTTTGATGCGCTAGACGTCTTCTTGGACGTTGGTCCTCCCGTCTACTTTGTTGCAGCAGGCGAGGAAGCCTCTGTGCGCCAAGGACAGAGAGACCTTTGCGGAAGATTCACCACGTGCGAGCCCCTTTCGCTCGCCAACACTCTTGAAGGCGAGCGTCGAAGGCCTGAGGTTTCTTGGATCGCGGAGCCCGCCAGCAGCTGGATCGACGACTTTTTGCAATGGCTGAATCCGATTCTTGATGGCTGCTGTAGAGTCAACACGTCGGATCCTAGCACTTTCTGCGGACCACGTGACAGTCCTTTCTCTTGCCAACCATGCTTCGAGGGTCGCGACCCGCCCTGGAATATCACCATGGACGGACTTCCTGAAGGTGATGAGTTATATCGCTATCTCAAACAATGGCTGCAGAGCCCAACGGATCAAGATTGTCCGTTGGGTGGTCAGGCTGCCTACTCATCCGCACTCAGCATCGTCACCGACCCCAATACCGGGAAAGAAAGTATGCGATCATCGCACTTCCGTACCTACTTTGCGCCTCTGAGATCGCAGTCTGACTTCATCAGCGCGTTGGAACAATCACAGCGCATCTCGGACGATATTTCTCACCGCGTGGGCTACAAGGTATTCCCCTACAGCCTGTTCTTCATCTTTTTCGAGCAGTACACCTACCTCTTGTCGATGGCAGTGCAGGTACTGGGATCCGCAGCAATTGCCATCTTTGCTATCAACACGGTGCTGCTGGGCAGCTGGCGAACCGGCGCTGTGGTGACTCTCAGTGTAGCAAGTGCGGTCTTCCTGGTCGCTGGAGCGATGGGCTTCTGGGGCATTCAGTTCAATGCGCTGACGCTGGTGAACCTCAGCGTTTGTGCAGCTATTGGTGTCGAATTCTGCGCGCATATTGCTAGAGCCTTTATGCGAGCGCCTGGTGCGCTTCCGAGAACGCATCCAATGTCGCAGAAGGAACGAGACGAGCGCGCTTGGCTTGCGCTGACGGACGTGGGAGGTGCTGTTGTGAACGGCATCTTCTCAACCAAGTTGATCGGCGTGGGCGTGCTGATCTTTACCAAGTCAGATCTGCTCAAGCTGTACTACGCCAAGACGTGGCTCTGCTTGATTGTGGGCGGTCTGCTCCATGGGTTGATCTTGCTGCCAGTTCTGCTAAGCTGGCTAGGAGGATGTGGCTGGTCAGGTGGAGAGGATGAATCGGATGTGAAACGGAGGCTGAACCGAGCTGGATCGGAGTATCGGCCCATGATGGCATCCGAGCCCGAGGCTAGTGATGATGAAGAGGATCTGTAATTTGGCAAGAGACTTCTTTTAGCCTTTCTGTATCTCTGCAAAAGGAAATCATGAATCATACTGAATGTAACACAGAGAAACAGATTGCAGTCTCTTGAAGAACGACTGAACTCATAGTGGGACGAAGAAAGATCACGTTTGCAACCATCTCGTCAGGAGTTGGAAGAATTTCGAGTGCAGCCTTTCGAGCGACCATTGCGGACGAGAACAAGCAGTGGAAGGTTAAGTCACGGTAAAACGCTCTATTGCCAATATCGATTGAAGCTGATGAGGTGTAAATGCGAGGCACATGTTCTCATGCGTTCATCTTGCGTCTCTCTCCTTGCAGCTGTTTTGCGAAAGAGAATGGGCCAGATCAAGGAATGGGAAGGGGTCAGTTGAGATGCTGGAATTTGAGCCAGGTTCGTCAACGGGAAGTAAGCGATACTTACGACTTTGGTGACGCGATTCCAGCTGTTGGCTTTTGCCTGTGCACCGTCGGGTACTGGACCTTTGTTTGTGCCATCAATGAAGGATTGGAGTTGCTCCTGGGTGTAGCCGGGGACGTTTGTGGAGGCTGGGTCGTAGCCTGGGCCAGATATAACGACTTCCTCCATGACAATGATGTGTGATTCGTGCCATCGACACGGCAAGCTGTGTTTAGAGAAGAGGCAAAGTTGAGGAGTCCATCAGTTCTGTTTTGTGCTGAGAACAAGTTTCAAGATTTTGTAGATGGATGGTGCTTACGTCTTACTCAAAGCATCGAACACTTGCTGTCCGAGCGGTGATACATCTTTACCTGTCCTTGCGACTTTGGTCAAGCAGAGCTTGACAGCATCAGCCTCTCTCAACTGAGCAGCCTTGAGCGAGACAGGATGGATGGGCGTCAAGGTGTCTGCCTTGGAAGCTGCTTTGGCGTCTGATTGCTTGTGGAACTCGATCTTCTTGATTTCGGAAACCTTGACGATGGTGAAGCCGACAGCGGAGGTGGGCTGAGCAAAGCGGTTGCGCGACGTTTGAGAAGCCTGTGCAACAGCGGCTGCGGCTGCAGGTGCGGTAGATAGATGTGCTGGAAGAGGCGAAGGTTCGCATTCAAGGCCGACAACGCCGAGTGTGGGCTCGTACGCCCAGAGTTTGCCTGAGAGGGTGCGAGGTTGCTTGTCTCCAACGGTGAAAGTGACGTGAGACCCGAGAAGTTTTGCGATGTTGGCGAGCTGATTGGCGGGTGTGTTAGCCGCATTGCTGCGTCCTGCCGAGGAGGCAGAGTTTGATGCGACTGGCGGAGCCATTTCGCGCAAAGATCTGTTGAGATAAGACAAGGGATGAAGGTGGTCGAGAAGAATGTGCGGGGTTGAACTATGCGAGCATGCAAAGCTGCAAAAGCCAATTCTGTACAATCTCAGACTCCAATCAATCTTCCGAAATCCGACGCGCTGTTTGTTTGCTCCACTTCTGAGAAACTCGGATGCGCAGCAGACGCTTGCAGCACCGAGTTGTCGATTGTCAGTCATCCATCAACCACATCGCTTAAAAGCTCTCAATCAATCAGCAAAGGTCTCGCTGATCTACGAGATGCCATCCTCTCGATCAGATCACGATCGTGCAGGGCCGAGCTCCTCGCGCGACGCTCGCGAGTATTCCGACCACAAGCGCCGTCACCGGGACACGGATGATCATCACCACCGGAGCCGCGATCGAGACCGTTCTCCAGACCGTCGCAAACGACACCGTGACGACGATGACCATCGCAGTAGACATGAAGATGGCTCGAAATCTCATCGAGACGGTGACCGCCACCACAGCTCTCGATCACATCATGTTAACGACCGCCGTTCTCGATCCGACCGCGACCGCGAACACCATCACCGAGACAAGGACAGAGATCATGGCAGTTCCAGCCATTCCCGGCACGATCGCGACAAACATGATCGTCACCGCAGCCACCACTCCTCGAAACGTCGCGAGACCTCGGAAGAGCGTCGAGCCCGCAAAGCAGCCAAACGTGCCGAAAAGCTCCATCAGCTCGAACAGGAAGCTCTGCTGGACGACGAAGACGATTCTGCCGCTCAGCGTACAGCCGTTGCCGAGCTCATGATGTATTCGGCCGAAGACAATCCATTCAACGATGCCAACCTCGGGCAGAAGTTCAAGTGGGGGAAGAAGGAGGAGAAGGAGCGCAAACAGGGTCTAACGCGTGAAGAGGCCGAGAAGCGCGATGCTCAGCGCAGACAGGAGGCCATACTGGAGATCGAGAAGCTCAACGCCAAGCGTGCTGAGCGCGAAAAGATGGCAGCGCTTCGCGAGGAGGAAGAAGCAAGGATGGCTCGTCTCGCCGAATCCGCACAAATGGCAAGCTGGGTTGCCAAGGAAGACGACTTCCATCTCGAACAGGCGCAGCGTCGCGCAGTCATCCGCGTCAAAGAGAACCGTGCCAAGCCCATCGATCTGCTAAGCATCAACCTAAAATGGGCCGACCCTAACATCATTGCCGAGCAAGAAAGCAAGCAGGACGACGACGACGACGAAGCCGGGCTCGAGATCGACCTGGACGAGCCCTACGCCATTTTCGAGAATATCAGCTTAGAAGAGACCGAAGAGCTGCATCAAGATATCCAGATGTATCTCGAGCTGGAGAAGAACGACGCTCATCTCGACTTCTGGCGGTCCATGCTGATTGTCTGCGACGACAAGCTAGAGGAGCTCAAGGAGGATCAAGATCAGGCGAATGGCACTCGGACTGCTGCAATCCTGCGTCAGGATCCCGAGGAAAGGGGAAGGATCAACACAATGCTTTCTTCAAAATCAACCGACGAGCTGCAGGAGCTGCAGGATCAAGTGCGGGCGAAGCTAGCATCCGGCGAACCGGTGGATGTCGAATACTGGGAGCGAGTGCTTAAGTCGATCGTAGTCTGGCGAGCCAAGGCGAGGTTGTGCGACATGCACGAAGCAGTGCTCTCCAATCGACTCGAGTATCTGCGTCGCAAGCAACGCCAGGAAGCCGCACGCCAGCAGCAGGAGCTTGTCGCTCAGACCGGCCAGGACTCGGAAGATGAAGCCGACGCTCTCGACCCTGCCGCCGCCGCCGCCGCCGCCTCTTCGACAGTCGACGCAGAAGAAGCGGCGCTGGAAGCGCTGTACGATCCCGACGAGATGGAGCCTTTCCCCATGGACGCGTCCAAGCTCAGCTACGACGACCGTCGACTGGCGATCAAGACAGTCAACGAAAACCTGCGCGACATCGCCGATGCGCGGCGTCGCGTCACGGGGCAAGCCTTCATCCCCAAGCCCCGATCGAGTGCTTTGGGCGGTGGGGAGGCTGCTGGGTCGGAAGATCCTGCGGAGCGCATGTTTATGGCCGAGGCGTCGAAAGCGCTGGATGTCTCGGAAGAGCTGCTTCGCTCCGACGCACCTTTGGCTCAAACGAGCTATGGCTGGGAAGACAAGTACCGCCCGCGTAAACCGCGCTACTTTAACCGCGTCCATACCGGCTTTGACTGGAACAAGTACAACCAGACGCACTACGACTCGGACAACCCGCCGCCCAAGACGGTCCAAGGTTACAAGTTTAATATCTTCTATCCGGACTTGATCGACAAGACGGTCGCGCCAACGTATAAGGTGATCAAGGATGAGGGAGCTGAGGGGGAAACGGTGCTGCTGAGGTTCAGTGCGGGGCCACCGTATGAGGATGTGGCGTTTAGGATCGTGAATAGGGAGTGGGAGTATAGTCACAAGAGAGGGTTCAGGAATAGCTTTGATAGAGGCGTGCTCCAGTTGCATTTCAACTTTAAGAGGTTGAGGTATCGCAAGTGATGCGATAGCAATGCAAATCCATTCCCACAATCCATTCGATTCCACAATGTTTCATTTTGCTGTATGAAAG
The DNA here is from genome assembly GCA_024271935.1 of Ustilago crameri. Lineage (NCBI taxonomy): Eukaryota > Fungi > Basidiomycota > Ustilaginomycetes > Ustilaginales > Ustilaginaceae > Ustilago > Ustilago crameri. The sequence continues at coordinate 426,189 of JANBMJ010000003.1, read as the reverse complement.
AGTTTTGATTGATTGTGGTATCAGTGATACTTCCACAGTGAAACCTTGCCGTCCCTGCCGCCGGCTGCGAGCACCAACTCTGTTTGCTTTTGCACCTGCTCGTCCTCGTCCTGGTCATCTTGACTGTCGCTCGCCTCGCCCGCATCTTGCACGTTTGCAAGCGCAAAGGCCAAACACTCGACTGTATCCCTATGATACTGCAACTCTCCCAACTCTTTCATCCCTTGTTCGATTGAGTAGATCTTGATCCTTCCGTTCCACTGCCCCACCGCAAATGTTTCGGCGTCGGGTGCCAGTGCGATGCTGGCTTTGCCCGGCGTCCTTGTGAGGCTGAGCTGCGCGGTGCCTGTGGAGAGCGAGACGCGGGCGATGCGGTCATCTGCACTGACCGATACAATCAGATCCTTTTCGGCGGACAAGGAGGTGCTCATGACGGACTCGCTGTGTCCACGTGAACTCCACACCAACTCTCCGTCGAGGGTGAAGCGTTTTATATACCCGTCTTCATACCCCGCAACCACGCTATCGCTCAGGTGGAGCGACATGACGATAGGAAGCCGATTGCCTGGGGCGGGTTTGATGTCTGGACGACCGATGGCTTCGTGCGTGCGGATGCCCGTGGAGAGGTCGAGAATGTCGATGTACGCCGCATCGAGCGCGTTTGGCACCGCCACTTTGCCGTCGTAGTAAGAGCAGCGGGAAAAGTTTAAAGCGTTCACGCCGATCGTCCGCACCAGCTCCGGCTCGCCCTGCACACCTCCTGATCCGATGATGCTGGCTTCAGTGCGAGGCAACCGCCACAGCTTCAGCTCGTTATCCCGTCCATGCCTGTATCAAATCCAGACCGTCAGCGCTGTCTTGGTCTCTTAGGGAAGAAGGGGAGGGACTTACGTGAGCACTTGATCGTGAGATATGACGTGGATAGTGAGGAGCGAGTCCGAGTGTGCCGTCCACTTGCACCTCGCCCGCAAGATGCACAGGTCGACAAGCGACACGCAGCCCTGGTCGTCACCGACGCCCAACCATCCCGCCGCGTAGTGCAGCGAGCGAATCGAAGCGGGTGAATGGTGGCGCAGGATCCAATACGGATTCATCAGCCCGCGCGCCGCCCGATTCGCTTGCTGCTGGGGGCAATGCGCTTTTCGATGATGTGCGGATGTTGGTGGAACAGAGAAAGACAAGACCCTGAATGGCTTGTGCGTGACCAACCAACGGCGGCGGCGTTTAGAAGAAAACAAAATGTCATGGGAAAAAAAAGGCTTTCTGCACCGGCAAAATCGAAAATTGGACCTCCACAATATCAATTACAGCATATCTTAAAATGGCTTTCACCTCTGCGGTGAAAGGCCGTGGACCGCGGACGTTTAATCTCAATGGTGGTAATGGCACTCTCTCTGCCTTGCTCAAGTTAGATGATGCCTCGGACACCAATCCTGGGGGAAGGGCGATAGGATGAGATTGCAGATCAGCAACCAGTCCCCACCCTGTTGACCGGACGAGCTAGATGCCACCGTGTGTCAGGATGGAAAATTGAGGCGAGGAGAGGAGAGAATCGTCGGATGTCGAAATCTTCAGAGTGACACCTCGGATCGCTTGACGGACGCGGTCCCGTGTCAACGTTTGGCACGGGACGCTCTCCACCTCTGGTTGGCGTCTGTGCTTGCCGCTTGGCAAAGCCTGCTCACCCGCAACACGTTCCCCGGTCAAGAAGCTTATAAGCTCGCAACTCACCATCCAAGGATCCTCGTCAACCGCTTTTATGTCATCCGAACTCTAATCCTACCTTGACATCGACAACAATCATGGTGCTCCGACCTAAACTCGTCGCCTCGGCCCTATCCGAGCAACAGGCTCGCGCGGTCCTCACCACGATCAACTTCCCCGGATTCCAGGACAAATCTGTAAGCCTTGTCACCTCTCAGCGCCTTTGACCATCCATCCCACTGACATCCTTCCTTTTCGTTATCAGGCTGCGTCCGAGGCGCCCCTCCCCGCGCCAACTTTAGCAACACTCTCGCTGCTCCACGTGCACTTTATGCTCTCCTTCCCATTCGAAGCTCTCTCGCTCAACTACGAGCCCGGTGGAAAAATGGAAGCGACGCTCTCGCACATCTACTCGCGCTTTATCGAGACCAAGCACGGCGGCGGTTACTGTCAGCAAGTCAACGTTCTGTATCGCGAGATGCTCGCCTTCCTGCAATTCCGCTTCTTGGGCGTGCTAGGCAGGGTCTTCTCGCCAATGTCCCAGGAGTGGACGGGACTCTCACACACGACTACGCTCGTCTACCTCCCCTCCCACCTACCCGAAGAAGAGGGAAGAATGGTGTATTACCTGTCGGATGTCGGGCTTGGCTTCTCCCCGCTCTCCCCGATCCTCCTGCGCGATGGGCATTGGGAATACGCCCGCGGCACGGACAAGTTTAGGCTGATCAAGAGAGATCTTCAGCCAAGGAGCAGTCTCGAAGAGACCTCCGACGAAGTGGATGATGAAGTGCGGGAGGTCGTGGCGGCGCAAAATGTCTGGATCTTGCAAAATTCAAAAAAGGGCAAGGAGTGGGAAGACTGCTACTCGTTCCACCCAACGGAATGCTTTACTCCCGACTACCTCGCCAGCAACCGTGCCACCTCCCACCCAGAATCCGTCCCCTTCGCTACAGTCATCATGGTCGTGCGATACCTCCTCCACCCGCCAACCCTCGCCCAAGCGGAGAAGGAAAACTGGAGAGAGCGAGACGGGTTGAACGCGGACCTGTACCCGTACCACCCAGCAGCGGTCGAGCAGAGGATGGTGATCGGGACGAAATTCATCGTAAGGAGGGGCGACGAGGAGATGGTAAACAAGGATTTGGGCAGCGAGGAGGAGAGGGTCGAGGTGATCAAGGATCAGTGTGGGTTGTTAGGGCATGTGGAGACCGAGGCGGCGGTTAAGGAGATCAGTCAGAAGCCCAGCAGGATGGGCGCCGATGCCAATGGTTGGTAAAGGTAAGGTGCATTCAAGTGTGTACAAGTAATCCATGGACTGCAATCGCGATTGGGCAAACATCTTCGTAGCCGCTGTGTTGACCATGTTTGAACGCTGCTGTTTGAGCGTGATTGCTAAAAGTCACACACAAGGTGCATGCTCCTACTCCTTTACCACTTCATATGAAGCGCATTATCTGAACGACGTTGTGCGTACTGAATTTGCTATCCTAGCTCGCCTTTATTTCCAACCAGCACCGCTAACCCTAGTCCCACCTCTACTCATGACCGGCAACAACCCCATACTCCTTGCCCTCCTCACCGCCTTTCCTACCTCCCTCTGGCTCCTTCTTGTCAACCCTGTACTTGCTCTCCCCATGATCTTCCCCATTTCGCTCACGTAATTCGCCAAAATCGCCGCATTTTTATAACTATCATCGTGCAAACTTGGCTTTCCGGGCCGCAACCCGTTTCTGTGGATCAAATCCTGCTGCATCGCTTCCCTCTTTGTCGGGCCGAGGAGTGGGCGCGCGAGGCGCGCCGGTTTTTGCGTAATGCTATCATACTCCAATGTAGAAGGGTTGTAGTAGTGGCCGTTCATGAACGCGCGGCCTGAGACGGTCTGGCGCTCGCGCGAGGGCGTAGGTGAGCGCGGGGTGTGCACTGCCCCCGAAGCAGACGCTGAAGAAGAGGAGGGGGAGGAGGAGGCGCGAGAGGCAGCCAGCTTCTCGATCGAAGAACTAAGCTCGTCCAGCGCAGAAGGCGCAAGGCGAAGAGCAGTGCTGCTAAATGCCGCCCGTCGGCTCGTCGATGCAGCTGCAATTGAGAGAGTGCTGATCAGAGATGTAGCCGCCTTCATCGTGTATAGGGAACCTCCTGGTGGTGGAATGGTGATGGATAGGGTGATGGTAAATTGCCTTGTTGAACTGGATCGGAAGATTTGGCCAGGATGGCTTGCGAGCTCAGAAGTCAAAAATTGCCCAACCCCAAAATCACGTGCCTCACACCCAGCAAGGTCTTTTTTCTCGTGCGGCAAATTCAACCTTCTCCTCGACGCACAGCTCACACCTATGAAATGGGTATCTAAAACCACCACCGTCCAAGGCCACACTCATCAGCAAGTACAACAGTCTCACGATCGTGAGCTTACGTTCAAACGAAACACTTTCCTTGCGACCTATATACAGCATTACAATTAGCACGACCAAAGATCAAACGTATCCAAAACCAAAACACCTGACTGAGCATCTTGCAGAACTCTGCGTGTATCAAAATCCCAACCCTCAAACCCTCTTTCAAACCCTACTTGCCTTCGTCCTTCCTTCACTTGCCGCTGCCGTCGATAGCATTCAACGCGCCGTTGGCCCTGAGATGCACCATGTTCTGCAGACTGTAATTACCCTTTCTGCCCTTATCCTCCAACGTCTTCTGGCTAAGCACGAGGTTGAGCTGTTCCTTGGCCTCTGCCGTCCTGCCGACACCGGCGTAGAGGCGGCCGAGCTCGTAGTGGGCAAAGTAGACGAGCCAGTGGTCGAGTTTGAGCTGATGGCCGTGTTCGAGCACTGTCTTGAACGAGATCTCGGCCTGTTGCGCCGCCTCGGACGTCGGGATCGGCGACTCCTTCGGGCGCACCTTGGAGTGTTTCTCGGGACAAGCGATGAACTTGAGACACACACCGCGGAGGAAGTGGGCAAGGCACAGATCGTCGTAGTACTCTTCACCGGAGAAGTACTGCGAAGGGTCCTCGACATCGTGCAGGTCGGCGAGGACGTCCGAGACCATCACGAGTGCCTCATCGCACAAAATGTAGCGCGGCGCATTTGAGAGACAGTGGTAGACGTATGCGAACTCCAGGCCCGGCAGGAGCAATCGGTTGTACGTCATGAACTTCTTGCTCTTCCTGGCAACAAACTTCTCCATGGGGATCGACTTGCCCGCGATCTTCTGCGTCAGCGTGGGCACCTTGCGGAAGATCTCGGCCGCCTCAGTCATAGCACGCTGATCACGCCCCTGTGCCGACTCGTACAGGTTGCTAGCGCGGCCGTAGTTGTACACGGCTTTGGACCAGTTGTTCTCGTTGGCCAGGATAGTAAACTGCTCGGAAGCCTCCTTCCACCTAGTGAGCGACATGTTGCAAAGCGAGAGATCCCACATGCAGATGTGCTTGAGCTGGATGTATTCCTTCTGCACGTCTCTGGCGGTTTCGAACTGCGTGATGGCTTTTTCCACGAGCGCCTGGGTCGAGTAGAGACGGCCCGAGAAGTAGAGGAAGAAGACACCCTCCGGGTATCGCTTGAGGTTGTAGTGCAGCACTTTGTCGGCAAAGTCAATGTCGACGCCGTTGACGGGGATAAACGTGGAAATAACAAGGTGATAGGCAAGCAGCGTCATGTCGCAGATCTGCCTTCGGACACCTTCGTCCTCGATGGGCATGCCCGGCTTGGTCTTGTTAGGATCGGCGCTCCACTGGCCAGCTTTGCACAGCGTCTTCATCGCCCACGCCGTGTCACCCGTGTAGCCAAAGATCTCCATGATCTTGAGCACCTTACCAGGCACCAAGCCGAGGATCATACTGATCATACCGTTGCCGAGGTAGACGCCGGATTTGAAGTCTTCATTCAGCTCCTCGCCCTTCTCGGCTGCCCAGTCGACGTACTTCTGCAGCGACCTGTAGATGCCGTACGCATTGCGCATGTTGAGCGCCTCGGACACAAATGCAAAGAAGTCACCCGCATATGCAATACCCAACACCGCCTTGATCAGCACGGTCTCGGCATACACCAGCTCGGCATGCCTCTGCACCACATCCATCTGCGACAGTGCACTTGGACTCTGTCCCGTACCCCTGACGAACCTGCCGAAGTTGCCCACCGCACTGCTCGGCTTCCTGAGCAACTGGGCAATCGTCGTCGCATCCTTGCAGAGACTGATGGCGACCGCCAAGTCGGCCGGCTCGAAGGTCATGAAGCCCTTGATCGTCGCGATCAGGGCGTAGCCGAGAGCATAGTACAGACGCGAGTCGGCATGCTCCTCGATGATGCGCTCGGCTTCGATCATGCGCGAGTTGAGGAACAAGTTGAGCGCCTTGCGCGCCACCTCGATGTCGCCGCGCAGTTCCGAGGGCGAGATGGCAACGTCGGCGGCGGTAAGTTTGGCTACACGGGCAGCCTTGTCCTTGACGGCCTGGGTGGTTTCGCTCCTAGCGCGAGTGTCGTTAGAGGTCGGGGCCGGGTCGGCACGACGAGCAGCACCGGCAGTGCCCTTGGGCCTGTAGGAAGCGCCATTAGCGCCGCCGCGAGGGACGGATCGGGCAGACGAGCCAGACTTGTTGCGCCGGTGACGAGCAGCAGCGCCAGCTCCAGCGGCGAGCGCGGCAGCACCGCCGAGTTCGGCTTCCTCCTCTTCTTCACCTTCAGAGATGTCGGCAAGCGGAGCGTCGAAGAAGTCATCGTCGTCGGAGCTGTCCTCTTGTTCTTCAGAGTCTTGCTCCTCCTCTTGACTGTCGTCGCTTTCAGCAGCAGCAGCTGGAGCGGCAACGCGTCCGTTGGGCTTAGTCGCGCTTCCGTTGCGAACGGGAGCAGCCTTCTCCTCCTGCTCTTGCTCGTCTTCATCCTCGTCCTTTTCGCTGGGGCTGTCGTTGTCCTCTTCGCTGGCAGAGTGAGCAGCCGAAGCCATACCGTTGGGGTTAGCCTCCTCGGTGTTAGCATCACCGTTTATGCTGCGAGAAGGCTTTCGCCTGACCAACCCGCCGAGAGCGGCACCGGCACCAGCACCGGCACCAGCGAATTTGGCGGTAGTGGAAGAGAGGAAGCCTCGTTTGGCTCCCGAGTCCTCGGCGGCACTGGTCCCAGTCGGAGGCTCGGACGCTCCACGGGCGCGAGTAGGAGCTGCACTGACGGAACTTCTCGACCTGGCACGCGCCAACGGGCCATCGGCTTTCGCATAGGGGTCAGCATCCGGTGCAGAAGCTGTGAACGTATCGGCATTTCCGTTGGCTGCCGCTGCGGGAGCCTGGAGGTTGCTCGTGGAGCGAGTGAACTTTCTCCTCCTGCCGCTGCCCAGGACACCATCAGTCAGGCTGGCAGCGCCAATGGGCTTGTAGCCTTGGACGTTCGGTCGACCCGATGTAGGATATGAAGCAGGGATGGATGGAACGGGAGGCGCGGCTTGCAGCGACTCTGGCTCATCGTAAAGATTGCTCTTGATCGAAGCCGAGCTCGATCTAGTCCCAAGCGAGGGCATCTTGAGGTTCATCTTCCTCGAAACTGAGCTGAAGCGACGCAGCCTCGAGCCACCAGAGACATGGGTGGATTCGGCAGGTTCCGGGGTGGTGAGATTAGTCTGGGACGAGTTGCGCGATCGATTGCGCATGAGGTTCATAAAGCTGTTTGAAGACGATCCGACGCGCGAATCGATTGAGCGAGCATCGGACTGGGAGAGGTTCGAGTTGCTCTTCTTTAGTCCCAGGCTGGCTGCAGAGAAGCCGCGCGAGCGTTGCGTTGCGGGAGCGAGATATCCATCCTGGCCATTGGTCGGGGACGGAGGGCTGCCCACTTTGCGCGAAGCAATGGATGGAGTGCGAGAAGCGCGGCCACGCATGCTGTGAGCATCACCACCCGCATTGCTGCGGCTGCGAAGAAGCGCATCCGTGTTCGAGATTGGGATGGGATGAGCGTGCTCAGACACATCATCGGCAGTAACTGCATTGGCAGCGGTATTGAACTTGGTTGACGTTGCATCGATTCCGGCCAAAATGCTCTTGCGGCTGCCCGAGATGGACATGCGACGTTCTGGCGTTTGGTCTGTCATGGTGAGTACGGCTGTGCTGGACATGGGGAAGTCTGATGGGAGCAAGGATGTAAGGGGTCCCAAAGTGGAGTGAGTGTACCCAAGTATGCAGGCGATGAAGGATTAGCGAATCTTGAAGTGAGCCCTACTTGGAGGATAGAGGATCGTGGATGTGAGTAGAAGGGGTGACGAGGAGCGTGCGCGCGTTGGTGAGTCGAGAGAGCGTGTGGTGAAATGTGTTGGGGGGGGGGGGCCGGGGATTTTGTGAGGCAAGCGGGCAAGAAGGATTTCTCGTCTTGTCGGGTCGGATTGCCAATTTGGGTGGCGCTCGCTGACTGAGAGCCGAGAGTGACTTTGAGAAAAAGAGAGAATGTGACGAGTGAGAGCAGCTCTACTGAATTGGAAATGGAATTTTAATTTGGCTGCGAGGATCTGTTGACAGCCGCCGCCGCAATCAATGACGAATGAATGGGCGAATGGGCGAGCAAACAGAGTCTTTTGCTGCTGCTTCTGCTGCTGCTGGATTCGCATCTCGCATTTTCAGCTGCTGCTCTGGAAAAAGCATTCTCTTGACTTTTGCAACTCCGCTCTTTGCTTTGACGTGTGTGGCCGCAACCTCTACTTGAACCCTGCCCTGTCCCTTGAGTTACCCTACTTTTGCGTCAAAAGAAGAGGCGTGAGCGTCACTTGCTACACTAGTTAGCGTAATGTAATGCTCTGCACCTGATTCAATCTTGTGCAAAGCGGAACGTGTGTGTGTGTGGTTGAAACCCACCGCCTTGACTCGCTTAACTCAACCCAACCACGCAGCGGCGGCCAATCAGAAACGCAACTGATTTTAAAACTTACCCCGCTCCGACAAACTGCCACATCCCATCCCACTCCCCGCAATTTGGTTGGGCGCAATAATTTCCTTCTGAAAGCTCAAATCCAACAAAGTCTTCTCGGAACCGCCTTCCGCCCTGTGAGCGGCGCAGACTAGCAACCTGTGCGGGTGCGTCTAAACTCAAAACCCCCAGCCAGCTCTCTGCAACCCCACTGCACCCTGCGACCCTGCGTGCATACCAAACAGGCCAAAGCTCACTTTCCAATCAAGACTTTCTCAACGCTCTTTCGTGCCAAGAAAGCAGCGCTATAAGATCCATCTTCCCAATTGATATGAGTTGTGCACACTATGTGATAGCAAACATGCTCGACAATGCAAAAAAAGTGGTGAGATTCAACCTGAGCTTTCCATACAAGTACACTTTGAATGATAAACTCGACATCCGCTTCCTTCCCATTCCCATCCTCCTGCTCGAGAACTAAATGGCCGGAGTGGCTAGATCAAACCCCAAGATGTCCTGCCAATAGTTGAGATCTCTCGAGTTCATATACGCTGCCACTCCTTCGATCGAGTTCTTGCCAATCTCGGCTGCAAGTGGCAGCACATTCACTCCTCCCTCCCCCGCACCCGTTCCAGTCTTGTTAGCGCCGGGCATCGTCATCGCAGCTGCCATTTCCGTCCCAATTACTCCACCGAGTCCGCTACCGGAGAGCACATTGCTGTTGCCCCACGATGGAGCCACGCTGCCACCAGTCGACCAGCTAGCTCCACCCTGAACTCCACCAAACGTTGGAGGCAGAGCACATGTCACTCCGCTCGCACCGGGCGAGGCGAGATAGGCAGGGTGAGGCGCAATCGAGCTCGATTGAGTTATGCCTGTGCCGGGAGCAGCCATAGTGGTGTCTTGGGTGCTGAATAGCGTTGGTGGCGATGCTTGTGGTTTGTCACTATTGCCGCCTCCTCGCTCGTATGAGGTGCTGGTAGATGGCGATGGAGCGCTAGTCAAACGGCTCATCCCGAGCTCAGAACGGCCCCTCGGCAGCGAAGGCGCCTGTGCATAACGTGCCGCTGCCGAGGCCACATCACGGTATGGCGGGCTGTTCCCGCTCGCTGCGGTGCCGCCCGTCCTATCACTAGCAGAGACCCGTTCCGGAGCGCCCGGGTACGAAGAGTGTCCAGTAGCCCAAGGTCTGCGTGAAGCCTCGCCCTCCCTCCTTGCGGCCTGCTCATCTGCGGCACTGCTCGAAAGCGCCCGATCGCGTCCACCCGCATCTCCCCAATGGTACGACTTGGTCGCAAGCCTGTCCGTACTAGCCTTCAAGCGTGCCTTGGCCTGGTCGTAGCTTTGATTCAGCCCCGCTTCCAGGATTGCGCCGATGAATCGGACGAGATAGCCGGGAGCCTCTCTCTCCGTGTCCACAACCTCTCCCGAAGCAAGTCGCTGCGGCTGAGAGCACTCGCGTGACGTCGCACGCAGATAATCGACAGCTGTGATGAGCGTAGCTGCATCGATATAGTCTTTGTAGAGGAAGAACCACTTGGCGATCTCGCTTGCTGTGATCACCAGGTAGTCGTGTCCCACCCTCACGTGGCCCGGTTTGCAAAGATCATGTACAAACAGTCGAAGACAACGTAGAGCCCCATCGACGCACTGCGAGAACCAGAAAGCCGAGCGCGAAGAATCGTGTTGATCCAGCTTGCTGAGCGTACGGCGGCGCTGGGTGGCAACCTGCGCTGCCCAGTGCCACGTCGACTGGCAGATCAAAAAGTCGCGGTGGGCATCAATGTAAGAGAGTTCCACCACCGAGGACTTGTCCATGGGGAAGCGAGAGTAGTAGACGCCGTCCCTGACATCAAAGTAGCGCTTGCGTAGCATATCCAGGCGACCTCTGTACCTATCAAAGAAGCCACCAAAGGACGAGGCATCTTGATTGCGGCTGATCATGTCGAGCCAGGGCTCATGCTCGAGCGCCATGATCGACATGTCGAGCGACCATGCCAATCGCGAGTCAACCGAGAGCAAGACGTCGCCGCCTTGCTGGATCCAGATGTACGGATCGGGAAAGTCTTCGAGCGGGATGATGCGCGCGCGTGGCTTAGTATAACGGTCGTCCTTCCTGACCAAGACATGGATAAGGCACAGCACGATCCAAGTGCGTTGACGATCGCGATCGAGACGTCGTTTGTACCTCTGTCCATAGCCTTCTGACTTTGCGCTTTTGTTTGTATCGGAAGAGTCGCTGGCTTCGAAAGCAGCATGCAGCCCCAGCTCATATGCGTAGCCGATGGCGCGAACAGCTTTGCGAAGGATAGTCTTGTCTTGAGGATCTTTCCAAGTGATAACGAGGATCAGAGCCTGAATATGGTCGATGCTGCAGATCTCTTCAGCAGCGGCCAGGTTGAGCACCGCTTTGGCGATGCGGTGGCACTGACGATGCACTTTTGGCATGAAGAAGCGCGACGCGACGGACAGGATGGTCGAGAAGAGAATGGGACTCTGCTGGCGACAGTACTCGACGGTGTGCAGCGAAGGATCGAGCAAGGCAAGGGGCGGATTGAGCTCCGAGAAGAAGTAGTCGAACAGCTCGTGCGCTTGATCCATGCTGACGGCGTGTTGACGGACGGCATCATCGCGCAAGTCGGTCGCCATGGTGTTAGATGACGAAGTGCTACTATGCGCATGCTGACTGCTGCTGGAGGCAGTGTTCCACACTGGGCCACGCTCCCATGTTCCATGATCGACAGGACTGTAAGGATTGCGACTGGCAGTGGCCTGTGATGCGACGGAAATCGGCGGTAGATCGCGGCTGCGGTCATGATGATAGGACTGGTGGTGATGGGACGCCCTTTGTGGGGGGTCGCCGTGCTGCTGGAGATGTGGCGCAACGGAATGCGGCTGAGGCTTTCGTGGAAAGAGGGAGTTTTCCAGGTCTGGGATAGGTTGAAGGTAAGGACCGAACCATCTGCCGTGCACCGAGCCTTTAGGGCTTGGCAGTTTCGGTGGCTGTTCAGATGCTTCATACCGACCAGGGTCTGCCTTCTTATACGAAGAAAGATTGCTAGTCGGCGGGGTCGGTGGTGGAGACGCCCTAGAAAGCTCGCTGTGCTTAGCACGCACGGGAGAAGTGGTGGCTTTGATCGAATAAGAGCTAGCTTCGGCATCGTCATCGTCGAGCTGATCCTCCTCATCCACACCGGCACTGTCTGCTTCGCTTCTTGGCCTTTTCTTTGGTTTCCTTCCACGATGATGTTCCTTGAACTCGCAGACCAGATCGAGACGGTTGCAGCGCTTGCAACGCTCATCCTCTGCATTAGTGCGCGAGCACTTGACTTTGATGGCGCGACACTTGAGACAAGCGAGGTTGGAGCCACGCTTTTCGGGCTTTTCGGAATCGAGCAGAGCACGACGGACGGGGGTATCTGAATTGGCTTTGGACATGTCTGCCGAAGGGCTTGGATTGGACGAAGGAGAGGAGGGTGCGTCCGATTGCCTCGACGTGTAAGTTGGGTCTGTGGAGAAAGCGGAGTGAGACGCAAATAAAGAAGAGCGATCCGGGGCGCCGGAACTGCCTTCTGGTCGGGGAGAGGTAGTGCCGGACGGTGACAAGGCAGAGGCAGATGTTGAGGCAGAGGCAGTGGCTGCGTCGGCCAAGCTATTCATGTGGAAGACCTAATGTGGGTCGGCAAAAAGGGCGAGCGCTCAACGCGGATTCCGACAAGTTGGTTGGTCCATGTATCGGTTGTTATGGCTCGTGTGATTGATGGCGCATTTAGTGGCTGGGTGTCGGCAAAGCGTGAGCAAATGAGAGGCTAGGCTCGAGAGCCGAGTGAATCTCGGTCACGTTGACACCCGTGGCAGGTGATGTAGACAGCGGGATGGGAAACCGAGGCAAGGCCGTGGTCACGATGCAGCGGAAAAACTGGCGGTGAACGGTGATGAAGGGGTGGGATGTGCAAAGCAAGGTGGCCGGACCGGCTTGGCGACACAAGATGCCGAAGAATGCAGTGATTCGTTGGTAAGGTTAGACTACACCGGGCTTGGTTGTGGTAACAGACAGGTTTGCGTGGGATTGCCAAGATGCTGTTGGTATGCGTTCCGGGCAGAATGAGGGGCGGCTAGGTTGATGAGATGAGGTGGCTTTGGCTCGAGATGAGAAAAAGTTAAAGCTGGCGTGAACAGACGAGTGGGCGGCTAAGTTTTTGGGATGAGCCCGTGTGAGAGCAAGCGCCAAGGTTTCAGAATGAAGATGACCGGCGAGGCGGAAGTGTGGGACGGATGCGATGATGGATAGGCCAAGTAAGATAAAATGCTCCGACGTGGGGTCAGCCAAGGGAAATCCGGGAGGGTGCGACGTTGTGGATCTGAGAGTACAAGCACGGGTCGTAGGGGAAGAGGATGATGATGGTAGTCAGAGGACGGAAGGATTACACGTTGGTGGATAGAGGAAGAAGAGTAGAAGCTGGCAGGTGGCAGGTATCGGTAAGGGAGGATGGGAGGTCCGGAAGCGACGGACACGAACGGATTTTGCGGTCTGAGACCTTTTGGCAGCTCAGGATCGGAAAGAAGTGGCCGAGATGAATGAGCATCACCGGCTGGCTTTCTGCTCAGCAGCAATCCATGACGGTAACCTGACAGCCACAGTTCAGCCATCCCCATCCATTCACACTTGCAATCAATCAATCACTCAATCACTCACGCACACCCTCACTCGCTTCACTCCGAATGCTTGTTGTGACATTGCAAGACGACAACGCATCGCATTTGCCGGTCAAAACGCGCCGAGTCTGATGAGCGGATAAGAGATCTGATATCGCGACCATCTTTCCACCCTCTCGTCTTGTATCCATCCACCGGACCCCTGAATGCCTTGCCTTGAATGCTCGTGTGTACCCTCTTGCACTCTTGCACTCTTGCACTCTTGCACTCTTGCAGTAGCATCTAACGCATTTCTTTCTCCAATCACTGTCTTTTGGAAATGCTGCATTACTGGTGCGATTTTGGAGAGCGCCAATTTTAGCAGGGATTCCCTCGGAATCGCGGGGGAGAACCGAAGGCGCAGGTGAAAAAGAAGACTGTTGCGTGGTTCTCGCATAAAGAAACACAGACAGACAGACGTGATTGCAGCTGATCTTTGCAGATGACGGGGGCCGGAAATGGAAATGGGGCCTGAAAAGCGCGCAGCCTTGTGATAGAATGGCCAAAGTGACCGGCCGATTCGGCTGGACAAGAAGGCCGCGAACAACCAATTTCACAATGCAGGCATTTTTTGTTGACCGGCAGCTGTCCAGTGTGTCAAAACGCAATCAATCGCATATCTCTCTCCCACACTTCGGTTTGGCCGGCCCGTACACAACGGACTAACCGGCCTAGCAACCGCTGCTCCCGCTTCATCTCGTCACGACTCTTCAACGCCGAGCCGACCGCCTCATCACGCAATGCGCCCGAATCTTTCATCTCTCCAGGCTCTTTTCTCTGATCACAATGTGTACAGTACAGTATGAACAAACTAATGTGTGTTGTGAGTGTTGAGAGAGAGCGAGTAATAAGGTCGCATCGGAGCGCCTCCGCATTCACGTGCTGCAGTTGGGGGAAAGCAGGAAAATGCAAGTCTGTCGGACGCCACCACCGTTTCGACATGCGCCTGAAAGAAGAAGAAGGAAAGGAAAAAAAGGCCCACGCGGGCGACTCGCGCTTCTGCTTTCGGCAACTTCCCACCCGAAAACCTTGCTCATTCAAACCCATTCAAGTATTTCACCGTTCTCTTCCGATCTCACGTCAACATGCCATCACTTTGCTTCACTGCTATCTTGGACCAACAGCGAGAGGGAGAGGCGAGAAGCAGAACAGAGTGAAAAGCCGCGAAAAGCGCACGCGGCCTCTCCGAGTACCAGGTTTTCCGTCACGTCACCCTGACCCTGCATGATTTCGCATCTTCGCAATTCGCAGTTTCGCCCACTTCCCCCGACGGCCTCTTTTTTTCTTCTCGCAAAACCACGTTTCCCGCGGTAGCCGAACAAACTCAACACTCAATCAACTCCGGCCTAGTTGCCCGACCCTGTACTTCGGAGGTCAAGCTCACCGCGCCTCCTCATTCCACTGTGCCTGTTGTTCATACTGTATCGGCTGTTCACCGACATCAGGGCAAACCGGCGCTCGTCAAATGACCGACGTGCTTGGCACCCATTCCCGCAATCCTCCTCGGCTCCAATCCGGCTCACATTCATCATTTCCGCTTCAAGCTCCCCCATTCCCCCCGCTTCCATCCTGCAACACAGTCTATGCCCATTCACTCAACTTTTCCAATCCGTACGTCACATATAAATGTAAATCCATTGTCCGTCGATCAATATACATGTGCAAGCAGCTGCTATACAGCCTCGAGTTTTGGGTCTGAACAAGAGCGTTGTAATAACAATACGTGTGTGAGATCAGCTTACGAGTGGTATGCCTGTGCAGCGTCCCAGAACTGCTCCTCTTGCTCCTCTCCCCCTCCTGCACTCTTGAGCGCGGGTAAGCCCAACAACGGCCCGGCCACATTCGCTGTTGCCGTTGGCGGCGTACTGCCTTCAGAGCTCGACTCGACATTCACCACTTCCGCCTGCATTGGCTCGGCGATTCTGCCCATGGACCACGACGTTGTGGACGTCGACACCTGCTGGCGCGAATCGCGTGTGTTATCTCCCGAGATTGACGCGAGGATGCGCGAAGAGGTGGACGCCGGGCGCGAGATTTGCGATTGCGGGCGAGAGGAAGAGACCCAGAACATCTCCTCGTCCAGCTTCGGCTTGCTGGAGCTGGGCGTGAACGAGGCGGAGGCGGGGCGGCCACAAGTGCGGTAGGGGAGGAGGAGGGCTTGTTGGCCAGCGCCAGGAGGGAGCGTGCCGGTTGAAGCGTCAAAGTCGTCCAGGACATGACTACCGCTCCTACCAGCGGCGGCGGGTTCGTATGCAGGGTTCGAGTAGGCGTCGGCCGCCGAGCCAAGACCTCTACTGTGGCTTCTCGGCGGCACCTCGTCCGTGCCTAATGGAAGCGGTGAGACAGCAGTGGGCGTAGGCGACGGCTGAGCCCCAACTCCCGCGCTGGCAGCAGCGAGAGCTGTCGAATCCAACATCCTGTCCGCCGCCGCCGAGCTCCTTCGTGGTCGTTGCGGTCGCACAACTTCAAACCCTTTCTGCCTTGTGCCAGATACATCCGCTTCCGAAGCGGGAGGCTCAAGACTCGTATTCCCCTGCTCAGCTATGCTGCCCTTGCCACCAAGGCGCGCAGCTAGACTCGTCATGGCCGTCGACATCTTGCTGATCCCTCTCCACCCGCCGCGCGATTTGGTGGGTGCGAGAGCATCGTCGTCATCATCATCGTCGCTGTCCGAATCGCTTCGTCCAGCTCCACCGCGTTTCCAGAACTTGCCCTTCTGCTGCTTCTTCGCCGGCTGTTGCACCGGCTGCCCCTCTTCATCGACTGCCATCATGCCGGCGATCGACTGGCTCGGTCGCATCTGCGCACCAGAAGAGTAGCGACGCATGGTGGCATTGCGCGCTGCAGCTTCGGTGCTCGACAACCCAATCGCATCGTCGAGTCCCGAGGATGGGGTCACCGACCTTCTGTGCGCGTCGAAGTACGAATCCATGGCGCTCTGCGACTGTGGGCGCGCGCGTCTTTGCGGTGGTAATGACAAGAACTGCTGCGTGGGAGACATGCGTTCGCCCATGCTGCTGCTGCTCAACGGTCGACCTCCCGGCGTCTGCAACGCTTGGTACGGCGAAGTGTCTGAAGCGCGTCCGCCGCCCATGCGAACAAAGCCGGACTGGGCCGGCGGAGGTGACTGACGGCCGTTCCACTGCTGCATGTGAGGCGGAGGCGAGACAGCTCTTCCGTTGACGAGCGAAGGTGGCAGTGCTGCCATGATGTACCCTTCATCGTTCGGATCACCTTTGAAGTACATCGAGTATGGGCTGTTGCCATCCGCAAACATATCAGCCGGCGACTTGCGCCCCTGCAGCTGGCTGTCGAGATGCGAAGCAAACGAAGCTTGGCGCGAATGCATCGACATGCGGTTCATGTTGCCTAGCATCGATGTGCTGAGCTTGCGAGGCGATGAGGGGACCGCGGGCGTGTTTTCTCCAGTTGAGCCCTCCTTGGCCAGGTTCGAGTACATGAGTGTGTTTGTGTTGGTCGACGTACTGCGGTTGAGCGGCATCATGACTGCCGAAGCACGCTTGCCCTTGTTCTTGTTGAGCTGCAGCTTCTCCTTCCTCCTCTTAATCTTTCGAATGGCGCCTCCAAGTCCGGACGTTCTTGGCGAAGCGCGCTCGTCAAACGACGCTCTTCCGATGAGTCGAACCAGGCCCTCGACGATCTTGACCACCAGGATGAGTCCTGCACAGACATACAGAATGGCTTGGATGAGAAGAACCACGTACGTGATCCAGCCGATCGGTTCGCGTCCAAGATTGACCAACGGGCTCAGCAACAGCACGAGCACTGCAGTAATGATGCGCAGTGTGCTTGCGACAAAGCTGACGGGACCCATCATGGCTCCATCGCCCCAGGGCAACCAGAGACTGCACGCGAGCGCAAACATGATCTCAAACACCAGGATGATGATCGCCTGAGCACTGCCACTCGCCTGACCCGCGCCGATGACCACGCCGAGGATGAAGGTACGTGCAAAGTCGACCGCACAGAACAGCTGCGATCCAGGGCTGTACGTGTTGTAGATGGGGCCGAAGGCGGACAGAGTGTCGACCGAGTCGTACAGCTTGGCCGTGGGTGCGCGGCTGATGCAGAAGATGGCATAGACTGGTGCGAGAATTGAAAGAAAGGCGAAGGCGAGACCGGCAAGACCAACCGAGGTGGGGGAGAAGACGTCGGCATTGGCCATTTGGTAGGTGGTGAAGATGGTGATGGGGAGGTAGAAGAGGAAGATGGCGCGAAGAATGTTGCCGTGGAGCATGCGCAGGTGCAACAGGTTGTCACTGGATCCAAACAGCCGCTTTCCCTTCTTGCCGATAAAAAGATAGCCTCCATTGCGACTGAGCGACGAGAGCGGCTCATCTTCATCCACCGCCTCTTTGACGTCGGCGCCAGCTCTTGGTTCCGTCATGTCGAGGTTGTAGCCGTCCTCGCGCCGCTTTTGGAATCGGAGGATAGTGTCGTGCACCGAGTCGAGAATCCATGCGACCAAAGACAACGCTACGATTGCGGCCACGATGAAGAACCAGATCGTGAGACACGTCCCGAACAGATCGCGTGTGCGCAGACCAATAGTGTGCGCGTAGGCGTCCATCCCAGCCCGTGCGCCGTTGAGGTTCAACAAGCGTTGGGGCGCATTCTGGTTCATGTACAAGGGCGAGCTAGTGTTGGTGTACTGTGCCGAGACATCTCCCGATGGCAGCGATGCATTGGTCGCGACCAGGTTGAACTCGCTGTTGAATTCCGCGGGGCGAATGATGGTGACATTACCTGTCAGCGTCGACCAGGCTGCCTGCTTGAAGAAAGGATAAGCAAACTCGGGCCATCGCACGGCGATCATTGATACTGCGGCTACAAATTGTGTATGCAGAATCAAGTCCCAGCATCCTGGAGTTGCAAATCGAAGCAATGCTGCGCTGACAGAGAGCTTCTGACCGCTGAGCGCCGAGACCAATGTCGGTGCTAGCGCGTCTCTGAAGAACTTGGGCTGGCCGCCCTCCCTAGCCTTGTTCTTGAAGGACCTTGCACGTGAAGTGATCGCACAAAAGATGCGACCGAGCGAGGTGACGACAAAGTAGGCAATGATGAGAGCAATCGGGCCCCAGAACATGAGAGCCCAATACCACTTATGCTCGTTGTACGGAGAAGCGTACACCTCGATGCAGGCGATATCGAGAGGCGGGCTGGACGTGTCACTGAGTCGAATGCGGGTCCAGAGCGTGCCGAGCGTATACGTATCGTTGAGAGGAATGCCGACGCCAAGCGAGACCTGACCTGGACCGTACAGGCAGCCTGCAGGCTTGATTGCAACGCCGTTGACCACCGTTCCGTTCGGGTCTGGCGCCACGGGGTAGAGGCTGTCGCACAGATACGAGTCGTTGCGGAAGACGTCGAAGGTGAGGAACTCTGTCTCCACTGTGAGCGTGCTGAGAAGATTTGGCGAGACATTGGTATTGACCGTCCTGCCCTCGGAGTCGGTGGCACCGACGGCGAGGATGCGCAAGACGCCGGATTTGTACGAGTTCTGATTCGAGAGGATACGACTGCTGCCGAGGTCGGAATCGAACTGGGTATATACGGCAGAGATGTTGATGCGCAACGAGGCGTCGACGTAGTTGACCTCGTTAGCCGGGCAGCCAGTAAAGTAGACATCCTTCATGCGAGCCGTGACTCTTTGTGAGAGCTCATCGTACTCTGATGGGATGGGTCGCTGGAGCAAGAAGGGAACCTGTGGGCCTGAGAGCTGAAGATCAGGGATGGTGGTGCTGGTGACTTCGGGCGCGTTGCGAGTGGCGGTAGGATCGGATGAGCCAGGTGTTCTCGTTGCTGCGTTGAGTGATGCTGAGCCCGTGGTGAGCGTGACGACCTCTGTGACGGTTTGTGCTGCTGCCAAGCTGCAAAATAATGCAAACAGTAGTGCAGACAAGCCGAATCGGAGCCATGCCGATGGTCGGTCTCTGCCGAGAGGCGCGCGAGTCATCTTATCGGAAGATGCGCCTGGTGGAGATGCCGAGATCGGAAGGGATCAGACAAGCAGCAACAGCTCGGTGACGAGAAGAAGCTCGACTTGAGGGAGAGTCAAGTAGCGATCTCACTTCGACATGTCGTTTTGGTGAAAGGATGATGGACGTTGGATCTGCAATCGCAGTGTGCGCTGGAAACTTTGTCGAAAGTGGAGCCGCAGTGGAAAGTCAAGGAAGTGGGAGCATGGGAGTGGGCTCAGGCGAGGGCGTCGACGTTTATGAATAAAGGGTCGTCAGCACTGAGCGATGCAGCAGTCCAGGTTTGGTGGTGTTGATGAAGGCGGCAAGGAAGAAGAAGATGATGGTGTTGATGTCGATCGAGCAAGCAACACAAGGTGATGTAACTTTGATATGGTTGCAGCAGCAGCCGCAGCAGGAACATGCAAAGAATCCTGCTGCACTGAGCACATGTAACTTCACTTGGAGGCTGACGAACCGCAAGAAGGACCGCCTGCATTTGCATATCCATTTCTCAGATTCAATCATTTTACGGAAAAAAGAAGAGGAAGCGAACGAAAAGGAACGCAACGCAACGCAGTGCAACCGAAGCGGTCACTCGATTGTGGCACACCCTCTCGCGATCGGAGGTGACCATTCGCCAATTTCTTTTTCTGCGCTTCTGACACGGGCCCGTCTAAGCGTTAAATGGAAATCTAGATTTGTTTTTACGGCATATTTCAGAAATTAGCGTTCTTGTCGAGCTGTGCTACTCTGCTCTGTTGCTGCGACCAAATGCATGCAGGGTCGCCAATTGAGGCTTTCCCAGCAAGACTTTGCGACCCTTTGCCTGTCGTTGTCGCTGTACTCGAGTCCCGCTTTGCACAGAGCGCATCTCGAACGGAAAGACGACGGTACCAAGACATGCTGAAAAGGCTGACAAACGCTTCTATTGTTCGAGAACACCCTCCAAGCCATGGTAGAAACGACAGAAACGTGGGCAATTAAATAAAGTGCATTGACCCCATCAGCACAGCCAAGGCGGACTGCACACCTCGCTGAAGCGATAGCAAAGCTCCGACGGGATGTAGCTCGCACGCCGAAATTTCCGACTTTTGCTCATCGACTTTGCGGTTGTCAACGGGCTCGTGGGCCGGGCCAGCCTCACGAGAAAAGGAAAAGCCGCGAGGATAATTCATGCAGATGCGGGAGGGTGCGCGCAGGTTTGGGTTGTCAGGTGGGTTGTTGCTCAACAATGCCAAACACGGCCATCCACACGATCGTGCCTCTCCAACTTCTTTCTTCCTCCTGCTCCCTCGACATACGACTCTCAATATCAGCATGGCAGCAAGATGTATACAGTATCAAGGCAGACAGAGAAATGAGAGGAATTATTGTGGGTTGGTATTGAAAAGGTTGTTGTGATGAATGCAAGGGTGACGAGAAATTCTGCCGTCGTCGGGTGCCCGATAAAAAACTAAAAAATGCTGCTGCTGCAGCAAGCCGCTGTTGTTGCCGCGCGTGCGAGCGTGCCTGCTTACTCTGGCTTTCACTATCTCCATCGTGCACTTCTGCCAAGCCTTCCACCATCGAAGAAAAGAATGTTTGTCCTCTCATTACCATGGATCCACTTTCCCCACACTGTTCAAGTTGCGGATGGGGCATCGCATTCCAGTCACAGACAATCAGCGCCACGCAATGTGGATGGGCCCGGTATCATAGACCCAAACAATCGTAAACTGAGACATCGGTACACTTCCGACAGGGCGCTTAGCATCTGACATCCACCGACGACCGCTTGCCGCCGCGGGCTATTTTTTGGCTTCCCTTCCCCATGTTAGACCGAATGCTCACGATCGCCAACCTCGAACCCCCCAATGCTAGTTAGATGAACGGCAACCCGGTTCCCGTCCTCTTTTTATACTCCGTATACCTGTCTCCGAAGAACTCGACCAGATACGCCTCTTCATTCCTTATTCTGCGGCTGAAGAAGTACCACAGCGTGACAACGAACCCAACCAGCGCCACCTTATTGCCCAGCATGACCTGCGTCCCGATGGCCCAGTAGAAGAATCCCATGTAGCTCGGGTGTCTCGTCCATGCGTACACGCCCGTCGTCACCAGCTCGTGGTCGTCGCGCTTCCTATCCGCTAGGATGTGCGAAAAGTTGTTGTGCGCATGGATCATCGCCATGCTCCTCAACACTTGCCCCACAACGATCATAACAATGCCCACAAATGTGAACACGCCGACATTCTTGCTCCCAGGGTAGACCCACGCGGTGAGGGCGAATTCGACGAGTGCGAACGTGTGCGCAATGTGGTAGTGCGCGCCATTGTTGAGCAAAAAGCTATCCGAGAACAGGCGGGTCGGGTTGTAGCTCGCAGTCACCGTGAACTCGAGCATGTGGAAGACCACCCAGCACAGCAGGTAGATGCTCAACTGAGGCAGTGCATACCAACTCTTCTCCGAGGCTGTGTTGAGTTGGCCGAGGAGGAATGAGAGGCTGCGAGGGAGTACGAGGCCGAAGAGGATGCCGAGCGGGAACGCCGTGATGGCCACTTGGAGCGCCGCGGGCGCATACGCCGCTGGGATCGCGTACTGTCTGGTATACTTGTCTCCGATCCAGCTCAGCCATGATTGAGCGGAGGGGTTCCCAGGAGCGACGTAGCCGCGCTTGCCTGTCGGTACAGCCGTCGTCGGTGCATCAACGCTGGATGTCGCGGACGAAGCTGTGGAGCCCGACATCTTGTCGTCGTCGATGCTCGAGGCTTGCAGAGTGGAGTCGATGGAAGAGCTTGAGTCTGTTGGTTCCATTGCGGTAGACATGATGTTGAGCGGTCAGTGAGGTGGAGCGAAGAAAAGAAGACGAGGACGGGCGATGGGTGAGTGGCTGCTTTAAGTACTCCTCGGTTGGGCACTTGACTTACCAGCAGATAATCTTCACGGCATGATTCGCACGCACGCAGTCCTTCCGATAACAATGGGCTACGTCTGCCGAAACGACGGTGAAGAAAGCCCTTTGTTGAAGCCGAAGTGCGTGGGAAAGGTGTCTCAGGATCGCGACAAGAACATCAAAGGGACTTTTCTGGCAGTGAGAGATTTGATCTTTCAGGGTCCAATTTTGAACGACTCCTTTCTTCTTGTCACAGACGGCGGCGTGTGAATTCTGCCTCCCAACATCCTCGGAATTCGGCCTTCCCCCACCACCGCTCGAGCCTCACACACCATCATCCCACTTCCACCTTGCGTTCTGTGCCGCCCATATCCGCCATTACAAGCGGAAACTGTCTGTTGCCCACGATGGACCTCCTAACACAACTCGATTCAGACATCGACATGCTGCTCAAGATCATGTCCTCTTCCATCTCCTTCATCTCTCGCAAAGCCAAACACCAACCCCTCCCATCCTCTACCATCCCGCTCACGATCCTTGGCAAAACCGAAGCCATCGAGCCCGCCGAAATGGACGCAGCCATCGCGGAACTCGTCTCGGACCTCGTTGAAAAAGCTCAATCGATCAGAGAAATCATCCTCCACCTCCCCACAAAGGAGAGTTTAGGGGGAGAGAAGGAGCTAGAAGCCGACCTGAGCAAGATGCAGGAGGAGATGAAAAGGGTGAATGTAGAGTACAGGCAGGCGGTCGAGGAGGTCAAGGTGCTGAAGGAGGAGGTGAGGGGGTTGCTGGAGGTGGTGTGCGAGGAGGCAAGGTTGGGAAGGGCGTGGTTGGTCAAAGAGTTAGAGGCGAAAGGGCAAGTGGATTCTCAGGTTGGCGTTGCCCAGGGGTTAATATCTCAATGACACAACACATTTTCGACATTCACCAACACGACTGTATTTGTACCATCTCATATCATAATCGCATTCATTCATCCTTCCTCATTGAAGGCTTAGCGTCCATCGCCTTCGCCAATCAACCACCCGACACCTCTACTCAGCGAGAAGCCGCCAAACCCTTGCCCTTGCCCTTGCGCACCCGCACCCGCCTCCTGTGTGGTATTGTTCCTCTGATCCGTCTTCCACCCCAGGAAATCCCTTGCCGCTCTGGCAGCTCTCACCGCTCTCTCCGCGGGATCCACATACCCTCCTCCCCCTCCACCTCCTGCTGCTGTTGTGGCGCCGGACACCGAGTCGAAGTCGAACAACCTCGCTGTCCTCGCATCCACCTCTCCGCCTCCACTCGCCTTCTCTTCCCCTCTCGCCCCTCCTGCTGCAGTGGTTGCGGTCCCGAAGTACGACAGCGGCGAGAAGCTCAGCGGGAGCAAATTCGCCGCAGTCCCTACCAGCCCTGCGCCCACACTCGCGGCGGTCTGCGCGCTGATCAAATCACCTACACCTCTCCCGCGCGCGGCCAACCAACCCGCGTCGGCTTTCTTCGTGGATGCGAACTGCTTCCCCTCCTCTACCTCTCGCACCAACTGCTGATCAAGCAGCTGCCACTGCCGCAACATCCCCCCCAGCTGGGTGGGCGGGCAGAGTGTCATTGCGTGCGCGAGCATCGAAATGCGCGAAGGCGTGTCTTCCCATAACGGGTGCTTGGACAGTTGGAAACAGCTCTTCCAGCCCAGCTCCAGCGCCGCCCAAGTAGAGCAAGTGGACGAGGAAGCGCGCTTGCGGAGCACAGAAACCTTATCCACAAGGCGTTGGCAGAAAGCGAAGGCGTCGTCAAAGTCTTCCGCCGACGTGGCACTGTCAGCGAGCATCGCGAGCGTACGCGCTTCGATCATGGTCTTCTCCCCCGGCGACAAACCCTCTTCTGGAGGAAAAGTAAGACCGGCGCCGATAGCACACAGTTTGTTGGCGATCTCGAGCACGAGCTCTGGCGACTTATACGCATCCCCTTGCGTGGCTAACATCCTCGCGACCAATTCCATCTTATCCTTCTCCTCCCTGATCTCCCTCGGCGCAATAGGCTGCCCGGGGCGTGCGGTCGACTTGATCTTGAACGAGCTCAGCCGACACGCTGCCTCGACAAAGTCCCTCTGCACCACCGCCCGCGGGGATGAGGAGGGGAGGGCGGAGAGCACGTGCAGCGCCAGCCGCACCTCCTTTGTCCTAGTCGACGCGACGCTCGCCTGGTCGAACAGTGACGTCGACACGCCCAGCACGAGATCCTCCAATTGCGCAGGTGTAAGCTCAGAGGTGGTAAGAGGGGAGGCGGAGAGTGTGCGGTAGAGCTCGACATCGCCCATGCGCAGGATCTGCGAGAGGAGGAGGCGAACAGCGTGCTCCTGCGTGATAAGGCCGAAGGGGGAGGGCGGAGTGCAGAGCGAGAGGAGCTGCGTGAAGAGGTCGTCCCACCGTGCGCGGAACTGGAGCGTCTTGGTGTCCAGCGCGCCAGCTCGGTCCGGGCGTCCACCGACGTGGTCTGGCGGCGGGAAGGCTGCGATTGAGTTGTCAAGGAGCAGTTTGAATGCCTCCTTCTGTCGCTCTTCCGCTTCACCAGCTTGGCGATGATCACCGCCGTACGCGGCCACCCAGCACAGATCAATATCCGACGAAACAGTGGCCCTGTTCCCAACCACTTTCCAAATTGCACAAAGCCACGTCACATGCTGGTGCATTTCGTTGACAACAGCCTCGGCGTCTGCGTCGGAAAGCACGGCGTGCAGCTGGCATGCAGGGATGACACTTCGCGCGTTGAAACCAAGGGTCGCCCGCATGACGTCCCCGACAGGCGATCCCTCTGTTGTCTTTGCCTCGTTCTTGCCACGGAGAAGGCTGACGGTCTTGCTCGCTTGCGTTAAAAATGACCACGGGGCGGTGAGGTTGATAGTGAAGCCGCCAACGGCAGGTCTAGCATAGAGCGCAGCTGCCGTCAAGTATGTCAGTTGAGTCGAGGACGTTGTGGCGGCTTGTTGAGAGACGACCTCGAGGACGAGTTCGCGCGTCGATGCGCTGTCGTTGGTATCGATCAGCTGGATGAGACGTGAAAAGCCGCTCGAATCAGGACTCGAGATGAGTCGCTTCGCGAAGTCTCGACGAGATTGCTCGTTGGAAGGGAGAGCAGCTGCTTGAGAGGCCAAGCTCTTGACAGAGTCAAGGTCGAATCGTGCATCGCTGCTGGCAGGGGCCTGGTTCACGTTGCTGCGTTCAACCTGGGCGGTGTCGGGATCGGAAACCGCGCGTCGGAGCTCGGAGAAAGCCTGTGAGGCATCATTGCCTTGCAACTGGCGAGCCAAGACTTCCAGCAAAGCTTCGGCTTCCGCCTCGCCCTTGTTTGCATTTAGTGTTAAAAGAGTATTCCTGTAGAAGTCGACAAGGTCTTTCAATGCCAAGCTTGATACTTGCGCAGAGGACCAGATGCTCGCCTCTTTTCCCTCGTTCCATCCGATCAACAGGCCACTTGAAGCGAGAGACTCGAGCTCTGTCTTGCCCGCACTACCCGTGCTCAACAGCTGAGCCAGCAGTGGCAACCTGAGCGGCGCACTCTCCTGCACGACCCACGGAAAGCTCTTTAGCAGCGGCCCGATCAAGTTGGCGCCTTGCGGCAGCGAAGCGAGGCAGAGCAGCACTGTCGCTGTCGGCTCTTCCAAGACAAAGGTCAAAGGCAGTGGCGGCAGCGAGATCATCTCTGCTAGCGCTCGCAGACGCTCGTATACCGACAGGCGGCGTGCGAGCTGTTCAAGTCGCTCCATCGCTTGTTTGACCTCTTCAACTTGCGACGCTTGCAGGGTTTCGAGGAGAGGTGAAGCGACAGAGTGAATTGCGAGCTGCAGTAGCTGTTGTCCGAGTTGCTCGACCCGCGATGCCTCATCCGCATCGTCCAATGCGGCGTCTGATGCAGGACAGAGCACAGCATGGATTGCCATGTGGAAAGCATTGAGCAGCCATTGTCGATCCTTGACGGTGCGGCAGAGTGTCTGTGCGTGCTGCGAGATTTCTTCGACCAGCTGATCGCGTGTGTAGGATCCATGGGACTGATCAGGAGAGGAGGATCGCCATGCCTCGACAAGCTCGATCCATCGACGTTGGTGCTGCCTGTCAGTCTGAGACACTCTGGTTCGGCGTGTCTTTGGAGAGGTGGTGCTGGGGCCAGCAGCTGAAGCGGGCGCCGTCGCCATGGTGAGCTTTTGAGCAGCTCAGTGCTGCGTTGTGATAACTGCTGACGGAACGAAAGAGACCAGGTCTGACGATGTGATCGCCAGCGATGAGTGTGATGAAAGTGAGCTGGAAGAAGCACAAAGGAGGCGCGAGAGCGGGAGTGGAGGTATTCAGCACCGCCAACACTCAAAGGCTCCAACGCATTGGCCTCTGCCAAATTTCCGGATCCCGAATTTCAGCTTCTGCCATCAACTCATTTTGCTTTACACAGTCCAAAGTCCAGCATGCACCAACACGACGCTGATTGGGTCAATAGAGAGTCAAAAAAGGGTGTGCATTTGCCTAGCAACCGTGGTATAAAGAGTATGACAGAAAACGATCGCGAGTCGACGGTAACAGCAGAGAGACAGTGAGAGCGATACAGTGGCCGAGACGTCGAAATGAGGCACATAAAAGTACAAAAGCTATCGATTTGCTCGTGCGTGAGCGACTACTACGAAGTGCCGTTTGAGATCGACTGCAGGAAGGTGATGATCGAGTTGTCGTCGTACGTATCCCAGTTCATCGGGTATGCCGGTGGAACCAAAGATTCACTCAAATACTGCACTGACGCAGTGTTCGGCATGCTGCCCTGCGCATAATGTCCACCGTGGCCATTGTGGATGATAAAGTTGGCATCAGCTCCCGCATACGGCACTTGAGCATTTTGCGGCGAAGACCCGGACAAGAAGGAAGGCGATCCCGACGTCTGACTGTTTGCGCTTCCCGCGCCCTTGTGGTAGAGGCCATGATGAGCGCCATTGCGGTTGCCGTTCCCATGGCCGTGATGACCAGAGTATCTCGGCATGGACATTCCCGCGATGTTATGCGGAGAAGCTCCTGTGGCTGGATATGGCGAGCGGAACGCGTGTCCTGAAGCGGCGCCCGGCCCCATGGCATTCGGCAGCTGAGTGAATGGATTCAAGCCCATGGCCCACTTGGCATCTTCCGAGATGACGAGGTCTTCAGCATTGACGGGCGAGTTCTCATTGATTGAAATGGTGGACGGCAGCTTCTTGCAACAAAATCGCAAGAAGCGGGCCAGGTATGACCCTTGCTCCAGGTGATTTTCCAATGAGGGTGAGGTAGCATCGGCAGCTTGACGAATGGCAGAGCACGCCTGAATTGCCAGCTCCTGAGGCATGGCGCGCCAGTTGTCACAGGTCCATACCGCAGCTACAGCCAAGTTGAGGATGACAATGTCGTGCACGTATCGATAGTAGCCTGCCTGACCGTAAGGACCGTTGAGCAGCTCGAATAGCTGAACTGAAAGCTCGGAGCACTTTTGGAAGGCCGTCTGCCTGTCGTGCGCAAAAGACGGACCGGACAGCATGGGCGAGCTGTAGATCGAGTAGAGCGCACGGTGGTAGTTGAACAGCGTATTGGTATCGTGGAATAGCAGGCAAGGTCGACCAGAGTGTTGACATGGAATCTCGCTTGCCGGTGGGTTCATCCAGACCGAGCT
Organism: Ustilago crameri; assembly: GCA_024271935.1. Taxonomy (NCBI): domain Eukaryota; kingdom Fungi; phylum Basidiomycota; class Ustilaginomycetes; order Ustilaginales; family Ustilaginaceae; genus Ustilago; species Ustilago crameri. The sequence continues at coordinate 398,413 of JANBMJ010000003.1, read as the reverse complement.
CGAACACTGCTGTGCTGTAATGCCCATCTTGATGAGCCTGGCGTTGCGCAAACATATAGCGCGGCTGATTTGAGACGGATTGGGACTCTTTGCGTTAGACTGCTTGAGTGACATGATGAGATCACGCTTGATGTTGGCGTTCTCGCGCGAAGCTGCCAGACGTACATCGATGTCTTGCACCATGTCGCCTAACGAATCGATCCATTCGCGTGGGTCGGGGAGCAAGCTGGGGTCGATGGCTGGTGGCAAGTGACGCTGATCACGATATCCGTCTTCGAAGCACGAGAGCTGCATGAGGGTGCGCTGCGACTGGATGAACGACCTTGATGGACCGTGCTTGGATCGCTTCTGAGGACCAAAGAGTTCATGCAATCCGAGCTCGAAGGCTTGGGTGATGGCCAGGCGCACTTTGCGCCAACTGCTTCCGTCCTTAGGATGCTTCCACATTGCGAGAATGGATAGGGACTGAATGATCTCAAGCTGAGGTGGAATGTCGTCGGCTGCAATGCGTGAGAGTGCTGGTTTGAGAAACTCGAGCGAGTCCAAGTAGCGGTCGACCTTGATGAATTTGGACGAGACGGTGCAGAGGGCGGCGAGAAGGATGCGGTAGTCAGGATTGGACTTGAGAGCCTTGAGAGTGTAGATCTGTGTATCAAGGAGAGCGATGATGGGATTGAGGCGCTCATAGTAGAAGGCTATGAGTTCGGCTACCTCATCTTCATCAAAGAGACCGGCGGTGATGACTGATTCGATAAGAGGACGACCGACAGTGGAGGTCGAGACCTTGACAGCGGGCTCTTCCTGGATGTGAGAGTGGAAAGTGGAGGAGAGCAGCGCCTTGGACGCGGTGCGTTCGGAAGAGGTGGTGTCGAGCAAGCTTTGGACCGAGAATGGGTTGGTTGAGGCTGAGCCGGAGCCATCTGTTTCGTCGTTGGGGCTGGGACTAGCCGAATCTCTTGTTTGGCTTTTGGAGCGATTGGGAGGTATCGACGATGAAAACTTGCGTTGACCTTCGAGCTTGACACCCCGGTGATGGAAAGGGACTACGCATTCGATGTTGAGACGAAGACATCTTGTGCAGCTGTTGGAATCGTCGGGAAAGATGCAACGTGACTTGATCTTGCGACACCCGGAACAAGCTCGCCGTTCAGCGAAAGGAGTAAACTGCTCCTTGGGGATGACGTCGCACTTTGCAGGAGGCATGATGTCGACTTTGCAAGTAAAGAAGCCGTTGTCGAGCTACTCAGGCAACAGCAGTCTCGCAGACCATCGAGTCAAGTACGGATGTGTCGAAAAAGGAGGCAGACCAAGGTGACTCGGGCTCACCAGTGCAATTCAAGTGTGTTGATGAGTACTGGAGCGCCTGTTGAGAAGTATGGATGCCGCTCCAATTCGAGCGAGCCGAAAGAAAGAGTGAGCGCAAAGGTTGACAGTCTGAATGACTTGTTGCAGATTTGAGCTGGTTGGAATCAAAAAAAGGCTTTAGGACAATGGCAAGAGAGGAATGAGCAAAGCGATACGATGCGTGATTGGAGTGAGTGTATGCCAGCTGTTGACTTGAGACGACAGGTGCAGAGTTGGAGAGCACCAAGGAGCTCGCGGGTGCCGGTACCGGTATGTTGGCGGAGCTGACCGAAATGACACCGAGGCGGTGTAGTAAGTTTGGAGTATGAGTGGGACGAGAAGCGCAAGAGAGGTAAGAGAGTACCGGTTGCAAAAGGCTCGAGATGGTAGGATGAAGCGAAGGTCGAGTGGCAAGATGAGATGAAGGGGTCAAGGCAAAGGTGTGCGACAGGTGGTCGGAGAGAGTTGGTAGCCGGAAGCGCAGCAAACGGCAGTCCAAAAAGACAGACAGATGCCACAGAGGCCACAGAGGCCACGCGGCAAATTTAGTGTGTCTTTTGACTGATCTTAGCCGAGCAACAGTCGGTTCGTGGTTGGCTCTCCCGAAGTGTAAAACCGCAGACCGGCAAGGTCAGTGAACAGCAGCCAAAGGAGCCAGACCAGCGGAAGCGGCATCATTTCCGCACAGGCGCATAATTAGTGTGGCGCGGATTCTTTTTTGTGATTTTTTCTCTCTCTTCATCAGCTGTGGGTCTGTGACTGCGTGCTTATGAAATAAGAAGGAATAAAAATGAATGGGGGCTCACCACACTCTGTGCCCCAGCCGGTAGCTCATTCGTGGCAGTTTGTCCATCGTCGCCAGAGTCATTCAGTATTCATCCTGTGTGTCAGTGTGTCACTTTAGGCGCTGCCCCGCTATTGGGTCACAGTACCTTCGCTGTATGACGCAGGCTCGATCCTAGAAACATAGGATCTCACTTGATAGACTTGGTGTGCGACGCAGGAGAGTATCCCACTTGTGCCGGTGCTAGCGCTGCATTGTGTGACGTCGTGATGGTCACGTGTCGATACGGATGGTGACTCTGAATGTGATCCTGACTCGTTCCGACAACCTTCAACTTCATCTACCAGTTACAGTATAGACTTTATTCGGGTCTGATGAGTGCTTTCGGATCGAACGACAAGCGCTGTCAGCCAGACACTGCAGCCGGAAGCTGAGGGAGCAATTCCGATCGGTGTGGGGGGTGGTCTCACTCGGTTGTGATTCGCTTCTCCGGATGCTCTATATCCACTTGTTGCAGCTACTGTAGCACGAATCGATATGGAAGCCTCATTCTGCATCGGATGTTCGATCGACGGACAGGCTGCGTTGAGGGAGAAGGTCCTACTAAACACACACAGTCATCAACAGCCGCACATTGATCTTCTACACATGTCAGGATCCTGCGATTCCAAGGGCAGCTTGTCTGACCGTTTGCACCGAGTCCAATAGATCGGATGGCGCCGCCGACCTCACTCCGCTGTCGCCTAGGCCGAGAACGCTAACCTTAAGTAAACTACCGCGCTCGCGCTAAGCAAGCGCCCGTGATCCGATCCGATGCCAAGCGATGCGATGCGATTGCCTGCTTCTGCGTCCCACCTATCTCATTTCCGACCTCGAGCCCTTGGCGCTAACCGCCTGACTCCCCACCGCCGCCACCTCATCCTCGCCCACCCTGAAATGCCTCTCGAAATCCTCGATACTGCCACCCCACACTCCGAAGTTCTGCTGCGTCAATCTACCCAACTCCTCCAACTGATCGATCACATCCTTCATCGCCAACGCATACGAGTAGAACAGCAGATACGCACTCGATCCCCTCATCGCCCTCCTCTTAACCACGGGCAACTCTCTGATCCTTTCCAAAAGCCGCGTTCGGCACTCACTCGCCGGTGGGAAGTACGGCGGCACGCGCGACTTGAGATGGAATGCCGATCCAAGCGTGTAGAAGAAGAGAAGGACGTTGCCGACCATTTCGCGACGCTCGGCGTTGACGGGGATGACGAAGTCGCGTCGGACGTGCCGGTACCAGTCTTGACGCGTGGTGACGCTGCGCATGCTGTGCAGCTTGTCGAGGATGTTCTGACAGCACCACAACATCGACCGGTATGTGCTGACTGGGAACGGTCCTTTGAGTCGAGGTTCGTGTTTTGTTTGTGCTAGCAGTCCTTCCAGTTTGATGAGCGAGACTTGCAGATGCAATTCGATCGCCTGGAATTCGTCTCCGTGCCTACTGGCAAAGTTGCCCAGCAACGCTGCTTCTTCGTCCTCGTCTTCTTGCTGCCCGTCTCGTTCGTCATCGCTTTCATCAAAGTCGTCGTCCCCTTCAGCTCTGCGACGTGAGCCCAGGTGAGATGCATCCCTCGAATACGAGAGCACCAGCCGCTGGTACAGCCAAGCGAGCTTGAACAGCACGTCCGACACACCCAGTGCCAGCTGACGCCGTGCCTCGAACGGCCACACAAGCTGGTTCAATACCGTCGCCCAGATGACACCTACGATCACCGACACCGTCCGCTGATATGCAATCATCTCTACCTCCACCTCGGTCTTGCGAAGATTGTAGCTGTAGAGTGCTGTCAAGTTGTAGGTGAGCAGCACGAACCGTCCACTTGATGCCAACTGCGGCTTTCCGATGATGTACCGGAAGCATGGCAGGGAGAACAAAACACCAAGCAGCGGCAGTACCACGTTGTTATCCGGGAACAGCTTGTACACGCCTACCGCCACAAGGGCTCCCGAGATCGTGCCGATGATGCGGTGGATGCTCATGTGGTTCGACTGTCCCACCGTCGGCGACAGCACCACCATGAAGCTCACCAGTGCCCACTGACCCTGGAATTTCGTAAAGATAGGCCGAGTCGAAGGGAAGAACGCCGGACTTGCTAGCAGCGCACTTCCAACTCCAGCCTTGATGGCGAACTTGGTGTCCGGTTGACGGAAAAATTCTCCAATGTGCCAGACAATTTGCTGCAGCTGCTCGTTCCACGTCATGGCTTTGGGTGTCTGATCTGTGTTGTAGGCGTGACGACGATGGCTGGGGAAATCGAGCGGTGTGGCCATCTTCTTGGCAGCTGCAGACGCCCTGCCGCGTTTGCCTCTACCCCATCGCCAACCCAACAGCCGGCTCAACTCGGATAAGACCGTGCCTGGTAGGCTCACCAAAAGGCGCAATCGCATCCTCCACCAAGAGGTTTGTCTGGCCAGGGCAATGCGTTCTTCCGCCTGTCGGATCTGCTCAAGCGCTTCGATGAGGACTTCGAGCTCCTTGGCAAATTCCTCCAGATTGAACACGAAGAAAAAGATCAAGAATACTCCCTCGTCTCCCTTTGACTTTTGCAGGAGCGAAGGAAACCCAGCATCACCGTCCTGGGCGGTGTGTGGAGCTTCGCCATTGGCTTGAGCAAGCTTCTTCGGCTCCATAGTGTAGATGCGCTTGATGGCGACGGTTTGTTCGTGCTGGAAACGCCTCAGTGCGTTCGCGATGTCGGTTTGTAGCCCATCAAAGCTCGTGCCTGGAGTGTAGCTGCCACTCGCCGTGCCGTAGTATGACCATGTGCCCGTGCCAATGTTCGCAGTGGAAAAAACTGACGCTTCCTGCGCAGGAACCTTAGGCTCCGCGCTGATCGGATCACGCGCCACAAACGTCGATCGCAAGCCTTTCAGCGTGCGGCAGCAGGAAAAGACAAGGCTACGCATGTGTGGGCCGACGCTCGCGATGAAATCCTCAAACGCGCTGGTCTCAGCTTCTCGCTCGGTGGCTGTTGAAGCATCAGCTCCTTCTTGAGCTTGGTCTTGATCGTCTGCGTCGTTCTCGAACAGATCAGCGAGTCTGCTCGTAGACGGACGATGGTTGACTTGGGGCCATGCACTGCTCTGTGCCGCAGAGTGAACCTCTTCTCTACTTGCTCGCTGTGCTTCCTTGCGCGCTGCCATAATTTGATGCTGCAAGCCGCAGCTACTCCTGAGACCGGTGAGATGCTGTGCGAGTCGATTGAGCGAGTCGGTGGCCTCGATGTACTTTGTAGTCATACCACGCATTCTCGGATCCAAAAGCACTTCCATCTTGGCCTCTTCTAGGTTCTTCTTGAGCGAAGTAAAGCTGTCGTGGTGATCATCGATGGCACGCTTGATGCGATCGCTCTTGAAGTGAAAGTTGGAGGGGTCTTCGAGCAGAAACGTCTTGGTGAGGACACGAAGGAGGGTGGAGAAACCGCGCATGTTGCGAACAATGTCGTTCTGCAAATTGGTGGTTGCGCTTTGTGGCCACACATAGAAGCAGACGAGGTTGCTGATAAAGGACCCTACCAGCACTACGAGTGTAACTTGAAGGGTTTTCTCTGTAGAAATGTGGCCAAGATGGAGCGAGCCTTCTTTGACGACCACGGTGAAGACGATGATGCAGATCAGCGAGCAGGCAGTGTTGAACGTGGGCTTTGCCACCTTGATCTTGGCAAATCCAACCAGTGCCATGCCTAGGCCGAGAAAGACGAGGACGCTGATGATGTCCGAGATGACGAGCCGATCTGTCTCGTGCAGGAAGACAGCGATAGCCATGGAGCAGAAGCCGAGGGTGACTGCGTAGATGAAAGCACCGAGCGCAAAAATGTCGGCCTCGATCATGGCACCGAGCGTCTTGGCTGGGTGGAAGTAGACGGCTACCGTTGCAATCATGTGCAAATTCGAAAAGGGCACATCATCGTCTGGATCATTGTTGGGCAAGAAGCTGGCGAGCCAGCGGCTGAGTATGGGCGAGTAGGTGAAGAGGGACGCCAAAAAGTATGCAATAGCACACTTGACGATGTTCCGATGGAAAAGCGTGAGTTGAGCGTGGCTGGGGACCGAGCTGAGGCGTCTTGAAATGGCTCTGAATGGGCTCGCTAAGAGCTGGTAAAAGCCGCGGGAAGTCGATTGGTCTATATTGATGTCTGCTGTTCCACGATGGACTTGATGAACAGACATGCTGGCACCGTCTAAGGTATGGTTCGGATCACGTGCTGATGCATCTCCGAGTCCTGCATGCGATTCTTGGTAATCAGTGTCGCTTTCTGTGTCGCTGCTATCGGATTCCGAGTCGGTCTCCAGTAAGTGCTCTTGGGTAGCATATAGCAGAGGGTCATCACCGAGAGGAGTCTGATCGGGATCATTAGCTAGCATACTTGTGGGCTCCTCGCTGATGGATACACGATGTGCAAGAAAGTCGTCGATTGAGTCTGGTCCTCGTTGTCGAGGTGTTGAGGCGAACGGTGGCGAGGACAGGTGCGTTGGATCGTGGCCGCCATGTCTTCCGAGACTCTGGACGATGGGCTGTGCTCCAGTGTTGGAGGTGCGTGATCGAAGCTTGATGCTAGAGGACCCTTTTAGCGATGGAGTGGCAGCCAGACTTGCGACAGAGTCATCTGGATTCTCTTGCTCTGAGCCTTGTATGTGAGATGCTGACCTTTGGGGGAAACCAGATTGACCAACGTGTGACGCACTGCCCCGTGCAGGTGAAGGCGACGCAGCTGAACGGGATGGTGCAAGCGAGAGACACTTACTTCTTCTGCTGCGCCGTGACTGCTGCTCATCGTCCGCATCATCAAACAGGTGAGCGAGTGATTGCCACTGCTGAGCATATTGACCTGGTGCAAGCAGGTGATCAATGTCGCTGCGCATGGTGTCGGAGGTGATGCCCTCATCGTCGAATCTGCGCTGATCCTCGAAGTTACGGGATTGCCGTTCGTTGAGCTGAGCTTGATCCTTGAGGGCCGAGGTCACGCGCACACGGTGTCGAACAGCATCCCAGAGCCTTGGCGTTACGGTGCTGTCGTGGGGCAAAGACTGCGTACTGCGCGGATGGTCCCGATCAGACACCACACGGCGTGTGATGGGTCGTGGCTGTGCCTGCAGTAGCACGGAACCACCCGAATTCGGCCCAGCCTTGGGTTGCTGATCCACATTGCTCGACATGTTGCGCTCTCAGGATTGTCAGAGTCGGATCAAGCAAAAAAGTGAGACATAGTAGCACAATGCTTGTGCGGATGGGGGCGGCTGCTCCGGAGATACGCCGAGGATGCGCAGTCTTACGTCTATCGATAGTTCGGCTGTCTAAGGAATTAGGAGAGTTGTAAGATGCTGTGGTGCTGTGACCGGGCGACCCGATGGTGACCGTGGCGCTGTTGATGGTTGGTTGGGAGGAGAGATTCCGAGTCTATGTGTGACAGATGCCAAAAAAAGTGACACTGAATTCGCAGAAAGAAAGAGTTGGTCAGGGGTGTTTCGTGCTTGTGTTGGTTTCTGCTGCTTGGTGATTGTTGCATGCAGGGTCGCTGCGCGTGAGCAGACACGCTCACAAAACAACAGCCAAAAGTCGCCGGATTCTTCTTTCACGTCACAGCACTTGATTTCTAACCACAAAAATTGAAGCCAGTAAAGTGGAGCGGAAAAAGAAGACGAAATTGAGTGTATGTACGAATCTGCAACAATGCGCAGCCATTTGCCAACTTGGCGCTCCGCACATGCTTTGGCTCAAGCACGGTCCACCAGCTCAGATGAAAGTATCATTCCGCTCATCATCGGAAGTTGATTGATCAGCAGACACCAACATGTCGCATCGATATGGTCTTCCTTGGTAGACCTCGATGACAATGGGTCTATTCACGGGCAAAGCAGCCACCGCTCCAAGACCGAGTTCTTCCACTCCACTCAAGCGCAGATCTCTCGGCGGAAGCAAGAAGAACGTATCAAGCTCTGCTCCCAGGCCTGCTGCTGCTGCTGTAGCGTCTGCGCCCACCGAGCCACCGCCGAAAGTTGGCGCCGTTCCTCTGAGGAGCGCTGCTGGATCAAAACTTTCTGCGGACGAAATCTGGACAGCCAGTGTCCCCGACGAGCGACGCACCGCGCAAAGTAATCAAGCTACCGACGAGGACCAGGACATAGAGTTGGAAGATCTGCAGAGTGATAACGCTTTTCTCTATCACAGAATCTATGAGCTCGACGAAGCGCTTGGACTGAGTCCCCCACATCTCCCAGGGCCATCGCTTCTCGAGCAGATCGATGAATACATTTGCAAACACTACTTGGACTGTTTTGGCATCACGCATAAAGACGAGTTGATCCGACACCACAATCGTCTCGTTCCCTTCTTTGCCAAAGCACCGCGCTTCCTCTCCGTCCATTCACTCAAGAGGAAGGAGCTCGACCAGGACTTCACGGATGTCCCTGACACCACTGAAACGTGTGCTCGCAAGTTGCTTTGCCAGGGTCGTTGTCTGCTAGGCTTCAGCTGCCCAACGCAAGATCTACCCAGCAGTAACCAAGAAGCAGTGACGTGAGGCAAGTGTCACTGGTCAATGCAAATCGCTCCAATGAGCTCGCCGGCTGCCTCTGACTGCAGCCTCGAGAGCGGCGAGTGGAACGACGAAGAGCAGTCCTTCTACCTGGACACTCGCCCCACACCGTATGAGTCCTTCGATCCCGACCAATCTTTTGAGGGTTATCGCTACGTCTTCACCAGGCCGAAGGCGGATGGTGGCACAACAGCAGGTGTGCTGGGAGAATCGACCGAAGCTCAAGGGCCTGGCCAGGAAAGAAATGCACAAATTGCTAGGCAACCCAAGGCTCGCGAACGTTGCTGCTTCAATTGTGGCGAGCCGGGCCATGCAGTCAACCAGTGTCCTCAACCGAAGGATCGCGAGCGGATCCGACTCAGCAGGCTCGAGTTTGAGCAAAGCAAGGCTCAAGATGGTGATAACGAATTTGGTGAAATCAACGCGCACGCTCGGCTTCACGAACAGGTGGCATCTGCCCAGCAGCGGCTTCAGTGGCTGGATGCGTTTAAGCCGGGACAGCCTAGCAGCAAGCTCGTCGAAGCGTTGACGCGGGATAACGAAGCAGGTCGGGGTGACAGCGAGCCCTACAATGCGCAGGGAGCTAAGACTGGATCCTTTGATCTGCCACACCTTCGCAACATGCTCATGTGGGGCTATCCTCCAGGCTGGATCTCCGCGCATGACCCAATCGAGCAGATCAGAGAGCGCATCAAACAGGACTCGGAGTGGGATTCCGTCGAGCTTTTGAGCGGGTTTGATGTTGATGCCCTTCAGCAAACCGCCAAGCCGGCGAAACACATCCAAGCCAAAGATAACGAGGATGCGGAACGTGGAGATATCAGGACCAATGAGCAGGAGCGGCGCTGGGTAGATTTTCGTACCCATCTGTTCGACAGTAACCGTTTACAAAGTTTTGACACGGTCTACCGCCGATCACTTCCGCAGATGGAATCGCAGCAAGTTCGGCAACGCAGTTCTCAGGGACAGGGCTATGACGAATACGAACAAGGTCACTCACTTGGCGTAATTCGCGACAGGCCGTCGCATCAGGTCGAGCCCGATTGGCAGTATCGACCGTATCGGCCACATAAGAGGTTCAGGCATTCAGATAGGGCGGCACTCGAACCCAAGGTCGACCGAGCTGCATTGTGGGAACGGCTGCTATCCGAACGATCCTCACCTTCGCCACATCCACCATCTTGGGAGACTGCTGAAGAACCACCACCTCCTCCGCCCTTCGAAGCCCCTCCTCCTCCTCCGCCAATGTCTCCTCCTCCTCTGCCTCCACTACCACCACCGCCTTTGCCTCCGTTTGGCTTTGGTATGCTTGGCCAATCCGAATAGTAAATGTAGGAGCACCTGATGCATGGATCCGAAATCACAGACGTGCTGCATATGCACTGCATCCGGCCGATCCGATAATGAGCGACATTTCTTGCTTGCCAAGGCATCTCAGGCAATCAGAGTATTGGCTATGCAAGAGGCTGATTCGTTCGACGAGATACCTGCGTGGCAGCGGTCATCCGAGAACGTACCCTAGTGGCTTATGATAGTTTTACCGATATCATGTGCCAAGATCAGAGCTGTGCAGGCGGAGTGAAATTGTGTGCATGTGTCGAAGTGGAGGTGAACGGACCAAGTACCTGTCAGCCATTCGCTCTCGGCGTATAAGAAGATTCCAATCTCTATCCTCTCGCTGCTCTTGCCTCAACTCTGACTCACCTCACACATATCGCATTCACCGTCGTCGTCAACATGGGAGGTCGATTCGCACCCATGCGTGGGGAAAAGCTCTCGCTCTCCTCTTCCATCAAGATGGTCAACGGCTACACCATGCCTCGCTTCGGCATTGGGGCTTGGGACATGCGAGGTTCGGAGTGTCGCACTGCGCTCCTCAACGCCTTCGACAAGGCAGGCTATCGTCACGTTGACACAGCGCGATACTACCGCAACGAGACCGACTGCGGCCAAGCGGTTCGCGACTGCAGCGTCCCTCGCTCCGAGATCTTTTACACCACCAAAGTGTACCTCAACGAAATGGGTGGTGGCAGCACGACTCGCAACGCTATCGAGGACAGCCTTTCGAAGTCAGGACTGGACTACTTCGATCTCGTCCTCCTGCACACCCCCGATGGCGGCAAGAAGTTCCGCCTCGACTCGTGGGCGACGCTCTCCGAGCTGGTCGACCAAGACAAAATCCGAAGCCTGGGCATGTCCAACTTCGGACCGCAGCACATCAAGGAATTGATCGACAGCAGGCCCAAGTACCCACCTGTCTGCAACCAGATCGAATGCCACCCTTTCTTTGCACAGAAGGAGCTGAGACAGGCGTGCGAGAAGGAACACATTGTCGTACAGGCTTACTGCCCCTTGGCGAGAGGAAAGTATTATGGGGATGAAACGCTCAAGAAGGTGGCAGCAGAGACAAGCAAGACAGAGGCTCAGGTGATGCTAAGATGGCTGGTACAGAGCGGGATTGTAGCGCTGCCCAAGAGCAGTAATCCTCAGAGACAGGTCGAGAATGCAGAGTGCCTGCTGTTTGAGCTTTCGGATCAGCAGATGCAAGGTACGTGGTCAATTCTTCTTCGATCTCACTCCGACACACACGAGAGAGAGAGCAATGTCACTGACCGCTTCTGACCTTTTTCCCCTCTTTTCGCCACCCTGCCTGGCTCAAGAACTCGATGCGTTGGACCGAGGTGACAAGGGCTGGATCGAGATCCAATCTCAGAGCCAACACTGTGACTGACAAGGTCCCAGTCTCCTGTCGGCCAAGTCGCTTCTAGAGTGGTCTGCCTGTCTTGATAATCAGTGAATCAAAGATGAGAAAAGGCCCTTGTCCGGCTGAGGAGCATGTCGAGCATCCGCCTACAAATGAAACGCATCGTTGCACATCAAGTGTTGATCTCGTAACTGTATGAAGTGTTGATCTCCGACTTTCGGCAGATCGCGTATAGTGCTCAGCCAAATGTCGAAATAGGAAACGCGCAGCAGCAGCAGTAAAGACGCAGGCAGCCTCGCTCGCTCACTCCCCTTTTGGAGGCGGTGCGGCTCAGTCACAGTTCTGCTGCACTCGACACGGAAAATCCGTTGCCTGACTGTGTCAACGCGCCGCGCGCTGCAGCGAGTTGTGGCGAAACGCGGCTAAAAACGCACAAAAGTAACACTTTTCCCAGAAAAGCGCCTTAACCCTAATCGTAGGTTGCTCTCCTCGACCTTCTTCTGCTCCCTCATCTCCCTCATCTCTCAGCCTGCCAACTCAAGATCACAGCATTCGAGTATACACAGTGTAGGAACGACATGCCCTTCCTTGGCTCTGATGGTCACAGCACCCATCAGCCAATACCGGCTTCCTGGAACGGCAACCCTGCACTTGCTCTTGACGCAGCTTCTTTAGCAACTCCTCAGGCACCAACGTGGCCTGCATCTGCTACCTCTTCCTCCGTGACTTCGATGATGGACAGCTCGGCCGCGGGCCCTGTCGAGATCAATCTGGTATCTTCGCCGCCTACGAGTCATGGCACCACACCACTGCGACCGTCTGCTACAGTCAACATCCTAACAAGTCCATCAAAGGCGCGTGAAGCTGTCAAGGGCTCGACTGCAGATCCAGACACAGTCTCGGTCGGAGCTGGTCGTTCATCTGGAGTGCCTGCGGACGCATTTATACCAAGCAGCCAAGCGGAGGATGGATTCCACCACAACGAGTCTCACGGCTCCGCATCACCACAACGCGACCGCACTCCATCGCCCAAACGATCGAGAGTGCAAGAGAAGCCCCATTCTGGTAATGTGGACCAGGAGTTGCAAACGGAACCGTCTTCAGTGTACATCGAGTTGCCAGCCGTGTCTCCATCTGCCAGCATGCCTCGAGAAAGTAGCAGCGCCAAGAAGAGGACGAAGAAGCAGAGACGTGATTCCGAAGCTTCCGACGTTGGTGGCCGAGCCTCAGCTTCGACGGTTGTGGACGACGCTGCATATGCTGCCGCTCTTGCAGCGCAAGAGGAGACTCTCGCGCGCCGTCGCCCAACAAGGAATGCTCGTAAGGAGGTAAGCTACAGCCCCGTCTGCGACCTTGAAGGCCGCCCATTGCGGCAGAAGAAGGAGACAGCTTCGTCCTCCAAGTCCAAATCAACGACCAAGGAATCTTCCGCGAAGAAGGCGAATAGCAAGCGCAGGTCAAGAGTGTTCTCAGAAGATGAAGATGACGACGAGGTGCAACAAGTGGCCAGACCCGAACCAAGCTCATCAAGACCCACAAGGAGAAGGAATGGTAGTGATACTGACTTGACTGATGATGATGTTGGGTTTCAGGGCGGGAGTGCTCAAAAGAAGGCGAGGAAGGGCAAGCACATTGCCATCAGCGACGACGAGGACGGCACTGCTCAAGTGGAAGAGGGGACTTTAACGGGCTCTGGACGCGCTGAGCCCAGAGACGAGGGAGAGGACAACGACATTCTGACGCCACCAGCTCCGAGCTCGCCACCGAGGCGGTCGTCGAGAAAGAGTGTGCCTTCGCCGAAGAAGAGGCAGCTACAGGAGAAGGAGGACGGCAAAGCAGCCAAGAAGAAAGCTAAGAGTAAAGAACACAAGACTTTTGATCTTGGAGGTGAAGAAATGGACGCGGAAACAAATCGAGACGATGCGGCTGCGGTGAAAGGTTCGACGCGCAGATCCGCCGAGCGCGTAAAGTCGCCCACACGCGAGGCCGAAGAGGAAGATGAACAGGAGGAGCAGGAGCAGGAGCAGGAGCAGGAGGAGGAGGAGGAGGAGGAGGAGGAGGAGGAGGAGGAGGAGCAGGAGCAGGAGCAGGAGCAGGAGGAGCAGGAGCAGGAGCAGGAGCAGGAGCAGGAGCAGGAGCAGGAGCAGGAGCAGGAGGAGGAGGAGCAGGAGCAGGAGCAGGAGGAGGAGGAGGAGGAGGAGGAGGAGGAGGAGGAGGAGGAGGAGGAGGAGGAGGAGGAGGAGGAGGAGGAGGAGGAGGAGGAGGAGGAGGAGCAGCAGCAGCAGCAGCAGCAGCAGCACGAGCCGAAGCAACGAACGCCGGCAGCGGCGTCAAAGGCGACTGCGATCGAAGCTGAGGCGGAATCAAAAACAGCTTCAGACCCGTCCTCTGCATCTCGTCCAGCGGCCGTCTCGGTAGCCATCAAACGCATCGGCAACAGCAACGCGAACACACCTTCCTCCCCAGCCTCTGCTTCGCCCACTTCCAACTCTTCCTCTTCCTCCTTCCATGCCTCTCCTTCGGCGCGGTCGTTCTTCGGCAAGCCTCTAACAACGCTGCTCAACTCGGGCGCGGTGCGTCGACCGGGCCTGACGCGCAAGACCAAGATCCCCTCGCTGCTCAACCATCGGGGAGCGCCGAAACCGCCCGCACCGCAGCTCGCCGCATCGAAGAGGAGGATGCAGGACGACGATTACGAGTACGATCCAGACTACGAAGCGCTTATTGCCAAGAATAAAAAGACGGACGGGAGCGATGAGGAGAGTGACGGCGACGATGAGAGGAGGCACAAAGATGAGGGAGATGAGCAGGAGGAGGCTGAGGAGGTCGAGTACGATTGACACGTGCAATTTTATCAGTGACATGGCAAACTATAACTTCCCTGGAGGGTGGTGTGTATTGTACAAAGTTTAAGCTGTAGCAGCGCTCTTTCTCCCCCTTGCCCTTCCCTTGCCGCTCTTGGCGCGCTTGGCTCTAGCCTCCTTGACCAACTTGAAACTCGTCACCACCAGCGGCACGAGTAGGGGCGCAAAAAGCGGTGTGTACACCGCATACTTATGCTCATCGGGAAAATACAGCAACCCTAGCATACTCGGGTTGAAGAATGCCCGATTGCTCAGCTCGTACGCCTCCTTTACCTTCTCTAACACATTCCCCACTTGTTCTCCTTTTATAGAAGAAGAAAGGAGGGGGTTGAGGAGGGCGAGGGCGGTGTGGGTGTCGTGTTTGACAGCGGCGCCGACACCGAGGTTGAGGATCTTGTTGACCAAGTTGACAATGGCGTGGAGAGTGGTGCGTGTGGAGCGGGAGAGTTCGAGGATTCGACGTCGCTTGAGCGTTTGCAACCGGATCGCCCGGCCGAGCTCGGAATTGCCCGTGGGGTCGCCAAGACCGAGCAGGATCTCGAGCTGACGTGCGAACAGAGAGATCGCGTCTTGGACGTCCTCGACCGGTAGTTCCCGTGTGAGCATCCCCCCGCTCTGTCCAGGTCGAAATGTGGAGACTTGCAACCCCGCGCTAGAGTTAAGGATATCGTGGTGCTGAGTGTTGAGAATGACTACACCGCCCCATTGGGGGATCAGCCAGGCGTTGACATCGTCCTTGACGCCGCGCGTGGCCGGGTCACGGATGAGGAGAGGCGTGTGCGAGCGCGAAGGGATGTAGAGCAGGAAATGCAAATCGTGCGTTTGAGAGAGCTCGTCATATCCTCTATCGCCTTCAGCGCGTCCAAACGAGGAGGTGGGGGAGGAGGGGGGGACGGTGGAGGTGAGCGCCCACTCCTCCGAGTTGACGAATACCTGGAGATCGTCCCACTCGACCACATGGCGTGGGGGTAGCGTGGTGCGGTGTTGCTTGACGACACGCTGCAGTTGGGGCACTTGGATCGTACGTGCCTGCTTGATGACTTTGGTGCGACGTTTACGGGGAGCAGGAGGAGTGGAGAGTTGGGCTTCCACTTCAGCGTCTTCATCTTCGACTGACTGCTGCGAAGCCTGCTCTTCATCCATTTCGGAGGAGGCATCAACGTAAATCGCATCGTCTACATGCTGTGACTCCTCTTCATCATCAACTTCGACCTCGACCTCCTCCTCGATCACCTTGTCGACCATCACCTCCTCGTTCACCTCCTGCTTTACGATCTCCTCGAGCACCTCCATGGTGGGCTGGAAGTGGAGCGGCGCAAACCGCTGCACCTGCGTCTCTACATGGAAATCATGAACGCCCTTGAGCTCTTCCTGCAATCTCCCCACTGGGCCGGTGCCGTTGTCGCTGGCCAGCGCGTGGATCATCCAGCTGTCGTACGCGGTGGTGTCGGTAACGTCTTGGTTCATGATGCTGAACACGAGGCGGATGTGCTTCGAGTACTGGATCACGCGTGGATCCTGCTCGACGTCAGCAGGGGTGGAGGCTTCGTCCGAGACAGATTGGTCGGCGTGGAGCGAGAGCAGCTCGGCGATGACGGCGGCGCTGATCGTATCCGGCACGATGGACAGCGAAGTGTCCTCTGGAGCGGCGAGGTATACCGTCGGTAAGCGAGAGTCCTTCTCCATCACAGAGTCAGGCGCTACACGGATCGCGTACTCTTCCCTCTCTGGAGCTACCTGGTAGCTGCTATCTTTGTCGCTCGCCGCTGTGACGACTACGGTCCACCGCGTGCACTCCAAACTCCCGGCCGTGGGCGAGTCGGCCTTGAGCTCCAAACTCTGCTGCACCAATTGCTCGATCTGCGTCAAGAATGCATCGGTCTCTGGAATGAGTTTGGGATCGACGAGGACGGCGAGATTCGCCTGGAAAGTGAGCGGGCATTTGCCGTTCTCAAGCGAGCCGATTTCGCGGGTTGGCAATGGCAGACGCTGGATGGTCGTGAGCTTGAGCCAGGACGGGATGCTGAAGATGATGGCGGCCCAGAAGCATAGCAGGATGGCTACGCGGGTGCCGAGGCTCTGGAATGCCAGTGGAGCAGCCATCGTGTCTCCGTCTTGTCGAGCTCTTGGCGATGGTGGAACAGAGTTAGCTGCAACAACGAGAAGGACAGAAAGGGTCTCAACGGCGCATTGACCGTTAGTTGCCATTTCTCCGAGAACAACACTTCAGATGTGGATTTTTGCACCAAGACCAAAGCTTACAACAACGTAACAAAAATGGAAAAATTGGCTGCTCCACAAATTCACCAAACGACGTCGGCGCTTTCACGCACAGACTCTGTTTCTCTCGCATCGGAAATTCCGCATCTCAGCTCATGCATCGGATGTGCCTATTCTCTCTCTCTCTCTTCGCTGATCCCATCTGAAAGCGGCTCGATCCGACCAACGCAACGTCACACGCTTCTGCTTCTCTCTTTTTTTGGGCGCTGATCCGTTCACTCTCTGCTCCCGTTCTCATTCTCACACATTGTCAATCCACTCATCCACTCATCCATTTCTTCTTTCCATCAACCATCATCCGCAAGTTGGCAACAGGGTTCGATTTCGATTTCGATTTCGATTTCGATTTCGATTTCGATTTGTACCGAACTGGTGCGTGTATTGACTAGCCATGTCAACCTCGACCACCCCAGGTGCGACTCCGGTCAAGAAGGAGCTATCTCCACCTTCGATCGTCACCAACACCTCGCGCATTCCTTCGACTAGCTACTCGAATGCCACGTCGCTCTCGTCGAGCTTCGAGCCTCTCTCGTCGTCCGAGATTCTCGAGCGTGTGCCCTCGCCCGTTGTGCGTCTGGTTGCCGCACTCGGCCCGGCAATCCATGCATTCCACCGATTCATCCGCCTCGCTACGTGGACAGGCGGGAAGGGTTCGACGAGCTCGTCCATGCTGCTGCTCGTGAGCTTCTGGCTGGCATGTGCGTTTGGATACGAGCTGCTCAGGTATGCCCCTCAGGTAATCATCCTCGGCTGGGTTGGGTATGCGGGGATTAGGCGTCAGTTGGCATTTGCGAAGCCGAGAACTCACACGCCAGCGAAGCTGCTCGAGAGACGGGATGTGGTTTCAGCGGCAACGATCAATGCGACGCTGCTCGAGCTCAGCGAGATCGCCGACTTCTTCTCGGCAGTCAGGAAGAACGTGCTCGTCCCAGCCGTGCAGATGGTGTCGTGGGATCCGAGCCCAATGACGACCAAGGCGGTTGCGTTGTTCTTGATTCTCACTTGGCCGTTGTGGTTGCTCGCTTTCCTGCCTCTGCGCGAGAGTGGCTTCCCTAGCCTCGTGCTTCCCGTCTCTGGCGCAGGCATCCTCGCCTTCGTCCAGCACTGGACCGCATTCGTCTACCACCAATTCCTCCGTCTCATCGGTCCAGACCATATTGCGACAATCCACGCCAAAGCCGCCCCCCTCTACACCCAATTCGACCATGCATCTGCGCTCCTCGTCAAGACACCCCTTCCGCTCATCTGGGCCAACCTCACCGCCATCGCAGCCAGAGTCAGGTGGGAGCAGTGGACCGACTTTAACCTCACCCTCCTCCCTCCCTACCCGATCGGCGCACTCACCGTCCGCAGTCTCATCTGCCTCGTCGGGACGCTCGCTCTCACCTGGTGCTCGCCCTGGTGCGCACTCTTCCGCCAGGCCGTATGGAAGTCGGCCACGATCCGCCGTATCGTCCGCGGAACCGGCCGTGTGCTCTCCCTCCAAACCTCGCCCCGAGAAGCGTACGGTAAAGGTAATCTCGACGACGAGTACGCCTCAGGCCTCTTCCCCTCCGACGGCTCCGCGCTCTTCGCCCCCGCCTCCAAGGCTACCAAACCCGCCGCCGCCAAGAAGCAGGATGAAAAGGTGGTAAGGCACGAAGACGTTGTATACCAGTTCTCGATTTTCGAAAACCAGCGCTGGTGGGTGGGGCTCGACTGGACCGCGGCCCTGCTGCCGCAGGAACGGCCGAGTTGGTCGGACGAGGCCAACAATCCCGTCTCGCCGCCGAGCTCGTTCAGTCTGCCAGCGACCAAGATCATGTTAACCCCCGAGACCGGTGGAGGTGGGGGTGCGAAGACGTTTACAAGGCGAACGATAAAGTGGCAGTGGGTCGATGCCGAGTGGTCCATCGCCGGGATCAGCTCTCAAGGCTACTACTCGCCTTCCACCGTTTATAGGGGTAGTGCGAAGGACGCAGCGATCAAGAGCGCGAGTGCGGTGGGCGATAAAGATGCGGTCGCTGCAGCGAAACAGGGGTATTTGGGCGATGCGTTGAACCGCATCCGCGCACGTACTTCCGGCGGTGGCAGCAGCAGCGTGGAAGACGAGGCGGAGAAGGAGGTCGGCGCAGCCGCGCACAAGGTCGGCGGAGCGGGTGAAGGGAAGGACCAAGAGTGGGATGTGGATGGTGAAGGGTGGCAGTACGGGGATAATGCGTGGGATAAGATGAGCAAGAAGAGCGGCATGGGGAGATATACCAGGAGGAGAAAGTGGGTGAGGCGCGCAGTGCTGTTAGAGGTGGTAGAATATGGGGTTCAGGGTCCGGCGGCGCAGGCGGGCGAGAAGAAGGTGGAGCAACTGAAGCAGGCGGTTGAGGAGAAGATCGTCAACCCCACCAGCAGTGGGATGGAGGAGAAGGAGAAGGTGGATGGCATCGACGTGCCAACCCCTCCTGCCGAGGATGTGGATGTTGCCGCTGCGCCAACGTTAGATACTGCCGTAGGCAATGGCAGCGGTAATGGTAATGGCGAGCCGCCCTCACCGAGTTCGTCACGGGCCAAGCTGTCTGACCGGCTCGCTAATGCTGCCAAGTAGGCTCCCTCATTCAATCAATCAATGCTGCTTTACTCAAACCGGCCGATCTCACTGAGTGTGTGTGCATATATATAACTCCTAACATTCCCGATTCCATCAGCTGCTACGAACAGTGGCGATAGCAACACTACCCAACGTCCTCCTCATTTCGGCCTGGTCTACATCATGGCTGTCCTCTACCGCTCCCCACCTGTTGATCTGGCTCTGCACTTCCACTTCTGCCGCTTGGGCGGCTTGCTCGACGTTGAGATGGCCTGACACCAGCGCGAGCGAGATGAGGAACGACTTTGTCAGCATGACACTTCGCTCGAAGGCGGCGAGGTCGAAGGGGTCCAATTTTGCCAGATGGGCCGAGAAGGTTTCGAGGGTGCCGCTGGGGTGTGCGTTTCCCAAGAGGCCGGTGAAGGGGGTGATGTTGGTGTTGTAGGTGTCGTTAATGTGGGTGAGGAGCGGGGTCCAGTGTGCGGTTTGCAATTCGACGAGTGACTTTGGTTGGGATTCTTGAAAACTATTCAATTCACACGACCGGTTGTCAGTACTATTCCACTTCTCTATTGGGGGGAAGGGGGTGCTTACCAGATAGTTTCGTTCTCCAAATACCTCACCAAATCCCCTTCGATCCCTTTCCTCTCTTCACCACCTTTCTTGCACCCATCGATGGCTCTCGCCGCCAAACTCGTCAATGGCAAGGTGTGCGGCTTGAGGGTTTGTTCCTGCTCGCTCCACTCCTGCGCAATGCACGTCGCCAGGAGTTCCCTTTCGCGCGGGATCACAATGGTCTCGCCATTCGGCGTCCGGATCGCCCTCGAATCCAGCAAAATCTGAAAGCCCTCTGAGGGAGATGAGGGAGGTTGAAGGGTGACAGTTTTCCAAAAGCGCGACTTGAGTCGTTCCGCCCGGTTCAACGCCGCTTCCTCCCGAGTGAAGGGAGTGCTGGTAAATGTGCGAAGTGGAAGTGAGATGGGGGTGGCGCGCAGCCCGCGCAGGGCAGAGGTTGAGGCTCGTAGACTGAACATTGCGTCAAATGCCAGCGGAGGAAGGAGGGTGGAGATGACGACGAGGCAGAAAGGTAGACAAGGAGGAGGAAGCAGCAAAGCCAATTTTACCGCCTCTGCTGCGCGCCTGCCGCCGACTTCTTCTGACCGACTCCCGAAATTTCCCAGTGCCGTCTGTTCGGTCTAACAGTTCGAGGAATTTTTTCATCTTGTCACTATATGGATGAACATCAACATCAACACTGATCACTACGCAATCCTGCGGCAAACTCTACGGAGTTTGTTGAGTGTAACAAGGGTATCATTAAAATTCAACAACCCAAAGAAAAGAGAAATGCTGCTACGCAAAAGCGACACGGTCGATCCCCCACGCCCTCCTAACCTGCACCACGGTCAACAACTCTTTCACGAGTTCTTCGAGCAAAATGCAATTGTCCAGCACACTCGACAGACTCGCCCTGCCCTCCATCCTCTCCCTCCCCTCCGCTTTAATCTCGGGCCGCCACGCCTCGGCTCCACTTGCGATTTTGGTACGCACGACAACAGCGGCGGTTTCGCGAAAGTGCTCCGCGTACGGGTTGATGGTCGACGTCGACGGCTTGCGGTCCCCGACCCCCGGACGTGATTCGGCCGCGGCAGCGGTAGGGTTGGCTTTGCTGGGTGTGGAGGGTGGGCGTGTAGGTCGTCCGCCAAAGAGACGCGCTAAAGCACTGCTTTGTCCGATACTTTCGGGCGCCGCTTCCGAAGTGCCGAGCTCGATAGAGGATGATGGAGGAGAGAGGGCGGGGAGCGACGAACGGCGGTCTTCAAGGACGCCAAAGTCTCTTTCTACTACGCGTGTGCGTTCGTTGGTTTGCAGTCGCCCTCCTGTGCTGTTGGAAGCCGAAATATGTGGAAGTGAGATACACGCCTTCAGCGTACTGCTTCCCAGCTGCTCGCCATCCTCACCGTCCTCGCTGCCGATGTCGGAAACCCGCAATGCATCAGACAGATCCTCTGTCAGCACAAGACTCCTTCTCCTTTCGGCCAGATACCTCTCAAAGTCCGGAATCGCATCGCGATATGCCTTGGCCTGCTCCACCAGTGCCTTGAGCAATTCCATCAGCGCCGGCTCCTCGTCCTTCTTCGTGCTCGCGTGCGTCAGCCAACCCTCGAGGCTCCTGACTGGACATGCTGCCAGTGCACTGATCACTCCACTTGCGGCCAAGTTGACCTCTACCGGTTCAGAGAAGAACGCTGCGAGCCCGCCGAAAAGCTGCTGCACGAATGGGTCAGTGGGGACGAGAGAAATTTGATCGCCACCGAACTCCAGCGCAGTAGCAAAAGTGCTGTCGTACCGCAACGCCTGCTCGGCATCAAGAAGATAGTTGCTCAGCGACACCTGCAGCGCCCCGGGGCTTGAACTCGAGTTGAAGGCGGTGAGGAGCGACGAGAGCGCATCGACCTCGGCGAAGTGCATGTCAATCTTGCTTATGACTGCCTTGTGTTCTTTGTCGGCTGGGGCTTTTTCATTATCTGAAGGCTCGAGCCATTCCTCGATGGGGGAGAAAGACAGATTGCTGGCTAGCTTACGTGGAGCTAGCTGCAACAGTCCGCCGCAAACGCGCAGACCATGGCAGACGACGAGACTCCTGGCGAGACGGAGCGCAGCTACTCTTGTCGCGGGCCGTTTGGTTTCCTCAAGGCTGTCGAGAATGAGATCTTTGACGCTGTACCGATCCGCCTCGTCGGCTGGCATGTTGATATCGTAGCCTCCACTTATGTTTTCGCCGAATGTGGTAGGCAGGAGGAAATCCAAGGCCAAGTCGGTCAAAATGTGTCCGCTTCTGAGCACAATCACAATGACATCGAGGTAGTTGAGCACGGCAGCGGAACTGCCGTCAAAGTCGCTACTTTCCATCAGTGAGGGATAGACGACGTTGCGGATGAACGTGTCACGGATCGCCATGGCGATGGCTCGGGCCAGCTTGCGGATCATGGGATCGAGGTCGGGGGCAGCAGCTGGAGCCGACGGTGACTTGTCGGCTGCTTTCTCGTCCCCATCATCTGTGATGACAGTGGCTTCTGTCAGATGCTTCGAAGCCAGCCATAGTGAGTCGAGCACGTCTTGGCAGAATTCGATCAAGTCCACCATGAGACGCAGCTGAGCTTGCAAGTCGGCATCATCGCTCTGCGTTGCCGAGGCCAAAGCATCCGAGCCTGCGGAACGATCGGCGTTCGCAGTAGCCGAGCTGCTTGCGAGTGTGATGGTCGACGACCCCGCTTTCGTTGGCTTGTTGTCCACAGCTGTGGGGTCGTAGCGGGGCACTGGCTTGATGCGGGAAGGCAAAAGGCCATAGGCCGCGCCGAGCCCCGCACCAAGGACATCCGCAAAGTCGGAATGAGCGATAAAGACGGCCAACGAGCATCGGATGTCGTCTGTACCGAAAGAGACGCGCTTTGCCGCTTTCTTGGGCTTGACACCATGTGAAACAGATTTTTGAGACGGTGACAATCCTTCAAGCGAGATCAAGAAGAGAAGTCCAGCACGGGCGAGCTCGCCAATCCGCCCTTCACGATGAACGAACTTGAGTAGATACGAAAAGAGCGGGAAGCGAAGTCGGCGCTTGGTTGGCCGTCGAGATGCGAATGCTGTGGAGGGCTGGATGGTCGCAGTCGAATCGACCGAGCCTGTTGGAGATGATGGACGCTCGTCGGGGATGGGAGTATTGTCTGCCAGTTCTGAGGGCTTGGGTGAATCATAGGGATTGGGGCTGCCTGAGACCATGTCATCGAAAAGATCGCGGCTGACGATGATAGAACCGTCCCTGAGACTTCTTACAGGGTCAGAGTTGTCGTCATCTTCTATCGGCTCGTCGGTGAAGAAAATCTGCAACAGCTCTGGCGTGTTGCGAATGCGACTGGCAATGTGGCACATGAGATCGACGAGATCTTCATCGTGATCTGCATTTGGCGTCGCCGAAACAGAAGCGTTTGAGCCACTCGCATCCATGGAATCATCGTCAAGCTGGAAGCGGGCGGCATCTTCGTCGAGGCACAATTGTATTAATTGGGAGATGGGCTTGTTGACAGCTTGACGTGACAAAAACTTTTCGTCCAACAGGATGATGAGGTTGGTGAGGGTGCGAATGGTCTCAGCGCGAATACCTTTAGGTCGATCGTCAACCGAGAGGTGAACAAGCTCTGTAAGGATATCATACTTTAGCAAGTATTCCATGCAAGGGCCGGTGTGCCCATCATTGCTGCGATTGGCTTCAAATACAAGGGCATCCACGATACGCTGCAGTCGGCGCGGCAAGTCGGATCGTGCTACGCCAAAGAAGAGAACACGCTCGTCGGGATTCTCGAGCTCGGATTTGACTGTCTCCCAGTCGGAATGGAAGATGTCGACACTGCCAACGGGATGTAATGATGGCTTCTTGCGCAGACGAGGGGAGCTGGTGATGTTCGCGGCTGCCTTTGCTGGCGTAGAGACTAGGCCGGAGAGACGGCTCAGATATTCCATTTTGAAGATGCGCTAGGCGCAAGCGCACCCGTTATCGTCATGCAGCCAGCTTGGGCGTAGTGAGACTCCTCGGTTGGTCGGAGAGCAAGTCGTGAGCTCGTTGACAAAGCTGAAGAGGACGTGGATGGCTGTGGTTGAGGTGAGGCTGAGTCGAGTTGGTCTTTGGCCGAAAGTGACACATATCGGAGTCTTCCGAGCTTGGCACATGCGCCTCCAGTCGCTTCGAGTGAAAGAGACACACACACACACTCTCAAACACGCGAGCTGCAAGTGTTGGTTCCAATGTCGCATTGTCGCAGGGGAACGAAATTGTTAAACCCTGATTTATGGAGACGCATTTCAAATGCTGACAAATAGCGGGCAAAGCAACTTTTGGAAGGACAGCGACTTGCCGAATCGCGCCTTGATCTGCAACATCTGGCTGCATTTCGACACCTGCTTGTTCTTCCCTATCCATCTTCCATCGATTCGATCATCATACAGCATGTCGGCCAACGCATTGGCCAAGGCATTCCCCAAGGCGCTCAGGGAGGTCCGTCTCCACTTCTGCCAGACTGGTCAGGCTTCTGCAGGAGCAAGGTGAGTTTCAACAGGAGGACAATCGCAGATGTTCACTCTACGAACGATGGCTGATTATCGTCTTTCTTCCACTGCATCATCGACCCTGCATGCTTTCAACCGTCATACAGGAAGTTCCTCGAATCCAACTACAAGTCGATCAAGCAGTCCAACCCTGATCTTCCATTCCTCGTTCGTGAGGCTAGCGGCACCCCTGCCCGTGCTTTCGCCCGTTTCGGTATGTAACGACACATAGCTTCGATGACCATCGCTTTCGTAGATCTCGACTGACCTTATCCGTTCCCACTTATTATGCTGTGTTCATTGCGATGCATAGAGCGTGGCGTTGAGAAGCACGTCGAGCTCGACGGCCTCAGCTCTGCTGACGTCGAGAAGAAGGTGGGCGAGCTCCTCACTTCTTCGGCATAGATAGACAAACTCCAGCAATCAACAAGCTTGTAACATTTTGTTACCGACGGGAGATGCGGAACTAAACCGACAACACGTGGATGGTCTGCGCAAAATGGGCTTGACAGAGGCTCTATGCGGCCCCTTCCGGGCTTTGAAACGCTGTGGATTCTGCAGAGCTTTTGCATGGCTACTCAGTCTTAGCAAAGCCCTACAGACGACTGCATGGTCCCTCGAAATCACTGTCTGTGAAGACGAACATGAATGAGATGAACAGTTTTGGCTGCCAGATCCATACTATCGCATGACAATCACCATGAGAGGCAGCTGATGGTAGATTCGCGTGTGTGCGACTGAAAGAGAGAAAATCCCGGGCGAGTGATTTTGTCAACTGAAAATGGCTTGGAAGGGACCGTGACGCTTGATTGCAGCTCAAGCTCAGGTGGAGGAGCAACAGATTTCTCCAACATTTGCAGCTGTTGATGACCAACTGAGCAGATCGACTCCTGCCTCATGCCACCATCCATCAACAATCACGAAGCTATCATACGCGCGATCGAGCTCGCCAAAGCCGACATACGGTCGCAAGACTAGATACACAAGATGAAGATCACGTCACGGCATATCGAAAAAGATGGGTCTGGCAGGATCACCATCATCCCGGAAGAAGAGTGAGTGCCCCTTCGCAGCCGTCTTGCCCCATGCTTGGACGCGTTCCTGACGCAATCTTTGCTTTGACATCTGCTTTTACGCTTGGCCTTGCAGCGAGGACATGTATCATCTGTACAACCTCATCGAGGAAGGCGACCGAGTGCGAGCAGCTGCAGTTCGACGAGTACAGTCGGAGTCGTCCACTGGCTCAATAGAATCACATCGAGTGCGTCTCAACCTGACCATCCAAGTGGTCAAAACGACCTTCGATGCAACAGGATCGAGTGCACCACCAGATCCTTCGGCAGCAGCTGCGGCCAATGCGGCGTCTTCATCCACCGGACAAGAGGAGGAAGTGAGCCGCGCCGCTGCTGTAGGTGGCTCAGGTGGCGATGGTGCTACGCTGCAGGTAGCAGGACGAGTGGTCGAGGAAAACCCGCATGTCAAGATGGGAGCATACCATACGCTGGACTTGGAGGTAAACCGACCTTTGACTATTACTAAAGAGAGCTGGGATGCGGTGCATTTGGAACGACTGGGCGAGAGTACGGATCTCGGCCAACGCGCGGAAGTCGGCGCTGTGGTGCTTGGAGACGGCACAGCTGCTGTATGTCTACTGACAGGCCACATGACGGTGGTACGCCAACGAATTGATGTCCCTATCCCACGCAAGCGCAAGGGTCTTCCAGCAACTGCAGCAGACAAAGCTACAGCGCGCTTCTATGTTCAAGTCTACAACGCCGTGGTCAAGTTGCTCCAGCTTCCCGCACTTCGGCTCATCATCCTCGCTTCGCCCGGCTTTACACGCGACTCAGTGTACGACTTTCTGTTTGAGGAAGCCACACGGCGTGGCGACAAAATCCTGATCGGCTCGGAAGCCAGACGCAAGTTCCTCAAGATCCACTGCAGCTCGCCGCACGTACACTCTCTCATGGAGGTGTTACGAAGCCCGGAAGTGAACGCACAACTCAAGGACACCAAGTTCGCAAGAGAGGGCCAGTTGCTGGAACGCTTCATGAAGCAGCTTGCCAGCGATGAGCTGCGTGCGTGGTACGGCGAGAAGCACGTTCTGTTGGCAGCGTCGAGAGGGGCTATTGGCGTTTTGCTCATTTCAGACGGTCTCTTCCGCGCGGCAGACCCAGCGAGGAGGAAGAAGTTCGTCGAGTTAGTGGAGGAGGTCAGAGCGCAGGGAGGTGAGGTGGCCATTTTCAGCTCGATGCACCAGAGTGGACGCCAGCTGAACGCATTGACAGGTATCGCCGCCATCTTGACGTATCCGCTGGACATCGAGGTGGTAGAAGAAGAGGAGGCGGAAGAGGCGAGGCTCAAGGAGGATCCAGCAACGAATGCTTAGAAGACTAAGTACCGCTTTCTATTGTGGTTGTAACGATGTGCCAACATGAATGATATACTGTGTCGGTAGAGGCTATGATTTTTCCGAAGTTGCTTGGATAAAGAGCAAGTCTCACATGGTAGCAAAATTGCAAGCACGTGACCTGTCGGATCCAATAAATGCAGAGCGTGTACGCGTGTTGTGCCTTGATGAGAAATTGGAGGCAGCAGAGCACAGAAGCGCGCTGTAGGCGTCTTTGGGATGTGTTGGTCTTCGACCCAAAAAAAAAAAAAAAAAAAAAAGAAAAAAAAAGGGTTCATGCTTTCGAACAACTTTGGCAGTTGCATGCTCCTATGGTGGTCAAGACTAATCAAGTAGGTTTGGCTGAGCTGCTGATACTTTGCTGTTGAAGTAGATGCGAGTGTGGAGCTGAAGTCGGAGAATTGTACATTGAGACTTGCGATAAGGAGTGCGAAGGCGAGGTGATGCAAGGCTCAAAAGTTGGGAGCTGTGAATGCGGAATGAAACGCATGATGGTTGAGTGCGCTTATACAGTGTGCTGCAGGTCAATTCGGCTGTCCCGCTTCCACTCGTTCACTTCCGCTCCCTTTCTTTGAAAGATCACATCTTCATCCCACCTTTACGTTCCCATCAGAACACCTCCTATTCCGATCACACATACTAACCAGGCTCGACCGTTGACTAGTTTATCGGAAAAGCCGCCTAGTTGCGGCTGAGCCAAACGCAGCGCTACGTCCTAGGGATTATAGATTCGCGGATCGATCCGAAGTAGCCACATCGCTCTCTCGGCTTGACCAGTCTATGCTGGTGACAGTCAACACCAGCAGCTTTATCTCGTAAACCGTCCTCACGACGAGACTGCTCGTGTCGAAAAGCCCCAGCACAGCGGAATAGGCCGAGTCGACCGCTTTTGTGATCCGATACAAGAACAGCAAGGAGCTGGTCTCCTGCCATTACACAAGACGCACTCACCATGACAGAATCATCCATCAACGTGTGCGTCCGTGTTCGGCCTTTCAGCGAAAAGGAGGCCTCGCAGCTTGCACCAAATGAAGACCACACACCTTTCCTTGGCGACGGCGGTCTCGCTGGCGGCATCTCTCCCAACAAGTTCCCCTCCACTACAGCAACTTCCACACTAAAGACTCGCTTCATCCGGCCCATCGTCAAGCCCATGGACCAAAAGGTGCTTGTGTTCGACCCACCAGACGCCAACCCACTCAGACGCCTCTACAACAACCACCCGCTTGCTCATGGCTCTCGACGCAACAAGGACGTCCGCTACGCCTTTGACCGCGTGTTCGACTCGACTGCATCGCAGAGCGATGTCTTTGAAGAGACATGCAAACCTCTACTGGATGGGATTCTGAATGGTTACAATGCCAGTGTCTTCGCCTACGGTGCCACGGGCTGTGGTAAGACGCACACCATCAGTGGTACACCTCAGGATCCCGGTCTCATCTTTTTGACCATGAAAGAACTCTACAACCGCATTCAGGATGCACGCGATGATTCGGATGTTCAGGTCCGCCTTTCCTACCTCGAAATCTACAACGAGACCATTCGTGACCTGCTCAGCCCTGAGCCCACACCACACGGCGCAGGTCTCGCTCTGCGCGAAGATGCAAATCAGCGCATTTCTGTCGTCGGCATCACCGAGCTCGTGCCAGAAAGTCCAGAAAGCGTCCTCGAATATCTCCAGGAAGGCAACCAGCGCCGTACCATGTCGCCTACCGAAGCAAATGCAGTCTCCTCTCGCTCTCACGCCGTGCTCCAGATCAACGTCACTCAGAAGCCACGCACAGCCAGCATGACCGAGCAAACCACATCCGCCTCGCTCAACATCATCGACCTTGCCGGTTCCGAGCGTGCCTCTGCCACCCGCAACAACGGCGCTCGCATGAAGGAAGGCGCCAACATCAACAAGTCCCTACTTGCCCTCGGCAACTGCATCAACGCCCTCTGCCAGTCCGGTGGTGTACGCAAACACGTGCCCTACCGCAACTCGAAGCTGACCCGACTGCTAAAATTCTCGCTCGGCGGCAACTGCAAGACAGTCATGGTCGTCTGCATCAGTCCGAGCAGCGCGCACTATGAAGAGACGCACAATGCGCTCAAATACGCCAATCAGGCCAAGAACATCCGCACCAAGGTCAGCAGGAACATGATCAACGTCGACCGGCACGTCGCTCAGTACGTCCAGGCCATCCATGAGCTCAAGGAGGAGAATGAGCGCTTGCGCGCCAAGCTCGAGGAGCGCGGCTCGCTCGAGACCGCTGCGGAGAAACGAAAACGTGCCGAGATGGGCAGAGAGGTCGATGAGGCCAAAAAGCGTATGCGCGAGAGCACCGACAATGTCACACGCCTCGTATCCGAGAAGGGCAGCTTTGAAGGCGTCACAGCAGCGGCCGAGACGCGGCTTGCAGAGTTGCGAAAGAGGTTGGCGACAGTGGAAGCGGATTTGGAACGATTCAGAGGCCGAGGCGAGGTGCTGCCTAGCGATTTGGAAGGAGAGCGGGATGTCTTGCTCAAAATGGTCGCCCTCATCGAAAAGACACTCAACGATGAGGCCACCAATAGCTCCGTACGCAGCTTGGTCAACAGCCTTCAGATGCAACGCGGCATCATCGTTGCCGCTTCGCACAACCAGAAATTCGACACAGATGCGTCAGAAACCGTCCAGACGCTCGGGAACGCCATGCTTGCGCAGGTCGAGGCGGAGAAAGCCAAAGCCAAATCTCAAGGTCTCCTGGATGTACTTCGACGCACCACCGAGGGAGAGGTGCAACTGATAGCCGTCGCGACTCGAAGTACCATTGCGCTGCGTGAGGTTGCCAGCGAGCTCGAGTACCGGGCCGGGCAGAATGGAAAGGGCGAAGCAGGGGTAGAGGAGATGAAGGAAACGCTCAAGCTTCTGGCGTCGCAGTTGAGAAGCATCGCGGGCGAGAACGATAAGGTGTTTCAAAGCCTGTGTGGCGCCACGCTACCTGCTGCTGCACCAGTGGTGCCCGTTGTCAAGGCAGCTAAACCAGTATCGAGCTCGGCGCTGCGACGCTCGCGCACGTCGCTGGCCATCAGCTCAACAGCGTCCTCATCTGCTGCGGGACCCTCGACTGCGCGCTCCGCCTCTGCTTCCGCATCATCATTCACACGCGCTACAGCCTCGTCGTCTCGCCGCGCATCCATGGCGCCTGCTGCGTCCCTCGCGCGGTCGACCAGCATGCAGGTTGCACCCGCCTCGTCACCCCTTCCCCTTCCCCCTACCGCACCGGCGACAAGACCGTCATTCGCGGCACCCACCTCGTCCTCCTCGGCACGGTCGGCATCCACCTCGTCCCCAGCGCGCAAGAGCGCACCTATCCGCCGCATCTCCACCACTACCGCCGCCACTGCCGCTGCACGCAGGTTGAGCGCTGTTCGAGCTGCCAAGTCCGCAAGTACGGGCGCTGGGGAGGAGAAGAAGAAGTTCCGGTGGGCGGACGAGGCAGGCGAGGGGAGTCTTGACGACAAGGGCGCTGCTGGCGCCGCCAGTGCCGCCGTTCGGGTTGATAGCGAGGGTAGTGGAGGATCGAGTAGCAGTGGGGCCGAGTGGGAGGATGTGTCGGACGGACGCACTACGCCGCAATCGCAAGCGCAGTCGGTGGCGGCGAAACCGATCGGGCGATCCGTCTCGTTTGCCGGTATTGGTCGCAACGCCGCCGGCGTGGGAGCCGAGAAGCGCGTGGTCTCGGTCGCGTCTTCGCTCTCGCCGCTCAAGGAGGGAGCCGGTGGAATTAGCGAGGGTGATGAAGCGGACATTTCCAACTCGTCACCGGAGAAAGCTCGGCCTGTTCTCCGCGCTACTACCAACACTGCGCTGTTGAACGGGTCGAGCTTCCCGCTCTTTCCCACTAACAAGGGGGCAGGTGAGGCGGGGATCAATGCAGCCAGCTTTGGCGGTGGTGCCGGGGTAGTACCGGTGAAGAAAGCATTCCCGCGACCGAGCGCGGGTGGGCCTGGGCCGATCAGAAGGAGGACGCGACCCAGCGTTGCGGTCAGTGGAGGTAATCCTCTCTCTACCGGTAGTGGTGGCAGCATGGGGATGATTCCGGGACAGATGGGGATGAGTGGCATTGGCAACCGGGTCAAGGCTACTCGCGTCTCGATCGCCCCACCTCCTGCTGTTACTGCTGGGCTCAACGCTAGCGCTTCTTCGCTCTTCAGCTGATGTCACACACGCTGGCACTCTCACATTACATTGTGCTTTATTAGCAATGCACAGTTGTTATCATTCCCAATCCCTCCTCTCGATTGTGATCTAAGTTACTTACTTGAGACACCTCTCTCTCCACCACTTGAGCTCCTCCTCTAGCGCATCTTTAACATTCTCTCCCTTCCTAAACCCGTGTCCTTCACCTTCGTACACTTTGTACCTCCAATCTCTCCCCTCTTTCCCTCCTCCCTTTTTCAGCTCTCTCACGAACTCATCCGCTTGACTTTGCGGTACAACCTTATCCTCGCTCCCTTGGAGCAGCAGAATGGGTGCACGGATGTGCGAGGCGGCGTGAATCGGGCTACGCTCCCGGTACACTTCTGGATGCGATTCGGGCGTGCCGCCGATGAGCTGGAACGGGTAGCGCGATTCGAATTTATGGCTCTCCTCCGCCAACAACCGCAGTGAAGAAATGCCGTATCGCGAGACGCCGCCAGAAAAGATCGAAGGGTAGAAGCATAGTGCAGCAAGCACGGTGTACCCGCCCGCACTCCCGCCTGAAATCAACAGCGCGTGGGGGTCCGCAAGGGATGAAGCCGGTTTCTTCGAGGAGGTAGAGGGGGAGTTGGTGGGGAGGTAAGGAGTGAGCGCGCGGTAGATTCGTTGGACGGTGGGGAGCCGAGGGAGAAGGTTCGGGAAGAGCCGTTGAATGCTAGCGCCATTCGACTTGGATGATGTGGGGCGAGTGGAGGTGACAAGCGCGAGGTAGTCGACGACGCTGAATTTGCGATAGCCCTCGGCGACGTATACATCCACTACGCGATCCTCCGCCACGAGCTTCGCGCTGGTGCGCGACGCCACGTCCCGACCGAACAGCGACAGCGCGCGGGTCGTGCTCAGTTGCACGCCCAACCCAGGGAGAACCGCGACGGACTCGGCCGCAACGCGGAAGAGCTTAGAAGTGAGGTAGGGGAGCACGCTAAGCGCAGCAATGCCAGCTTTGGTCAGGGTCTGGGTGAGCGGCGTGGTGGGTCGGATGAGGGAAGGGATGCAGTGGTGGTAGTCGCGCATGACGAGGCTAGCGAAGTTGACCCCCCACACCGCGGCGCCTACACTTGCTCCGGCTAGAAGCAAATCCACCCATCCCCACGCCGGCGTAGTGTTGCGAACACTCACCTCGACCCCGCCATTGCGCTGCACAACATTCACCGAGTCCGCCTCTCGCCCCTCCTCTTCGATCTCTTTCCTCACTCTCTCCTGTTCCGCTTTGCTCAATTCTCCGAAGGGAGTTGGGTTGAGACTCGCCTTGGACCCGAGGAACTTGGCGGCGTTGACGCAGTCGACCACGTCCGTCACCCCCCACTCACCCGTCAACCTCTCTAGATAATCCCTACCATACCCAGTCGTGCCGCCGAAATTGACTGCACACACCATGAACCCACGCGAGGTCCAGAACTGCGTCTGCAGATTGAATCCCATCCCCGCACTCGCGCTTGGCCCGCCATGAATATTGAACACACACGGCGGCGCCGTTCCCGCGGGGGCAGCGAAGTCCTTGTTCGCAGGAGGGAAGATGATCGCATGCGCCGTCGCGTTCGTCCCATCCGGCAGCGTTGTGGGGAACTCGATCTCGGACGCACTCGAAAGATACCCTTTATCGATAGTACCGTCGGCGACCAGGGTGGAGCTGCGCTTGATCACGGTAATGTTCGAGTCTTGCAGCGCGTAGTTGTTGGAAGCGAGGTTCTTGAGGTCGATCTTCACAAGTGCGGACGGTTCGTCGGCGCGCGTGGCGATGAGTGCGAACGAGGTGGATGTGAGACGGCGCAGTTGCGAGACGGAGACGAAGGGTGTTTTGAGAGGGATCAGGCGCGGGCGGCGGAGGTTGATGAGGCCAAGGCTTTCGCGTGCGCCGAGCGAGTAGGAAACGACGAGGAGGTCCGGGGAGAGAGGGATGTAGTCCGAGTTGTTGGTGGTCCAGCAAGGGCCTGTAAAGTCGTTCTTCATCGGCTCGGGAAGGATAGGCTCCGGGGTTGTCGCCTGCACGTTGCCGGATTTGCTGGATACGACTGTGGTGTACAGGTTGAGATAACCGGTAGCGTCGCACGAGAAGATGAGCTTTGACTCTTCGGCGAGAGGGTCCGAGGGGATCGCCCACACTGGCTCCTGCATCACTTGCTGCTTGTTAGGGTCGGAGGAAGCGACTTTGATCTGCACAGGGTTGACGAGGGTGGGGGCGGCGGGATTGGAGCGGTCGAGTTGGGCGACCCAGAGCTGCGTGTCCCACCAAGGCATGGAGGGATGGTTCCAGCTGACCCAGCAGATGTACTTTCCGTTGGGCGAGAAGCGTGCAAACGTGTAGAAGTCC
Source organism: Ustilago crameri (assembly GCA_024271935.1). Lineage (NCBI taxonomy): Eukaryota > Fungi > Basidiomycota > Ustilaginomycetes > Ustilaginales > Ustilaginaceae > Ustilago > Ustilago crameri. The sequence goes on along the minus strand of JANBMJ010000003.1, from coordinate 365,244 downwards.
TGCATCTGAGGGCCGTTAGCATCGGTTTCTTCGTCTGCTTTCTTTCCGTGCAACAAAGTGTGCACTTTTGCTTTCTCCCCGTCTGCGCCAAGCTGGAGGAGCACGATCGAGTTGACGACCGTAGAGGGTGTATCTTCAGAGTGATCTTCTTGAATCGCCAAGACCAACTCGCTGTCTGTCGGGTGAGGGCCAAAGTCGGCGTACCTCACCGCATGATTCTCCTCGGTAACAACCTTTGGCTCCTGACCTTCTTTAGCTCGCAGCACGTCCCACTTCTTCGGATTGTAGTCGGTGAAGATAAAGCTGCCATCGGCGAGCGAGGCGGCTGCACCACCGCCGTACTCGTGTACACCAGAGCGCGAGCTAAATTTGCCTGCCGTCACATCCTTTGCATCCTCCGAGGAGAGTGGTGTGGAGTGCATGAGAGCATAGCGTCCCGACTCGGACATGCGGAGCTCGATCCACGCGATGTCATCTCCCGAAGTTGAGTTGGCGGGGATAAGCACTTCCGAGAGCGCAGTGGCTTTTTGCAAAAGCAGGTCGGTAGAGATGGGAGATTCCCAGAAGCCGTAAGGCGCCACCGTTTTGGGGGATTTCGAGGACGACATGGTAGGTGACTCTGGATATGATGGAGGTCAAGGAGAAGAAGGAGGAGGAGGAGGAGGAGGAGGATATGGTGAATGTCGAGGAATTGCAGGAATGCGAAAAGGGTCTGTGCTCTGTCATTTGTCGGATGTGCCGGTTGAGCATCTTCCGAAAAACTGCGACTGCGACTGAGCCTTTTCTCCGCGGCATCTCGACAGATCGGCTCGACTCCGCCTTATCGGGATACCCAAAAGGTGGAGGTTCCGACATTCATTCGCAACGCCTTGCATGCATTGTCATCCTTCTCATATCTGCGCTCAGCATTGCTAGGGTTGTTCTTGCTCACCTACTCTTGACCATCATCTGCGCATCGAGTCTGACTATAGACACGGTACCGTAGTCAGGATGAGCGCGGTTCCACGAAAGAAGTTTACACAGCGCAATGTGTTCTACCTCCGCGCCTCGCCCTATGTGGTGCTACAAACCATCCTCTACCTCGACTACCGCCACGTCGAGTGGATGAATCTCAACCCTTCCATCCTCACACAGGTGCTCTCCATCCTTCGCACACGCATCATGCCTAAACTTCGGAAAGAGTCCGACTCATCCGGAAAGCTGTCCGCTATGAGCAAGAAGGAACGAGTGGATGTGTATTCGGATCGCGACTTCCAGGTGGCCTATTTCTTTCGCAGGATGGACGACAGGCACTCAGTTTTGCTGAAAGAGAAGAGTCTGGTATTTCCATCGGACCCGACGCTCGCAGAGGTGAAGCTCGAGGAGGAGGGAGAGAGACTGCACGCGCCCATCCCAAGGGCTTCCGCTACACCAGCACCAGCAACTAGAGTCGCCAGGGAGGGGGAGAGCAGTTTCCAACCAGTCAGGATCAAAGACTTTCCAGAACCAGCACTACCGCCATCACCGAATGCGAATATGTCTACACTGTCGGGTGCAGGAGACGAGGAGGAGGAAAATGCGCTGTTCAGAGGCGCCAACGCGACCGAGGATGCACTCTCCATGCCTCCACCAGCAAGCACCAGCACACGAAGAACACGGAGCAGCTCACAGGCAGCTGATAGCGGAACAAGGCGCTCGAAGCGTGTTCGTATCCAAGAGGATGTCGATGTCAAGCCGGATCCTTCAGCTATCGAGATTGATGATCCAGCGGCCCAAGTTGAAGCTGGAGCAGAAGCAGAGTCGAGTACACAAGCAGAAAAGCTGGCATATGACGAGAATGCCGCCATCGAAATCACCGAAGAGGACGAAGAAAAGATGAAGCCCAAACTGCACGTCAAATACGCCGGCTTCCGCATGTAAGTCTCCAACCTCTAACTCTGACAAAAACGCTAAGCAGGAAGCACTAACTCACACCATCTCTACATTGATTCTACGCTGTCAGTTTCGGCAAGCTCCTCGTCCTGGTCGTCGAGCCATCTAAACGCACGCTTGCAGCGCATCCCGAACTCTTTGGTGAGAAAAAGACGACGGAAGTGCGCCAGCTTTCCATCGCTCCTCGGTCCATGACGCCCGGGGTGGCCAACAACCGGTCTGGCTCGGTGCAGGCGCGATTCACGTCGCTCGAACCAGGAGCACGCTCGAGCCGAGACGCGAGTGTAGGCAGAGGCAGCACGCCGCTCTTCCGAGGTTCGACGCCGGCAGAGAGTGAGGCGCGCGAGGGCACACCGGCGCCGATGTTCCGTGGATCGGTAACGCCAGCCCTGCGCCAAGACAGCGTCACACCCAGCGACGCAGGCGGGACAGCCGAAGCAGGCGGGGAAGAAAATGCAAGTGGGGAAGGTGATGGGGCAACGATTGGTAAGCTCGAGGGGATTGAGTTGGCTACACAGATGTTGGCGAGGGAAGAGCAGAGGTTGGGCGGGAACGATATCGAAGACGGAGATTAGTCGACACATTGAAATGCAAGTATAAGATTCGAATAGGGTATGTGTGTGATTGCGATTAGGAATGAGTGGTGGAACGAGCTATAGATCGACGCAAGCCGAAGGCCACCATTTGTCCTGAAGCGCGATGTCTGCGGTGCGTGAATCGAGTGTGCCAAAGCGTTGCTGGTGGGAATGCACTTCGAGCAACGCCGAGCGCACCAGAGTATCTGACGAATGAAAACCATCTTCGTCCTGCGACTCGGAGTCAGTTGGCAAGTCGACGAAACATGCATCGGCGATATACTTGCCAGCGTCTTGTGGCGTTGTGACGAACGGCATCCACGGTAGAACGCAGTTCATGAGCAAGCGTGTGAAGAAGCCCGATTCGCGAGAGAGGCCAGTTTGAGGAACAAAGCCCGGCTGGACGACGACGATCTCGACCATCCCTGCCGGCGCTTCTTGTTCTTTCATGAGCTTTTCTAGTCGACGACGGAGGGCACGGATGCCCAGCATTTGGAGGAACTTGGATGCAGCGTATGTCTCGCGCAGCGTCCAAGGCTTGGTAGAGCCATGGGATGCGACGCTGAAAAAGTCGTCGAGGACCGCGGGATCTTTGACAGATCGATGGAGTGCGCTGCCCGTGAACACTATGCGAGTCCTTCTCCCGTTCTTTGCATTTTCGACGATACTCGATGCGAGCTTGGAGATGAAGGCAAGATGAGCGACGTGGTTAACACAGGCGGTCGTTTCGATGCGACTGTCCTCGCCCACCAGGTTGTCTGCCGGGTACTTGAACCTTGCCCTCTTGCCAAACGCTCTATCTTCATCCAAGACAATTTCACGATTCGACTTGGCGACGGCTACATTGAGGAGGAAGATATCGTGACCGGGAGCCCTGAGCTCACTGCTGCTCATTCTGACCCCTTGTTTGATGTCCGACGCCTTCTTGCGCACTGAGGGCAGCGATGCAAGATCCATGCGTCCTCTTCCTATCCCCATACTGCCACCCAATTCGGATAGAGGGCGCGCATGCCAATGTGTACCGAGTGCCTCGAGAGCGGTCACGGCAGCAGGGGCATTCTCATCGCGGAGAAAGTAGGTGATCCGTCCATTGGCTTGGAGTTCCGGTCGATGCAGAATGACCTTGATCGCCTCATAGCCCAGGCCAGAGTGACAGCCTGAGGCGAAGATACGAATCTGCAGTTTGAGTACCTGCTTCATCTGTGACCGATGCAGTCGTTGCCCTTACAACAGCCAAAGCTAGCTGATTTGTGTGATGATGATGGTGGAGTGCATGCGAGCACCATTCCACGGTCCGCAAAGAGTGAGGATGTTAGGCCTGCGTCATTCTGGTCTGGACCCTGCATCAGCCAAACAAAGCTTACGGCGTTAAGGAACTGCAGTCGGGGCCTTCTCGGAGAGCTGGAAAGGATATCGCGGATGCATCTGGGAATGTGCCAAATGTGGGGAAATACCGACGAGACGAGGCGCGATATCGATTCATTCCTCTCTGCACAACGTCGAGCTTTGTGCATATACTCGACCCACCTTCAACACATCTTTTCAAAGAAGAAGCATTGTCGATCGGCCACCATATTCACGACTCATCCTCGCTTCGAACATGTCGTACAAGAGCGAGGACGAGGCACACGTTGCTATCGAGCTTGTGTCGATGCGCAACGGTCGCGGCAGTTTCTCGTTCGACAACTCTCCCGCGCCTAACTTGAATGCATCCACATCTGCTGCCACGAACGAACAGTCTCCAACCACAGCAGCAGGATCCAATCCCTCCCCATCATCTAGCTCTGGGGCGAAGAAGCGATCCAAGCCCTCGAGCAACGCAAAGGCGTCCACCTCGGCCAGCTCGAAAGCAAAGGCTGATCAGGACGATGCGGATGCATCAGCCAAGAAGCGGAGAAGAGTCGTCGTCGCTTGCGACACCTGTCGTCGCAAAAAGATCAAATGCCAAGGTCTGCCCAACCCTACCAACACGTGCAACAACTGTACGGCGTACAACTACCGATGCACATTCAGCAGTGATGCCGACCGTTCCAGAGGCAAATATGAGATTCTAGAAAGCAAGGTCGAGACGCTCCTCAGCGCTCTTCGCTCCGTAGCGCCACACGTAGCTGCGCAGTTCGAGCGAGGCGAGCTCAACGTCATCGGCCCCAGTGGATCAAGTGCACCTCCACAGAACGCCAATCCATGGCAGTCTCTAGAGCCACACGACAAGCATCACCGTGGTGGTCAGACGCACAGCGGCAGCCACCGGGACTCGCTTTCGCGGCATGGAGAAGATTTGCCATCTCATTCAGCAACGCGTCTCACAAGAAGCGGCAGCGATGCGGAGGATGGTGATGGCCAGCCAGATCCACCGGGCAGTGCTGGTGCATCGACGGATGGCTCAACAAAGCAGGAGCGCGACGCCCTTTTGCCAGATGTAGAAGACGGCCGACCACGCAACTTTGGACGGTCGTCCGCCATGACTCTTTTTCACAGCATCGCAGCAGAGAGCCGCCCGCCAAGCCCAAATGCAGACCGCCACCGATCCAACAATCCTGGCGACCACGCCGGCATCAGCTACGAGACGCATCGACATCAAAGCAGTCGACACGCAAAGTCATCTTTCTCGTCCGGTCTCGGTGCAAATCCAGCTTCCGCCGGTGCTACAGCGAGTGGCGCAGGCAAGCCTTCAGCACCGGCTGCGCGCGCACTGTACCCAACCAACTCAAAACAATGGATCCAGCTGCTCCGTCGCAAAAACACCGTCGCTGTCGGTCGAGACGATGCAGTAACGGAAGAGTGGTTCGAACGCTATACCCTGCCTGACCGCGACCTCATCAAGGACCTCTTTGATGTGTTTTTCCAACAGCTGCATCCGCTCATGCCCATCGTCCACCGGCCATCGCTCGAACGAGATCTTGCCACCGGCCGCGCTGACAAGGATTCGGCCTTCCGCGGCTTTGTGTTCACAATTCTTGCGATTGCCTCGCGCTTCTCCAACGATCCTCGCGTGCTGGCTGACTCGGGCGACCCCGACACCGCCGGCGACCACTTTGCAGCTGCAAGTCGTCTGTACCATCAAGTATACGCTGCCAGTCTCATCAACATCCAGGTCATGATCCTCACCGCCACGTTTATGCACGGAGCTATCGGGCCAGGGGCGAGCTGGACAGTGCTCGGAGTCGCCATCCGCGCACTGCAGGATATTGGGCTACACCAGGAAAAGGCGTATCGGGGGTTTTCGCCGTACGAGCAAGAACTGCGCCGGCGCGTGTTCTGGGGCGCTTTCATCCTGGACTGCATCTTCTCGATCAACATGGGCCGACCGCTGGCGCTTAAGCTTTCCGACTGCGACGTCAAGCTGCCGCTCGAGATGGACGACGAGACGCTGTTCGAGTACGAGAGCGGCGGACTGATTCCAGCGCCAGCGCCACGTGCGGCGACGGACGAGCCGATCGTGATGAGTGGGTTCATCCACATGATCAAGCTCAACGTGATCGTGCAGGATGTTGTTCATGTGCTCTACTCGCCACGATGGCGCATCGATGGCGGCGGGCGGGGAAGCCAGCGAGCGATCCGAAGCAGAGAGCGATGCCGGAGTACAAGGACATGGTGATCCTCTCCAAGCGGCTTGAGGAGTGGGTCGCTGAGACGCCAAGCCACCTTCGGTCGATCGATAGCCCGTTCCGCCTGCAGGCGGGTTTGGTGCAGTGTGGAACGCACGATATCCGCCTCTACATTCTCAAGCCTTTCTTGGAGCATAGTGCGCTGCGCAAGATGCTGCATCCGCGGTGTGTGTTCCACGCGCGCGAATGCTTGCGCGTCGTCATCGCACTGCACGAAGGAGAGCACATGAGCGATCTTGTGTTCATCTTCCAGCAAGCATTCATGAGTACGGCGACGTTCATGATCACCGTCTGGCACGAGTGCCACCAGGCAGACAAGCTCGCCGAGGACAACGACCTGATCGAATCCACACTGCGCATTTTTGCAGCCTTTGATGATCGGTACTTCTCAAGGCTGTTCCGCCGCGCGCATAGGATTTTGAGGGATATCGCGCTAAGGTCGATGCACACGATGACGTCGGACCAGCGCGAGCGGGTTTCGCGCATGCTGGTGAGTGCGGATCAGCGCATTGCGGGTGTATCCCCCATGGCGATGCTGGGTGCAGCTGGTGGCGGGAACAAGAGGCAAGCGGATGCGACGTTGCCCCCCTCGGCAAGGCTGGCGGCAGCGCGCAGAGGGAGCACGCAACTCGTCGACCCTGCCGCAGCAGCAGCAGGAGGAGGGTATGCGGGCGACCCGATCTCGGCAGCGTCTTATATTCACAGCTGGTCGCTGATCCCAAGCGCGCCCATGTCGCCCAACCACCACTACCACCGCAACTCGATCAGCGATGGCAGCAGCAGCGACAACAATAACCAAATCACCCCCGCCGCTTTCGCCCAGTTCATGATGAACTCCGGTACCACTCCTTCTACCAGCGGCGATGGCTCATCCACCGCCATGTCCGGCGTTGCGAACCCAGAACGGGCTAACAGAGAGGGCATTCACCCGGCGTCGTTTGGGGACGCACGTGGGATCATGCCGTTCTACAGCGGCGACGACCCCGGCTCAATTGCGCATCAATTGGAGGATCTCTCATGGACCGATTACTTTTCCAAGTTCCTGGACGACATCGGCGGCGCTGGTGGTGGTGGCGCTCCTGGCGGCAGCGGTGCAGCCCAACACATGCCGGGAATGAGTATGGGAAATCCAAGCCCAGCATACAGCACTGAGTTGCCCGCGCCGCCGCCGGCGTTCGGAATGGGGTCCCCAAATACCCCCGCTACCATTATGACGCGCCCCTCACCATCACGTCGACTTCCACCAAATGTCTAGCCGAAGCTAATGCGTCCGCAACTAGCTACTTATCGCAATACAGTGTGCGACCGTGGAATTCTGTGCGTCTAGAAGTGAGCTCAGCTTCCGAACAAATGTTGGTCTCGGCTAAAGAGAGCATCGTGCCGAACGTGGAGAAAGGAAAATAAAATAAAAAAATGTAAAAATTGACATGGCACGTCTTTCCGCACTTTTTGAAAGAAGCGGAGAGATGTTGGCATTGCACGCCAAAGCTGGTTTAGCGGAATGAGAAAAGATTCGCCGTTGTTCGCTGCATGGTTGTGATGGAAGCCAAGGCCAAAGTGTAACTTAGGGGCCTCCAAGATCGACGGACGCAGTGCGAAATGAAACGAGATCTGAGCGTTGCAAAGCGAGCGAGCCATGCGCGTGATGGTGCGATGCATAGGCGCCAAGATCTGCATGAGGCGCTTAGCCACTCCTGCTCGCCTGGTTGGCTAGCTTAGAACGCATTCATCGACACTGAGGACAAAGGTTGTCGATCCGCTTCATCTCCGTCCCCTTTGTCCTCCTCCTACCACCACCTACCACCATCCGCCATCCTACCGAGGACTTTTCGTTGATACCCAGCTTCTTGGTACCAAAAAAATGCAGATTACGCTCGCCGCAATTGCAGGTCTCGCTTCAGTCGTCGGCCTGGCGCAGGCTTTCGAGATCAACTTCCCCAACAACAACGGCGGATACTGGGTCGTACGTACCGATACACTGGTGTAATGCGGATGATGGAAGCGGTTGCTGACTTGTTCTCTTGGTTTGTTGTCGTTGCCTCGTGCGTTGAGATACAGTCGAACTACACCAACACTCTGGTAGGTGCCACATAATATCATCTGGGTTCAATGGAATCAAGGCCGAAAGAGCTGAACTGAACATTATGTTACCGTCTCGCTTGGACTCAACTTTGGTCCTGCTACTAGAACTGGAAAGGTAAGTGCTGCTCGAATCTAAGAAAGCAGGATGGGGATGGATAGACTGACTCTGGTCCTCGAATGCTTAATGTGCGCACAGCCAACTCGACCGATCCATCGTACTTTTCGGTGCAGCTGCTCAACTCGAACAGCAGCTCGTTGAACGGCAATTTCCAGATTGGCAACGCTTTGGAGACCTCGAACGGCACGGCTCTGATCTTTATTGACCGTATTCCCAGCGGTACTTACTCTCTGCTGTTTGTCAACAGCAGCAATTACCAGCTCGACCGTGAGTATTGCGTTCATGGTTCACTTTTTGTCAGAGCATTGAATATGGGCTGACTCTCTCTCTCTTGATCTTTTTGCGCTCCGCAACCACAGAGCCGCAAGTGTACTACAGTAAGTTAACAGCTCTTTGACCAAGCAACTCGTATGCTATGGTGAGCGCGACTGACATATCTCGTTTCAATAGCCTCGAGCCAGTTTGAGATCAGGCCCAATGGCACGGAACCTGCCCGCGTGACGGCCAACACGAACGCGGACCCGAACAGCTCGGCGACAACGGCTGCCACCGGATCGGCTAGTGCTACGCTGTCGAGCGTATCGAGCACCGGCACGGGCAGCAGCTCGCAGAGCGGCAAGAACAACAGCGCAATGGGCATGAATAAGGGCGCCGCAATGGCAGTCGTCGCCAGCGTCGTGTCCGTCGTGGTCGGGATGGGTCTCAGCTTGATGTGAACAGACCCTCTTTGCCTTGTCTCTTTTATGTTGCTCTGAGCAATTTCTAGCATCGTGCATTCTGTGATTTTGTGACAAGTGTGTGTTGGTCTCAGAGTCAGAGGCTGGCTCAGTTGTGACATGTGCAAAAGGAAGCGAAATGGATGAGATTGCGGACCGTGCGTGCAGCATGTCATAACTGCCGATGCGAATGCCAAAAATGAAACAAAAAAGACGCCCCTTTTCCAGTTCAACGCTAGTGGAACGAACCCACACACTAGTGCAAGACTTGGCTCGACTCACCGTCATCGTCACTCGCCTACCAACACCACCGACAGCAACGGCAACGGCAACGCGGACACACACCGACTCGACAGCCGCGCACACCAAAAAGCTGTTCTGGCGATCGATCAGCAGTTCACTTGGCGGCTTCAATTTGGTACTTGCGCCAGCACACAAACCAAGGTTTCGGGTAGATCCGATACTGAAGCCCTCCTTTGGCGATTGCATTTCTGGTCGGCTTTGATCCGTAGCTACACGCCCAGGCACAATTGTACTTGATTGGGATCGTCACCACCACCCGCCCCTCTTGCCGGCTTCAGTCCGTCAGCACCGCCCCACCCGCATCCTATCGGCTTTGATCCGTCACGAACTACGGCTTGCCTGCATATCATCGTCGCGCTCAGCATCAGCCAAGGGCAGCTTCGGCCGTGACTTTACGCCCCACACTCTTGGCAGCTCGGACTGGAAAGTATCACCCACAATTGATCAGGGGTCATACATACTAGGGCGAAGCTTAGATCCTCAGCAGGCTTCGTGTGGGCTTGCATCGTTGATAGCTGGCAACTTGACGCCCACACTTGATCAACAGTCGGGCCGAATCTCAACTCGATTCAGCACCATCCACGACACATCGAGGTAAAGCACAGAAGCTGCAACTGCTCTCAGCTTCGACCCGCATACCGTTCCCGCTAATCGAAATCAAACCGCCAAAGTCGTAAAGAGCACGAGCGCAAACTCGAATCCAATTACCCCAAGTATGACATTTGCCGTTCGCTCATCTTGCTAATCCTGTCGACAAAGCCTCGTCTTGAGATCCACGTGCCGAGATGGCGACCGCGACAATTTCATCTTCCCGCAGCATGCGGATTCCGCTATCGACACGGCAGGACACTTGTCAGCTCCCCGCCGACGACGAATGGGGTCCTTCGTCCATCCCGCCAATGTCGAACAACTCAATACCTTGGGACGAGCAGGTGGTGCCTGCACTCCGAAAAAAGCTCCAAGCCGAGTCGAACGATCTCTCGAAACGCATCAGTCGTATTCAGGATAGTCAGACGGGTTGGGCGCAAGTGGGAGACCGCCGCATGAGCAGAGAGGTGGTCAAGCATAACCGAGAAAGCTCCATCGATCAGTACCACAATCGCTTTGCGTCCGTACGTGGGCCAAGCAGGCAAAAGACAGACCACGTCGCGTCTAGCTTTCCCTTTGATCTTGCCGCGCCTAGCTCACCGAGCTCGATCTCCAGTGAAGCCACGCAGAGAGCCAGAGAGAAGGCCAGGCAAATTGCGGCAAAGCGCGCCGCACAGCAGCAGAACGGGACATCAAGAGACACTGTACTGTCCTCATCGCAGGGCGCTGATAGCAGCATCGACGTCATCCCCGAACACGGCTCTTCGTTCGAATACAGGAGAAAGCGCACGCAATCCACACCTATGCGGCCCAGTGTCGACCTGTCCAACCGCACCAATGGAGCCGAGCATCCACAGATTCCCGCCACTTCAACACCGAATGCCCACAGCCATCAGCGTACTATCTCGCTTTCGCGCCGCAAAGCCGCCGCCGCCACAGTCGACCCACAACTCATGGCCGAATTCGGTCCACTCGGCAGCACCCCCTCGCCTGGTGCTAAGCTCATGCGTGCGCACCTCGACCCGGACGCATCGTCGTCTTGGATCAAGCAGCCGGATGCGTTCCGCTCGCTGCCGCTAGCGAGGAGTGTGCGGGAGACCTCTGCTCCCCCGACATGTGGGGCCAACACGAGCGAGTTTGGTGTCAATGTCGGCGCGAGTCCCGCGAGTAAGAGCGTGAGTGATTGGGAGGAGCAGATCATCCCGACTGTTGCGCGCAAGTTGCAGCAGGAACAGTTTCTGGCGTCGGCGGGGAATAGTGAGGGTTTGATCGATACGTGGGACCGCAACGGGCTGCCACTCACGCAGAGCGATATTAGGGCGAGGAAGTTGCAGCAGCACAAGGCGCAGGAAGAGGAGGACAGGGAAATAGAGAGGCAGGAGGAGCAGATGCTGCACGCAGGTCCAGCAGCGGCGAGGGAGAACCTCAGTCCGATCGACGGCTCGTTCGATGCGAGGAGCAGGTCGAGAGCCAGCAGTCGAAGGAGTTACACGTCTCAACCTCAGCAGCAACAGCCACAGCAGCAGGAAGGTGTGGAGATGCAGGAAATGCATTCGAGCCAGTACCAGCAGTATGCGCAGCAACAGCAAACGTACTACCCGCCACAAATGCAGCATCAACAGCAACAGCAGGTGGCAGCAACGCAGCACACAAAGCAGTCGTCGTGGGATGATGACAAGGTAGAGAAAACCGGCTGCTGCTGTATCGTCATGTGAACCGGCGTGACGGCAGGATAGTGGCCGCAATTGGGATACGCACTTTCTTTCGCATTTGGCTAGCGCATCATTTCGTTTCTGTACTCTCCTTCGCAATAGTTGCCCAAGTTAGGCGGTAGTAATGGCATCAGAACACTCTCATTTATCAGCCTTTGCGATCCGTCATGCTCTTAGGTCTTTGTCTGGGGTTTCGACTCCAAGCTTGTTCTTGGGCTGTTGAAGTGTTCTGCACCGCTCGTCTGTGGATTGAGGTCGTTTCTTTGGGCTTTGGGACCGGCTTGGCATGGCAGCCGATGAGGATCTTGTAGCGTTGCAGGCTGCAGATCGTGAACTGAATGGCGAGGGTGAGGGATAGTCTCTTCTAACATTTTAAAACATGAAAAATGCGTTTGGAGCGCACGTCCCCCGTCTGCCTCGCTGCGCCGACACTTTGACTTTGATCGCACCAGCCGTTACTTTCTTGTCACCGCTCGTCATCCTCACCTTCAACGACTCCCACGACGTCTTTCGAACAGAGTACCCAGGATGAAGGTTGCGCTCACCACCGCTGCTGCGCTGGCTGCGCTATCGCTGCCGTCGATGGTCTCAGCGGCTGCGGGGACGAGCTATAACGTATTCCATCGGATCTCAACCTTCGACTCGACGCCAGACTGGACTTTGCGCAGCACACTCGACCTCACTTCGCCCAACGCCTCTTACGCTCTTTCGAACATCCTCACTCCTTCGCAAGTGGCTGATCTCAAGCAGCAGGCGTACTCAGAAGAAGCGCGGGAGCTATGGTACCAAATCGGCATTTCCTCATCCACCGATAAAATCGAGCTGCAAACTTCGATCCGTCTCTGCCACCTCCGCCAGAGCCATCCTGACCTCGCCTCGATCGATGATGAACTCGTCCTCACCACCCGCTCTTCCTCTCCTCTCCTCACAGTGACTGGGATGAGCTACCGCGTGAGGGACATCACTCTTGATTCCTCCCTCTGCCCGGTTCGCTCGCCCGCTAAACTCGCACAGGTAAAGGAAAACGCGAGGCGGGAGAGGCAGCGTCAACTCGCACGTCGCTCGAATAGAGGAGTGAAACTCCCGCCCGCACCAACGCCGGAGCTGGCGTTCGAGACAAAGGTCGAGGTGAGGAAGGCAACGGCCGCGCCAAAGGTGGCATTGGTGCAGGCAAGACCGACGAACGAGAACGGGACAGTGAAAGAGCCTGAACCGGAGAAAACGTTCTTGCAGAAGTACTGGTATTACCTCATCCCCGTCGCGATCATGCTCCTCATTCCACCCGGTGAGGACGACAAACCCCCCACCACCACCACCGGCGGCGCACCGGCTACCTTGGGTGCGGGGGCGAAGCAGCTTAAATAAACCCCCCCTCCCCCCCTCTCTTTTAATCAAACCTCGACAGATGTTATATCATACTCATTAGCATTGTGTGTGTGAGCTCTATGAATTCGGCCTCCCCCTCCTCTGCCCATTACCGGGCTGACTGCCGACAAAGAACGTGCCGGCCTTCCATACGACGAGCATCACCACCATCACCTGGCCGAATCTGACTAAGGGATTGCTAGCATCCGCCTCGTACTCTCTCTCGGCGCTGGTCCATGCGGCATTCCCCTCTTGCCTTGCGCGGTTGCGCTCCTCTCTCGCCCTTTGCCGCGCTGCGAGCGTTTCGAAGTGCGAATAATCACTGCTCGTCCAGCTCTCCTGCCCAAAAGAAGAGGTAGAGGTGGATTGGCGAGAGTAGCAAGAGGATTCGGACGCTTTGCGCCGACGCTGGTAGTCCCAAGCGTAAGTGGCGCGTGCGCGGCGGTTGGCGTTATCGTTGGCATCGTATGCGTACCCGAACCCCGCGCCGCCTACGTTGTCCCCATACCCCTCATAGGAAGACGGGGAGGAGGAGGATTGGCGGTCGTACGACTTCCTACTCGCCGGCGTACCCAGGACAGCATATGCTTCGGATACTTCTTGGAACCGCTTGTTGGCGTCGTCCGACGGGTTGACATCCGGGTGGAGTTGTTTCGAGAGCTTATAGAACTGCGCTTTGATTTGGGCCTGCGTCGCACCACGAGCGACTTGTAAGGTGGTATAGTGGTCTACAGGCTTCACCCGAGCGAGGGAGAGGGAGGAGGTGTGGAACGAGCGTTTCTTTCCCCCACTTCGTGACGAAGAAGGAGGCGTAGGCGAAGGGGGCGAGGAAGAAAAGACCGAGGAGCCTTTGCCCCAAGCGCCCGCTTTAGGGCCCCAGTCTTCGCGCACACCCCACACGTGTGCTTCCGACAACACAGGTGGGCCTTCATCGCGAGACCGCTTCTTCCCGATCGGGCCGGGCGAGAAATCGGCCTCATACCCTTGTTTCTCCTTCTCCCCTTCTTCCTCCGCTTGTTGAGCGAGCCGATTGGCGGTCCACGTTTCCATTTCCCTCTCGAGCTTGTTCTGTGCCTCTCTGCGACCGGGGAAGGACGCGGTCTCGTAGCTCGCTTCTTTGGCAAAATCGCCACTTGGATCGACAAACCTCGCCTGCGAATCTGCCGACACTCTCACCTCTACTTTTTCCACAGAAGGGGAGGTGGCGCCGGCCCAGCTCGCCATTTCACCCTGGAGGAATGGACGCCATCCTTTGCGTGTGAGCCAGTCCGGGTGGCTCATTTCAAACAAGCGCGATACGGCTCGTTGGTACGAAAACCGCTCGTCCTCGCCCGAGAAGATGGCCAGATGCTTGAACGCCACCTTATCCTCCTTGTCCTCCTTCGTTGAAACCGTGGCCGCTGTCGAGGGAGTGGTGGATGAGTAGGCGGAGATGTTGGGTCTGAACCCTTCTTCAGTATCCTGCATAGCCTCGGAGAGCGTTTCGGCCATAATGAGCGAGTCGGACATGAACTCGTCCTGGCCCACGTTCACGCTCAGATTCGCTGCCGAAGGCTTTGCTCCTCGGCGATAAGAAAGCTCGGGGCGCACATCTCCAGGGCCGGCTGCGGGACCAGCTGCAGCGTGGCGAGCAGCCTTCTCAGCGTCGGGGAAGAAGAGATCATCGGGCCCGGCGTCGGCGAGCACGATGAGGCGACAGCCGACTTCGTAAACTGCGTCGAGCAGCGTGATCATGCGGCGCGCTTGGTTCTTCTGCATCAGCGTCATCTGCGGCACATGCTCCAAAATGAAAGTGTGGTAAGATGACGCCAGAGTCAAGTAGTCCGCTGGGCCTAACGGCGAGTCGCACAGCTCGGAGAATGTGAACCGGCATACACTCGGCAGGGAGCCAGCAGCAGCGTACGAGCGAGGGACCACGAGCTTGCGCCCATACACGTCGAGGGTGGTGCGCGTGGGTGTGCGATCGCCAATGGCGTCGGAAACGAGCGTGTTGAACTTGTCCGCTTCGAATGGGAGCAAGTACGAACTCGCCCCCGCCGCTGCCGCTGCCGCCGCCGCTTCGGCTTCGGTGCCGGTTGGCTGAGCGTGTTCGCTGGATGGAGCAGGGTTTTCGTCGCAAGTGTTCCGATCGAGCCACTGCTGTCTGTAGAAGGGTTGGCGGCGGAAGTCGCGATTGCTGCGCATTTCGTGATTTGGGCAACGTTCTTGCAAGATCTCGAGAAACTGCGTCAACTGTCCCCTCTGCACATTGCTCGCATACAGATCCTTGGGGATCCTATTACTAGTCCCCACCACCACCCCTCCCAAGCGCCAGTACGCCTCGAGTGTCCTCCTCAACAGCCCTGCACTTGCTACGTCAACAAGCTGGATTTCGTCAAACAGCAAAATATGCCCATATTTGAGGAACAATTGCGCCGCAGCGTGGAGTGGGAGCGTGGTTTTGACAACGTCGCCGTCTGGGCCGGGGATGTACGCCATATTGTCCGGGGTCGAATCGGCGAGCGAGTCCGGGTGGAAGAATGGCATCCCCCGCAATGCCCTACGCCACGAGGAGATCCTGGAGTCGCGCATCCAGTGGGCGCCCGTTCCGATCTCTGGTGTCGCGGTAGAACGAGGCTTGCCCTGATGTACCGCTTTGCGCCTTCGCTCGGCTTCCTCCCAGATGATCCGATACAAATCGAGCAAAAGATAATGGTAGTGGCGGCGAAACTTGTGTTTCGTCGGCAGCGAGTCGTACAAGATATCCATGACCATACTCTTTCCCGTCCCCGGCGTGCCGGTTAGCAACAACCCTTTGGGCGTCCCCAGCTCGGCCAACCCTTCACTTTCCGACAACCACTTTATCAGCTCTGCGACATTATCTTTACTGTCCTGCTCTGAGCGAGAGTCTTGAAACTCGCGTGCGCCAGGACGGAGACGCGCATCGATGGCACTTGCGAGTGCGGCCGACGAGGCGGTTTGCGAGTCAGTCTGCAGAATTCCCAGTAGGTGTGCTGGCGGGGTGTAGTCGATCAAGCTACGGTTGACTCGGCGCAGCGCGATGAGCGCACGGAGTTGCTCTTCGTCTTCTTGGAGTTCTCCACGCGCAACTTTGGCTCGGTAGATAAGGAGAGGGTCGGTGACTTGAAGCGCGTTTGCCTCGGATGCTGATGCTAGTGAGCGGCAGAAATGCGTATGCGAGTTCCTAGATATGCAGAAGCGTGAGGAGGGATGTGTGAGGAGAAGAGAGCGTCCATAGGTGGAGGATGAAGGGGTGGTGGTGCGGAGGATCCGCGAGGAGGACGAGGCTAGCATGGTTGCAGCATCTGTCTAGACTTGCATCGGGATTAGGCTGGATTGAACGGGAGGATGCTGTGCCTGCACCGAAGCCGGGGGGGGGGGGGGGGGCGATGATTTGCTCTGCTCGAGAATAGGTTCCTGCTGTGAGACGATGGTGCTTGAGACTGTTGATGGTGACGGGGGTTGAGTGAGGACCAAGCCAAGCTTAATCTTGCGAGAGTGATTCATGTATGTAAGCGTGCAGTCCTTCACTGAAATGCCTCGAAATGCCTCCACACGAAAGGCTGCCTCTGGACAGTTCTGATTTCATTTTCGGCCGTGAGATTTGGCTACAACCGAGCAGAGACCCTGAATTCGGATTTCGGCCTGGCAACTCAACTGGAGTTGGGGAAATTTTTGAGAAGAACACCTCGCGAACTTGCTTGCTCGCTATCCAACTCGTGACACCTTGCAACACCTCACATCGTCTCTCATCTCCCAGCAAGCTACCCACCACTAGAATCAGCCGCCATGTCGCGTCCCGAGCATCTGGCGCCGCCAGAGATCTTCTACAATGACACTGAAGCCCAAAAGTATACTGCCAAGTAAGTTGCCCTTCCACCTACCCTCTCGCTTTCCTCCACCCTCGTTCTAACCTTTGTTTCCTCTCTTCAACAGTACACGAGTGCAGACGATCCAAGCCGAAATGACGGAGCGCGCCATCGAACTGCTCATGCTCCCCGAACACCGCAAGCCCGCCCTCCTGCTCGACATTGGCTGCGGCTCGGGCCTTTCTGGCGAAATCATCACCGAGCATGGTCACGAGTGGATCGGCTTTGACATTTCCCCCTCCATGCTCGAAGTTGCACTGGAAAAAGAAACAGAAGGAGACCTCCTGCTCGCGGATGCCGGCCAAGGGTGTGGGTTTCGGGCGGGAGCGTTCGATGGGGCTATTAGCATCTCGGTTCTGCAATGGCTGTGTAATGCGGACGCTTCCTCGCACAACCCCGCCCAGCGCCTCGCGAGCTTCTTCAGCACGCTCTACTCCTCCCTTTCCCGCGGCTCCCGCGCAGTGTTCCAGTTTTACCCAGAGAGCGACGACCAGGTCAAGTTCATCATGCAATTCGCAACCCGTGCTGGCTTCGGCGGAGGGCTAGTGGTGGATTACCCGAACTCGAAGAAGGCGAAAAAGTTTTACCTCGTGCTGTGGGTAGGTGGAGAAATGATGGTCGGGCCAAATGGCGAGAGCGCAAAACAGACGCTCCCCGAAGGGCTCACGCATGATCATGAGGATCGCAACGGAGGGGGACCGGCGAAGATGAAGTACGAGGGAAGGAGATTGGATGAGAGGAGGGGAAAGGGGAAGAAGAAGAAGGGTTCGAGAGAGACGGCAAAGGAGTACATCGTGAGGAAAAAGGAGCTCAATAGGAAGAGGGGAAAGGAGGATGTGCCGCTCGACTCAAAGTATACGGGTCGTAGACGAAAAGGTGGCTTCTAACATCCAAAACGCCTTACTGCATTCCTGTACCGCACTGTTCATTCAGCAATAGTTATACCCACGCACACACACACACTCCATCACTTTCACACACAAGCATTTGATCCGCAAGGACTTAAGAGATATGAAGACAAATCCAATTGCAGCGTTACTTTTCTACACATCGTCACCCTAACTGTTCTCTATCATCCTTCAGATATCGTCATCCATCCCAACAGGGATCTCGACCTTCTGACCAGGCTCAAAAGCCGGCAGACCAAGATACGGGCAGCTGGAGCACCTGAATGCATCGCCCAGGAAACAGCTTCCACAACTGCTCGTTGCGCCCTTGGTATCCACCTGAATTCTCTTGATCGTCTTGGGCTTGCCGTCCTTGCCAATGATGGTCTCTTCCACCTCGACTCTCTTTCCACCCACTGGCGCACCGTTGGGCATGTCCATGTCCTCTGCATCAAGCTGCACAATGTTGCTGTTGGCGATGCGTTCCTCCTCCTCCTGCAGCTCGCGCAGACCGCAAGTGCAGCCCTTGCAGGCTTTCTTCTTCTTGCCTTGGCCGGGGCCTACGTCGCAGTCGGGACGCTTGGTCGCTGTAGTGGGAACAAAGTCGTCCGAAGTGAGGAGTGTCGACTGGTCGATAAGGTCATCGGACGACGCGGGTTGAGTGGCCCACAGAGACTTCTTGGCCGAAGAAGCTCCACTGCCGAGCTTGCGTCGAAGGGGAAGCGCAGAAGAGCCGGACGAGGATCCGATGGAGAACGAAGAGGTCGCGGTTTCAGGCTTGGTCGCCGAGACAACACCAGTAGCATCGTCGGTCTGGATGTTGGTAAAGCCGGCGATGGTGAGCTCAGCCTTGACCTTCTGTGCTGTGGTTGCGTCAACGAGCCCACCGGCTTCGACAATGATCTTGGCTGAGGGCTGAAGCGCGGCGTGGAGGCTCGAAAGCAGCTGCGGCGAGGAGGCGTCAGAGTAAGGAACAGCGAGGTGAGCCAGAGGGTAGGTGGAGGGTGTCAGGGTAGTGGCACCGTCAGTAAGTCGGTCGACCATGTGCATCTCAACTTGGAGGCCTGAGTATGCCTCGACGGCCTTCTGGTATGCGCCGGATTGAGCCGAAGCCATGGAACCGATAACGAGCACGGTGCCCGAAGCATCAGCCGAGGTGGACGAGACTACGCCATTCGAGTTGTGCGAGAACGCAGCGTCGGTTGCTGCAACAGGAGGAGACATGGCTGCTGCGAATGTGATGCTGTGGAGGTTTGCTGCTTGTGAGATCAGTGCCTGGATGTGATAGAGCCGGTTGATGTCGGGAAGATCGAGATGCTCGAGTGCGTGAGTCCAGGCTGAATATGTATTTGGAACGGTTGTGTGGTTGTCAGGATGAAAGGTGTATGGATGATTCGAGGTTTCGGGTAATGGTGGGGTGACGGAAATAAGCTAACAACGGCGAGGCGCTGCCGATTTTTGCGAGATGTGATTCGACTAAAAATTCATAACGCTGTGGGACTGTCTGACTGACTCTTCCTGCTGCTGTGTTGACTGTTGCCTTGTAGGCTGTGGCAAATCACAGCGACTCTGTTTTCAGTATTTTATCGCCGAGAAATCACGCCTTCCATCTGCGCTTCCTTAGCCAACACTGTCAGCGTCAGTCAAGCCCAATCCATGCCCTCTTGATGGCTGGTGCTTGTTATTCGTCTTCCTTTCTGTGGAAACGCTGCCACCACATGTTTAGAGTTGGAGCTTCCATGAAAGGAGACCAGCTGAAGCCAAAGCTCGAATGACTCGTGACGCTCCACCAAATTCACCGTTTTTGGTTGGGTGGAAATTGTGGTTACCGGGGATTGCCTTTAACCTTATCTGCTACAGCCTCTGCCTTCTAATTTCGACTCGGCCGAGTCAACATGCCCCACTTCCCCCTCATGAGCGTTTGGCATGACTCTCTTGACTCTCTGCTACAAGGCTCTTTGCTACAATGCTTGGCACTTGACCGTTAGCAATTAGTTATGAGTGTAGTAATGCTTTGATTGATGTGTCCACAAGCTATGAGACAGAAGCTCTGGGCTGGTTGATGACATTTAGCACGACAATTATGAACCGTCAACTCCCCAGCATATGGACCTTCGGAAGCATCACTTTGCCCTACTCGGCAGATCCACAGTATAATAGTTCGGATACACCAGCTCGTCTTCTAACCCCTTCCTAATCACCTCCCCTATGAACTTCTCCACCTTTCCCACGTTCTTGAGCACATGCTTCTCGTGCTCGCCGACCTCGCTCTCGAATGTCAGATTCGCCAAAATACTCGCCCCGGCACTCACCCTCTTCCCTTCATCCTCTTCGGACTCTTCCTCCACGAGACAGATGTGTGCGCGGTTCGCCTCGCCCTCCAACGCCACGATCACCCCTGCTCGCATTACGAACCCTGTGACGGAGAGCGTGAGCGGGAGAGACATGAATGCGGGGCTTGGGTAGTTGATCAGGATGCTCGTCGTGATCGTCAGTCGAAACGTCGTTGTGGGCCAATATAGGGAGAGCCGCATTTGCAGAGAGGGGAGTTGGGAGGAGCTGCTGGCGGAGGGGGAGGATTCTCTTTCTTCGCCAGGTGAGAGCTGGCCGGAGAGAGAGCGGAAGGATGCCGAGGGTGAGTTGCCGCGCAGCATGCCGGGGCGTCTTGGCGGTGGGTGCAAGCTGTTGCTGTCGCCGCTGCGCTTGACGCCGATCTGGCTTACACTCGATTGCGGGCCTGGCCCCGCACCGCCGCGGAGGGAGGAGGCGTCGAAACTCGGTTGGCGAGAGCCGGCGGGCGCGATTTGCTGCCAGTGCTGGAAGTACCCGGGTGAAGGCGGCACCGAGTCGATCGGGCTCGTCACTTGAGTCTGAGGCAAGCTCGCTGAGCCCAACCCAGCTGCTCTGATCCCACGCGAAGCAAGTGCCGCCGACCACTGCTGGTGCACCCCACCCGGACCGTGGAGCGGCGTGGCGGCGATGCTCGCCGAGACGACGCTCTGCGGGCCATGGATCCTGTTCGGCGGTGCATTCTCGTCGAACTGCGTATACGTCCTCAACGGCATCTCGGCATTCCCATTCGGCGCCAACGTCTCCTCGGGGGACTCGACTAGCGTCGTCGCCGTCGATGCGGGCGTTGCACCTCTCGCTCTGCGCCGCGAGGGTGCTTCATCGATGGACACAAAGTCTGGCCATATATCTGTGATGGATCTGATCGAGATGTCTGGGGGATCGGACCCGAATTGGAGATTCTCCAACTGGATCTCGCCAATGAACGACGGGCGAGAGGTGGAGGCGAGCGCACGGTTGATCGTCGTCAGGAATTGCGTGGCAAGTTGCGCGTCCAGCAGCGACCAGTCGAGATCGAGCGACATGGTGTAATAGTACAAAGTGTGGACAAGCCGCGCGGCTATGTCTGGGTATATGGGCTCGGGCTCTGGTTTTGACACATGGCCGGCAGGCTTGCTTGTGTGAAGAAGGAAGAACGAAGTAAACTCAAGGTGGAGCAACACTTTTGAAAAAGGGAAAGGGTTCATGCTCGTCTGTGGTCTGTGGTACGCGATCGGGAAATTTAGCTCAAAAAAACCCGATTACACGGCCAATGCTCGCTATCAGACGAGATGCCACATATGAATGCTTGATAGATGGTAGTTCCTAATATATTCCATATGTGAGACACAAACCATTACAACATATACCTGAACCCGCTCTTAGCCATAGCGAGCTTCACCCTTCTCTTCCTCTCGCTCTTACTGACCGCCTCGCCACTCTCTGGATCCTGCCCCTCCTCATCTCCCTCTCCCTTCCCACTAAGGATATCTCCCTTGATCCTGTCCAACTCCCTATTCTCTACATTGAGCATAGTCCTGTGTACACCCACAAGAATAATGCACGCTACGAACATGGTCGCCGAGATGGTGTTGGACTGCCAGTACTTGGGGCCCCACTCTTTGGGCCATACGTAGCTGGCGCTGATGTTGCCGAGCTGGCTGAACGCGTTGATCAGGGCGAGAGCTACGGCCTTCTTGTACCTTGGGGTTGGTACGCTGGGGGCGATCCAGCCGAGCACGCAGATATAGCCGGCGTAGCTGCTGGCTTCGATGAAGAGCGCGAAGAATCTCGCGCCGAGGTTCGTCGTGGTCGACGCGATGATGAAGCCGACAATGCCAAAGACGAGCGGGACGATGATGTGGAGCGTTCGTTCCTGCGTGCGGTCCGAGTGGAGGCCGTTGAGGAGACACGCGACGAAGGCGAAGAACCAGATAGGGGCGGTGAGAAGGAGTGTGACGGTGTGCGAGTAGCCCAAAGAGCCGACAATGGTGGGGAAGAACTGGTTGAAGCCCACTCCAATGGTGACTGCCGTGAGCATGAATGCGAGAACCCAAACCTTGACGTCCTTAACAGCCATCAGGAAGCCCTGCATGGGCGTGCCCTCCTCCTCTTCCTTGGACGCCAGAGTGGTACCCGCATCGAGAGAGAGTCGGTTGGCAGCCATGATGCGCTCCTCCTCTGTCAAGAATTTGGAGTTACCGGGCATGTCAGGCAGGATGAACACCGCCAACCCAGCAATGACGACGGTGATGGAACCAAGGATGATGAAGAGCCACTTCCAAGCGGGCAGACCGAGCTTTCCCTCCATCCTGCTCAGGATGCCGGCAGAGATGAGACCAGAGAAGGCATTCGAGATGATGGAACCGGAAAACAGAAGCGCCATTCGGGTAGCCATCTCCTCCTTCCTGTAGAAGTAACTCAACAGCGCCAAAGCACCAGGGAAGAACGCGGCTTCGACAATACCGAGGCAAGCTCGTACAGCAAGTAGCGATCCATAGCCAGTGGCAGCGGCGGTGCAGCCAGAGACGATACCCCAAAGCGCAACAAAGGTGGGGATGTAGAGCGATGGACGTCCGAGTTTGGTCATGAGCAGGTTCGAGGGGATCTGGAACGAGATGTACCCGACGTAGAGGATCGAGAGTGCGGTCGGGTACTGTTGGCCCTTAAGACCCAGATCCTTGACCAGACCATTGTCACGAGCAGTCGAGATTGAGTTTCGGTCGAGGTACTGTGAGGAGAAGACACCATAAAAAAAGACGAGGTTAGCGCGGTTGCCATGAATACGAGAGTCGCTGTGATTGGAGAGTAAGACTTACGTTGAGAATGTACAGCAACACGAGAATGGGCATGAGCCTCAAGTCGATCTTCCTCACTAGAGCCTTTTCCTTTCTCTTCCATTCCTCCGAGTTGGGATCCAGACCCATGCTTCCTGGTGCACTAGCGTAGATGTGATCGACCGAGAGGGCATCCTGAGTATCGGGGGACAATCCGTTGTCGAAATCCTTTCCGCCTTCTTCGGCGGCATAAAGCTTGTCACCCATTCTTACGAGCGTGTGGGTTGTCTTGTCTTGTCAAAGTCGAGGGTGGATAGGAGAGGGAAGGGAGGGGTGCGAGCGAGGCGAGTGGCTTGCTTTATATGTCGAGGGCGTGAGCGTGGGGCACCAAACGCGGGGCCAAGATTGTTTCGCACCTGACATACGTTACATGGCTTAAATGACTCGCTAGCCAATGGATGAGTGTGCGGGGTGCGTTGGTACGACCGGCGACATGGCGGGGGAAGACGGGAGAGATTGAGACCGAGGTCAAGTTCTCGGCTATGCAGTCCGAGTCTCCAATCATATGGCTACACAGATCTCGCCTAGCTGTCCAGTTGTCTCAATAGCAGTCTTCAGGGACACGGTGTTGATTAGGAATAGAAGCGAAATTTTTGTGGGGGACCGCACCCCATACGGTATCCCTTCTTGGTACAGGGCCGGTAACGACGCCACATGCATTTAGCGTTGGGGGGGGGGGATGCAATTGAAACAAAGTGCTTTGGCTGTGTCGAAGCGAAATTTTTCCTCCGTTCTGGTACCGCCTTTGCCACTCTTTGTCTGTTCTGCTCCATTCAGTTTGCTCTACATACTCATCCCGCTTGTATGCCCATAGACGTGACTCTGCCACTGAATGCGAAAGGTGGCACGACTCGGCAAGAAAGCGGGGTAAGATGAAGGATGGCGGTGACGCACAGTGCTGAGTGCGGCTTTGGCGGCGGCTGCCCCCCGCCGGTGAAATTTGGGTGACGTCGACTTTTCTCTCCGACGGCTGCCATTCCGTTCTGTCTCATTTCGCCTTTTTCGCCGACCGCAGAAAAAAAACCTTCCGAACGCACTCACTGCAGCGTCCCCACGCTTAACTCGCCACGGCGTCGGCAGAACTCCCCCCCACACACTCTCGCTCCCTCCCCGTCTTTGCATGCGGTACACTATCGACTTCAAGCATCAAAAACATGAGCATTTACAAACCACATGGTAACAGTAGCATAACAAAACAAAATAGATGGAGCAACAAGATAAAAAGCAATAGTAAACAAAGCATGTACTGTGAGAAGCTGGTTCAAGTGCGAATCGAAGCCTGCAGGGGCGGTCTCTGTGGCTGCTTCACCCCCGCGTCTTCCGAGTAATAGCAGCTCCACAGACAATTAGTGCCCCCCTCCGCTTTCATCTTCTCGTCGAACGCAGCGATGAATGGCTCCTCGTCGATTTTGGGCGTGACGATGATGTTGGGCTGAAAATTGGCCGACCTGAGCGTTGGCGTTGACGGAACCGACTTTTTGTCTTGTCCATTGCTCACAGAGAGACCCGACGAGGATGTCGGGCGCCACGAACGGCGTCGCTCGGCTTTGGACGTGGGCGAAGAGTTGGGAGAAGCTTGCAGGATAGAGAGCACGTCCGAGATCGAGCTGCGGCGGCGCGCTTTCGTCGCTGCATCCACTTTGCCAACGACATTCTCGCCGGTGGGCTCGACGGGTTTGGATGCTGGCTCCAACACTGCAGCAGCCGGTGTCTGCACCGGTGGCGGTACTGAGACTGGGAGGTTGGCGCGCGATTTGCGACCAAGACTCTGGAAGAAGCGTTGGATCTTGCTCTGTGGCTTTTGTTCCTTCTCCTTCACCCTCTCCGCAGTTCCAGCACCCGAAGATGTGGGGGAGGCGCGCTTGACATTGCGCGCCTGACCGTCATCTTTACGCGCCGCAGCGAAAGAGATCGCTGTAGGCCCGCGTTTGACCGCCCCAGCATCGCCCAGCAGCCCGTCGTTGGCGGTAGCAGGGCGCACTTTGAGCTGCTCCGCTTCGATCTCACCCCGCTGCGCCTCCTCGTCTCCCAATGACAGCACTGCCTTGGGGCTCTCGAGCGGAGTCGTCGGTGCGGTGGAGAGCGAAGAGCGCTGCGAGCCTTGGTTGCGCGCATCTCGCTCGCTGAATGCAGACGCCAGAGTGTCAGCACCGACGCTGTGTGCGAGGTTCTGCCTCGACTCGTCCGGGCGGGCCACGAACTCTGGTCGCGAAGCAGGCATACGAGCAACCGCATCCTCGGCGGGGAATGCGCCGAGACCATCAAACTCATCGAGCTCCTCCTCGTCGAGATGAGCAGCGGATGCTGCATTCTGCTCAGCTTGATTCCACAATGAAGAGTATCTGCGGTGCAGAGCAAATCGCATCGGTGTCGAGGTGGGGACGAGTTTGCGCACGAACCCCGTGCAACGCCAAGCGAAGCGCTTGTTGCGGTGGGGATGGAAGAAGTCAAGTGTCATTTGGTCAAGTTCGTGCTTGCGGTAGCGTAGGAAGTGTTCCTCCAGCGTCACCGACTTGCCAGCCTGCGCGTATTCAGCAAAGAGGTACGCGAGATAGCGTGTCTTGTTGCGCAACACCTGCTCCGAGAGCAGCGTCGACTTGTCAGCGGACGCCGGGCGGAGCGATCGCGTCCACGGTGCGCCAGTTGAGATGATACTGTCCCGGTTCGCCAAAGTGACAGCGTCGAAGTGCGCGTCCATCACCTTGTTCACGAGCGCCTTGATCGACGAGAGCATCTGGGACGCATCCATGCCGTCGTTCTCGAGCACGTAGTCGACGAGACCAATCTTTTTGGCTTCCTGACTGCTCATGGGCAGCATCTCACGCGCAAATTTGGCCGCAACGTCTGCACCGCAGCGTTCGTACCATGAGTAGGTGTGCCACTCGGACCCATAGAGACCTAGGCCGCGGTAGTGAGGGTTGAGCACCGCCGACTCAGCGCAGATAACAAAGTCGGCCGCGGTGGCCATTGCCAAACCGCCAGCAGCAGCGTTGCCTCGCATCGCGGCGAAAGTCACAATCCCTTTAGGAGCAAGCAGAGCTTGAACGCAGTCGTCGATGGCATTGATGTTGGCCCAGCCCTCAGCAGATGGGTCGGAAGAGCCCTCGATGACGTTGAGCGCGATACCGTTGGAGAAGTACCCGGGCCCTCCGAGCATGACGACTGCTTTGAGGTCCGGCACTTTGAGCGTCCAGTTAATCGCCTCGAGGAGAATCTCGCACTGCGTGGTAGAAAATGCGCCGTTGTAGAAGTCGGCATGAATGTACGCGACCGCAGAGTTGGTCTTAGGGCTAGACTCAATGTCGACCCACACCTGCTGGTAGGTGCCCGGACGGCGCTGCCAGGGAAGCTCAGGATCAGCGCCGAAGCCGGTCGTGGCACTCCATTCGGGAACCTTGGCTGCATCAAGCAATCCGAGCTTGCTTGCCACCTCGGGCATCGACAAAAGCGCCATCACGGCAGGAAGCTTAGGGTGCAGGAACTTGTCCGACTTCGCCTTGGGTCGGCGGAGATGTCCGATCCAGATTGGGTAGTCGGCTCCAACGTCGACGAGCACTGCCCCTTCTCGAGTCGCCAGCACCGTACCTGCCTGATTGAGTGCAGCATGCCTCGACGCAATTGCAGGCGGAAGAGGATCGCTCTGAATATGCGCGTTGTACAAGAACAGAGGTGTACCAAAGAGGCTGGATAGCATGCCTGGTTGAGAATCGGCACTGCGGATGCGTTGAACAACAGCGTCCGCCGAGAGTCGTCCAGATTTGGAGATGCCGGTACTGCTCTGCTGAAGGAGAGGGTAAAAGTCGCGTTGGGACGCTCGCAGAAGTGGACGATCGTGCGTCCTGCCGCCGAGGAAGGGGACTCCTCGTGATACGCATTGGTTGCGGAAATTGGATGGAGCTTCAAGCGTCACGCTGATGGGAAGATGTGATGCGGCACCAGACTGCTTGGCATGCTGTTCTGCGCAAAGCGAGATGCGTTCAACAGCAGCCAGAACAGCATTGACAGCGGCGCGAGTGACGGGACCTCGGTACAGGTCGCTCTTAGTCATGGCAGCGTTGCTGGCGTTGAGCTCGAACTGGTCAAACGCCCACACCGGCCCGGCGTCAAAGGCTTCGATAGCCTGGAGGACCGTCACACCCCAGTGACTTCGCATCGTCGACTTGGCTTTTCTAGCACTGTGCTTAGCATCGATAAGCGCGAGCTGCTGTTCTGCATCCTCGAGCTCGCCCATGTCGCCGATGAGACACCAGTCGATCGCCGACGAGCCCGCATCTCCGGGAGGGCCGGGATGGACAATCAGAGTCATCCATTTATTGTACACCTTCGGTGGGACATGTTTTGTGAGGAAAGGGCAGATGATGAGGTCCGGCTGGGCGAGCTCGGCAGCTTCAATCATGAGCTCAGGAGACAGGGCATACTCGACCGTCACCGTGTGGCCCTTCGATCGCAACACAAGCGAGGTTCGCTGCAGCAAATGAAATAAAAACGAGTTTGAACGGGTCAGCAAACAATTGCAACGACCGCTGCGGGTTGATCGAGCCGGCCCAACAATGCCGAAATTGTGGCGGCGGGGCAGTGAGGTGGGTTGGTGGTTGTTCTAGACAAAAAGCTTACCTGTGCGAGCGAGTTGAAGGCCGTGCAGATGAAGAGGATCTTCATTGTGACTCGAGAACCAACGGAGTGGTCCAGCGGCAAGTGTGGGTACAGATCGAGCGGAATTCAAGCGGAATTTACGGAACCTTCTCGATTAGCGGTGCCAGGAGATTCGATCTGCTGACCGACCGGGCTTCTTGCAGCGCTAGAGATTGGAACGATGGCTCGACGAGGAGATGTGAAACCAGAGACTTTGCAGTGTTGACCTGAGAAAGACCGAGAACGAAGACCGAGCAAGGAAGGAGGAAGCCGGGACCTGACACAGAAAATGGCTAGAGTAGCAGGGGAAGGCAGGGCTGCTAGAGGTGCGGACGAAGTCACGGAGTGAGGTGAGAACGAAGGAGGGTTGTGGATGACCTGTCAGTATATGTACTCGCTGGCTAAGTTGTGAGCATGAGCAAGAAAAGTTCGAGCGGAAGCGGAAGAGCTTGAGCAAGGGTCTTTCTGAAAGCAGCAAACAAAAAACGGCCGTAGCCGAGCTCGGATATGAAGTTTCCATCAAAAGAGAGGGCATCCCACTCCATGCCGGTCTCCTGATCAGTTGCTTTGAACGAGAGCCGTTGGTCCCACAGAGGAGTGGAAGCAGCAGCAGCTTAGTCAAGCAGTCACGTGGCGTTTGCTAGATTGCAAGGCCAAGTGGGAGACAGGCTCGCATGCGGTCCACTCTAGTGCTTCCACGCAAGAGGAAGGGAGCGACTGACATGCCTTAACTTCGCATGAAGTCGGCAAGCGTGGGAGTCTGGATCTGCCTGAGTCTAGTGTGCGGACCACGGGGACACATGAGCAAGGGGTCGAGGGGAAGAGTAGAAAGAGCCGGCAATGCAACCAACTCGACGGCGATCGACATACATAGATTGAAGCAAAGGGGAGGGAAAGAGGAGGGGATGCGGGGCTGGGGCTTGAAAGACGTTTACGTACCTGGAGGCGATCGAATAGGACTGGAAGAAGCGCACCGACCTGAGAACTAGCAAGCAAGGGGCTCTTCGAGATGACTTACAGAGGCCACGTCCAAGCCGGGAGACAGATGGTGATGATGAGAGGCGGCAGCGGGGTCGGATCCTAGAGCAGCGGATGATGAGCTAAGGTACGCGAAAGAACACGGTAAGGAACACCTGTTCTAGCGTGTCCTGAATCGTCAACAGCGAAGAGGAACACGAGGTGGCAATCAGAGTTGGCGATGGAGCAAACAAGCCAGCGTTGGGATCGGGCTAATAAGGCAGGGGAGGTGGGGTGGGAAAAACGCTCTAATCTTCTGAGTTTGATGGCAGTCCCTTGCTGACGGTTGCTGCAGCGTAGATGCAAGGAGTCCAATAGTGCAGATGCCGCGACAATTTCGGCAATTTACTGATTAGATTATTTTCGGTTAAACGGAAAATTGCTTCATTCCCCACTGGTGAGGATCGAGAAGACGGAGCGAGCGAGCCGAACGCCGAAGGAATTGGCGAAAGGAGAGATGGGTGCGGTGTATCGAGAAGCGCGATGATGTGCTGGGGAGCGGGGAAGATCGTGCTGATGAAGAGGGAAGGAAGAGGTAATGATGCAGAGCAAAAGGAGAAGCAAGGAGAGGCCAAAGAAGCCACCGACCTTTATACAGAAGTGGGACGGGGAGGCAGATCGATGCCGTAGTGTAAGTCTGCCCGGCGTCAGGGTCTGTACAGAGCTGTGTTGGCTCGCTGAGATGAAAGACTGCATATCAAGGGCCGGCTGATGGTCGTTTTTGCTTCGAGAACAATGCTGAAGCCATGAATGATACCCATACTGATAGTGGAAAGGCTCGGTCAAGGTTGCTCCATATCGGCATCGTGTAAGTGTGGGCGTCCAAGGGTCCCACAATAGAGACCAACGTGGACTGGGCGGAGAGTCAAAAGTGGCTTCGACATGGTTCATAGCGGAGAGACAGAGGCGGGGGAAAGCTAGCTATCAATCTGTTAGCGTCAGGAATATCGATACCGACGGATGTTGTGCTCGTTGGCCGTCACATTGTGCTCCCGGTTGCCATGAAAACAGAGGCCCTGACCTCGCGAAGCTCGAGGCTGCTTGCCGATTGATTAATGATGAATGTTTGGCTTGGCCGTTCGAGCTTCGAAAGTTGGTTGTCGCAAACACTGCAGCAAGCACAATCATGCAAAGAGATTCATTCGAGCTTCGCCAAAACCAGAACAATGAAGGCGGAAACCTACTTTTTGGTGTTGTGTGATGATGGGCGAGCGGAGCTGAATTCTTCCAGCTGGTACCTCAAGTAGCGCTGGGCTGAAGAATTCAGGCACTCAGCGGGACATCTCGGCCATGCTGTCTAGTGTGGCGTACCACAATTTAGGTGGACAAAAATCGACCAGATGCGGAAAGTCAGAAGCGGTGCCTTGACGCAGCCAAGCGAGGCCTTGCAAGTTGCCACATCACATGCATGGCGTGAGACCAAATTGATTTTCATTCCCTTTTCTCCCTCCAGCATCAATCATGCTTGGGCCCTCATTGGCACTCTCCACACCCTGGGAGACTAGGACGTGATCGCTGGTTCCGATGAGCCCCTTTTCTTTGGTGGTGGCAGAGAGGGACAACGGCGATAGAGTGGGACACGGCCTGGGCTCGGGCTCGGGCTGGCTAGGTCGAGGGTCGCTTAAGCCTGCAAGCCACGGGTAATAGACACACACCACAGAGGATCCCATTGGTGGATACTGGATGTCGAATATCGTTTAAACGCGTCTTGCTTGGTTGTCAATCCTTGCTGCAATCGGTTGGCGCAGTCCATGGTCGCGTCGCTTGGCTGGAATTGCACCACCAGCCAGTCTAGTGGTGATTCTAGAATTGCACTCAGTGTAGCGCCACCAATGCAGTCAGGCACAGAGCAGCAGCGGCGTTCCACCAAAGTGGTGAGTCCCACATACTATATGTCCCTGTAACCCCCAGACTTGTATTCTGGTATCCCGAGCCGGCAAAGACCGAATCGTGCCAGCCAAGTCGACGAGAGCATCCAACAGGACAGCCCACCAAGGTGGGTCCTTGGACAAGAGCACACATTGACTTGTCGCCGTGCATCACGCACAAACTGAAACAGCCGCATACCTAAATCAGTGAGCAGCGGTGGTACCGGTACAAATCCTCGTCGGATTCAGACGCCAATTGATCAGCCCTGCAATTTCTGGCACAATCCGAGCTCATGCTGTAGAATGAATGGAGAGACTTTGCGGCGAGCGAAGATGTGGGAGCGGACAAGGGACGACTTTATTTGGGCGTTGCTAGTGGCACAGATCGGTTTCTGAGCGTGGGAACTGTTCCTTGCTTGTTGGATTTTCCCGTTGATTTCTCCAAGTCGGGCGTCGATCATGTCAATTGTTCGGCAATTTGCTTGTCACTGGCACGATACTGGATCGTGCGGAGAACAATCTGCTGGCATCTGTGACCATCGGGCGCCCCGAGCTCATCAGGTCCAAATGAGGGCGTTCTAGATTTTGTCAAGGGGCAAGGAGTGGGTGAAAGCGCTCCACAGCATCTTTTGACAACCACAGGGCTCGAGGCTGACGGGCAAGACAAGCAAGTGCGGGGCCGAAAGGATGCCCGTTTTGATGTCTGGGTTCGACTTGCAGGTTGATCTCGATACGAACAGATCGGACCAAATCCCGAGTATCAATCGTGCCCGTTGCTTCGCTCGTGTGGAGGTGGAAAAAAGAATTGCAAACACCGGAGCCTCCCTCACTCGCAGTGTCACACGCTGGCTCGTTTAGCGCGTTTGCAGATAAGCCTGCCTCTCTGCCCAACACAGTGGAAGCGGAGCAGAACGAAAAAGACGCACCAATCCGAGCCGAAACCCGCGCGGCTTCGGCTTGCACCTGACCGATGCCTTGTGAGCTGCTGGACCCTGTCGCCGAGAGCAAGCGAGAGAGGATCATCCTATCAGAACACGACATCAACTTGTCATCAGCCTCGTCATTGGATCTTGACCACACCAACATATCCTCCTCTTACCCCGCATTTGTCATCGGCATCCTTCACCCCTCTTCATCTTCTACAACAAAGATCGCGCTATTGATAGCGCGCTGAACGAGCAGCGTCCTATACCCCATGCCTCTGCGGAACGGCTAGCATACAGTTGCTTCTATCTTATCTCGAGCACCGGCTCACCCTGGACACACCCTTGACGGAGTACTCGGAAAGCATCCGAATCGCATTACAAAGCGGAATTTGAGGATCGCAGCTGAAAGCACTTGTTCTCTCTCAGCAGCAAAGGCGGAAGAGCCGAGCGCGTATTCAGCAAAGCAACTCATATCTTTCGTGGCTAGATAAGGAACCTTGTTGCCCAACTTGAACCCAAAGTCAGCTTCATCCTCAGCAAGACTACATGTTCTCACCGAGAACGTGCCGACGGACGACCTTCGACTCAGGATCGCCCATCGAGGCTGCTTAGGCTAGAACGGAGAGATAGCCGCTTATCTCAGGTCGCGGCCAGTAGAACTCCATAGACCTTGCTGCTCAGCATCTATCGCGGATATGCCCACCTAAAGCGTCCACACAAGAACCATACCTTTAGATATTTATACAACTTGGCCGACACTACGCGACGTAAGATCGGCTGGATCGACTGCAGCTATCATCTTCGGATCGGCCGAACTCTCGGACCTTGCCTAATACGAAAGCCTTTGCGAAAGGACTCGTCCCAGCATCATGCAACTCAGCTCGGTGCTGGGCACCGTCACCGACCTCGTCCCTCGCCAAACCGTATCTGACGTAGCTGGTAGTCTCTCGTTCACCGTCTGGCTATTCGCACAATCGCCACAGCTCCTCGAAAACTACCGTCGAAAATCGGTCGACGGTCTCTCCCCCGTCTTCCTCACCCAATGGATGCTCGGCGATGCCACCAACCTGATCGGATGCATCTTGACCAAGCAATTGCCGTTTCAGATCGCTGTTGCCATCTACTTCTGCTGCATCGATGTCTGCATCCTCTCGCAGTTCGTCTACTATACCCTCAAGGCACGACGCGAACGCAAGAAGAGCAGCAAGGTGGCCGTCAGCCACAACCCGTACTCGGTCTTGAGCGAGACGAGCGAGTTGCTCGGAAGGGGAAGCAGGGGGCATAGTTATTTGAGGAGTGCAAGTAAGAGGCGCGGCTTGAGCCAAAGTCAAGTGCTTCATCGCCCATCAGACTCTCATCATCACCATCAGCATCACTCGTCGTCGAGATCACGGTCTAGACATGCACCGCTCCCTCTCAGCAGGAGCGGCTCGACGGACGCGGTGACGGGCGTGGGCAATTACAGAGCCATGTCGGACGCAGCATTGTCAGTCGCCCAGCTGGCACAGGAGGCAGCGAGGAGGCGCGAGGCTATGATGCACAATGTGCATGCAGCGGATGAAGATTATTTCTCGCACAAGAGAAGGACGAGCTCGAACAGGAGCAAATCGAGGGCCAGCTCGAGTCCCAACCACTCGCTTCCGCCAAGCAGGAGTAGAAGTCGCGTCAATAGTAACGATCTTGTAAAATCAGAGCTCGACGCCGTGTCGGAGGAAGGAGCAGCGGCGGCGGCGGCGGCGGCGGGAAGGTCGAGGAGCAGGAGGAAGACGGCAAAAGGAAAGCATATTTCAGAGAGGGTAGACTTCGTTCCTTTTGAACTCAGTCCCACAAGAGAAGTCAGGGCGGCAGGTGAAAGAGGAGACGACGAGGAGGAGACGGAATCCGAAGCCGAACATGCAGCAACAGAAGCTATGGCGGACAGCGTCACCAGTCTTGCTTCCGTCTCGACCGATACTACCGGCACGGCATCGACGGACAGTCTTACCGTCGAACCAAGAGGAAGGGATATGGTCCGCACAGCAACGCGGATCGAGACGATCTCTGGAAAAGCAACGCCCATTCAGCGCGAGGGGACTTGCTCGCCGTTCTCTCAGTCTACCTCGGGCTCTGATGGGACAGCGCGGTATGCTTCTCCGCCTGCGGCATCTACGGATCGGGCAAGAATGTCTATGTCGCATCACCAACTC
The DNA here is from genome assembly GCA_024271935.1 of Ustilago crameri. Classification (NCBI taxonomy): domain Eukaryota; kingdom Fungi; phylum Basidiomycota; class Ustilaginomycetes; order Ustilaginales; family Ustilaginaceae; genus Ustilago; species Ustilago crameri. The sequence continues at coordinate 331,716 of JANBMJ010000003.1, read as the reverse complement.
GGAAGGCAACAGGATCACCACAGCAGCGACCAGGAGGGACAGAGCTCCGCGGCCGAGGTTACTCAGAAAGTCGACGCCGAGACGGGTAAGAAGAGAAGAGCCAGTGGCTCGACGCGCTCGTCTTCGCCGGTAACGACATTGCACAGATCAGTGGATGGACTCAGGGAAGGATTGAAGAAGAGAAGCTTGAAGCGCAGCGATAGTTCCAGGTCGCACTCGAGTCGGCGGATGCTTGGCTCCACCTTGTCCATCACTAACGCGAGGGAAGGGTCAAGCAAGAAACGGACTGGCACCAAGAGCCCTGCCTCGCTACGCAGGAGTATCGGGATGGTCCTGCTCGGCGTCATGATGATCTCGTCCCTTCCGGCATCCAACTCTTCCCCCATCACCAGCGCTATCACGGCGAACCCCGCCACTAGCCGTGCTGGCTTCTGGTCGTTGCTGCTGGGAGGCGACGACGGCGCCGACGTGCAAAGGGTGATTGGGAGGATCTCGGCGTGGCTCTGTGCGCTGCTGTATATCACGAGTCGCATCCCTCAGGTTTGGGAGAACCATATCAGACGATCGGTGGAGGGTCTGTCGATTCTACTCTTCATTGCAGCGTTTACGGGTAACTTCTGCTACACTATCTCGGTGCTCGCCAATCCCAACGCAAAAGGCGAAGGCGCAAGGGCTTACTTGCAAGAAAGCTTGCCATTCTTGCTTGGGTCTGGCGGTACGTTGGTGTTCGATCTCATCATCGTCGGTCAGTGGGCAGCGTGGAGCGGCAAGAACGGAGTCAGAGAAGCGGAGATCGCGGGCGATGGCGTGCAGTAATGGCATTTGCAATCTCATTCAATGGTCACATACGGTCCAATGTTAGGAAGTGTGCAAGATGCTGTGATTCCATGGTGTACGAATGAGTAGGACAATGCTAACCTTAGTTGTTAGGGTGCGATTGGTCAATCTCGTCTTCCGGGATAGCTTCTCTCGGCGGCTCCTTCTTCCTCTCGCCGAAACTGGCTCTGGGCGAAGTGGGGCTTTCGCTGTCGCTCCTGTTGGAATCCCAGATGCGGTCCGAGCTGCGTAGGCCGACACGGCTGAGGCTCATACCGATACCGTGCGCATACTGACGCCTTGCCGCACCTCCGCCGCCGCCGCCGAGACCCATAGCGGCAAGGCTCGGGGTGAGCGACTGGCCGTTGATGATAACGTCGGGAATGTTTCGTCCAGGGGAGGGAGAGGGAGAAGATTCGGCCTTTTCGGATTGCGAGCGAGGCTGAAGCGTAGGTCGAGCAAGACCGGCCGCATCGGAGTTCGGCTGTACAGAGTTGTCGCTTGTGTCCTTTGGTTTGTCCGTCTCGTCTTCCTCCTCTTCTTCCGCCATCGTGTCGAGCTTCGTTGCAGTCGAGCTGACCGGCGCGGAGGCTGCGCGCATCAGCCTCGGAGGAATCTGCAATTCAATCTTACTCTCCTCATTACTGACTCCATCCTTGCCACCCAAGATACCCGCTTCGTCTACAGCAAGCCTCAGTGCCCCGCCAGCTGGATCGATGCTCGCGACAAATCGGAGCAAGTCGTGACACGTCGACCAGTCCTCCTTCTGCACCGCCAGCTTGAGCAGCTGAATGGTATGGGCGATCGACACTTCGAGCGGCTCCAGGTTGTGCAGGACGAGAAGATACATGCCGGCAGTGCGAAGCTGGTCCGCCTGGATACACTTTTGGAACAGTTCGCGCGGTGCTCCGACAACATCGAACAGATACGCCCAACGAGCGACTTCGGTCTTGCGTGCACAGCCAACGACGACCTCGAGTGCTTCCGGGAAGTGGTCCAAGAACTCGACTACGAGCGGCAGAATGGCTCGTGGTGCGGGTGAGGAGGAGCGTGATCTTGAACTTCGTCGAGGCAGATCGAGGTGCTTTCGATTGGGTTTTGCAGTTTGTTCTGTGCTCTGCTGTTGCGACTCCTCCTCGTCTTCGGCGACATCGGCGAGCAAAGAGCTGGCACTGCGCTCTTTCTGAAGCACGCTGCCTGATCCTTTGCGGGAATAAAGCGCATCGCCCAATCCGGCATCAGCTTCGTCTTCCAATACCGCATGCAAAAGGATCTCGAGTGCATGGGCAAAGTAGACCAGATCCTGATACGAAGCGGCGAAGAACACTGCTTCTTCGAGAAGCCCCTTCTCCAGGTAGTTGCGAAGCACCTGATGCAAGAAGAGGTGTGTGGTGGTGCCTGCCCGCCAGAGAGCAAAGTCAAGTGATCGTCGTAGGGAGACCTCTGATTCAACACCTAGTACGATGCCCTTCTCCAGCAGGACGCAGAGCGGGTAAAAATCGAGCGGCATGAACACGGAAGACTCGATCGTTTTGTACTCCGGCAGCTGTTCGCGCTCGTCCTCGTCGTCATCGGAGTTCATTGTCTCGTCAGGATCAGAATTCGGGATGCGCAGTGCGTCGAGCCAAAGCTTGATGCCACTCCCGTCATAACCCCACAACGAGTTTTCCAACGTTCCGATTCCCTGCAGATGCGTCCAGTAGTACTCAATCTTGTCGGCAAGGATCTGCATGTCGTAAGCAACTTCTTCGTCGTCGCTATCAAACATATCTTGGTCGTGGCGCGGATCGTCAAAGTCCTCGAGCATCTGTGATGATGGCATCCTGTTTCCGTTGCGAATCCTGCGTGGTCTCAACAGGACCAGCTTGCCGTCGATGAGAAAGATGATTGTTGCTACAGCCAAGTCGTCGATGGGATCTCTGAACTGTTGTTGACTTTCGGGAATCATCCAGCTCATGCCTCGAACTCGCGCTGGCTCGCCGACAACACCTTCGAAGGTGATCGAGCCGCAAAGACGAAGTCGGATACGATCCTGCGATAGATCGATCAGAAAGTGGTAGAATGTGTTGTCCGCGGTGTACACCAGCAAACTGTTGTCGAAAAGCGATGTGAGAATGACCGGACTCGGCAACACTTGCAAGTCGAGCAGGTTAGCCGAATCAAGATCGCTATCACGCGAGTACAGACGCAGCTGATATTCTCCACCGGCGTCGCAAGCGGCGATCAAAACGTGCTGGAACCACTGCATGCCGCCTCGTACAACAAAGGACTGTTCTTGTGCGATGCTCTTGTGCATCTTCCATCGTCCCGATGAGGCAGAGTAATGTGCCAAGCCTCGTCGACCGGCCACAGCGATCAGGTTGCCATCAGCGCTGATGGCTGCGTACCTGACTGGCCAGTTTGCTGCAAGGTAGGGTTGAGGGATCTTGATGTGTTGCCATACGTCACTCTCGGGTGTGATGGCGGTGAGATCGTTCTGATCGGCGCCTCGGTAGACATGCAAGCTATCGTCGGTCTGATAGAATGCAAAGCGAGTATTGTCGGGCGAGTGCTGTCCCGCTACAGCAGATTTGGAGAAGGGCAGCACGAAGAGCTGATTGTCTGGCCGCAAGGCGGTAGCGCCCTGCTTGGGTAATGCGAGGAGGAACAGCTCGGTGTTGCCAGGGCCCCAGAACAGTTCTCGAGTGCCGAACATGAATGCATCAGAAAAATGCTTGGAAGCTAGCTCCCAGTCCTCGCGCAAGCTGCAGCCCATGAGTTTGCCATACGTCGACCATATCGAGAGACCCTTATCCCACCCGACCGCAAGCGCGTATCCATCACTTGTCCAGGCAACAGTGCGTACTGAGCCTGTGGTAAGGTAGCTGGCAGTTGATTTGAGCGCCTCTCTGACCGACAAGGTATGTGAATGGAGAGGTGTGCGGCCTGCAGCGCGGTAGTTGTAGACAGCGACGGTGCCATCAGCAAGACCAAGAGCTATGAGGCTGAATTTGGCGTTTATTGATACGGATGTCGCGTGTGTCTCTGCAGGAAGTGCTGCGATGGCATGAGCAGCCGGCTTGGATGGGGGTTTCTGCGAGGGCGTCTGCTGATCAATCTGTGATGACGTATGGTTGGTAGACTCATCGGCAGCTGTGCCGTTCGTTCGTGAAGGATGTTCATCCTTTACGCCGGTCCCATTTGGTAGTGCATCCGCGTTCTGATGTTCTGCTTCGTCCGTGTTGGGCTGCATCGTAGCTTCAGGGCCACGCTCCACCGTTGAAGATGCGCGCTTGCGGCTCTTGGGTGGTGCCCCATGGAAGCATTTGCCGGTCCATAGTGAAGAGCCGCTGGAAAGGAGATCAAAGTTGGCGACGTAGGCACGCCCGTCCGATTTCAGCCACACGAAGACATCCATGGGTCTAGAGTAGCAAATTTGTGTGATTTGCACCTGTTCCTGCTCTTCATTGGAACCCTGATCGCGGCGCATGGTCGGATGGAACCAGCTCAACTGGGAAGCCAGGCTGGTTCGGGTGCGAAACATAGGATCTTTGACGTCGGGTGGTGGCGCGTTCGGATCATCGGACGGCCATCGAATACATTGGACCGCTGGCGGAGAGGAAGTACTGACGAGCATGTGGGTCTCCGTGGACGTAGCATAGCGAAGTCCTGCATCGATGCGGAGGACAAGGCGGAAGCGGAGTTCACAGGCCTCGCCCGCCAGTCCACCGAGTCCAAGATCGCCTGCCGCTGCACTTTCGCCCGCGCCTGGTGAGAATGAGTTGCGCAATGCATTCGGATTTGGTGCAAGCAGTTCGCCCGCCTGTGAGCGAGATCCAGAACCCGAGTATGGGATGTAGCTGTAGATGGTAGTGCCTTGGTGGCGGTATACAACGTTGTACAGCAGCAGATAGTTGAGATCAGTCTGAACAAAAAGAGCCTTTCCGTCTGGTCTCCATTCAAGTCGGACATTGCTGCCATAGTCGGTGATGCTTTGCGGTGTTCGAACAAGCGCGGCAACGACCTGAGCTGGGCGAGCGGACCATATCGAGATGGTGGTGCTGCTGAGGGTAGCCCACATCATCCCGTTGCGTGACCGAGCTAGCTGTATGATCTGTTCTTGCGCCCCATCCCGACGATCCGCATCTGGGCTCGGAAGTTGTTGAGCGGCATCCTTGTCGAAGCGGAGGAAGGTGGCAGGTTGATCGAGTCCCGAGGGCGTGAGATGGATCCGCTCGGCGCAAGCTGTCGGCCAGTACATTATGTTAGAGATGGATGCGTCCAGTCAGACGGACTGATCCGAGTGTGGGTATCGTGAATGTGCCGAGCCAGCGACGTGATCCAGAAGGATGAGATCAGCTAAGATCTTGACCGAACGGCTACTTTTCGGTTCATCCGAAAGATTTCGGAGTCGCTTCGAAAGCGCTGGCCAGTCTCTGGACTCAGTGCTCCGGCAGGTATTCTCAGCTGCCCCTCGTCGTCGACCTGGCGATGCTGCGATGTGTGATGGTGTCTTCAGTTGAACCTCAGAACCAGGGTCTGATCTTCGAAATCCGCCGTGCTTTGAGTGGACCCTGTTCGCTGGCTGGCTGGCTGGAAAGCCGCGTCTTGGCTGCAGATGAGTTAAATTTAAGATTCAATCCTGGCTTGTGCGGCCCGTGTCGGTCCTCAGCAGCACTGACATCCACACCGCGTCAATTTCGGCATGGCCCGAAGGTCATCGGCACTTTTCCTTCTCGCAAGATTTCATCATAGCGCCCGCACTTCTCAAGAACGTTTTCGCACCTTGTCGGATGAACCTAGACCTAGTAATCTATACCGGTATGCACGGCCGGTAAACACAGTCCAATCTGGGCACAGCACACATTCTTGAAATGGGCTCGCCCACTTCAGTCAGGCTCAGAATTTCAACTTGGATCATCACGGGCAAGAGCGGAAGCGCAGTGCTTCATGTTGCGGCTCTTCTGCGACTTTACCTTTGCTTGTGCTAAAGGGCGTGGCCTCACACCGTTCGTGCAGGACCCATCATAGCGTTCGTGAGATCCGATTCAGACAAGTGGCTCTCATTTCCGGTGATCTTTGCAGTACAATACATAGTTAGTATAAACGAGTTGCCTCCTATCCGAGACGCAAGCCGAGGAGCAGACCAGCCATAAAAGTAGCACGAGGCTGGAAGTCGGCCATGAGGAAGTTGGTGGTCCTGTTCCAGATTCGCTGAAGCGTGCTGCCGGAGTAGCCTCGAATCGCTCCTGTCTCTGGACCTGCCGCACTACCGACGAGCTTGTCGTATTTCGAGTTGATAGCCGACCAGTTGACCTGGATAAGCTTCTGTCCATTGAGGTACTGGAGCATGACGTAGCAGCCACCGAGGAGGAAAGCGATCAGCTTCAAACCCTTCTTAATGAACACACCTGCACAGAAGCCGCAGATGGTGCCGAACGAAAGCTGGTAGACGTTGACGATGCTCTGTTGCTCGGTCGTGACGGTGGTGGTGTCGCCCTTGGTCTTGATGGAGACAGGCGAGGATGTGGCGTAGGGACGGGCGGACTCGCACTGGACACGCTCAGAGGTGAAGGCGCTCAAGCCGGCAGCGCCGATGATGGAGCCACCGGCGAGCATGAGACCCATGCGTGCGGATGAACACGAAGGAGATGCAGAGGCTGCAACGACGCGTGGACGAGCCTGCTCAAAGCGAGCGTTCGGGTTGATGCGCTTGCCATAGTAACTTCGAATCTGTTGTGGCATGCGCACGTTGAGGCCGACCCTTGCCTCGGCCATGGATGCAGCCTGGAACCCAACGCATAGGAATGGTATTTATGTCAGCAGCAGTCGAGCACTTTCCTCACTTGGGACAAGAAGAACTTACCCGGCAGGCCTGTGGCAGCGTGCGCATCAAGGGGAACGCGTTCATCTTGGGTATCGAATGTGGTCTCGGCGTCAGTGGGAACGATGATCGTGGCGAACGAGGAAGGTGTGATCCTTCCTTCATTCACTCTTCCGCCTCGGTTACTCTGTAGACCATACCCCAGCCTCTGCTGAAGAAATGAAGCATAAACCTCCACATCAGCATCAGCTGCAGGTCGAGGTCCAGCACCCAAAAAAAGCAACACCGCTCGGCCTTTGCTGAGGGCAACAACTGACGCGACTGACACGGAAAAGGCGCAAATTCGGACAGACGGACACTTGACAAGCCAATTCGAGTACAAATGGGTCCACTTTGACACAACAGACCAAAGGGACAGACACAGACGGCCGAAGGAACAACAGCCGTTTCATGACGACGAGTGGCGATAGTCAGGCTGATGGCTGGCGGTGCTCAAGGCAGGGATCACAGCAGTGAAAGATAATGGTGCCGCTGAGACACAAAGGGTACCCTTCCAGCCTGCAGAGATTGTCGATCTTGCACTCCAGAATGACCAGCTTGATATAGCAAGCAATCGCTCTTGCCTCGATGAAATGGCAGCTTCCAGATGTCATGAAGTTTGCAAAGGGTTCTAGAAAAACGACGATGCTGTCGGCAAAGATCTCGACATGATCGGTTTCGGAACAGTCGTTGTTCTTCAACGCCGAAGCTTTCTTGGGCAAGGCTGGTCCGATGAGGTGCACTCCGAGATGGGCTCTTTTGACTTTAGAGGAGGGTCGGCCAATGCGGCCACGTTGTAAGGGCGAATCGCCCGGTCGTAACGGGCACGTCTTTATAATCCATCACTTTCGAGCTCGAAATAGTCCATGTAGAGCTGTAGCGTAACAGATCGTTCCGGATAGAGCACCTGCAATCGCTCCTCCGATGATCTTCAAGTGGATCGGCCCTTGTACAACTCGGTAGACACTGAGTGTGGACCACATCGCCAGACCTGCCGAAAGAGGATCTTGCGATTTCAGGAACTGTGTCAACGACATGAGCCACGCTTGCGGTGGACTGCGAAGTGGTGGGTTGATGATGATGAAACAGATGAACGGAGCAAGAGCTCAAGTGCCAAAGACGCAGCAGCTTATGGTGGGCGAACACGCAATCGGCAGGGATGGGGGTGGCCCTTTCATACCGCAGAAGCGACATTTGTGCATGATTGATCAAAGGGACGATAGGCCATTGATGCATTCCAAGCTCATGGCAAAGACGCCACCCCTTCGTTCATCGGTACTGTAATAGTGTGAGAAGATGTCGACTCATACATTTGACGACCATTGGCGATGAGAGGCACACTATGCTCTAGGTGAAGCCGTTCCCCGAAGTTCACTGCAGGCCGCAGGCAGTTTAGCGTATTTGTTCCCATGTTGCCCATTCAAGAGTAGTCCGGCCGCTTTCCTTCTTGTTGAAACCTCTCGCTGCCTTCAGCTGGGATCATGGAATTAAACTCTGAAGTGATCCGCTCTCCATGGCCTCTGCGATTGTCAGCTTAGGGACCGCAACGAAGTGCAGCAGAACTCCTCACGTCAACAATTCTATAGCTACCAACGGCCCCACACGCACGGTTGACAAGCTAAGTTAAGCCTTGTGTTCCTGTCCAAGAAGATGCACCCACGCGACAAATTAATTTCCGGAAAATCCGGTCCAAAAAAAAACAGGCTTGATTTTCCTCAGCACAACGTCAAGAAACCACCATATCCAAAAACTTGAAATGACCATAACTCATCCATTTTTCGATCAATCTTGCTTCAATTTGCACCAGCATGTTCGCCTGATCTTTCTGAACTCGTAAACATCCAAAAAAAGAGCAAAAATTTAATTTTGGGGTCGCTACGGGATTCGAACCCGTGACCACCTCTAGATTCTAGAGCCTCTTTTGATCAAGTGCGCAACGCACTGGATTTTGCCCGAAAGAGGTATCCTACCACTGGACGAAGCAACCACCTGGATTGCCATAGCGGGTCGGTATTAGCATATATATAGTTTTTTGGCTTGTCGTCATCCTGCCAACGCGAACATTTGTCGTGACAGCGATCTTTGGAGGCATGCTGCGTAGCGCAGCACAAGCTGAAGTTGACATCACACTCTGAGTTCGAGCCAAATGAAGAAACGTCTGTTGGAACAGTGAAGATTTATGATAACGTTGCAGGAGGTGGACTAAGGGAAGTGACCTGCGCGAATGGCAGTGCGAGCATAGTGACTAGGGAGGCGGACTGTGGTGTTGAACAGGGGAGCGACCTGGTGGAAAGCTGGGTCGATGCGGGCATGGCTAGGAGGGATGCCGCTCGCGTTGAAGATGTCGAGACCCGTGGAGTCGAAGCGACGAACGGTGCAGATCTTGAGATCCTGCGACGAGATGTCGGCGTCCTTCCAGTCGGCCTTGTTGGGCACTCGCACCTCGTACACGACATCGCCCACCTTTTCCTTAGGCTTCTTCTTCTCATCTTTCTCTTCATCGACGTCATCGCGGTCTGTGTTGTTGTCCTCACGAGGAGGGCGAGGAGGGCCGGGGTGAGAGCCAGGAGGCCCATGGGGACCACCACGAGGAGGGGCAGGAGGACCTACTTCACCATCCCAGACGAAGGTGACGCTGGAACCAGCAAGAGAGGGAGCGACGCGGACGCTCTGACCAAACCACTCGAGTTGCTCGCGGATCTCGAGCACTTTTCCAGGCTGCAGATCGAAGCACTCCTGCGGCTTGCCAGGGCCGCCGTGCGGCGGCGGCGGAGGACGCGGGTGAGGGTGAGGAGGCCCAGGGCGATCACCACCAGGGCCATGTCCTGGCTCGTGAGGAGGCGGGGGCGGGGGATGAGGGTGCTCAGGACCGCGACCAGGGGGGCCCGGGTGAGGTCGGTGGTCAGGCTTGTGGTGGCCGTGGTGGCGATGGTGTTTGTGATGATGACTCGAAGTGAGGCCTTTCAACGACAAGAAGCCATTGTGATCATACAGCTCTGGACGTACAAGTGCCCAGAAGCCGTTGGCGGCAAGGAGGGCAATGAGAAAGACCGCGATGCCCTTGAGCCCTCGAGACAGCAAGCGGCAGCCCCGATGGTGGCTTCGAGGCTCTTGACCGACACGGAGGTCGATGTGGTCTTCATTAAGGGCACTCTTGGGTGGCATGTCGACGGTGGTGGCGTCGGAGTGCGATGTGGGATGGAGAGGCTCTTTTTCAATGTCCATGGTGAAGGAAGCGGGTGATGTTGATCGAAGAAGAAAACATCGGCTTGCAGCCCCTCCTTTATATGACCTTTCTGCGTGCAGCTTCGGGACGCCCGAGGATAGCTTGCTCGCTGAACCGGCAATGTCAAGTCGGGCTGTGATAATGCACTACTCGTGTGTTTTCGGCGCAATAAAACCTCCAAGCATCCAAGACGCCATACACTCGGTTGATGCGGTCAGTTGATATCTCGGCTAAAGGACGCCGTGCCGAAAACACTCACGTTGACCGATGGAAATTTCGATATGAATTGGCCGGCTCAGAGTCGATTCATACCGTATGCCCCTCCAAACTTGCTTGAATGCCGCTCGCTGCCTATCGAATGACAGTCTTATGACAGACACCGCCACATCGAGGAACCCACAAGTTACGACAGGTCTTGGCGTGAAGCTGAGCCGAAAGCGTGCTATGTGGACATTCTAAGCAGGATGGCATCTTGTCTGCGAACATGTGGATTGCGTTCTGCAACAAACCACGCGGTGCGAAGCTTGCAGTCAAGTGCAGTCACAGTCCCGTTCAACGCGCCACATGGTTGGCGAGTCTGAGTGCGAAAAAAGTGTACAGCCCCACCGACCTGCGGCATGACTGCCCGTCAAAGCTCGCGTGCTAAGAAGAAAGACCGCATGGTTCACCCTGATTGGAGTCGTTGTGAAAATTCAGCCTGTGCATTCATCACATCAAGCTACTAGAGGTTCAAGGAGGCCTTCGCTTCCGATCAGCGATACATTGCTCTAGAGCAGCGATGGCGATCATCCGGGAAATAGCCGCCGTCTTGCCTTCGGGTCGAATGACTTGTTCCTGGAAAGACGCCGGTCGCTAAAGGAGAGTGATTCGACAAGTATTACCGAGGCTGGAAATAGGCACACGAGTGCCGAGAGTCGGCAGCTGGACTGTCATCGTGCTTAGATGTCGGAAAAAAACCTAAGAATGTTAAGCAAGCACTAAGAACACATTTGAGGCAAAAATCGCAATTCATCGGGACCGAATCTGACGAGCTCTCGCAAGCGGATGAGCCTGAATCTAAGAAGATGCATCACGACGAACAATCTTCGACCTTCTCTTTTTAGCACGTCGTTCTTCATATCGTCTCCACTTTTTGTGTTCTTGGAAGACGCCATACATCACACACGATGGCCAAGGTATCGCAGCCCGAGCTGAAGCGCTTCCTCGACAAGCGGATCGCTGTCAACATTCAAGGAGGACGTAAGATCCAAGGCACACTGCGAGGTTTCGATATGTTTCTGAACCTTGTCGTGGACGATGCCATCGAGCAGATACATCCAGAAGCAGGCAACCCGAACTTATGGCAGGACGGCGATCGATGTGGTACCGTCGTAGTCCGAGGAAACAGCGTCACATCACTGGAGGCATTAGAAAGCGTCAAAACACGATGAACGTTCCATGCTGCCAACTTGCAGATCAATGCGCCTCTCGACATCGAGCACAGGATTCTTGATGCGACTGAGGCTGGCGCGCGCCTCTCCACGTCTCATAATGCCTTGAACAATTATAACATGTCGAGGACAAGCGCCGGTTTCTTTCAGGTGCACACTTCGTCTCTACCTCTCGACACTACTCCTCAGCCTCTTGCCTGGCGCTGTCTCGTTTGCTGCTTCTGTAGCACAATCGTCGCATTGGCGCTCCGACGCCTTCTCAATCGCATACCAAAACAGCTGCGTGTCTCTCAGGAGCCAGCTCTGCCATCTCAGCTTGATACATCTTATTCAGCAGCGACGGGGATTCTCGCTCTGCTTTCGCGAAACCCAGTCCTTCTTTGCCTCGCCAACTCCATTGTGCTCTGCCCTCATACTCTGTACATTAGCTGCAATCCAAGACAAATACAGGTCTTCTTGTAACCTTTCTGGCGCTCATTGACTTGATCCCAAATGCCGCCATCAGAGTGGATTGGCTCAAAGCGACCCTCGCTCCACATCAATGAGCTGAGTCTGTGAATTTTGAGGTTTCTTCCACATTTCCAAGAATTATTGATTTCCGACGCAGGTGCCAAGCGTCATTCCAATCTTCATCAACCATCACCAACATCGAGCATCATCGCAGCTCACTGCTCACGACTGTGCCTCCGTTTTGGCCTGGTCGGACATAAGTCGTGCCCTGTGGCTGGCCAGAGGTGACCATTCCGCGCTGACGTGGAACGAGGCGCAATACACTATCTTGTCCAAGTGACAAATTGACGAGTCGAGATGGTGAAAGACTTTGTTCACCAGTCTAGCTACGACCACTCATGGTCGTCTTGCATACGGGCATACTTCCTTCGATACCCGAATCCGAATGCTTCTCATGTGCTCTCGGTGGATGTGATTGATCGTCACATCGAATATCGCCCCGTTCGCACCGGTCCATCTTCGACTGCTAGCACGTCTTCCGTCACACTAGACGATCTCGACCAGTCAACGTCGCAGCGAACGATTCCTGTGCTGTGCACAACGCGACTCATCCTCAAGCGAGGTAACCTGCCGAAATGGGCGCCAGCTGGGCTAATGAAGAACGCCGAGAGCTGGGTGATGGAAGAAAGCGAGGTGGAGCTGGATCTGTTCCCGCCACGTACCAGCTCGACAGCACAAGAAACTCAATCGGAAGATTCCACAACAGCATCATTGGCGAAGCGTCTCAAAGGAAGGACAAAGGATGGCAGAGCGATGCGCAGCTGGACGCGAAACCTGGATCATATCACCGTGATGGCGGTGACGGAAGGTCTCGTATTCAAGGAGCGATTCGGGTTCATGTCGCCGGAGGAAGGCAAGCATTCTGACAACAGCAAGGTCAAGGCTCACGGATCAGATAGAGCAGTTTGGCGCTCCTACTGCAAAACGTTGACTACAGCGCAGATCGAGTCGCAGGTAAGCTTCGGCATGCTCCGAAGACGGATCGAAAAGTTCGGACTGGCCCGATTCGTGGCACACAAAGACACTGTAAGTGAATGACTTGCTTCATCGCCCTGTTTCTGCGTGCGACATTTGCTGACCGAGGGCTTCACTCCATTCTGATTTCTCTGGCTCAATAGTCCCAACAAGGTATCATGTGGACTCGGTCGCAACTCGGCGACGGCGACGCTGAGGAAAGCTCGGCTAGCAAGGAACAGAGCTTGCTGCAACGCACTTCGATGCCGCAAAAGCGGATCAAGATTCTGGAATCACTGCGACCTCCCTTCTTGGACGGCTATCCGCTTGGACCATGGCAAAAGATCAAGATGTGGTGGTACTCGGGCCACTATTCGCAAGTCAAAGAGCTGCGCGACGGCTATCTGATCGAGCGGGATGAAGACGAGGACGACAACGAAGCCTCGAGGAAAACGAGTCGCAACACAGACAGCAATGAGGCTGAGGGAGAAGCACTGCGCTTCCGAGGAACCGAGCAGGAAGGACCATGGGCGGAGCTGAGCGGAAGGAAAGGCAAAGGTGCGGTGTATAGTGACCAGGATCGCAACATGGAAGAAGGTGTGCTGAACCGTGTTCGAACACGGCTAGGCCTGCCTCTGGTGCAACCACCGTCAGCCGATGAGGAAGGACAAGGTATGTTGGCCAAAGCGGTGGCACGCATGAGGAGCAAGGCTAAGTCATTGCTCGGATTTGATGACGAAGAGATCCACGCCAAGCAGCAAACCCAAGGAAGGCTCGAACGCATCGACCGCGATCGTGCAGTGTAGCAGTAATCAAGCTCATGTCAAGCTCGAATCAAGATCATCCTTCTGCCCGTCCCAAACACCTGAAGATGCGCATCCTCTTCGAAGCATGGCTTCCTTTCATGCTCTGTCGATACTGACCGTGGTCAATATCGCTGCAAATTGAGCTTCTTTGTTAGGCCGTGAGACCTTGCAGCATCTGGATTTTGAAAAAAGTGGACCGTTCGCCCAAGTCGCGGCTGGTCGAGGCATCAGTTGGAAGAACAGCAACGCGTCTCGAACGCGTAGAGTGGAAGCGTGAATGTTAGTGAAACCGTCACGAACGGCTGCAATTTACGCCAAAATGAGAAATTGCTGTGAGTGGATACAGCTTTGCTCGCTCTATCTACATCCCTCCTTCTCTTTCGCTCTTCAACCATTCCCTCTTGGCATCAAGACATACCCCTTCAGTTTCCCTGCATCGGATCCTCGCCGGAAGCGTCAGCATCTACGCATCGCCTGGCCTTTAGCATACCCAGTCAAGCCCTGCAAGCTTGGCCGTGCCGACTTTCAACATGAGCACAGACACTTCCGTTAATGTCGGCGTAGCCTCTCATCAGGTCGCTTCGACATCCGCACTGCCGGCGCAGCAGTCTCGAAAGGCAGTCATGCTCAAAGGTCCCTCCCTGACCTCAAAGACATACTTTGTGCCGTTGCCTGACACCCTCGACCAACTCGTCGAAAAGGCCGTCCAGCTCTTCCCTATCCCACCAGGAAAGGTTCCGCACATCTCCCTTGGAGCTGATGAGCGCGCGATTATCCTGCCCGACTCGTACGACTTGATCCGCGATCGCGAGCTGCTGCACTTCCGCTGGTCCGCAGAAACGCCTCGACGTAACCTAGCCAATCGCGTTCGCTGGGACCAATCCGTAGCCGCTCAGTCGACCACTCCCTTTTCTCTCAACCCCACAGTATCGCCGCAAAGCGCACCATCCGAGTCAACTGAAACTACGGGTGCTTTGGCGTCGGAAGCAATCAAAGCTCAATTGCACAGCTCCGCGACGATCAAGCGCGACCTCGCCTCGACGACGCGTGCAAATACCATTTCAAATCGTGATCCTAACAGTCAAGTCGGCGAAGGAGCTTCAGCACGCAAGGCTCATGCACAGCGTGTGCTCGCGGAGCAGCAGCGTAAGAGAGAGGAAGAGAATGGTGCGGATGCCTTGGGATTCGATGTCGATCAGGACCTTCTCATGGAGACCGAATTGGAAGCATCGGAAAGAGCTGCATCTAAGCTTGCGTCGACCTCGACTAGCTCAGACGTACTGGCGAGGACAAGCGATGGGAACAAGATCACGCAAGAGAGCAGCTCACCGACAGCCGCTCCCCAGCCTTGCGACACTACACCATCTTGGATCGATGATGCAGTCCAAGAAGTCGTGCTTGCGCCCACGACTGTGGCCGGTGCCATTCAATCGCCTCCGCGCAAGAAGCCTGTCGATAACGGCGGCCTTGATACCCCTCCTTCCAGCGGTAGCCGCTCCAGCTCTCCCTTCCACAGCTCCGACCGTGGCCTCAACGCGGCTCGAAGCCTCGACAATCGCATGCTTACAAACCCCGACGATGAGCCCTCCAGCTCTCCCATCTCCTCGCCAACGCGTGACGTCTCGTCGCGCTTCAGGACTATCTCGTCAGCTGAGCTCGGCCCTCCGCCTGTCTTGGCGGCCGCTCAAGATGAGCTGCAAGGCGACGATATGGACATCAGCAAAGCTACAGCTCCCAAGGAAGCCGACAACGGTAAAGCTCCACCAATCATTGAAGTTCAGGACGCTTCACTGAAAATCTCTACCGACACCATCACCTCCTCTACTACCGCCAAAGAGGTGACCACACGTCAGGATGACATTGCAAGCACTGCCGCCACAAAGCCAAGCAACGACCGTGAGCTCAATCGCATCTACAGCTTCCTGTCCAATCTCGTCTCACAGCTCTTATCTCACAAGGCCAACTGGGTATTCCAGCGACCCATGAGCGTGGAATTCGAGCAGTTCTCCGCCCGCAGCTCACGCCCCGTCGACCTCTTCACCATCCGCGACAGCCTCGCCTCGCGCACGTATGGCAGTCAGCTTCTCGAGGGTCGAATGGCGGCCAATGCCGTTGTCACCGACTTTGAAGACGACCTCAGTCTCCTCTACAACAATGCAAGACGTTTCTTTGGTATCCGCTCCACTCAAGCAGAGTGTGTCGAGCATCTGGAAAAGTTCAGCCGATCCTTCCTCAACGAATGGAAGCGCACCCAAGGCAATATGGGCCAGGGCAAGCCTGCATCGCAAACTTCCTCGGACGCAGTCGCTAGGCTGTCTGCTTTCCGCAGCCCCGGCTCGAGGTCGGAGAAGCGTCCGCTGTCGCCTTTTGCAATGCTCATGACCCTGAACCAATCTGTGTCGAACGGCAACGCTCCCAACTCGTCGAACAAGAAGGCAGTGAATGGACAGCTGCAGGGCACTGGCAGTGCCGGGATGATGCGACGACCCGAGTTTGGCTTCATGCGCAACGGCTCGTACGAAGGTGCAATGTCGACCGTCAAACGACTAACTCAGCCAGCGAGGGCGACGAGCGAAGCGTTCGAGAAGGCACTCCGGGCTGCATCGGCCACGCCACAGACTGAGCGCGTCAAGCCACGGCAGGAGGTAGTAGCGCCGTTTGCTACCCACTCTGTGATCGAGACTGACTTCATGGCCCGCCCCGCCCCTCAACCGCAGACGCAGCCGGAGCCGCAGACGCCTGTGACTTCCGGCATGAAGCGCAAGCTCGCGCAGGCCACTTTCGACAGCAGCAGCAAGGCGGAAACAACAGCAGCAGTGGCGACGCGCTCGCCATCGGTCTCGCCGCCTCCGTCGCCCTCCCCCACCAAGCGCAACCAGGCCGCTGGCGGCGCTCCCAAGCTCAACAAGTCGGCAGGTCGCAGGAACAACAAGAGGAAGGCCAAGCAAGCCGCCGCCGCTGCAGCCGCTGCTCAAGAGTTGACCAAGACCAAGACCAAGACTCGAGGTGGTGACGCGGATGAAGAGCAACATGTGCTGACCCTCCTCGATGCGCAGCCCCCGGCGTCGAAGCGTGCGCGCACTGCCAAAGGCCAACCCAACAACGCTAACGTCAACCCTGCCGAAACCACCCCGCAGACCAAGGGTAAAGGCAAGAGCAAGCAGCCTCGCTCATCGACGCCAGCAGCTGCGCCTGCGGCTACGGACACAATGTTGACCGTCGACATCCCCTCCACGCCCTCGCTGCGGTCGCTCCGACCACGCAGGATTAGCTCGTCCAACCCAAACGAAGGAGTTCCCCCGCCAAAGACTCCGCCCCGCCACAGCAACAGGAGTGGGGGAAAACATACCCAGGCTCGCCAGGAGGCGGCAGAGGTGGCAATGGCAGAGCAAACAATGGACGTCGATGGATTCGAAGTCACCGGTTCCCGAAGGAGGTCATCGCGCCCACGCAAACCCGTCCATCTTGATTAAAGCTCTTCACGCACATACACACACTCTCAATCATATATCTCCATGCTGCCTCGCTTATCGCACAATCATACCATATATCCAGCAATCCATTTTTGTATTCCTCAAACAATCTATGGGTGAAAAGCCTGAGTTAGTGGACGAAGAAAACGTCCAGCCTCTTTGCTCCTTCGTCGTTGGTGGTAAGTTTGTACTGCAACTGCTGTTCGGGCGTTAAACTCTCCCACACCCTCTTCTTCTGCTTGTTCCTCTGAATGTAGTACACCTTAACCGCCCAGCAAAGCACGATGGACACCACTGCTAACACTATTAGTGCCAGATTGCCCTTCCTGTAATACGGCTTGTCGCCATTCGTGTACGCTCTGGTCGCGAGGATCGAGCCGACCTGCACGGACATGTTGTACAAGCACAGACTCACCGCTCTATTCCTCACCGATGCCGAGTTTTGGGAAACCCAGCCGATCAGGAACGGGTGGCAGTACGGCACGGCGGTGAGGCACGTGATCAGCGCATATCGCGTCCAATTCAGCGAGGTCGTGGTGCTGAGGGGCAGGAGGTAGAGCGGGACGAGGAACGCGAGGTTCCATACGTTGGAGAGCGAGGCGAGAATGCTGCGCTCGTTGAGCTTAGCCGAGAGCCAGGTGTAAGGGATCGTGTTGAGGGCGAAGAAGAATTGGGAGGGGATCGCGAGAAGGTTGCTGTGCAACGTGCTGTACCCGAGTTGCTTGAGGATCAGCGAAAGGTACGAAGAGGGGGGAGAGTAGGGTATGAAGATGATCACTGTCATGACAAAACGAGAGAGGGTTAAAGGTAAGTATTGGTGCAAATGTATGGAGATGGATAGCGATGGAGAGGGGTACTTACGACCAAGCAGATAGACAGGCCAGAGATCCTTTTCGCCGAGCGAACGGAACAGGGCTTTGAGAGTGACGCCTTCCCGGTTGTTCATGTTGCCCTTGGTAGGGTCGTCTCTGAGGACACGGTTGACGAGGATCTTCTCTTCGCGCTCGGTGAACCAACCATTCTTGCCCCTCAAGAATCCTTTAGTCTGTGTGGACCCAGCGGCAAGCAGGAAGAACGAGAGGATGCCAATGACACCCGAAATCATGCCCTCAAATGAAAAGAGGTACCTCCATCCAGCCAGTCCATGCAGACCTCTGAGCTGCAGAAGCCCAGCGGCAAGCAGTGAGCCAATAATCTGACTGATGCCGAGCACGGTGTAGAACCAGCTCAGGCGGGTGTTGAGCTCTTTTCCCGTGTACCAGTAGCTCATGTACAGAATCACGTCAGGCAGGAACCCACCCTCTGCTAAGCCCAGAAGTGCCCTCGTAACAAAGAATCCAGGTCTACCTTGGAGCGCAGATTGGGCCGCCGAGATGATCCCCCACGCAACCATCTGCGTGGGGACCCAAACATCCGCACCGAGTTTCTTGGAGATCAAACCCGAGGGCAGCTCGGCAGAAAGGAAGGCGAGGAGGTAGATGACCTGACCGTTGTTGAAGTCGTTCTGGTTCATGCCCAGATCGGCCAGAAAGTTGTCCGGCAAAGCGCGGTTGATGTTCTTCCTGATCAAGTCGAGCGACATGAACATGACCCACGTCCAGATGAGGATGCGGAAGTCGACCTTGCGGATGACTTTGTTCTCTTCCTCTACCGTCCATTCGAAGGTCGGGTCGAAGCGGTGGCGGTTCTCGTACCGAGTGGACTCGTACACTTTGCGCCAGTGCTCGGCAACTTTCTCGTCCTGGAAAACGTGCGAACGGCTGAGAGGCGCTTCGGACTCGTCGACGAGAGACTCGTCGAGCTTGCCGTCAGTGCTGGAGGGAGACCAGGTGCCGTCATCAGAGGATGTCTTTGGGTCGCGAGTGTTGGAGGTCGAGACCGATCCATGGCGACCATCGATGTGAGCCGGACTTATGGCGACGACGGCTTCGGTTTCGGCGACGGGCGCGCTCACGCTGACTGGTGGCGCGTCTTTGGGTAGTCGAGGGAGTAAGCTCATTGTGAAGGCAGCCCATAATGAGGAGAGAAGGGGAGGATACGCAAGAGAGAGGGTATGCTTATATGCTTTGTAGGACTCAAAACGACGCTAGAAGAATGGAAGATGCGATTAAGGCACTAGTGCGTTGGCCATGTGCTTTGACTACTCTTTGGTGCTAGGCAGAAGAAACACTTCGGAGGCAAGCAGATCTGCAAGAGTCTTTCTGTATAGCTCTCGCCGCTGAAACAGGCAAGTTTCTCTGACGGAGCCAATGAGATACGAACCGAAAAGGTGGCGTCTATCGCCATTCTAGCGCTCAGGCACGAGGGAACCCACTGCAGCCGAAGCTATCAAATCACAAGTGACACAATACAATAGAGCGTTCCTGTCAGTTCATCGTGGTCGTCTGATGATGATGGACTCTGCTGCAGTAGTTGCGTGCTGATGCGCGTGGGGGGAAGCCGAGGTTCGGATGATAGAATGTCCATACAAGGTACTGTTCATGACCCTAGCCGTCGGAATTAAGACCGAGCGGGCTACAACAAATCGCCGGAGCACAAGCACAGAAGCGGCCTTGAATGGTTGCACTCGGGCCGTGGAAGATCTTAGCGGAAGGGTTACCAGCTGGGATGGCGTTTTAGAGGCTTGGCAACGGCGCGTATGGCGAACTTCTTTCGTACAGAAATCACGTTCATGTAGAATTGACAGAGAGAGTTTCTTTCATTGAACTATTGTTGAGGTCTAGTACAGAGAACACAAGCATGCATGGAAGCCTGTTTGCGGAGAATGCCAAGGGGGGACAGCGGAAGAAAGGGAGAGAGGTCGGGTTCTGTATTTGACAGATGCGTGATTTGACGTGTAGGACGGCGAATCTGACGTGCAACCAACGGTCAATTTTCTCACACGCGAGTCAAGGCGTGATGAGTGCAAATGTCGTGATTCTGCAAGGCGTTGCTGTAAGATGGCCGCCTTGTCCTTCAACACACACCCTCAAGACACAGTGTCGATGCCGGGACATATCCGCTCAAGCTGAGATTATTGACCGGCTGACCGGCCGCTTCACTCTGCTGCACTCTTCACAGATCAGAATCTTGGCTCACCGCGGCAACACTGTTGAAGCGGCTACCTACTTGATTCGATGTCTCGATCAAATCGGGAGCAGATAAGCTTGTGAAGCATGCTTATATAGACGAAGCAGAATGTTCAAGACAGTTGCCGGTCACTTCCTGCGACTGTCCTCTGGCAAGTGAGCACACACTCTCTGTTCCCTTTGATCCTCTCGAGCCTTTTCCTTTCTGAACAGCATGCAGATGTCACATCCGATGTCGAAGGCATGGCTTTGCTTCCTGGCATTGTTGTATTCGAAGTATGGTTGCTATTGCATGGGATCATCCCATGATGTTGACCATGCGGAAGCCGTTAGAAAATGATGCAGAGTGGACGAAGGAATGTGCGAGCGAGGTCCTGTTCCTGCGCCTTGGGAATCCTTGAAAGGTAGGTGCAAAAACACGAGAAGACCTTCTCCTTGCACCAGCAAAGGGTGCCGATCTTGTTCGTCGAGATAGAGGAATAAGGGGTAGGTGGTTGCCCCTTGTTCCCACAATACGAGAACGTTAATGAGTTAAGGAGAAGAAGAAAGCTGTGAATGGCCTTCACCGCTTCACAAGAACTCTCCCGCTGGTAAGCGATTTCCGAATTCTTCTTGAGCTAAACAAAATGCAAAAAAAATGTGGCAGCTCAGCGCAGAGCAGAGCAATTCAGAAGCTACACGTGACGTTGAGAATATTGGCTGAGGAACAGCGCTCTCTGCAGCACAGTCAGTCGATCACCACAGCGGGTGGCAGCCGTCTAAAGCGTCGAGAGCCCAGCGTGTGTTACTTTTTTGGACTCACACCATCATCCACACTTGCCACCAACCTCCATCCGCACAAACCAGTCTTTTTGAACAGTGACTGCTCACGATGTCAAAACCAACGCCATCGGTCACTGCCCCCATCTCGGGCCCTCAGTCGGTCCCCGTCGGCCAGCTCCCCGCACCTTCCGCATCTCTGGTCGCAAAGTACCGCGGCGCGACCATCGAAGATCTCCAGGTGCCTCCTGCCATCTCCGTCCCGCGCTCTACCTCGATCAACTCAGCGCTCCGAGTCGCTCTTGACCACGACTACTCGCAGCTTCCCCTTGTTAGCGATAAGAACCGCAAGCTGCTCGGCTATGTGCAGAAGGACCGTCTCGAGGAGCAGGTGAAAGCGGGCAATGGCGACAGGTCGGTTGCGACCATCATGACCAAGTTCTCCAGCAGCGCATCCGCCTCTTCTTCTTCTTCAGCTGCTCCCGCTACGTACACTGTGATGACGCCGGACACGGGACTTGCCGAGCTCGAAATCTTCCTCCAGTCTCATCCGTTTGCGTTTATCACCGACCCCGGCCGCGCGTTCGTGCTCGGTGTAGCCACGCAGGAAGACCTCTCCAAATACGTCACTCGGCGAGGCCTCGACGGCACTCGCTCGGGTGCTGCTACTCCCACGCCTGCCAACACCGGCGCGGCGTCGCAGGATGCCGACGAGCCAATGCCCTCCACCTCCGCTGGCGTCCCTGCTCAGAACTCCAACTCCACCTCTTCCTCCGCAGCCGCAGCCGCCGCAGCTGCCTCTTCATCGACACAGACGCACACAATGTCGCGCAGGGAAGAGGAAGAGTCGCGCAAAGACCGTACGCTCGCCGAATTCCTCCAGCTTCTGGACGGCTACACACCGTTGATACCGGACCAGGTTACCGACTTTTACCTCGAAAAGGTCGGGTTTGAGTGCCACGACGTGCGTCTCAAGAGGTTGTTGTCGTTGGCGGCTGAGAAGTTTGTCAGTGATATTGCGGCCGATGCGTTCCAGTATGCGAGAATCAGGACGAACGCAGGGCCCGGTGGGCGGCCGAGGGGGGCGGCGCCGCCTGCAACAGGTGCGGGTGGTGCGGGTGCTGGCGCCGGTGCCATGCCTGCGGGCGTAAGGGACCGCTCAAGGACGGTGCTGACTATGGACGATTTACAGGCTGCGTTGGGTGAGTACGGGATCAACGCTCGCCGGGCGGAGTACTTCCGATAGACGCATCTCTCTCTTTTTCGAATTCTTAATACCAGTGCAACACTATCCGCCTCTCTCACTGTTTGAGTATCGACTCTGCTGTGTCATTCAAGCCGACTTGAGCCGGTTATCTCTACAAAATTGGATCTACGCAGGCGAAGCAGGCTGATCCGACGGCCAACCCATGATCCATTCGCGAACGCCCTCTCTGATCCTCCTCTTTGCTCTACCCATCAACCCGACCTCATTCGTGGCGGGAGTCAGACTCCATCCGCCCAACCAGCCGCGTTTGACTACGAACACCTCGCCGCTTTTCGCCTTAGCATCGCCTCCGCCTTTCTTTTTGCTCGCCTCCGCCGATTTGGCCGGTGTGAGCAGCTCAATGTGCGGCGATATGGGATCGAGCATCAGCCGGAACCGCGCCATGAGGTGTTGCTGTTGCGCAGGGATCGCGGTAGGCGGAGGTTTGGTGTACGAAGCTAAATTGAGCGTGTAGATCAGGATCATAGCTAGCCTGCAGAGTTGGAAAATGGACAGAGACCGGGTCAGTAGATCGTTTCAACTACAAAAGACGTAAGGAGGGAAACTTACACTAAAGGAACGATGCCGAGGATGTAGAACAGCGTCGGATCCTCCGCACCAGTTCTGATAGTTCGGCCAAGGTCTTCGAGGGATTGGCCTTGCTTGAGATCGAATTCAGGAGAAGTGGAGTGGGTCCAGGCTCCGGAAAGGTAGTTCTGGAAGGCGGCCCAGTCCTTAGCGCATTTCCAGCCAAAGTGAAAAGCTAGGCAGGATTGAATCGACACTACATGGACGACCACGCCCGGTGCGAGCTGATAGCGCAGTCGCATTGAGATGACACTGCAGGGGAGGTAAGATCGATGTCAGCTCGCAATATGTCAGCGCTGTGTGCAGGGAAAGGAGAAAGGCAACTTACAGGACAGTCAAGACGAAAAGCACAACAAGCTCGATCGCATCCGCAACTAGCGGTAGCAATGTCAAGTCTCTTCCCAACATTGTCGTTCCGCACCCACCGACCTCGGCTGCAGCCGCAGCAGATACCAGACGTGTCTGATCGAGCCACGCTGTCAAAACTGTGTTCCTTGCCATCAGTCAGCATCTCTCCCATCACATCAGAAGGCTTTGACCGCACTGTACTTACAAGAAGCGTATTCGCAGCACGCGACGACCACCATGATGAATGCTAGCAAGTTGGCTCCTCTAGCCACATACGCCGTGTTTCTGATCCACCTGCTGGCCGTCGGCACCACCCTCTTGGCGAGCAGGCCGAATACCTGGAACGTTGTTTCGCATAGCAGCATCGGCGTGCAGCTCACCAACCCATTTGCTGCCACCAGCTCCGACAGCCCCGCTTGGGTGGTAAGGATGGAAGACGTAGGCGAATGCGCAGTGTTGGAGAGGTGGGCCCGGAGAGCAGACCAGGTGATGAGGCAGATGACGAAGAGGACGGTAGGCAGGAAGATGGTCAGAATGTCGGAAAAGGTACGGGCGGCGTAGACGCGGAGTAGGCCGATGACGAGGAAGATGAGCAGGATGAAGAAGAGTACCATGCTCCTGTCAATGTCGAGCGAGGTGAAGAGATGGAATGCAGGGGTAAGCATCAGAGTCGAACTTCGAATTTCAGGAGAGTGGGGAGGCACTTACGCAGCCAAGTCGTCATCTCGAATAGCAAGGCCGCCAACAAGCGCAGATGTCCATGCCAGGCTTGCCCCGCATGGGGTGTCCGTAAGTTTTTCCGAGGACATCGGAGGACCTCGAGCGTCAGCGATGGTGAAGAAGGGGTTGCTGCACAAATACAACGAAGCACAGGTCGGGCGAGAATCTTTGTGGAGCGGAGGCAAGGGCGCTTTTGCCGCTCGTCATCAAACAGGACTTCATCTCCTTTCCCCGTCCTTTCAGGCTGAGACTGCAACTGCTGCGCCCAATGCATCTCTGCGCCGAATAAGGTTGAGCTGATCCAGGCGCCGAGACGTCTCCGTAGAAAAGCGGCGAAGAGCTTCGATCATTTTCCAGCAAACATCGAGAGACTACCTACTGCCAAAGAAAGGACACCATCTCCAATGCAGTACAGGTCGCTGCTAGTCTATCGCATACTAAGTCAATACGTGCTCTTGCGAGTAGTTTCGAGCGCGATCCGTGTTGACACACTGCATAGCTACGAGGATAGGCTGAGGTACTGAGAGAAAAAAAAACGGTAGTATGTTAGATCCATTGTTGGCTACTCGCAAAAGGAAAAAAAAAAACAAAAAAAAAAAAAAAAAAAAAAAAAGCTTTCGGACGGGAGGGCACAAAAATGAGTCAAGAGGAAGAAAAGCGTAAATTGAGCTCTGACCATGAAATTAGGAAGAAAGCGGCATGCAGACACTCAGCTATCAGCCGAGTCGCTCACACCATCTCACCCACCACTCACGGCCATCACCTTGATCCTCATCATCGTTGCTCCGCCTACAGCATACCTAATCAACTCCTGCTGCAAGCGAAACGTATCAAGAGAATATCTGTCCACTTAGTCAGCACCGATAGCGATCGACAAGATTCTTTCCGACTGGCACACCTCGACGCAACACAAAAGCAAACACAGCCAAGCATGTTGGCACCACAGAGGCTCACCGGCGAGCCAACAGCAGAGACTGTCCTCGCTGCCTTGGACGCCGCTCCCGGTGGCAAGATCGCCGACTCCCGCCTCATCGCCCCGGAAGTCTCCACCGCTGCTGCTGACTCGCAGACCGACCCTGCCAAGCGCTCGGAAGCCAACGAGGCCATCTTCAAGGAGCGTGCGCGATGGCAGCTGGCGCTTTCCGACGTGCTCAAGTCGCTCGTCAGCAGAGAAATGGTTGTGATGGAGAAGCTCGAGGAGACGACCTCTGCTCCTTTGCCCGATGGATTTGTTCTCCTGCAGAACGGCTCGCCAGAAATCCGCCTGGTCAAGGCGCTACCCAATGAGCAAGGTGTCGGCAAGTCGATCGATGAACTCAAGCAGCTTCTCGGTGCCGACACGCTCAAGAACGGCCAGAGCAACGCTTTCCGTAACAAGTGGGCTAAGAAGCTTCCAGACGGCACTTTCGGCAGAACCGAGGCTACTCTCGGCAAGACCGATGCCGAGCTCAAGGACGAGATCCAGGAGCAGCTTGCTGAGGTGCTCAAGACAGGCACTATTGCTGCGGCCGATGCGGCTGCTACAGACAAGAAGCTCGCCGAGCTTCGTAAGCGTAAGCTGGTAGCCACGCGCAAGCTGGTCTACTTCTCGATTGCCAAGGGACCCCAGTTCTCGCTGACGGTTCAGAAGCTCGAGACTGACCTCACCTTCGAGATGCTGCAGTCCGGTTCGTGGAAGCAGGCACCGTTCAAGAAGTACAACTTCAATGCCGAGGGAGCTGCTCCCGCTGCTGGTGCGCTCCATCCTTTGTTGAAGGTTAGGGAGGAGTTCAGGAATATCTTCTTCGAGATGGGATTCACCGAGATGGCCACCGATCGCTTCGTCGAGTCCTCGTTCTGGTGCTTCGACTCTCTCTTCGTCCCTCAGCAGCACCCAGCACGAGACGTTCAGGATACCTTCTTCATCAAAGACCCACCGGCCGCCAAGCAGTTCGATGAGGAGTACCTCAAGCGTGTCACTCAGGTCCACCAGACGGGTGGATTCGGCTCCGTTGGTTACCGATACCCTTTCGACCGCAAGGTGACCGAGAAGCTCGTCTTGCGAACCCACACCACTTCGGTCTCGTCTGCCATGCTCTACAAGCTGGCGAACCAACCCGGCGGATTCAAGCCCGCCAAGCTCTTCTCGATCGACCGTGTCTTCCGTAACGAAGCCGTCGACGCTACCCATCTCGCCGAGTTCCACCAGGTCGAGGGTGTCGTTGCCGACTACAACATCACGCTGGGCGATCTGATCGGATTCATGGAGGTCTTCTTCAAGAAAATGGGTGTCACTAACCTCAGGTTCAAACCAGCGTACAACCCCTACACGGAACCGTCGCTCGAGATCTTCTCGTACCACCAAGGGCTCAAGAAGTGGGTCGAGGTCGGTAACTCCGGCATGTTCCGCCCCGAAATGTTGAGACCAATGGGTCTCCCAGAGGGCGTCAATGTGCTTGGTTGGGGTCTTAGTCTCGAAAGGCCAACCATGATTCGTTACGCTGTCAAGGATATTAGAGAGTTGGTCGGCCACAAGGTGCCCATCTCGTCCGTAGAGAATGCTCCCGCCACTCGCTTCTGATTTCACCTCTGTTCATACATTGCAATCGGATATAGTGTTACTGTCAACTCTATGATGCGAGTTCTCTAGTGTGCGTTTGAGCCTTTATCCAGACCCACCCATGAGATCTTTCTGAAACATGTTGACCACTAGTGGATCCATCGTTTCTAATACCCTCGTGAAGCCCACATAACTAGCCTGTGCGTGTGACAACACCGTCCTCACATGTTCCCCCACCTGCACTGTCAAGGTCCCATCCGCCACCGCTGCACGCTTCGCCCTCGCCGCCCCTGGCGAAATATCCTCCAACCACCCGCCCTCGTCGTCATCATCGTCCAAAAACACATCGCCCAACTCCATCGACGCGATCGGCGACGTCGGCCGCACGTACTTGCCCGTATCCAGTGGTCTCGACTCATTGATCTCCGCCAGCATCTCGGACCACACCGCGATCAATTCCGGCGTGCACCCCACCACCTGCTGTGTGATCTCCGCTCCCGAACAACCCGGGTTCTGCTCGTACTCGACAATGACCGACTCGAGCATCGACGCGAGCCCGAGCGCCGTCATACGACGCTTGCGCGTCGAAGCCATGTTCTCGAACCGAGAGCAGATCAGCTTGAGTAGCGGCGCAAAGATCGACGCGGGCGTAGGATACTTTTCGTGCGCCATGTCGCGCCAGGAAGCGCTGACGAGGTGGATGAACGAGTTGCCAGGGCAGTGGTAGGCGATTCGGCACAACAGCGACACAAAGTGCGTAGCGATGAGCGTGGCATCCTGAAAGTGCAGCAGTGAGCCAACGAGTGCAGCAGCGAGACGGGTAGATTCGAGTGCGGAGATCCACATCTCGCGCACCTCCGTCCAGTTGGGCAGTGCCACGAGTGCTTGGACGAGCGTATCAAGGGCTGAAATGGGCGCGAGCACCACCGGGTTGGAAGGATCCGCAATGATCTGCCCGAAAGCTGTGAGAAGAGCGTCGCCATAAGTCTGCAGCATCTCGAGCGGGTTAAGCATGGCGATCTCTTCGATCACGCGGCACATCTCGACGCAGTAGTCGGGCTGCACCACCAGATCCTTGGCCAGGTCGAGAAGCTCGAACAGCGGCTGCGTCATTTCAGGCGTCGAGTGCAGCGCCCTGATCCAAAGCATCGAAATGGCATCCTTAGCGAGCAAGTGCGAGACTTTGGGATTGAGTGACTCGCGCACGATAGGAGACACCATGTGATGCACCTTCTGCATAAGAGCACCACTCGTTCCGGTAGCTGGAAGCATCTCGATCGCGCGCAGTACCTTGGAGATAAAGACGATGATCGAAGGACGTGCTTTGCAATCCGGATCCTCCTGCTGCCACAGCATGGGCACAAGGTCTACAAGCGCGTCGGCGTGCGGGGCGATTCGCGGCCCCATCCTCTCGATCAGGATTGAGAGAGCATCGGTACAGACCTTGATCGATTCCATTTCGTGCAGGTCTGAAGCAGCTGCGAGTGTCGCCAGGTTGCGCAGGGCTTTTGGAAGGAAAGGCTCGAATCCGTCTGCATCGAACTCGAGGGTATCGGCAGTGGCCGAGATAGAACGGGCAGCAGCAAGGCGAACAGCTACATTGGTCTGGTCGGGAACCTCTTCCAGCAAATCGACAAGGAGCGCGTACACCTCCAAACGCGACTCTCTCGAAACCTGCTCAGACCACTCCCAAAGCAACCACGCTATTCTGCGACGAATGACGACCCACATGGGCGAGGTGACACTCCCTAGTCGAGCCTCGGGAATGAGCTTGGACGCAATCGCTTGACCCATGAGCACATCCATGCTCGGCCGGTCGTCATCCTCTCCTGCGGGTGCAAGGTAGTCACGACAGCGACCGACAGCAGCATAGATAGCATCGCGCGCCAGAATGTCGTTGAGATTGTCGGTCGAGAGATTTGATGACGATTCAAAGTGTTGCCAAAGATGCTGGCCGACAAAGCCTGCAGGCTTGGTGTGCTGAGCAAGAACCATCAAAGCACGTTCTGCTGCCGGGCGGATGTCGAGCTCGTAATTTTCTTGCTCCTCGCCCACAGCCCACTCCTCGGGGTCAGCCTGCCATCGTTCAAGATCGTCAGAATTGAGACGCATGAGCCGTCCTGCAAGTACATCAGCAGCTTCTCGGGCAAAGTCATGGGTGAGGAAGAAGCCGCCTTCCGGACGGGTACCCTTCCACTGCGTCAAGGAGTACTTGAGCAGGACAAGTGCCTGAACGACAAATCTTGGCGGGTAGTCAATGACGGCAGAATGGTTTGCGTACTCGTCGCGAGGTACAGAGAGGCTCTCATCCGTGACATCCTTTGCCTGAACCCAGTACCAGGCAACAACTTCCGACCAACCCTCCCAGAAAGCAGCTTTGCCGTTGTCCCTCTGCACCAGGGAGAGGAAAAACTTGCCGAAAGAATGGAGATGCTTCGTGAGTGCTGTCACGAGGGCAGCCGAGGTAGATGCAGATGTAGCTGATGCTTGTGAGGAGCGAAGGAGGCGGAGATAGGCTAATCTAGTGTCCTTGAGGATCTGTAGGCAATGTGGTGTCGATCGGAAGAAAGCCTGAGCCATGTTGGCCGAGGCACCACCTTGAGAAGTGTTGCTGCGAGAGATCATACCAATGTCTGCTACAGCAAGACGAGAGATGGCTTTCAGCAAGAGATGGCTGGTGCGAACCTGCTCTGCACGGAGAGTGGTATTCGACCATGCGGATAGAGTAGCGAGGTCATCGGCAGAGCTGAGCGAAAACACTTCGGAAAAGTACTGCTGGAAGATGGGATGGAGGACAGGGAGAAGCTCACGCGAGAGCTCAGTCATGCGCATCTTGCCTGCAAGTACCCGAACGGACTCTAGCTCCTTTAGAGTCTTTGAGCAGACGTCGGCTGCGCGCATCAGAATCGTCGTGTTGAGCTGGCAAGCGTGGGCTGCCTCCGGAGCTTCAGGTTGATCAAGTTGCGGCGCGGGACCAAGCGATGCAAGTGCTGCATGTGCTTCCATCATAGCTTGTTGCAACGTAGTGAACAGATCTGGCCAATCACGAGGGTAGTCGAGACGTGCGATACGAGACATGGCAACAGAAGCCTGCAGGGCAATGGTGCGATTGGGCTCGCGCAGACAGGTGAAGAGGGTGTTGCGTATCGACTGCTTTGTCTCGGGCGGAATGGTGACGGTGACGCGAGCCATGACGCGGCTCCTCCAGAACTTGTCGATGCCATTCTTGAAGCGAATGATGGCAAGGATACGGATCGAGTTTCGCTGCTCTTGTACAGAAGATGTGGAAGTTGAGGGAAGCTCGAGTTCCGTATCGAACGCTATCTGCAAAAGGACGAGCCAGAAGTTGGGGTCTCTTTCCCATTCTTCCAATTGTGAATTGGCCCGCGACAGCAGAGCTGGGTCTGAGGACGATGCCAGCGCCAGCACTTGAATCAGCGAGGCCTTTGGGTCGGACATTATGCTCGTTGGCTTAGCAAGTCGACCTTAGGGAAAATGGAGCGTGGCGATGTCCACCCTGAGCGACGAGGACGAAGCGACCAACAGCAAGTGATCCCGTAAGAGAGCAAGGACAGTGTGATTTCGTGACGGTGAAGAGGGAAGAGGGAAGCGATAGAGGGCAGAGATGAAGCAGAATAGGACCCACCCCTTGGAGGCAAAGATGAGAAGACTGGCTCGCAGACGCGAAACAACACTTTGAGTGTGAGAAAATTGGCCGTGCGTTTGAGCTTGAGCCAGTTGGAAAGCCTCCGAATCTTCGGGCTTGCCGAACGCGATGTCGGATCTATGCCTCCACTCAGGGTCCAGTCAAGTCGCCTCCAAATTTTAAGACTGCGGATTGCCCGCCGCTCTTAAGCGCCAAGCTGATTCATGGGCGAAAAGTGTTCAGCTGACCTCGATTCTGAGAGGCCGGAATGGATGCATGGAACATCCTCGTCTTGCCTTTGCCGCCAAGGTAAGAGCGCAGCATCCCTGTCCTTGCTATTCACCTAACGTTCGCATCCTTCACGAGCACCATCACCTCCTCCATCCGCCACCGTCCGGTATTTGCATTGGCCGCAGCAGCGACGCAATCTCCGATGGATAGTCATTGTCGGACCTGAAGATCATCGGTCTTTGTAGCCGGCACCTACGATGGCACTTGACGCTGTTCATATTCGGTCTCGAAGCCGCTCGCCCGATGAGGCACTTGCCCAACCTGCCATTGAAGATGAGTGGCAGCGTCTCACCAGTCCATCCTCAAGAAGACCGAATGTTTCGTCAAAGCGTTTGTCTTTATCATCGTCACAACCAGTGCTTCCGACATCCAGGCGACCAGGGATCGGCAGCGCCGCTTCAGGCTCACGAGGTGCAGCAGATGATCTCGGATGGCATTCACTCTGGACAGGCGAGTCCCTCGCTGCCTCAGCACTTCGCATGCGCCATCGCTTCGTCAGAGCTACAGGTCTGAGCGATCCAGATCAGACAACTCCATCCAAGGATGATCTTGATTCGACCGAGCCCCTCACTGAGTCTACGACCGGGACGACAGCAGGAATGGCGTCCGTTTCTGACCGAACACAGCCTCTTGCGCCTACCTTGGCCCAGCTTTACTCAGAGTTGGCAGAGAACATGCCTGCGTCCGGCTCGTCGCTCGTGCAATCAAACGAAAGACCAGTAACAGACCCTAGCGCATTGTCCGGCACCGAGCTTCATTGGCATGCGAAGGATCTAGAGGCAGAACAAGAGCATCAACATGCACATCGCCACCGACATCATCCGGAGGCGAGACAACGATCCGAGTGGTTCATCAATCGAGCGCTGACAAAGATGAGAAGGGGCAAGAATGCCTCTTCCACTACAGCAGACCAATCCGATCTTGCAAGGGGGAACACGGACGCCAAGTCGAAGGCGGAGAAGCAGAGCAAAGCCAGTGGTACATCGAGACGCCAACGCTGTCCACGTTGCGGTGATCTTTTGCCGCTGAACGCCACAGCGGAAGATCTTGCTCGACATCGGCAAAGCATAGGACATCGTTTGGGGATCAATGCTCCCGTCTCCTCAGCCTCAGCATCCGAAGCACCCTCCCCTGCTGCGTCGGAAGCCCCGACACCGGCGCCACGCTCCCGATATTCGAGTCCAGATGCAATTTCGCTGCTTGATGCATCGCTACAAGCCCTGCATCGCAGATCCGAAAAGCTTCCGCGCAGACTGAGCAATACTCCTCGATGGAAGAAGATATCTCGTGACAATGTCGGACACAATCTACTGTCGCGCATGGGATGGAAGGAGGGTATGGGCCTTGGCGTCCAAGAATGGAAGTGGCAACAACTGAAAAGGGAGAAGCTCAAACGGCAGCGATCGAACGCAGTCAGGGCCCTACTGCAACGGTCGAGTACCGCCAGCCAAGACCTTTCACTGCAAACTTCGAGCCGAGGTGCTTCGTTCAATCCAGGAGTGCCGAGCGAAGCCGAATGGCTCGAGTACTTGGTGCAACAGAACTCAGAGGCTGCGCTGCAGGATTCATCTACGATGCAAACCGCCTTTCCGTTTCAATACGCTGAATCGAGCTTGGAATCTCAGCGCCAAGCTGCAAGTGCATGGCTCTCAGCAATCTCTGGCAGCGACCGTGAATGGCATCAATGCTTGACAGTCGACGAGCAGCAAGCTCTGGAGCAAGCCTTGCTGTCAGGACAAGTCACGCTGGAGGATGTACAGAACGCCGTTTTGGCAGCAACGGAACGACGCCACTTCTACCATGACCTTGAAGCTCAACCAGATCAAGCGCAAACAGACTTGGTGGCAGACGACATGGAAGGCGTAGAGCCGTCCAGCGCGATGCTCTACCCCATTCAGGTCCAGCTTCGCAATGATCGGGGCGGCATCGGCAACCGACCGCGCAGGCGTTCACGCGAGGCCGAAGGTAATGTCGAGATTCGCGGTTCTTCTTCCTCGTCGGGTGATGCTTTGCAAAGCAAGAAGCTGAGGCCGATCTCGCCGACTCGACCTTTTAATTCTCCTGACCGATCGAGGAGCCATCACGGAAGCAGGACACGACACGACAAGGGCAAGCAGGTGGAATTGACCCGAAGACAGCGAGAATTGGCTTATCAGAAAGACAAGCAGGAATGGCTCGACCTCCGCGCTTCGCTGTCATAACCACGCAACACAAATATACCCATGTAAGCTCTGGGGGCTTCAGCCATGAGATTGTCACTTATAAATTTTGTGCTTTCCAGGATTCTATGCGCTCGACTACTACAGCTCTAGATGAGGTTTGCGAGATTCTGGATGCCTTCCTGCTCGGAACGCATGCCCTTCCATTCGTCCATTGGCTTTGCGCCGAGCACCTTGGTGTAGAAGGCGATCGAAGGCCTGCAGAAGAGAAGAAGGAGAGGAGGATTCAGTACATTTCCGATGATCGAGAAGGTCGCTGCAAATCGAGAGTGATACGTACGCATTCCAGGTGAGCACAGACCAGTCCATCCTTGCGCAGTCCTTCTGCTGAGCCACCTCGCCGAGAGCCTTGAAGAGGAGCTTTCCCACACCCTTGTTGCGCAGAGTTGGGATGACGAACAGGTCCTCGAGGTAGAGCGATGGCTTGGAAGTCCATGTCGAGAACGAGTAGAAGTACTGTCAGATCGAAACGAGAAGGGGTAGCGCAAGTTTAGCGGATGTCCGGCAGTCTAGGTCCGTTTGGGGAAGATAACTCACGAGAGCCATTCCGACAGGAACCGGGGCCGAGCCATCCGAGTGCTGTTCGGCGATCAACACCTCAGCGTAGTTCTTGTTGAACACATTCTCCTCGAGCTGTATGGCGGATAAGGCGATTCGGTGTCAGCAATGGCGGTTAGTGGAGCAAGTAGAGGGTGCGTAGGGAAAATGAATGCTTACGGTCTGGACGGTCGCCTTAACAGCGTCTGGCTCCTTCTCGTAGTCCGCAAGTTGCTGAATCTGTTTGTTTGTAAAGAGGTCCTGGTCAGGTGGGGCTGCATGGTATTACTAGATGAGAGGCTGGGTGTACCTACGAAGTCAAGGATGGCAGGGCAGTCTTCCTTGGTACCCCTGCGGATCTGGAACTGCTTGTCGGACGAAGAAACGAGTGCGGACATGTTGGACAGTGTCTGTATTGTCTAGATGTGGTCAAGAAGACAGTCGCACGAGCTGGCAGTGTTGGACTCAAATAGCAACCCGACGGTCTTGACAGCTCGGGGCGAACTTCCTAAGGGTGGAGGAAGGAGTCACTCACGGGATTACGCCGTTCCCCCGCACTCTTCGGCGTTCTTCCTGGCGCTCCGCGGCTTTGACGTGCACGGTCGTTTTGTTTTTCTCGGAAATCGGGCCAATCCTTCATGATTGATCCTTCCAGCTTTGGACTTGGATGTGCATATGCCTCATCCTTGTGTGACTGACATATCTTCGCTCAGATACACATCAAAGCATCCGACAGAGGTTAGGGCGCAATGGGTGTGTCTAGCACCGCAAGACTCCCATCTTTGGG
This sequence comes from Ustilago crameri, assembly GCA_024271935.1. Classification (NCBI taxonomy): domain Eukaryota; kingdom Fungi; phylum Basidiomycota; class Ustilaginomycetes; order Ustilaginales; family Ustilaginaceae; genus Ustilago; species Ustilago crameri. The sequence continues at coordinate 297,911 of JANBMJ010000003.1, read as the reverse complement.
TGCGCAATCGATCCCACCTCTCTTCAGCCATCTCCAGCGCACCTCGAACGCCAAAGTCGTGTCACGATGGAGTATCACGATTCGTTCATTCCGCGCCGTTCCCGTTCCGACCAACGCGTGGCCATCTTCAGATCAGTACGATTCATCCTTTCACCGCCTGACAGATGAAGCTGAATCAAGTAGTCAAGCGAATGCATCTTCCAACAGTCTGGCAGGTCAGCCGAGCACAGCAAGCGTGGGTGGATCGGGATCGTCTGCTTCTGGTGCACCACCACTGACCAAGCCAAGGACAATATGGCAGGTCATGCTTTCGGATTATCCTGGAGTTGTGTTCGTCATTGTGGAGGATACAGGGAGGCCATCGCGTGCAAAGGCATGGCGCGACTGGGAGATCTCAATGAAGAAGTGGAAGAAGGCAAAGCGCAAGGAGATTGAGGCTCGACGGAGGCAGCAGGAGAAGGCACAGGCGAAGGCAGCACAAGAAGCAGAGAGAGCAGAACGAACGAAGGAGCAATCAGCCGATGCTGTTCTGGCACAATCAGAGGAAGCCAAAGCTGCTCCAGAAGGCGAAGTTGCTGCCCCAACTGAAAGCAGTGCAGTGTCAGGAGACAAGGAAGAGCCAATGGATGTAGATGCAGCCACCTCAGCAACGGCGCCTGACGCGAAGGACACGGCTCAAACTGATGCTACAATACCGTCAGACAGCACAGGAGCGCAGCAGCAGTCGGGAGCGGATGCTCTACCCACTACGGAACAATCCGCCGATAATCCAAAGCCTGAAGAAGCAGAAGAGGAAGAACCTATCGAACTAGCCGGTCCTAAACCAAAGCTTCGTCTCCCCTCACACACTCGCTACACTATCTCGGCTCTCACGTCTTCCATGTCGGCCATGCTCACTGGACTAAACCTCCCCCCTCCGCACGGAGCACCTGTCGGAACAGCCGGCCCAGGCGCCTGGGTACCCCGTGGAGCAGCTGTGTCCATCGAAGGCCTAGTGCTCGAGATCAACAGTCAAAGCTTGAACGCGCTTCCCGGTATCTCACCTGCGCTCGCCTCGGTCTCGTCTACAGACGATGTAGCAACGCTCCCTCGGAGCAGCAGCGCTGGTGCTACCGGTCCAAGTGCAGGTGCTGGAGGCCCGGGAGGAGTCGATTGGAGGGTTCGAGTTGGTAGCGTGATGGGTGGAGGAGGACGTAGCGCAGGCGCGATCGTCGAAGCGGAATTCCTACCCGTCTCGACGCTTCTTCCTACGTCCAAGTTCATGCATGATTTCTTGCACTCGCTCTTCCCACCTGGTCTTGTCCCAATGCCTCCTGCACCAGCACCTGGTATGCCTAATCAGAACCTGGCTCGCGGGCAGTCGCGTGGACTGCAGAATGGTTCGGCTGTGGCGAGCACAACAGGAATTCCACGAAGCGTACACACGACTCTAGGTCAAGCGAACGGTATGAATGGTGCCACGGCAACTGCAGGCGGCTTGAACTCATTCAGCTACACGATTGGGGGAGGTGGCGCTGGGGCTATTCCGCCGAATCGCAGCTTCAATATCCCAGTGCTTTCCGACCAGCTTTGGGAGGAAGTCGTGCCACGCTCCGGCGAGGGCTGGCGCCGACGGATCGCGAAGAGATCGCACCACATGAAGGTCGCAGCGCGCGTGCAGCGCAGGCAGCGCAAGAACGCGGCAGAGAAGAATGCACAGAACAAGACTTCAACAAATGGTGCCAACGGGACAGCCGACGCATTTGGATGGCACACATTTGGCTCTGACGACGAAGAGGAAGTCCAGGTGTCTACCCACGCGAATGGTGACTGGCAAGGCGAGAACGAAGACGAGTTTTCGTCGTCCGACTCTGAAGCTGAGCAGACATTGCTCGCTGGCTCGACGACAGCTGCAGGCGGACTCTCGGGGACCGCAGTGACAATGCAGCTGGTAGACGAGGACGATGATGATGACGATGATGATCGCCCACTCGGTGCGCCTATTTGGACCAACTCTAATCGCGCCTCCTCCACCGCACCTGCGTCCACCGCCCAGTCCGCTACTGCAGACGCTGCAGCAGCGAAGAAGGAGGATGCGGTCCAGCTTATCTTCCAAGGCCTCAGGCCTGACGAGCGAGAAAGTGCAGATGGGGCGGAAGAGGATGGATGGACAGGCATCGAGAGAGGCAGGCGCGTTGCGTTCCAGTATGTGCAAATGCTGCGTGCAGAAGGGATTATCTAGGTCGCGTCGATACACGCATACGTTCTACCTTGTCTTGCAATTCATGAACGACCTGTTCGAATGCATTCACCTAGAGGCGCAGGGCGAAGATGGACGCTCTCGCTGCTACATTTCTGAACAGCTCGTGTACGAATGGCTAGCTAAGCCAAGTGCATAGCAAGAGATTTGGCGTGGTCCCATAGGGGAATCTGTGGCAACAACATTTATTCCCCCGGTCTTACGGTACAAATACCTCTCGTTCTCGGTTGTCCGTCTTTCCTCCCTCGCCTCCTCACCTCCTCCTCTCCCTCCCCAATCATCCCTCACGCTCCTCTCATCTACATCGTTATCTACAGCACCATCCATTATACCACCTACCAAGACTCTACTACTCGACAAGAATGGAGCCAGCAAAAGCTAAGCCAGAAGCCGACCTAGCTAACGGCGTCCCCAAACCAGAAGTCAAAGAGCAGCAGCCTGCCTCATCGCCCGAGGATGGAGTCAACGACGCCTGCCAAGCAGTCGTTGACGGTCAGCAGTCCGCATCATTGTCCAAAGAGGAAGCCAAAAGCGAGAATGTGGTTGCCGAGGCTGACACTAACGCTTGCGCTGATATGGAGGCCCCTGCCGAGCCGCTCGCTGACTCAAAACCGGAATCCCCGCGGGCACCTAGATTTGTGCCCGCCTTCAAGCTCCCCTACGCTGAAGGGTGGAAGCTCGGCGGCGGATTCATAACGTCTCGAAGGTTCATCATCCCGGCTACTGCGACCAATGACCGCACCAAGGTAGAGCACTTTCCGGTCGACCTCGCCGACCTTGAGCCTGGATTCTGCTTCATGGAACAGCCGTGCCCACGTTGCGACGATAAAGGCATCCTATGCACCTTTGGTAACGGCGAAATGGTCAACGGAAAGCCGCGTGGCCCTGACACCGCCAAGTGTGATTGGTGCATGCTTTCCGGGCATTACTGTCACTGGCAATGGAGGTGTGAGGAGGACAGACAGTTGATCAGGACGAGACAATTCTGGCTGATATTAAATATTGAACCGGTTGGCCTCTGGGGTAAAGGCATCAAACCCCGCGCAATGGACAGGGAGTTTTACAGGCGCATGGTTCAGGTCCATATCGCGATGGTCGAACGCGGCTGGATGGAGCCGGACGATAGCAACCCGACAAACCCGTTGGGGAAACCCTTTTACCCTCTGATCCCGCGCACTAGCAAGCGGGGACTCTGGCGTCAGATCTGGGGGGCATTGTGGAAGCCAGAACACCGCTTAAAGGAGTCTTATGAACAAGCCAAGGCGATTTCGGAGGCGGAGTCGCAGGCATCGTCATAAGAAGATTGTGGTCGCTCCTGCTGGAAAGTAACGCTATTCTTGAAACATTAGGTACACCCGATTATACATGAAATGCTATCTTCACTTCCTTGTTCACGGGCGAGTGTACAGCGTGATGTCTCCGGCCTATATTGAAGGGACGAGCGCAACGGGAAAGGCCAAGATTGACGACGTCTTGGCGATCCAGCGTGATATCACAAGAGCAATCCTTTTTTTTTTTTTTTTTTTTTTTTTCCTGTGATCATGCAGGTTCTGCGGAGATCTGACAAAGTGGTCGAATTTTTCACGATTCCAGAAGACTGCCGAATCCAATCAGCGGCAAAAAGGCGTTAACGTGGCCTTGCGTTGTCCGTGCATCGCCTTTGCTGCCTCAATTCTGAAATGCGCGTGCATAACTTCGCTCCTTCCTCCCACTTCCACCTGTCTCCACTACCTCCAACACCTACTCGCCAACCTCGTCTTCGAACCGCGCAAGATGAGTTCCGGCTACGAGCTGCACCAAAAGCTGCGCACCAAGACTGTCCGCCAGGTCAAGAAAAAGCAGTACGATGAAGCCATTGCCTCGCTCCACTCCGGCGCGCTCGAGCTGCTCTCGCAATCCGAGCAGGGCTCCGGATGCGATCTTGCGATCTACATGATCGACGTCTACGGCATCAAGAACCAGCCCAACGATTCGGAAGCTCGCGATCGGATTACGGATATCCTTGACAAGGCGGCGCCGGACTTCTGGCGCAAGAAGGTCATCGACGCCGCGGTCAAGTGGAGCATCAAGGCGACCGAAGCGTCGACGGGCGATCCGCTCCTCCGTCTGCATATTGCCAAGCTGTTCGCCAAGGAGGGAGATTACGAGCATGCCGAGCCGCACTTTCTCGCGGCGTGCGTAGAGACGGATAAGACGTACGCGGTCGAGTCGGCGCCCAAGGCGTATGCGGCAGCGATGGCCGAGTGGCTTGCCAAATTCGCCGACGAAGCGAGCAAGCAGCCCGGTGAAAGCAGGGGGAAGGATGCGATCCAGCGCATCGAGGCTGGCCGCTTCGCCCTGCGTGCCACCATCCCACTTCTTGCGAACCACGCGGTGAAACAGGCCATCAGCTTCCAAGACGCCTACCTCACCGCCGTCACCGCAGCGCAGAAATCGCTCCTCCTCCCAGTCTCCCCCAACCCTCGCCCCTACACACCGCCCGGCTCCACCACGCCGACGAATATTAAGCTCTACCTTACCGCCAACGCCGATCTCAACTTCAGCCAGATGGCCGTCGCGCTCGTCTCCGAATCGTGGAAACTCAAAGCTGCCGGCAATGCGGCTGCGCCAGTGCCAGAGTGGTTGAGGAATGCATGGGTAGGGTTGGTGAGGCAATACGAGCGGGAGGCGCCCGCGTTGGCGCTGGAGGAGGGAGTGAGGGGTGCGATCCCCCAGATCGGGGTTGATTGGTTCGGGTTGCAAATGCAGAGGCAGGGTGGGAATATGTTGAGTGAGATGATGGCAAGCTTGTTCGGTGGCCCGCAAGGAGCAGCAGCGGGAGGCGCAGGGGAGAAGAAGGAGCAGAAGAGTGTGATGGGCGCAGGCAAGGCGCCGAAGCCTCTCGCAGCGCAACCGACAGCATCGTCGTCCGCCTCAGCAGCGTCACAATCAGCGCCAGCGCCAGCAGCAGCAGTCGCGGATGACTTGGTCGACGATGAGATGGACTAAGTTAGACCACCACACACCCGCGCTGTTAACTCTCAAGTCTGTGATTTATCGCATCTCTTCTCAAGCTCAATTACACAGTCACTTGCGCACCGAACCGGATGAAGATTAGAAAGCATTATCGAATTGCAACTCGTGAGTTCAGATCAAACCATCCTCTTCCCTTACCGTGAAGTTTAAGCGAATGCATCCTGCACATCCGCGACCTCACCCGCATCCACCGCCGCTTCGTCTGCGGCGTTGGTGAAGGTGAGGAAGTTCTGCGGCCTGTGCACCTCGTCCCAGAACGCTGTGGGCCTGTCGAGGACCACATTGTACTTGATCGTACTAGTCCACTGTGCGCTGAGACTCAACCCGTAATTCCACGCGCCGCCCTCGCTCGGAGCCAACGTGCTTCCCAAGATCCGGTCGCTGAGTAACAGCTGCACTTTATCCACCATCGTCGCGGGGTTAAACGCGCTGCCGCCACCGGCGGCGATGTCAGTGTCGGTCGCTTTGCGGCCCCACTCAAACCCGGCTACCGTCAGGTTGTATGCGGAAAGCGAGACAGAGCCAGGCGTGAACGCGCAGGTGACGCAGATCGTCGACGCTCCCCACGAGGTATGGTTCGCCATAGTGCGCGCGTGCATAGCCACGTCCTGGGGTGGGAGGTGCGGGAGGTCGAGCGAGCTCGTCTTGATCCACCCCAGCGGCTCGAGGTCTTTGAGCACAAACTCGTGCTGCGGCAGCTCGTCCGGCAGCTCTACTTTGTGGTTCGACCCGCGCTGAGGCACCCATACGATGACTTTGATCTCCTTGATGCTCGGCGCGTCTGGCGGCGATGTGCCGTACATATACCCCGCGACCTGCGTCCGCAGATCCGCACTGACGATGAACGTCTTGAGAATGTTCTTCGGCATAACGTACGTCAGGCTGCCCACATCGTCCTTGATGTCGTCATTCGACACGTACAGATGCTGGCATCGCAACGGCAGGTTGGTCGCAGCGAGTGCGCGAACACGCCAGTCGGATTTGGAGCTAAACACCTTGTTCTCATACTGCGTCGTCGTCACCGTCTGGATCTCCTCACCATGCACGTTCACCGTGCGCGTCTGTGTCGCTGTCACCTGCTGCGCTGCCTCGGCTGTCTTTTCGAGCTCCGCCATCTGCTGACGCTGCACCGACGGCGCCTGGATCGTCATGCCCAGGATGATGTCGCGGATCTCGGAACTCGTCAGCGAGTTGACGTTGACATTGTTGCGCTTGCCAAAGTCGGCCAGGATCAAATCGCGCAATTGGATCTCGACCTTGATCCACTCTTCGTCCGTCAGCGTCGGCCACAGGTGGTGCGGCTCTGTAACGACGCCCGGGTGCGGGCGCAGAATGATCTTGGCCTTCTCCTGGTTGACGTGCAGTGAACGCAAGAGAAGAATGAGACGGGAGAAGGCAGTGAAGCTCGAGACGTTGGACATCCAGTTGTCGTACGACGAGTAGAGCACCATCTGCGGCTGCGTCGCTTTCAGCACCAAGTCGCCGATCGCTTCCAGCTTCAGGAACGACTGGAACGGCAATTGCAGCTCCGAGCCGACGATCGACAAGTTGGGGAAGTCGAGCGAATGCGTCTCAAGTGGGTCCAGCATACCCTTTCGCGAGACAATGATGCGTTTAGGCTGCTCTTCAACCGGCAGAGATCGGACGAGTGCAATGGTCTCTTCAGCTGTCTTCCACTTGGCAAGCTGACCGAGACGCTTCTGGCCCGCCCACACCGAGGTGTGAATAATCTTGAGGAACAGCTGTCCCGTTCGCGGGTTCAGGATGATGATGGCACCGTTGATCGGTTTCGTGACCAAGTTGCCCTCAAACGTGCGGTGGATCGTGACTCGGTAGACGTTGGTGTCGTCAACGAACCAGATGATCTGGTTGCTGAACAGCTCGGCATAGTTGTTCGAGTTGAGGTACGGCTCGGTCGGCTCGGAACTGTACAGCTGCAGACTCTTACGAACACGCTCGCGGAGCACGTAGAGCGCTGGGTTGGCCTTCATGATCTTGGCCATCGCTTGCTGGATGAGCGGCTTGCTGCCTGGGAACCAGATACCATACGCCGAGTGGATGTTGTACGCCAGGTCGATGCCGACAAGCGCACCGGTAGCCGATGGGTAGATGGACGTGTTGTCACTCGTGTAGTCCAAGAACTTGGCACGACAGTATCGCTCAATGTCATGCGAGTCATAGTCGCCCCATCGAAGCTGCACATCCACCCACCACTTGTTACCGCTCGAGCCATCCATCACGTCCCTCGTGTCGGTCAGCAACGACGGTCTCGACATCGGCCACTTGTAGCTGGCGAACAGCAGGATATCTGAACTCGACGCCGTGAGCCTGTACGACTTTCTTGGATGAATCGTCTCCTTCTGCACCGTCTCGATCGACAGCGCCTCGAGCTCCTGGTCGAACACCTGACACAAGTCCATGACCACGGACTCGTGGATCTTCTGCCACAAGTGCGCACGGAACAGCTGGATGTACGAGATCTTGAGCGACGGCATCTTGCCCGACATGAGCACACCACACAGATCGAGCTGTACCTGAAAACCAATGTAGACACTGCTGCGGTTGAGCGTCGGCGACCACCACAGCGTGAATCGACGGTTGGGAATCTGCGACAAACCCGATCTCTGCGCATTCGTCAGACGCTTCTGCTGCATGCTCTCCTCGAACGAAGACGACTTCTCCCAGAACAGACCCTCCCACGTCGGGTGACCAGTGGCAGCGAACAGCGAGTGCTCAAGAATCGTCTCGACACCACCGAGAGCTGCGATCGTGTCGGTTCGCAGTTGGTTCAGGTTGTGCAGCTTACCGTCGTGACGCTGATTGGTCCATGCAAACGGTTGGGCTTTGGCGATCTGATACTTCTTGAACTCTTGTCGCACACGCCACATCTTGTCATAGGACAAGATGGTCCGGTCCTTCTGGAAGAGCGTCGCGATACGCGGCAGACCGCGGTGGAAAGAGTCTTCGAGATCCTCGAGAGTCAAACGACGATTCTGCTCGTTGGCCTCTTTGCGCTTCTGTGCATACTCCTGCCAAACGCGTGCCGAGTCCTCAAATTCGGAAGCCCAAGGGGTGATGTATCGGTAGAGCGCTGGCAGCAGCTGATCCTCCTGATTCGACAGACCGGCACGGAAGTGGGTGATGCCTGTGGTCGTCTGGCGCGAGTACTTGAGGTCGGACGCGGGAATGAGGACGTGACCCATGGAGAGCATACCGAGACCACCGAGCTCCTTGGGCGATGCAAGGATGTGGATCGGCCAACGCGAAGGCATCTTACTGTTGACACCAGACTTGATGCGGTTGATCACCTTGTTCTCGCTGCGCACCAACAGGTCGAGCATCTCTTCGGTGTTGACCACGGCCTCGCGGTAGTATGTCATAAGTGCAATGAGGCACGTGTTCCACTTGTTGGCGATTTTGCTGAATGGAGCTGCACCTGCCGACATGAGCAATGCGCGAACACGGTTGCTGAAGTTGGCGATACCTTCTTCCGAAACGCGCAGGAATGCTGTGGAAGTGCGCTCACCAGAGCTAGCCTGGATGAGCGGCCACACTCCGTCGCGTGCCACATCGACATCTTCCTGTCGAATCTTGGGCAAGATGCGCACTTCGAAGCCGAGCATTGAGAAGAGCAAGTTCGGGTTGTCCTTGCTGTAGACCGAGCAGAACGTGTCCTCCCACTCGATGGTGGTCAGAGAGCGTGGCAAGCTGTTCTTGACAGTCCAGAAGACGGCGCGACCCAAATTGACATCGTGCTTGACGAGACGCATGCGAGCGTCTCGCGGCCAGCACTTGCGGTTGTTGTAGCCAATGACGTTGCTGTTGTTCGGGTCTGGGTTGGCAGTCAGGTAGCGCTGTACCAAATCGCGAGCCTCCTCAGCAGTGAAGCGGTAGAGGATGTGGATGCGATCGATGTATCGCGTGTATAGTCGCACGGGGTGACGAGTCTCAGTTGCAGTGTTCTGGAACTGGAAGAGACCGTTGGGCATGTTAGGCGGGCCTGCCATCTCGTTAGCGCGCTGTAGACCGAGGATCAAGAGATCGAGAACAAGACCGTAGTACTGGAAGACGAAGGAGCTGAACTGCAAGCCGCGAATGAGACCGTACGAATTGACGTGCGACATGTCCTTGAACACGATCGAGATGTTGTTCTTGGATGTGATGTAGTCGGCCAAATTGTGATCCATGATGAGACGCAGGAGTCGGTTGAGCAAGGTAAGGTCGATCTTTTCAAACACCTTGCTGAGCGTCGTCTCCATGAGCACGTTGCATTGTCCCTCCGAGGTATCCCAGATCTCATGTGCGTTGTTGATCCCGTTGCACCACTTGTAGACCAAGAGCGGAGCAGGCTCGGAATCACTTGGCTTGATCCATGCTGGGAACAGCTGACGCTTGTCGGCTTCGTACGAGAGATACTGACTGAGATAGGCGTCGGTGATCTTCTCGATGGGCTCAATGTCGTAGGTTGGCGTCAGCTTGTTGAAGGTGTCGAAGAACTCGAAGCCAGCCTCCTTGAATGCACGCTGCGTAAGCATCAGTCGCTTGATACGCGCCAAAGTCTCGTGCGGGTTGTCGAAGGCCTGTTCGATGAGCGCGAGCTCTTCGCGCTGACTTTGGTTGAGACGCCCCTTGACCGAGTAAGCTTCTTTGAGCGAGTCGAGAGCCAACACCAGATGCTTGACATCGTGCTTGTTGTTGAGACTCGGGAATGGGATGGGGCTGAAGCGACGCGCTTCGAGCCACTGCACCGTTGCAGTGAATGCAGCGACACCGACTTCTGATGTGATGAAAGGACCACTCTTGAGGTAGTCGGCCTGACGCTCCTGCTCGGCTCGCAAGAAGAGACGTGTCAAGCGACCCTGGTTCTTCTTGACTGCAGTCTTGTCGACTGTGGCACCGCGCGCAATTCGAGCACGCTGCTGGTGCGCAACCGAAGTCCACCAATCGAACTTTTGCTTGACGTACCGCAAGATGAGGTTCTCGATCGGAGCGGGCAAGTTGGGGCTCCAAGGGGTATTGCTGCGGCACGCACGCCACGCCTCCTGCAGATGGCTCATGATGGTCTTGATCTTGTTTTGCCGCATTCCTTCGGGCATGGCGTCCAAGATATCGTGCATGACGCTGGCACGCAGCTCAAGGTCCATAGCGGACTCGACACGCTGCTTGGTGATCGACTGTGCTCCCGTGCGGCCAGCTCGTCCTTCGAACTGACGGGCAAGCAAGTTGCCCAGCCATCTCTCGAGGAGAGGTACGATACCACGCAGGAAGAAGATCCAAACGCGCCACGATGGTGCCCAGAAACCGACACCTGGACCTTTGCCGACACCGGCTGCGTTGAAACGGTAGTAGATGACATGCTTGAGATCCTTGCAGGCTCGAATCTGACGCATGGAGCGGTACTTGTATCGGTAGATACCAGACAGGGTGGCGACGTGGTTGAAGAGGTACTGGAGACCATCGGCGAGCTGGAAGGCGTCGATGGAGCCGAGACGGCACTGTACATGAGCGTCGACGACGAGTTTCATGACTCGGCTCAGCTCTCGCACCAGATGGAAAGCGTTACCGAATCGACTCTTCTTTCGTTCCTTTGTAGTGAGCGTCTTGGTGGGCTTCAAGTTCATGTTGTAGTCGAGGTGGAGGTAGGACGCGCCCTTGCGGTGGATGAGGAGGTTCATCATGTTGAAGGACTGCTTTGCGACCTGAAGACCCGCCTCGAGCCAGTCGATGGAAGTGTTCTGGAAGAACTTGGTGTTGTTGAGCTCGCGTAGCAGGTTGGTGCGCTTGTGTACCTTCTGTTTGGTGGTGTGCAAGCTGTTGTAGACGTAGTTCTTGAGCAGCTTCTGGTAACTGACACGGACCTTGACGGGCTGATTGGGTGGGCAGTGTTCGAGATACCAAGGCTGGATTAAAGGCACGTCAACCGCGCGCCTTGTCTTGCCACTGCGCAACGAGTAAGGTTTAGGTGCCCACCAAAGAGCAATGGCATCTGCTGTGAGCTCGTTCTCGAGTGGCGCATCTTCGAGGAAAGGCTCGATCTCTTCTGGCAACGAGAAGGCGGTCTCGTCTGGTAGCTCGTCGTCACCTTCGACACCTTCGCCAAAGACTTCGTCCTCGTGGCTGAGTACTGGCGTCCCGTCATCGTACTCTGCGCGGAAGGCATTGGAGCTAGCGAGAGTGCGGCCCGAGATGGGGTTGATGGCAGGGTCGAAGTAGAAGGCCTGGTCAATGTCGTCGGAGCGGATGTAGACGTTCTTTGGCTCGTGGTAAGTTCCGATGTGTACTGCACGTGGCCTGCTGTTGTATAGATGCGGGAAAGCGACGCGATACTCTGTGCGGATCTGCTGGCGGATGATGACCTTGCGGAAGTCGGTGAAGTCGGTGAAATCGTCATCGAAGCCGTCGGTGTCCTTGAAGAGAGGCTCGAACTTAGGACCGCCAGGGATGGCCATATTGAGCGCTTTGGCAGTGTAGAAGGCCTTCTTGTCGAAGAGGTAGAACTGATTGCGATCACCGGAGGATGATGCATCGCTGAGAAGTGTACGACCGAGACGATGCAATGTGGCCATCTGCGGCAAATCGAGATTCCAGAAGCGGTACGAAGGGCCATTGACGTGTTTTGGATTGTTGATCAATGGCTTGTGATCGTAGAACCAGTCGATGACGGCACCATCTTCGTCCTCATCAAGTTCGAGCTGGATTGCTTCGAGAGGCTCGACATCTAGTAAGTTGTCGGAATAGTCGACAACGGGCTCCTCATCATCAAATGGAGGAAAGCGCATGCGTTTGAAATGACGTCGGTCGCGCTTCTCTCTTCGCATCGCAATCCACATTGTCGCCCATTGTGCGTGAAAGACGGGTTCAATGACCTTGGGTACTTCATTGACAAAAGTGATGGCACCGGTGATGTGGTAGAGGACGGGTACTTGTCGGATCTGCTCCCAGGGCATTGGAATGTTTTCGAGCACCTTCATCATGGCATGTGGAAGGTACTTGAGCGCACCGAGATGGACACGCTTATCCTGTCGATACTTTCTGTTTGTCATGTCACCATGCTCTTTGATAATCTTGCGAAGCACCTCTGGTGGCATCTCCTGCTTGCCTGTGTCTACGAAGGCAGTCTTGCCTCTTCGATCGCCGAAGCGACGGCTCTGTGTCTGCTTCCATTTGCGTGTTTTGGCTTGTAGCTGCTCGGGAGTGAGAAGAGAAGGCTCGCGGTGGGATGCTGATGCGACGGCAGAAGGTGGCATGCCTGGCGGTGGCCCTCTCATGGAGGATGGGCGTGATGGGGGTGGACCCCTGTAGCCGGGCGGGCCGGACATGGTTATGCGGTGGTGCGCAGGGGAGCGCTAGTTGACTGCAATGTTCTTCGTATGATGTTGAAGACTATATCAGAGGTGATCAGGCTGTATGGCCGAACGGGAAGGGTCGTTGAGCTGATGAGATGCTGCGTAAGGTTGTTTACCGGTTCGGAAGCTTATCGTCTGTGGGCGATGCTGCGGGAGTGTTGACAGGTGACGAAGCGCTTGGGAAAGAGAGAATGAGAAAGAGATGATGGTATAGCCTGATCGCCGAAAGAGAGAGACGATCCTTGGTGGATGAAGTCAAGAATGATGATGAGGAGAGTGTGTGTGTGTTGAGAATGTTGTGCTGAGCAGCGGCGCCACTAAACCGAAATGTCGATTTCCATCTTCCGAATCGAGTTTTTTTCCTCGCGCGATCCGATGGGTTTTTTTTTTTTTTTTTTTTTTTTTTTTTTTTTTTTTTTTTTTTTTTTTTTTTTTTTTTTTTTTTTTTTTTTCCCTCAGCCTGTCTGATGAAAGAAGTGTAACAATTGCTGCATGCATTCATACATTCCAGCTCGATGTGGAGTAACTGCTCGTCCCTTGGTATCAGCCACCAACAACCAACACTCTCGCACTATCGACCACACGAACTTGAAGAGAGAATACTACAGCGCAGTTTCATAACCTCCTCAAGGGCAGTCTTCCGTCTTTTGTCATCTGAAGTCAAGTCGTCGAGTGCAACCACACAATCATATCTCGACAACTCGCGGCTCCTCCTCTGTATAACACCTTTCATCATGGCCGACTCATCAGCCTCCACAGCCAGCAGCAGCGCACAGCACATTGACGTTGACATTGACGAAGATGTCCGTGCTGCAGGCAACGCCGAACCGAAAGATGAAGATATGGGTGGCGACTCGACCCCCGCTGCCGCAACTGGTGCACAAACCCCACAAAGCGTCGACTCGGACCTGGCCTCGACATTTCACACCACCAGCAGCAGCGCAAAGAAGCGTCCACCTACCGCATCGAGACTTGCTCAAGATGTAGCGGACGAGGACGACGATATGATGGAGCCAGAGCTGCCCAGCCGCGAAGAGAGGGTATGTGATGAGGGTAGTGACACATCCGAATGGTTTCAATCTCAGCAATGGACTCATGCTGACAAGATACCTGGACACACACTGATTGCACGCGGTGATGGCGTGAACAGCTACTGGATGACAAGATTCGCGCACGATACATTCAAGGTAGGTATATTTGCAGGTCATAGTACAGACAACAAGCACAGGGCTGACGTATGCGCCTGTCTCATGCAACAACTAACAGAGATCGGCGACATCTTTTGACGTAGAGAGGCCAGGCGTAGTAACGCAATTGGGTGTATCGTGCTCCTGTCCGTTCTTTGCAAGCCTGTGAGAGCTACGCTTGAACACCAACCGTACGTCTGTGTGTGCGTCTGCGTCTCCCAATTCCTCGCACAGTGGCGGACGACCTGAATGCGCTAGCCTTCGTACAGTGCAGTGTGAGGGGCGATTCGACTGCCCGAGCGTCGCGCTTGTTCGCCCTTATCGCGCTTGCTGCTGACCATGCTCAGTTCGACGATGCAAGGTCTCCTTGATCATGCTATCAAGTGGTGTGTGTATAGTCCCTTTGGGTGCTGATCACGCGTTTGCAGTACCATTCTGCGGCTGATTCGGGTTATGATTCTCCTGCTGGCTCAACCCCGGCTGCGTCCCAGGATCTTGCTGCTCATCATTCACATGTTCATGATGATGATAGTAGTGCTGATGATGCTGATGATGATCCTGAACCGAGCCGGACTCGTCTGGCCTGATAGAAGAAAAGGAGCTCGAGGTGATGTTGGGATTGTGCTGCATCATCTTTGCACGCTGATACGCCTTGAGCGTCTCGACGTCCGACTCTTGCACTGAAAGGCTGGTAGGTGGTCGGCGGATCATGCTGAGGATGGTGTTGGTGTGCAGAGTGTTGGTTGTGTTTGTTTTGCAACGCGTTTTTTGGCCCTCTTTTTTTGGCGGTGCAGTGAATGGGAATGTGGAGTGAAGAAGTGACAGACTGAGAGAAAGTGTGCATTGGGCATGAAAAGCGAAATGCGAGGATCAAGTCCTTCCTTCTTGTTCATCTCGAACCCATCAAACCCTCCAATCCGCATGGTCGAGTCCCACGGCACAGTCACACGCTGACCTACGCCAACGGCATCCATCTCATCACCTCGCCACCGCCGAACCCGCTTCTGCTCATGACCATTCGCACCCCGTCTCATCGAGCTCAGCCATGATCGCACTCATATAACCCCTTTCCCCCCTGCCTCCTGCTCTTGGTGTCTACACGTACCGCTCCGATTCGCTCCACCGCCAAGATGTCGAACCAAAAACGGCGACCCCAACAGCAGCAGCAGTACTATGCCCAAAACTACACTCCAGATATGACCTATACCCAATACGCCGGTGCGGCACCACCACCACCATGGCAAAACCCGCAACAACAGCTATACTACCCCACCCCGCAGCAGTACGCTTCCACGGACGCATACGGGTATGCTCACACCGCGCCGCAGCAGCCGTATCCGCAACTGCAGGCTTATCCGGCGACCAACTACCTCACTCCCGAGTACGCCGCGTCCTCGCCCGCGCACAGCCCGCAACCGCACTACGCCTCTGGCAGGGCGAGAACGAACAACTTTACATACCCGAATCAAGGCGCTAGTCCGAACCCGAACGCGAACTTTGAGGTGCAGATGGGCCACCTAAGGTTGGGCCAGCGCTCACCCCTGCCAACGGCCAGCCGAAACACCAGCAGTGCAGAGGCAAAGTCGGATCTGTCACTGCGCTACCCACCGCTCCCCACTATCCCTTCTCGCCCGTCCACACCGTCCGAGTTACAATCCTCGCCATCTTCGGTCCAAGAGTACGTCTCTTCGCTTCGCAGCATCATTTCCACCTACTCCTCTCGCGACGACCTCCTTCGCCTCCGCACCGAGGCTGTTGGGTTCCAACCGCGCGCCGCCTATCTCGCTTGGCAATCCCCCTCCCCCATCCCCACCTCCTCAGATGCGCCAGCGAATCCGATCCTCGGCATCCGTCTCTTGCAAAGGCTGGATAAACTGCAGAGGGAGAACGACGAGCTCGCCCTCCTCCTCTCCTCCCAGGCAGGAAAGAGGAAAGAGGAGGAGGGAGTGGAAGAGTTAAGGAGGGAAGTGGAGGAGAGTCACGCGCTGATCGCAGCGATGGATAAAGCGTTGCAGGAGGCAGAGGAGAAGGTGGAGAGGGGGGAGAGGGCGTTACAGGCTGCGTGTCAGGAGAATTCGACGGCGATTACGGGAGTTAAGGCGAAGCCGAAAGAGGAGGAGGGTGAGGGGGAGGGAAAGAAACCCGCGCTGAATAAGGGGGCGAGGGGTAGGCCGAATAAGAGCAATAGCCAGCATAAAGAAGCCGCCGCCAGTGCTGCGGCGGGAAAGACTGGCTCGAAAGCACATGCGGACAAGCCGAGTCGGTCGCGGTGAAACCCCCTCATACACAGACTTTAGTATGGGCATATGGTGAATGCAACCTTATATTTCGAAAGCGAATCTAGACGTCAGTTGCTTGCTGAGTGACGATAAGATAAATCACGTATCCCACTGTTGAGAAGAGCCACAACATCAACAACAGCATCCCTAGTGCCAACCCTCCCATTACCAGCATGTACGCGTAGAACACCGGTTTGCGGAGGAAGGCGGGGACTTGGGACATGACCATATCCAACAATGGCGTTTCCCCTTGCACTTGTGGTGGCCCTGCGGCTGCAGGCTGGGCCACTGTAATTTCCTTTCCCTTACTCTTCGCCCAAGCTGGGTTGACGAGTTCGCCGACCAGATCTCCGTAAGCTTTGTTGTTGGTGCCGAGCAGATCGAATGGGTCGTTTCGAATGCGGTCCGCATTTTCCTCGAGCCACTGCTTCTTGCGCTTCCACATTCCCGTTTGTTTTTCTTCCCGTTTTTCGTCCCATTTCCACTCCCACCTCGCCGCGCGCTCTGGGTCGGCGGCGGCGAGTTCGTCATACAGCTCCGCAGCGAAGTGGAGCTCGCTCGGCGGGCCTTCCTTCAAACTCCCCAACAGCGCATGGTAGCCAACGTAGGTGAGCGGGTCGGAGGGGTCCACCTTCTCATCGGGCGAAGCGGAGGCTAGGCGACGCTGGTACAGGTAGTCGAGCCGCGCTTGCGGGTTCTTGAGCCGATCTTCGATAGAGGTGGGGATGGAGGTAATCTTGCCAGCCCAGACCGCGGCAATCCAGGCAGAGAGGAGATCGTTGAACGAGAACGGCATCGTGCTGACCACGAGTCCGACAAAGCCGAGTGTGAGGCGTGGAGATTTGCAGTAGAGCGCAAAGTTGTACATGTCCGGCACTCGTGTGCCTTTGAGTTCCTCGGGTGTCAAAGGCTGCACCTCGGCTGTACCGTTCTTCCTCGCTTCGTCGGTGAGGACGTGCACCCAGGGGTACTTCTGCCCATAGCCCGTGCCGAGGATCACATAGTCGACGCTGCGAATGACAGCGCCATCTACCAGCGTCAGATCCAACTTGGTTCCCTTGTCCTTGCCCGAAGTGCTAGTGAGCACGACATTGTACTCCTTGATCATGCCGACGTCTTTGATCCTCTCGTCGGGAAGAGCGGGGCATTTGATGTCCGGAGCCACTTTGCTCGATCTGAAGACTGGCGATTCCTTGCTGTTGAAAGGAGCCAGGTGAGCAGCGACTTCGTTGGCCGAGTTATTGTTGCCAACAACAACCACTCTCTTGCGCTTGTAAGGCGTCGAGTCACGGTAATGCTTGCAGTGGTGAACATGCCCTGCGTTCTTGGCCTGCTCCATTCCGGGCACATCGGGGTAGTAGGGGCTGTCGTACCAGCCTGCAGCGACAATCACTCTGTCGAATCGCTTTGTCTCGACGATGGGGGTGAAGCTGACCGACTTGGGTTCAGGGTCGCTCTTGCCCCAGTCCTTGAGCGTCACTTGCCATCCCTCGTCGTTGGGCAGCTCCTGCACTCTGAGTACCTCGATTCCGCATCGGATATTTTTCCTGAGCGGGTCGGCAAATGCTCTCAGGTACTTGTGCGTCTCGTCAAGGCTGGGGAAAGTCTCGCCATGTGCCGGGGGTGGGAACTTTTTGCCTGAGAACTCGAGGAACTCTGGAAGCACATTTCCTCTCAAGTTGAGGTATGCTGGACTGGGCCAGTGAGGCTGACCTTTGGGATCGTATACTGGGGACAAGCCCTGGGTCTTCTCGGCACCAATGGTGCGCTCCAGCTTGTACGTTTCGTCGGACCAGTACCAGACACCGCCGACATCGTCACGACGCTCGACGAGGAGCGGCTCGAAGAGTGGATAAGATCCTTGCGAGTCTGTTCCTGTTTGCTCGGCGATGTTGCGGAGGGCGACAAGACCGGTTGCGCCTCCACCGACGATGAGGACGGATTCGGGGCCTTGGGCTCTTGTGCGACGAGTGAGGCGAGTCGTGGAGGTTGAAGCGCTCATTTTCGCCACTCGTTTTCCTTTACAATGACACGCCTGCCAGGAGGTCTTAGATCGAGCGAGACGGTGACAGGACGGTGGAAGGTGTCGGTTGTCTGGGTAGCAAGAACAATGAGGATGGGAGATGGGCCGAGGGCCGGGCGGGGCGGACCAATGGCAGCCGACTTTGCATTCAAGGCGGACTGGCCAATTGAGACTTTCTCGGCACGTTTTTGCGCAAAAGGGTTTCCAAGAAGAATTGCGATTCCAGAGTTGGCCGTGGCTGATGGCGAATGTGCACAGAAGGCGGCGTGCAAGCACGCAATTACCCTTCCGCTGGTGTCCTGCTCGGCGTTGCTTATCTCTGTGTTGTCGTTCCGTTCAGAGTCTCTCTTGGCTTTGTCACTCACCGCCGGCGAATTTGAAAAACGTCTGTGCTCTGCCAAGCCAGTCAAGACAGGAAACGCTTTGGTAGACTGACGCCCAGAGGCAGCTGCTGAGGCTGGATTGTCAAGGACAATCCCGTCGATGGTGAAGCTCGTGCTCTATGCAGGCTCGCGAGCCCAGAATGGACTTGCTAGACGAGATAGATCCTGTGCAGAAAGGGTGTCGTTATACACCTCACTTTGGGTTTTGATATAGTGTGTCATTTCTTCGCCAAGGCGAGCACGCTGCAATTGCGATGGTCACCAACTGATACAAAAGGAACACGGCGAGAGACGGCAATTCGGGCAGCAAGAAAGTTGGCGATTCCGCTGACCAAGACGACTCCAGCAACGAACGCGATTGCAACACAGGCTCACGCCAGCCCCCTGCGGTTCCCCTATCTACTTTGGTCATGGAGCTTCCTCCTTCATCACAGCGACGCCGAGGCAGTGCAATCAGGCACGCGTTCAACCAAGGCATTGAGATGGCCACCGCATCGCCTGCCTCTGCCTCGTTCGACTCTTCCAAGGACATAGGAGAGCATCATCCAGGCAAGACGGACAAAGAGAGATTCATGTCAATAGGAGATGAGAGGAAAGCCGTGAAAGCATCGCATCGGTACTTACCACGCAGCTTGGTGTTGATGTCGACGTGCCTCGTCACTCTCTCCTCAGTGACGAAGTGAAGGACTATATCGCGGTCGGCGAGTTGCTGTATCATATTGTCAAGGTTGCGAATAGCAAAGCAACAAGGATGCTAAGCTCAATGAGATGCAGAGACAGCAACATGACTTGGCGAGATGCTATCCTGTTTGTTTGCTTAGATGTGTGGACTTTCAAATATGCTCATTGACACGAGGAAGCGGCCGAGACGCTGTGATGCCTTGGCCGGCTGGTGTGCGGTGCAAGGCGAGACTCATAGCTCAAGCGGCAGGTAATGCATTCCCTGGTCAGCCTGTTATAATAGGTACTACACCGCTGATATAAGTGCCTTTGCTTTTGATCTTGCCTCGAGTTTTGAGAACATGACCATCCGACGTCTCTACTGGTTTTGTCACCACCGCAAGAGCCTCCATGACCTCCTCCAGCTGCCCCGGCTCCTCCGTCACGACCTTGTCTGGATGCTCCGTCTCCTCCACCATGACCCCTGCCACCTGCTCCAGACTTTCCTCCGGCCAACTCTCCTGTCTCGGTACTCTGTTCAACCCGGCCGCTGCCGTGGCAACCGCAGCGGCAGGTGTGGTAAGCCTAAGCATCAACACGGAGGACAAGCCGAGTTGCCAGTCAGTCGGATCAGCCTGCCAGGCCGGCATATTCAACATGCGACTGTTCCGATATGTCTGTGAAAACATACGCATGCAATGACCCGGCACATTGAAGCTCAAAGCCAAGAACATGACTTTCAAGATGCTCTACACTCATGGACATCTATGTCTACGATCAGATGCTCGTCTTCTCAGCCTAGATGGAATCGACAAAACCATAATGCTTTGCAAGATAGTACCAGATTCGATTTGATGTCATGCCTACAACTCAGCAAGCAACATCGTACCCAAGCTCTGGACGATCTGATCTCCCATGGTCTGTTCGACGGCATCCTCCAAATGTCTCTTTGGATCCTGTTTGCCGACATGCCTCGTCTTGAGCTGTTCTGGCGTCAGCGTGCTTTCCTCCTGCACCGACTTGTTGTATGCCTCACTCAGACTCAACATCCTCTCGATGGCCTTCCTGTTGTTCTCCTTGTGCTCGCCAAAGTCTCTCAATCTGAGACCCTCTGTCCAATTCCTCTTGTGGAGGTTGTTGAGCATGCTCTGTTCGAGCTCGGTCTTGCGGTATCCGATGGCGATCGAGTAGTAGTGGCGATTCAAGCCGTGGATGAGCGACTGGATGGAAGGCTTGTTGAGGTGGCCAATGTTGGAGGTGGTCTGGCGCGGTTCTTGACCGAGCATGACTGTGGAAGGATTGATGAGACGGAAGGCATCGATGACGACTTTACCCTTGACGGATTGGATGGGGTCAACGACAACGGCGACGGCACGAGGGTTGAGCTGCTCGAAGGACTGCTGTGTGTTGATATCGACGTTACTCAACCAACAGCCGAAACCGGGATGCGAGTGGTACCACCCAACCACCATCTCGGGACGACCGGTCTGCTTGAGCATGTCGAGCATCTTGGTTTGGAATACAGGGTCAACAGCTTCGACCGAGACTCCGGTACCGGACTGAGGCATGGCAAAGACGTCAATCACCGAGACGGTGTAGTCGTCGATGAAGGAACCAAGCATGAGACCCATGACTTCCATGGGGACACCGGCACGACCGTGCTTAAGCATCTTGATGAGTGCAAGCGACGAGATGTAGACCATTTCGGCATTATCGTTTTGCGGTGCATCGCCGGGAGCGCCTCCTGCTCCCATGCCTCCGCCCATGCGGGCTTGCTGCATCATGGATTGAAAGTCCATCTTGTGCGGATGTGTGAAATGTGTCTAGAAACTAGAGCTTGTGAGTGTTGGTGTTGTTCTTCGTCTCCAGACCAAGAGAAGGCTTGTTCTGCGATTGTGGCCCGATCGGGGTTCGTTCGATGCTGTCCTGCCTGCGAAGTATGCTTGAGAGCGTTTCGGGTTACGTTGCTCCTTCGATGAGAGGCGGTCGGAAGCGTGCGGTACTCGGTCGAGGTGAGGTGATGGTTGGAGATGTGAAAGTGTTGTCGGTGCGCAGTCCAAAAGTCGAGCAGTTGGAGAATGACACAGCAGAGCAGCAGCAGAGTTGACTATGCACGGGCTAACGCGTCCCAATCTGTCTCTGCCAATTCGTGATCGCAGTCCACAGAAAAACGCAATTATGTAATCACTTTAAAGCATAGAAAGGCTCCTCCACACAATCTGCAGCAAAAACCCGCTTTGGAGAGTCGCACAGCAAATGATGATATCACAGACCAACACCACTCCCCACAGTTTGACACTCAACCCATCCAACTCCCTTACTTGCACCCTTGTCTCACCACCTCTCGCGTCCTCATCACCATCATCACCACCATCGATCGCAAGTGCAACATCGTTGCGTAGCGGGATCTGTCACCATCACAAGCACCATAAGCAAACAGGATAGCCATCCGTTGACACAACCGGGCGATACGTGTTCAGCATAAAGGACCTTTGACAGGCACACAACGTATCGCATACACTCTCTCCCCACACACAGTCTCCATCATGTCATCCGGAATAGGCTCGCTCTTCTCATCGCTCTTCAACTACCTTCGCTCGCTGCTCTTCTCGAAACACCTCGAAATCTGCGTCGTCGGACTCCAAGCTGCGGGCAAAACCTCTCTTGTCAACCTTCTCTCCTCGGGCCAGTTTGCTGACGAAATGGTGCCCACGGTCGGCTTCAACATGCGCAAAGTGCGGTCGGGCAACACCACCATCAAAGTATGGGACATTGGCGGCCAGCCGAGATTCCGCAGCATGTGGGAGCGTTACTGCAGAGGCGTCAGCGCCATCGTCTTTGTCGTCGATTCGTCCGTGCCCTTACCTGGGTCAGAGCCAACGGCAAAGCCGACGAAGGAGGATGCGGCTGTGACGACGTTGACGACAACACCGAGTGCCGGGCCGAGCACACAGAATAGCGCGGCGTGGAACGTGGCGACGGACGAGCTGCATGCGCTTATCGAGAGACCGCATCTGTCTGGAGTTCCGCTGTTGGTTCTAGCGACGAAGAACGATATCAAGGGGGCTGCGAGAGTGGACGATGTGATCAGGGTGATGAAGCTCGACACAATCGCGAATAGAGAGGTCAGCTGCTACAGCATTAGCAGCAAGAATCAGGTCAACATCGATGTCACGCTCAAGTGGCTCGTCGCTAGGAGTCCGGCTGGTCAGCGATGAGCACCGGTTGATTCAATTCGTACTTGCGGTGGAAGAACGAACAACATTATACGCATTCATGCGGTGCACGCAGCTCGCTCGCGGCACATCCACACCATCTCTGTATATCCTTGAACCGCCCCTTCCAGTCACCACCCTTCCCAGTATAGTCAGCAGCCTTTGCACACAGTTCTCTGCAATCATACCCCATCGCTTCCGTGCTCGCTTCCGTGCCGTACAATTCTAGAGTCTGGCTTGGAGAGAATGTTGACAACATGAGTGTGTCCTTGTTGTGCTTGAGTGTTACACAGCATTATCGTTATCGTATTTGAGAGGGTGTCCAGTGGCTGGAAAATTAAAATGCCAACTTGTGTATGCACGCTCGGACCGCGCGCAATTCTGTCTCGACACCAACACTTTCCACACTTCCTTCCACTTCCATTCCCACCACTAACACACCCTCCCTCATCACTCGACCTTTCCCTCGTCTCCATTCTGGGAGGCAACTCCTTACAATGACAGTTGACGACGCGCATGCAGAGCGCCTCTTCTCGCTCGCATCCTCAGCCTCGCACTTCACCTCGAACGGCGACTCAATCCAATCCATCTACGCCTCTGCCCTCTCCCACCGCTCTCAACTCGAACGAGAACAGGACGAAAAATACCTCGCGCTCGCACCCACGTTCCTCTCGCTGCACCAGCAAGCAACGTCCTCGAAAGAGCTCCTCTCGTCACTCGAATCGTTCCTCTCGACCTTCCAGTCCGACCTGTCGACGCTCTCGACGCATATCTCGGCATTGCAAAACACATCGCACCAGATCGACTCGCGGCTCGATGCGACTAGAGATGTCGAGATCCAACTCGCGTCCATTCTGTCGGAGATTGCGCTGTCGCCGAGGATTGTTGATCTGTTCTTCGAGACGGAGCCGGAAGCAAGGCCGGAACTGTGGTTGAAGGCGGTCAAGCAGCTCGAGCGCGTGTTGGAGGCGACGGCGCCTTCGGCAACACTCTCCCTACCCTCTTCCTCTGCGAGTGGAGCGAGGAAGGAGGAGGAGATCGGAGATGTCCAAGCGGTTAAAGAAGTAAGGAGCGTCGCCGAGTCGTGCAAGAACGTCGTAGCAGCCAAGTTGAGGAACTACCTAATGGCGCCTCATGCCAGCATCAAATCTTCGGTCACGACTAACTTGCAAGTGCTCCAAACGAGCGTGCTGCTGCGACACCATAGACCGCTCTATGCGTTCTTGGCGAGACAGATGCCCAGAGTCGCCATCGATGTGCAGAGGAGCTACGTCGCCGCTGCAAGGTTGTACTTTGAGACGGCATTTCGTAGGTATGCGCGCAGTCTGGGGGTAGTAAGGAAGCGATGGGCCGAGAGCTCGTTGGCTGGGCACCTCATTACGGACCCAATCCCGAGCTCGAGTAGGGGAGATTATGCGCCAGCGGCGATCACGGCATTGCAGAACGGAATGGCGGCACTCTCCAAAGCCGCTGCGTCCTCCAATACCGGCGGTGGCGCGGGGAACTTCTTCCCGCCTGGGAGACAGAGCGGAGGAGTCACACCGGCACGCACGGGGAGCAGCGATGGAGCCAACTCGACACTCGGTGATGCTGAGGCGATGAGCGTCACAGATCCGTGGATGTACGCGAGCTCGCGCATGCTGTACAGCAAGCTCGACAGCCCCGTCGCAACGGTGTTGGGCTACCTTGCGGACGAGTCCAGCTTCAAGGCGTGTCCGGAGAACCTGTTTAGGTCGCTCAGTTTGGTGTTGGTGGATAACGCGTGTTCCGAGTACACGTTCCTCGTGCGTTTCTTCGAGGGCGTCTCGGAAGACGACCCTCCCTCTTCTTCACAGGCGAAAGGGGTGAGGAGGGAGGGCGAGAGTGGCGATGGCACTGGCACTGTAGTTGGGCCGGAGGAAAGTGCGTCTGCGCACGGCGACGAGACGATCGACGACGAGACTGGCGCGCCGGAAGCGTCCATAGTACAGTTGAGCCTCGCCGAGCAGAAGCGACTCCAAGGTCGCGGAGCATCCGAAGAGATCTTCAAGCAGATCTTCGACCCGGCCCTCAGCACGTTCACTTCATTCACCAAGTCTCTGCTCTCGCCGACGGCGGGCAGTTCGACAGCGGCGTCGCTGGCAGCCTCGGCGACGGGCACGGCTGGCGTGGCGAGTTTGGGCGCAAGCGGGTACTTTTCGCTGCTATCCATGCTCACGTTGAACGATGCGCTGCTCAACCTCGTCGCCAGCAGAGGGTGCAGTAATGGCGTGCTAGAATCGGCGTTGATGGGGGTAAAGCTCCAAGCGTACCCGCTAATCAAGCGCTTCCTAGACGACCAGATCAACGCCATCGCCGCCCTCACCAACCCAGCCTCTTCCTCCACAGCAGCCTCAGCAGCCAGTGGACTCTGGGGCGCAATCGGCTCCCTTACCGGCACCACCACCTCCTCATCTACTATCACGTTAACGGGAGAAGTGGGGCAGGCGATCGCAGTACGATACGCCTCGCTCTTCACAAAAACACTCTGGATCCTCCAAGACTCACAAGACCCAGGCATCCTCACTGCCCTCAACCGCCTGCGCACCGAACTCGCCAAGCTCTTCTCCCCCACTGCCAAAGCGAGCAAGGAGAATGAGTGGGGAAAGGCAGAGAAGCAAAAATCCATCCAAACCCTCCTGCGCACAATCGAAGCAGTCGTAGGCGTAGCCGGAGCAGGCGCCCTCAGCAGCCACTCCAAAGTGCAAAACGAATTCAGCTTCTGGAACGAAGCGCTCAAAAGCATGTAACAACTTCACTGCAATGCTCAGCTAGTACAGCTTGATTGTTTGCCAAGATAACTGTAATACTACATGCGAGAACATTGTGCACCGGTCGGGTTTGTGGTTTGGGGGGGAGACTAGGATTCGGATTCGTCAGGGAGCGTGCTGAGCGACGAGTCGTGGCGAAGCATGGCTGCACGTTGCGCTTCTTCCTTCTGATATTGACGGTCAGCAACGAGAGCAGAGTAGCCTGGGTGCGAGTGGTCCGGATGACCCGGCACATGTGCGTGCGTTTGAGCAGTCTTTTCCTCCGCATCGCCTTCGGTATTTCCTTGACCTTCTGTGTCACCCGGCGCTAGTGCTTGAGCTTCCTTTCCATTTCTAGTCTCTTGCTCCAACTTCGGCAGCTCGTTCTGCAACTGCTGTTGCAACTGCTGCTGCTGTCGGAACCCCAGGCTCGCTCTCAAGCTCATGCCCGGATTGTATGGCGTTGTGATGCCCGTCCCTCCACCGCCCGAGCCTGATCCTGTCTCGCTGCTGCTCCACCGGCTCCTCGTGCTGTTGAGACTCGACACATTGCGGTCGAGGCTCTTGAACGTTCCTGGAGTCTGTGCGCCCATCCCCATCCCGGTTCCTGCCGCTCCGGCTTCGCTCGAACTGCTCGACTGACTGCCCATATCATCGTCCAAGACCCCGACCCCAACCCCCGCTGCCGCTGCAAGCTCTGCCGCTGCCTCGGCCGCATTCGCCTCATCGAGCTCCTCGATCAGGTTCCTCATCCATGGATCTTCTTTGAGCTGGATCGCCGTCGGCCTCTGCCGCGGGTTGATCGTCAGACACTGGCGGATGAACTCAATGCCCAACGCTGAGAGTTGTGACGGGTCCGGTAGGGCGGGGTGCTGCTCGGCCATGCCAATGTGGAACATGATGGCCCACTCGTTGTCAAAGTTGCTCCACGGCCGTTTGCCCGTCGCGAACTCGAGCACGACACATCCGAGCGACCAAATATCCGCCGCTGCCTGCGGCACATCTGGCGTACCCTTGATAACTTCGGGCGACATGTACATGGGCGTACCCTGCAGACTCGCCATGGCACCCGCCGGCCCGCCAGGCTTGTCCGCTGCGAGCATGCCGATGTTGCCGAGGCCGCCGACTTTGCGTGAGCGCTGGATGGTGCGGCTGTTCTTGGCGAGGATCTTGGCCGCGCCGAAATCGACGTACTTGAGAACGCCCATGTGGTCGAGCAGGATGTTGTCCGGCTTGATATCGCGGTGGATGATCCCCTGCGAGTGCAGGTAGATCAGTCCTTCCAGCATCTGCAGCGTGTACACCTGGATGACTGTCTCGTCCTCGATGCGTCCGTGCTCGAGCAGCGCCGCGAGCGAGCCGCCTTGGCAGTACTCCTCGAAGATGTACACGCGGTCGCGATGCACCTCGAGGCCATAGTATTCGACAATGTTAGGATGTGACAGCATCGACATGACCTCCATCTCGTCCCTGATCTGCTGGTACAGACCGGGATTGGACGAGATATCCTGGAACCGAATCTCCTTGACCGCCATAAGTCCACCACTGTCGAGGTTGACCGCCAAATAGACGGTACCGAATGTGCCTCCGCCGATAAATTGTCCCTGCTGCCACCGGATCGTGATCTTTGATGCCGACTGCGCCAGCAGCGTGAGGCTGCGATCCTCGAGACGCATGTCGTCCAACACTCGCCCAATCAGCCGCTGCTCCTGATCCAGTTCGTGCCTTGCTGTATCCCACTCGAGCACCTTGGAGATCCATCGTTCCTCGGTCGCCTGCATCGCTGCGTCGAGCTTGTTGAACAGCTTCTGCGCGCCAATACCTGGTCCCACGAGCTGAGAACCGTCGCCTTCGGCAGCTTCGCCATCGCCCTGCAGTCTGAGCGACTGAAAGTCCTCGGACAAGCCTTGAACGGCATCGGCACCTCCAGCTGTAATGCGTTCCTTCTCGAGCTTCTCCTGCTCCTCCTGCGCCTTGGCCACACTGCTTCTCGCGCCAAGAATATCAAAGTGCGAAATAAGCAGCGCCATGCACGAGCCGACTTTCATGCGCATCAGCGTGAAGTCGTGCTCGTTGAGGCGGAAGATGTTTTCAGTCGACGTGATGTGGTTGGCATTGCCTAGTGCTGTGACGGCCCACTTGAAGGTCTTGCGCTCACTTGGGACACAGTCGTCACAGATGAATGCGATCCAGTCGATCGCCAGACGGCCGAGAGCAAGCGTCATCTGGTCGCGTAAGCGAGCAGATTCGATGAAGGGCAATGCACGTCGACCGTGCTCAGCTGCCATCGAGTAGCAATTCTGGATGAGCTCGTCGCAGCTTCCGCCAAGTGCCCCGGAGACGTCACCGGTCGTGGAGCGAGGAGTGCCGCTCTTGGCACGAGCACGGACGCCCAACCCGCGAAGACGACGTCGAATCTCGGGCACCTTGCGAATGATCGTATCAGAAAGCATGTACACGCCCTTGTTGATGTCCTCGAGCCCAGACTGGACGCGACTCATGTGCGCCATCTGCTCATTGAGTGTATCGAGTGGGAATCCGCCGTGTCCATCCTCGCTGCCGTCATCTGGATCCTCGGCGGTGCCGGCATGATGCGAGAAGATGCTCTGGAAGTGGCGCTTGGCCAATTCGAGTCGGCGCTTCGGTCCGTCGGCGATGAGACGGACGCGGCGGTCGGCGAGCGCAATGTCAACGCGTGGCATGGTGTGGTGCATCACTTTGCCCGTCCACATGAACGGATCACGAGGACTCAAGAGCAAGATGTACCGTGGATGATTGTCAGCATCGTCATCGTGACCGCCTGCGCCATTGCTTGCAGCCGTCTGCTTCTCGAGCTGTTCACGTAACGCGTTAGCATTGCCTATGACACCTGCGTTGGCATCCTCGCCATCTTCGCCCTCAGCATTGAGCGCATTGGCAGTGCCCTCTGCAACCAATGCCGACTCCTCCTCTCCCGGTCGCACTCGGTGGAGACACTTGCAGACGAGCTCCTGGATCAGCTCCGGCTTGTCTTGCAGGCTGGGCTCAGCGACCAGGTAGATACCGTTCTCTTCGAGCGCCTCAGTGTACACTAGGAAATAGTCGTGGTCAATGAGTGTAAGCATGAAGGAGCTGAGCGTCATACCGCCGGCGTTGGTTGCATCGCTGTATTCGGCGACGGACCGATCCTCGGCCTCGAGGTAGTCGGAAGAGGGCCGAAGGGTGCCTAGATCGTATTCAGCCGCATTGTCGAGTCGATTTCGAATGTCACGCGCAAAGCCGAGCAACTTTCGGGACCGAATTCGCACATTGTCGAAGACACTGTGGATCCACTTTGCGCGGTCTTCAAGCGTGATGAAGTTCTTGCCGTGTCCAGCGCGGCCTGTGGCAGCGCCTGTGCTGAGATTAGGAGCCTGATCTGACTTGGCTAGGCCAACGGGGCCTGACGCCGGGTTGGGCAGCCGGCGTCCATGTTGGTCCTGCTGCGTCATCGTCGCTGTCAGCTCGCGGTTGAAATAGCGGGCAATGCGGTCGAAGAGCTTGTTGACGAAGCGTGTGATGTTAGTGGCAACGATGATATCACCACCTTCGATGGATTCGACCGCGGTACTGAGGAAACGCCACTCGGGCTCGAGAATCTCGGTTTCTTTGAAGTAGAGACTGGCCTTGAGCTTCAAACGAAGCAGTTTAAAGAAAAACTTGAGCGCACTTCGTAGCACCTCGTCGTATCCCTCTGCGATGCATGGCTCTAAGTCCCAGCCGCGTTCGGGATCAGCAACGATGATGCTGGTGTACTGCAGCTTGACACGGCAAGCCATTGCGAGGGCTGTGCGCAGGTCATCCGTCAGTGAATCGACGATGAGCACGCTGGGCTCTGCCAATTTGCCGGCATAGTCCAGACGAAGACGCAGAGCACCTTGCATGAGGCGTGTGGGGAAGTTAATGAGCGTGATCAGCTCTGGCTCCATTGATGGCAGCGCCATGCGCGCGAATTTCTTGTGGTAGGTTGTGATGGTCTCTTTCGCCTTAAAGATGAGCTGGTACAGACTGGCGAGGGTTCGTTTCTCGAATGTCGACTGAAGAGAGCCTTCCTTCTGAATCCTCTCCACAAAGGTGCTGTCGTCGTCGACCGCAGCGCGGCCTGTACGTGGCCGATCGCGCTTTTCTTCGGACTCGCGAGCACCATGAGTGGCAATCTCGAGGGTCTCAGAGCCGGTCCACTTGCGGAGGATCTTGATCTGAAGACGCAGCGAGGTGGTGATGTTGTACCAGCTGTACAGCACAGCCAGCTTGGCCTGAATCTCGGGGTCTCCCCACTCAGGTACGATCTCGACCGCACGCCTTGTAGATGGGAACTGCTCCTCGGCACTGTCAATCCGACCGAGAAGCTGGCCAATTTCGGCAAAGATGGCTTCTTTCTCGGCTGTGTCTGTGGACGCGAAGGTATCTGATTCGGTCTGCTCGGACTTGGCCGCCGGATCTGCGTCGCCGCTGCCATCTTTGGCTGAGGACGATGGGGTCTGAGCCGGTTGACTGTCTGCAGCGGCGATGTGCTGCGTGCGGCAATCGCGCACTTGTTGGACGAGATCTTTGAGCATGGTTCCGAAACCATCTTTTAGGCGCTTCTCTTCCTCCTCGATGGCACCGCGCTGAAGACCACGGCCACGAAGAGTGGCTTTGATGTCGAGCCATCGTTGATAGCTGAGCTCTTGACGAGAGAGGTCGGGGGTGTCGACGGAATTGATGCGCTTGGTTTCGGACTTGAGGACTTCAGAATTGAGCACAGAGCCGAGCATGCTTTGCCATTCCATCCGAAGTTGGGGATCGAGAACGGGCGTATCTGTCTCGCCAACGTCTGCTGGTGTGTGCAGATCAGCTGGAAAGCTCGGACCAGGGGTTGCGGTGACGCCTGCAGCAGACTCGAGTGGTGGTGCCAAAGGGTCGAGAGGCGGTGCAAGCGTACGGGAGGCACCAGTAGCTCCAGCAGCATTGATAGCATGAGCATCGCCATCCCAGTCGTCGCTATCGTCACTTGCGCTTGCACTAGACCAGTAGGCGTTGTTGCGCTTGCCGGGGATAGATGCTCTTACTTTTGCGTTATCATAGTTGGATCCGGAGCGTGAAAAGTAGTCGTAATCATCGGTGAGGGAGGCAGAGGCGGCTTGCTGGTTGGCTGTATTGTGCGCATCTTGCGCCGCATCGCTGTATCGATCGGATTCATCGTCATCATCAAAGTCGCTGAGCAGCGCGGCATCTCGACGGCGTTGGCGCTCTGCTCTTGACTTCTCGACATTGACCTGGCGCTGGACCAAGCTGGTGGTGGTAGGTTCGTCAAAGTAGGTCGACTCTGTGGAGGGGACCCGGTCTTCTGGCAAAGGCTGAGCGAGACTGGTGGTGCGTGCACGATTGGTGGTGACATAACGGAGCGATGAACTGGATCTAGGTGCACGACGTGGGCCGGTACGGGTGCCAAGGCCTGCTGCGGGAATACGTTGCCGCCCGTCTGCTTCTGAACCTGGAGCAGCTGGATTGGCGTCGTTGGATATTGACCGGGATGGCTCGTGATCAGAGCTGTCATCCGGCTGCTGAAAGGTGACGCTCACGGCTCGTTTCTTCGACGGAGATGCGGAGCTCTGGTGCTGCGATTCTTGGCCCTCCTCAGGTATGGTGGTATTCGTGAGTGACGAGGGTCCCGCGTTGCTGCTGTGCTCCTGATCCGACATGGCGCTAGCAGTCGTGGGGTGTATGCAGATATTCGAACCTAACTTCGAGCGACTCTGTACAGCCGTTGCGAGCAGATGGCCGTTTCTGTTTTATCACCGTATCTTTGTAGCGTCCATGGATGCTGCCAGGTCTATTGGTTTCCAAGTCAAGGAGCGTGGATTTCGATGTGTTGGTGCCGCGTGATGGATGCTGCCGGAGCTCTTGAGCTAGAGAGCTATGTGTGGAGAGAAAGGCTGAGTTGTAGGTGTGAGTGTAAGTGTGCGTGTGCGTGTGACTATATCCCTGTGATGCGTGATACTCTGTGAATGCAAAGTGTGACAATTGCAGCAGAGACAGTGAGAGAGAGCGGTTTTGGCGAGGATGGCTCGAGTGTCACTTTTTCTCGTTGGCGGCTCGGCTGTCTGTGACGTCCACAGCGCATACGGCGATCTGCACGCACACGATCCACAACCGCACGCTTTCCGCCCCTCCATTCCAAAATTGCTGACTTTTCTCGCTGTCTCTCTGTCTCGCACTCTCTCTTCCCGATGAATTCACGATTAATTCACGCTTGTCCCTTAGCCAACGGAACCGAAGCGAGAGCAGCAAGGGAAAAGAAAAAGGTGTAAATTAAAAGAATAAAGAAATCCAATTTCCAGGGTCCCCGTTGTGGGTTATTTCCGTCGTGCGTCGCGAGGTGTTGATGTGCGTGTGCGTGTGTACTTTGTGCTAGTGCGTAACCCTCTTTTTAGCTCCTTGGCTTTACCCTCGCCTGTCGGCTCCTCCCCGCACAGCACCTCATTGCACACCGCAGCCGAAACCGCGACAGCGACAGTGACAGAAAAAAGTCAACACAATTCCTGTCTTGTAATTTTACTCGGGTCGCGCTCGCCATTTCTCCAAACAAAAGCAAAGCCAAAGCCAAAAACCAAAACCAAATGTCGAGCAAAGCTAAGCTGCTCGCCTCCGCGTCATTCTCAGACACAACCACCACCTCTTGACCTCTCTGCCAAGCTTGATCGCGTCGGCACTTGTTTGAACCACTCTCGTTGCTGCGCGCATCACCTCGCAACCGACTTGCGTTTCGACTCATCGCTCTTTCTGAGTCGATCAACGCGCTCGCACCGCAAGGACGCATCCGTCTTGTTCTACACACTCGTGTCCTTGCCGGTCAAGGTCATCTTGGAATTCCCGCAGCTGTCCCGACATTTGCAGTCTACGCTACTAAAAGCACTCCAACATTCCTGACGTCCAAGGGCTTCTCTCGCGCTCGGCCATGATTTGGTCAAGTTGATACCATCGCCTTCAGCCATCAGTCTCGACATCTCTATCTCTGCACGCTTTAGTCTGCTCGGTCTCCCGACTCTGCACTGCTACGCAGCATTGTCACTCCAGTCATGTCGTCGCACGCCTCTACCTCGGCAACGCACGCCGACGCCAGCTTCATGCCCTCGTACGCCGATAATGACGACCACTTCCTTGCCCAGCCTGAAGAGCATGTCGTCGCACTCCACGACTTCAACTCCAACAACGCGACCTGTCTCTCTTTTCATGCTGGCCAAGTCATCAAGGTCTACAACCGCGACCCGTCCGGCTGGTGGGATGGCGAACTCGACGGTCAGCGAGGCTGGTTCCCCAGCAACTATGTCGACCAGGAAGCCGTCTATGTCTCGGATGATGCGCATCACGATTCCTACTCCTACGATGACTCCCACAACATGCGACAATCCGCCATCAGCAATTCTTCCTCTGATTTTGACCACGTCGCTGAGTATCGACCTGCAGCCCCGAGCTCCGGCGGCCGCGAGCGATACTATTCCGCACACGCCTCGCGCTCTTCCACGCCAACCTCAGCTCCACTCGTGCACCGCGGCGACGCTGGTGTCCTGGACCCTATTCTGCACGCCATCTCTTTGCTGACAAACGCTGTCCGCGCAAATCGAGTCGCCCACTTCCAGCCTTCGACAGCGTGCGTCATCTCCTCCGTCCGCTCCGTCCTCTCGGCCACTGACTGCCTCACCCGCGAGTCGAGTATCCTCAAAGCCAACCCGCACCTTGCACGCGAGCGCAAAGCCATCTTGTCCGAGCTTAGCAAGCTCGTCGCTCAAGCGCGCAGAGCGTCCGCACCCATGGTCGACGAATCTCAGCGCCCAGCAGAGATGGACGCCATGCTCGCTCTCGCCGACCAAGTCCTTGTCAATGTTCGCAACTTCCTAGGCGTTGCGGTCGAATCGGGTGTTCCCGTACCTGACCGACGCTCATCGGTCTACGATGACCTCTATGCTGATCGTGGCGCCTCGTCTTCTGACAGCTATCGCTCTGGTCAACCCCAACTCCGTCCCGAGCTCGACAAGACGCCCACTCCAGATTATCCCAATGCCCGTGGCCCCGCGTCTCGCAGCCATGCAACTCAATCCTCCGACCGCTACCACCTCTACAACCACATGTCTTCTCAAGACGCCAGTCTCAGGCACAATGACATGCGCCGTCAAAATGCACAGCGCCGCCATCCTTCCGATGGCTCGGCCGGGTCTTCCGACGGCGGCGCCTACGCGATCGCCCAGGCGCGCGACCACACGCAGCGTCAACTTGATGGCCGAGAAGCGCGTGCCGAGACGGTAGCCGCAGCCGTTGCTCAACACCTTAGTATGGCCCGCTCTCGCTCCGACTCGAGCTCGGAATCGCCCGAGTCTGCTTCGGGCAACGACACTGGCTCTCTCGATGGCTCTGCCGGCTCTGGCGAAGACGAACAACCACCCAGCCCAGTCGAACGCACCCCGTACGAGGTCATGCAGCGACTCAGCCACACCAACGACCAGCTCCTATCCATCATTGCGGCTTTCATCGGCCACGTCCACACGCACACATCCGAAAGTCACGCTTCCAGCTATGCGCATCTCATCGACATGACACGTGAGGCCGTCGTTGGTGTGCGCAACCTCTTGTTGGTGGTGGAAGCCGTCAACAACAACGTCGTTTTGCAGCAGATCCGACCACGCGAGACAGCCATTCTGTGGGAGACGCGCGAGAACCTGTATGAGGCCACCACCCAGCTGGTGACTGCTGCGCGCATCGTCACATCGGCTCCTTCCGCCTCCATCACTGCAGGCTCGGCTGCCGAGGCCGAGGACAAGTCACGCCTGCTGCAGGCGGCCACTAGCGTCCTGCGGACGGGTGGAGAATGCGTAGGAGCTGTGCGCCTCTGCATCGATCGACTCGAGCCGACTTTTACTATCGCCCTGCCTGAGCCTACCCGCGCAAGAAAGCCTCGCGCCTCTACGCATGCTTCGACAGGTCCCGAGCACATGACGTCGCAGCAAATGGATCGCGATCAGGACAGTGGCAGTCGCGACACGGATGACGCCGATGCAGAATCTGCGCGCGAAACCAGGCGCAAGAACACTCTCTCCTTCCTGGGACGCAAAGCAACCAGCCTCTCGTGCCTCAAGCAGAAGTACGAGGGCAATGAGTACCAGACCGGCTTCGAAGACATTGACGAGGACGAATTCAGCGGCGAAGAATCAGACTTGTCCAAGAGCAATGCCTCGATGCAGCAAGCTGCACGCCAGCAACCACAACCGCCTTCCACCATGAGCAGGTCCTCTTCCCTTCAAGGTGCAGCCACAATCGCGCCAAGCAGGATCGAGCAACAGGCACAGCGTCGGCCCATCGACAACCGAGCTGAGCCCAAGAGCGCCTCTGCAACCAACAGCAACGGCTTCAGCATCGGCTCCTCCGTCGATCAGCTTACGCCAGACGCCACTCGCGAATCCCGATCGACTATTCGGTCGATCCGAAGTGAAGTCACCGGCGAAACCTCGGCGCGCCCCTCTTTGGATATGCATCCAGGCACGGGCTCTGCACCCGACGCTCACACCACTGCGCAGTTCGCCGCCAAGCAGCTCGCCGGCGGGGTGGTGGATCGTCAGTCGATGTACAGGGAGCAGCGCGGTCCCGCCATCTCGATCGAGTCACGCTACATGGCACCGGACTACGGTCCTTCGGACGTGGTCTGCAATTCGGAAGGTCAGGTGACCGGAGCTACGCTCAAGGCTCTGGTCGAGAAGATGACGCCGCACGACACTATGGTTGAGGCCACCTTCTCGACCGCCTTCTTCCTCTGCTTCAGTATGTTCACCTCGCCGCAAGAGTTGCTCGATACGCTGGTGGCGCGCTTTGAAATGAGGCCACCCGCAGACCTTCCTATGAGTGAAGCGGACCAGGCGCGCTGGAACGACAAAAAGCTCATCCCTGTCCGTCTTCGCGTGCTCAACCTCCTCAAAAGCTGGCTAGAGAACCACTGGAATCCTGCGACTGACCGACCCATCCTGCAGCAACTCATCCCTCTGACCGAGCGATGGGCTAGCACACCAGGCGCCATTGCTGGGCCCGCTCACCGCCTTGCAGACTTGGCACGCAAGCGACTAGACGGAACATTGCACAAGACGACTGTCCTGGTCAGTAACAGTCGCGGGCCAGGCAGTCTGCAACGTGTCATCTCGTCCGAGCGCATGAAGAGCAACTTTGGTCTTGCCATGACTGACACCTCGCAAATGTACGCGCCTTCCGCATTCTCAAAAGGCGCACCGCTGCCCCCGACGTCTGTGGCGTCCAAGACGCTGCTCTCCAATCTGCGCAACGAAAATTTTGACAAGATCAACATTCTCGATTTCGACCCGCTCGAGCTGGCGCGTCAGCTGACGATCATCGACAGCAAGCTGTACTGTGCAATTCAGCCGGAAGAGCTGCTGGGGTCCAAGTTCACCAAGGAGACCAAGGCTGCAGGCATGAGCGAAGATGTGCACGTCAAGAGCATGTCATCCATGTCTACCCGGATCACGGGCTGGATCAGCGAATGCATTTTGAACGAAGCCGACGCTAAGAAGCGCACGCAGTTGCTCAAGTTCTTCATCAAGCTAGGCGACCGATGTGAACAGCTCAACAACTTTCATACGCTCATGGCGATTCAGTGCGCACTCAACTCATCGACGATTGCTCGCCTCAAGAAGACATGGGATGGCCTGTCTGTCAAGTACCGCACCATGATGGACCAGCAGCGACGCGCGGTGGAGCACACACGCAACTATGCTGGCTACCGTGCACGTCTTCGCAACACGACGCCACCTGCGATTCCATTCTTGGGTCTGTTCTTGACGGATCTGACGTTCTGCCACGAGGGTAATGCGGCTACACGACCGTGTCCTTCGGACCCGGAGAAGAAGCTGCTCAACTTTGACAAGTACGTCAAGATCAGCCGTATCGTGGGCGAGGTGCAGCGCTTCCAGGTGCCGTACAATCTGGTCGAGGTGCCCGAGATGCAAAAGTTCCTCCAGGGCGCGCTGAACGATGTACAGGGTGCTCAGGGTGGTCGGGGAGCAGACGATCTCTACCGACGCAGTCTGCTGCTCGAGCCACGTGCAGGCTCGTCGGCAACTGCAACGACGACGGCAGCAGCGGCACCCATGACGGGCAGTCTGGCAATGCGCGCCACCAACAGCAACAATGCGTCGGATGGCGGTAAGCTCGGTGGACTGGACATCTTCAACTGGCGTGGTTGACGAACAGTCGGATCAGAAGGGGTACGACGTGGTTCAGGGAAAGCATGTACACTACTGCACTTGCCATCAACTCTATCTTTATCGCTTTGCTTCTTTCTCAGAGTCTATTGTCTGTATAGAGAACTTGGTACAGATCAGAGAGGCTTGCGTCCACTGGCATCGATGCTGTTACTGTTCTGAGTATCCCCGATTCGATGCGAGTGATGGCACCGAGGGTGGGGGCGGGAAGAACATGCATCCCTTGCCGGTGAATTGCATTGCTTTCCTCGGGGATATCAGGAAGATTCTCGACAGCTGACCGGCCCTATGCTCGACAGTTGGGGTCCGGTCGGCCAATCCGCTGCCTTGGCTATTTCCGCCAGGGAGGCGGAAAGATCCGTTTTATTTGCAAGGAGTCACCTTGAATTGCACAGCTTCTCTCACTCAATCCACTTCGAACAGGTGACCTCGACAGCTCAACCGTGATCACACTGCCTTGTGTATGAGCTCTGGCTAATGTGGTTGCACATGTTTCCGACTCAGCGCTGAAGTTGAGACGAGATGTCGAGCCTGGAGACAGGATGGAGTTGAGCACAGTATGCTCGTAGCACATCGGTCATTTTCCGCGCTCCGGACTGGCAGGAACCGGGCTGCCACCGGTTAGGAAACGCACGCCCTTGGCCCAGCCACGACCTAAGTATGAGAGATGAAGAAATTCGAATACGAAACGTTGATGGGAAGGGTCAGCCGAATACAAGCTTGGAATGTCAGAAACCAAAACCAATGGGCAAATTTGTATTTGGCTGAATTCAAGATGACGGAACGAGATGCCAGGAAAGAGAAATGCAGCCCAGACAGTCAACGATCGTCAGAATCCGAACATTCTCCACCTGCGTCACGCCGCGACTGCCTGTCGCCTGTTTCCTCTTTGAATGCTTGGCTGGAAATTCTTCTCGGGCTCGAATGAAAAGCATTTCGTCCGACGCTCTTTGCAAACGCTGGGCGCCGTCTGCCGTCACAGAAAAGTGTGTGGACCGTGACCATAGAGCCGAGTATAGACGAAGCCAAAGCCAACACAGCATCCTCTGCGTGTGCCGCTCACTCGGGCAGCCTGGATCTTTTCTTCTTCGCCGCTTCTCATCTTCTTCTCCCTCCTCCACAGACCCTTATATCTTCGTGCTCAAGTCCACTTGCACTCGGAGGTGACATACACACCTATCCTCACGACCATCCTCAAACGAGACCACAACCTTGCGTTTGCTGGTCCCACCATCCACCAGACGTCAACATGCTTTCTCGCTCCGTCGCTCAGACCGGCGCTCGCGCTGCTAGGAGCCTCGCTCTCCGAACCGGCTCCGTCCGCATGGTCACCCCCGCTGTCGCTCGACGAACCCTGATGACCTGCTCCGCTCCGAGGACGTTCGCTCTCGGTGCCCACAAGACCACTCTTTCGGCTCAGAGGAACTTCTCTTCCTCGTCCAGCCGTAAGGAGGTGGTCAAGGTGCCCCAGATGGCCGAGTCCATCACCGAGGGAACGTTGAAACAGTGGAACAAGAAGGTGGGTGACTTTGTCCAGGCCGACGAGGAGGTCGCTACCATCGAAACCGACAAGATCGACGTCTCTGTCAACGCACCTCAGTCGGGTACTATTGTCGAGATCTACGCTCAGGAGGAGGACACCGTCGAGGTCGGCAAGGACCTGTTCAAGCTTGAAGCTGGTGATGCTCCCGCTGGTGGCGCCGGTGGCGCCAAGAAGGATGACAAGAAGGAGAAGAAAGAGGAGAAGAAAGAGGAGAAGAAGGACAACAAGCCTAAGAAGGAGGAGTCCAAGCAGCCCGAGAAGAAGAGCGACGACAAGAAGCCCACTCCCTCGGCTGAGCCCGAGTCTCGCCCCTCGCCTGCTGCCTCGGCCCCCGCTGCCTCTAAATCGTCGTCATCTTCTTCGTCCAAGCCTTCTTCGTCGTCCTCGTCCTCGTCTTCTTCTTCGTCGTCGTCTGCACCAAAACCTGCTGCCGGCAGCCGAATGGAGAACCGCGTCAAGATGTCGCGTATGCGTCTCAGGATCGCTGAGCGCTTGAAGCAGTCGCAGAACACGGCTGCCTCGCTTACCACGTTCAACGAGATCGACATGTCCAACCTCATGGCATTCCGTGCGCGTCACAAGGATCGCATCCTCAAGGAGAAGGGTGTCAAGCTCGGCTTCATGTCTGCCTTCGCCAAGGCATCGGCTATGGCTCTCAAGGATGTGCCCGCTGCCAATGCCAGCATTGAGGGTGCCGGCCTTGGTGACACGATTGTCTACCGCGACTTTGTCGACCTTTCGGTGGCTGTCTCCACAGACAAGGGTCTGGTTACACCCGTTGTGAGGAACCTCGAGTCCATGTCGCTGATCGAGATCGAGCAGGCGATTGCTGACCTTGGCAAGAAGGCTCGCGACAACAAGCTCACGCTCGAGGACATGAGCGGTGGTACTTTCACTATCAGCAACGGTGGTGTGTTCGGCTCGCTCTTCGGTACGCCCATCCTCAACCTGCCCGGCTCTGCTATTCTGGGTATGCACGCTGTCAAGGAGAAGCCGTGGGTGGTCAACGGCAAGGTCGAGATCCGACCCATCATGGTGGTTGCGCTCACCTACGACCACCGATTGCTCGACGGCCGTGAGGCGGTTACTTTCCTGGTCAAGCTCAAGCAGTACATCGAGGACATGCCCAGCATGCTCCTCTAGAATGCGCCATAGATTGGCATGACCCAGTCATATGCGGTGTCATTCGGCTAGGTTCAGCTGAATCTCGTTCTCCGCCCTTGTTTTTGTTTGTATCATTCTGAATCGCTATCTAAATGTTTCGCGCTAACTTCATGCAGCTTGTGCGTGCTTGAGGTTGTGTCAGTTGCAAGGAGACGATCGGGATCTGCTTCGCATCGGACTGATCAGTGAACCGAAGAGATCGACTTACCGATTGAAGGCTGCAACTACGACCTCTCTCGGTATCTTGACCGTGGCTCAGGAACAACACAAGCATTGAGAGATACCCTTACCGGAACCAGCCTCAAGGTGTCCGGCAACAGGGTCAGTGCCCTGGAATCGGTTCGGCAGTTTGTGCAGCATCGCTGTCCGTGATACCAGAAGGCGTTGTCAGAACGACGACAGGCAGTCACCAGTAAGTTCTAAGGAAAAAAAAAGTTTTGGTTTCAGTTTGGAATTTTTCGTAGCCAGGGACCCTGTTTCAGCGCTCGAACCGGTCATCATGGCAACCTTGGCCAATAGCAAAGGCATCATCAGACCGCAACGACCGTCCAGCCCGGTCAAAGGCGGACAAGAGCCGACAATTGGCTTACTAGACGTGAGCAACGAGCGTTTGCGAGCAACATTTGGGTACCTGCAGATACAACCGGTTGGTATTGACCGTGTTCAGCATATCGCAAGAAAAATTGCGCCTCAGCAAGCACAAGGCACAGAAGAAAGCGCTTTTCGAGCCGTCTCCGCGAGCGACTTTAAGTGGGCAATGCACCTTACAGGCACTCTTCATGATTTAGTGGCTAGCTGAGTGCGATCAACGGTCGGGGGAACGTCAACGATGTACATCTATGTGTCCTTTGCAGTAATGATGAGAGTTGAGAAAAGGGCTTTCTTGGCCGCATGGCAAAAGCGACGAACGACGTGCGGCTGTGCTGCAGTGCTGCATCTCGCCAAGGATATCAAAGCTCAGTCGAGTTGTACTGCCACCAGTTGGTCGCTTGCCGCTTAACCTTTTTCTCGTTTTGGGCCCTGAAACCTCAAAGCGAAAACAAATCCCAAGGCACTGGTGATGCCGCAATCGAACCACGCCCTTACGCCCGCGCCAAGTTAGAGCAGCTGCTACCACAGCAATGCCGTTGGTTCGTCACGACGAAGCATGAAAAGCAAGCCGACTGACTGCTGAAACACTTTGATTGGGTGCGTTCCTTTTTGTCTCTTTTTTGTCTGCATTTTCTGTCAGCGCCGCTGCCAACCGCCATTTTGTACCAATGTCCGCATCCCCGCCAATGCTGACGGGCCCAACGTGCAGTAGCTTCACGGCAGCAAGCCTGCACTGCACTGCATGCAAACAATACCGATCCAATCTCCTCCACATTCGATCCCGTCCCGCTTCTTGTCTGCTGCTGCTTAGAAAGATACTGCATTCATCTGGCCTTACTCACGATCCATGGCCAGCAAGGTGCGGCTGGATGTTGGTCACCATCATCCCCTTATCTCAATAAAATAAAATCAAAATTAAGAAAGAAAAATGTCTGGAGAAGGGGCGCTCAGTTGGTGTCTCACTTTGGTCACCTCGTTAACCCTTTCGGATCGCCATTCTGAGACCTTGAACCCTCTTCCTTTCCTCGCTCGCAGGACCAACGGACCCCCCTCGTGTCAACCTTTTCACTTTCAGACCAAACCAGCAGCCAAGACAGGGCGTAACAAAGCTTTAACGGCCCGGCCGGCTGACAACGTCAGAAGCCGACTTGTATACCCGTCTTTGCTGCCTACCATCTCCTTCTTCAGCATTGGTCCTGATCGACACCTCCTTCTCACTCACTCCGACATTCAGCCCTTGACTCGCTTGCCGCTTTTGACGAGACCTTCCTTCCATGTACCAAGGGTAACACGGACGCTCGTTTCAATCTCTGCAATCACCGTGTACCACCGCCGCAACACCTCCGAGACACTCACCCGCTCATCCTGGACACGATTGCTCTATCTTACCGGTACAAGCAACACGAACACGCATGTCATGAGCAACTGACTGCTCGCTGCTTAGTTCTCTTTCGCCCCTAACATGCCGTTTGCGGACCTCGTCAGGCGATCCCCATCGCAACAAAGGCTCGAGCCTAAAGCCTCAGCCGCCTCGACATCTTATCATGGATCTGGGTCAAACCCCACTGCAAGACATCCACCGTCTTCCATGAGCATGGACAGATTCACGTTTGGACGCAACTCCAAGAACCGTTCTTCCGTCGCCGCAGACACTGGTCTGCTTCAGCCCCACACCGCTCAGACCAGCAACCGGTCCTCTCACTATTCCACGACGGAAGCCCAGAGCATCGGAGAGGCACCTTCCCATACTCGCTCTCGCTCTGCTGCACCATCGCCGTCGCCTTCAACTGCAAACGACCCATCGCGTTTGTCCGCTGCACCATCAAATAGCTCCCAAATCAATCAATACGATCGTCTCTTCGGTCTCTCTGGCACCTCTGCTTCTGTCTCCCCACGCCAGACGCCTCTCCCTCTCGCCAACCAGCCACCACCATCGGCATCATCATTACCATCAGCACAAGTCGCAGCTTCGTCGCCAGTCCCATCGACGGAGCCACCATCCACTCGCTCGCTCACTGATCAAGCCACGGGTCCAACACCAGCGTCTGCATCATCGACTCTCTTGCGAAGTCGCAGCACAAAACCAAGATCTCCCTTCCCACCCGCCTCTGCATCGACAGGAACCAGCGCTACGCAGCGTGACAAGTCTATCATGGGCAGCACCATCTTTCGTAGGCCAAGTCTGCGTCGACGTAGAAGCTCGCGCGACTCGACGAACGAGATTGTCGACAAGATCATGTCCCAGCATGCTCCCAGTTCTCCAACTACAGAGGCCGAGACGAAGCCAAAGCGAAGCGATTCAGCAAACTCTGTTTCCGTGCCCGCTCATGCAGTTGCTTCAAAGTCAACTCCTTTTCCAGCTCCAGCTGCGACTCCCGCACCACTTCAAACAGCTCCAGCAGGCCGCTTTGCCCGTCTCTTTGGGCGAAGAAAGTCGATATCGAGCCCCATCAACACTGCCATGATTTCCAAGCCGGACCTGATCGCAAACCCTGTGCCCGCTCTCAAAGATGCTTCATCTGCGCTCAACAGACAGTCACCTCCCTTGGCAATCATCTCAGCACACGCTGACAAGATTGCTGCTCTAGACCTGGACAAGCACGACTCCGTCTCCAGCAAGACAATGCCACCCCCGTCAACCGGAGGATCAGCGAAGGAGAAGCCAAGCGATCTCATTAGGTCGACATCGAAATCACCTGAAGAAGCACGAACTGCTCCCGAGCCTCTGACGATCGACAGCACCAACAGCCAAGGTTCGGCATTCACTTTTCCTGCGCG
This sequence comes from Ustilago crameri, assembly GCA_024271935.1. Taxonomy (NCBI): domain Eukaryota; kingdom Fungi; phylum Basidiomycota; class Ustilaginomycetes; order Ustilaginales; family Ustilaginaceae; genus Ustilago; species Ustilago crameri. Next base: position 255,462 of record JANBMJ010000003.1, on the reverse strand, counting down.
CACATCCACCTCCGATGACACTCAGAAGCAGACTATGCTGTCAGATAGTATGCCATCGAGGCAGGCGAAGCATTCGACCAGCCGCTCCTTGCCCCTTGCGTCCTTGCCAGTGTCTGGCCCTGCGCCACTCTCGTCTTCTCCAGATCCATCAATGACCTCAACAGGAAGAGGTGGGCAGCGTCCGCAGACGCAGCCAGTAGAAAGTGCCAGACATCGAAAGAACAGCAGAAGCCTTTCGGTAATCGGCAACATCTTTGGAAGCTCAACCTCGCCTCCACTCCCACAGTCCTCCACGCCCATCGGTCAGAGAGTAGCCTCAGCCGAAAGCCAATCGAGCCACAAAAGGGAGGCTTCCACGGCAAGTCATACTCACAGACCGTCGCTTCGACTGCGTCTGAGAATCGGAAAAGGCAGCACGGACAAAGACCCCAACCGTCCCACAACACCAGAGATCGAGAGTTGGAAACGCAACAGTGACAACAAGCAAGTTTCCGCTGTCGTTGCTAGAGGTCGATCCAGCGTCGACGGCCATTCTCGTCCTCCAACTGCCGAGTCGCCAGTCAAGATCACCAGGTCCAAGAGCGCAATTCGACGCAAGCCCGCGCCCGAAGTCAAGCAGGACGAGATCGATAGCAGTTCTAGCACTCCAGTGTACAGCACTTCGTTCCGAGCGCTTGATGTCGACTTTCCCCGTGGCGGCAGTCTGGCCTCGTCTCCTGTCGAACAGCATGTGGCTCTCCCGGTCGTTGACTCCAATACGGAACATAGTCCAAAGCTCATCGCTTCATCTCCCGCACCGGTTGCCGGAGCTAGCATGCGGGATAAATCTAGTCAGAATAGGTCTAGTCAGGTACAGGGCCTCGGCTTGAGTGGAACGCATGATATGCACAACGATGGTGCTCACACGCTGGTGCCAAGCATCGATATTCGTCCCAGCACACCGCCTCGTGACAACTTCCCTGCTTCCTCCGAGAAGGGCGCTAGCACGCATGAGAGGCTGGCTCCTTCCTCGTCTTCGCCCCTCAACGACAAGCAGCCTGCGTCTGAATCACACAGCATCGCTCCATCCACCACCTCATACGATCGTCCTTACTCACTGATTAGTGCCGGAGAGCATGACACGCCTCTCCTCAAGCTGCGAAACTTTGTCGTCGACACTAACGGCTCCGACGATGACCGAGATGGACACAGCATCGGGCTCTTCTTCCACCCAGCTGACCGAGAAAGCCGAGATGTGAAGGAAGCGGAAGTAACAGAGCTCGCCGCTTTTGCTCCGACGGAGGAGCTCGCAGACAAGTCTGCCAAGAAGGAAGCGGCCGTGACTAACGCCGATGAGACTGAGCATCTACGAACAGTCTCGCAGTCCACCACGCGGTCAGATACTAAACACGAGATCTCATCGATTTACTTGCATGATTCGGGCACTGTTCGTCCACCTCACAGCCTCGGAGCACAAACCAGCATGTCGGGTTTCTCTGCTGCCTCTGCAGGCCCTTCCGACGTTTCGGCAAGCTCTACTATTCGCCTGCACAACCTGCCCGTCGACCTTGGCGGCGTGACAGCCGAGCCGGTCTTCACCTCGCCCGAGATCGAGCACGACCACGACTCTGTCGGTCCTCTCCCCTCCAAGAGCCCAGCTATGTCTCAGCGCTCCTTGCGCTTACGTCCGAGCCCGCGCGACAGCTCCCCCTGGAACGCTTCCGGGCAGACCACAGCACACCAATCGCACCGGCTAAGCACCGCTTCGCGCATGACCGCACGCAGCAGCGGCCACTGGAGCGAGAGCCGCCTCTCGGAAGATGCGCTGAGCGCTCTCGAGGCTGAGGTGGGACAGGCACGGCGGGCTGAGGTGATTGCGCTCGGGAAAGGTCGAGTGAAGGATTGGGTCGGGGGTGCTGCGCCGGTCCGTGTGCTCGCGACTGCAGAGGCACCGACGTTGTCGCGCAGCAACACGATGCGCAAGGGCGTCCAGCCTCCAGGTAAGCAAGCCGCCGAGGTCGACGAAAGAGAAGCACGCCGCCAAAAGGCTCTCAACGAAGGCGTCGATGAGAAGCTCCGACAGCTCTCTGACGCGCAAGGTGCGTCCGCCAGCGGTGAAATCCGCGATATCCCCGATGAAGATAGTCACGAGGGTGGCGAGCAGGAGTTACAGAGTGCGGCACCGCGTTTCGCACGCCTCTCCGCTTTCCACGACCGAAAGCTGACGAGCGACCTTGATCAAGCTTCTCCAGCAGCCGCGACGAATGTGATCAGCCAGACGATGGAAGAGGCGGTGCGACTCGGGCGTGCGCCGTTGAAGCGCGTGCGACGCAGTGTCAGTGAGGCCAAGAGCGCAGGCGAGGCGGTGATGGTGACGCGCAAGATGCTAAGCCTCAGCGCTCGACGCTCCAGCTCCACTCACACCGGAACAGTTGCCGCTCGCCAGCGTCGTCGAGCAGCGTCGATGTCAGCGAAGTCGACAACCTCGCAGCCGGACGCCACCAACCCAACGCTTGACGCTAGCTTCCCTACAGCACTCGCAATGCAGCTGAAGGGTCTCTCCACCGAAAATGAAGAGGCCGCGGTAGCTGGCGGTGGAGAGAAGGAGAATGCGGCTCGCTCGAAACAGCCTTTGAAGCAGCGATCGTTTGCGACCTCGGAAGAGGCGGCAAGGGCTAGGCAGCAGGAGTTGATGGACCGGGACAGGCGACAGGCGGAAAAGGAGGCGAAGCGGCAGGCACAGTTGCTGCAGAAGTATGCGAAGAAGAAGCAGAATGATCCGTTGTTCGCTGCGCGGCTCGCGCTGGTTGGGCTGCAGCCGGGAGAGGTCGCATCCAAGTCGGCATCGGCGATGACGAGCTCTGGCCTACAGGTGCCTGTAGTGGCGGAGAGACGAGGTTCGGGCGTGTCGCCTGGGTTCCTCGCAGCTAGGAACGGCTCGTTCGCGGGTAGCGTCGCGTCGTTCCATACCGCGCTGGACTCGCCCAAAGCCATGACCGCAAGTCTTCAAGACAAGAGCCTGGACGATGCGGCGATTGGGGCCGGGGGAGAAACCTCCTTCTCCTCTTCCTCCAACAAAGACGGCGGCAGGCCGGACACGTCGTTCAGCATCGCGTCCTCGCTCGCGGTGGACTTTGAATTCCCCATCCCGCCACAGCGTATGAAGGAACAGCTCTCGGAGGACGGCACGCTGCTCAGCCGCGCCGGACTGCAGGAATCGCCGTTGCAACAGCAAAGACGACTGGGAGAGATTCCGACGCCGCCGAGAGACTCGTCGCTCAGAGACCGCTTCTCGCCGCTGCAGACGGTCGCGCTCAGGAGAGCCAAGTCGGTCGGGTATAATCTCGCCCACCACCAGCAGCAGCAGGAAAGGCAGTGGGGATTGGGGCTGGATCTCAACGAGCTCAACGCAGCAACGCCAACGATGTCAAGGCCAGTCAAGTCTCTCGTAGCTTAAGATCGGATCTATCGGAAAGCAAAGCACAACATACTTGGAATGTCATTCTCTATACCCTCCACGCCTTCTTGATGCATATGCAAAAGTGTGTGTGAGATGCCTCTGTGTGTACGGGTATGGTTCGGTCGAGGATGCTGATGGTGAAGGGGGTCGGTCGCCTTTCGCCCGATGCAGGCAAGTCACCATCGGCAACATCGGCGGGGAGGGGCCACGATCTGACATGGCCAGATCTGCCGACACTCGGATTTCAGAGAGAGTTGGTTTCAGACCTTTTGCTTGCTGCTTGACGTGTCGAAGGCGCGTAAAGTGGGCACATCTGCGGTTGGGATTTTTTTCCCACGCCGGCCAGCAGAGCGAAAATAAGACCCATTGATTTCTAATTGAGATGCAAGTGTGCAATTTGGTGTATTCGAAATTTTGGCTTGAATTCAAATGCACGCTGCAAGTGGGTGTATCGAGGTTGGATTGCATTTTCAAGTCGGAATGAAATTGCGATGCGGTGAGTAAGTGCAAGCTCGGCTTGAGGAGGGGAAAAATTAGGGTCCTCTCTCCCAGGCCGAGCTAGTAGGCGAGCAAAGGGATCTGCGACAGAGCAACAGAGCAACAGAGATTGAGGGTTCGCGTTGGATCAAGACCGTTCGGCAGAGATATACACCGCTCAAACTCGATTGAAGATGACTTGGGAGGGTGGAAGGGAGCTGCACAAATGTGACGCAGAGCTGTGAACAAAGCTACTGACTGTGCAGCAGCTGCAGAGCGAGTGATACCAACTGTGAGAGCGGAATGAAGTGAATGGAAAGGAATGCTGCAAAATTTCAAGTGCAGCGCGGCAGATGCACGCACGCAGGCAATGCAGGCAGGCAGGTTGCAGCCGAAGCAGACACATTCGAGCTTGGGGACCGATACGTGTCGGTGTCGGAAGAAGCGCGTGCGTGTATGTCTGTCGGTTTCAGCGTTGCGTTGCACTAACTAAGGCGGTCCTCGATTTCTCGCATTTCTCGCACTTGCAGCCTCAAATTCCCCTTGCCGATTTCTCGCTCGGTGGTCCTGGCTATCGGCGCTGCTTGGCCCTCCGCCTTCCCTGTGATTCAGCTTCGGGGTCGCCTTTGATTGAGTGTCCCACGAATGAGCGCTGCTCCTCATTGCAGGTTCAGCAAGTTCTCCTGCTCTCTCTCTCCATCGACCAACCCCTTTCTTCGCTTGGACCTCCCTCTCCCCCTCTCTCTTGTTCTTCTCATCTCCCATCCATCCTTCTCGTAGAGGCGATCACATCGCCCTATCGTGTTCCTCCATCGTCTCTCCACTCTCTATCTCCCCCTCAGTATCTGCATCGTAGTCAACGCCCGCGTACACTTTTCGGTTTCTCATTCTCCTCTTTTGGTTTCATCATTCTTCATCTCTTGCATCGGTTCACACAAATCTCGTCAACGAGCATCATCGTTTCATCCCCTCCCACTTCGGCTTGTTCAGTCTTGCGAGCATCAAAGTACACGCAATCGACGGACGACTTCATTACTCCCCCTTGCACTCACGACCATCGACGTGATCATCCCGCAGCAGCCAAGCAGAGACGCCTCTGGGAGGTCAGTAGTCTGCCACTGCAAATTCAACCCACCGCCTCACTTTCCCACCTTTGCTGGTCAAACAAGGTGCCCCACTACACTTGCCCGCCTCTTCCCATCTAAGCTGCTGGCAGCAAAATACCACTCAACAAGATCTCAAACCTCATCATCCTTCGTCCACACTGTATTCATCTCTTCGTCAAACGACATCCTCTATCGCATTGTGCTATCGCTGCACTATCAACATCGGCCTTCAGGTCTGAGAAAACTCACCTAGAGCTCACACCATGTCGACTCCCACACCCACAGCCGCCATGGCCGCTGAGCCATCTCGCGAGCGCAAAGAGCAGATCCTCTCTGCAAAGAAGAAGCTCAAGAGCTACCGTGCCAAACAAGCGCTCATGGCGCAAGCTCAGAAGCGTTCATCCTCATCTTCGTCCCATTCGCGAACCAATTCGGGCGTTCCCTCTACGGACACCCCCTCCACCAGCGCCGTAGCCGAGGCCCTTTCGAACCAGATTGTCTCGCAGGCTTCTACTTCCGCATCCGCCACAACTGGTACATCGCACTCGCGAACTGCGTCGCGTGGCCACGGTCGAGGCCACTCGCGCGCCGGTTCTATCTCTATCACCCCCAACGCGCTGTGGTCGCAAGCTCAGGCGTTGAGTAGCGCCCCTGCAACGGCGTCGGCGTCAGCGCCTGGGCGACCGGCTTCGATTGTGGCATCAACGAGCTCAAGTCACGCTCGACGCCATTCTCGATCCCATTCGAGGAATCTGTCCATTTCGCGGCCCGTCAGCATCTCGATGCTCGGTGCCAAAAAGGACGAGCCCGTTGTGCTCGCCATCGAACACCACGTTGGATCGGACAACGAGCCCGCTTCGAGTAACACGCAACGCCTGTCTCAGCAATTCCTCGACTCGTCAGCTCTCTTTGGAGGTGTTAACAACTCTGGCTTACGGCCCCGTTCGACCGCTTCTGCCAAGCGCCTCAGCAACCTCGCTCCCGTCTCTCCGGCCCTTTTCGACATGTCGGCTCAAGCAGCTGCTCCTTCTCCATCTGCGCCGAACAGCTCGTGTCACTCGAGACGCATGAGCCGTCACAACCGCACCACCAGCATCTCGACCAAGCGCGAAAGCATGGAGATCATGGGCGGTCTGGGCACGGGGCTTGGCCTTGACATGTCGGCCTCCGTCACGCCACTCCAGTCGCAGTCGATTGCGTCGACGCGACGACGCAGCTCGCGCATGTCCAACCTGCCTTCCGCCAGTGTGCTGTTCGGTACCGCGGATCCTAGCACCGGCTCGGAAAACAAGGAGAACCAGCAGCGCGCAAGTGCGAGCGTGCAGCAGTGGGACTGGCGCAAAGCGTTTGCTGATGCGACTGACGAACCTGAGGAAGGTGCTGAGGGCCGTCTCACCGCTCTGGAGAAGCTCGAAGGCCGATCCTCAGCCGCCCGCAATGTTGAGCAAGAAACTTCCGCTCCGTTTAGCGCCGCCAAGCGCGCCTCGAAACGCCTTTCGAACCATACACGCACCGAGAGCATCCAGATCCCCAACCTCGACGAGATTCATCAACAGGAGATCAGCGAGCGTAGAGCAAGCTGGAACTCTCAAGCCGCCGGCGCTTCGACGCCTGCCACAGCGCCAGGCGCATCCGGCGCATCCCGTCGTGAGAGCTGGGGCCGCAGCCTCGTGCCCCCTGCCTCGTCCTCATCGCTGTCGAATGGTTTCGCCTCTCCGCTGGTTTCGGGCTACCTGGCGAGTCCCAAGCGACCGGAGTCCATGATCTTGCACCCGGAGTCGCCGCAACCCGAGGGTCTGGGTACGCTGATGGAGGAGGAAGAGGAAGACGAGACCTCGCCGCTGCGTGAGCGTTCCAGCCTCGAGATGCCCGTTGACTTCAGCACATCGGCGCGCAAGCAGCAGCGGTCCGAAATCGAGGAGGAGCTCGTCAAGCGCAACCGACGTGCTAGTCTGCGCGCATCCTTGGCGCCTAAGCCGCTCAAGCTCAAGTCGCGTCCGCCCAGTTTGTACCTAACGCCTTCGCAGCGTACCGGGCTGACCAGCAGTCCGTCGATGCCGCACCTCGGATCGTCACCTCTCATTCCGGGTGACGCCACGCCGAGGATCTCCAAGGCGTCGCCGCTTCCCGACATCGACGCCGACGATGAGAGTCAGATCCTCGAACAGCCTAATGAGGATGAAGATTCAATTACGATCCCGAGCCGCAGCACGACGTGCCCCGACTCGACGTCGTATGCTGCTGCCTCAGCGGAGGCTGCGACGCAGGAGCAGGAGGAGAAGGAGGTATCACCGACTGCCGAGCAGCTGGCGAGCCAGGAGCAACGTCAGCTGGAGGAGTTGCAGAAGCAGATCCTGCGTGCGCATCGCAACTCGGTCATCGCCCCCGCCGCTGCCGCTGCTGCAGCCGTTTCGTCCTCCATCGAACCGACCATCACCAGCGCATCGTCGCGACAGGGCATGCGCACGCTCCGCCTCAGCAGCCAAGCGTCGCTTGCTTCGATCATGGAACCCGCCGCCGGCCGCAGTGCCGGTGCCACTGCCACAACCACGACTACACCGGCACAGCGACGCCGCAGCTTGATCATGGGCCCCATGTCTGCCGGGCCGTCGGGCAGCTCATCGTCGCGCGACAGTGATTACGTTCCCTTTGGCAGTAGCAACCCTGCTACCTCCACATCGGCTCCAACCAGCCGTGCCGCCCGCCGCTCGTCGATCATCTACAAGCCTGCGACTGCCTCGGTAGCCGAGACAGTCTCTTCGCACTCGGCCTCCGACTCGGTGGCTAGCCTCGCGAGCGTGCCGCTAGCCGTGCACGATGAGCTGAAAGCCAAGGCGAACCGCGATGCAGCGCTGCTCGAGGAGACGCGCAAGCAGGTCGAGGTGCTGGAGCGCGAGCTGGCCAACGAGACAGAGCGCAGTGCAAGGGAGAAGGCGGAGCTGGAGCAGTGGAATTTGGATAAGGAGGAGCATCTGTTTGAGCGCGCGCAGAGGGCCGAGGAGGCGGCGAGGGTGAAGGAAGAGGCCGAGGTGGCAGCGAGGGCCGAGCTCGAGGAAGTGAAGGAGCAGTTGGAGGATCTCCGGGCGGAGCGAGAGGTGTTGCAGGATGACATCGAAGGTTGGAGATCAAGGTGTCAGGATTTGGAGAAGACGCTCAGGACCGAAAAGGCCAAGGCGGACGAGAACAGGAAGCTGCGTGCCGCCGCCAGGGTGAGGATCAAGCAGCTGTCGGCGCACATTGAGCAGATGGGTTCCGAGGTGCCCGCGGATGAACTTGGAGTGCTCGGCGCACTCGAGATGCCTCAGCTCAACCTGGCGTCGGTGCTGAGGAGTCCGAACCTGGGTGCGCTCAGTCCCAACCTCAATGCCACGCCCGGTCTCTCGCCTAGTCTCGGCCCCGAAGATGTGCCGCCCCAGATCACCAAGCTGCTGGCAGACATGCGCCAGCAGATCTTCAACCTCGCCGGCAGTCTCGAGCACGAGAGGAAGAAGCACCTCGCGGCGCAGGAGGAGGTGAAGCGGCTGCAAAGCGACGCTGGCAAGCAGGAGCAGGCGGTGCAAGTGGACGCGGTCGCCATGGGCGATGACAGTGGGCGAAACGAGTCATTCAGCTCAACGCCCGGGTCTGTATCTGGACGCCGATCAAGCTCGAGTGGCGTGCTGGACAAGAACAAGCGACATGTGTTTGCGTACGACTCATCGATGGGCAGTTTCGGCCAGTCGCAGAGCAGCGCATCGCTGTCGATGACCGCTACGGACGACACCGTGCATACGGACAACGACTCGGAGCGCTCCGACTCGTTCTCGGGCAAGCTTCCCTCGAGCGAAACCGAGCTGATCGGGCTCGGAATGGGGATGGGAGCGCTGAAAACGCTGGATGAGATCGAGGAGGTGTCGGAGATCTCGGAGAGTGTCGCGGACAGCAATGGCACGCACACGGTGGACGCTGAGGTAGAGGCGGTGGCGAGTCCAAAGTGGATCGACGTGGAGGCGGTGAGGGGAGCAAGTATGGATTTGAGCGAGGCGAGTTATCAGGATGCAGCCGAGCCTTCGCCGCCGACGCCCGATCTGTACCGCAATGCCGGCGCCAACGAGCGCGAGCATGGCGTGCAGGGGTCGAGCATGTCGATCTGCAGCTCGGCGGATAGCCACGCCGCTCCTTCGACGCCGCACGCCGAGGAGGCGGTCATCAGGCAGCCCAGCCCGCGGCCCGAATTCCACCGCGAGTGGAGCTTCGAGTGGGGCAAGTCTAGGTCGAGGAGGTGTCCAAGTGCTGAGGAGGCGGTCGAGGATTTCTTTGGAATTCTCAAAGAGGATGTGCTCCCCCCGCTGAGCACGAGCGAGGAACCGCTCGACCTGCCGCCGATCATGGTGCACAATGGAAGCATCCTGCCTACGGCTAAGATCAACAAGGATGGAAGGCCCGTCTACACCGCCTCTGCCTCTCACCAGTCGACGAGCGCGAGGGTGGCGAGCATCTTTGGCGGCCGCCGACCGCCGGTTGCGCGCTCCGCGTACTTGCGTGAGAGCTTTGATTCCAACGCGATCAAAACTACCACCGGAGGTTTACCGCAACACCACTACGGCCACGAGGCGCAGACGAGCTCCGTGAGCAGTCTCGCCGCGCTCGGCTCGCGCGCACTCAGCCGCGTCAGCCTGCAAGGCCTCACGGGCGCGTTCAGCGGGTTGAGCGGATACCTCACCAACCAATCCGGCGCTGCAGTCATGGCCGCTCACGCGAGTACGAAGATGTGCGCTTCCCACGACGATGGCGATCTCGAAAACCCCCTCCCCACCACCACCACCGCTACCGCCGGGTGGCTGGCTCAGAGGAGAGAGTGGGATGACGAAGAGCAGCATTCCTGGAGCTCCGCCGTGGAACCTAACCCCAACGCTGGTATGCAACAACAGCAGCAACAGCAGCAGCAGCAGAGGAGGTTCGTAAGGAAGTCAAGCGTCCAACCGCCAAAACCCGCAGAGGTGTGGATGCTCGATTTCACACGCGCCACCGCAGTGCCCGGTGGACAGGTCGGGCCCGTCTTCACGCTCTAAGCCAGGCCACAGTAGCTACAAGGGTCAATGTTCTTTCTTCTCGGTATTATCTTTATGTCAGCATTGTTTCTTTCTGCTCTTGCCTTTTTCTTATTTTGTAATGGTCAACGAATTGTTCACGTTTTCGAATTGGCTTGGCTACGGTGACAGGTGTGTGTGCGGGTATCAATGACGGACAGATGAGAAACAGGAAGACAATGGTGCGCTGCGGTCAAATCTAGTATCGCGCGCGCGTGGCGAGCGGCACGATGGGGTTGGCCAGATAGTAGTCTGCCAAGCTTTGGGTTTTGGTTTTGGCGGTTGTCGTGTTGGTGGGGCTCGAGTCAAAGTCTGAATTTGAGTCGGAGTTGTCTTCTTCGAGCCAAAGCGACGAGAGCGGTGGGAGGAGTGAGGAAGTGTCGATGGTTGCCGAGCGCGGGCGTGAGCGAGTGCGGATGGGGCCGAGTGTGGCGGTGGAGCTGGTGTCCGTGTTGGAAGAGTGGGGCCTCGCTCGCCCAGGGGAAGAGAGGCGGCGCAGTGGGTAGAGGGTTGTCGTAGGGGAGATCTGCGTTGCTTGTGGACGGTAGCGATTGTTCGCACGATGATAAGCGTCGAATCGGGAGTCGCCGCGATGCTGTGACTGCAATTTGTTCGCTGCGTATTGTGGCAGCACGGCCTGACGAGTGCTTTCCACCTTCAAGGGCTCTGGCGATGGAGACGGCGAAGTCAAAGGCTGAAAATCGACGGCGCTGCAGTATTGGCGCGCCAACTCCTCCCGCGGTGGAACAGAGGCTGCGCTGATCCTCGGAGGGCCCCATAGCGTCGAGAGCTGTACGATGGAGCTCTGAGCAAGCGAACTAGGCTTCTCGAGGTCTGGACAGTATGCCCAGTAAAACCCTTTGCCTGGCTGAGTGTGGTCACGGTCGAGCTTAACAAAGTATGGCTGAGTAGACAGATTGTGTCGCAGAGTGTTCTATGATGATCACACAGGAACAAGAACAATCTCAAAAGCAGCGTCAATCAATTCTATCCGAAGACGAGGTGAAAGATTTGACACCTGTGGTGTACATACCTTCCAACCAGTTCCTTTGATCGACGCGGCAAAGTAGGGGAACTTCTCTTCCAGGTCGCGGTAGAGCTGACTCAGCGTCAACTTTCCCTCACGTCGTTTGAGGATGCAAAGCTTGATGAGGTCTGTATACGGGAGCGCCGGTTTAGTATCGCAAGTGCCGACCTCGAGATTGTCCCATATCTTCTGCACTTGTTGGGAGCGGAACATGCGCGACTTTGAAACGCCTTCGAAGCTGAGCCGAGAGCGAGGGGAGGAGTCAGCCGAGGTGTACCTGAATTGCATGGGGGGATGATGGCGAGGTCGCTCGTGGAAACCCAAGGCATCTGACGCTTGAGGCTTGTGCCATGAAGAGGGCGAATAATTCGTTGACGCGTGGAGAGGCGCAGAAGGCAGAACTTCTGGCTGCTGGCACTGCAAGACGGGAGAACGAGTCTTGATTGGGGGCAGATGAGAGGTTCCGACGCTTTGGGCAACGTACGAAGTGGCTCTCGAGCATCCGGAAGGCATGGAACTCAACAGATCGTGTTGCTGGGACAGATACATGATGAGGTTGAGGGCTTGAGAAGGGGACTGCAACTCGGCTGAGCCGAAAGTATGTAACTCTAGGCCACTAGCAGACGGATACTCCGAATCAGACCGAGGCTGAGTTGCAGATTGTGATGTTGTGATGCGAAGGAGCTCGGATGCTCCGATGATTTGTGACGGGGCAGCGGAAACGAGGAATGCAAAGCACGTTTTATAAGCTCGAATGGTAATCTCTGAATTTGACCGACGAGACAAGCCAGCATCGACAGCAAGGTCTCAGCTAAGCCAGTACCACCCGTGCAGCTTAGCAGAGCGTTCGCTCTTTCATAGTCATTCTTCAGCTGCTTTTGCGTAGCCGTGAGCTTCCAAGGGAGCACGTAGTGCAGGTTCGGATACTCCACTTAACGCAGACTGGGTATGCACCTCGATTTGGCATCCTTGAGCTCATAAGCGGAAGCGCCGTCTTTTAGCGCAGTTCCCCAGATCTTGACATGGTGAAATCGAGACAGTCGAGCTCGACTTCATTGATGCGCATGTCAGATGCAGAAAGGTATTGTTGCAACCGGTGGCAAAGATTTCCTCTGTTTGTCCCGCCAAGCAGGCTTTCACTGTGCATCGACAGAATTGGCCGGTCCGCAACAGATAAGCACGATTGTCATAGGCCAGACGTGTGACGACACATGCCACTGCGACTGGGTGGGTGCTGTCAATTTTAATTCAAGAACATCACAGCAAATTGGCCATGGCGGCAGGCTTACGGCGATCTGTCGACGCTGCTGTATATCACGCTGCAACACCGCGGTCGCATGCAATATCTCCTTAGGTGATTCCGATCAAAGATTGAATATCTTGAGAACAAAGTTCCCACGGTCAACAAGGTGCTGATTGCAGGCACATGGATTCGCACATGACTAGACGCAAGTGCGCTCCGGTCAGGTTCTGTGGTCACACCGGTGAGCCCACAGGAGATAGATTGGCTTCCACTTCTCGTTTCAGCCTGGTAAGCGTGTCACGACTGGGTAACTGGGTGTTCCGCCGGGCCTGCATTCTTGCATGGACGAGCAGACGGCAAACTTGCAGAAGTAAGATGAAGCTCATGGTTTGGATTGTGCCTCGGTCAGCGCTAGGTCTGGATTCGCTGGACTGCTTTGTGGGTTCAAGTGATGGTGATCCGTGCCTGACTTCGCTCTTTTGAAAGTCTGATCGACAGCAGTGTGGCACTTCAAGTCAAATAAGAGCACGAGAGGGCGCCAACTTGGCGAGCAAGTGACCTATTTGCTCAAGTGCAAGTGAGGTGTCTACAATGTTCAGCTACCAGTCTTGCACAGACCGGCAGCTACAGCCTGCGTCGACCTGTTGCGTCGAATCTGCTTAGGTCCGAATCTGACTTGGCAATGCCTATTTGTGACAAGCTCATACTCATAGCTGAAACCCGGTCGCCTCTCCCGAGTCTTTTCATAGAGCAACTTCCGCTGCTCTATGGTCAAAAATAGCTTGTCATGTTCGTACTGCCTGGGCAAAAGACCTTTACTGTACGATACTGCGCGGAAGCCGCCTGTATCAAGCGCAAAAGCACGAGCCTCCCCCCCCCCCCCCCCCCCCCCCCCCCCCCCTTTTTTTCGCGGGAATCTCTCGCCGCAAGGTACAGGAATTGCGACGCTCGAAAAAGTTGGTGTTTCGGTGACAACGAAGCTCTTGGAGCTCTGTGGCGCACGTTGCGCTTGCACTCAACATTGTGATCGATATCCCCACACCCTGGAAAGATGTCAGCATTCAGTGTGCCGAGCAAACTGTACCGCCGCCTCGCTCGCCTCAGCATGGTGGAAGCAGATAATAGAGTCGGCTTGGATCTAAGCGCTTCCGACGGTGCGGAGCGGGATCTCCATATTGATATCCGGCGGTTGTGTCTGCTCAGTCTTAATCAGCCATGCTCCATTGTCAAGGTATAGCTTTGCAAGACAAAGCTACCCAGGATCTCAATCATGCAAGGATCATTCGCATTTGGCTGGACCAAACACTTGCGTACCTCTCTGGCGCCGGACTTAGTGCAGCTTCAAGCAAGAGAGAAGCTCGATGCTGTCATGGCTTTCGCCGCACTTCATCTCCAGGTTTCTTGGCACCTAGCTCATTTGCAGTCATTGTTCAATGCTGCCTACGGGTGGGACTAGGTCAACTACGTTTGCAAGCACCATGGCTGACGCAAATTGCCGTGAAAACGTCCGGAGGATTAGGAGCTTGGAGCACGTTGCTCCGCACAGATACAGCCGGAATGAAGTTGAACCCTGCGCTTGTTGACGACGCGTTGCAACCTTTTCTCACAGCCTTTTGGCTCCCACTGCCCCACCACTTGCGAACAGTTTGGCATCACGGTAGCCGACTCTCGGAACATACCATTGCCGTTCAATGCCAAACTTTCATTGACAACACGGCAGAGCTGCGATTCGCCCACATGCGAACACAGGCAAAAGATTCGGCACAAGCACCCAGCGTTGCTCGGCTACTGTTTGCGGATGCAGAGATACACGCACAAGATCGATACTGCACCACAGCAACCTAAGCGCACCGAGCGGGTTGCTTTCCGTAAAAACGCGGCCCACAATTCGATCATCATTACACAATCCCCCACGCAAGTCGCTTACCCGCCCAGAAGGGAACGACCTGAACCTTGCCTGCATCAGAGTCAGGCACATTTTGGAACTCAGGGTGGACGTACACTGCAGGCACGGTCGCAGCCGACGAGTTGGTCCCCACCCTGCGAAGCTTGATGCTACCCTTGTCCATCTCGTCTGCATCGTCGTAGCCGTAGAACTTTCTACCGTTCAAGCTAACATAGTTGGCAAGCTTGTCCAGCGCACCAAAACCTTCCAAGAGGGTCGCACACAATGGCACGAGGATGGACGAGGTGTAGACACCGGCGGCGCAACCACAAGCGATAACGCCGGTAGGCTCAAGCTCGTCTGCACCTGAGCTTGATTGCTTGGTTCCAGGCGCACCGTGCGTGACTGCAGAAGGGTATTTGTTGGCCAATGGGTGTGGCGCCGAGTCAGAGCCGAGGAAGAAGCGTGGGTGGCCTACGTTGCGCAGAACATCGAGGATGAAGTGTGGCAAGAAGAGGGCGATGAGTGAGTCTAGTGGATTGAGACAAAATGCGAGGTCACGGTACTGCTCTACTTACCTTCGCGGATGACATCGCGTAAGGCCTGTCGATCGTCGGGGTACTTTGCAACGGGCTTGCAGAAGTTGAGTGGCTTTCCCGCCCAGTCATCAACGATAAGCTCGAGGTGGTGTGGTGTGATGGTGCAGCCCACCGTATCGCCGCACTGCTTGACAGCCTCGACGGCCTTCCTGGTGGTTGCGTGCTCGAGCACGATCTTGAGCTTGGGGAACTGGCGGTGGATCTTGAAAAGGTGTGTCAAGAACTTCTCCTCAGCGTTCAAGACGCAGATACCAGCATCGGCATTGGACGGTACCTCGCCGTGAAGGTTGAGGATCATGTTGTGCTTCTGCATCTCCTCAAAAATGGGGTAGTAGGTCTCGTAGTCCTCAATACCGCTGTCCGAGTTGGTGGTCACTCCGCGCGGATAGCTCTTGACACCACGAACGCCGTTTTGAGCTGCCTTTGCGATCTCAGCTGGCGTGAGCGCAGGAGAAAGGTAAAGGGTGCCGATGAACTTGGTCTGTGGAGCAATAGAGCGGAGGGATTCAAGGTACTCGGTAGCTTGTTGCGCCGAGGTGATGGGCGGGACCAGGTTGGGCATAACATAGGCGAGCGAGACTCCACCCTCGGCGACGTGCGGGGTGACAAGCTCCGACATCTTTCCCTGTCGAAGGTGGACGTGGAAATCGGCCGGTGCCGGGACGGTGATCTCTTGAGAAGACATTATGGCGTGGCGTTCGTGATTGAGGCGCCTTAGAGAGATGGTGGTGGCGCAAACGATGACAGCGTGGGGTAGCAGCGGACAAGGGTTTCGACGTCGTCTTTCAACGAATCAGACTTTTTGGAAGAAAACGCGGAGAGGTCGCCGTTCAATGCGAATGAGTGGAATTTTTGACAAGTTTGTTAAGTTATTCCCTCATCCTTCCCACTGCGAAAAAATTGAGCGCGGAGCAATGCTTCTCAGGGTCCACACCGCGTCGAAAGTAACACTTTCGTCCCTCTCGCACTCGGCACTGAATGCTGATGACACCATGTTTCCGTCGCCGCCGGCAATTCTATAGGATCCTTACAACACTTCTGATGATGACAGACGATGCTGACAGTCGCTGACATTCGGCCTGGCCGTATCGTGTGACAAATCCGGACTTAAGGAAGAGCTTAAATATTTCCGCCGAATCACATCATTGCCTCCACTTGGTAGCGCTGCTCTCGAAGTTCGGCATATCCGGAAACCATGCGCGGTTGAAGGGCGCATAAGAGAAAGACTTGTTGCTTGCTTGACTTGCAACTTATCTTGCACACGACCACCATCTCCCACCCGCACTACGAAGCAAGTCGTGAGACGTCATGGTTGAGCACAGTGTCAACGTCCATGCGGGCTCAGATGGCAACTTCCGGCGTCAAGTCTCTGCCTTCCGCAACACGATTTCCAAGGACGGCCCGCACCAGCCTGAAAAGGGACGATATATTCTCTACTGCGCACTGATCTGTCCATGGGCGTGCCGTACGCTCCACACGCGCTTGCTGAAACAGCTAGAGGACATCATCGATGTAGCCATCGTGCACTACGAGCTCACACCCAGCGGTTGGACCTTTGACAAGACCGACGACGTCGAGACTGGCGATCCCGTCAATGGCTTCAAGAACACCAAGGAGCTCTACCTGAAAGCGGACCCTGACTATACGGCGAGATACACGGTGCCAGTGCTGTGGGACAAGAAGCTCGGCACGATCGTCAACAACGAATCGTCCGAAATCATCCGCATCCTCTACACTGCCTTTGACGACCTCCTCCCTGCCTCATCCCCTGCTAAAGGCGTTACGTACTACCCCAACGACAACGCTGAAGCCGTGCGCAAGATCGACGAGCTCAACAAGTGGATCTATCCTATGATCAACAACGGTGTCTACAAAACCGGCTTTGCCACCGCCCAGGACGTCTACAACCGCGAAGTCGACAACCTTTTTTCTGGCCTCGACCGCCTCGAATCGCTGTTATCGGATGGACGCGACTACCTCGTCCCCGAAATCGGCCTGAGCGATGCCGACATCCGCCTCTACCCAACACTGGCCCGCTTCGACGTCGCTTACCAC
The DNA here is from genome assembly GCA_024271935.1 of Ustilago crameri. Lineage (NCBI taxonomy): Eukaryota > Fungi > Basidiomycota > Ustilaginomycetes > Ustilaginales > Ustilaginaceae > Ustilago > Ustilago crameri. The sequence continues at coordinate 238,562 of JANBMJ010000003.1, read as the reverse complement.
ACCCTCTTCCGCTGCAACATCAAGATGATCCGCCACGACTACCCACACATCCACCGCTACCTCAGGCGGCTGTATTGGGGTGAGCAGGACGCGTTCAGGAAGTGGACCAACTTCGACCACATCAAGCGCGGCTATGCGGGCGTAGGCGCCAACAAGGGGATCGAACCACGTGGGCCCCTTCCACACATGCTACCTCTCGACGCATAACACAGACACTGATCTGAAGCGATAAGACAAAAGTTTTATGTATTGCAACCCTCTCTCTCTAATCTAATCCATTGCATCTACCCACGCCTGCAGATCAACCTTTGCCGCCTCTGCCTGGATGACGTACTTGTGCTTGGTGAGGTCCTTCGGCGTCGGCCTCTTTGCGGGTTCTTTGATGAGGCAGAGCTGCACAAATTCCTCCATGAGTTTAGGGAATTTGCCTTCTGGCAGTTGCGGCGGCGGTTCGTTGACAATGTGCTGCAGCAGGTCGAGGATCGACATTTGGTGCGAAGAGCCTTGGAGGCTGACGCCTGCTGGTTTCGATTTGCGCTTCTCCTTTTTGAGCGCTAGCTTGGGTGCAGGTTTGGTGGGTGACAGAGTACCGCTGAGGTCGTGCTCATCGTCGTCGTTGACATCGGAATCGTCGGAGTCGTCTTCGTTTTCCGCGAAGGGGAAGCGACCCAGCGCTAGCTCAATCACGGAAACACCCAGACTCCAAACGTCCGACTTGACACTGTACTGGTCGCCTTGGATACGCTCGGGAGACATGTAGGTCGAAGTGCCCACGAACGTGTCGGCAATACTGTTGATCAGCTCGCCCGAAACACCAAAGTCGCAGATCTTGATCTGCCCCGCACCGTTGACCAAGATATTGCTCGGTTTGACATCACGGTGGATGATGCGATGCACGTCGTACAGGTAGGTCAATCCATGCACAACGACGACGGCAATCTTGCCGCAAATCTCTGGCGGGATGGGCCCGTACTTCTTGTAGATACCGTCAAGCGAGTCCTTGTCCATGAACTCCATGCACATGCAAATGTGCGGCTCGTTGAGGTAGGCGCCATAGAACGAAACAATGTACCGTGAATTGCACTCGTGCAGGATCTGAAGCTCTCTCAAGATCTGCTTGCGAACGCTGGGCTTGGCATCAATGAAGACCACCTTTTTGGCCATGATGGTGCCGCTCTTTTCGTGAAGCACCTTGGTGACGGTACCTCCATTTCCTGCGCCAAGCTCGGACAGTGTCTTGAGATCTTCATTCTTCAAGTCGAGCTTGTATTCCACTCCGAGTTCGAGGTTGGCTAGCTGTTGTGTGAGTTTGTTGTGGTAGTTGGCGCCGGAGTTGGGCTCGGTATCGAGGCCATTCCTGCCTGGGAGAGAGAGTGAGCCACCCGGGGTGGTTGCTGAAGCTTTGCCGATGGTGGATGCATTTGACGTTGCGGATCCCTCGCCTGTGTTTTGGGACGATGCTGCGGACGTTGCGCCTCCTGGGCTGGCAAGGGGCGACTCGGCCAGCTGCAAACCCTTGAAGTTGCGCTTCTTGCGTATCGATGACCCGGCTCCTGACGAAAGCATTATGAGAGCTGAGGGGTGGTTTTAGCGGGACGGGAGTGCCTGAGTAGCAATGCCGCTTGACAGAGCTGGTTGGTCTTGATGAATGCTGGCAGCAAGAGCTGGGAAGTAGCCTATGTTCTGTAGCAACTGTCGATGGACTATGCGACAAGAGCCTTGCCGAATGGGACGAAATCACCAAGTCGTTTCCAAGCAACGATATAGAGAGATGAACAGCTTTGACCGTAGATGACTAGCTATAGAAAACCCAGAATGTATGCTTTTGAATATCGATGATGTAACGTCTTGTTGAGTTCAGAAGCAAAAGATGAGATGAGCGGGTGGGTGGAGAGTCGCGAGAGAGATGGTATACTTGGCCGAGGCTGATGTGAAAGACGAGAGTGAGAGTATACGATGCGATAGACCGTGACAGCAGAAGAAAGGGAAGATGCAATGAAGCAGAGCGTGGAGCAGCAAGGGGAGCAAGAGCAAGTTGAGGATAAAAGGGAGTCCGGTTGGGTCGACTAAAAGAAAACGAGTGTTGCAGTTGCAAGCGTGCGTTGCGAGGCGTGGTTGCGTGTGTGTCTGAGAGAGAAATGTGGGTCTGTGTCGGCGCGGTGACAAGCGAAGCGAGTGAAGCGGATTTCAGTGGCACGCGCGACAGGAGCCAAAAAAGCCCACATTTTCAGCTTTGCTTGGCCCGGCGTGTGGCGGCGGCGGCTGAGCTCACGCGCTCTTTATGCGTGCAATACATGCTCACTGTCGTCAAGAAGATTCAGAGCACACCTTGTGTGTCGATCATTGCAATAGCATTCGGGCTTGGACCGAACTGCGACGCTGTACCATGGGTGGAAGGGCTTGGTACGTTCCATCAAGCGTGATGGAAGCAGGCAAGGCCATCTCGTTCGGTCAAGCACATGGCCAACTCGGTGTATCAAGATAGTTTATGCACACAACAAACAGAATTTCAATCGCCTCCGAACAATACTTCGGCGTAACATTTCAAACTCCTCCATCCGCAGCAGACCGCATCATCATGGTCTTGAAGGGACGAGTTATGGACAGCAGTACCACACATTCAGCAGCAGACAAAGTAGAATGAAGGATAAATCATAGCATTGCAATGGAACGACAACGACAAAGCGAGACTCTCGAGACTACATCAACTCCAATTGCTGGACGTGACCAAATACCTGGCAAAGCAGGGTCTATCAGAAACGAGCGGCCAACCCTCCCTCGGAGCTCAGGAACAAGCTCCCATTTAAGGTCGCAAGCCATGTTGCACCTCGGGCAAAGGTCCTCGGCGGGCGGCTAGAATCGTCCTCCACACGAGGTGGAAGGAAGACAAGGCCCTTAGTATAGCCTCACTGTCGTTAAGGGCGGCAAGCACTCGGGTTTCATCTACTAGACTGAATAAGGTGACATGCAATTGAGCATGTAGAATCGGAAATCGACTTTATTAAGTGATTCCGTAAAGCTGCGAGGAGGCGAAGAAGGAAGCGTGCGAGACACGAGGGGGGAACAGTCAGTCAACCCGAACGCAAGGAGAAATGAGGCCACGGCCAAGTGGATGGGTCCGAGTGATATCCATGCGAGCCGAAGCAAAGCGTGCGTCCAATTGATGGCGATTGTGCTGAACGCCCAGCAATGCTAGCGAGCCTGAGAGGGAAGAGAGAGGGAAATTGCGAAGGTGACGGGTGGGTATGATACTTACTATGATCTTGGAGAGAAGAGAAGGGGGATGCGCGAGAATCGCGAGAATATATACTTTTTGCCCACCGCTGCGACTGGCTGCCTCGGCAAGAAATTTTTCTTCTCGAAACTGAGCTTTGGAAATTTTGCATGGGAGGAGAAAAAATTCCAACAGCAGCTCGCGCTTGTTTCAAAAAACTGCGGCAGGACGAGCCGACACACAAAGTGCGCTCAGGGTGGGAAGCTCAGTAATTAGATCAGACACAATCACTTGGTCTTCAGAATGACTCTGGCGAAGCTAGTAGCTCAACTGAGTAAGTGAAGTAGCAGCAGCCGAATGAGTGTGATGCTGTTGTCGGAGAGTCTTGGAAAGGTGTTATGTATGCCAAAGTGGTCAAGTAGACCAGAGATTCGTTTGAGTGTGCTATAGCTGCTCTGCGGACCGGTATTCATTTGGCAATCTTCGCAATCTTGTCCAACTTATCGAGAGATCGACGATTTAGTTTGGAAGAACCAGGAAACGGCCAATCTCGTTCTAACACGCACAGAAAAAAAGCCCTCATCAGACTTCGAATTCAAAGGCTCGAGCGTGCGAAAATTGACGAGCCAAGACCAGCGGCCTGCAGCTCTCGGTTCTTGTTGCCAATTGAAGGCTTCTGCCTCGCTAGAATTTTCACTCGGAGACGATCCGCTGGCAAGGAAATTGTGCTTGCGACTAACCGAGGCGATGGGAAAAGCGACCCTTTTTTAGTGTTGGTCTCACTTTTCGCCAGCACGCTACAGCTTTTAGGCAACCGACAACTGTGCAGCGCCAGCAAGGTGAATGCTGCAGATTGGTGCACGAGGGCCACGCTCTTTGTTCGTGATCCTCTCCTCTCTGGCCTGAGCGCGATCACCCCTCGGCGTTGTCCCCGAATCACCAATCTCGGTGCCTCCAAGCCTGGCATCGATCGAAGCTTGCTTTGTGGTGGCAGACTGCAAGCAATTCTCACCCCCTTTGATATGGCAGGTTAAAGTAGGTTCAAGTTATAAGTTACTTGAACGTGCAGCCATCGAACAGAGCCCGGTGCATGCAAAGTGGCCGGACTTGCAGCAGGCACAGCTTGATCCAGGGTGGTTCTCCCATGGCCCCCTTCCCATTCGCAATACGATCGCAGCAAGCCGTTACAGCTCGCTTGCCAGGTGAGCGAAGCACCCTTTCGCCCCGAAATAGCCTTATTGCCTGCACTATATGCAGAAGCATAACATCGAGTGCGGCTGGTTGCTCTGATCGCCTCCGGTCAAGCCCTCCCGTCGCAGCAGCATCGTAGTTGCGCGTCCGAGCTTGCCGCTGGCGAGAACCCCGAATTTGGTCTGGTGCCGCTTTGCTGCGTCGCCTACATGGGCTCTTCTGGTACGCGTGTGCATTCAGCCCAGCCTGTCACGTCGAGCCACGCGTCGATGCCACCGAGAATTCGCCAGCAAACCAATCGAATTTGCCAAGTGTAGCTTACAGTCTGCCTCCCCTTTCTTCGTCCCAGTTCGATGCTTCTGTGCCAGTATCGACATCGAATGCTGTCCAAAGACGCTGGTTTCAGCTGGATCGACAGCGAGGCCCACAACTCGTGTGCATGGTTGTCAGAACGTGATCCTTTCGCTAGACGCACAATGCAAATCCTTTCTCGACAGAGCAAGCTGTTGCCTAGCTGGCTCTGCGCACACAACTTGTACATTCGAGTGCACGAGCGATTGGCGAGCCAAGAACCGAAGCGAGAAACAACGCAAATCCTTTCTGTAACATCACACAATCACACGCTGTCGCCACTCCCCAGCTCTTAGCCCTTGCCGTCTGATCATAAGCACACCTCACAGCCATGTCCTGCAAGCCATGAAGCCCTCTGTATACGCGGCAGAGGTCGTTTGCACTCACAGCAATACCGGCGGCTCTTCTTGAAAGCACGATCCAGCACCCCTAATTCAGTGTTGGTGAGCAGTTTGGACAGGCGAGCATGCAGCTGTATAAACCATACGGCGCACAGAAAAGCGGTGTCAAGGCTGCTTTTCCCCATTGCATCGCGCTGTCATTTATCGTCTCCGAAATCGAGCACCTCGGCCAGCGATCCCCTGGAAACCGTCTATGCTGCCAGTTTCTCGTCCCACGCTGCCTCATCCTCCGGCCGTTGCCAATCATTCTCCTTACTCGCCCTGCCCTCGTCTGTCTGCCCTTGTCATTTGTGCTGCGAAGCTGGTTTCTCTGAGTGCGCCCCCCCCCCTACCCTCCCTTGCCTTGCTCCTCGTTTCTGTCCGCAGGATCGAACCCGAATTGCTTCTTCGGGCCCTGTCTTCCTCCCAACTCTCTTCCCTTCCACACTCCATCCTATCCCGTCTCGGTCGAACCGCTCTCCCAAGTCTCTCGCTCCTCGCCCTCACAGTATCCTAAGTTGCTGGTCTTCTTACGATACTTTTCTGCTCAAGCACACCGCCCTCCTCACCAACCGTTGCTCATTCCATCTGCTGTGCAGATCTCGTCTGAACAGACCATCTCATCCTTGGACCTCTCCACCATCTTCTCCCCTCCACCATCCACTTCCCACGACTTGTTGTGGTTCGACATCTCCCTTCTCTTCACCTCGATCTCATTCTCGCTTGATTAGATACTTTTGACAAGTCATCTCGAGCGTGTTCCTCTGATCTTCCCCTCCCCGTTGTTCCTTGCTTTGCATACTCAATCATCAACTCCAGCATCAACGTTCGTTGCATTCCTCTCCCGCTCGTCTGCATCTACTCTCTAGGAACTTTCACTCCCCTCTCCAACATGGCTCCCATCGCTAAGACCGTCTGCGTGGCGCTTGCCGCCATCGCCCTCGCCGCCACTGGCGCCCAGCCCGCTCAAGCTCATCAGCTCAACTTGCGTCACCTTGCTGCTGGCAGCAATGTGTACCACAACCTTCACTCCCACTCTCGTCGTATGCAGCGCAAGGTTCGCCGCGGCAACGACTCTGACGCCGCCTTCGCTGCCGGTGCTGACTCTGGCTCTTCTGGCAGCTCCTCCGACGCCGGTGCCGCCACTGCTGCTGCCGCCTCCTCGTCTTCCGGAAGCGGCTCTGGCTCGGACTCTTCGTCGTCTGACTCTTCCTCCAGCTCGGCCGCCAGCTCCTCGTCTGGCAGCAGTGATCAGGGCAGCTCCCAGTCCCAGGACCAGTCTCAGTCTCAGTCTCAGGCTCAGTCCGGCAGCCAGGGTCAGTCCCAGTCCCAGTCTGGCAGCCAAGACCAGTCTCAGTCCCAATCCAGCGGTCAGGACCAGTCCCAGTCTCAAAGTCAGGACCAGTCTCAGGCCCAGTCTCAGTCGCAGACTCAGTCTCAGTCCAACAGCCAGTCGCAGACCAACGGCCAGAACCAGTCCAGCGGTCACGACCAGGGCTCCTCCCAGGCGCAGGACCACTCCCAGTCGCAGGACCACGACCAAACCTCCGACGGCTCGTCCCAGTCCACCGGCTCGTCCCAGTCCAGCAGCCAGGATCAGTCTCAGTCTCAGGCTCAGGCTCAGTCCCAGTCCAGCTCTCAGGCCGACAGCCAGTCTCAGTCCCAGGCCAGCTCGCAGTCCAGTGCTCACTCTCAGTCCCAGTCTAGCAGCGCCGACAGCCAGTCGAGCGCCTCTGCCAGCTCGTCGTCTAGCTCTGACGCCTCGTCCAGTGCTGATGCCTCGTCCAGCTCCAACTCGACCACCTCGGCTTCGTCTTCTTCGCACGCCGAGTCGGAGAGCAGCAGCTCTGCTTCCGCCTCCGTGCAGAACGCCACCACCTCGGACAACACCACCGCCTCCGCTGACAGCTTCTCTTCCGCCAACGCTACCGATTTGACCAACAGCACCACCATCGACAACAGCACCTCTACGCTCAACACCACTGCTCTGGCCAACGGCACCGCTTTTGGCAACAGCACTGCTACCTTCAATAGCACTGACTGCACCGTCACGATCGACAACACCATGTTCATGGTCAACTCGACCTTGTGCACGGACGACAGCGACAACTTGGTCACCTCTGATTCCATCTCGTTCGATCTCAACAGCTGCACCATCACCATCGACGGCACCACTTTCGGCGTCAACTCGATCAACTCGACCTCGTGTGCCGACAGCAAGGACAGCTCCACCAGCTCTGACTCCGGTTCCCAGGCTTCCTCTGGCTCGTCCTCGGGCGGTGAATCCTCCAACGCCAACTCCTACTCTGGCTCCAGCTCTGGTTCCGGCTCCGGTTCCAACTACGGTAACTCGTATGCGGTCTCCAGCACTTCCAACGACGGCGGTGATGGAGGTAACAGCTACGGAGGCTCGTCGGGTGGTGGCGGAAGCGGTGGCAGCGGTGGTGACGACGACTGCGAGGAGGACGATGGCGCCGATGACGAGGAGGACTGCGATGAGGACGATGGTGCTGATGACGAGGAGGACTGTGAGGACGACGGCTCTGACAGCAGCAGCAACGCTACTCCTGCTGCTACGGCTGCTACTGCTGCTGCTGCTACGGCTGCTACTGCTGCTCCTGCTGCTCCTGCCGCTGCCCCTGCTTCCAGCTCCGACTCCAGCTCGTCCAACTCCAGCAACAACTCTGGTTCTTCTGACTCCTCCTCTGCGCCCAGCGACGCCACCACTGGCGGCTACGCTACCTACTACACGCAGAACGGCAACGCCGGTGCTTGTGGAAACTACAACTCGGACGGCGCCCTTATCGCTGCACTTCAGACCCAGACCTACGCTGGTGGAAGCCACTGTGGTAAGCAGGTTAAGATCTGGCGGACCGACAAGGCCGGTGCTTCGGTCACCGTCACTGTTGCCGATGAGTGCCCCTCGTGCACCAACCCTCAGTCGATCGATCTCTCGGTCGGTGCGTTCACTTCGATCGCTACTGAGGACGAGGGTATGGTCCCTATCGCCTGGACCTGGGTCTAAGCGATGTCAACCCTTATCATAGACGTACACTCGGCGTCCGTCAAGTGCTGGACCAACTTAGTCACCCATTTCATCGGTCTTCCTTGCGCGCACCAGTCGACGAGCATTCTGCATGACAATGCATGCATGCCGTCGTGACCACCCGTGCGCTGCTCATTCTTCTTCATCGAGCTTTGCTTTGATTTCTTTGCTTCTTGGCGACTCGCAAATTTGTTCTGGCCCTTCTCTCCTTATTGCTGATCACACGTCGACAACGTTCGGGATCGCGTGTACCATCAAGCCGGTCTTGGTGGAAAAGCGCGATCGACCACGTTGAAGTCTAGTTGGATCGTGATATTGAGAGAAAGGGGCCGAGGCAACGGTTGCGTGTTGTTCTTTACATCCCTGTCACCCTTACACATACTGTTTCCTTCGACTCGACCTCTGCTGTGCGGAGACGTTAGAGTCAACAAAGCAATGGCCTTTGTTTCTTTTGTCATCCCTTCTTCACTGTGGAAACGGAAACGTAGCCGGAACCTTTTTGGAAATGGAATTCCTTCACCTCACTTCCTCCAAGACTTGACTGAAAGCATCTGCGATGCTGTGAGCAAGGCAAAGCTTGGTCAACCATTGCATTAGAAAGATCTTTCGAAGTTCCCCGCAGTGCAAGAGTGATGAGAGCAAAGCGGCCCAAGAACTGCGTTTGAGCATGTGTGTCATTTAGCGGCAGATGAAGTTTGCAGAAGTCGACGTGGAGATTTTCGACAGCCGACGCTAAGGCCACCGCCGCCAAGCGCGTCTTCTTAAATGATCGTGCTGCTTGAACTTGTTCCACCCTTCTTCCTTCTCTTGTAAGCCCTCTGTACCTTCCTTCAACCGCCCACATCAGAGCAAGATGCGAGCCCTGCCGCTGCTCAGCATTGGCTGGGCATGGCTTTCCCTTGCGCTCACCTTGACAATACCAACGCAACCAGCCGCGGCCGATTCACCACCCGTCAAAGTCCAGCTTCAAGCTTCATGGCCCGCAGTCAAGCTCCCCAGCGGCGGCTCGCCCTTCCTCCTCGAGCTGCTAGAAGCGGCGCGCTCCGAGCAGCCTTTCTCGTTCTTCAGTCTGCTTCACCATGTAGCATTCGAGTTCGAGCCGAGCGAGTTGCGTACAGCCTCAGACGAATGGCTAGCAAAGACGGTCGATGATATTCTCAAACGACCCGACGGCAAAGGTTTCACGCAACAGCAGAAGGACGAGGCGCTGGAAACATGGAGAATGGCGGTGGCCTTACGGGATAGCCGCCCAAGACTGCAGGCGTTTGCTCAGCTCTATCAGACGCTTCAGCTCGAGAAGATTTGGGAGTCCGGACATAAGGAACCGCCTTGCGGAAGCTGGGTCCATCATCAGGGGCAAGTCCTCTGCTCTGCTGAGGAGCTCGAGAAGGCTTTGACCGCTTGGTCGCAGCACGCGGTAGCAACTGCGGCTGGGCAGGTACAAGACCAACAGGTAGCGTATGGTCATATTCGAGCGGCCGGCAACGGAAACAAGGCAGCTCCACAAGCATTTGTACTCTACGCCGACCCATTCTCTTCCAACTTCCGATCTCTCTTCAACGTTCTCGAGGATCACAGTGCCAGACAGCATTCAGGCCTCAGCTACACTTTGCGATGGAGGCTGTTGACGGACGACGCCAAAGATGTGGCTACTCGATCTGACAAGGACAAAACTACGCTTCTCTCCGGGTTTGGTGCCATTCTCGACCTCAAGAAAGTAGACTATCTTGTTATCGACGACCGAAAGCTTAGAGACGATAGTCAAGTAGGAGACGTTGGCATTTCGTCCAGCTCTGGGAGCGAAGAAGCAGATGCAGCCCGGCGAGCGTCAGAAGATCTCGACTGGCTGCAGGACCAAATCGGTGCTCCAATGGAGGCAGGCGAGCACACTAACCTGTCTGCCCTGACAGAAGAGGAGATCAAGGGCCTCGGTGTGAAAGCGGCGAGACTCATCATGGAGTCGTCGGACCCGCTGCGTGCCATTCAGGAGCTTTCGCAGAACTTCCCGACCAACGCAGCCGCGCTAGCGAGCTCGACCAAGTTCGACGATCCCGAAGCAAACGCTTCGCTCATCGAGGGCGTCTTCAGCCTCGCTCACATGCGCATTGAACAAGGAAGCTCGGAACTTTGGCTCAACGGCCAGGGTACGCTTACGGCTGATTTCATGCCATTGTCGCTCGTCGAAACATTGAGGCGAGAGCGTCGGTGGTCGCACGCTCTGCAGCATGCGCTCGCCGGTGGCGGATTGAACGCAACCGAAGCGGTCGATCTCATCTCGTCGAGTCTCGTCGGAAGAGCTTTCCTGGCGCAGGCGGACAACGGGGCGCCCGCGGCGATCTTTGATGCCAGCGACCGGATCGAGAAGGCAGAGCACCCCGAGAGCGAGACGGCAAGCGCTATCACATGGCTCAATGATCTCGAGAACGATGCTGCCACCATGCACTGGTCTAAAGATCTCATCGACTTGCTTCGTCCGACGTGGCCGGGCACATTCCCACGCTTGTCGATCAATCTGTTCAACGTGGTGCTTGTGCTCGATCTGTCGCAGAAGGAAAGCTGCCGCTTCTTGTCCGAGGCAGTGCTGCCCAACATTGGTCGCGTCGGCTTGCACTGGGGTCTAGTGGCTGGCGGTCTGGAGGATGAGAGCAATACAGACGCGGTCCGCATGGCTCGGCTTGTCTGGTTCCTGCTCGATCACACCACTCCTAAACTCACCGCCGATGTACTCCGCAAAGCTGCGGACAGCAAAGGCAGCACCGCCGAGTCTCTCGACAACGATGTGGTGGTCAAAGAAGCCATGTTTGCCATGAAAGCCGTTGACGATGATGGCTCTCTCGCCGAGAAACTCGACGAAGCGCTTGCCGGCCAAGACGCTGCGTACACTCAAAGAGAACAGCTCGGCAGGGCGTATATCAAGCGTCTCCGAGCCACGCGAGACGAGTCTCCCGTCGGCCACATCTTTGTCAACGGCAAACACATGCCGTTCCATCAGCAGGCGATTCATCTTCTCCACCAGGCTGTGCAGGAGCAAATCCAAGTGCTGGCTCCTATGATCTATTACGGACAAATCAACAGCGAGACGCCAGGTCTCAGCACTTACTTCTACGACCAGGTCGGCGCGCTCTCGTTCCGATCGACGCTCGTGCCCAGCGCAGGCTCGCCAACAAGTGGCTCGAACAATGAGGATGAGGGTGTGAAGCATGCTTCCGTCGATTTGTTCTCGGCGATGCTCGATGAAGAAGAGCTCGTGAGGTCGACTGGGAAGTGGTTCAGGTTCTTCTACCCAACCGCCTATGTGGATGGATCGTATGACACAAACTTGCCACTGAACTCGACAATCTGGGTGATGGCCGATCTCGACTCAAAGGAGGGACTGGGTCTCATCACGCGGGCGTTCGAAGCACTGGCGAAGGAGGATGCCAAGTTCCGACTCGGGGTGGTCCACGTGCCATCTGCAATCATCGAGCATTCGGAGGCTCAGAGTGCCGCTTCAACCATGCTGTATGGAGTTCTCAGCGATGCCAGCCAGAAGGATGGGCTGGAAAATATGCTTCCACGAGATGTCATGCTCAAAGTCTCACCTGATCTCGTGGTCAAGGCACTTAACCACATCCACACAAGCTCGGTCGGAGGCAACCAAGACGATCTCCACAAGCAGCTGTCTGACATTCTTGGCATTCACACAGACACATACCATAGTGACGCTACAGGTTTCTGGAACCAGATCGGATCGACCTTCGCGTCGAAACTTGGTATTTCCGGCCCGGCAATCCTCGTGGACGGCCACCTGGTCTCCAACTTTGACGTGGCGTCCATCGAAGCTCGCGACATCACCGCGCTGGTTGAGTATGAAGCTGGGCAGAAGCTGCCGTACATCACGCAGTCCCTCGGCCTGCTGCGCGACGACTTTGACAAGATGTCCCACAAAGCGCGGGCGAACCTGATCTTTGCGGCTCTGTCGGTCATGAACGGCGTGTACGAGGAGGGCAGTTCGGGCAAGCGCATGTTTGTCTCGAAAGCGGCCTCCCGTTCGGGATTACCGGAACAGCTTGGAACTGCAGCCCATGTGGTCGAGCTGGGCGATCGCGAAACGGCCAACATCCGCATCGTCACGCTGCTCAACCCGCTCTCGGAATCGGCGCAGCGGTGGTCGAGCATGCTTCGAACGCTGAGCAAGCTGCAAGGCGTGTACATGCGCATTATTCTGAACCCGGAAGTCAAGCTGCGCGAGTTGCCGTTGAAGAGGTTCTACCGCTTCAGTTCGCCGGAGAAGATGGAATTCGATGCGGAAGGGAAGGCGGTGGCGCCCGAGTTAAGGTTCTTTGATATGCCCGAGGATGCAGTGCTGACGCTAGGAGTTGATGCGCCTGCGCCGTGGCTGACGATGCCGAAGGAGGCCGTGTATGATCTGGATAACATCCGGCTTTCGGACGTCCCCGCCGCATCGCGAGGTAACGGCGTGAAGGCGGTGTACGAGCTCAAGCATATCCTCATCGAGGGCCATGCTAGGGAGGAGCTGGCGAACAACACCGGAGTGACAATCCCACGAGGCCTACAGCTGCTGCTGGAGACGCCCGATGGCAGCACGAGCACGGACACGATTGTCATGGCGAACTTGGCGTACTTCCAGTTCAAGGCGCAGCCAGGGTTGTGGAAGTTACGGATCAGGCCGGGGCGAAGCGACGAGTTGTACGAGATGAAGAGTGCCGGCGGCGATGGTTGGGACAGTCCGAGCATTGAGCAGACGGGCAACGATGTGGTGATCGACACGCTGTCTGGGCTGACGATCTACCCTCGTGTCGCCAAGCGCGCTGGTAAGGAGCTAGAAGACCTGATCGAAGAGCTCGATGCGCAAGGGCATCCCGTCAAAAAGCAGAACCCAGACGAGAGCCTGGTGGCCTCAGCGAGCAGCCTGTTCTCGTCCCTCCGTAACAAAGCCTCCGACCTCCTCTCTGGCGCGGCGAACCCGGGCGCAGCTGTGGGTACGGCACGCAAACACGCTGACGTCAACATCTTCACCGTCGCTTCGGGCCACCTGTACGAACGCATGACGTACATTATGATCCTGTCGGTGCTCAAGCACACGCAGAGCAGTGTCAAGTTCTGGTTTATCGAGAACTTCCTCTCGCCGTCATTCAAGGAGTTTATCCCGCACTTGGCCGAGGCGTATGGGTTTGAATACGAGCTGGTGACGTACGCATGGCCGAGCTGGCTGCGCTCGCAGAAGGAAAAGCAGCGCACGATTTGGGGATACAAGATCCTGTTCCTCGATACGCTCTTCCCGCTCGACCTCGGCAAGGTCATCTTTGTCGACGCGGATCAGGTGGTCAGGACGGATATGAAGGAGCTTGTCGATCTCGACCTGCAGGGTCACGTGTATGGTATGCCTCCCATGGGCGACGATAGCGAGGATATGGACGGGTACAGGTTCTGGAAACAGGGCTATTGGCGAGATTACCTCCGCGGCCGTCCATACCATATCTCGGCACTGTATGTCGTGGATCTCAACCGCTTCCGCCTCTTCGCTGCGGGCGACCGGCTGCGAGGCCAATACCAAGCGCTCTCGGCCGACCCGCACTCTCTTAGCAACCTCGACCAGGATTTGCCGAACAACATGCAATCCTCACTGCCCATCTTCACGCTCCCGCAAGAGTGGCTCTGGTGCGAAACATGGTGCTCGCACAGCTGGCTCGACAAGGCCAAGACGATCGACCTGTGCTCAAACCCCAAGACGCACGAGCCCAAGTTGGACAGGGCAAAGAGACAAATCCCCGAGTGGACGGTGTATGATAACGAGGTGGCGAGCCTCGCGCAGAGGCTTGTGGAAGAAGGCAAGGTAGGCAAGAGTGTCGTCGCGCCAAAGAGCCAGATGCAGAAGATGATGATGAAGGAGAATGTGGAGAATGTGCAGGAGCAGGACAGGGCGGGAATGGGAGCGGGAGCGAAACAGCCAGAGCTCACTCAGGATGCGGACGTGGCGTCAGCTGTGACTCACGATGAACTTTGACCAGCCTCAACCAGATAGATCTTAGAAATGCAATTTTGAACCACTGAGTACGATACAAGTATAGTGTGACACCCATTACCAAGAGACGTAGAGGAATGATCAAGGGTAAAGACTGCTATTGTCCGAGTCTGAGTCCCATTCGGAGATGTCCACAGCTTCGGGATCTGAGTTGACCGCCAAGACCAACTCGTCCTTTCGTCCGCTCATCCTCGATTTCTTCCGGCCGGCAGCACCATCATCAGAACCTGACTCATCGCCTTCGACCGCCGGGAAATGAGCGGGAGACGGGCTACTTCGTGCCACGATCGGGTCATGTACCGGCTCGAGTGACGCTAGCATCTCCAAAAATGACTGCGAATCGTCGTCATCGTCGACGCGGTCCGAGTCCGTCTCGCTCCCCAAAACCTGTGTCTGCGAAGGTGAAGGAGTCTTGAAAACGGGATTGTAAGCTTTACCGTCAGGGCTTCCTTCGGGTGCATTTGCTGGGGCGCGAGTTTGTTCGTTAGGCTGATCCGTCGTCAGATTGGTCTCCGTGCTTGGTTGAGATGGCAGAGCCTCGTCGACAGCCATCTCATCGAGGTCCATGTCGAGGCTCGAGCTGGAAGACGGGCTGGTTAGCTCACCGTCATCTTCCAGTTCAGCCACGGAATCAACGGAAACTGCATTCTGTCCATCGCGAGCGTCGAGGGAGCTGCTATCTATTCTGCTTCTCTTCGCCGGAACATCGAACATATCCTTGTCCGCATCAGTGGCCTTGCGTTTGGTCTCTTTGACAACAACGCTTGTTGAGGATTGGCGCTGATCGCTCATCAAATCTAGCAGAGAACGTGTAGTCATTTCTGCGCCAAACAAGCTGATCCTTTCTTTGCCATCCTGCGCCTGCTGACGCAGGGCAAGTTTGGACGGCGCAAATGGCTGCGTCTTCGGTAGATTCGGGCTTAAAGATTGGCGCGGTGGCCCTTCGATGTGGAAAGGAAGCTCGCCCTCCCTTGACGTTTGACGTTCGCGCGACTTTTGCAGTGCCTTGACAGGGCTCTTTTGCGGACTGGTAGAGGTGAGAGAGGCGAAGACTTGAGCAGCAGACACCAGAGGGAGGTTCCGCGTGTCATCAGTCTCGCCATCGATCTCTTCAAGGTGTCCATTGTTGATATTAGATGAGCTGGATCTTCCTTTCTTAGGAGTGGTAGGTATATGGCCATTGTCAGAGGCGGGGATGCTTAATGTGTTCGGATCCTTTGCTTGGCCCAGAATGTCACCGAATAGTTGATCTGCTACGTTTTGAGCTTCAAGCATGGCCTGGCGCGCCGGAAGCAATTTGCTGCCTGTCGAGTTCGATTGAATATTGGGACTATTGGAAGCATCTTCGGAGAATAAGAGCGGTGGCTTGACCGTTCGCTTGATGGCCTTCTTGACGATGACCGAGTCTTTGCCCCTCTTCTTTGGCGAGGCTGCGATTTGACTTGCTCTCCCTTCGTGTAGGACAAGATCAGCTTCTTGTACCATCTGTTGGAAGACAGTGCGGTCGTTTTCAACTTTGCGTCTGTCCTCTTCATTTCGGCGAAACGCATTCCGAATGTCAGATGCGATGGTTGCGACCGCGATCGAGTCAGAGGCGACATTAGTCATTGGCGCACACCACAACATGTGCTCCTGCTTGACTTTGGCTGATGCGGATTTGGTGAAGGAGCCAGCACAAAAGGAACAGCGGCCAAGCAGTCGGAAGCCTGCGGCGGCGATCGCCGAAAGGTCTTGTGAAGATACACCAGCTGCCTTTGCGGCTTCGATAGTCTTCTTGGGCTGAATCGTAGAACTGACGAGCTTTGTCTTCTTTCGACCCCGCGCTGCGGAATTGGTCGCCGGAGTGGAGACTGAAGAGTTTCGTTTGAAGGCGTCCACTAAGGAACTCGATGATGAGGATGCGATCGAAGACGCTGCTGAAGTCACTCTGAGGCTCGATGCTTCAGCCTTGAGCATGTTAAGCTTTGGTTTTGTAGGAATCTGATATGCATACAGACTTGCTAGACTTGGCCCCTCGGGCGAGGATTCTGGTGGCTCGGATTGTTCGTTAACCAGCTCTGCTGATGTGGATCCTTGCTCTGGATCGTATTTTGGGTCCCGGTCCGGGTCATCATCGTCAGAGATGACGATGGCGTGTTCAATGTTCAGTCCAGCTAGCTTCGGCCGTCTTGCTGACCTCGGGGAGACCGTGGTGATGTCCGCATCCGCCAAGCTGGCTCTTGGTCTTTTGTGACCTCTGGGCATCTTTGATATGGTGGACTCTTGAAGCCTGACGGTGGAAGACTCCAAAGACGCAGAGTAAGGTGCGTTCTGACTGATCGAGGATGCCGAGGGTATTACGGCTCTATGACGAGCTGGAAGCCCGCTCGGAGATGACGAAGGAACCCTTTTCGAATGGTATTGCGATTTTCGAGGTGAGAGGCTCAGCTCGGTAGCTGCTTGCAGGAAGTTGTCGTCCATCGCCGAGGCGAGAGTGTATGCGCCTTCTGCCTGGATGCTTCTGGATGCCACATGGAATAGCGTCGCATGATTACCCTTTGGCCGATGGAGGTCAAGCGGATGGAATGGCGAGCGAGTAGATCAGTCAAGTGACATGAGAAGGAGTCAATCGTGAAGTCACTGCAATCTTTTTCAGCGGCACAGCGCAGTCTAAATCCCACTCTATGCATAAAGGCGCAGCGCATCCGCTAAAGAAATATGGTAAAAGTGGAGAAGCGCAAGAGGTCACGTGTGTGCTTTGGCAGGTGTTGGTCTCGCAGTTGCACAGTCGCGTCTTTGGCCGCACCAAACAATTTCAGAACGCGTTGCAGAACACCACCACCAACACCATCTGACTCGGCAAGTAGATCAATTTGATCGGTGTGCCAACGCATTGTCGCCCATTTCATATCACCGGACACTACAACCAGTATGGCTGGATCAAGCTCTCGAAACTCTCGCGGTCGGGCTTCCGGAGCGGAGGCACCGACACGCCCTCGCAAAGTCATGTTTGGAGGAGCCGACGATGACGAGAGCGAACATATCAACAACAATTCGATCGACTTGGATGCGGAAGCCATCAAGAACCTCATTAGCGAAACGAGAACGATCCTCGCTGACCTCGGACCCCAGCTATCGGCGAGGTCTCCAACCAAGGTGGCCACCAATGCATTCGATATCTCGCCAGACAACCTCTCTCTGCACACGCTCCGAGACCAGCTTCTCTCGAAAGCGGACCGTAACAACCAAAGGCGACTTTTTGGTGACAATGCGTCGCCGGCCAAGCGTCGACGTAGCAGCATGTCGCAGATCATGGGCGAAGGCGAACTTGACATCAATTGGGCAGTGTACAGAGACTGGCCTGAAGGACTGGTCGAGGAGGAGCGACTACTGCTAGATTACTTCAAGAAGCTCAAATTCATCTACCTCGAACAAGAGACCAAGATGCGATTCATGGCCGACATTCAGGATGATCTCGAGTCAGGCAAAGAGGCCACCGTCTACTCGGCTGCCGAAGTTGCAGAACGCGAGCGCGTCGCCAAAACACTCAAGCAACAACTGACCGAAGCCAAAGCCGAAGTGCGTGGACTCAGGAACGAGGTAGATGCCGCAGCTGATGAGCTGTTCGAGCCGTGGCAGGAGGTCGAGAGAGACAGTCGGGAAGCGGAACTTCTCATCAAGGAGATCGGCGACATGGAGCTCGAGCTCGCAAAGATCCGTGCACAGAACCACGGCAAGGGTGGAAGCGTAGCAGCTATCGCCGGTCGCGACGGCCCGCTAACCACGAGCGAAGCTGAGGAATACTGTGATGCCCAGGTCGAGGAGATGACCGCCATCGAAGCCAAGACTGGCGACGTCAAGAAGGCCATCGAGGCGACCAAGAAGGATCTCGTTTCATCCTTGAGAGCACTCGATCGGATCAATGCCGAACGCTCTCTAGCCGAGAAGTTTGCCAATGAAGCCAAGATGGGAATGGGAATGGACGGCGGACGTGATCTCGAGACAGAACGTCTCTGTGCCAGCCATGCAGCCACTATCAGTCTGCTCCGATCTCTGCTCGGCATCGACGAGATCGAGGCAATTTCGCCGCAGGAAATCCGCATCACATACAAGCTGCCACTCGAATCAGTCAACAGCTCACAGCAGCAGAAGGATGCCGAGGCCAAAACAACAAATGTCCGTCGCAAGCGCAAGTCTATCGCTCTGCCCGATCAGTCGCTTGTTCACGTCAACTTGCGCTTCAAGGACGTCGGAGGTCGCATCGAGGATGTCTCTGTGACTTCGTCCAAGGGCGAACAATACGATATGCCTGAAGCGTCGATCGCCAGGTTGAAAGCACTGCAGAAGGCCAATGATGTGCCTCTGATTGTTCAGGAAGTCCTCGCAGCTTTCTGAGCAATCAATCTATCTTGCACACAGTCGATTTGCTCCTTGTACTTTACCATGTTCAACCACCTATACCCCTCGAAAAAGTCCCATGCCTGTTCAGTGCTGCAATTGCGTGTGCTCAGGCCAGATCGCCGTATGAGAGCTGCAGCCAAGAGCTGAATTGAGCCGCACTCAATGCTGTGAATGTGCATTCTGTGAAGTCATAATTGTGGCTTGCAGCATGATCAGTGCAACGGTTGCAACGCAGTCCGAGCCGGAATGACAGAGTTGCTTTCTGGACGAGCATCAACATGAAAGGGCAATCTCTCTGAAAGAGCACGCGAAGACATGGACCTGCGCATTCACGTATGCTGGGTGGCCGCTAAATTTGATTTCATGCAGGGTCTGCCTGGATTTTCCTGAAATCACTCAGCGGTGCCCCACCAAAGTGTCAAATGGCTAATCAAAGTGGAGTCAAGTTTTGTGCTGCACTCCACTTTTGCCACTAAGACTCACTCAAAGCAGCGCTTCCGCGGTTGACTCATTGCTATCCACCATTCCCTTTTAGCGCAACCGCAGCAACTCAAGAGTTGGTCCGTGTGTCTTGCTGCTCCTGTCTTCACTCTCCTGTATGAAAGGGGGTGAGCGCAGCAACGCAAACAAACGGCAGGAAAAGGCGGTCCGAGCCATCTGGTCAGAAGCTAAACGGACGACAACCCTTTGTTGCTTTCCGTTGAGCAAAAGGGCCGTCGCCGCGTCCGAAGAGCTCAGCTATCATCCTTCGAAAGTCACTCGCCTGTCTTCAACACCTTCTCCGATGCTCACTCGGCTCACTGCCCTTCAAACACCAGCAAGTTCTAGCTCTCTTTCCAATCTGAATCCTACTCGCCATTTCACTTTCCGCCGATTCCAACCAACCTCCAATCCGTCATGGCGCTCTCGGACGACGATGACTTCGAGGTTACCGACGTCCGTGGCCCTGGCGTCAACAAACGAGTGCCTGCCAAGGCGGCTACTCGCAAATCTCCCAGGACCAAACTGCCATCGATCCCCAAAGTAGCGTCGCCACCGCAGAGAACCGATCCCGCTGAGCCTTCTGGCTCAAGCTCGCCAACCGCCACGAGGAAGCGAAAGGCGTCATTCCGTAGACCTACTCGGTCTCCCAGCGTTCACGATGAGCACGATGAGCTCGAAGAAGGATCGAAGCGCAAGTACAAGAAGCCGTCTCCCAAAGCTACCGCGACCAAGAAAGCGAAATCGCCGGCAAAACCCAAAGAAGCTAAGCCCAAGGAGGTCAGCAAGGCTGCCATGATGCGCAACAAGCATGATGAGCTTCGCGACGACGAACACTTTGGCAAACTCGGCGAAGACGTAATTAAGCGTATCGCCAAGGCGCACCTCGAAAGGCTTTACCTCATCCATCGCTTTCGCAACGCCAGTCAGCATCGCGAAGAGTTTGATGTCTGCGGCTCGACCGGGAATGTTTACAAAGTGGCAGTCGCTCGTCAAGTTCAGTGCAGTTGCATGGACTTTGGAATGCGACGTCAGGTATGTAAGCATCTTCTCTTCGTCTACACCAAGGTGCTACGTCTGCCTGGCTATTTGCCCGTCTACTCGCGCGTCCATCTGTCCAACGAAGAAGTCGAGAGCATCTTCGAAGAAGCTCGCAACGATCCTGTCGCTGAAGCTCTGGCTCAACCTGACCTGAGAAAGGCGTGGGAAACAGCTGTCGGATACAAACCAAGCCAGGATTCGCGAGGAGCGTCAGTAGAACGAGAGGGCAAACGTCTGATTCCAGCTGAAGGCGATGTCTGCGGTGTCTGCTACGAGGACCTTGAACCTGGTAGCACCGAAGGACTCGAATTCTGTCTCAAGTCATGCGGACGACCCATCCATGCCGATTGTCTGCAGACCTGGTTCAATACTCGTGGCTACGATAAGACGTGCATTTGGTGCCGTGCACGCTGGCACGGAGCGGACGAGCAAGGCGATAGGTCTGCGTACGCGGCTCAAGGATACGGTATCGGCGCAAACCGAAGAGGCACTGTCGTGAACGAGAGAAGTCTGCAGCTCAATCTGGCCGAGGCTGCAGGTATCGAAAGTCCTACCAAGAAGGCTGCAAGGACACGCCCGAGGAGTCAAGCAGACAGGGTCGAGGAAGACGACAGCGACAGCGACGACGGAGGAGTTGTCCCCGATGTGGAAGATTTGTGGGGCTGACCGAGCGAGTTGGCAAACGCTCAACCACTTTGCTGTTCTCAGTGTTCCTTTTGCACCATTCAAGTCATAGTGTTCCTTAGCATCATTCAAGTCATCTTCATCATACCCAATGTCAGCATCTTCAATTTAGTCGGTCTCTGTTCTTTCGATGTAGCGATGGTTCTGCTATCTTCTTGCCTCGCGATCTTTGACGGTGATTGTATGTGATGAGTGCCTGTTCATACGAGTCATTTGTGTCGGCGTCGTTGAATGGAATTGGAGCTCAGATCTTCTTGAGAATTCTCGGGACTCGCGATGTAACTTAACTGACAAGTCAGCCGAGCGAGTCTGCATATGGCAGCAACAGCAACAGCAACACCACGAAGCCTAAATTCCGAAATCCCACGCGCCAACACGTAGCCAACTAAACCTGTCTTTGTGTTGATCTCTTTGCTCCAACCCCACTCCTATCGCTCTTCCACCTAACCTCTTGTATCTTCTTGTCCGTTGCAGCCCTCGGGGTGGTGAAGGTGGTGCAAGATGGCCTCGTTCCTCAGCCAAGCATCGTCCTACTTTGGGCGTACCAACATTTCCGCCAACTACACCATCGACGATTCGCAGAGTCCCGCTCATTCTGGATTGTGGAAGATCTACAAAGCTACTCGCAATGCCTCCTCGTCGTCCACTTCTACAGCTCCTGCAGGCGCGGCAGCGGGGTCAGCGAAGAACCACGTCTCGATTTGGATGCACACATTCTCGACCCGTGGCCAAGTACGTCAACGAATCACGGAACAGCTCAAGAAAGAAGCATCGTCACTCACCCGGCTCCGCCATCCTTGCATCTTGGAAGTTGTCGAGCCGCTGGAGGAGTCGAGGAACGACATTGCATTTGCGACCGAACAGGTGTTTGCGTCGCTCTCGGAAGCGCTCGTTTCGGATCACAGGCAAGATGTGCAGTTGGACGAAGTCGAGATTCAAAAAGGTCTGCTTCAGGTGGCTAGAGGGCTGGAGTTCTTGCATGGCGCAAAGATGGTGCATCAGAACCTTACGTCCGATTCGATCATGATCAACGCCAAGGGAGATTGGAAGTTGGCTGGGTTCTCGTTCCTTACCCCACTCGATGCGGCTTGGAGCTTCCCAGACTATGATCCGAGTTTACCGCCGGCGATGAGCCGCAACTTTGACTACATGGCCCCGGAGTATGCGCTCGACGAGAAGCTGCAGGTGGAAAACGACATGTACTCGCTCGGCTGCGTCGTCTACGCTGTGCACAACAAGGGCAATCCTCCCTTTCGGAATCGCAATTCGCTCACAAATCTCAGGAGCAATGCGGACCAGCTGTCGACCACTATCAGCAGCCAGTCGTGGTCGCGGATGGGCAAGGACGTGCTGGATTTGCTCTCGAACCTCCTCACTCGCTTCCCTGGCGGCAGACTGAGTGCCATGAGCTTCCAGCAGGCGGGCTACTTCAACTCGATCCTCGTCTCCACGCTCAAGTTCATGGAGCGCGATACATTCGCCGGCCGCACAAAGGAGGAGCGCGTGCAGTATCTCAAGGGACTGCTCAAGATCTTGCCGCAATTCTCAGATCGTCTCTTGCGGAGGAAAGTACTCCCGGCAGTGTTGGAACTCATGACGGACCGAAGCCTGCTACCCTTTATCCTGCCCAACGTCTTCCACATTTCGAAGAATCTGAGCATGTTGGAATTCACGAATTCGGTGCTGCCCAAGCTCAAGCCGCTTTTCTCGATCCAGGATCCGCCGCAGAACATGCTGCTGCTGCTCGACCAGATCGAGTCGCTGTTCGTGCCAAAGACCTCGCCCACCACGTTCCGCGAGGAAGTTACGCCGCTGCTCTACTCCGCCCTGGAAGCAGAAAACGTCATGATCCAGGAGAAAGCTCTGCGCACTGTGCCGCGGCTGGCCGAGATCCTCGAGTATGCGCACGTCAAAGAGGTGCTCTTCCCCAAACTCGCCAGCCTGTTCGCCAAGACCAAAGTACTAAGCGTCAAAGTGAACTGCCTCATCTGCTTCCACGCCATGGTGAGTATCCTGGACAAGTACACGCTGACGGAGAAGCTGGTGCCGATCTTGGCGAGGATCAAGACTAAGGAGCCGAGCGTGATGGTGGCGACGCTTGCAGTGCACGAGGCCATGGCGGGGAAAGTGGATAGGGAGACGCTGGCGACCGCGATCATCCCGCAGCTGTGGGTGATGAGTATGGGGCCAATGCTGAACGCGGAGCAGTTTGGGAGGTTTATGAAGGCGGTCAAAGAAATGGGCGCGAGGGTGGAGAAGGAGCATGGAGCGCATCTTAAGGAGGTGAGGAGGATGGAGGAGCATACAGATTCGTATACGGCAGAGGCGGCGCAGAGGGCGATGAATGCGGGCAGCTCAGGGGTGGGTGGGGCGAATGGGGGAGAGGTCGACTTTGCAACGCTCGTCGGACAGACCAAGTCGACTGCACTCGGAACAGGGAGCAAAGCGGCGGCGGCGAGCGATCCGTTTGGACTCGGCGACGACTTTGCCGGCTTGGGCATTGGCAGCGCGAGTGCAAGCGGCGGCGACTTGGTGGCATCCGACATCTCGCCCGCCGTTTCCGCTGTTCAGACTCCAATCGGAGGGCTCACACCAACACACACGGGCAGGAGCGCTTCTACTTTATCCACAACTACTTCTTCGAAGCTCAACGGCACCGGCAGCAGCGGGATAAGCAGCATCCCAGCGCTTGCGCCGCCACCGAGCTTTTCGCGGCCAAGTCTTAGTACAAGTGCAAACTCGTCGTCGGCGTCGATCAAATCGCCCACCGCAACCAGCGGCGCGAGTTGGTCCGGCAGCGTCCTGCAACCTTCTTCCTCGTCAGCAGCTTCGGCGGCAAAACCTCCAGCAGCCGCATCAATGGGAGGAGGAGGAGGAGGCCCGAACTACAATATCTCCCTTCCCCCCGCGACCGGGTCTGGGTTCAACACACTCACGCCTACAACATCCTCGAGCCTGTCTGGTTTCGGCGCTCCAGCAATCGAGGCCAAACCCGCACCTGCAGCGCCCAGTCTAGCGCCGAGTCTCAGTGCGGGCCCACCAGGGTGGGGTGGTAGCGTACTGCAGCCCAACAAACCCGCATCCTCTGCGTCTGGTGCGGGAGCGGGAAGCAAGGCGGGCAATAAGGATGCATGGAAGGACTTTGATCCGTTCGCGTAGCGCCCGCGACTTCACTCTCTAACTTATTATCACTGTAGTTGAGTGCGTGCGAATGTCATTGGTGAAAAACATTACAATGTACAAGTGGGTCCTACCGCGGCCCACGCTCGTATGCATTTGGTTTGAACGTCCCTGGCCTCTCGTCGTCATCATCATCGTCTTGTTGGTGGCTGTGTGAGTCGGCGGGATCGGTTTCGGTGACGGTGACGGTTTGTGTGCGTGCTGAGGAGGTTTTTGTTTTGCGTTTCGCTTTCGACCGCTGGTGGTGGTGGTGGTGGTTGCATGCCTCTCCATCCTCATGCTGGTGACTGCGATTGTGATTGTGTTGGTGGCGGGCTTTGAGCTTGTCCTTGACAGCTTGCGAGTAATTCGGTCCATCTGCATTGCTGCTCTCAGACTCGCTGTCTGTGTCGCTATCGCTTTCGCTAGAAGAAGAAGAGGAGGCGGAAGAGGAGGACTCATCCGACGACTCGTCAAACGCTTTCGGCTTGTGATAGATGCAGCAGACTGTCACCCGACAGATCAAAGTGATGAGACGGTTAATAGATGAGCAGTGAAAGAGGTCATGGATAAGGATGGGGAAGGGTTGCTTACTTTTGCTCTTCTTGCGGCCAAGGCCCTCATTATCGACGGTGCCTTCGGTCCATACTACGCGGCGCGAGCTCGAGGTGCCAGTGGCAGAGGGTGCTTGTGGACGCAGGCGGAGCACGCCGACATCGTCCGCGGGTGGTGCGTCATCGTTGGAACCATTTGTGCCAGTGACAGTGAGTGTGCGTGACGGGCCGGCGGCCGGTTGTGTTCGGCCGTTCATTGCGACGAGACTTGGAAGATGGTGGTAGTGGTGGTGCGGAACTGAGCAGTGCAAGGCAGAGGTGGAGGAGCTTAAAAATGTGGAGATGGATTTTTCTAGCAGTCAATCAGTCAGTGCGGTCGGTCGGGCGGGCTCAGTTGCCGAGACGAGACAGACCCTTGAAGGTTTCGGGTTTGACGTGGTTCACTCGGCACATCTCTGAGGCTTGCAAGTATGCTTGACCTCACAACTCACGCACCCAACGGTAGTCTTGACTAGAGATATGTCATGTGTTGCATTGAGTCTATGTGTGCGAGTCAGATCAGAAAGGAATGGGAAAGTGAAATCTATGCTTGCGAATCTATCAACTGAACGAAGCCGATCAAGCTTCCTCGCCATCGCTCTCGGTCGCAACCGCTTCGTACCCTCCTCTCTCACGTTTCGGTCTGTTGACTGGGCTATCCAGGCCAGTGTACACACCGAGATCATACAGCCCTCCGCCCACGACACCTCCTAAAATACTTGCTGCCCACGGACCCCACGCCCACCAGCCCGCATCATGCGTCCAAACCTCTCTGCCGTACCCCACCAACCACAGTGCGATCCTCGGACCCGTATCCCTTGCGCCGTTGATCGCATACCCGGTATTGTACCCCATACTCGCGCCGATGCCGACGAGCACGATGAACATCGCGAACGGCTGTGTGCCCTTGGGCGGTTTCAGATTCGCTGGGTCTGCCAGCGCGAAAACTACGAACAGCAGCACGCCCGTTGCGAGGAACTCGGAGAAGAACGCAGAGCCGTAGCTCAAGTTCGGTGAGGGGATGGTGAAGAACATGCCCGCAGTGCTTCCTGGTCCTTTCACCGTCCGAACGCCTCCACCGGCGGCGCGTTGGAATGCGTCAATGCTGGAAAAGTTGTTAGCATAGACGAGAAGGCTACCCACGGTAGCACCGAACGTTTGCGCAAGGATGAAGCTGGGCACCTTGCGCCAGGGGAAGCCGCGGAAGAGCGCGAGTGCGATCGTCACGCTCGGGTTGCAGTGTCCGCCCGAAATGCCGCCAGACACCCACACGGCCATGGCGACTCCCGCCGCCCATGCGAAGCGCGCCTGCAAATATGAGCCGTATGCAGCAAGCGTGCGTGTGTCAGAGGATGCGTAGTGTAGGTTGACTTGACACTCCACACCAGCGCCGAAGAGGAGAATCAGAAGCGTGCCGAAGAATTCAGCGAGCTCTTCGCGGTAGAGATGACGCAGTGACGCCCACGTGTTTGGGTGGGCGGAAGAGAGCGACCAGCGCGGCGGATTGTGTAGACGGGTCGACTGTGTTGGGTGTGGTGCCGACGCGGGCAGCAGCGGAGCAACCGAGGAAGGATCAGGATGCACCTCGTCCGTCGACAGCTGCGACCGCGATGCGAGACGTGACATCTTGGGAAGCCGCAGTCTCAATCACTGCAAGCTTTTATATGGAAGCCCGGTCCACTTTGTCGAGATTAGTGCGAGTGGTGAGAGTAGGAGGGAAAGGGCGTTGGGAGAGATAAGCCTTTTGTATGCCCCCACCGACAGGGTCAAGGAAGCAGTGTGACAAATCTGAGAGCTTGCTTTCAGCCGAAACTGAGAATGGACCCTTTCTTTCCACCCAACTCCTAAAAGTCGTCATCATTTCGTGCAACCCAGCAAACCACTATCTGAAGTTCGCCTAAACCCTCCTTGCCCTTTCGAGTGTAAAGTTAACTTACCCACGTCGCAAATGCTTCTACTTATCCAATGCTACTATGCTCATTCTTACCCTTTGCCCAAGCGGCCCATTGCATTTGACAGTAGTCCAAGAGAGAGGGTCAGGAGACGGAGCACTTGAAACAAAACACGCTAATCTGCCGGCGAATTCCGCCGTGCATATGAAGTAAGCGATAAACGCCGAAATTACCCTTCCTTCGCGCTGTCGAACAGCCTCATCAGGAACGCTTCCCCTTTCGCTTCGCACATTCGCATTCAGTCTGAACGAGTCAGTGTTAAAAGAATGCAATGTTGATATTCAGGGTATACTACGAGCCGTCGACTCGGTTTAATCTAGATAACCTCGAGCGTTCAGCGGTTGGTGTAACCACCAAACTTGCCCGGGTTGCCCATGTTGGGACTCGGCTTGAGCGCCCGTCCTCGGTCCAGCACGCTCACCCCTTTGAGCACGGCTGCCTCGTTGATGCTCTTCATCCGCCTCTGCTCGGCACATCCGCATCCGCAGTAAGGGCAATCGACAATCGCGCCCTCGCCCGCCTTCTGGCTTGGCGCGGTCCCTTGTCCAACATGCTGCAGACGAAGTTCATGCAGCTCGTTGCTGAGCTCCTGAATCTGCGCTTCGATGTCACGCGCACGTTGACGAACCTCCTCCGAGATCAGTGGAGAAGCAGGTGGCGTGAGCCCGCTGTCGGACTCGGCATTTTCGATGCCCGGAGACGTGATCGATGGCGGGTGCACCGAGTGGTGGAACGAAGGGGTGAGCGGCGAGTTCATGGGAGAGTGAAATTGAGACGTGTCAGACGTGCTGCCGCCAGCGTCGAGACTTGGAAGACGCCCGTCACTGTTAGGTCCACCCGTGTTGCTCCACGCGCTATCAGCCGATCCAGGGACCGTAGGGCCGGGGAGAACAGTACCGTGAGGGGTAGCGCGGATCGCAGCAAGGTTGGGTTTGCTAGGTGAGGAAGGAGACGATGTGAATCTGCCAGTGTCAAAGGCGGAAGGCGACGGTGTTCGGAACGAGGAGCCGACAGGGCTGTGAGGCGCAAGCAGACCTCCTGCGCTTGACGTCGAGCCGTTCGAAGACTCCTTCCCATGGCCCTCGCTGAGTGTAGAGGCATCGAGGAAATCAGGAGAGAAGCCGGAGAATATGGACGAAACCGGACGAATCTGGAGTGCGGGCTTCTCATTGAAGTCCAGCGCCTTTTCTCCGTCTTCGTCCAGCCCAGTCAACGAGAATGAGGGCATGGGCGGCGACTTTCCGGACCTCGCCATATCCACGTTGCTTGCCATTGATGGCAAAGTCGAAACGCCGTCAAACTCGACGTTGACACCCTTCTCCTTCTTGAGCTTACGCATCAAGAACCCGCTCTTCTTCATGAAACGCATTGAAGAGCCGTTGTCGTACGAGTTCTCCCTCTGCATGCCAAGATCATCGCCATACGAGTCACCAGACGCAAGGTTCCTGCTGGCCGAAGCTGCTAGCCACTCGGACTGCTTCTGGCGTGCTTGTTCGCGAGCTTCTTCCAGAGAGATCAGCTTGTAGGGAACTCCCTCAATGTTGCCGGGGAGAGGCAGACTGCCGGATGTCTGGCTTGACGAGACCGACATGGCATGCGTGTGCGCATTGCCAGAGCTTGAGCTTGGGTTACGATGCATTGTTGTAGTGTCTGCAGCGACGTACTTCACCGGCGTTGATTCACCATCAGCGGAGGCAGAACGACGTCCCTCTTCACCATCGATGCCGCTCCTACGCGGTGCACTGCCACTCTCACTAGTACTGGCAGTGTGATTGCCGATGCTCGCCGTGCGAATCGGCGGGGTCCGAGGACGCAGCTGCTCCAGAGAGTTGCAACGTTGATCGCTTTGAGCAGCGGTGGCGTGCGTAGGGCTTAGTGTATCCTTCTTGTACGCCAAAGTGCGGACTCCTCCCATGCGTGGTGAAGGAAGCGTTCCATACGCATTCCTCGGAGAATGCAGCGGTGGTGAACGAGCGTGTTCGTTGCGGTCGGCATCGGTAGGCATGGCCGTTATGGCATGAACGCCGTCACCCACCCCAGTTGCCCCAGGGGCCGTCTTGCCGTTGATTGTGCGGCTTGATTGGCTCTGAGCCAAGCCGCCAAAATCTTGTGGTGGCGCGTAGCCGGGCGATGACATGGGGCCAGGTCCGGCTTGATTGTAGTTGGCTGAAGCAGATAGCTCTGAGAACGGCAGTGAGGACGGAGCACCTGGTCGTCGGCCGTCGTTGGCGGAGCCTCCGCCGCCGACCAAGCGCAAGGCTTTGGTGAGCTTTCCCTTCTTAGACGCTGGCGCTGCGGCGGCGGCCAAGCCTAGACCTTTGAGCATGCCGACGGCAGTGTTTGATACGCTCTTGGAGCGTGAGCGCTGCGTCGCGAATGAAGACGGTGCCTCATCTTCACGCTGAGCTTCCTGTTCAAGAGACGCAACTGATGCCGTCGTGGTGCTGTAGGCAAGCCCTTGCGGGACAGCGGAGTTCGGACTTCGCGGAGGAATATGCGAGCTCTCGACGGAGGGTCTCGACCTGAACTTTGAAAAGGGTTTCTCGAAGGTGTCAGCAGTAGGACGCAACTGGTCACGCAGAGATGGTCTGCTCGGGCTAGTCGCGACATCCTCACCACCCAGCTCCCAGGGCGCTGGTGCATTTTTCTTGAGCTTGGGTCCAAGGGTGCTGATCCTCGACGCATCCTTGGTGAGCTTGTTCTGTAGCTCGACAAGCATCTTTTCCTCCTCGGCTGCTCCACCATCAAAAGAAAGAACGGGAGAACGCTCGCGACGTGGCTTGCTCTTGCGTGTTCGCGAGAGGTCGGTGGTTTGAGGCACTGGAGGCATCTTGGGAACGAGTGTACCATCGGCTAGCCTGGCCGGACCACGGCTGGGACCTTCAAGGTCAGATGTGGATTCGACATGGTTTATCGATTCGCTGCTGTCGCTCCTCGATGGAGATTTTCTCGGGATGGGAGGATTTCGAGCCGGATTGCGGGGAGGCACTGACTGGGTTGCTGAGTCGGTCGCCATCTCGAACCCTGTGTTGTCGTCCTCTTCGATTCGCGGAGAGCTGGCTTGAGCTTTGGCGTTCTGCATGTCGAAGCCTTTGACAAAGTCATCATCTCTGCTCTCAAATTGGCTGTATTGGCTGCTGCTTTCGAAGCCGCTAGTATCGCTACGGGGGCTGTGCATGTCTTGCATAGAAGGGCTAAGAAGAGCTGCGGGATCGCTTCCGAGATATTGACTAGTTTGTGTTGGCATGGGCGGTGGAGCTTCTCTTCGCCTTCGCTCCAATTTGGCTCCTCGCCCGGCAAAGATGGAGCTTCCAATGCTCGTGGGGCGCACCTGGCCGTATATGCTGGTAGTAAAGATGTTGGCGGCATTGTCGTGCTCGGCATTGGCAGCTGGACGTGGACTGGCTTGTGTGTCGCCGTCCCAGCTCTCGGCATCGGAGAACTGGTCCTCGTGAGCGTCAGCTTCGTCGCCTATCTCGCCAGTCCAGACGACTTGGTGATGCCCAGAATGCTGCGTCCAACTGCTGGGCGGACGGAAGGAAGGAGCCTGCGCTTCTTGCTCCCTTCCAATCGCACGTGCGAGCTCTCTGGTCTTGTTTGTATTGTTGAGAGTACGACTATCGATGCTCGGACGACCGTCAGACTCGTAGAACGAGTTGGCGGTCGAGGTAGGTCTTGCTGCGATTGTAGACATGGGACACGCTTAGTCTGCGGATATGTAATGGCTGTTGGTGATAATCCGGGATATCAAGGGACCGAAATCGATGTGATATGAAGCCAAAAGCTGGAGTCGATTGTCCGGTACAATAGCTAGAGAAGGGACATCTTCTGGCCGACAACGGCCGTTGTAAACTCGGATATGGTGATAGTAATAAATGAAGAGCTGAATCCGATACGGGAGCTGTCGAGACTGATCGTGTCACGACCTGATCAGGCGGTGGTGTGAGAAACAGTGAGCGTCCGGATGTCCCGATGCGTGGCTTCGTGTTTCGCCAGGCAGAAGTGCGACGAAACGGCGTGTTTGGAGAAGGTCGCGTTCTAGTCGGATGGTCGCGATGCGACTGCTACCGGTATGGCGGAGAGGTGAAGAAGAACAGAGTCTGCAGGGACGAAGCCAAGATGCCGTTGGCGAGGTGCTGCCGGAATACGGGACAATTGATCTTGGCAGCTGGTAGCAGGAAGGCGAGCCAGGTCGACAAGTAAGGAGTCGAATGAGAGACGCGCCAGCGACAGCGAACTCAATGGTAGGCAATGATGGACCAAGGCTGCGATATATGGTGACTGAAGCGAGCACTTTGGCGAGGACTCCTGCCGAGTTTGTCTGTGCAGCTGAGGTGGGAATGGTGATGGGCGGAAAGAAGTGCCTTGTATGCGAGCCGAACAGACTTGGAAGCAGAAGGAGTGGAAAACGACGGTCAAGGAGACAAGGTATGCTGGGGGCGTGTCTCTACCAAGCAAGGGAGTGGCAGCTTACAGTGTGCTTGCAGGGCGGATGGCATGCTGCGCAGCTTGTTGCTCTTGAGTTGAGGAAATGCAGAACAAGCATGCAATAAGCAACGCAGGCACCGTCGCCGAGTGCAGCTGGCTTGACACAGGAAAGCCGTTCAAGGTCACAGGCTCTCTCTGTCACTGTTTCGCCTGCCTTGTGGGATGAGGACGCGAAGGCATGAATCCAGCAAAGGCAGAAGCGAGGCAAGGAATCAGGAATGGGCGGCAGCTGAACTGAGAGAGAAGCAGGGGGCGGAGCGAGAATCCGAGGGGCAGAACAACACACACACGCACACAATTTCCCAACACATTTTCTGCAGATCAGTCAAATTGATGCATTCTCCGACACCAGCACAACCGAGTTTGATCTGACCATTTGGCTTGACTGTCTTTAGTCCTCACACGATTCCAGTGAGTGCTGTAGCTTCGTGACACTAGAGAGGTGTTGCATTGTTGAGGTCGAGGCTGTTCAAGTCGCTGCTGCGACACCTGACGGACGCTTATGCGCTTCGTTAGTCGAGCTGCTCGGAAATGCCGTCAGGCTACTGGTAGCCGAGGTGCGGGTCAACGCAGGGTCTGCTTGACTGCCTCTTCTCGTCGCGATTCCTCGTCCTTCTCTGCCATTCCGCTTCAGTATCCGCATCCCATCTCCCCTTGCTACACATTCGCACCGCAGGGTTCTCAGACTTAGGTGAGTTCGGATGGTGAGCCGTGCGGTGCTCTCCGTCTCGGAACGGACTTTGGCGCCACCAAGCAAGCTTTGGAGCTAAAATGCCAGAGCACGGTGCCCGATTGGAGGCCGAGATCACATTGTACGCTGGCGCAGAACTTTTAGGGTGATATTGTAGCCGTGACAGTACAGTAGCGTCGGTGCAATTCAAGACGGTGACAGCATCAGAACGCTGTTCAGATTGAAAGAAGCCGAGCAAAGATTCTTTTTATTTGGACGATCCTACAGAGTGCATTTCTGGACTCCAAATTTGAGCTGCACCTGATGCACCGAAAATCCTCGTTGCGGGCCGCCTTGACGTAAAGGATCGGCAGAAGACGTGTGTCTCAGTCTGCGCTTGTGCCACCTACGCGCGACGCGTCGCACCAGACACGCGCAAGCGCCAACGAGCAAGCAGCAACACCTCGATGCGAGTGCAAGTGATGGTAGCACACGCAAAAGCCTTTGCACCAACCTGGACGGATGAATTCTGTGCTTGACGATGTCACGTCCGCCTTTGTCGATAATTGACTTGAGTGGTTCAAGATACTGCTAGTCGGCGCTGGGTGTGGCGCTGTGGCCCGCGAACTGTAGATTGACGGAACGCCGAGCCGTTGCATGTTTCTTGTTCGTCGGCGTGGCATGACCTTGGCGCAGCGTCGAAACAGATGCGCCACGCTGCTAGAATGCAGCCACTGTCGGAACTGTCCTGCAGATTGATGCCAGACAGTGTGATCAGGCTGAAGAGGGATCGACAATCGGGAGCATTTGCTCGGGAATACGGATGTTATGTCCTTCCTTGCACGTGGGTATCTTTTTTGGTCGCCATTTTGGGATCCTTTTTTGGGATCCGAATAAATCGGTATGTGCAAATCAACTGCAATGCTGTTCCAATACGATAGCCTTCCAGGCATCAGCCATCCACCACAACCCATCGCTCACTTGCCAAGGCAGCCAGGAAGCCGTTCGCTGGCTGCTACCTGTATCGCTCGAAGACAGTATTCAGGGTAGACCAACCAGACGAATCGAGCGAGTGACAGTTTGCTCTTAACAGATAGTTACGCTCTCGCGCGGATTAAGCAGAGCTACACGCAGCCCGAAATCCGAATCCGGGGACCCTATGCAGCCGTGCATGCGCCTCGCCTTTTGTTCGCGATTACGCGGGTCCAACTCCACTCCAACTCCACTCCAACTCCACCTCAACACCATCCAATCGGCATCCGTACACAATCAAATAGCAACCACTATCGCCACGATCGTCCTCAGTTCCCATTTCGGTCGGAAAGGCAAACATAACCGAAGCAAGCAAGCAAAGCGTGTCAGAATCACACATCCGGTAACATAGCAAAGGACTAGGACACAAGTGACATCCTGGTGCGACACTCGGAGATATACACGATGCAGGCCGTTTCGAAGTTCATCTTTGGGCCGACACAAGAGGGTGAGTCAGCCGTCGAACTACTTCGGCGACACTCTGAACTAGAAGAAAGCACTGTGTAGCGGGCTCACCCATGCTAACTTCAATCCACAATATCACTGCTATCGAAACAGAGAGGGTGAAGAAGGTGCAATCACAGCTACGATCTGAACAGCGTGCACTCGATCGCGAGATGCGCCAGATCGATCAGGGGTCGTCTAAGACGAAAGCCGAGATCAAGAAGCTGGCCAAGAAAGGCGACGTCAAGAACGCCAAGATCCTTGCGAGGGAAGTTGTACGAGCTACAAAGCAGAAGAACCGCCTGGCAGTGTCGAAAGCGAGATTGAATAGCATCCACATGCAGCTGCAGCACCAACTCGGTGAGTCTCTTCTCCCCACTCAATCGTGACATCCGAACGAACCTGCAGACTGACCGTTGACTTCTCTCACACGAATGCCAACGCTAAATGGCGATTACCTAGCAATGTACAAGGTGACGGGGAGCATGCAAAAGTCGACCGAGATCATGAAGCTCTCGAATCAGCTGGTCAAGTTGCCCGAGGTCTCGGCAGTGATGCGACAGATGAGCGCGGAGATGATGAAGGTAGGTCGCAGTCTTCCCGCAGGACCACACAGGCAAGAAAAGAACGAGAACATACTGACACCAGACGACATCTTCTCCACTTGTCATCTCGCTATCCATCTGCGTACAATTAGGCGGGCATCATGGAGGAGCTCATGGACGACACGCTCGATTCTGGCGTGCTCGGCGAAGATGAAGACGAGATGGAGGAAGAAGCTCAAGAAGAGGTCGACAAGGTACTCTACCAGCTGACCGACGGCAAGCTGGGACAGGCGAGCACAACCGACCACTTGCCTGACCTCGCCATTGAGGACCCAAAGATCAACGAGGCCCAAGAAGAACAGGATATGCAACGTATGCAGGCCGCATTAGACGGGCTCCTCCGTGGCTGAGTAACGCTCAGCTTTGTCCTCTCTCGTCCTTTCCAGTCCACCTTCGACAGGAAGTGTCACTTGTATTTGTACGTTTTCACACTAGCAACCCAATCCGAACCGTCATAGGCAAAAGCAACAGCGTTTGCTTGCATTCTGCATGGGGCAAATGCGGGACCCAACCAAAGATTCATCAGTACAAGGCCCGATTCAGCCTCCAGCCGCGATCCCAGCCACTACCGACGCGACGGCACTATCCGCTCTACAACTAATACGACTCAGGCGTGAAACAACTTTCTGAACAGTTCTTAGCACACGAGCGATTCATTAGGCAATCAAACAGACACACAGACACGACAAGATGTGTTTGAGACCGATATGATCAGATTGCTGCTGGATATATCTGAGGGGTAGATGCTAGCGCTGGCGTTAAAAGTACAGAAGAGATACAAAGCGACCAAGAGAAAAAAAGGGCGGAGGAGAGAAGAGTGGAT
Source organism: Ustilago crameri (assembly GCA_024271935.1). Lineage (NCBI taxonomy): Eukaryota > Fungi > Basidiomycota > Ustilaginomycetes > Ustilaginales > Ustilaginaceae > Ustilago > Ustilago crameri. Next base: position 204,004 of record JANBMJ010000003.1, on the reverse strand, counting down.
GAGGCTGGCGACACGAGCGACACCAGCCATCTTGGGCTATCAAGAACCATAAGACTCTCGAGGGACACCGCGACGCGCCGCACTGAACGCGTCGGGCCGAATGTGGTTGCTAGAGGACATGGAGACGGATCGAATCAAGATGCTCGCGCTTACTTGGAGGACGAGAACTTGGTGACCGACTTGGTACCTTCGGAGATGGCGTGCTTGGAAAGCTCACCGGGGAGGATAAGACGGACGGCAGTCTGGATCTCTCGCGACGAGATGGTCGACTTCTTGTTGTAGGAAGCAAGCTTGGAGGCCTCGGAAGCGATGCGCTCGAAGATGTCCTGAACGAAGGAGTTAAGAATAGCCATGGCCTTGTTCGAGATACCAGTGTCGGGGTGAACCTGCTTAAGGACACGGTAGATGTAGGTGGAGTAGGTCTCCTTGCGGACCTTGGTGGCCTTCTTCTTGTCGCCAGACTTGGCGGGGGCCTTGGAGGTCTTCTTGGCAACCTCGGAGGGGGCCTTGCCAGCGGACGAGGCGGGAGCCTTGCCGGCGGTGGAGGAGGGCTTCTTCTCAGCGGGCTTGGGGGGCATGTTGAATAGAGTGAAGTTGGTTGGGGTTGGAAGTGTTGGATGAAGACTTGACGGATGAGGGGAAAGAGAAAAAGAAGAGGGGCCGGAGAGTGTGAACGGTTGGAAGGCTAGGGGTTTTAAACCAATCTGAAGTCGGACCCTCTGTGTTGCGGGCAGAGCGCGCTGTACAGCAGCAGCACGGACATCGCGTCAAAGGATCAACGCATTGACAGGCCGCATACAAGCACGGGCGCACGCAACAGGCCTCGAGACGCGCAGCTCGGAGAGGCAAAAGCTGAGTTACACTGCAGCAGTACAGCACAACACACGCGTCGAACAGCTGCGACAATTGCGTTGCGCTGTTTGTGTCGAAATTGAGTGGATCGGAATTTCCGATTTCATGGGAAGGCCAAAAAAAAAATCAAGGGCCGTTCAAAGCTTTCAGAATGGCAGGCATCATTTGGCGTAACCGCTTGTAAGCCGAACCAAAGCTTGGAGCATGAGTTAGTGTTGTCAGCCTTTTGGTGAGTTTTTCTTTCAAGGCGACGAAGCCCTCAAAATGCGGTCCTTCATTTTGCGTCGTGCCACACACTGGAAAGTGGTTAAACAGAATGATCAGGCGATTCTCGTGCGATCTATTGTGTCTTTGCGGCCTTCGAAGGCCTGAACCGAGCCCTCCTTTCCTGACATTGCTTTCTCGACCAGCTCGCCTCCTCCTCCAGCCGCTTCCAGTCCCAGCCGCTGCAATTGAAGGAACGAAAGCTCAAAAACCCTCTTGATCAAAGAGACTTTGTCTACCTTTTCATTCAGATCATCCAGAGGCATCCATGTGTTGAAAGGTGCTTTGAACGAGATCGCTTGTATCCCACGTTGCAGAGTGGGAATGGATGGTCGAATGTTGCAGAAAAGTTTGGGGCTTCGAAGGCGTTAATACGTTTGCCGCACTGACTCATCTAAGTTCGAAGGCTCCAATTCGGTTTCCCAGCAGAGCGCAGTGTCGTGCTTCGAAGTTGAAGAAATATTCCGTTCCACTTTGTGGTGCTTGCAGATCAACGCGTGGTTGAAAATGCTTCGAATATCCGCTTTTTCGCCTTTTTTTGGCTCAGAAGTGCATGACGTCTGCGCTGTGCTGCCTCTGCAGAAGCTGAGCAATTTGGCGTATTTTTCGAAAATCACGGCCAATTTGGCAGCGCGGCATTCTTGCGCCAGCTGTGTGTGTTTGCTGCAACTCAGGTCGCGTCGCGCAGCGGTGACAGAGCTGTTGCGGCTCCAGAGCTCCAAGTGTCAATCTCGCTGCGTTCCGCATAGCGTGTGCTGCGCCGGCCTCAACTGCCTCCACGCAGGGACCCCCCGAGACGATAAAACCCTTGGTCCGAATCGGTAGCTGCGCCTCTGCCTCCCCTCTCTTTTTCCCTTCTTTCTTCCCATCGTCTACTCTCTTCAACAACTCAACCCCAACCCTCCTCAACCCCCCTTTTACTAACTTTACAACAATGTCTTCCGGTGGCAAGTCTGGTGGCAAGGCTGGTGACGCCTCTTCCAAGGCCCAGTCCCGATCGGCCAAGGCTGGTCTTCAGTTCCCCGTTGGTCGTATCCACCGTCTCTTGCGAAAGGGCAACTACGCCCAGCGTGTCGGTGCCGGTGCTCCTGGTAAGTGTCTTGCGAATGGCTTCAAAGCCACCAATGCTTTACTTTTCTCCATCGATCCATGTCACTGACTTGCTGTACATCTCTCCGTTCCCTTCTGTCAAACAGTCTACCTCGCTGCCGTTCTCGAGTACCTTGCTGCCGAGATCCTCGAGCTCGCCGGTAACGCTGCCCGTGACAACAAGAAGTCGCGTATCATTCCCCGTCACCTTCAGCTCGCCATCCGCAACGACGAGGAGCTCAACAAGCTCCTTGGCGGTGTCACTATCTCGCAGGGTGGTGTCCTCCCCTTCATCCAGTCCGAGCTCCTCCCCGCCAAGTCGGGCAAGCCCAAGAAGGCTGGTGGCTCGCAGGACATCTAAGCGCTTTCACTACGGTCGCGCTTTCTTTGTTCTCGCATCTCCCACTGTACTATCATCCCTACACAGAATGTCGGCCTAGCCTTCGTTCAGGATTGCTTCGATAGACGTGCGGTCGCATAGCCGCGCTGCTATTGAGGCTCTCCGCCTCCTTCGTAGTCTTCTCGTATCTTTTCTCTTCTTTGTGTTCATCCTTGTACTACTACTACCACCATGGGCTCGGCGGTCAGAACAGGGCTCCGCCAGCTACGCAACATCAGGCATCATACCAACCTGTGCTATCAGTTTGAACCGTGTGACTGTGCTCTTGATATCGTGAGATCAATCTTGAAGAGGTAGACAAGAATCGACGGATTGGGTGGCCATCGTCTCCTTCCCCGGGTTGTGGATTGCTTGGAGGTACGTTGTTGATGTTGCTCGTTCGATCGAGCCTGAATCTGTCGATCTGCCAAATGCGAGCAAGGAGCGGCGTGTTGGCGATAGCGCGCGGAGTTTGCAACACTTGGTAAAGCTTTCTTTTTGGTATTTGGGGTTGCAAAATGCACCCGAATATTCCAGTCGTTGCAGCTTCACACCCAAACTGCTCTGAGATGATCCCATTCCTTACAGAAAACTCTGTTTGATCAAGTTGAAGACATCTGGCTCAGACAACGCTTGCTCTTACGATCTTGATGTCCTCGACCGGCCTGCATTGAAACGAAGAGGATGACGGCTGTCAGAATTTTTCGCTGCGGTTTGAGATTCCTACGCAAGATTACTTACCTATCGTCCTTGGTCTGGGCGGCTCCGATCTCCCTGACTGCATGCATACCATCCGAGACTCTCCCGAATATGGTATGCTTGCCATCAAGGAACGGTGTAGGCGCTAATGTCACAAAGAACTGGCTCCTGTTTGTGTTCGGCCCAGCGTTGGCCATGGCCAGAATCCCCGCTCCAACGAACCTGAGCTCGGGATGCAGCTCGTCCTCGAACGCTCCACCGTAGATCGACGCACCTCCAGACCCTGTACCTGTTGGATCACCTCCCTGGATCATGAAGTCGCCAATGACACGATGGAAGATGATGCCGTCGTAGAACCCCTGCTTGGCGAGTTGGTAGAAGTTGGCGCAAGTCTTGGGTGCATGCTTCCAATAAAGTTCAAAGACGATGCGACCCATCGGTGTATCAAACACGACTGCTCCGCTGTCTTTCCCCGGTATCGACATGATGGCTGTCGTGATGTGTCTGCTCCTTTGGCTGCTGTGGACGGTGAAGAGCGAGTGGAGGAGAAGGCGTTAGTTGCATATCCATGCACAAACGCGACTTTGCTTTTCCAAGGGTCCAACTGAATCGGACCCGAGCCGAGTCTTCCAATTTGGCGAAACTCGGCACAGCGAAACAGCGAAGCAACCAAAGGCAACTCTCTTGATTGAGAGCTCAACGCACAGACACGCAGCGTTTCCCGCGTACCATCATCCTCCCTTCGTCTCCTCAGCAGTAAATCCTATCTCGCAGCCAAGCACAAGCTCGCGAACGGGGCTTCACTATCGGTAGGAGCTCCGGCGGCCACGATGTCGGTGGCAACGCATCGTCAGCCTGATGGCACGTCCCAAGCCAATGGCTCCACCGCACATTCGCCAACTTCACCTTCCACGCCTGCAAAGCACGGACGTGCGCGACATGTCAGAACCAATGCGTCGCTCACCTCCAGCGTCGGAAGCAGCAGCGCAGATGACTCCTTCGTTCGCAGTCCATTACAGCGGCGCACGTCTGTTCCGAACGAAGCTACCCGCATTTTCCAAGCTACCGGTTTCGACCCTTTCGGCATTGAGCCTGATACCCTTTTCCGCGCCCTTACTGTCAAGGAGGTCGAAGCCTACGAAAGAGCCGTCAGAACTACAGCTCTAGGCAAGCAACAAGAGCTGCGTGCCCTTGTCGGACAGCGCTACGAAGACTTGCTTGGCACCGCAAACACCATTATCGACATTGCTGGCAGCTCGAGTCAGCTCTCTCACAGGCTGCGTGAACTTGCTGAAGGGCTGAAATCTGCATCCCCATCTGAAGACAAGGCTGCACAAAGGAAGGCATCACAGCGCAAGAGCTTTGTACCCAATGCCGGCTTGTCCGACGGCCACGATGCTGGTTCTACATCGCTTCACCAAGAGGCAGTATATGTCCTCGGCGCCTCTCTGCGTCTGATCATGGACGCACCAGAATACGTCTGGAAGTCGATCGAAAAGGGGAAAACACTTCAAGCTGCATGGGCGTTCATGGTGACAAGAACAACCTGGTGGGATCTCATCGATCCTTCCACACCATCAGGCTCTGGGTCCGCACTTGCGGTTGATGATGAGCAAGGGATCAGTTCGGCCTCCGAAGCTGTCTCGCTGCTAAGGGTCAACGTCAAGAAAGCTTTTCCCTTCATCGAGAAGCAGTGGCAAAATATGCTCCCCATGCGCAAGCAGGTGGTCAACAGGGCGGTGGCCTTACTCTCGGACGCCGAGATCGAGTCCATGGCCGTGGTCGACCAGCTTGCCGCACTCATGCTCATTGACGGGACCAAATTCGATCAGGCCATGCATCTGCTGCTTTCGCAAAGGCTCACTGCAATGCGTCGTATCGTTCATCGTGGCAGGGCAAAGTCGTCCGCCCACAGCAAGGCAGATCAGAGCCACAAGCCAGGCGCCAGTAACAGAGCAGAGCAGGCATCACAAACCATAGCCCAGTTGGCAATTCTGTACGCCCGCACGCTTCAACATGCCGTGCAGGTCTTCCTGCTTCCCGCTAAAGATGAAGCAGCCACATCATCGCAACCGCTGCTGCTAGACTTGCTCACCACGCTCACCAACTCTGCCAACTTTCCCACAAGCACGGTGGCCGCCGCATCCCCCACCACAGAGCGTGGAGCGTTGCTCAGCGAGGGCCACGCCAATCGTCAAAACGCTGCAGCCCTTCGAGCTTCACGACGACGGTCCAGCTACGGCTTGCCAGAAGCTGCTGGAACCGAGCAAACGCAGTCCGCCGCAACCCATGACACGCAACCAGCTCGAACACTTCGCGTATCAACCTTTCACGTGATCCAGGCGCTGCCAAGCGCTCACATTCTCATGCGTCTGCTGCCGCCCTCTCTGTGGAGCTTTACACCATCACTGGAGCTCGAGAGCCAACAGTCCCAGTCCGACAGCCAAGTGCTGGAAGACCTTTCGACGTGGTCAGCCAAGGCGCGCGAGGTCGTTGTCGGTGTTTCGGGACATGCTGCACCAGACAACCTGCGCGCTCTACTTTCGGAGCTTTCCGACGTCAGCGAGCTGGCTCTTGTGCGAAGGTCTCTGCGCCTCTCGCTACACCGCGCCCGACGCATCGTCTCCCGCAAGCTCGCTGGGCCGAGTGGCTCGGACGACGGGCGAAGAGCGGAGGCCATCGCCAACGTCAATACTGAGCTCGGAAGGCTCGAAGAGGCTGTCAACTCGATCTTGCAAGAACAATTGCTGCATCTGATGGAAGAGAAGCTCAAGGGCGCTGTCCAAAAGCTTCTCAGCGAGACCGACAACATCGTCTCTGCGCAGAGGGGTGATGTCGCCACAGAGGCCGATGCGCCGCTAGCAGCACTCTTCCGAACAATTGACGTCGAATCTTGTCCGGACCTCAAAGGGCCGGCGAAATTGCCCCAAGCTAGTCGCACGTTCGCTTCGGCGCTCCAAGGTCACGTTCGCGGACGTTCACAACAAGTGGATCGCCTAGCAAGTCTTTACGAGACGCCTTCGGCTTTGATTGCCGAGGAACTCAAGGTCTATCAAGAGGAGCTCGAAGCTGACAACCACTTCGTTGGGGCCAGTGCATCTATCCAGGCTAGCTTTGAAGCGCTGCTATTATCTTCACGTGCGGAGATCGAAAAAGGTTTGACGGGTTTGCTTGACCGGGCGCAATCAGGCTCAGACGACCCTGCTGCTTCTACCGGAAGAGATGTAGCCATTGCAGCCCCGGTGTCTCTCATCATACGGCTGATTTCTGTCCTTTCTCTCAAGGACGCCTCAAAGGAGGTTGGCGCCACGCTTGCCATTCGCGTGCCCGTCATAGAGGCGTTGGAACGATTCTGGAGGCCGCAGGTCGAGCAACAAGTCCTTTCGCTGGTCAGCGCTGGCAAGGACGCAAAGGCTATATTGGGTCAGACAAGCTCGTCTGCCTCATCATTCGTGCTCTCTGCCCTCGCATTCATTTCCGAATCAATTGTTCAGCTCGGACCTGCTCTCTTCGGTCTCGAGCTGGCGGAACAGGTTCGTAGCATCCTCGAAGCTGTCGTCGCTAGCGACAAGGCTTCCTCGAAAGATGTCGAGGCACTGAAAGCATTGCTGGCTTGCGATGGCGCTAGCATTAGCGAGCATCTTGCCAAGGAAGCCAGCTTGCATCGCGTTCGTTTATCTCTGTCGCCACTCATGCTGGCGCTTGCGACCACCGCTAGAGGTGATGAGGGCAAAGCTACTCCTAACGCGATACTGTCTCGGGCTGAGCCAGCGTCTGCGGCTGGTCAGGTATCGCCAATCCTGTCGATGTCGAGGAAGAAGATGGAGCGATTTTCGGCACTTCCCGTCCGCTAATCGCCAAGCTCATGATAGCTGCAACCTGATCGCCTGCACGACACACGAGATACCTCGAACACACGCATGTATTGATCTTACGCGACCTCAGCACGACACCCATCCATGTGCAATCCTTGAGCGTGCCCATGACAAGGATTGACTCCAACCTGCTTGCTTGTGGTGGAAGTGCACTGAACCTTTGAAATACAGCATCATATGATCATGTTTGAAGACGCGTGGCGGTGCCGCAACCATCTTTCTGATGCGGATCCCGATCTTATCCATCCACACAGCGTTTCGACGACAATCAGCAAACTGCATCTGGCTACCGCGTGTGCTGCACATTGCTCATGTCGAGCTCGGCGGGAGAAAGAGGTCATTTTCGCGTCTCGTGAGCAGAGCGCGCTCGCACGGCTCAGTCGGAATTCGGGGTCCAAAAAATTGCCCCCCAAAGACGCGAGACTCCGGAGACAGGATAGACTTGGCTAGCCACCATACACTCTCTTGTGTTGCACTCGCCGTTCGCACACGAGTCCGGATACCACCGATAGATTCGGCGCCGTTGCCATAGGTCCAAGCATCAATTCTGCAGCTCAACCACCGGGGCACCTACGGTCTCACAAAGCTTCGGTCGAGCATCCGGCTCAAGCCCCCGCGAATCTTGCCGGACCAAGGAAGGACGATACACGATCTGCGAGGACGACCCGCACTTTGCTACGCGGGATCCTATTTCTTTGGAGCGGCTACCGAGCTTCGTTCCACCTTAGGAGGAACACTCACGGAATCAACGCTCATCGGACTGGAAGCGCCTACGACGGAAGGGAGACTGATCTAGAGTCATCGAAGGCTGGAATACTTGATTCGTTAGGAACACTGCGAGCGCGACAAGGCTTCTTCGCTAGCACTGCACCACTTCGGCGCAGGTCTCTTTGAGGTGAAATAGCACGAGCAGATAGGGAACCTAGCCACGGCATTCGCTGCTCTGCTATCGCCGAACCCAACCGGAATCAGCTTCGGAATCGTCTCGCTGTCGCGTCTTGGTTATGCAACCGCTCTCGTCCAATTTTGCAGCGCAGAAAGCATTAAATCATCCGCACCTTTCCGCAGCAGAACCACAAGGAACGAATCAAGCTTGTAGCGACGCCATCACTACCGTCAAGGACCAAGACGATCATCAAACACGCGTCGACGAAGACCGCGAAAACCGTAATTCGTTGTCAAGCCAGGGCCCGGTAAGACGTGTGGATTCTCCTCAGACTTACCAGCAGAAGGACAGCAGAGGCGAGCTTTTCGGGGGCGCACACAATCCCATGACGCCGACGGGCCTGGCTCCGACGTCTCCTGCGTCCATCCGACTTAACTGGCGTCAGCTCGCCATCCAAGGGCGTCTCGCAGCCTATCGAGAAGCTCAGCGAAACATGTCGTCCCCTTCGGCGTCTCCGACGAAGCAGACTTCGGTGGAAGATGCAGCCGCACCGCCTATATCACATCCTACGTCCGAGCCTGTTCCCCATCCTCAACGGCCAGCAGCCTCTCAGACCCCTACAGAATTAGCACTGTCTATGGTCAAGAAGGAACCAAGTCCGGAAGCTTCCTTATCAACAAGCACAGCTGATCCCGTGGCAAATGCTGCTGATACCGCCAGCACATTACCAGTTGCGGATGTATCGGTCGACGCGCCAGCCAAGCCAAACTTAGAATCGTTGTCGCAAGATGCGACTGTCGCACTCTCAACGTCTACATCAATAGCGGCCGTGCAGACGGGGCTGATCGCTGCACTGACAGCACCGAATACTGCAAGGGACACGTTAAATCCGGAAGATGCTTTACGGACAGAAGTCATGGGACCTCCGCCATCGCTGCCGTCTGATCCAGGGTACCCTCCTCTCAATCCTGTCGTTACGGATGGATCAGCACATGCTCCAGCTCCGAAGCGCAAGGGAGCCCACGTCTCGGCGAATGACACACATCGCAGACCCACACAAACGCAAGTGCCGGCCGACTTCGAGGCTCCCACTAACCTCAATGGAAAGATGCCTTATGCTTTGTTTCAGACCATCAAGAAGGTTTCTTCGGAGCCAGCAAAGGGCGCGACAAAGCCTCAACAAGCAGAGAGGTAAGTACAACAACACTAGTGGCATCCTTTCTGTTCGATGGAGCGGAGGGTCTTTCACTTCATGGGTCAGGACTAGTACAAGGGCATACATTGTGGGTGCAAACCACATCGATCAACATCCGTCGGATCTGATGGGCCTAATTTCGAACTGGCAGCACAGCAGTAGCGGAGCGTAGTAATGGCGTAGCAGCGCACCAAGACAAGATGACCAATCGATTTTGGGGCGCACGTCGCACAGAAAGCACAGGAAAAATGCGGAAAATCGATCGCGGGCAGGCAAAAGCCGGCGCGTGGTGGGCTGCGAATTGTGCACACGCACAGACTTGCCCTCGATTGCGTCGGTTGCATCGACTGCGGATTCGTCCATGCTTTGAAATTGCGCTATCCATCCGCGGAGTCGACTCGACTCCCGCATCCATCTCGGCTGACGGGTTATACTGCGTTTCAATGCAGAGCTTATCACTGACCGACGTCCTTTTCTCTTATTTCCGCACTGCCCGCACATGGACCGAATGTGAACGATTCTGATCCTATTGCATCAGATCTATTAGCTACACAGACGTGTCGACATCTGGCGATGCAGCCATGGAACTCAAGCAGGCAGAGATACCAACGGGTGGTCCTGTGTCTGCGGACAGCATCGCCGTTGATCCTGTCCTTGCCGATGTTTTGACAGACGTCGACTCGGTCGCCACGGCGACAGAGACTCGCGAAACCAGTCCCGATGGGAACATCGTACCGGAAAGCAGTGAAGGTGCTGCAGCTACAAATCAGACCGTAGCTGCTCCGCCATCTCACACACCCAGCACGATCCCTGATACTCCGAAGCCGTCGAAACCGGTTTTGCAAGACATCGTTGTTCCGACACCAGCAACAACCGTCAGTGAAGTGGCCGAAGCATCTCCAACTGTGCCTGGGCGTCGCACTCCTTCCAATCGTGGAGCGTCCATGCAAGCATCGCAATCCATCTCGAGCAGCTATGCAGACCCTTTGGGTCTCAAAAAGCACCGGGAGTTGCAGTTACAGGAAAGCACGCGTGCTCGCAGGTCTCCATCTGTCGGCAGTCCCGTTCCTTCTGCAGCAGCGAGAAGCACCCCAACCCCTGCGTCTGGTAAGAAAACCGCCACAGCTCGAACCATCGTACCGCCTTCCTTGGTGGAACCTCCTCCAGGAATGATGCTCACACCCGAAGGACGCTTTCGCACGATCCCGGGAATCGCGGGTGCGATCGTGCCGTCTGGTCTTGGCTCCGCTTCGGCAGCCAACAACCTGGCACCAAGGCTGGAAGACAAGGGGAGTGCCAACAACGACTTCTGCGAATCCTGTGGCGGCAACGGCCGCTTTGTGTGCTGCGACGGATGCCCGCGTAGTTTCCACTTCCACTGTATGAACCCGCCCCTCGACATCGATGAGATGCCGCCATCCAACGCTGCCGAGGTGTTGGGCCCGCAAAGGGCAATGTCAGCCCAGAAGGGGAAAGGGAAAGCAGGCGTAAGAGGATCGAGTGCCGAACTCAACATGGACGAGATGTGGTTCTGCAATGTCTGTGTGGCTGAACGCAAACCCAAAGCAGTGCAGAGACCAAAGGGACTCGGACCGTTTGGCTTACTGTTACCGGTGCTTTCCCAACAGAACCCGAAATCCTTCCAGCTGCCTGCAGAGACACGGACATACTTCAAGGACGTCGTGACCGCAAACGATGGCGAATACGTGGACGGTGCAATGGTCCGATCAGTCAAGCCGAACAAGCATGGAGAGATCGAAGCAAGGGATCCGTATCGACTCAAAGACAAGAACGGCGATGCAGTGCTTTGCTACCGTTGTGGAGGCACGGCGCTTCCTTCTGAGGCCAAGAGCACGAGCGGTACAGGTTCGACACTGAAGTCTAGCATTGGCGAGGCATCTGCAGCACTGCCTGCCGACCATACCATCCGAGATGGCACAGGTTGGCGCAAGATTGTCAGCTGCAACTTTTGCACGCTTCACTGGCACATTGATTGCGTCGATCCACCGATGCTGGGTATGCCTAAAAATTTCAGGAAGTGGATGTGCCCTGCACACAGCGATCACGTCAACGACCGCCGTCGCGTCGCTCGTGTTGGCGCAGCTGTGCCCAAGACGATTGACCTTCCCGTGCCGACCGCCAAGACAATCGGGCCTGGAAAACATTTCCGTACAAGGGTGCTTAACAATGGCGATATCGACATCATTCCCGATCCCACGGACGAGCTGATGGGAGCGAACGGTATCACCGGCAGCCATCAGAGCGGCGTCAAGGAGATTCCACTCTTGCCTGGCGTCATTGACTCTCCCGCAACGACAATTGATGGGTCCAAGCTTACTTCGAAGATCCGATTCAGAGTTCCCGAGAAAGTCATCCGCACCGATTTTTGGAGCAAGCTGCGCGCTGATGAGTCAGCAAAGATCGGCACAGTGTTCTATGTTGCGGCGGGAGAAGTGGCGGGCAGGACGCCGACGAGGTTGGTGGCAGCAGAGGATGGCGAGGACGTAACGACTCGATACAGACCGTTTGGAAAGCGAGACTACCCACGGTCCGGGCTCGACTCGCTCGCGGACATTGCTTCAGCCCGCTTGGCAGGGGATAAGCTGGCATCGACCGAAGACGCCAGTCTAATTCGACCTTCTAGAACACGGCAGTTGGTAGAGACTGCGCTGGGCATCGAGCTCACCAACGACGATGTGCCCGAATCGAACGTGCGATCGTCACTGGATTTGCCGGATAACTCGAATAGCTCGCTGTCGCCGCTCTCGAGTCTATCCGATAGCAGTGATGCTGAGGCCGCGCCCGCGTCTGCAGCAGCCCCAGCTGCTGCCGTCATCGACGGCGTGCCCGCATTGTCGGAAGAAGAGCTGATCAAACGCATCGCGTCGCAAGCGGCTTCTGGGGTCACTGCTGGCGAGCCGATCCGTCTTTCAAAACGCAAAGCAGCCGTAGCGGCTGAGTCGGCGATCCATGGCTCGCCAGATACACCCAACAAGAAGGCGCGCTCTTCCTCAGACACGCCTTCGACGCCCACAGTTGCTGCGCGCTCAACCGCCACGGCCACGGCCACGACCAAGCCAAAGGTAGTGCTGACGTTGAAGAGGAAGCCAGAGGAGCCGAGCGAGGCTCAAGCGGCGATGCGCACAGCGTACCATTTGGCAGAGCAATACAGCGAGGAGAGGAAGGAAATCGAACAGTTGCGTGCAATTAGGGAGCTGATGAAGCTCAAGGGGAAGGCGAGGATGTTGGAATTCTTGCTCAGTCCCAATGAGCCGGAGTCAGAACCGTAGCTTGAGCTAGGGAATGGCAACCAATTCACTCAACCTTGACGTACGATGTCTACACTTTTTTCTTATTGCATCAATCGTCTGATCACAACAGTGAAGCTGGAGTTACATTCAGAACGACAGCAACGGTCTCTTTCAGTTGTACACATGCTGCAGCACCTGCGGGTTGGTCTGAGCGACGTGGCGGACGGCTTCGCCGAAGAGGCCGTTTGCCCAGCCGAACCAGTCTCTAGTGAAGTCGGTTGCGTTCCTCACATTGATACTTTCGTGGATCAGCCCGGTTCCGGCGGTGGTGTTTCTAAGCAGGCTGAGTGCGTCGAGTTGCTCGTTGGCGTCGGTGGTGGTGAGGATCTGCATGATCCTACTCATTGGCCAGGCGTATCCTGTGCCGACATGGGGGCCACCGATGCCGGAGAAATCGGGATCGGAGAAGAACCATTTCGACGTGGACTGGTTGAGCACGAACGCCCTCGTTCGTTGGTAAGTGGGGTCCGAGGCGTTGAGGTAGCCGAGGTAAGGGAGGGAGAGGAACGAAGGGACGTTGGCGTCGTCCATAAAGTAGGCGCTGCCATACCCGTCGGTTTCGTAGGCGTAGATCTCGCCACCGCCGTCGGCGAGCTTGTTGGGAAGGATGGCATGGTCCGAAATGGCTTCGCGGATTTCAGAGGCGAAGCCTTGGATGTTGGAGGCGACGTCCGACATGCATTCCATGGTTGCGATGAGCGGGTAGAGCTTCTCGAGCGCGACGGCGAGCTGTGCGTTGGCAGGGATCAAGTGCGGGAACGTCGTGGCATCGTCCGAGGGTCGGAAGCCCGACTTGACCAGGCCGGTTCGCAGCGCCGGCTCGCCCCAGCCTTGGTCTGCCTTGGTCTCGGTCGCACTGCGGTCCAGTCGCTGGAAGCGATACCCACCTCCCTGCAGGGTCCCGAATCTCTCGGTCCACTCGCTCCTCGTCGTCAAATTGGCTGGAAGCATCGTCGTTGAGTTGCTCACAATGTACGCTTCGAACTCCTCGCGGCTTCCACGCTGCTGCGCGCGCAGCGCGTCGACAGCCATACGCACGCCCCTCTGCCAAAGCGAGTTGTTGAGGAAATCCGAGCGCCCCGAGTACTCGTAGATCAACGAAGGAAGACGCAGGTGTGCGGCAAGCGAGTCGACCTCCCACTTGGTCTCCCAAAGGTAGACGCCGTCAGCGCCTTCGACGTACGAGTAGTTCTGCGGCGGCTGCGGCGGGTAGGGCGCGTTGGTGTACGGCACAGGCGGCTGAACCCAATCTGCATCATCACCATCGCCGACGGCGGGGTTCTTCTTGTTGGTGATAGTGGCGGATTTGGGTGGGCCGAACGAGTTGCCGAGAGGGTAGGTGATCACCTGCTGACTCTGCTGGTACAGCAAACCCAGTGCGAGGCGGTACAGCTTCACCCAATCCTTGTCACCAACCGTGAAACCCTCTGGTGGAGTCTGGAGGAGGGGGAGATAGGTGAAGAGCTGGTTGGAAGAATCGCGGAGCCATGCGGCGAGGATGTCACCGGTGATGATGAACGCACGTGGGAAAGCGACGGACGAATCGGGGCAGTCGAGCTGCAGATCGGTCCAGCCAACGGTGGTGTCGAGCGTGTTGGGGTAGGCGTTGGTGAAGATGCGTTTAAGCGCTGGGTCGGCGATTTGGGAAGTGATGCGCTTGATCTCGGCCTCGACGAGGGCAGAGCGGAAGCGGCGCTTTGAGACGGGCGGTCGAGCGTCAGGGAGCGCATCTAGGGGCAACGAGGGGTTCGGAGTGGGATACTGGTAGTCAGGGTCGCCGTAGGCGTCTTCTGTCGCTCGTCCGTCCGCATTGCGGCGGTTGACTGGCTGGAATGCGAGTTGTGAGGCGTCCGAGATGATCGCAGCCGAGGCGTACGACGCCAAGGAGATGGCGAGCGTAGTGACGGGGACGAGCGAGGCAAACTTCATCGTTGCAAGTTTTCAGTGTTGAAGATCACGGTGGCTCCGGTTGCAAGTTTGTGGGAGGACGGAGGTTATATATCCTGCTCGCGGTCTCTGCTCGAAGGCGAAGCACTCTTCGCAGATGCAGATTCGAGGATGTTGGAAGGGGGTCACACCTTTGACTCGGACCGACAAAAGTCGAGGAGCGTAGAAGGAATCTCGGCTACGTTAACTTACTCAACCGGAGCTGTAGACCGAGGAGCTCCAAGCGAGGCCGACCTTTCTTTCTCTCAAGTAGGGCAGGGATCGACAAATTGAAGCGTCCACGACTCTATTCCAGGCGGAGAGGAAGAGGAAGACTGCGGGGGTTCGAACTGCGGATGGAACATCATGCATGCCAGGCTTCTCAAAATTGCCCGAAAGGGAAAACGACGCACGACAGAAGCTCCTTTGCAAGGCTATACATTCTGGTGGGATCTCACCGGCGACGTTTGCAGACCGGTGAGTTCAAACACCGACAAGTGTTTGATGAGATCTGCACCAACGGTCGACGGTCATGCTAAGCGAAGTCGACTCTTAGGAAGAGCGAGGACAGACGGAGGCAACAACGTAAGGTCTGGCAGTAACGGCGAATTGCGGCTAAGGTTGTACCAGATGCGGAGAGGCAGCACTTTCTGACGACCGGTCAACTGCAATGCGTGATGACCGCATCTGAGGCTTCAGAGCAATTTTTTCGAAATGTTTGATCGACTTTTGTTTTGTTCAACCTTTCAACTTTGCAAGTCGGTATTAATCAGCATTACTCAGACGACAGTCTCGAAGTTGGAATTGCCGCAGCAACTTGGAATCCAAATCTCGCTAGACCCAGCCAAAGGCACCAATTCTCAGCCCAAATTCGGAAGCGCATTCTGCAAGAAGACAGAGGGAAAGAGAGAGCTACAGAGGCAGTCTGGCAATGGTTAAGGGAGGCAGAAATTTACCACAGCCCGTCAGTCTTGAGTTTGTGGGTGAGTGAGTGAATCAGTGAGGGTGAGCTGAAGAATGTCGACGCTATCGCTGATCGCCCTTTCTGACTACCAAGTCTATCTTCACCCATACATACGTATATCTCGTCAAGATGTAAGTTTCAATCTTTCGCTTTTGGAGCGGCATCATCATCAAGGACCGGTGTGGAGCAGACGACATCGTCGTTGGAAAGGAAAGGGTGGTCAACAGTGGCAAGAAAGATTTCATACAATCTCTTGGTCAAGGCAGATGTCGCGGTCAAACGCCAAGTCGCAACGTTGGTTCCGATCCTTGATGGATGATGGTGGTCGCAGCATCGTAGATCGTAGCGATCCGGGGAAGAATAGAATGCTGACGTTATCGTTATGATCCATGATACACCTGCAACAACCACAATTTCAACCAACTTCGATTATACCATCACTCATCCGCCCGTCCACCATATCACCGCCATTCCCTCCTGCACCGCATCCATTCTGCTACACACTCCCTGCATCTCACCGACAATACGCATGCATCCAACTCCAACAGGTCCAAGTCCAAGAACTCGTCCCAGCACAACCAGGTGCGCAAGGCTCACCGCAACGGTATCAAGAAGCCCAAGACCAACAAGTACCCCTCGCTCCGTGGCGTTGACCCCAAGTTCGTCCGCAACCAGCGTTACGCCAAGCACGGTACCGAGAAGGCCATCAAGGCTGCTCGTGCAGAGGCATAAACAATCCCGACATCTTGCATCGATCGACTCATCCTAATGTCAGCTAACAATGGCATTGTAACACCAGCTCCCCCTTTCAAGGGGGTTTAGGATCGCGTGGTAGGGAGGCAAAGCTTGTCCGACCCACCATGCACGCACACACATACACATCCACCATCAAAAATCTACCGTTTCAATGCATTTTGACTCTTCTCCACAGACTCATCGACACCTCGTGCCCGGCTGATGTTCACCAGCAGTACCACTCATCTTTGCTCGATTGGATTTTGGGAAAGGCGCACCGAGCCTCAAAGCGGGGATTTGCACAGGATGGAAGACAGATGAAGCCAAGACAACAAGTGTGCCAGATCGATCGGACCGGCTTCCACTGGCTCCTGATCCACTCGAGGGCTGTTGTGCGCAGAGAGCATGCGCAGACAACAAGGGGCGCACAAATTCCCGATGCGCTTGACTTGCCATGGATTTGCTAGACGCTTGTCGTCAACGCATCAGCCGCAAGCAGCGACCCTGGTTAGTCGCAGCACCCCTCATCCCTCACTGAGACCAATCGCAGGTATAAAACCAGAATGAGATCCTGAGAACTGAGTCTTGACTTGAGTATACCATATACCTCGTTACCATAACATGAGAACTACATACAGAGAAACAATGCTAAACGAATGACGACAACGACGAGTAAAAGTACAATGCAAAGTGACAAAACAAACCCAGTACGTTTTCCAACAGACACACCAAACCTGGACCCCCTAGGCTGCAGCCGGAGTCTGGGTAGCAACCTGATAGATGGGAGGTCCTTCCCAAGTTGCTCTCCTCCAGTCCAAGCCATCGTGTTGGAAGATATCCTCGATCTCGGGTGTTTCATTGGTGCTTGGTATTGTGAGCAAGACCATGGTTTCAGTCTGACGTCGAAGCGAGAAGGCTCCTCCGCCATCGACGCCCGCTTGGAAGGAGAGCGCGGCGAGGTCGTCGGTTCGTGCATCTCGTTGTTCGCGGATGCCGATTGAGTCGAGGCGCACAGCGGTACTTCTCGTCCTCGGTCTCCTCGGCTTGGCCGTGTTTTGAACCGGGCTATTATCAGTCGACGTCCTCGAGCTCGATGGCATGGAACTCGAACTCGAGCTCATTTCCCTGGCAGGAGCTGTACTCGGTCTGCGGAGGGACTGGAGGATGGCGTCGTCGTTCATCTCGCCATAAGCAGGCAGCCTCTCACCTTTGGCGCGCCATTCGTTCTCTGCAGTGAGGATGCGCTTGAGCTCCTTCTGGTGCTCGACTAGGGCCTTGGCTTGGTTCTTGCTCAGGCGTTTACCATCCTCGGAGATTGGACGACCGAGCGAATCGGTGCGGAGGGAAGAGTAGCCGTGCTTGCGAGATTTGCGACGGTTGAGATAGCGCGAAGAGGCTTTGTACGTATCGACACAAAGCGCGACCACAAGGTCAATGGCTACCATCGGCATCGACAGTTGAAGAAACGGAGCGGAATAGTCAAAGTCGGGAGCCAAGCGTTTATGGACGTGAAGAGTTCGTGCAGCGCTGTCTGATAAGGTGAGGTCGTGAATGGGTCGTCAGATCAATGATTGCGTCGGAAGGTGGGAGCTGTGGTTATGATGGTGCTGAATGAAGCTCGACTTGTCCAGACACTTTTGTTGCTGACTGAGGGACAGGCAAGCTGCAATGATGGCTGGACAGCGTTCGATGGAAGCTCGGCTGGCGCTGAACGAAACGATGAAGTCTCTGCCAAGAAGCGGGCGTCGCGGGGCTCGAGTGCAAAGGCTCTGTAAGGCACGGTTTAGCGTGATGCTTGGCAGTGGAGGCTTGTGCAGATTGTGCTGATGCCGTGTCCGTCTTTGTTGAAGTCCGTGGAGTGTAAAAGCGAATAAGGTCAGGAATGCTTAGTGATGGAGGTAGGATGGGAGAGACACATCAAGGGAAAGGGGCAAGACGAAGGGGAGCAAGACTATGAGTGCCAAGCTGGCCAGCCCGGCGGCACTGTGAAGATCGTGAGCGGAGTGTGATGCTTAAAGAGAGAGGAATTGCACACAAAGCGGGTAGAAGGGTGCCGAGAACTTCTCGATGCTCTGGAACTTTTCCTGCGTTCCACAGAGCACAGCACAGCACGAAGCGATCTCCCTTTCGGCTTCATTAGGCATTCTGCACTTCTGTGTGATATTACCATGTAAAGTGCGTTTGCACTGTTTCCTTCTCATCCTGAGCGTCCACAAGGATGGCAATGCGAGCGCCGACCCGCCTCATCGACACAGCCAAGAGGATGCCGAATCGGTGGTGCCGCGCGGATGACACAGCATCAGCTTACGTTTGTGGGGTGCTATGCCGAGCATGTTGGAGCTCAGGGTCTCACTCGACCATCGGAAAGCGTCGCCGACTGACTGCTCAGGAACGCACGCACTAACTTACGCACAATCACAGTGTGCCAGTCACAACATCCCAACGCGGTCCGGGTGGAGGATGACACGTGAGCAAGAAAGCCTGGCAAAGCTGCTTTGCCGGGCGTGCCGAAAAGCATTCTCAGGGATCGTGACTTCCGAGCAAAAAGTACTGCAGAGAGCAACAGAAATGAGACTGCCAAGATCAAGCCTCCTTTTTTGGGGCAAGCTTGTCGCACATTCCACGTGCCAAGGCTTGGCTCTTATCGCTTTCAAACGCTGCTAGCCTAAGTCCTTTGCAAGCTGGTGTTGGCGGTAAGGTGCAACACGGCCCCACCGGCATGCTTCATCTTGGCAGTGACGATTCCAAGAGGATTGTGGAGCAGAATTCTGTCAATCTGCCGATCATGAGTGACCAGAATCAGGGAACGGCGATCCCGATTGCAACCCACTCTCCTTGGTGCATCTCAATCTGTCATTGAAGATGGAACAAACAGTCGATGCGGCGATCATGGCGACGTTGATTCTCTCGGCTTCATGAGCCGCCACTTCGGAAGCTTTCATAACGCATTTCATCCTGGGGCTTGTCAAGAAACGCTGAGCGAGCAAGCCCTGACTGCTCTGAAGGTATGATTTCAGCAACATGGCTCACTGTTGATCTCCATGTAGGTGCGTATCTGTTTCGAGTATCAAGATGAGCCATCATCCAAGGGTCGTATCACTGAAAGTGGTTACTAGCAACCATATCGGAGCCATGCGCAATGGAAATCAGGTCATTCTCGACATACTCTCGGGCTTCAACTTGCGGGACTAGTAACAGTGTAGCTGAGGCTGAGGATCTGCGTGCATGCATTGACACGTCTCTTGATTCTTGTCATCATTTTCATTTGCCATATGCACCGAAGAAACGCAAAGAGCAGCGCCATTTCGGCTATCTACGATTGTGCTTTTTTCGTTCCGAAGCCAATTTGGTGTACAGACTGCTGCTGCAATTGCAGAACGATAGCGTATGGCAACTCGGTGTTAAGCAAAGCAAAGACGCGTTATGCAAGGTGATCCGCCGCTGTCTGCATCTGCCTCCTTGCCAAAATAAGTCCTTGCAACGAGAGGGTTCAAGTGCCCTTAGTTGGATTCGCCGCGGTGTTCGCGTCGAGCTACCGCATGCTCCTGTCGCTGCGGTTTTCCTCTTGTTGTTCTGGTCTGGCGTTCTTCTTGAAAGTGTCTCTTGGACCGTGTTCCGTCGGCCCTTTTTTTTTTTTTTTTTTTTTTTCCTTTGGTGACGTCGGTCGGTCCTCGTTCCGATAGGTCCCTTCTTTTCCATCGTTTCGCACCTTCCTTCCTTCCATCCACATCCATTCCGGCATTTCTTCCGTGCGATCGTCAAGATGGCCGACTCAGCTGGTCTCCGTACCCGCTCCAAGGCGGCTACTGCCATGCCCAATGGCAAATCCAAAGCTCCCTCTGCCGCTCAAAAGCGCGCCGCTGTCGAGGACGAGAAGGACTTTGAGGAGAAGAAGAATTACGTTCCCAAGCACACCTACCTGCATGTCGACCTCAACGACCCCCAGATCATGGGCGGTGGAAAGAAGCAGGAGCTTGTCAAGTACACCCCCGGCATTGTCATCTCCGAGCAGGGCAGGGAGACCGACAAGAAGCTCGATGAGCACGACGACTGGGAGTTCGGTGGTCCCTGGGGTGTCACCGCCATGATGACGCTCTTCCCTTTGCTCATGTACTACCTCTGGATCTGCCTCTGGTTCTACGACGGAAAGCTTGTGATCCCCAACTCGGTACAAGACATTTGGCCTTTCCTTCAGCGCATGGGTGCTCACGTCCGCGATGACGCTTTCCCCACCAAGCGCGCCTTCGCTGGCTACGGTGGATTGATGGTCTTCCAGTTCCTCCTTGCCCTCGTCATGCCCGGATACATGCAGAAGGGTCTTCCTGTCCCCTCACTCGGCTACAAGACCTTGATGTACAAGTGCAATGCGCTCTCGTCCTTCTACGTCACCCTCGTCACTTGTGCCGTCCTGCATGTTTCGGGTCTTTATCGCTTGACTACCATCATCGAGCACTTTGGCGAGTACATGACCGTTTCCATGATCGCTGGTTACGCCGTCTCTGCCGCCACTTACTACCACGCCGTCTTCACCAACACCACCCACCGCATGTCTGGCAACTTTGCCTACGACTTTTTCATGGGTGCTGCTCTCAACCCGCGCATCGGGCCTGTTGATCTCAAGATGTGGGCCGAGGTCCGTATCCCGTGGGTTCTGCTCTTCTTGATCTCGGTCAGTGGTGCTTGCAAGCAGTACGAGGTGTACGGCTACGTGACGCCCAACATGGCTTTCATGGTGCTCGCTACCGGTCTCTACATCAACGCGTGTGGCAAGGGTGAGGAGTGCATTCCTCAGACCTGGGACATGTTCCACGAGAAGTGGGGCTTCATGGTCATTTTCTGGAATTTTGCCGGTGTTCCGTTCACCTACTGCTACTCGATCGTCTACATGGCCGCCCACCCTCCTTCGTACTACAAGTTCAGCACGCCCACCTACGTCTTCATGTTCTCGCTGCTTCTCTTCGCTCACTACGTATTCGACTCGTCCATGGCGCAGAAATCGCGCTTCCGCATGCAGCTCCAGGGTACATTCAAGTACCGTTGGACCTTCCCTCAATGGCCCTGGTCGACGCTCAAGGACCCACGCTACCTGCAGACCGAGCACGGTAACGCGCTCCTCATCGATGGCTGGTGGCAATTCCTGCGTAAGCCCAACTACACTGCCGACTGGACTCAGGCTTTCCTCTGGGGTGCTATTGCCGGCACGAGGTCCATCATCCCTTACTACTACAGTGTCTTCTTCTTGGCGGTGTTGACGCACAGGTGTGGAAGGGACTTTGAGAGGTGCAGCAAGAAGTACGGCAAGGACTGGGAGAAGTACTGCTCCATTGTCAAGTACGCCTTCATTCCTTTCGTTTACTAAGCGAGCACTTGCCGACTTCGCAGAGAGCAATCCGACAGGATTCTCCGATCAAGTTGACCAGAGAAGCACGTCTCCGTGTTGTTCACAAGACACAGCTTCTGGCGATGCAAATCGTCGCCGCTCTTTGTATGGATGGAATAGCTCATACATCCACCGTCATGTCTCGTTTCTGTATACATACACCGAATCGCGGCTCGTTCATTCCCGATTCCCGACATTTCTGATCGCACTTGAGAGTTGCGAGATGAAGGACACAGAATGGATCAATGTACAACATCTTCCCTCTTTTATTCTTATTGCTTGTAAGTCTGTGCTGATGGGTGGTTTGTGGGGGCTGGACCGAGGAGAACAGGTCCTGCCAACTGCTTGAGAACGTTGAAAAAGGGATCTGAGCGAGCACAAGAATGCGAAAGTTGACCTTGGGACGATAAGTTGAGGGATCGTGATATCTTGCCGGCAACTCTCGGAATCGCCAAAAACTTCCACTCCTTGCAATTTAACAAATTCAAAAAATCCCAGAAGCGCTACATCCGAAACGAAGCCTATCGCGCGTGAGTCTGAGTCTGAGTCTGCCTTTTGACAGGCGGCGGCGAACCTCCACCATCGAGCGCCCAACGGCCGTGCGTGGACCAAAAGACCAAATGGCGTATCGCCGCAGATTGATATGCTTCTCAACCATCTCCCTCACATTTTAGCTTTCGTTTCCTCTCTCACCGTCACAATATTTCGATGCAACTGTCGATAGGGCGGCAATCAACGAAACTGCAGACGCACTGCAACGACTTTTGCCAACAACATCGAACATTGTCCTAACTCATCGCACGGCGGACAGTTGAACACCAGCTCGGCATCGACCATCGCATATAGATTTGACCCTGGCATCTTGTAACAAAGCGGCATTCAACAAAGCATAGGTCAATAACAGTCCCAGCTGCAAGTAACCCAGTCCAAGTCACTTGATATCTGCAACGCTCTACCCATACTCGGATCCAGCCGTAACGCAACTCAAGCTCGACTGCAATCGAAACCATCCTCCTAAGCAGCTTATGGGGTCCTGAAACCACCCCTCCCTACAAATTGAAGCTCGCTTCATCGCAAAAGGGCTACTTACTCTGGCAAGAAGCTAGGAGGACAAGTAGTCAACGATAGCCAGTGCGGCGGGGACCGCATCATCGGTTCTTAGGGAGAGGCTTCCTAGCTTGACTGTTCGAGCAGAAAGGCTCGCATCATTCCAAGCTCTCCTTCCCCCGGGGTGGCAGCTCGGGGGCTAGAAAACCAAATCTACATCCACCGCAGCCAGTGCGCTTTGGGAGTATCATGCACTCGTCCGCGCTCGCCGGCGCATGCGCAGGGCTCGTCTCCTCCGTGGTCACCTGTCCGCTCGATGTCGTCAAAACCCGTCTGCAAGCACAAGAAGGCCGTCATCGCCTCCCCACCCCACCAATATCGCCCCCAACCTCCACGCCACATGCGCCAATATCTCCGTCGGGGCAGCAGTATCTCGGGCTTACCTCGACAATCAAGAAGATCTACCAAACCGACGGCATCCGTGGCTTCTACCGTGGACTCGGGCCCACGATCTTCGGATATTTGCCTACATGGGCGATCTACTTTACCGTGTATGACAACAGCAAGATGTTCCTTTCATCGTACATGGGGGTAGGGGCGGAGTCGAGTTCAAGTGAGTTTCTGAATCACATCGTCTCGGCGATGACGGCGGGCGCGGCTTCGACGATCTGCACGTCTCCGCTGTGGGTGGTCAAGACGAGGTTCATGCTGCAATCGGTCAAGGACAAGGAGACGGTGGCATATCGACATACGGGTGATGCGTTCCTCCAGATCTACCGCGCCGAAGGACTCCGAGGCTTCTACAAAGGCCTTCTACCAAGTCTCTTTGGCGTTTCGCACGTCGCAGTGCAGTTCCCGCTCTACGAAGCGTTCAAAGGGTGGGTTCGCGACGCCAAAGCATCTCGCTCACCCACAGGAGCGTCGGAGGATCTCGTGGCTGGGGAAATCCTCCTCTGCAGCAGCTCAGCAAAGATGATCGCAAGCGTCACAACCTACCCGCACGAAGTACTGCGAACTCGACTACAAATGCAACCGAGGGGCAACGCAACAACAGGAAGATACACGGGCGTGATCCAGGCAAGCAAAACAATAGCAACCCAGGAAGGAATCCGTGGCTTCTACAAAGGCATGACCGTCAACCTCGTCCGCACCGTCCCCAGCTCAGCACTCACAATCTTGACGTACGAACTCATAATGCAACACCTCGCTCATCGAGAGCAGTAACCTAGACTCATTCCCTGCACTTCATTGCAATCAGACTTGTTCAATTTCTGCATGGCTTTCATGATCTGTTTGCAGTCTGCTCATCATCGTGCTCCTCCGCCTCAGTGTACTTAAAGCCACTTAAATATATCGCAACGCCCTGGGAGAAGACACTCAATCTCAAACGGTAGGCAATTGCAAAGCACAAAACAGACACTCTCTAGACTGGTGCAGCTATCTTCCTGAGAAAAACCTAAAGAATTATATTCATCTCCACTCCTCGTGAAACATGACAAATACCCTCCAATCTATGACGAGCGACTCTTATCCTCGACCGCTCTCGCGTTCTTCGCGCCTTCCCCTTCCTCGTATGGTGGCGGACTCGCCATCAGTGGTCTCTGTTCCGCCATTCCCCTCTTGTTGGCGTAATACGCATTGACGTCATCCTTCCTATCGTCGTCCTGACTGCCTAGCGACTCGAGATCTACGTCCTGCGACACTCTCGATCGTCTCGACCCGTGGCTTGGCGTTGGGCTCGGCCCCCTCCAATTCGCAGGGATCAAAGAGTTGGCCCATGAAGTCAAGCTAGCACCGGCGCTATTTGAGGCAGGGCCAAACGACGAGAGCGAAAGTGGCGAGAGTCCCGTAGCTTGGTTGAGCTGTTGCGAGCTGGCACTTGACGAAGGGCTGAGCTGCTGCGAAGAGCCGCTTGAGCCGTCATCGCCGCGCACAAAGTAGGCTGGCAAGTACAAGACGCCTTTCTTCTTGCCAGGGCTTTCCGACGAGTTGGCTTCCATCTCACTGATCGCGTCGCCGCGCGAACTGGGTCGGCTCAACGTCTGGCCCATCCAGGCGAGGACGCTCTGTGTTGGTGCGGGATCCCTAGTCATAGGTTCGGGATCTTGCAGCTGGAAAAGCGGCAAACTCAACCTCGTTGGGCGGGGAGCAGGCATCGATAGACTCGACGGATTGGCCGCCGAAGTGGAGCCCACGGTGTCGTGATGGTTCATTGAGTTGAGAGGAACCGACTGATCTTCATCAAAGGTTGAACGACGTTTGGCACTGCGTCGTCTAGAAAGTGAGCGGGGAGAGGCGCCAATGGCGAGGCTAATCCATCTCCCTTCGCCATGTTGAGATCTTGTTGAACCGCGACCAAAGCTGGACACCCTGCCGTATCTCCAAAGGAAAGAAGGAGCCAATGTGCGGAAAAGGCCATAGCAGACGATACAGACTCCGATGAAGATCAACAATCTCCCACGCTTGCGGAGGAAGATGAGGAATCCTGCATCGTTTGCGTGCCAACTGGAACCATAGAAGTGGCTGAAGAAGGCGTCGGGTGCATCGATGGGCTTGACGTTCTTTCCATAGAGACTCTTTGGGAGAACTCGGACACCTTTGAAACCTGCTTCGGGCTGCTTGGGCGTACTCGGGTAGGCGGGTCCGTGTGAATCGACATACAATCCGTAGGATGCGGACACGAACATAGGGCCGGTGGAGAACATGACGGTGGGATAGTTGGTCAAGTACTGGTGGTTGAAGGTGACCAGGTTGTGAATCACCTGATCCATGAAGGGATGGCCCTTTGCAGCGAGCATAACATCGTTCGAGACACCTACGGGGATGGTTTTGGGCAGGATGACTTCGAATCGCAGTAAGGGGTCGAAGCGACGCAGACATCCGATATCGAGATCCATGTAGATGCCACCGTAGTGATGAAGGACAAAGTACCTGATGGCATCTGCCCTCTGAATCGGGTAAGGGTAGGCATCGAAGACAGGCAAGAACCAATCGTAGTGCTCTGCGATGAACTTGCGCGAATCGGCGTCGGTCCAAAGCATGTACTCGTAATCGGGATGCATGGCAGCGCATTCATCTCTGATAGCCTGCCATCGAGGAGGCAAGTGCTCGTCCTTCCAAGTCTGATGGATGATGCGTGGAATCTTCTCCTTTGGCGTCTTGGGGTCCCACTTCTTTGGCGAGTTGTCACGCCATGGTTGAGGTCTGGCGACCGTGTCGTTGGGATCGATGACATATTCTGGATGCGACGCTGCGCTATTGGCGGGTTTCGAGTTGTGAGTGAGTTTGTTGAGCCAAGGGATGCGTGCGGCCCAGCCATCGGGACCATCAGGTGAAGCACCGGACTGGATCTCTTCCCACGTGCCCAACTCTTCTGGAAGAATATATGCTGAAGTGTCGATGGAAAAGTAGGCGTTGGCAGTGGTGAGAACCACAATGGTACCAGCCAAGAAGAGCCCCAAAAGAATCAGCAAAATATGCGAGGTGCGCCTTGAAAGGAGCGACGCCATTGTGAAGGCAAGACGGGCTCAAGAGCCAAAGTCAGGCGATAAAAAGGATGGGGGGGTCTGCAGAGAAAGGCGCTGCTCGAAGAGAGGAAAGAGGTGCAGTGCGCCGGGAAGAAGGTATGCGGACCGAAGGTGGCGTGTCTGCGCAATCTAGTTGATGGGCGACATGGACGGAATGTGCAGTGGGAATGATGTAAGAATGAGCAGACGACTATCGGATGAGCCGATGTTGAAGATGCGCTAAGTCGGAGATCCCAAAACTCAGTCCGAGGTGATGCAGCTGATAGGAGCGGATCCGAACGTGACTGTCTGATCGTGCAAAAGATTGCGAGCGGTCTGTGACTCTTGGAATGGGCTGTATCGTTCGTGAGATCGTCCCAAAAGATGCCAATGTCCCAACCAAACGTGCGAAGAACGGATCAAAGCCAAGGAAGTAGTACGAGGAACTACAGATAGGACGTGCCTGAAGCCCCTTGCGTGTTCTCGCCAAACGAGTGATTTGATGAGGTAACGAATAGTGATGATGGTGGTAGTGGTGGTGATGGAGTGAGGGGTGGGTTGATGGCACGGAGACGAACAGATGTGCAACCAACGATACTAGCCTACAGGAAGTGGTGGAAGGTCAATTCAGTGCGCGGAAGACCGGTTTGTGACAAGTCCGCTTCGAGACAAGACAAATCGGGAGAAGCGTGTGAGTGAAAGAGTAGCGAGTGTCTATCAGCCACACCACACGCCGTTCCTTGGCGTTGGCGGCTACCAACGAAAATACGAAAATATCGAGCCAAAAAAAAGACACACACCCACACGCAACGCGCACCGTGAAATCTCCCATCCCAGCGTTTCTATTCATAAAAATAAAAGGCCAAAAAACCCTTAAAACTCAAAAATCTAAATCGAGAGCAAAGCGCACACAATCAGTGTTGCTAGTGCTGTGTGGACCATTTTCGGCGCGAAGCGAGCCTGGTTCCCTGCCAACCGAGACCAAGAGAGCAACTGTGGCAGCGTACGCCTGGTTCTCTCATCTGTTTCGACCTCGCGCTCGATCTGATCCGCACCCAACTCCGCTCTCAAGTCGTGCCGGTGAGCGAGCCTCTCTCAATTGAATCCGTCACCATGCTACAGATCCACTTTCCGCTACATGCCGAGCGCACTTACAGTACACCACTTCTTTGATACCAACTGTTGTTTCGGTCCGAACCCACCGCTGACTCCGTCTATCCTGACAGATACTTTGAATCACCCGTAAGCCTGTAGAGCATCCACTGTCTGGGACAAGAGTGGATCGAGGTTTGTCGGCACAGCAACGCCAAGCCCGCCAAATTTCTTTTCGTTGATGGCGCGTACTCGGCAAGGGCGTGTCTCTCTCTCTCTCTCTCTCTCTCTCTCTCTTTTCTTAGCTGGTCAATCGCTGCTCAATCAATTGAAATTTCAAAAATCGGAAGTGATGATAGTGCCAAATCAGGTACAGCACAGCGCAGCAAACGGACAAACACCAACAACTTCCGCATGCTATCTTACCGTTTTTCTTGATTTCATTTCCGCTCCGCCTCTGAATTCCGCCTCAAGTTCGAGACCGTCACTACGCTGGAACATTTGCCATAACCAAGTCACCATGCTCTGATGCGCCGAGAACTCTCCACAACCGTCACTTTTTTCATGCCTTTTAGGCTCGCTAATCGGTTCGACTTGTATGCAACGCGTTCATGTGGCGGCGACGCCAAGCTTCCAAATCCCAAGTCAAGCTGCAGCGCAGCCTGCAGCAGGTTTTTTCTTCTGGACTGCAGCACGGAAACTCGGCTTATGCATACAGTGTGTTGCTACTGTAACTAATTGTTCTGTGATGGTTACTTGGGCTTGGACCGCGGCGCCTGTAAGTGAACTGTGACTGACGACTGATGATGCTTTTGTGCTGTTCATCGGCCAATTATCGCAAGCTCCGACACTGTTGTCTCATGTATGACCTTCGCAGGCGGTTCCATGGGATTCCCATCGACAAGGCTGCTTCTGACCACAATTGTATTAGTTTGGGTGAGACGTCAACGACTCGACCTGGTCTTGATTGATTGATCTCATCATGCTGTCAGGCAAGCTGTCGACTTTGATGTTGCTTGCTGGGTTCTGGAAGAACTGGCTGTCTGAAGTTTTCCGCTTGGTCCTTCTTTCTGGCTCCTGGTCAACGCGCGCGCGTCGGGTCCTTTCTTCCGTCGAAACTCAAGCACCCCTTGGCTTCATTCTCGGCCTGATCCCTTCTCACCTCTTGCTATTCCATCTAAGCGGTCCTGACATGAAGTAACAAGATCTGGCCTCGGTCTGTGCATTATTGTACCTTGCCATGAACTGTCCAGGGTCCAAAGAACAGACAGACCCTCGGGGCATCATCGTCTAACACTTATGAACCTTGGATCACTAAACGTCGCCGAGCTTCAACGTAATCACCGTCACCTGTACCGGCATGGTAACTTATCTCGAAGTCACCTAGTCATGCCGAACCAACCCCAACATCCAGCTTGTCATGTCCCCCACTGCTAGATCTCCGATCCTAGCCCGCCATGTAACCATCTCATCATGGTACAGATGACCGTAACGTGCAAATCTCCGATTCACTCCACATGCCCACGCGCGCCCAACTCCGTCGGAGTTCAATCTACAAGCCTGACCTCATGTTGACCTCGCTACATTTTTGCCTTTTCCGTCCCCGCACTTGTCCCCTCACATTCGCTTCGCCCGTTTATCTCGTTGTTGACCTTCATTCCCCGACTCCCTTCTCCGCACACGCCATGACACAATCAAGACTGTAACAGATGCGAAATACTTGCAAACAATGCGAACAAATCATAACAAAATAAATGTACCAGTCTCAGACTGGCAGCGGATCGAAAAACATATGTCAAGACAAGGACAGCTTCTCAGTGACCTTGGTGAGCGTCTCTGCGGTTTCCTGATCCCTCTGATCGCGATCGCGATCGCGTTCCCGATCCTCAACTTGCGAATGTGTCAGTGGGTGAGGTGTAGAAGACGACGTCGTCGACGACTTTGCCAGCTGCTGCGGCACTTCAAAGTGGCGCGAAGTCAGCACGGAGCTGCCCAACGGCGACGATGAGTAAGGCGTATGGTGCGGTGAGCCACCTGTAGCTACACCTGCTGAGGCAACCAAAGGTGGCGTGATCGCCCGAACGATGGGCTGCGCAGCCGCCTTGCGTGCCACCGTCGACTTTCTCGACAATGGTCGCGAATCAGTCGGCACACTGGTCGTCCCTGAAGCTGAGCCGCTGCCACCAGAGCCTTCCTGCGCATTGGCTAAATCAGCATTGGTACTGGCCTGTGTCGGCGTGAAACCGAGCCGAGAGAGTGTAGCGCAAACATCAATCTTCTCCAGCGGTTTGGCGAGCACTGCATCGAACAGCGAACCAGCTGCATCGACAGGCTCGCCGCGGTCAAACGACGCTAAAGCCACGATCGGTGTTGACGAGTTGACATTGCGCGTCGACTTGACCATTCGAGTCACATCTTGGCCCCCAACGATGGGCAGCGTCACGTCGATAAACATGACGCCAAACTTGTGATCGCCCATTGCCAATCGCACGGCTTCAGCACCATCGCGAACACAAGTGCATCGGCATCCAAGCTTCACCAGGATGGTCTCGAGCATGCGTAGCGCGATGGGATTGTCTTCGGCAATGAGACAGGCAATCTCGTGCGAATTGGCGCCGGAAATGGCCGACGCCGGTGTCACAGGTGGGAGCGAATTCGTGGGCGAGATCGACGCGGTGGGCGACGTGACACTGGTTCCGGAACCGGCATTGACCACAGGTCGGGAGGTCTTCTTGGCGGAGCTTTCTGGCTGCTGCTGTTGTTGTTGCCATTGAGATGGGATGGCTGGACGATCGACCGTGCTGACAGACTTGGTGCGGAGGCGCGAAGGCATCGAATTGCGGCGCTCGCCTGAAGCCTCCACCAGCTGTTGGCGTCGGCGGTCGACGATCCCGACCGGCATGGCGGCGGAAGGCGACGGGAAGGCCCGTCCCGCATCGCCTGGTCCGGCACCGGCTTCGCCATCTGGAGTTGTGGGAGAAATGACCGAAGCGGATAGGCTCGGTAACTCTGAAGTGCGACGCCGATGGGCTATGTTGTTGAGTTGACCAGCAGGTGATGTAGGTGCTGTCGATCGAGAAGGCGTCGAGTCTTGTGAAGAAGCACTTTGGGCAGGAGAAGGAGGCCCAGCCAACGTCTGTGACTGGACTCGCTGTGCCGGTCTGCCCTTGGCCGAGAAGCTCCGATGACGCGTGTAGATCGCCGACTGCTCTAGCGCTTTGGCCAGCGCGGGCATCTGCTCCTCCCTCATCTTGCGGATCACCTCGTCGTTGGCCTGCTTGAGCACGGGCAAGTTCTTGTAACTGAAGTTACCGAAATCTTCGTTCTGAGTCGAACTCTGTGGCTGAAGCGCCTTCTCTAGGCGCGAACGCATCCTCGATGGAGGGATGCTTGACGTCTGGACAAACTTGTTTCCTTCGATAGCTTTAGCGAACTCGCGGGTGCCGTGAGCAGGCTCATCATCAAAGTCTTGATGGCTGGCGCCGCGCAGATCGAAGTAGTCTGTTGACTCTGGATCGGTGACTTGAGGAACAAAAGGACCAGGCTCGGCCGTGGCATTGTCCCAGTCAAAGCCCTTAAAGAAAGCATGGTTCTTGATCTCCTCTGGACCGCCCGAGCCCAAACGTTGCTTCGGATCAGTGCACATGAGCTTCTCCATCAAATCCCGCGCCTCGGGAGACACCTCCGCGGCCTCGTCGTCCCAGTCGATTCTTCGCGACAGAATGTTGTCAAACACCTTCTCGGGAGTGTCGGCGTGGAAGGGCGGTACACCGTAGAGAAACTCGTACAGAATCACTCCAAGTGCCCACCAATCCACGGCAAAGTCGTCCATGCCGATACCAAGAATAGACTCCGGAGCCAAGTAATCGGGTGTACCAACGAATCGTTTAGGAGCGCCTGAGCTTCCATCACCCGACGAAGGCCCGATGTTGTCGCTGAGAAGTGGATGGGCTCCGAACAGGTTGCCAGGACTGTCGATCCGAGCCGAGGGCAGTGGCTTAGGAACGGCCCGTTGTGAATCTGATTCGCCCGAGTCACTTGCCTCGGTCGACGAACTGACAATACGGCCCCGAGGTGGAGCGGCAAAGAACGACTGATTGCGCATCATTCCCCCGAGACCTGGTGTCATTGGGGAGAAAGAAGCAGCCGTGTCGCCGGCTGTGGTGCCTGTCGGCGTCGACAGAGCTGGGTGACGAGTGTCTGATGCAAATGAGGCCGCTGAGCTCGGCAGCGATCCGCTATTGGAGTCAGTGCGGGATGCATTGCCGGCGAAAGTACCACCGGGGGTGGTCAAAGAAGCGGCAGCGGCGACTGCTTGGCGCGTTTGCCGTCCAAGCAAACCAATCTTGGACAGACCAAAGTCGGTCAGCTTGAGATGGCCCTTCTGATCGATGAGCAAGTTGTCAGGTTTCAAGTCTCGATGAACGACGCCCTTAGAGTGCAAATGTTGCAGTCCGATGACGACTTCGGCAATGTACTGGCGAGCCCATTCCTCCGGCAAACCACCGAGCACCTTGCAGAGCGATGCGCAGTCTCCTCCCGGCAAATACTCCATCACGAGGTACAAGAACTCGGCACTCTGGAAGGTGAAGAAGAGCTTGACCACGAAAGGGGACTGATTCTGTGTCATGAGGATCATGCGCTCGGCCTTGACGTTGGTGATCTGGTTCTTGGCGATCATGTCGGACTTCTTGAGCACCTTGATTGCGTAGTAGTCACCAGTGGTTCTCTTCTTGGCCAAGAAAACGCTGCCAAAGGCACCCTTGCTGATAGGCTTGATAATGTCGAAGTCCTTGATGGATGAGGCGGTAGGTCGAGACGAAGGTGCTGCGGGCGGAATACGAGGCGAGAGCGGCATGGAACCTACCATGGGGCTCTTATGCGACACGCTGAATTTGCGATGGTGGCGATGCGACACGCCGAGAGATTCACCGTACAAATGTGGTGAAAGCGGCGGTGTGCCCAGCATGCCATCGGTAGCGGGAAGATGCGAAGATCGTCGAGGACGGCTGCCGGAGCGCCGCGAGGGACCAGCCACCGAGGCTGAGAGGCCACTTGCTCCAGTAACACTGACAGAGCGTGGGGCCAGCAGGTCTGACGACGAAGGCGGCGCCAAGCCTACACTGTTGCGTGGGATCGGAATGGGAGCGAGGTGCGAGGATCCGCCCATCTTGTCGTCAACGGCTGGAATCTCGTCTTCCTCTGGTGTGTGGCCACCCATAGCAGAGAACAAGGCAGAGGACGGAGCGGGAAGCTCCCGATCGTCTTGCTCGAGCAACATGGACCCAGAAAGCAAGCCATCTTCATCGTCGTCCTGATCGTCTTTTCCACGCTCAATCGGGTCATCAGCGATGCCCGAAGACAACGAAGACGCCACGCGACTGTGCGCAGACTTGTTGTGCATCGGCGAGTCTGGAGATCGGGAAGCAAATGATCCCATGACTGGCACAGTAGCAGCTGGCCCCTCCGACGAAAGGCCTCTATTCGAGCTGGTTCCTCTCTGCATAGCAATCGTCTTGCCCGCTGTAGATGCGTAGCTGGTCGGAGAAAACTTGCTGTCGACAGACGTAGCAAGCCCGAGTGCGCCTGACTCGCTGCTACGATAGTCCGTTGCAGCTGGAGCATGTCCTGCATCGCTGTGTGAAGCCTCTTCGTCGACCATATCTTCGTTGCCAGATTCCGAAGCCGTGGCGGACGATCCTCCAGAACTGCCCGTACCTTCTTCCGCTTCCGACAGGACAGACAGAGCAGCTTCAACACGCTCTTCCCATTCCTGTCGCACCGTCTCGACGTACACAATGGTGTTGAGCATACGATTGACAGCGCTCAGCTTGCCTCGCATCGCAGTCTCCACATCGGCCATGAGCAAGTCGAGGGCAGTGTCTTCGAGAGCAGGGCGACGCCATTGCTGGACGGTCACGACCTTATTCTCCGAAGTGGGTGAGAGGAGGCGCTGCTTTTCAATCGGCTCGTTTGCATTCTCGTCCTTGATGGCAGGTGTCGAAATCTCGCACGCGGTCTGCAGCACTTCAATTGCCGAGTCGAGCGCACGCAAATGCATCTTGCGGATCGCAGCAGGAGCTGGCTGACGGGGAGAGATGGAGCGATTGAGAGCCTCCAGGGCTGAAGGTGGCTGGTTCGATGCAGGTGGCGTTGTGATCGCAATGCCGCGGTACTCCAACGCCGACTCTGCGTTCTGCGCAGTGAAATTCTCGAGCTTGTTGTGCAGATCCTGAATAGCTTTGCGGAGTTCGCGAAGACCCTCGTTGCATTCGCCGATCTCCATATCGAGACGATGCGTCTCGTTGCAGATCTCGCTATGCTTTTCGAAGAACCAAGCTGGGATGTCTCGCTCGCAAATGCGACAAAGGACGGGCTCAACAGAGATCGAAGCGACATGAGCAAGCGCAGCTGTCGGCTCATCCAGCATGACACCGTGCGAGCGGCCGCCTTTGCCCAAGGCAGCATCTGGCAGTTGGTCCTCGCGCTCAGGCGGCCCAGTAGCTTTGAAGACCCACATGAGATGCGAAGGCATGCCGCTCTGTCGATCGATCATAAGCATTCCCTTGCCTTCCATCTCTTGGTAGTAGACGGCATCGCTGCCGTCACTCTCGCCATCAGATGAAGACGCCGAGGATGAGCGTGCAAGCGACTTCTCCACTCGCAGTCGGAACACAGCTTCCACGGTGTGAGACTGGTTTGCTTCCAGCTGTCGGGAGGCTTCAGCAAAGACATCAGCATCGCCAGGAGCCAGAAGTTCACTGATCGGCGTATCATACAGCTCGGCGGGATCAGAGCCGAGGACGATCTTCCATGCCGGGCTCAAATACAGCAGACGCTGATCGTCCATGCTGAGTTCCATAAGGACGTTGATACCAGCGGAGCGGAAGCCAGAAGGCGCCGCTGGTGGTTCTTGCTCATCGTGACCGGCTTCGAGCTCCTCTTGATCCTCCTGCATCTCGTCCTCTGCATGCATACTTTGTGCGGTCTCGACTGCATCCTGATCACCTGACTCAGTATGCAGATCTGTGCTGGTTCGGCGCGAGGGTTGAGTCTGCCTAGCACGATCGACGATTGTCATATCTCCATCTCCCTCAGTGTCGTCGGTCGCCTGAGCCTTCTGAATAGCAGTTCTCAGGAGATCTTTGGACGGCGATGTGGTTCTAGGAATGGCATCGTTTTCCGGGTCGAGCTCCCTTCGGACTAGTCCGGACGCTGGCGAGTTAGTGCCAGAGGTCGACTTATCTCGGGCTACTGAGAAGGCACGTGCTCGCGTAAGACTGCTAGATGTCGAGGAAGCCCAGTAAGCGGAAGATCTGGCTGCATCTTGCTCTGCTGTTTCCGCAGAAGCTTCGCCGCCCTGACCTCCAAGGATGAATCGGATCGGTTCGGCATCTTGTTCGTCTTCGTCGTTGAAGTTCCAAAAACCCTTCTCGGCTTCCCACCACTCAACGACACGGCTGAGGCCTGCAACAGCGAGAAGGATCTGAATGAACCAGCCTCTACCAGCCCATTCAGGGTGGTCGTCCCACAATCGACCAATGTTTTGGATCCTGGAGATGAGCTCGGAGCACGAGCCAGGTCGCACGATGAGCGAATTGATTGAGACGTCCAATACATCCATTGCCACCGCCACAAGCTCTTCAAGCGGTTGCATCCATGGTCGAGGCGCGTGATCCTCCGATGGCAGCGCGCGGGTCTTACGGGATGGCGAAAGGCGCGGTGAGCCGGAGGATGCTGAGACGCTCGAAGACATCATGACTCCCAGCATGGGCGAGTGTGAGCGCGATGTAGAGCGAGAGTTGGAGCCAGAGCGGGCGGCGGAGCGGCTCAACGATTGCGCACGACCAAGAGGATTGAGATTGGAGGGCTTAGTCGGGTTGGAGCTGGGCGTACTAACGGTGCGCGGCGATGTAGCAGTTGCGGCCGCGAGGTTGACCGGTGGTGGAGCTGGAAGCTTGTATTCGCGCGCGGATCGCAGAGCAGCGGCTTCGCGCAATCCACCCAGACTAGGCGAGGTGAACAAGGATCCAGACGGAGAACGCGCGTGCGTATCAGCAGCCGAATCGTGCGCTTCGTCGCCTTTGTTACGCTCTTCGCCGGGGTGCAGAGTGTTCGAGCCAGTAATAGCAGCAGCCGCAGCGGCAGCATCAGCCGAGAAGGTGGACGAGTTGCTCGCTCCTCGTGACATCGACCTGGAGCGCGGCACCGATGAGGCACCGACAGGCGCAGTTTCGCCACTTTCGGTTGTCAACAGGGCCGACTCATCGTCGACATCATCTGCATCAGAGACAAAAACTTCCTCGAGCTCCTCGACATCGCGATTGTCATCCATAGCACTGTGTCGACCGTCTTCCTCCTGGCGCTCTAGCTCGAGTTCGACAAAGTTGTTAATGGCACCAATGATACGACGAAGCTCTCTGTCGCAGCTTTCCTTGGATGCCAAAAGACGATGGCGGATATGCTGGCGGATCGAATGGATGGTGGTTGCTTTGGATGCAGCTTTGGCTCGTGCGGAAGGGCGTCCTTCGGCATCCGATTCGAATACGGCATCACGGTCCGCGCTTTTGCCCGGCGCCGGCTTCTCTGCAATGTGTGGGCTGGAGTTCTCGACATGCGAAACCTGCATCGACGACTTGCGTGGCGAGATGCTGGGGTGCTCTGCTGGTTTGACGTCCAATGACATACTGGCTTCCCCAGCACTGTCGATGCTCTCATGGGATTGTGTAGAGACTGGCCGCTTGGTCGGACTGCTCTTGTTTGAATTAGCGGGCGACCGGCCTTTGCCGATCTTGTCGAACTCTTCGGCGTCAAATGCGCTGAGACCTTTGTCGAGCTGCAGCGACAATTTAGGCTGGTGTCGACGTCTTCCGCCTTCCCTACTGCCGCTACTTGCGGTCAAGTGAGTCTCTTGGGATTGCGCAGAAGAGGCAGACTTCGGCGGCTCGAGCAAACCAGAGTTCTCCTGCACAGTGACAAAGCTAGCATCCGCTCCAGGCGAGACCGACCTGCGATCACTTCGATCTCCCGCCTCGGTTCCGTTGTCATCTTTACCTTGTTGATCATCGTCCTTCCTCAGGTTCTGGGCCGAAGTGGTGGGTCGGAGCGTCCGGATCGAGTCGGATCCACTCAAGGCAGTGTTCCCCGTGGTGGAACGGACGTGACGACCAAAGCCGCTTTGCACTTGAGTCACCAATGTGGGAGAGGGCACGGCGATGTTCGATTTGTCAGCAAAGGACGAGGCAAGAGGTGCCGGTCGAGGGCCGTCGCGACGGCTATGGATGGATCCGCCGTGACGAGCAGGGGGAGCGGCTGGACTCTGGTACAAAGACGGCGAAAGAGCGGCCACAGAGCTTGTCCGAGGCGGCGTTTCGCGAGAAGGCGTGTTCGAAGGTGGCCTAGCCCGCCCCTCACCTGCTGTCACGGTGAAACCAGACTTGACCGCACTCCACCATGCCTCGATCTTCCCACCTAAATGCTTGCGACGTCCTCGACCTGCGGCTTGCGCTTGTGATGATGCCGATTCTGATCCGGCTCCACTGGTATACGGAGATGACGGCGTCACTCGAGAGGTGACGGGGGAGAGGGAGAGGTTTTTGGTTTTCTCTGTACCAAGTCGCTTCACGGGAGAAAAACTTGACTTGAGAGGACCGGGAGAAGACGCCAAGGTGGAAGAAGTCTTGGTGCCGGGTCCAGTTTTAGAACCCCGCTGAGACAGTTCGGCGCTGGCAAGCGAGAAGCTGCGACGGGCATCGAGTCCAGGGCGTGAGTCCTGCCGAGACACGCCTTCGGGCCGTCGAACGGGTCCGAGTTGAGGTGGCTTGCGTGGACGGACGGTACTTCCGGGCGTGGCATTGTCCTCGTTGAGCGAAAGGGCAGCCAGAGAAGCTTCAACTTCCTGAGCGTCGATCGCATCTTGTGCTGGATCGGCAGCGCTTTCGGTTGTCTGCAGCCGTTGGACAGTCAGTGGATCCGAGACAGAGCGATGACCGTCTGCATTCTGATGCTGCAAGGCGCTCAGCCGGCTGTGATCAACTGCCTCGCTCCCGGTTCTACGCGAAGAAGATGCTTTGAGTTGGGCTGAAGCAGTCTTGGAAGCAACTGTTTCCGCGTAATCGGGAGCGGCAGCTTTGGTACTGGGTTCAGTAGCGCCCCGTGCTGCGACCTGTGCTTCGGCTTCTTCGCGCTCCGACTGAAGCTTGGCCTCTTTCATTTTGCGGTACTCGTCCAGCCAGTCAACCCATTCGAACTCTGCAAAGGCCGAAGACCCAAGCTGTCGGTGACTATCCTCTTCTTCGTCCAGCTGAGATTCGATGCTGTCATTTGAATCGACTGCAGAACCTCGGCGCGTCGGCATGGGCGCACCTACGATGCTGGCGTCTCTCTGCAATCCGATGGTGGCTCCTCGCCTGGCTAGGTTGGTCTGCCCACTCATGGGAACAAAGCTGTCGGCCTGTGCTGTGTTGGAACGATCGCGTCCAAGCCAACCCGACTCGGGCTGGACTGCATCACAGCGACGGTCAGCAGACTGTGACCCGAGACGAGAGGGATGATTCTGAGCCCTCCACTTTTGCATTTTAGCGTTGCGACTTTGAATGATAATGCGGGCATACTCATCCGTCCTCGAAAGCGGCTGATTGGCCGGCGACAAGCCACCGGGAGTAAACAGCGCTGCATCACTTGGTGGATGAACGCGGCGTGAAGTAGAGGGAATGGCGAGCAAAGCATTGGATCCAATGGAGCTGGAGAGGTTCTCCTGCGTCATCCTCCTCTGGCTCAGCGATGCGGCAGCTGGGGCAAGGGAGGATTTCGGGGGCACGTCTTGGGTGGAAGCGATCCACGGTGCTGGCTTGTCAGCCATACTGGTTGTCTCATCCTGGTTCTGTGCATCGCTGGACTCTACCAAGCTGTCAAACAGCTCTTGCGCTCCCCATGACAGGCGCTGTGTTGCGGATCTGCTCGGTGACAGCCTAGGTCGTCTTTCGGCTGTCGGACTAGTTTGAGTCGAGGAGCTGAGGGAGAGTAGAGGCGAGTAGGCGCTCGTGCTGGCTGGCAGACCGGCATTACGGGGTGCGCTCGTGGGTACCTCGAGGTGATCTGGCTTAGAAGGGAGCACGGTCGGGGATCTGGATCCAAGGATGGCAGAACCAGGCAAGCTTGCTGGAGGTCCATAGTTTCTGCCGATTGGGATTTGCACCGAGAGAGGCTGGCCTCTGGTATCATGCCCAGGGATAGCGACCTTGTCAGTCTTGTCTGTCCTCCTGCGGTCAACAGCGGGAGAGGCACGACCGGATGCAGCCGAGCCCTCGCCGGAATATGAGTACTCAGACGCCAATGGGGAATTGCTGCGTGTGGCGTTCGGCGTCTGTGGCACTGCGAGACGGTTTGTTGGCGTTGGTGAGGGAGAATTGTCAGATGTCAGACCGAGGCCGAGACCGTGGCCTTGACCAGCACCACTCATAACGAGCGAGCCTGGTTGTTGCGAAGGATTGGAGCCAGTCGCCGTCCATCGGCTGAGGGGCGACTCGATTGACATTGTCGATGCACTCTTGGGCATGGTCCTGGGGGAAGGCGAAGGGGGCACAAAGAGATCGCCAGCCAAACGAACTGCTGTTGGCACACGCTGCAGACGGATGGCATCTGCCAAGCCTGCGGTTCCGGCACTTTTGCCAGATGGGCTCGGACCCACCGACGGAGATGGTGTGTCAAGAGCAGGGGTCGGCGACGTTGTAGAGGCACCAGATGCAGGTGGCACACCTAAGGTCTGACTGCGAACACGAGACCGACTGTGTCCGGGAGGGGCAATCAGAGTTGTTCCTTCAGTCCGAGGGATCTCATCGTCTTCAATCACTTGCGAGTTCCTCCTACGATGCGAGGAACGAGTTGCGAGCGAAGAGCCAAATGGAATGGAGGATGAAGCCAGACCCGAACTCGAGAGGGAAGAAGCTGCACCCTGCGTCCCAGAAGAGCTGAAACTACCGGAGCGATGTGATGCTGATGATGCCGGAATGGGAACGGGCAACGGAATGCTTGGACTGCCGGACTCGATGGCTGCTACCAAGTTTGGATCAACCCCATCAGGACCTCCAACAGGAGAAATGGCTCCTTCGCCCAGCAATGCACCGCCGAGGGATCGTGCACGACGATGGACGCTAGAACTGAGCGAGGACGAAGTCATGCGTCGTCGTCGCGTCGAATGAATGATGGTGCTTCCTCCTCCTGCTGCGGCGCTGGGTGTTGCCGGACCTGCCCCGCTGAAGCTGGAAGGAGCAAAGGCGCCCGAGTTGCTACGGCTGCCGCGCGTATCCCAAGAGAGAGTAGGGGAGTCAGAGTGGAAAGAGCTCGACATTGGCAAACCCGCAGATGAGCCAGATGAAAGCGGGGAAGGGTTGGCTGGAATGCCGTGACCCAAAGAGCCATCGTCTTTGCGCTTACCCATTGCGATGGTGGAGAGCGGTCGATCGACAGGCTCGAGCGCCGGTGATCCTGTAGAGCCTCCTCCAATTCGTCGAGGCACGGCAGGAGGGCCCATCGAGCCGGTGGAGCTGGTGACGGACGATTTGCGTGTAAGATTGGAGCCGGTCGTGGCGATGTCATCTGAAGCTACTGAGGAAGCATCGTCGTCAGCAACATGACCGGTTTGCCATGGCGAGTGACGAGAGGGAGTGCGATTGAGTCTCGAGGCTCCCGAAACGGCTCTGTGAAGTGGGTTGGAGATGGATCGTTCGCGATCCAGGCGGATCGATGCTCGAGAAAGGGGAGATGAAAGTGCAGCGTCGGAAGAAATGCCAGCTGGTGTGTCTCTGCGTGCAGATGGTCTTTGTTCAAAGCTAATGCGGTGAGTCACTTCATCAATCGTGTCGGATGCCGCAGAGTCGGAACCAGTCTGTCTACGTTGGCGTCGGCTGGGCTGAGAAGAGGCAGAAGAGACAGATGATGGCGATGTCGGTGACAAAGGCTGTGCATGGCTACCTTGGGACGAGGAGGTCGAGCCCTGAGTCCGTCGCCTTGCCGCTGGCACTGCCTCTGAGGCTCTTTGGCTCTGATTCTGGTCTTGGAGCCATTTTGGGGAGGAGCTGTCTCTGGCTCCGTCATCATTTAGCGTCTCCTCGTCATTGATGTCATCGTCGTTGGGCAAGATGGATGCAAAGGCGAGTGGACTCGAGAAGGAGGGGGCCGTGTCGAAAGACATCCTCTTGGATGAGTTGCGGCTGAGCGCCTTGAGCGCAGCTGATGGAGGACTAAGGGAAAAGCCGGGTGCGTGGTTGCTCAGCGACGGAGCGGCTGTTGGTGAAGTGCTGGCATAGACGGAAGCTGAAGGGTGAGAGACGTTATGAGGCTGAGAGGTTGGTGGTGAGTCGTTGCCGGCGCTCGTAGCCGATGAGGTGGATGAAGGCGATACTAGGGGCTGGACTGCCACCCTGCTCTTGGTTTCAGTTGTGCTATACGGTGGAGAGTCACTGGTCGCGGTGCGAGAGCGGTTGAACGTGCGTGTTGGCGAGGGCGGTTGATCCGATCGAGGATGCTTGCCAACGGCTGAGGCTGCTGAAGACGAGGGTGAACCGTGCTCGATGATACTTCGCAGGCTTGTGCTGTGTTCGGATGTGGACCGGGCAGCGAGGCTGAGCGGCGATGAGGTGGAAGGGCTGGGACCGGTAGCTGATGGTGATGATTTAGGGTCGCAAGCGTCGTCGTCGCCAGAGAAAGAGGGAGGTCCAAGTCTACTGAAGTCGCTACCACCTGGACTGATCCTGCTGCGATTCGCTGGGCTGAAGGGGTCCGTGAACTGTGTCGCAGAGACTGTGGAATTTGAAGAGGAAGGATGCGTATACATTGGATGATGCGAGGATGAGTTGGGGTGATAGGTGTGATGCGATGCGACGGTGGGTGATGATGCCGGCACAATGTGTGGGAAAAAACAAGGGTTTGGGTGATGAGATATTTCGGGGAAGTGATAGGGTCAGGGCGATTAGAGAGCGCGTGAGAGAGAGAGAGGTGGAATGCCGTCAAATCCAGGGCAGCAGCCGTTGACGCAGCGTGCAGCCAAAAGGATCACCAAAATAAAAAGAATTAAGTTGGTTAGAGCAGTTAGCGAGGTGAGCCCAACGTCAGGGTCGAGGCAAAGCCAACGTGCAGCAAGTGGAGAAGGCGCGTGGTTGCGAGGTGCGAAATTCGCGAAACGTGGAGAGAGAAAGGCGGGCCGGAGGATGTGCCGAAAATTAGCAATGCACATTGCACCAAAGCAGCCAATTTGTCACCAACCGATCCCACCAACAGTGCGTCGCAAGTGCCAGTTGCAAGACAGAGACAAGCATGAGTGCAAGGAAGAGCATGCCGCGTCGACAGAGAAAGCGTAATGTGTTGAAGGGCGATTAGATCCGAAGATGGGACAGGGTAGGATGCGAAGGGCCGCCGTAGCGCATGACCGTGTCAACGAGTTGGCATCGGAATTGAAAACGCCAACCCAAATCCAAATTTACACCACGGGAAGTCAGAGAATTGGTGCGGAGTCGAAATGCAGGCAGGCACCGTCGCCAGCCACAGGATGGGTCCAAGCGAGGGCGTTGTTGCGAGTGATACAACCCGATGTCAGGCCGCAGTGCCATCGTGTGATTGGAGACAATTGAGGTCCAAGACAGATGGCATGATGCCAGGCGGAGATACAAAGAGTCCACAATGCCAGGGTCCAGGAACACCATTTGTGGTTCGCCGCGCAGTTCCAGCGAAGCCGATATCCGCGTGCAGTGTGGTGGTGACAAGTCGTAGACCATGTGTCGAAGGCGAGCATGTGAGAGTAATCGGAAGTTCAAAGTCAAGACCAAGTTCGGGAGCAGCCGCCGTGGTGATTATGCAAAGGATCATGGTGAAGGCGTCCCGAGCGTGAGAAGAAGAGTGTTCGTTTGATTCATACCGCCGGGAGGATGATCGGCCGGAAGATCCGAAACCAATACAGGACAGTGTATGGACGAGGGAGAGAGAAGTTCGAGAGGGCAAAGCTGGTCAGTGTCCTGTTCCTTGAGCATGATCACCGTGATAAACTTCGCCGTTGCAACTTGAACAATGCGACCGGCTCCCCACGGGCTGCCATTCTGCCATTCCAGCTATCGGACGTCGAGAGGCTATTGAATACGGCGATCCGATCGACGCAAACTTTGCACGCGAGTCCGTGCAAGGCTCGGGTGCGCCGATGGAGCTACCTCGCTCAACTCAAGCCATCTGACTGGCCCGAGTGGCCTTTTGACGTTCCGGTCAGACGCTGGAGCAGCGATGCGCTTTCTCCGACCAGCCTGTCGCATGTAGGTACCAGCCCTGCTGATTGCTGCCCCTTCTTTCGAACCACCGTGCTTTTCGATATCACTTCTCCCTCCCGATCGCAACGCCGAAGATGGGCAGAACTTACCGAAGCTATCCACGCTGATTCGACTATTCCGACTAGTGGCCTTATTGCTGGATGCGTTCGAGGTGCTGGTAGGCGCTATTGGTGATGATGAGGTGGTTGGATTCGTGTCTTC
The DNA here is from genome assembly GCA_024271935.1 of Ustilago crameri. Classification (NCBI taxonomy): domain Eukaryota; kingdom Fungi; phylum Basidiomycota; class Ustilaginomycetes; order Ustilaginales; family Ustilaginaceae; genus Ustilago; species Ustilago crameri. Next base: position 161,292 of record JANBMJ010000003.1, on the reverse strand, counting down.
TTCTTGCACATCGAACAAGTCACGGCTGCTGCCCCGTTCGGCCACAGATCCATGATGTGAGCTGCTGCCGAGCGAAGAGACGCAGTTGTTGCTTGCTCTGCGACCACTGCTGGCACCTGCATCGATTGCTTCGTCGTCCAGATCAAAGATGCCTGCAGTGCTGGACAATCGAGAGGTCCTACGTTGATCTGACGATGACGCCTGCGAGCTGGCAGAGAGGGATGGATTACGGCTGCCTTGCTCAGCGGGACCGTCGCCCGGAGCGGAGCTGAATGAAGACATGCTTGGTCGGAGGTAGTCGCCCTACAAGATCTAGGTGCTGCCGAGGGTCATGCAGCCCCGCTGGCTCAAGATACCGAGCCTTACAGCTCGTTTCCCGTCTCTATAGCTGCAGCATTCAGGGAGCGATCAGGTAAAACGTAATCGCGAGTTGTCAGTGTCGATGTGTCGCTTTGGGACCCACGTGCGGTCAATGGCAGCAAGACCGATTACACGACTCAACAACTCCTCTGGTACTAGGTTGTGCAGCAGCCAGGATGGCAGGATGGGGCGGTCTGGAATGCCGGATCCGAGTGGTGAAGCAAAGAACTGAACCGCTGCGGGGTTGTTGGTTGATGCTGCTGGGCGTGCGATGCGAGAAGGAGATATGCTGTTTTGTGGGTCCGGAAGAAAGAAATGGCGAAGGATATGCAGAGAACTTGTGATGTTGTGAGGAGTGATGTTAGAAGGAGGGAAGAGGTGAAGAAATCGATGACCACGACGAAGGTCGCAATAGCAAAGAGATGGATACTTTGGGCAGATTTGGCGAACCGGTCCTTAAGGCTGGAGGGACTCGAAATTGTTGATTGAGTAAGTGTGCCTGCGGGCAAGTATCGGTACTAACCCTAATCAAAGAAGACCAATCGCCAAAGCGGATGACCATAACCGAGTCTAAAGTGCCAAAATGGTTGCGCTAGCGTCTGCATTGCCATGCAGGGTGACAGACGGTCCATTCAGCGCGGCACCGGAGAAGAAGAAGCACCAATCTCATAGCATCGGCTATAGCAAGCTTTCGGCAAAGGCACGCGTTCCAACACCGTGCAGTCGAGTCGGATTGGTTTTATTTTTGTCATTGAGCTGTATGCTTTGACCGCCCCGCTCCGAAACGCTCAGATGAAGATGGCAAGAGGTCCGCATGTTCGGTGTCTTGCTTGCGAAGCGCACCTCTGCAGCCCATCAGGGATGGCTTTCATTTGCATTGATACCATCAACAGTCTTGAATTGGTTGAGTGTACCAGCGATCGCGTCTTTGACGGCGGGTACTGGCAGAGCGGAGTTGAAGAATTATGCAAGAGACAGCTGAATTCAAAGTCAGCAGACCCTATCTTTGCAGACCCCGAGAACGAAGATCCGCTCTTCCAGTCTAGGGCTGCATTTTGTCAGTCTCACACACGAGACAGAAAAGCAAGCATGAACACAATCTTTAACTGCACATCACAGTGTCCGAAGTGTCATCCGTGAGGCACTGGTTTTGGTTTCTCCAACTTTCGGCTAGGTGAACACGCATTCACGACGTGCAAGGCTTGTTCGCTTCGGCCAAGTGGTGCGGAGGCTCGCTTGTGTCTTGATGCAGACCAGCGGCATATCTTTTACCATGGGAACACAACGACGCCACCTTTCACCTTTCATCGGGCTGAAAGAAGGTCAAACAGAGAGACGACCCCAGCCAGTCATGCGATGAGCCCGCAGGGAAGCAGGAGCGGAACCCGACCCCGGAGGCCAATGTTCCACGCGTGCCATTTCCCTCGGTCCCTCTTCTTTGGCACAGACAAGCGGAGGCACGAGGTCGGTCCCACGCGAAGAGCAGCCTTGCAGCGAGGCACGGAAGCCACAGCCACCATACGCTGCCACGGGTCCATCACACGACTGTGTCCAGTAACATGCCAGGTTGCATACTGGCGATGTCTCAATCATCGCACACAGAAGGCCATAGCTTTGATCCAAAAAATTCCGTTCCATTCATCGCCCAGAGCTCAGGATCATAAAAGGCCCGCGATCACACAGTCTGTGAGGAAACGCGTCGGGAAGCTGTGCCAAGGTGAAACGGATTGGTCCCCAAGAGTCTTGGAACTTGGACTCTGGCTCTCGTTCTGGGAGGGCGCCACAAAGCTGCGGCTACAGATGCTCGCCACTCCAATGACATTCTCTTCATGATGGCCAGCAGATCATCGCAGTATGCTTGCGGGGCTGCGATCGTGAGTCTGACTCTATGAAGGTGGACGGGTGCTAACCGCAAACGTTCCCCCGTAAATCTAACAATCCCCTTTTTCCGGCTGCACGGATCAAGGTGGGGCTCGACCTCCACCCCACGCTTAGGAAGCACCCAACTTCGAAGCTTTGCTGTAAGAGTACTTCTAACCATCCATCATCCCACCCCTTTCAGCTCTTGCTCAGCTCCATCACAGCATCACCAACGATTCTCCTCGCATCACTATTCGCTATTCTTGAAGAACGAACGACGAGATGGTGCGGCAAGAAGTGCTGATTCTCGACGTCGATGCGGACCCTTCTCTGATCTCCAAGTACATCGACTACCATGCTCCCGGCAACGTGCCAAAGGCGGTCCTCGAATCGATCCGATACCCGGGATCTGGAGTGCTTAACATGAGGATCTACAATTTCTCGAATCGACTAGTGATGATTATGGACGTGGAGGACGACTTTTCATTTGAGAGGAAGACGGCGAGCGATGGGGGAATCCAGAAGTGGCCAAGTGGGAGGCATTGATGGAGAACTTCCAAAGGGACATCCCAGATCCCTCAGGAAAGCAGACTGGCAAGTGGAAGCGCGCGGAGCTGTGCTTTGACTTGAGCAAACACAAGTAGAAATGTTGGGTGACTTGCAGGCGATTGCCGGTGGATAGTTCACGAGCACGAACGACACGCAACGGATCCTGGCTCTACAGTAAGCCGCGTGGCAGACGTGGGAACACACACAATCACAGAGAGGCTATTGGTAGGAGTGAGAGTTGTGATTGTGACGGTAAGGAAATACCTATACACCAACAGTACACGGCAATGTACGACCATTTGAGGCTAAGATTACATGCGTATGCGCGACCTCTATCTACTGATTACGCCAAATCGACGAGGTCACTTGACACGCTTGATGACCTGTTCATTCAACTTGATGAGAGCATCCTTTGCCTGGCTGTTGGGGAGGACCTCTAGGTGCTGTGCTGCTCTCCTTGCGTGTTCCTTGGCCAACTCGGCGGTCCTCTGCAAACCTTGACTCCTGTCAACGAGCCTGAGCATCTTTTCCACGTCTCCCTCTCCCTCGAATCTTCTGGCGACCAGCTCGTGGATGCCTTCACCGGGGAGTTCCTGCCAGGCGTAGAGGACAGGAGCGGTGGCCAGGCCGAGACGAAGATCGGCGCCACCGGAAGGCTTGCCAAAGGCAGCGAAGGTGGATTTGAAGTCCAAGAGGTCGTCGACGAGCTGGAAGGCGATACCCAAGTTCCTGCCATAGCCATAGGCAGCATCGCGGATGCGCCTCATTTCTTCTGCGACGCTGCCTTTGACGCCGGATTTGGCTACCGCATCGGCTCCACATCCAGCAAGGATGACCGAGGCGCGAGTGGACTTTGCAATCAAGGCAGCGGTCTTGAGGTAGGTCTTCTGCAGATACAGCGAAAAGTGTGCGGGCGTGGGCTGATTAGCGACCTCGTTGACTCGCTCTACGGCCTTGTCTGCGGCGGACTTGCTCAGACCCATGTTGTGAGCGGTCAAGCCTTCAGTGTCCCAAATGTCAGCGGCGGAGCCCTTAGCTGCGGTTGAAATGGAGTCGGAGGCAGCTTGAGACTTGAGCTGCATGACTTCGCCCTCAACGAGGTTGGCGATGACGGTGGCAAGCAGTTCGACGACTTCGGCATCGCGCAGGCGAGCGAGGGCGACGGAAGCGCGACCAAGCAAGAAGTCACCACCGAGAATGGAGAGCTTGTTGCCGAATGCAGAGGGCGCGGAGGGTGCGCCACGACGGAGGGGCGAAGCGTCAATTACGTCGTCATGGAGAAGGGAGGCAACGTGGATCATTTCGGTGATCTCAGCGAGCCTTCGCTGAGTGGGAAGAATTGCGCCAGAAGCCGAAGCAAGCGCGGCCTCCGCAGACCCTTCAGCTGAGGAAGTTGGAAGTGAACCTTCGATGCTCTCCATGTGTGGGTTGAAATCGTTGAGTACAGAGCCGGGTGAAAGAGGCTCATTGATGCCCATATCGCGTTCGATGGATTTGCCCGTGTCGCTACGAGATGCTGCTCTTTGTGCTTGGGCTAGAAGCTCAGGATAGAGTGGCGAGAGACCATTGACGGTTTTGGCCATGAGTAGGACGATGAGTGGACGGACATGCTTGCCCTCTGCCTGGAAGTAGTACTTGGCTATTGTGTCTAGCGATGGGTGACCAGAACCGAGAAGGGAGGAAACATTGGATCGAAGCGAGGAAAGCTCGGACGAGACGAGCGAGAGCGGATCTTGGATGATAGGCGTTGCTAGTGCAGAAGCCTCGGTAGCTCCAAAGAAGGCAGCTGCGGAAGAAGACGCGGAAGGCGTTGGTGTCCGTGACGAGGAGGATGAAGCAGAGGAGGGAAACTGAGCAAGCTGGTCCTGTACGAGATTCTTGGCCTGATCAATCGCTGCCGACCAGGTAGATTGAGCACGAGCACTAGGAGATGGCAGGGTCCTTTTCGCTAAAAGACGGCCTCGTGCAGCGCTAGCCAGCGCTGTTCTTGGAATCCTTGCGGGCATCGTGGCAAATGTCAAAATGAAGCAGGCACCGGTGCTTGTCGGTAGCGCGCAGATAGATGGTGATGAGGAAGGTGATGGCAGAATGTCGAGTTGGTCATGTGGAGAGCGTCTGCCGGATCGGTGGGTTGCGTTGACGGTTGTCGGTGGTCTTTGCACGTTATCGGAATTTTAGAAGATCGACTTTTTTTGGTGGTAACATCGAAGTTGGCATATCGCCGTCTGCTGCCACTAAAGAGTGTTGAGCTGCCGTTTGTATCCGAACCAAATGAATTCTTTGGTCAGCCGCGTTTGCGTTCATTTCATTCAACCCGAAATCCGGCTATGATTTTTTTTGGGATGAATTTGTTACACCCACAGCTTGAACAAGATCCTGGCAGCGCAAAATATTCTCGCGCGAATCGGAACGATGCCGCAAAAAATGGGGGTCACTGCTGAGAAGAATGGGCAAAAATGAACCTTTTTGAGGCTATCAACTCTCATCAAGCTTCCTTCATCATCATCACTACTCTCCTCTCCCTCAAAGTCCATCTCGCCAACGTCTCAAAGACGAGATGAGATCTTCTGCCGCACTCGACCTCGCCCATACCGTAAGCTTCATCTTGATTCATACATGCGAATCACTTGAACCAACCAGCGTACTGACTCCTTTTGTTTTGTTTCTCCCCTTCCATCTCCTGTAACGATAGGCACGTACTCTATCGCAAAGGCGCCTAGTCCGTGTTCAGCTTAAAAAAGACGTTCCTGGCCTCGGCAGTGCCGGTGCTACCGTTCTCGTCCAGCCAGGGCGCATGCGCAACGACCTGCTCCCTCACCGCAAAGCCATCTACGAACCTCTCCCAACTCCCTTCCAGCTCTCCAACCAGAAGCTCGACGCCTCCATTGTCGAGGAACAAATCGAAGCTGCGCAAGCTCAACTTGCCGCTCAGCAGGCTCGTGAGTCGATCGCCAAGCAACTCGGTCCTCTTCAGCTGCTTAGCTTGAGGAGGAAGTTGGAATCCTCTCCACCAATCGTATGTGCCAGGCAAACCACCACCAAGTTCAGGCCATCCGTATCCAGCGCAAGTGGAGAATTCCATCTCCCAAAGCCAGCGCTCGGCATTCAGGGAAGCATCCAGACCAGCGACGTGGTTGCCTTCTTGAGACAAAACGGTGCATTTGACCTTGAAACCCAGTACAGCCAAGAAGGAAAGCAGGTGCCTCTTCACCGATTGACACAGGCCCAGATCAACGCCACTTGCGACTTCATCCTCGAGTCGACGCAGAAAGACGATTCTATCGACAAGCTTGGTAGGATCAAGAAGACCGGCAAATACAATCTCGTCGCTCACATCCTTGCATCCAACATCCGTGTCCGCATTCCCGTGGTAGTCCGACCCAACGCTGCCTCCACAACCGCCACCACAGCTTCGGCTGCAAGTCTCCCCTCTTCTTCCACAAGCGCAACCGCACCGCTGAACCAGACCCGCGGTTACGCAACCTCGGCCCGACCACCCACGATGGAAGAATCGATGCGCACCAAGCTCGTCGCCGAGTTCGGCCCCGAGTGTGAGGTCAACATCCGCAACGACTCGAGCAAACACGCCCACCACGCCGCCATGGTCGCACAAGGCGGCGGCAATGGCGAGACGCATTTCTATGTGCACGTCATCTCGGACAAGTTCCAGGGCATGACCCAGATCAAGCGACACAGGGCGGTCAACGCGCTCCTCCAAGGCGAATTCGAGCGCGGTCTGCATGCGCTAAGCCTCAGGACAAAGACTTGGGCCGAGGAAGGCATGGACAAGCCTTCGACCAGTGCAAAGGCGGACTCGAAACAAGAGAGCACCAATGTGAGCATCTGATCCACTCCCTGCCTCTTTCCCTGCTCTGAAAGAGTCGATACACATGCGGACCATGCGCAGATCAAGGAGGATGTGATTCATGTATTCTAGCCCTACTCTTGTAACAAATTCTTATCAGCATGTCTCTTGTCTGCGCATGGTTTGGCTGCTCTGTCTCCGATGTGTGAGCCCTCGAATACTGACGAATCTTCTCACTTATGTTCCTCGTAACAGGTCGATGATCCAACCAAATGCCCAACCGAGGAACCCGCTGCTTCCTCTTCTTCTTCTGGCTCGCTTTGGACTGCGCCGCAATCGCACCTTCATCCAACTTCGCCTCTCGCCCAAACACCTTCACCTTCTTCCACCGCGAACACAACTTCGTCGGCGGAGGACATTCTCTCTGCGTTCTATACACGCCCACCGACCACATCCACGATCCGCGCGCCTCCTTCGAGCATCACGCCAGCGCAGAGGGACAAGTTCTTTCGCCGAGCCACCAAGAACGATGCGCTCGAGCCCACGCCTCGTCAGAACCTGCTCAACGTCATCGGCGCCATCCTCGCCACACTCAGCGGCACCTACATGGTTCTCTTTGCAGACTTTGGCCAGGCCGGCGCCGACAACTGCTTCACTGACATCCGCAAACTCGTCTGGGGCCCCGAAGGTCCGCCCAAGCTCTTCGGCTAACTCACATCTAGAGAAGGGGCTGGAATTAAAGAAATGTATTACACTGTACTGTTGAGGATCGCAAAGTTCAAGCTGTCTGTGCGGTGGAAGTGGGAGTGAGAGTGCGACGGATAGATTTGAGACGGTAGGCGTAGAAACGCTTGCGCACCGAGTCGGCAACGCAGAGACGTTTGACGAGGGTTTCGGCTTCCTCGATACTCGCGCCCTCTGTCTCTGCGATGCAATCAAGCCACCACTCGAGTGCCCCTACACTGCTACGACCCATGATGTCGACACTGGCGTCCTTGTCCGCTTCAGCGTTTGTCGAGACAAGTGTCTTGGCCCACGCCAAACTTGCCGCAAGCGGAGTTCGGAGCGAGGAAGGCAGCGCGGTGTGGAGCGCGCGCAGGTATGTCCACGCCGATGCGTTGTTGGGTACGTTAGAGAGGGATGCTTTCGTGTATGCGATCTCAAACTTGATTGTGCTGCGAAGGTGCGAGACGATGTCCGGGGAGGAGGGGAGTGGATTGGTAGGGGAGCCCGTGAGGCCGTAGCGCGAGAAGTTGATGAACCAGCGGTGGTTCCAGGCAGAGTTGTTGCGGACGTCCGTTTGGAGCAGCTGGTCGACATAGGCAGGTTCTCCATCCCAGAGCTCCGGAAATGCTCCTGCACCTTTGCTCCCAACAGCCTGCGTGTTCGAAGGGAGCGGAAGCGTTAGGCCTCCAAAGTGAGAGAGGATCCATTGCCTGTACCCCCACGTATGGTAGTTTTTCGAGTCGCGATCCAGATTCTCCTTAACAAACTCCAGCTCTCGCCCTGGCTCACCGAGTTCGGCTACTACGAGTCTTCTGTGCTGCCATACTTGGTATGACTTCATGTTTTTATGCGCCAACTCCTCGAGCCACGCCAGCTCAGCTCGCAGAACAGCGTCTCTGTCGTCGCCCAATTCGGTCGAGTTGAGTAGGATGTTTGCACGGTACTGCCACACTGAAAAGTGGCTTGGATTGAGTTGGATAAGGTGCGATGTGAGCGCCAGGCCACGAGGCGAGAGCTCAATCCCCGCCAAGCTCGTCGAGGCGTTGCTAGATGTGAGCGATCGGTAGAGGTCCATGGCTGTCTCATAATTAGGGTTGTAAAGAATCGGACACATTGGGTTGGATGACTCCGATTGAGGAACCGGGGTGACATCGGACCAGACGGGGGAGGTGGCATCGAATGGCAGATAAGACGAGCAGAGCTCATCTAGGACCGAAGTGGAGGACGATGCTGTTGTCGACATTTTGAAGAAAAGCTATGGTGGTGGTGGAAGAGGCTAATGCTATACGATCGCGACAAGCGCCTTTTTGTAGCAAGCCTGTTTGGTGCAGAGATGGACAAAGAACGCCCTTTGTGTGGTGCTCCGTGAGAAGAGATTGTTCGATCAAAGGGACTTTGTAGGAGATGTTTGCACGTCGTTGAGCGTATGTGGAACAAAGGGACTTTTGCTTGACGGGGTCCAAGCGTTTCCGATTCCCGAACGATTTTGGCATTTGTACGCGCTGCACGTCAACAACGGCAACGCCGAGAACAACACTTTCTGTCTCACCTTTGTCACCTTCACCATCACAACCTGGCAGCATCACAACCAACAATGTCGGCAACCACATTCCTCGCCCCACCTGCTGTGGCTCCGGCATCCTCCTCTTCATCGGCAGCTTCAAGCTCGTCTCACACCGACAACAACGCTGCTTCCGCTGCAGGCACCACACAACCATCGACGGCAGCAGACAGCGTTCAGCCAGCAGACATTTCGTCGCCTCACCAGCTCGTTGACTGGGTAGACACAGTGCTAGGCCAATTGGAAAGCAGATTTGATGATATGAATTCACAGGTCACCACTCGTAGTAAGTGCTGTTTTTGTTTTGTCACTGTTGCGCAAGGATGCGAAACTGTGACTGACCCTCTTGATCTTTGGTCTGCATGTGATAAACAGTGAACGAAATGAGCAATCGAATCGATGCTCTGGAGAACTCTATACAAGGTAAGCACCAGCCCGCAGCTTCAGTTCGACTCTTGGTCTGATGCGGAGAAGATGAGGACTGACGCATCTACTCTCCCTTGTGTAACCTATCGCAGACTTGATCCAAGGCACACTCGCACCAGTGACACCCGGTCAAGAGGCCTAAAACATTCCTTATCACAGCTGTCACCAACAGCTCATATACCACTCAGCCTTTTTCCTTCACTGTACACTAGCATTCGCAATTCGTCACGGCAAAACCTTCTCCTTTCTCATCATATGTGATTCCTTCGAACCCGCAGACTAGACCGCCTGCGGTGGTGGAGGCGGCGGCGCTCTCCTGGCCGAAGCTTCTCTTTTTCTCCTTCTATCTGCCCTGGCCTGCTTCTTCTTTTGCTTGCGTTCCAGCTCTGCATCAATGCTCGCGAGCGCTCGGACAAATGCCTCCTGGCCCAAGCCACGCCGAGAATCCTTGCTCGAGTCGTCGGCTGATTGGAACGAGACAGCTTGATCCCATATCTGCCCCAGGAAGGTGGGGGAGAGTTTGGAGCGCGTCCAGATCTTGCGCACCGTCTTTGCTGACAAGCGATCCGGGCCGTTGGTTGGCGTAATCGAGGAGGCTTGCGTCGTAGCGCGATCGTTATGAGTGGAGGCGGCCGCTGGGGAGGAGTCAGACTCGAACCACCCGCGCAGCGCCTGCACACCACCAGCGCTTCCCCTTCTCTGACCGTCAGCCATATCTCCACCTCGGATCGTTGACGCATTTGAGCTCGCTCCCTCATTTCCAGCCCCGCTTTCCCTCTTTGCAGCCTTGCGTCGAGACTGCCTCGCCAGGGCTGCGTCGAACAGCTGTTCATATCTTTGCCTGGCCTGATCGTCCCGAGCTTCTCTCAACCTGGCTGCACCCTTGGCCGGCTCGGCGAGTTGCACCGCCCTGCCACTGCTCCAAACCGCCTCGCCCATGTCGCCCATCCCACCACCCGACGAAGGTCCACTCGTACTCCTCCGCATCGACGCCCCTCCCACGTATCCCTGCTTGCTCGGTGCTCCTTCCGCCAACCCACCTCCGCTCCTGCTTGCTCCAGAACTTTTGAACAGTGGCAACGCGGAGGCAGCCGTACCAATGAGTGAGCTGACTACTCCGACCCCGCCACCAACCACCGTGTTGCTCGGCGTGCTCGGCGTGGGACGGAGGGACAAAGGCGTCCCTGGTGTTGGCCGACCTCGACTGGGAGGCGGGAGCGCAGAATGATCTGCGTGCAAATCCGAGTCCAGACTCCTTTTGAGCTCGACCGATGCATCGTCGCTGAGCGAAATCGAAGTGAACACTGAACTGCCCGTCTTGCGATGCAGTCCGCCTGCACTTCCCGCACTGCTCATGTTCCTCTGGTGCGTCGGTGCCTTCGCTGCCAACGTTCGTTGTCGCGGCGGAGGAGGCGCTGCAGGCTTGACTCCTTCTTTATTGGTCGAGTATGTGCCCGAACCGAAACGAAAGCCACCCGCAGCTCCTGGCCGAGGCGGTGGTACGGGTTTGGCTGGCTTCTTCGGGATGGCTGGTGCTTGCTTCATCGGTGACTTCTGCCTTGTCTGATATGTAGGTATGTCCAATCTACCCCTTTCCGCTGATTGGCCCAGAGTCGCACTTCGAGGAGGCAGCGCGGGAGGAGCACTGCTGCCATCACAACTGCTTCCTTTGCCAAGATGCCTCTTGACCCCGGGAGTGTATGTTGCATAGCCCAAATTTGTCGGTCCAGTGCTAGCCTTTGCTTTGGGTGTTGACGAAGTGTTGGGGAACTGTCCGAACTCAGAAATGGTCGGACTAGGCGCAAGGCTCCCTGGCCGCGGCGGAAGTTTTGGTGTGTTTGTCGAGTTTGTCGAAGATGCACTGCCTTTTCTTGCAGCATTAGGCTGTAATGGAGGAAGAGAGACCGACTCTCTCTGGGGCGAGGAAGGACCGGGCTGCATTATCGCATGGCCAAACATGGGACCTTGGTCCGTATCTGTACTTTGGTCGAGCATGCTTGGGCTCGAAGTGCGATTGAAGAGCGTATTGCCATCGTCCGGTGCAAACAGGCCCTGCCCACTTCTTTGCGAGGGAGTCGATCTTCCGGATCCAGGAGCAGAGTTGCCATTGGACGCGGCACCATCAGCGATGGATTTGCTTCGACCCTTACTGATTGCAGAAGGGGCATCACTGACGCTTCCTCTAGGCAAGCTCTTGTTCATCAGCTGGTTGAGACTGAGGCCGCTGTCTGACTTTTTGACAGGAGTGAGTTGAGGCGAAGGGGAGGTGCGGAAAGCTGGCGATGGCGCACTCAACATGCCGGACGCCGAGGTGGCGGGGATAGCTATGGACGGAAGCTTAGGAGAGCTGAAAGGGTTGTTGGAAGAAGGTGACAGGAATCCATCGGAGTTCTTGCGTACACGAGGTGTCGATGAGGAGCGTGGGACGGGATCTCTGGGGTCCGAAGCCGATCGATGCGGGGTGTGCGGGGGCAGTGCATTGTTTCGATTGGTGGGGGAACGTGCTGCGTGATGCTGAGAAGATGTACTCTGTTGCTCGAAAGCGGCGAGAGCTGCACGAAAGTTGATTGGCTCGGAGCCAGAATCTGGAGAATTGGCCATGATGGATGTCGTGAGGGAACGTGTTTGCGCCTGAGCACAGGCGGGTAGGCAAGGTGGATCAATGACAATTGATAGGCATGATGATGGCGGTTCAGCGGCGCGACATGCTGAGAAGGAGCAAGGGAATGGATATGGTTGAGATGGTGGTGAAAGGTCTCGATCGTGTGAGTGGAACGAAATGAAGATGCCAAGTTGGGACCCCGCTCGAGACTCGGCTGCCGTTTGTTTTCTCGGCTGTACGAGGTGGAGGTCCTCTCTACGCCGGTTATCTTTAGCAGTCCAACACATTCCTATCCTCATCCCGTCCATTCCTCTTATAACTCTCAATGCACATTCATCAATCATAGGACAGCATGTATAGCGAGTGAGAATCAGCCCATGCGTGCACAATGAGCCAACAGGTATATTCGGATGTGTCGAGTGTCATATCAAAAACACCACCAACAGCAACAAGAACAAGACGACGATCAAAATCCATACACACCACCCACCTAATCTCTCGTCACTTATCCTGACCACCTCGTCCATCTTTCGCATGGCTTTGCTGAGCCTACCTTGACTCTGATCCACTTCTGTGTCGAAAGCGTCAATGATCTCGAGTTGTTCGCCGATTTCCTGTCCCATCATGCCAGCCTGGTTGCGTAAAGACGAGAGCGTCGTGCCAATCTTGTCGAGCGTCGAGTCTTGCCTTGACATAAGAATCTGTTTCCAAAACGAAAATGGATACAGATTAGTGTTGAGTATGGAGAAGGTGATGCGCAGGTTATAGTTCAATAACGTGAGGCTTACCTGTTGCTGCTCGCGCTCGAAAGCTTCGACCGCATTCTCGTCGTCTTCGTCCACATTGATGGCGACCGAGTCAAGCCGGCTAGCGCTGGATCTTCCTGGCGGTGGCGATTCTTTGACCACTTTTGAAAGAGACTGTTGGCTCCATATGGCCGAATACCCAACCAACGTTATTTGTCAGTATCATCCCAGTCCACCCAGCATTTGCGCAACAGAGTGAGCTCGAGGGGAATGTGCTTACCTTAACTTCCGCCTCGCATTCCTGTACGAACGCTTTTCTGCTTTTGAGCTCTTCTGGTGTCACTCCGAACCTCTCTGGCCCACTTCTCTCTACCACCACTACACTTTGCTTGACATCCTCCACATCTTGTCTCAATCCTTCAATGGCATCTGATAATCTGTCGTACGTCGAGTCGATCTCGGACGATTGATTCGAAGATGGTTCTGTGCCCGAGCCTGATGCTTGAGAGAGAAGCTGCTTGTACGATTGGAAGATGGACCGCGCTGAGGAGAGCGACGATTTGAGGTCGGACGCAAAGTCGTGGTATGGATCGCGAGACATCGTTGCCGACACCGAAACCTCCTTCAGCTTCTTTGAGATGTAATGCCCAGGGCGAGGATCCGACGGTGATGATGGTGACAAGAAGCACAATTGCCCGATATCCAGTGATGGTGTGAAAGCGGGTTGAACAGAATCGGGAGTCGCGAAACATAAAAGGCACGGACCCTTTTCATGCACGCTTGCGGTGTTATCCGAACTGCCGTAATTCGCAACATTCCTAAGTGACACAAACCACAACTTGTCTTGAGCAATGGTCCTTCTTGACTGCACACTTACACCATCAGCCTATAGAAGATGCCGGTGACGCTACCCATCATCCACTTCAACGACGTCTATCGCGTCCGTCAGAAGGACAAGGCCACCAATGGCACCATCGGAGCCGATCAATTTGCCGCCAAGATTCAGTCCATCCGTCAATCATGGGGTGAGCCTTCCAACCTTGCCAATCTTCCGCCACCTTCGTCCGGAGACTGGTCAGAGCATTCAAAATCTCGAGAAAGGAAAGGCTTGGTCTTGTTCTCAGGAGATCTCTACTCTCCATCTGTAGAGAGCAGTGTCACTCGAGGGACCCACCTAGTGCCCGTCATCAATGCCATGAACCTCGACTGCGCATGTCTGGGCAACCACGATTGGGACTTTGGCTATCCACATCTGCAGACCCTCATGGCTCAGAACAACTTTCCCTGGCTCTTCTCCAATGTCGTCGACCGATCGAGCAATGGCAAGCAAAAAGAGGGAGAGGGCAGTAACTGGGACGAAGATCTGCTGGACGACGATGCACAGGTCAACGGCACCTTGAGGTACTGGACTACCACAGTGCAGGGCGTCAAGGTCGGCTGTATCGGTATTGTAGAGAAGGAATGGATTGCCACTGTTCCCAGCTTTCCAGAGGGCTTCGTCTACCGAAACATGGTGAAAACTGCGCTCAAGCTCAGCCAAATTCTTCGAGATCCAAAAGGCGAGGCGTGCGAGCTCATCATTGCCATCACCCACAGTCGACTTCCCAACGATATCGATTTTGCCAACGAGGTAAGCGCTGTAGCTGACGCCGACCCCACCTCTCACGGTGTCGATTTGGTACTCGGCGGACATGACCACATCTACTATGTCGGAAATGGAGCAAGCTCATTCGAAGGACAGGAGTATGCAAAGGGCGAGCCGGGGACAGAGAAAGATGCCAAAACACTCGTCGTCAAGTCTGGCACCGACTTTCGCGATCTCTCGGAGCTCAAAGTCGAGCTCTCAGAACCGCACACAGACTCGTCAGCCGTCCGCAAGAGAACCATCAAGAGCCTCAGCGTCAAGCGATATCGCGCATCACCCGACGACCCCACCTCGCCTGAGCTCAAGGAGATGCTGGATAATCTCCTGGCCAAGATCTCAAAGTCCACAGGTCAGGCCGTCGCGTATACGCTTACACCATGGGATGTGCGTTCGGAGAAGGTCCGTACCGATGAATCGGCGTTTGGCAACTGGGTCGCCGACATCCTCATGAACTCGTATGAAGAGGCCCTTCGCGAACGCGACAACCGCGGCGAGCTGTCCGAAAGACGTCCGCGCAACGCACGCGAGGTCGATTGCGCCATCATCTGCGGTGGCTCGCTGCGCGGAGATCAGATCTACGGGCCGGGCAAGGTCGTGCTCAGTGACGTACTCGAGATTCTCCCGTTCGAAGATGCCGTAGTCTGCAAGGAGCTAAAGGGTCAAGATATCTGGGATGCGCTCGAGAATGGTTTCAGCATGTATCCCAAGCAGGAAGGCAGGTTCCCGCAGGTGGCGGGCATGATGGTCAAGTGGGATTCGAGGAAGCCACCTGGAAGCCGACTTGTCTCGGTCGAGTTGTTGGACAACCCGCTCGACTCGCCCAGCCCAACTGCGAGCGACGATGCCATGGATGTCGACACTGACCAGAACGGTGACGGCGATGTGGGGAAGCTGCGCAAATACTCGGTCACCAAGCTTCCAGCCGGCGGATACGACCTCGAAGTACATCGCCCTGCCCTTGTCTCCCGCGGCGCGCTCGAGATGGACAAGACGTACCGTGTCGTGACACGAGAATATCTCGCTGAGGGCTACGATGGCTTTGAAGCGCTCAAGAGGGGTACATTCGTTGTTGACCACGAGAACGGTCAGCTCATGTCGGCGATTGTGCGAAAGTTCCTCTTGGGTGCAAGCTATCTCTGGCGCATGAAGCAGATCCGCCGCCTCCAAGCTGAACAGACGCAGTCAAAGAAGGACTCCACCACCACCGCCACTCCAACTGATGCTGAGGCCGGGGCCAATGCTACGCTCAGCAAACGCACTCGTATCGCCATCACCCGTGTACGCTCGCTCAACCTCCTCAACCGCGGCATGAAAGTCAACGACGCTGCCGCCGCGCCCCCGACCCCCTCGAAGACTGGTGCCAGTGAGGCACCGGAGGCGGCGGGAGAGGGCTGGCGCATGGTGGTGGACCACTCGCACGGTGGGTTCCGCGACGCGCTGCATGTCGGAGGGTCCGAGCACCATTCCAAGTTCGATTCGCCCTCGAAGCGGTTTGCCGAGCCGCTAGAGCATGAGAAGGACGCCAACGGCATCCCGCAGAGTTCGTCGCATGCCGCCACGACAAGCTTCGATGCGAGCGGAGATGCCGAGATGGGTCTGCCTGCGGCTAAGCGCACGCGCACGGAAGCTAAGGTGGACAACCCGCTCTTCGACCCTTCCCTCGCCTCGGGCTTACTCCAGCAAATCAAGGATCTCCTGGCGCTCGTCAGCAAAGCCGCCGAGCCGGATGGAAAGCTCTATACCCCTGCTACCGCCGATGGCGAATCAGCGCCCGCTGCTGCTGTGGAGGAGGACACTTACGAGCCCTCTGGCGGAGCCAATATTGCTCTTGGCAGTATGGCCGTAGACGATGGCGATGATGATGCGACGCTCGCGTTCCTCACTAATGGCGGCTCGTCTCAAACCCGCCGCAGCAAGGGTACACCCACCGCACTGTCGCAGGAGATCGTCCAACGCGCCACACAGCTGCGCGAGAGCTTCCAGAAGCTCCAACAGGCAGCCAAGACCTTGCCTGGTGGGATGGAGATGGGGCTCAAGGAACAGGAGAAGTTGCTGGTTGCTTTGGAAGGGTTCATCCAACGTCAGGACTCAAGTCTGGCCAAACTCAAGGCCGCTGAAGGAGAAAAGGAGCGAGCGGGTTCGGGAGCGTTCGGGGAGGATGGCGGGAAGGTGGCTTCGAGCAAGTTCAGACATGGAACGGTGGAGAGTAGCAGCTTCCACCTCGATCAGAAACAAATGCAGCAGTTGAGGGACGACATCAACGCCTCAGGAGCTGGGCAAGAGAAGAAGACAAAGGAGGAAGACAACGAGGATGAAGACACGAGCAACCTCGCTTTCGTTTCGCCCCTTGTCGATGGCAGACTGGTCGATATCGCTAGATTGAAGGAATAAACTTTCCCCACTTATCACACACAACATACACACACCACACACAGTCACTTCGCAGATAATGACCAAGTAGAACATCATTCCATTGAAAACCACTACAGATACAGCGAGGGGGAGAAGATGATACTGCCTTCTCTCTCCAACATTGCGAGCGTCTTCTCGAACTTATCTGCCAAGCCTTCATTACCAATCGCCTTTGCTGCCTGCACCAACTGCCTGATCAACTCCTGCAATCTCCTCATACATCTAATGATACTACCCTCGAACACATCCGTGAGCTTGCAGATCTCGGCGAACTTGGCGCCGTTGCACCACTGCAACACAAGATCCATAAGCTCAACCTTGAAACTCGACACGTACTCCTCTTCGACCAGGGGCAGTTTCGACTCGATCGACACTTTGGCGATGCGGCGTGCGGTTTCTTGCATGATGCGCAGCGGTGCAGCCAAATCTTCCCTGAGCCTAGTTTGCGTGGTCGACTTTTCGCCAAAGACGAAGCACGAGAGCAGTGCCGCACACTGCGGGGGAGTCAGGTCGTTAAACACACCGTTGAAGATCATCTCGGTAAGCAAGAGCTCGTCACCGGTCGAGATCTCGCAAGCCACGCGCCCCTTCTTCTCCACCACATCGTCGACTGTAGTGAACCCAAGTCGACGCAGCACACGCTTGCGACACTTGAGCTCGTCCAGCTGAAGAACCGAATGCGCCGCTGCGATCTTCTTGGCGATGCCTGCAATGACTTCCTCGGCCTCCTGCTTCTTGGCATAGGCAGCATAAAGTCGTTGCAGGTCAGGGTCTTTGCGAAGTGGGGACGACGAAAGCTTGTCATCGAGGATCTTGATCTTCTCAACGAGGTGGGCAAAGTCGTCGTCCTTGATCTTCATGTCCTTGATCGGGTCCAGGAGCGGGACGCCCTTGGGGAAGCGACGCTTGACTTCAACAAGATTCTTGCGGACGGTCTCGCGAGGCTCGCTGGGTCGGAGGTCCTTTGCGAGGAAGATACGGATACCAGACAGAGCCTGAATGGTCGAGAGGAGAACGGGTACGACGACCATCTCGCCCTTCTTGCCTTCGGGGCAGGGGAGGAAGTTGCCTGCGTTTTCGTTCCCTTTCTTGTCCTTCTTGTCAGACGAGCTGGAACCAAGAGCACAGTGGAGCAATACGTCGACAACGTAGTGGTTCTGGGGCGGTGCGTTGGGATCGATCGCCGGCCCGCGCTTGCCTGGAGTGTTAGGCAGTCGCTTCTCATAGGAAACGACGGCGCCCCATCCGAAGTCAAGGTCCTCGTGGCACACTTTCACCAATCGACCCGGCTGCAGGAAAGGCAGCACGAACGAAGGGTGTGTGATGACGATCTGGACGTCTTTGCGAAGCGTTTCGAGCTGGTGCTTGACGTCGTAATATTCAGCGACCTCTTCCTCGCGCTCGACTTTGATAGCATCGCGCTGCTCCTCGGCTGCCTTCTGTTCAGCCTCGAGCGCAGGAACCGACGCAGCGTTTTGGAATTGGTAGAAGCATCGTTCGAGCATGTACTCTGGTGAAATGCCTTCGACGCGCATGAGGTTGAGGATCATGTTGTATCCGAGGTGGAAGGCCGAGTTGAGGCGATCGGCTTCGCCCTTGACCATGGTCTTGGCAGCACTAGGCTCGAGCTTTTCGTCAAACATCATGATGACGATACCACGATCGTCGAGGCCACGACGACCAGCACGACCGGACATCTGGATAAACTCACCCGAGGTCAAGTTACGGAACTCCTTGCCGTCCCACTTGTTGACGGCGGTGAAAACGACAGTCTTGGCAGGCATGTTGAGCCCAATCGAGAAGGTCTCGGTAGCGAAGAGAACTTTGATGAGACCTTCTTGGAAGAGGATCTCGATGACCTCCTTGAGGATGGGGAGGAGACCACCATGGTGGATACCGATACCACGTCGAAGGAGGGGCAAGATGTGTTCGATCTGGGGCAAACCACGATCCTCTTCGGACAAGGCATTGATAGCGTTGGAAAAGACGGTAGAGACCATCTCCTTTTCGTCGTCGGTGTTGAACTCGAGCTTGCTCATCTGCAATGCAAGCGCCTCGCATTCTCGTTTGGAGAAAGCAAAGACAATGACGGGGTTGTAGTTCTTGACCATGATCATCTTGACGATCTTGTAAATATCCGAGGGGCCCTTCTTGCCTCCATTGCCACCCTTCTTGACCTGACCGCGACGCTTTCCGCCACCTGCATTTGGGTCAGCAACGTCCTCGCCCTTTGAATCCGCTAGCGCGCCCATGGCCTTTTGGAAGTTGTCCTCACGGAAGGTTCCGCGCTCGTCGACGACAAGGTGAATACCTTCGCCGCCCTGTGGGAAGAGGTAGTGTTGGAGCGGAGTGGGACGGAAGTCGGTATAGACGACGTGACAAGGCTGAGCATGGGTGTGTGCGATCCACTCTGCGAACTGCATGGCGTTGGGGATGGTAGCTGAGAGGAAGACGTATCGGACCTTGCGTGGGAGAAGGATAATGGTCTCTTCCCAAACGACACCACGCTCCTTGTCACGTATGTAGTGAATTTCGTCGAAGACGACCCAGGCGACTTCACGCATGATCTCGGAGCCACGGTAGAGCATCGAACGCAGAATCTCTGTGGTCATGACGAGACAAGAGGCGGAAGGGTTGATGGTGACATCTCCAGTCATGAGACCGACGTCTCCGAACTCGGCGGTGAGTTCACGGAACTTTTGGTTGGAGAGCGCCTTGATGGGCGAGGTATACACGACACGCTGCCCGTTCTTGAGACATTGCGCAATGGCGTATTCGGCAACTACCGTCTTACCGGCAGAAGTGTGGGCGGAGACAAGGACGGATTCGTTGCGCTCGATACAGGAGACAGAGTTGCGCTGGAAGGGGTCGAGGGTGAACTTGTACTCTTTGGCGGGTGGATCGTCGGGAACGTGCTGAGATAGAGGAACATATGGGTAGTCGGGAGGCAGTGCAACTTGGTGACGGACCGAATGCGTGACGTGCATCTGCTTAGCTGCAGCATTGGCGGCGGCGTCGGAAGTGGAAGTGCCGTCTGCGGGTGCATCGGCATTGGACTCGGCATCATCCGACGGCGCGAGACCGCCATGCATAGGAATGGCTTGTGTGGCCTGATCAGTGAACTCGTCCGTGACTACTGTCGGAACAGGCGCGGCCTTGTCTGCGACCTCGCGCTTTTGCCGCTTGGAAGGGCCAGGTGCAGATGCGCTGCTCTCGTCAGAAGCATTTCCTGCTTCAGCATCGCCATTGCTGGGCTTTGCGTTCGGATCAGAGTCGTTCGATGTAGCAGCGACATGGCCATTCTTGGAGCCAGAGGTGGATGGCTCTTCAGATTTGGAGGAGCTAGCTGCAGCTTTGGATGAAGAGGAGGCAGCGGCTTTGCTTCGCTTCTTTGACTTTTTGGAAGGAGAGGAGCCGGATGATGTAGCGGGGCTCGCTGCGGCCTCTGCAGGCGCCAGGAAGTCGAAGAGACCGTCGGGATCCATATTGACGATCTGAAAGGTAGGGTTCGAGATGATGGTAGTTTTGAAACTGGGAAAGTGATAGTGGCGAGCACTGAATACTGGGACCACCATCCAGACATGCAGGTTGAGACTTTGACCGAGAGGGTCCCAAGGTGTTGCATCGAATTGACTGCTGTGCTGCACTAAACTTTTCATTCGAAACTCAGCTTTGACCGCCAAATCACTGCGAATTCTGTGAAATTTTCTAAAAAGCCAACTCCACCTCTTCCGATGCTTAGTCACGCTCAGCACATTAAGCCCGAGAAAGGCAAAGTCTAACATTTTTGGGAGCGTGGCTCGTGATCGACTGCACTGACAGTGAACGCCTCAGCCCATTGGCAGCTCCAACACGCAACGCAACACACGGACCCTGCTCATACTCCACTTCATCCACGCTTCTCACCATCGTGTCTCCGTCTTGCGACCGTCTTCCTCATCCTTTCCGGTTTAGCTATACAACATGAACTCCGCATCGCAATCGCAATCGCAGCCCGAGCCTGGCTATGCGCTCGTGCCACCCAGCTATACCTCGCACACATCCACCTCTACCGCCTCCACTTCGCACCCGGTCTTCGCAGGCGTCCATGACACTATGCGACATGGTCTCAAGAATGTGCTTCACGACGTTTCCACCCACTCGCATCATCCTGTACAGAACAGACTCGAGAACTGGGAGGCTACCAGAGACAACCTCAAGCTGACCATGCAGCGCAACATTCATGGTCTCGGCGCGCCAGCACACACTTTGATGGAGAGGAAGATCGTTAGCTACGTAAGTATCCTCCACTCGCAGCACAAGCCGCCTTCGATGTCATGGAACAAGCACCGGCACACCCTGGAACAAAGATCATGCTGACGATTCTGAACCTCTTGCCGACTTATCCATATGATTGACAGAACCCTGCCTTCGACCCGACAACCAGCTCCAACTCAATCTCCAAGCTTCACCTCGACATTCTCAATGGCGACGACGAGCGAATCGAGCCACGCGACTTCCTGCCTTGTAAGTTCCCTGCTCTTCTTCTACGGGTTCTACTGACGAGCTATGTTGTGCTGATCACGCTCATCTACACCGTTGCTGCCTTTTTCCGCCTTACAGCCGAGATCTCCTCCAACCTTCCGGATATGCACACCGTCATGGAGCGTCGTCTGGGTCTCTAGGATTCGGTCTCGCGTCCCATGTCTCCCTTTGAGTGTTTCTCGTTTGTACATTAGCCTGCTTCTATCCATACATCCTCATATCTTCACATGGCGTGCCTGTGTGTCCTCAGCGTAAAGCTTCCCCTTGCACACACACGCGTTTTGGTCGTTCGCCCACAGCTTCAGCTCTCATTCTGGACAAACCAAGCCATCTCCAGTCAACTCTCACCCAGCCCAGCTCATCTTCACCTATCACTCGGGGATGATAACATCGCATCACTGTCAAATGCGCGATTGTAAGAACATTTGCCTTTTGGCACAGGTACCATTGCCAAAAAAGTCAGTAGATTAAGCTTGCTATGGCAAGTATACAGTAGTAATATATATCATTAACAATCAAAGCGACCAGCAACCCTGCAGAGCGAATACCACTCTGGACTTACTTGGGGCTCGGCATCGTCGCCTGAGGTTGCTGGTATCGCTTGGCCCAATTCCATCGCTCCTGTCGGTATCGCAGCGTCGATTCTTCCACACCGCGTGCATGTGTGCTCCCCATCTTGGATATGGCTTCGAGCAGCTCCAGGAACGCGTCCCCCGTGTCCCACAGTCCCGATTCAATGTGCTCGTTGTCGAACTGCGGCAGCAGATCGAATGCCGCTGGGTTCTTCCAGCCCGGATTCTCGTCCTCGTGCGTGTGCAGCCACGAGGAGCCTGCTACGTGCGCCTCCGCTGCCATGGCATATGCGTGCTGTGCGAAAAGGCGCAAGTGTCGGGGCCATCGGACCGAACGCAGAGAGGCATCCATCGTCTTACCCACCTCGTTACCCTTCTTCTCAGTCTCGCTGTCCTCGGCGCTCCAAGCTTCGCTCGATTTGCCTTCCACGGGTTCCAGAGCAGCATCGCGCGCCCGGTGCAAGATAAGCAGCCTCTTGGCCAGCGCGCCGACATCCAAGAGTACTGCCATAGACGCCTTCATAGGATGACGCGAGAACTGCGGTCGGGGCAACAGCTTTCGGCCCTGGAAATCCCGTCCGGCACCGTCATCCTCGCTCTCAGACTCGAACGCCATGGTCCCACCGGCAATCATCTCGAAGTTGGATCGTTGATCACCGTTCGGCATCAACGTCGATGCAATACGCAGCGATTTGTTCGTCTTGGCCGTCGTGCGCTCGGGGAACAGGAAGAAGAAGGCCTGGATCGAGGTAAACAATCGGTACATGAGCAAGGCAACGATGCGCGAGTGCACGAAGGCTGCCACGCGCAGCGGCATCTCGGGACCATCGTATGTCACGGTACCGATACGATCAACAAGCCAATCGAGCGTCGTCTCCATCTCGGTGATGGCATGTTGTAGATCGGGCTCGGGCGAGTGACCAGTGCAGATGTCGGCAAGCGGGATATGCAGCAGGCGTGTCACACGGCCGTAGGTTTTGAAGATAAGGTCTCGCGTCTGCGCCAAGTAGCCGTTGGAGGCCGGATGAATCTTGGGGGTCCAGTTGGAGCCATGGTGGATGTAATCGTCGGCACTGGCCGGCTCAATCTCCATGGTGTAAGCATCAAATTTAGGCACTTGCATCTCGGCTGTCTGTACCCAGTATGCGGCTGTGACGATGAGCGAGACTTGCCTGCGGATGGCTTCGAGCTCGATGGGGTCTTGAATCATTCGACGGGTATCATGGGCGCGCGGCAGCGGTGCTCGCGGGTCATCGGCGTTGGCATTGCCCGAGATCTCGAGCGCCTTCTGAAGCACCTCCGGGCCATCCCACGGCGTTGTCCAACTTTCTGAATCGGGCTTGGCGTCAAGCTGATGGAGTCGCCAACAGTAAGTGAGTTGCAAAAGCCACATCTGGCGCTTTTGCAGGCCCTTACTGCTGTGACCGTCCTCTCCGGCACCTCTCTCGAGCAGCATGCCGGTCATGATCAGTCGAGGGTCCACATCGCCGCTGCGAATCTTTTGGAGCATGAGATCGTTGGCAAGCGACCAGCTGCGCCGGGCAAATGACAGCATCTGCTTACGGTCCTCCCCCTTCAGTCTGCCATAGTTGTTGGCGCATCGTAGTACCACGTCGCCTGCCTGGAGATCGAGATCCTCGATGTTCATGCTGTCTGGAAGCAGCAAAGCGCGGTGCGCGAGGAAAGCGAGCAGGGCAAGCAGCACATGCGCTGGAGGTTCGCGTGCGCTGAAGCCCGATGCAGAACCGAACAGATAGCGCGAAGGGATCATCTTGTCGAAAGAGTCAAAAGCCTCGAACTGCGAGATGGCCAGGGCCACAAAGGGACGATCCTTCTCGGAATAGTACGGCTTGAGTCGATTGATCAGCATGGACTGATCATGGTAGCGCGTGTCACCGTTGTCTCCGCCTGGAGACAGTTTGGTGGCCGCATTGAAGTAGTTGTTGCTGCCGTCCGATTGAGGGGAGGCACCTGGGGGAAGACTGCCAGAACCTTGGGATTGTGCAGGCGATGCGCCACTGCGGTGGACGTCTGCTGGAGATGTGACGGTTGAGTTTTGGGAGCGCAGCGCACTCGATATACTGCTAGATCTCAGATGGCTGGCACTATCGGCGAGGGCATCCCAGGCGCTGAGAGAAGCCATGCTGATTCTGTCACCCAGGCTGAAGTACTCATAGGAGCGCTTCAATGGACGATCATCGGAATCGAACGGTCTCGAGGAAGGCCCGGTGATGATTGGGGGCGAAAAGGTTGAGACGGACGTATTGGATTCTGAGCCACGTCCTCCATAGGCATAGGAGCTGGAATCAGAGGGACAAAAGTTGCTGCTTCCGTTAGAGCTCCTGTGGTAAAGCTCCGGGCGGTCATCTGACATGACAGATGGGTATGCCATGCTCGAGCTGGTAGCGGAAGGCATGGAAGGGCCAGACGAGTAGTGCTCGTAGTGCGGACCACCTTGTTCAGGAACAGCGCCTGATCGCCCGTCGTTCCACAAAGCTCCGTTTGGTGATGTAGTGCTGCTGGAGGATGCTGTGACATCGCCCAAAGAGTTGAATGTGAATGCCCCATCGAATTTGCTCATCGGTCTTGAACCGTCACCGTTGTGCGATTCGTCGATGGATCGCTTCTTTGCCTCGATGTAAGCGGCACCAGCACTAGTGTGACTTCGAGGTGCGCCAACAGTGCTTGTTGTTTCGACACCAAATGCAGCAGCAAAAGCAGCCTTCTTACCCTTCGGACCACGAGGCTTACGGTTCCAGTCGAAAACACAAAGCTCTTGCGCCTTTGCTTGAACAAGAGCTTCGTCAATGGTGCCATTTTGTAGGCTGGTTGCGTTGATCGGCAGCATCGCCGTCTTGATAGTAGAGACGCATCCCCCGCATGGATTCTGACCGTCGCATTTCGACTTGCGCTTTCTGCAAGGCTCACAAGCAGCCCAGATCTGAGAGAAAAGATTGTAAAGCAGAGAGGTGGTGAGTGACAAGTTCGTCGTCCCGAATGCATGCCAACTTGTTGACGTGATCGTGCTTACCCTCTTGCGCTTGCTAGCCGCATCCATGGATGGATCTGTCATGCCACCTTCTAATGTGCTGCTCATCGCTTCTGGCATGTCACGGGCGATGACTGATGATCTTGAGCTGATGTATACCTCTCAGAGCCGCCACCACTTTTGACGTCGCTACTGCCTCAAGACGCGAGGTCTGGCTTCAGATGGACTTAAGCGGCAAAGGAACCTCTCCTTGAAAACTCTTCTGCCGGCGTAGCTTTAAGGGTTGCCGTCGTCCGCTGACGCTAAATTTCTAGAATTTGCTGTCGTTGCTGGGGTAGGATCGCTGGTGAGAGCTGAGCTGAGCCTGAAGATTGGCTTATTGAAGCGTATGGACGTTTCACCTAAGAATGCGCGGCGTGGTAGGTCGCAGTGTCGTTTGTTTGTTGGTCAGTCTGTCGAGTGACGAGCAGGTCGGTCTGTCGTTGTGTTGCCTCGAGTATGTCAAGACGTATGGCTCGGTCCGAGGGTGCCCTGGTCACGGCTAGGAATGCAGGTTACGATGGGATGAGGCGGCAGAAAAAGGGTTGGTCGGTGAGCAAAGGCTGAGAAGCTGTTGGAGAGGAGGATGGTGAACTCGGATATGCCGCGTCGCAAGAAGCTGTGAGGTATGGTGATGACGCGAGCGGCTGGCAGATTCGGTTGGAGGGGAGAGTAATGAGTCGAAGGAGGGAGGCGAAGGCGATGATGAAGTCGGGCGTGATGAGTCGGTGGAGTTGGCCCTGAAGCAAGCCGACTTCAGGGGATTGCTGTGTTCGGAAAGGGAGCGGTGTCTGGGAAGGAAGGAGGAATGAGGCAGTTGATTGCAAACTTCCGACCAAATCCCATGAGATGTCCCGGTACCGTTCCTACTGTATCAGCTGAGTATTCGGGAGAACCGAAGCGTGAGTGGGCTGGGCTAAGAAGCCAAAGTGGAGCGCGCCAAAGCGGGAAGCAGTGGGAATTGACAAACTGCGCCGATGGCAAGCAGCGGACTGACAGACGGTGAGCGGCTGCAGCGGGTCTAAGGGAGGAGGACTTGAGCAGTGGACAATGGGAAAAGGCTGAGAAGGCGGATGGGCTGGTTCCAGTGGAAATCACCGTCTGCACAAAACAAGGGACAAAGAAGCTCATGGGCGGAAGTTGAGAAGCCAGACGGGACAAGCCCATGCCAGAGTGGCTTTGGAACCTCTGAGTGGAACACCCCAGGATTCGGAAGCACCGACGGCTTTCAAAAGCATGGGAAAAAAGGTCTCTGAACTGAATCGATGTCTCTCACATTCTCACAGCTCGAACCAATTGCTCGTTTGGGCCATGACGACGATTCGGTCCCAGGTAGTCAAAGTCGTCGTAAGCTTTGACTTTAATCAGCTCGCAGATAACGGAGTACCTTGCCGCTCACGGACGCATCAAGCAGGAATTCGGCGAGACGAGTGCAGTGAGCCGAGCATTGACTAGCATTGGTAGCGAACCACGCGGCTTTGTAGTGAAACAAAGAAAGGGGGGAGAAAGAGACGAGATCGCAGCCGGAGGGCATTTGCATATTCAAAATCCGTGTGGCCAGACAAATGGTAATTGCCTCCGTCAGAGCTATCTGACGCGGGCGTGCGTTTGTTGTTTGGCACTTTAGGCAGGTCACATTGAAGTGCGGAGCAGAGCACATGCAAATAGGAAGCGAAGCAGCCCCTAGGGTCACAATCACTGTGTTCAGGGTCCTTTTTGCCAAATTTTCTCATTCGAGTGTCTGGTCGCTGAATGGTCGCTCAACAAGGCGGAATTTTCAATTTCGAGAAAGAAGGTTCAGGTGGGCTAAAATCTGGCACATGAGGCAGAGTAACGGAGTTGACTCCCAATGGATTTGCGGGAAGCACGCCTGCAGCAGGGGAACACGAGGGAGACAAAGACTGTGTAGGGCAGAAACATATCAAAGTCAAATTTTGATATCACAGTAAGAACCTCTACAGCAGGTGACTCTAACTTGAGGTGATGTGCAAGGCGAGGCCAAGCCAGCAAGTGACACTGCAGAGTGTGCAGAAGCTGCAGCTGTGAGGAAAACGACCCTGGCATGTCACCACGTCGGGCAGAATTCCGTGGAGCAGATTTGAACTTGGAGTCTCGCGAAATGGAGTGCGCCCTGCATCTTCCTGGAAATCGGTCAAAAGCGTCGAGACGGGTCCGACGGCGCCAAGTGGAACTCCTTCGTTCTTTCAATGTGTCACCAATCAAGGAGGCACTGGAGCACAGGTTTGTCAACTCGTAATACCGTCATGGAATTTACTCGTTCTAATGAGGAGTCTTCCCCGAAACAGCACATGTCAATAGACTCGCAGTCATTTGCCATGACCCCGGCCCTCCCACCTGACCGGTTTCCATTGTTCAATATCGACGTTCAGACTTCTGTTTGGCTTGAATGACTCTTGCTTTAGCTTCATGCACTCATTTCGGAGTCTAAATCGATGATTGAAAACAAGTGGCCGAAAGTTTTCATGGATGTTCGCCAGCATACGTAACATCGCAACCCTTCCTGAAGGAATTTGAATGATAGCAGACGCCTTATTGTCCACCAGTGAGTGCGTGAAGGAGTTGAAGCGGAGATCACACAGTTACTTATTGTACATCTGAAAAACCATGTTTGACAGATCGTGTTGATGGTGTTCCAGTGCGCGCTCAATGCTTTTTGATCGAGATACGGAAAGTCGATCAGCAAGGTCGAGCAGGAGAGCAGCCAACGCAGCTCTCTCCCTCTGATGCGCATGCACATTGCCGTGATTGCCTTGCGCACAAAGCCGACCCCGATATCATGCACTATCATTGCCGCATTGATTGCACCTTGCGCCTTGCTGTCCAGTAAATTGCCATACCGACCACTGTACGGCAGGTCCAAACAACGAGCCGTCAGACTGAACATCCACCAGTCGCTGAGAAGAGCTGGTAGGGAGAGAAACGAGGAACACATGGCAGGGTAGCGAACAACATGTCATCGGCCTCGACCTTGTTTCCGTCGGACAAGGTTGCTGTGGTGACTGATTGATCCACGCTGCGTCCTGGCCCTCTGCCCGTCTGCCTGTGTGCTGTTTCGGCAATGCATACGGATGCTCACAAGGCTTCCTTTCTCCAGGGAGGCACATGCTGTCGAACCTCGTGCTGCGTGCCCGGCTTCGTGGTACGGTTGCTGCCCGAATGAGCCAATCTCGGCCCGCAGAGGAATCCGGAACGCATGGAAGCTGCACTTACAGCACCATGCTGGGTCTTCGTGAAACTTGTATCAGCCCTGGAGACGTAATGTGCTACAGAAGCCAGGAGCCTTGTTTAGCGGAGCGGAGTCTGAAACAAGCAAGAGTCCCGTCCAGAGCACGGCCTCTTGCCACCTCTCGTTCCCAGCCGTCTCGAGCCCTCCTTTTGTCACCCTTCAAAGTCGACGAAGCCTCTGCACTTCTACAATGTTCCACCATTCAATAACGATTCGCTGTCTAAGTCAGGCTCTTGGACCGTCAATGGCTGATCGCTGCATTGTATTGCGGTCTGTTCAGCGCGGCCTAGTTAGGAATGTTCAGACAGGAATTGCCAAGGTGATGAGCTCGGCTATCCACGCAGTCTGAGTTGCAATAATCAGAATTTCGCATGTGCTAGTGGCAAGGCGACACTGACAACTCGCAGAACCCTTGGGTCCAACCAGGCTTTCGGCAGACCTAACGGTTGCGCATCTGCTGGCGAAACGCACTCGGTCGGTGCGTCTTCGGTCCCGCGCGCCAGTTCGAGACAGTAGACACGATTGCACACTAGGGCCACTAGCGCCATCGGTGGAGACCGCAAGTCGATGCACATGCAGAACGTGCTTATGCAACGTGGTCATGGAAGCAAGGGCACTCTGTGCGATATGCAGTTGTCTGCATTCTCGTACAATGCCTGCCATGCAAGCGCAAGGCGTTGGCTGCAGATCTCAGGTCCAGTCGGTTCACGAACCGCAGTACAGCAACTTATCGGCCACGCTAGGGCTCAGACCCGGTAAGCGAGCTTCTTGTCCCAGGCCCGTCTCCCTCCCTGCGCATTATTGCACACGATCTTGTGCCATGAAGCTGAGAAACGGAAAGCAGCAATGTGCCCGACTGTACCGCTTTCATGTCTATCGATTCTTCGGAAAGCTCGACATGCCTTCGCGTGGCACTGTAGCCGAGTTGTTCGCTTAGTCGTTTGCTTGCTTCTCTCGGATCCGGTCAGCGCCACGATGTCAAAATGGCCTTCAGTTCGTGTCAAAATCAACACACTCTTTCTGCTTCTGTTTGACTGTACCGGTACAGTGCTGAGGTTCCCGGGTTAGAAACCAATGATTCGCGGATCAGCATCTGACAACAAGAGATCGCTGCGTTGCTCTCCAGTTCCATTCTGGCTGTGATGGCTTTTGACTCAAGGCAATGGGAGTCAAAGTTTGCGGAATTGCCAACTCCGCCCACCCTGCTTTCACAGCGCAGTGCTGTAGAAGCATCCAAAACAACTATGCAGGTGCCATGGCGGATTCCTCGTGCGTGGCCGCCAGCGCGTTCTCCTCCATTTGGTTCTTTGATTTGAGTACGAAGAGGGAGAGCGAAAGCGAAAGGGCGAAGATGGGCTTCTTCCGTCGTCAAAAGAAGCTGCCACTCTACCGGTACTGTCGAATCCCTGACGCTATCGGAACGGATTTGAGCTCGTCATCACGACCAAGGCAGCCTGCAGTGATTCTGAGACCACGCCAACAGCCTACCCGAGTCTTGTGATCAATGTTGCCTACCCCTTCGGTCACCTTACTTATCCAGGCTTGGCAAACAACCGTCCGCAGTTAGGTCGTGGGTCTAGAGCGGTTGAGCCGATCGAAGGCAACTTTCCTGCAAAGAACGGCGATCAAATGACCGAGCTTGTCCTCCGCTGTCATACAGCATCGTGCTTCAAAGAGGGTTCACTTCGCCTCTCGGAAGTCGGGAAGATCAACATGTTAAGCCATTTGAAGCGGTGACACACAAAAGCCTCGCCGGTATTGGCGTTTCACTCTATGCGTCGGAGGTTGGCTCTCTGGTGACACAATCAATCAGATTTCCTGCGATCTCCAGCCTGATTTTTCAGTTTGGCATGAATGGTTGGTCACTTTGCGATTCAATCGCCGCGCCAGTTTAACTTCGCTCTCGGGCGGACCTCGAAAGACGACCGAAAGAAAGCGGCAAAGCAAGGAAAAGTGAGCACCTGATCTAGCCGGGGCGTGGCCAGACGGTTCCATCGCCTCGGTCGTATTCTGGTCCCAGGTACTCATAGTGAGGCTTTTCTTCGTCCGAGTCCTGTACGTTCGCGATCAACGACAAAAGCGATGAAAAGAGCGTCAGTCTAAGCTGTATTGATAACATGAAGGAAGGATAGGCGGTGTAGGAGGGCTCGGCAGGTCCGAATGACGTCCTCAGCTGAGCTGAGAATGGCATGAAACCAATTTCGGCAGGTACGAGATGAAAGTTAGAATGGTGGCATGCACAAAGAAACCCCAGCCGCTAGAACAAGCTCGGATATTCCTGTCACTACCCCTTCTCTCGGCCAGCGCTCTGCGGGTCCTTCGTTTGGTGCCACAAAGCACCATTCAGCAGGGATGCAGGTCGCCGACAAATGCATTCGTGTCTGAGGCATGCCGGCAATCTCCATCTCGTCGAACGACAAGCCGAGCCATGGTGTGATCAAGCCGCAACTTACAGGTTCAATAATCTGACCATCCCCTTCGTACTCTTCATCAATCGGTTTTGACAAGTCTTCGGTGGATCTGGCGGCTTTGCTCGGCACCTTGTTGGCCGAACCGGCCGATTTGGATCCGACTTTCATGTCTTGCATAAGTCTTGCCAGCTGCTCCTTCTTGCTTGATTCTCGTTTGGCATCGCGTTCCCTTGCAAGACGTTCGAGTTCGGGTCGGTAGTCGTCAAGGTATTCCTGTCGAGCTTCTTGCACAGCAGCAAGGAAGTCTTCCATCCCCTCGCCAGTCACTGAGGAGACACCGACAGCCTGCACGAGACAAGATTTGATCGAGCGAGTCGCATCATGACACGGATTGAATATGAAGAGGTCAGTCGATGTCTTTCAGCGTACATACTGGTGTCCATGCGGCGAGTACTTACCCTCAGGTTTTTGTAGAATTCGTCGAGAACCAGACTCATACTGTTCATGAGGCTGTTCATGTAGCCTTGGCTTCCCTCGGCATCGTAATTGCGCGAGCGCGAGCTGAGACCTTGCTGGGTGACTACTGCGGAAGGATCCGTGGCATTCCCTGCGGCGAGCGCTTCCTGGAACTTTTCGAAGTCTTGCATCCATTCCAAGGCAAACGCATGGGATTGCGCATCGGTCTTGTTGAAGACGAGAATGAACGGCAACTTGGTCTTGTAGAGAATACTGCAGGCATACAGCATGTTGCTCATAAACGTGGCGGGTGCGGTCGTCCGTGGCGTGTCGATAATGTAGGCTACGACGGTAGGCATAGAGCTGGCCAGAGCATCGGTCACGATCGATCCAGATGCAGACCAGGTAAAGATCTCGATCTGACCAGGAGTGTCCAAGACAATGTGGTCCACCTCCTTCGCTCGCTTCTCGAGGATGTTCAAGACCTGGTCAAACTTGGTGGTAAAGAGGTTCAACGCCGTCAAGATTCCTCCATTCGGTCCGAGATTGTACTGCTCCATGACACGAGCATAGTCGACTGTATCTCGAATGTCAACGTTGGGTTCGTATCCAAGCGTTCCAACGGCAGGATCGAGGTTGACCATGTAAGGTGCCGTTGTTTGTGTGCTTGGATCTACAGATGCAGCGCCATGTTGTTGCTCTTGAGCATCTTGCTGCTCCTTCGCCTTTTCGTGAAGGTGATCGTGCAAGCTGGCTGTGAAGGTGGATTTGCCCGAGCCCGCCATACCAATGACGATGATCGAGCTGGCTCTTGGAATCTCTGGCAAAAGGCCGAGATGTGTAGATGCGCTTGTGGGTACGCCGGGCGCTGTTGTCGCCGACGTGGACGCTGCTGCGGATGAGGACGCCATCTTGTCGCTGCACAACGGTGAGAGGATCAGTGATGGATACGTAGAAGTGAAAGAGAGCTGAGTGCGGGCTTGCAGGTGTCTTTTGCGCAAAAACGGTGCGGAACACGGAAGTCAAAAGCTTGGAAGAACGAAAAATTCCACCTCACAGAAGTGGAGCAATTTTGCTCAGTCCCGCCTTGTTAGGAAGGGAAGCTAACAACGTGACTTTCGAGAATCGCATCTGCACTCTGCTGATCCTTTGTGCAAAGAAGCGAGAGAAAGGGGTTTTGCTCAGTCCAAATTTGACAGCACTGCGCTGTGCGTGTGCGTGTGCATGCCATGACTTGTCAAATGTCTCAGAAGCTTCGCGTTGACCTCCTCATCCTAAAATCACACCTCCATCCGCGCTACTGTAACTTTATCGTTACCCCACTCCACTTTTCACCCTCTTCCTTTCCTTCTCACTCACCATCTTTTTCCGCACGTCAGCCTGGTTCGCATCCATTCTCGCGCTGTCAATTCAGCATACCATCTACCGTTTCGAGCATATCTCAGGACGCAACGAGGTCTTTCTTCTTGAACGCATGCTTGCGAAGCTTTCCTTGTACTCACGTCCTTACAAGGCTTTCTAGGACGCTAGCGTTGTCGGTGACGCCGAGAGCTATCTCTTTCGACTGGTCTCATGCCTTGCCGTTCCGTCCCGCTCGTTAAACAATGCCGCCCCGAACTTCGGACCGTGGGAGCTTGCGGCGGTCTCCCCGAATCAGCGGAAGATCCGAAACTCCCGATGCGCGCACTGCCGCTGTGCCAACCACTCCGAACCGCAGAGCACTCTCGCCCGACCTCATTGAGCAAATGACGCCTCCCGCAGCCGCTTCGTTCCGCGCTCGAAGGGCATTTCCGAATCTTCAAAGTTACGCTAGCGGCTCGACAAGTGTGAGCATCAAGCAGGAGGATGCTTCCGCAAGCTACTACGTTCGTGAGCCTTCCCTTCAGAACCGTTTGACCAGCCCTCCCGCTTATCAGTCCGCACTTCTTCGAGGTGATCAGAGGAGCTTCAACGAGGCTCATGATGTCAACAACTCCCACAGCGCCTCCTTGTCCATCTTCTCTAGCGGAACTAGCGATGTGACCGATTATCAGCAAGAAGAGCGCGAGATGGCTCAGCTTCAGAACACCGCCAACGGTCGCGAAACCACCGCTCAACAGCCACAAAGGACTCAACAGGGAGCTGGCATCCGCAGGACCTCCGGTCAGCGCAAAGGCCGCACATCTCTCGACGACAGACCCTACCGACCCGGAAGCGACATCGAGGAGGACGACGACGATCTTGGCTCACCGTTGAGGCGCAGGAGAAAGGGCAGAAACTCAGGCTCCCTCACCGCCTACAATCAGGGCAGGGTTGATAATGCCACTTGGATGAACAAGAATCCTAAGAAGGGACGAGGCAGAAAGAGTGGTGGATCCGCCCAGACCGCCGGCAGTAGTGATGATGATGTAGAGGGGGACAACAGTATGCTTGACCACGGTGAGGATGATGCAGGTGTAGCTAGTGGCAAAGAGACTAGGTTTGATGGGGCTTCTGACTCGGAGGACGAGCCTCTTCTTGACAATGCACAATCTACATTCGTAGAGAAGCGCGCACATGCTCCCGCACCACAGCCGCAGCAGCCTCCCATTTGGTCTAGAGCCGCTTTTGGCGCAGTGTCGCTGATCATGACCATCCTCACAAGTATCTTGAAGGCAATTGCTACCGCCGCGAAGAACATCATTTCTCACCGACTGGTCAGGAACTTTCTTGCCGTTCTCGCTGGTGTCCTCGTTGCTTCCATCGCCGGTCACTTGCTAGCCAACAGCAGCCACCGTCTGTCTGGCCTGCTACCCTCGTCGCCGTCTTTCCCTCAGACCTATCCTTCGGACCTCGACGTCCCCGGCCGCTCATACCAACTCGACCGCGAGAATATGCGGCTGCGCTCCGAGATCAGCTCTCTCACCGAGCGTCTCAACACCCTCTCGTCGTCGATCGAATCTCAGATCGCAACTCAACTGTCTTCGGCATCTGCAAAAATCCAGGCCGAAGCCGACGCTCGCAAAGAAGCCGAGCTCTCGCGTCTAACCGCCAACACCAAGCGTCAAATTTCGAGGATGGCTCAGGAAGAGCTCAAGTCGATCCAAGAGACGGTCTCCAACTCTGTCGAGGCCATGCTACGCGATCTGGACAAGAAGGTGCACAACCAACTCAAGCAGCGTGCTGACGATACCGAGGATCGCTTCTTCGGACAGCTCGAGAAGGAGATCAAAAAGATCTCCAAGTATGCCAACGAGGAGGTCAACGCCAGGTTGAAGCAGTCCTTTGACCAGACCTTCTTGAGCGATCTGATCGAGGACAGGTTGGAGAAGTATTCTCAGGACAGGACGGGCAAGGTCGATTATGCTGCCATTACAAGTGGAGCGTGGGTGGTGGAAGGAGGTACCGTGCACAAGGGATACCGGTACAACAGTATCTGGAACGTCAAGGCGTTCTTGGCTCAGGGCAGGAAAGTGCCGATTGGAGAGCCGGTCAAGGCGATCACGCCGGGAGCCGCGCTGGGTGTGGATAATTGTT
The DNA here is from genome assembly GCA_024271935.1 of Ustilago crameri. Taxonomy (NCBI): domain Eukaryota; kingdom Fungi; phylum Basidiomycota; class Ustilaginomycetes; order Ustilaginales; family Ustilaginaceae; genus Ustilago; species Ustilago crameri. Next base: position 126,867 of record JANBMJ010000003.1, on the reverse strand, counting down.
GGATGACGGGATGGAACTCGATGCTTCAGGTGCAGCTGGCCGAGCCAAAAGTGGTGGATGAGGTGGTGCTCGAGCATCCACTTCCGGGCATGACCCGCACTGCACCGCGCAGAGTGATTGTCTGGGGTCTCGTCGACGAGTCGGACCGACAGTACTATACCCAATACCGCCGTACTAAAGCGTCAACTGAGCAGGATTATCTCAAGCAGCTCCTGCCCGAACCTTTCTACAATGCTGTGCCGCAAGAGTATAAGGAGGAAGCACCCATGGTGCTGGCGTTCTTCGAGTTCAATGCCAGCGGTTCGACGTTGCAGACGTTCAATACTACCGAGGAGGCTCGCTACTATCCGCACGGAGTGGAAGCGGTGCGATGGCAGTTTATCGATGGCTGGGCTAAGAGTCCTCCGCTTTGCGTCCATCGCGTTAGGGTTCATGGGAGCGAGTGGCCGGTGTTTGCCGAAAAGCAAGACGATTAGAAGATGCAACGAACCAGATACACAGCTAAATGATACCAATGCTACTTTTCACCCCAAGACACAATTCAAACTGAACGATCAGACTTGACAGCGAGAGCGATGCAGAGAGAGTCAAAGAATGCATTTCAACAGCTTCAGTGTCGACGACCTGACACTGTCAACTAAATCTACTTAGGATATTTAGAGAACCTCGTCGGCGTAAGGGAGGAGGTGGACGTCACCAACTGCGACGGTGGTGGGCTTGCTCTTGAGCAACTTCTCGGCGGCACTGGAGAGCGAGCTTGCCTTGACACCCTCAAGGGCGGCGAACGACTCTTCGAGAGTAGCAACCTTGCCGGCCTCGAGGAGCTGAGCGCTGACGAGCTCGTGGCTTGCGGTCCTGTTCTCGAGTACGCTAGCACGCTCGAACTTGGCCTTGGCGATAGCAGCCTGGATGGTGTCCTGCTTGAGGCCGCCAGCGACGTTCTTGAGGGCCTGTGCGACCTTGGAAGCGGCGTGCTGGACGGAAGCTGCGGGTGCCGAGACGTGAGCACCGAAGACGCCCGAGTCGGAGAAGGTGAGGTTGAAAGCAGAAGCCTTGGCGCCGACAACGCTCTCGGCGACCTGAGAGAGGGAAGAGACACCGTTGCTCCACTTGACCGAAGATTCACCACCAAGGAGCGAACGAAGGACAGCGAGGTTGGCAGAAGCAGCAGCATCCTTGTGACCGGCACCTTGGAAAGCAATGAAGAAGTGACCGTGAGCGGCGCGAGTGTTCTCAAGGCCGTGTGGGGCAGCGAAGGCAACACGCTGCTCACCACCAAAGTACTTGGCAGGGGTGGTGGAGACAGAGGCGGAGGCGGCAAGGTCGCCAAAGTGGGCGGAGACGAGCTGGGAGAGCTTGTTGGACTCGATACCGGAACCAAGGACGGCGATGTTGTTCTTGGCGAAAGCGGCCTTGGCAAAGTCGACGGTCTGGCGGTGGGAGACGGGAGAGGCGGGAGAGGCAAAGAGAGAGTGGCCGAGGTTGCGCTGGCGGTAAGCGGTCTGGAGAAGGTTGTCGTAGCCGAGAACGGTGGGGTTGGTCTGGGCCTGAGCGTACTCGGACTGAACCTGAGGAAGAACCTCCTCGTTGAACTCGTGGGCGGCGAACTTGGACTTGGTCAAAACATCACCAAGGACCTCGACAAAGAAATCCTCATCACCACGGAGGAACTCAGCGGTGAGAAGGAGGTGCTCCTTGGTGAGAGCGGTGGAGAGGACACCACCGTAGAACTCGGCTTCACGAACAAGGCGGAGGGCGGAACGCTTCTGGTTGGACTTGAAGAGGTAGTTCTTCAAGACATGAGCGGCACCGGGAGCAGACTCGTAGCGGGAACCGGCCTTGATGGCGACGGTGACGGTGGAGGTCAAAGCACCATCGTCGGCAGCGGCGGTGGAGATGCCGGATGCGTTGGCAGTGGTGAAGGAGCGCTGGGCGATGTGCTGGTTGGCAGCGGTGCGGAGAGCGCTTCGGACGGGCGCGGCGGAACGGACAAATGACATGTCGACAAAACCTCGAGGAAGAGGTGCAGAAGACAGAGAAGGATGAGGGTGACGAAAGGGGATGATGTAGGTAGAAGAGGGAGAGAAGATCGATGATCGCGACCAGAGACTTGCAACACCGTCCAAGCTTGGAAGAATGGTTTGCGTGCTTGACTTTGGTTGACTTGACTTGACGGGCTGCCTCTCTCTGTGTCGTGGGCGACGAGCGGTGGTCAGTCTCGACCGATACGAATTTGCTCTGACGGGCAGCAGAGATTGATTGCACCTCTGCCAAAGAATCCGAGAAAGGCTTCTTCCTGAACCACAGCGCGAAGGCTGATTTCAAAGCACTGGTTGTTGAATACAAAGTTGAGCACTCAATCGAATTGCTTTTGGTCAATTTGTATTTGGATGTGCTCGACAGATTACAGTTGATGGGTATGAATTTGGATTGTGTGCTGCTGTTGCTGCTGCTTCCCTCACTGCTCAGGGTTGAGAACTCTGGAAAGGGCGAAATTGTGCGCTGTGCTGCCACCCGATCACGGAACCGTTTCAGCCCAAAGCCATCCACAATGTACCTCCGTACGAGAATGAGGTTATATTTTCCTGATTGTGTTTTGCTAGTTGGCCACGTTCTAACTAACATCTTGGAATTTGTGCAAGCCATTCAGCCGTCGGTGGAATGGACAAGTTGCCACAGCATGCTCAACTACGCAGCCTGGCCACAGTGAACTCTTGAACTCTTTCTCTCCCGCCTTCCATGCCCCTTGTGAGCCTCAATAGCTCGCCGACAGTACCATGCCTCGAAGTCTCGTTGACCGATTGGCGGTATCATAGACACGGCTGACTTGCACTGAAGAACTGATATCGACAACGAAGCTCGCAAAAGCTCTGAACGCGAGGAGAATCAATCGAGCTGCACGCATCGACGAGGAGCATCAGGCTGCAGCCGGCTTGGCGTCGGCAGTGAGCAGCCGGGTTGGTTCAAAAAAAAAAAAAAAAAAGAAACAGCACAAAACACCGCGGACATGGGTTTTGTAGCGCTGTGTTGCGCTGATTTGTCTTGTCCTGCGTGGTGTGATTTCTTTTGCTGGCTGCTTTTGGGTGGAAAATTCTTACGTTAGGCGCGTGTGTGTTGATTTCGGATTTGGAAACGTCAAGCGAAGGTGAACCCTTTCCGCCTCCGGAGCTTTCACCATCATCAATCACCGCGCGAGCCTCGTTCAAGACCATCAAACATAAGCTCACCGGTCCTCGCCTCTTTTCCTCACCAACCTATCAACGTTATCCAGGCTCACAAAGACGTTGCCTTGCCTACTGCCAACACAACCTTGGACCACCTTTTCGACCATCGCAGCTGCGCAGATTGCACAGACGCCTCTTCGGCCCTCTCGACCTCCAACTATATATAGCTGTGGCAAGGCTTAGCAGCGCATACTAGCCGCTTTGTGCTTTACTGGCGTCCCGCCACACATTGACTCAATCTGGCGCTCGTCACAACATCCTCTCCTCATTGAACACGCCATACGCATCTGCACAATGGCCGCCTTCGCCAACGCCACGGTGGCTACCGCCGGGCTATCCAAGCTCAATCAGACCCCCTTCTACTTCCAAGCGCAACCAACCGTCATCCCCAGCATCTCAGACAAGTATCTCTCACTTGCTCTACCTTTCCTCATCTACTGGCTGGCCTCGCTCTACTTTCATACCCTCGACACCTTGCAGCTTCCACTGACAGAAAAGTACCGACTACACGAGCCAGAAGAAATCACAAAACGCAATCGAGTCGGCGTCTCTCGCGTCATTGTAATGGTGCTCGTACAACAAGTCATCCAGACCATTCTCGGTCTGATCGCACTCGACGACGATGCCGTCGGGCTCAAGCAGACCTTCGCCGACCACCCAGCAAAGATTCTCCAGATCGCCGCCTTCCTTGGCTCCTCTACAGCTAGGTTGCTCGGACCCGCGTTGGAGCCTGCAGTCACCAAGCTGCTCTTCGGAAGCAAGGATGCCATCCCAGCCGCATGGTGGCTCTACTGGTGGGGCATCCCAATCGCTCAGTTCTGGTTTGCTTTCTTCGTCATGGATGCTTGGCAGTATACTCTTCACCGCCTCTTCCATGAAAGCCGTTTCCTCTACCGCCACTTCCATTCGCATCACCATCGACTCTACGTTCCATACGCCTTCGGTGCGCTCTACAATCACCCCGTAGAAGGCCTGCTGCTCGACTCGGCAGGTGCAGCCATCTCGCAAGCTGCTGCATCCTTGACCATTCGTCAGAGCATTCTCCTCTTCACCTTTTCCACCTACAAGACCGTTTCCGACCATGGCGGTTACGCTTTCCCATGGTACCTTGATCCATTGCACCTCATCTTCCCTAATTGCGCAGAGTACCACGACGTACATCACCAAATGACCGGTTTGCGCTACAACTACTCGCAGCCCTTCTTTGTTCACTTTGATGTGCTCTTCGGTACGCGCATCTCGGCAGACAAGTTCCAAAAGATGAAGAAGCTTGCCGAGTCCAAGAGAGCAGCTGACAAGGAGGACAAGCTCAAAGCAAACGGTGATGCGAATGGTGCGGCAAAGGAGCTTGCAGGCAAGGACGCAACTCCAGCAGAGATCGTTGACAAGTCGAGAGACCCGTTCGTCACCACGGACAAGCAAGCTTATGCTGCCAAGGCCGGTACTTCGACATAGCAACTACGCTCATAAATGCCTTCCTTTCGATGTACTTCAACGGAATAGCCGCTTCTCTCTTTGCTGTTTCCCACATGTATACCCTCACGATGTTTTCCTGAACTGAAAGTCATCGCTCTGTAATACGATCTGTCCAAACACAATTGCCTGCTTTGTTCCAACGCACGCTTGTCGACAAGGCCACCGCCGCAGCTGCGAGACACTTGACCGGGGAACAACTCTGTCCATGTCTTCGCCTGATTCCCAAGTGGAGAAAAGGCACGAAATGGTGTTGGTCTCGAAATCCCACGCGAAAGGCTCAGTTTTGGAAGCTCATTATTGCTGTCGCCGACTGCTGTTGCCTTTTTCGGAAGGGCCACTCGGCTGCGCTTTTCATGCAGTCTCCTCTTTCCACACCTAATCCACCTTCGGTCCCTCATTCCTGTCCAACACGCCATCTCACCACAACGACGCAGGCCTAAGGCGGTATTGAGGAGAACCAATATGGCGGAATCCTCAGCATCCAAAGAGACCGACGCGACCGTTCCCCAGTCCAACGGCGCCTCGACATTGTCTACTGAGCAACAGCCAAAGGTTCAAATTGTGGGAGATCTTCCGCCGGCACCCACAATGTCTGCCAAAGATCGAGCTGCCGCTGGGCAAGAAACCGGCTCCGAGGATGAGCGTCCCCACCATAACGGCGTGGATGAAGAGGAAGACCCACAGACTGAAGACGAGGCTGGTCCGTCATCGGCTGCCGACCAGCCGGAGCCAGCCAACAACGGCATCACTCGAGGCATTGTCCAATATGGCTCAGTCCGTGTCGACCACAGCGGCAACACTAATGGTGCTGCTGCAGGTGAGCCTCCCGCTGACAAAATCCCTGACGACTCGGAGCTGCTCGCCCACTCCCCTGACACCGAAGAAGTGCTCGATCTCGGCCACCTTCGCCTCACCACCACTAAGCGCCTCGGCCTCCAGCGCTTCGCTCCTCACCTCAAACGTCTCTGTCTTCGTCAGAACCTTCTCACCAAGATCCGCTCAAAAGACATTGGCATCCTTACCGAGCTCGAAGACCTCGATCTGTACGACAACTCGATTGAAAAGATCTCGGGCCTCGACGACCTCACCAAGCTCGAATCGCTCGATCTGTCGTTCAATAACATCCATCACATCTCCAACGTCTCCCATCTCGGGCAGTGCAAGACAATCTACTTTGTTCAGAACAAGATTTCCCGCGTTCGTTCCGATGATCTCCGCGGACCCATCGCCGACTCGCTCGAGTCACTCGAACTTGGCGGCAATCGTCTGCGCTCGATCGAAAACATCGACCACCTCACCAACCTCACCCAGCTCTGGCTCGGCAAGAATAAGATCACCTCCCTCGCCGGTCTCGCTACGCTCACCAATCTGCGTGTGCTCTCGATCCAGTCGAATCGCATCACTAAACTTGAGGGTCTCGAAACGCTCGCCAACCTCGAGGAGCTGTACATCTCGCACAACGGGCTGACCAAGCTCGAGGGATTGGAGAAAAACACAAAGCTCACAACGCTGGATGTGGGTGCCAACATGATTGAGAAGATCGAGAACATCGACCATCTCTCAAAGCTCGAGGAGTTCTGGGCAAACGATAACAAGATTCAGGATCTGAACGATCTCGACAAACATTGCGGGCCCAACAAGATGCCCGCATTGGAGACAGTGTATTTGGAAGGCAACCCGGCGCAGAAGAAGGAAGGACCCGCGTATAGACGCAAAGTCAAGCTGTTGCTGCCGCAGCTCAAGCAGATTGATGCTACTTTCATTCGATGAATAACGCGAGCTGCGAACGCTACACGTCTCTAGACGAATGGGCTGGAACGGGACGCCAAACGAGGTGACACACATCTCCATTACGATGCAACGAGCATGCTGACAAGCCAAGCAGACTCTTTCGCTCACAGGTTAAAGGAAGGACGCCGGATCTTGTCGAAGATAGGACGTCGCTCAAAAGCCGGGGTTGACCACCAGTCTTTCACATAGCTCGATGGCAGCAAGCCTCTCGGTACAGTTCAGTCCTGTGCCTTCAAGACCAGGGGTGGCCCCTCGGGCGCAAACAGTGTACCATGTATCGCCTCCGTCCAGTCACTCGTGTTCAATGGAACATCTTGCTCACTTGTAGAGCATGTGCATGTGATGAAGTGAGATTGCGTATTGCTGGCAGTGAACAGTGTCAGAAGAAGGAAGTGTATGGAACGCTCGCTCGAGCCTCCACATGAGGCTTTCTTGTGTGAATTTCGAGACTTGATGCGCGCAAGAAAGCGGGCTGCAGGTGGTGCAGCTTCTTGTGTCAGAAAGACCCTGAAGTCAGATTTCCACCCTGAACCGCCACCAACGTAGGCTTGTACTCTCCATCTTTCCTGATTGATCTTCTCACTATCGATCTCTCTCCGCTTCACAATTCAGCCCGCGGGAGACCGGAAGACCGCTTCTCGAACGGAAGAGATTTACGCTGCATCATTAGAGGATTTCCTACCACAATGACGACTACCCAGCAGCTCTGCCTCGGCTGCTCGTCGACGATCCCGCCCAACGCAAAGCCCTCGTCGATATTCATTCACTCCTGCTGCTCACGGCCGGTCTGTGCTACTTGTCTGGCTCAGAATGCAAGGCTTGCGACGTTCTGCCCGATCTGCGAAGATGCAAGCGCAGCGTTCAGGATGGGCCCCAGACATGATGTCACGAGAGCAGGACAAGTGGTTTTTGATGCAGAAGCTGCGTTAAGCAGGGAAGAGGAAGAGGATGTGCCACCTCCACCGGCTTACAGCGAGGCAGTAGGAGAGTCACGTGCGATCGCAGTGGGTTCTGAGGGGAAGCAAGGAGCTTTCACACTTGGCGATGACGGCAGCGAGGATGAGGAAGAGCAGAAGCTTGGGGTAAAAGGCGGAAAGACTCGGTCGAATGGCACGACGAGAGCGGCAGGTCCATCACTGCTCACCAGGCAAGCTTCAAAGTCTTCGGCTGTTGCAGAGATCGACATGGCACCATCACTGAAAGCAGGATCGTCCTCCACCGCTGACGAGCCCAATGGCATAGAGCCCCCCGCATCATTCGACTCGTACAGGCACAAAGTCGACCCTCACGAGAGCAACTCCACGAACGCCTCTGCAGGTCCCTCGTCCGCTCGTCCCGGCGACGGTCAAACTCGCCAGTACTACCTCCGTAAGACGGACACAATTCAGTCGCTATCGATTCGCTTCTCGGTCACGCCGCACGAGCTTGTCCTGCTCAACTCGCTGCCGCGCTCGATTCTGTCGACCTCGCCACACCTGCTCCACACGCGCTCCTTCATCCTCATCCCCGCCCACGCCGTCGAAGCCCAGCTCGCCAACAACCCGGACCTGCTCCAGTCTCTCGAGGGATCGCCGCAGAAGTCGGCGCGCGAGAAGACGGTTGCGGCGAGACGAACTGCTGAAGCGAAGTTCCGCGCGACGCTTGCGACGGGGGGCAAGGTGGGTGAGACGCAGGCGGACGAAAAAGCCGCGCGTGCATATGTGGGGATTGCAGAGGACGAGTTCAGGATGGTCGATTTCGGCGAGGGCAAGGATGAGTTGGGCCTGCCGAGATCATACGAGGAGGATGCGGGCGAGGAGATGGAGGATGCGCAGCGGGACACGGCGAGGAGGGCGAGGTTTGATGCGATCCTCAAGCATGCATTGGCAAAGTGGGAGATGGATTCGGATTGGGAGCGCAGTCAACGCGCCAACGGGATCGATCCTTCATCCGTCTCAAAGCCCATTCCGCCTTCATCGTCTTCGTCATCAGGTGCAAAATCGGAAAAGCCCAAGGAGTCGACCAACAAGATCAGCAAGTGGTTCTCGCGCGCTCTCAACGCCGAGCCTCCCAGCCAAGCAGACCGAGGTGAGCACCCATCCACTTCTTCTTCTTCCCCTCGTCATGTTGTGGCGCTGTCGAGCTCAGTGAAACTGCCCACTGTCCTGTCACAGACCTTCTCGGCGCACAAGGGCCCAGTCAACGTAGCGCGCTATAACTCGCTGGGACGGTACTTGCTCACGGGCGGTTCGGATCGCACGATCAAGCTGTGGAACGCAAAAACCGGCGGCGGCAGTAGCGGCGATGAGCCGATCAAGACGTATCGCGAGCATGCGCATGAGGTGCTGGCGCTCGACGTTTCGAGGGACAACTCGAGATTTGTTTCCGGCGGCACGGACAAGTCGGTATTCGTGTGGGATGTGGCAACGGGCAGTGTGGTGAGGAGGTTCGGTGGGCATGTGGGGAAGGTGAACGACGTAAGATTCGGAGGCAAGGATGAGGACGGAAGTGTGGTGGTAGCAGGGGGGTTTGACGGGGCTGTAAGAGTGTATGATCTGAGGGCGCAGGGAGCATGGCGTCCGGTTATGGAGCTGAAAGATGCGAAGGATGCCGTCACGTCTCTGGCTGTCCGAGAAGACCGCATCTACACGGGTTCGGTTGACGGCGTGCTGAGGTGCTATGATCTCCGCTCAGGTGAGCTGAGATCCGACACCCTGCCAGCCCCCATCACCGGGCTTGCACCCTCGCGGCTCGGCACTTCGATCCTCATCACCACGCTAGACTCGACAGTGCGACTGCTCGACGCACGCGATGGCACGCTCCTGCAATCGTACAAGGGCCACAAGCACGAATCGTACCGCTGCCGAGCTGACCTCACACACGCCGAGGATGGCGTCGTCATGGGCGACGAAGAGGGGAGCCTGTTCGGCTGGGATCTTGTATCGTCCGAACGCGTGGATGTGGGACCCAAGGGTAATGGAGCGAAAGCGCACGCAAAGCCGATCCTGTGGGTAGAGCTCAATCCCGACACGAGCTTGGCGAAGCCAGAAATGGTCACAGCCGGCGCAGATGGGATCGTCAAGGTTTGGACTACTCCTTAGGCGTTGGAGCTCATCTTCTTAGATCTGTACGTGTATATGTTTGCTCAATCAATGACATTGGTGCAAGAGCAGGCGTAAGCTCTGAGATGGCCACAAAGCCTGTGGCGTAACTAGGAGCGTACTCATGTCGATCTTCAGACAAGGCTGAGTTGTTCAGATTGCAACTATGAGCTCCAACTGGCCTGTGGGAGGGTTTACGTCAAGATGCGCGAAGCAGCGTCGCTGGATTGATGAAAGCGGCATTGTGGGCCTCCGCACAAGTGAGTTGCGCTACAAGAACGCTTTGCCCCAATCTTGACCAGCTTACCGCCTCGCAACGGCAGCCCACCCCCACAAATCTGCAAGCAATTACACCTCCATACAACGACGCAAATCGCCAGGTGCATGTGCGGGGAGAGCGCGGGGAGACCCAGAGCCTAAAGTTTGGGGTAAGAAGATTCGAACAAATCGACCCTCGGATCTTGTCGCACACCAGAGCTCAAGCTTTCCGCGTGGGCCTATCATTATACTCTCGGTACAGAGGTGCCAGTACATTAATCTACGTTGAGGGGTTGCCGGTGGCGCAAGCTGGCCCCGCATTAAGCATGCGGTGCGGGCCGAGGGATGGCGCAAGCCTCGGTGGAACTCCGGCTGGGGAAGAAGGGTGGCGCACATTTTGATGTTTCCGAGTTCAGCTGTGAAGGTGCGATAAACGGAGCTCGCTTCCTCGATATCAGTTGCCATTTTTTTTTTTCTCTTTATGTACTTATTAAGCTTCTCTGTCAACGATTTCAGACGAAGAAGCGGAATCAGATCGGAATGCTCCCGATTGACGATCGAAAGCAATGCACACTTGCAAGTTGACAAAAGCAACAAGGACAAAGGTCGAGATCGAGGCGCGAAGTCGGTGTGGTTGCGGGTGTCAACTGTGACGTATGCAAATGTCGAGTCGACTTTTGCGTGCCAAGAGTCGAGAAATTGACCGTTGGAAAGCTGCAGTGGTGTGAAATTCTCCGCGGCGGCGGGTTTCGAGTGTGAGCTGGGTTTGAATTTGCGCTTCTTGACGTCGTGCTGCTGCTCAAATGTGAATTCAATCAGAGACCTTCAGAAATGAACCCGTCGATCCACTTTTCTTGTCCCGACGGTCGAATTGACAAAGACAGGACGGAACGGATTGAGTTTGTGGAAAGAGACGAAGCATCCACCAGCGCTGTGAGCAATACTGATTGCCAAAAGCATTTCAAGAGATAGTTCCTCAGGCCATTCGCAATCATTCGGACCGTCCGAGCCGGGGCAACATGATAGCATCCCAGACCATATGCTTCACGAGATACAGTACCGGTACGGCAGATTTGGCCAGGATTGTGACTATAGAGCCACGACTGAAAAGGTTGCTTACAATGAGTCGGCAAGCCAGTTCATGCACGCTCGTAGACCGGAGGATTTTCGGAGAGATAGCAACTCGCTTAGATGTCGCGCGCCGAACTTTTGCCAGTCTCGCGAGAAACCGTATGGGGCTGGATGCAGCGATGCTGAGAGAAAAAGTTTAACCACGGATACCGAACGGTGACCATTGTTGATCGTCGGTGCTTTGGCGCCTTCTGGTTGGTTTGTATCGAGATTTCGGGTCGGTACATTCGAGGACCGTCTCATACTTTTGCCGTTTGCAACAGGCAGTCCCGTTGCTGTGGGGACGAATATGCTAGCGTACAGCGATGCCATCATCTTGCAACTAGAACCTGTTCTGAATCGCTTTGATTGGCGGATTTTGAGACCTGACCATTCAGCCATGCAGAGCAAGTTGCAGGGGAAATCGACGAGGCCCGCAGGCAGATAGGCTCTTGCGAAAGGAACCAGGTGGAGGAGCCGAAATCTGATTCGTGTCGATAATCCACCTGTCTTGTGACCTTTTCCGCCATTTGCCATCTTTGGCGCAACACATAACTAATTGTGATCTCGAAAGGAAGAAGCACGACTGGATATGGCACATAGAACAGTTCTCTTGTGGAGGAAAGGAGGGCACGAGGTTACGATGCCGTGAGGGCGTGAGCAAGAACAATGGCAGCTTCGCTAAATTCCGCTCGCTTCCCAATCGCAAAAATCGTGGCTCTCTCGCTTCTTTCAATCAAACCGAGCTTGCTCCAGCGCGTCACCTTGAGACACTTCGAAAATGCATCAAAGCTGACGCTCCTGCTAGCAAGTGGCCGGTGAAATGCAAACGGTTAGTGCACCGACTGTCCGCCTGTCCACTACAGCCAGTCTTGGAAGGAAGCGGCACTAACCGAGTCGCACTCCACTCGTGTGCTGTATACTCCGCTTCTACTCTGCTGCGCTATTGCCTATTGGTGCTCACTCGTTGTGAACAAACGCTGCTGCAGCGCTATGTGCGTTCTGGCTGTTAAGCATCATCGGACCGCAAGCATGCAGTGAAATCAGTCTTCCCCGCCCCCCTCGCCGCACACAGCACACACACTCAAACCCCACTCGAACACCACTCCAGCCAATTTGGCCGATTGCACACGCACCTGTGGTCATCGGCTGTTCCGACCCTGTCCACTGCGCTCAACCCTTGCTCTTTCTGAGATATAAGAACCTAGCACCAGGTTGGGCTTGTTCTTGCACCCTTTCTCTGTTTCCCTTACACAGTTTCGTCCCCTCCGTGGCGTATCTTCCCCCCATCTTTGTACTTTTCGGCAGCGGCCGCAGTACTAGGCAATAGTCGGCATCCCCCGCCCTACTTGAAGGTAGCAAGCAGTACTCCTCCGCTTCCTAGCGCAGCCTCGCAATCATCATGGGTGGCGCCGCTCCAACAGGTTCGCCCAACGGCGTGACCGTGGGCGAGACCAAGCTTCTCTCCAAAGCCAACGTTCGTCCCATCTTCTTCTGCTCGCTCGCCGTCATCGGTGCCATCCTTTACGGTTACGATGGTACTTACTTCACCGGTATTCTTGAGATGGACCGCTTCAAGCGCGATTTCGGTAGTCCGGATGCAAATGGCGAGTACATTGTCAGCTCCAGCGACAAGTCTCTGTACGCTTCCATCGTCCAAGTTGGTGAGATCGTCGGATCTCTCGTTGCTGCCCCGCTTGGTGACTACGTTGGTCGTCGCGGCAGTTTCTTCGGTGCTTGCACACTTGTCACAATCGGTGTCATCCTCCAGCTCGTCACAGTTGGCTCTAAAGCGCTTCTCACTCTTGGTCGATGTATTCTTGGTGCCGGTGTTGGTGTCATCTCGAACTGCACACCCCTTTACCTCTCGGAAATCGCTCCTACTGCCATCCGTGGTGCCATCGTGTCTTCCTGGCAGCTCATGCTCGCCATCGGTCAGGTCATCGGTGCTTGCATTGCTCAAGGAACCAAGGACATCAACTCCACATGGTCGTACCGCATCCCTATCATCTTCAACTTGGTCTTCGTTGCTATCCTTGTCGCTTCTCAGTTCATCATCCCTGAATCGCCACGATGGCTCATCCAGAAGAACCGCGACGACAAGGCGCTTGCCGCGCTCAGGCGAGTCAACAAGGGTCAACCTGACGACGTTCGCGACAAGGTCATCGCTCTTGAATACAACTCGTTCCGACAGGCACGTCAGGACGAGCTCGAGCTTTCCGGTGAAGGTGGTTGGTCGACGCTCTTCCACGGTGTCGAGCTGCGCAAATTTGCTTTCGTTCTCGGTATCTTGATCGGCCAGCAAATTGGTGGTGTCCAGTTCATCTTCTCGTACACCGTCACCTTCATGACTGCCGTCGGTCTCAAGGATGCTTTCATCATCACCATCATCGTTGATGTCATCGAGGTGTTCGGTGTGCTCTGCTCCTTTCTTCTCGTCAACCGCTTCGGCCGTCGCACCCTGATCCTCTCCACCTCGGTGCCCATGTTCATCTCGCTCTTCGTCGTTGCCGGTATCGGCACAAAGGGTCTCCCTCCTCAGGGCTTCTCGCTCCCATACCCTGGCGTCATCACCGTTACTGAAGGTCGTACTATCGCTGCTATGATCTGCATCTACGTCTTCTTCTTCAACCTTGCTTGGGGTCCCCTGGCTTGGGTAGTAGCTTCTGAGTTGGCAGTCGGCAAGAACCGTAGCAAGATCATGTCCGTCGGTACTGCTTGCTTCTGGGTGATCGCATGGGCTGTCACCTTCACCCTGCCCTACCTCTTCTACAACGCCAACCTCGGTGCACAGATTGGTTGGATTTACGGCGTCGGTACGCTCATTGCCATGGCATTTGTCTTCTTCTTCATCCCCGAGACCTTTGGTCGTTCGCTTGAGGAGATCAACGAGATGCTCGAGGCTCGCGTGCCCACCCGTAAGTGGACTACCTACACCACGCAGCAGGAGCGCTTGCTTGTCGATCAGAGCCGTCAGATGGATGACGACTCTGCTCTCAGCACCAACCCCACTGATCTCTCGCCCACTGCGTCCAATGGCGAGGACAAGAAGGTGGACGCCAAGGCAAATGGCTGGAGTACGCAAGACAGCAACCCCACTCGCCTCGGCACCACGGATGTGGAATCGGCTTGAACAGAGTCTGACCGTTTCACTTTCCATTCAGTTCCATTGTATTCCTAGCATGCTTCATTTCAATCCACAATTGCATACACAATTACGAGTGCGCTTGCTCAGCAGCGAAGCTGGTACAGGACAGAGATGATACCTTGGGAAGAAGTCTAGGTGATGAAGTACCCGCATAAATGCTCTCAATTGCTGAGTGCGGGGGACAAATGAAAGTCCACGTTCCGACATGCGCCTGTTTCATATACCCCACACGTCCACTCCAATGACTTCATAGATCCCTCATCTTCCATTGCTTCTCTTCCTCGAACATTCTCAATCGTCACCCGTCTCTCGTTCTCAGGAAGAAGCTCAATACCTTTGCTCGTTGTAAAAGAGCGACGACGACTACACAAGAGGAGCTCGATACCATCACTCGATGTCAAAAAGAGCGACGACTTTCAACATAAAAAGAGCGTGTTGAGATTATTAAGCCTGGTACTGGGCGCTGAGGATGTTGGCCTGGACTGCGTTCTCGGTTGCATCCGAAGGGTATCCGGTGGTCATGACACCCTCGTAGAACGTTCCCTGAGCCCAGTTGCTGTTGTCACCGCCGATACCCAAGATGATGGCGCCTTCCTTGTTCATCGGGTAGTAGCCGCTAGGGCGCTCACCGCTGTAGAATGTGCTGAGCCCGCCGGACTGCGAGTTTCCACCTCGGATGGCAAACAGGTTCGAGGAATCGCCCTTGACGATGGCCGTGACAAACCGTGATGTGATCGTTGGATTAGACGGGTTCTCCTTGTACTGGTTGCCTGCAAAGAGGCCGTTTTCGAGATCCGCCATGACCCATGGACCGCTGCCAGTTCCGTAGCCCCAGTAGGTCTCGGTACCAAAGTAGATGGCTTCCATGTGCGTTGCGCCCGTATCAGTGTTGCTGACCTCTGCATTGCCGTAGTCAAAACAGCAATTAGAGTTATAATGTGTGCCGTCGAGTACAGCGTACATGCCTTCAGGGTCGTTCCCGGTGGCGATGCCGTTTGTGTTGTCGTTCCTGTAACCAACACCTGGGGAGACATAGACACCGTAGGCCTTGTGACCTTGTACCGTGAACGGAGCAGCGGTGGCCGAGGCAAGGTGGTCGCCGCTGGCAGCACCACCGTTGGGCGCGAGAGTCAGATGGTTGCCACGTCCACTCTGATCGTAGATCTTTTCGATCTGGCAAGTCGTGCCGGTGCAAAACTGGTCTTGAGCAGCGGCATTAGCGACGCCACCGGCGGTGAGTGGCGAGATGTCATGGACTCTCTGGTCCGAAGCGCGTATAACCTTGTAGAGCGGCGAGTTAAAGGAAGAGTAAAGAGCACGAGTGGTACTGTGAGCAGCGACACAAGGAGTACCACCAGAAGCGTAGATATCACATGGTCCACCGGTTGCAGCAGGGGCAGCGCTAACAGCCCCGGCAAGCGTAAGGGCAGAGACAAGGAGGGCCTTGTTGAATGTCATTTTGTTCAGAATCGGGGGAGAGTGGAGTGGTTTGAATGGACAAAGTTGAGGATAGGGAGCGTTAAGGAAGCGCTGGAGGGGATGGTGCTGGGGCTGGGGTATCTTCAGGAGGGGAGCAGATGGCAGCTTTGAGGATGTGGGGACTCTCTTCTGCCTCGGGGGTTCATCATCATGGCTTATATGCCTTTCTTAGCGACAAACTTCGCGCAGAGTTGGCCATGGAATGGGAACATGGTCGAGAAGACGCACTCATACATAGCCGCAGAGGCCGTACAGTATTTTGCGGGGCTCCGACTTTTTCGCTCCGGAATAGATTGGCTGCGAGCATGCCAGGATCCAGCCACAAAAGAACAAGCGATGCGAAAGATACGGCGAGGGCGGAGGGGCCAAAGTGTCCGTAGGCTAAGTGTCATGCAAGGGAGCAGTCATACCGTTGCGGAAAATAGCGCCGGCAATCTTGTCTCACCCCGCGAAAAAGAAGCCCCTTGGACCCTGCTTGCCGTCGATCCGCCGCATCTGCAGCGCGGCGACCTTGAGGAGCTGCCTCGTTTGGCCGCCGGTCTTCATCCAGCCGCCGCGCTTAGGAATGCGGCATCGGTAAACTCAGACACCTTGATCATCGTCGTACAACCGACCTTCCCCCCGCACCTGAACCCATCTGCAGGATGGTGACTCAATCATGCATCCATGTCATTGTTCGACCTCGGCTGTTGTTCATACATCCCCTTGTTCGTGTTCTGAGCCTCAACCTAAACTTCGCGGGACAGTTCCGGTAATCTCTGCCCTTTGCTAACGATGGAAGGGCAACCATGCTTGGTGTCCAGCTCTTGTTCCCACTCATCCGCAAGCTCGACTTTCCCCATTTGGACCAGCGATTGCCGTACCTATCAAAGACCTTCGGTCTTCGGACTATGACTATCCCAAGCCCGAAGACCGCTCGCTAACGCCCTATGCACAACAGTCACCGTTGTCACAGGCCAAAGTATCGCATCAATTGTATAAGCGATGCCTACTGTATTTCGCCAAGAAGTCTAATACACTCATTGTTCATGGTCCAGGTTACAATATTGGAGTAGGATGGTCTGGCCAAGCATCTGCGTGATGGATGAGGTTGACTAGATGCGTGCGGTTCAGATGCTGGTGCGGGGGGAAGAACATCTGCCAGTCGCACAACCGCCTTTCCTGCCTCCTCCTCAGCCACTCTGACGATCCCACGTCCTCGCCTTCCGCCAACGCATCTTCTTTGACCTCGGTCCCCGCGTGGTGATTCTGCTGAAGCACCCTGGACCACCAGCCCTCTTTGGTAAGTGTGATTGCCTTTCTACTCAACGGGTTTGCCTCCTCCGCCGCTGCCCCCACGCTAGTCCGCGGCAAAGCCACCAGCTCTCCATCCCCGACTCTTGCGTTTGCGAGCATCACCCTCACGCGCTCGTCCCCAATCCTCTCGACTGCACCAGTGATCGTCTTTGTACGCTCAAACCTATGGATCCTGCTCCCCTGGCTTGCGGCATCAAACACGATCCTAATCAGTAGCGTCTCCAGACGTGGACATTCCGACCGTAACAGAATGCGCCGCAGCATGTGCTCCAGCTTGTCGTCGTCCAGCAGATGGCCCGGATAGAACGTGAGCGTGATGAGCCGCAGTGAACGAAGTGAGCTGAAGAGTGCATTGATCCACGGCTCCAGAGTTGCTGTGCACAAATGATACGCATAGATCTCCCGCCCCTTCCGATGACTTCGGAGATCTCCCATCGTGAATGAGGAACGGCTCGCTTTTGGTGAGCTTTGCGGAGCCCCGGCATTGTCAGTGTGTGTGACAGGGGCATCGTTAGGAGATGCGTTAGCCTCGGTCATCTCGTTAGCCGATGTAGATGTAGCGAGCGCAGCGAGACGTTCCTGAGCGTCTTGCATTTCCCAAGGGTCAAGATCGCCTTCGGCAGGACCAGGTTGGGGATTGCCGAAACAGTCCGAGGATGTTCCGGAGAAGGATGGGGTGCCGCGAGTGCGAGTAGGCGAGACGCGGCGCTGACGTGAGTATAAGGTTTGCCATGCTGGCTCGTGCGGCCGGTCGATGCGTGGATCTCGTACGGCGCCAGCGTCATTGTGTGAGCGCCTTCGCTGCGATGGTCGAGCAGCAGCATTGCCGTCCTGTCCGATTGATATCGATGATGAGGGCAGAGATCGGGCAGTGCCTCCCTCAGCCATATTCGAGTTCGACTCTTGCTGAACACCGTCCGAACTGTAGTCGCTATCGCTGTCATCGCTGGACCTGTCAGGGTCACTGACTTCTTCCACAAGCTGCTCTTCCGCCCAATACACACTGACGCTCCGATACTGTTTCGGCTTCGATCTTTTCCCGCGTTCCTCAACTCTATCCTTCAGCTTTCTCCTTCTTGGCTTCCTTCTCGAAGCATAGGCATGGCCAATGATGAACCCGCCCGAGCATTCCTCATACCATCCAGCCTCCTGAAGCCGCAGACCTATCGGATCAACGTTGAGCCCTTCTCTTCTGAGAGCCGATAGATTCCCTAGCCATGCCCTTTCCACCCTCTCCAAAGTATCCTCTGGGTGATGCTGAGCTGCCAGGGAGGAAAAGAATGAACTTGCTGCTACGTCCGTATCGAGTGTCAGCGTCTGCAGAAGCATAGGCCGAGCTATTGAGTAGAACAATTTCGACACGTAAAGCAGAGATCGTGTCTACGCCCAGGCCAAAGTGTATGTCGCTCTTAAGGGAGTCGAGAAGGGTGATACTGGTGAACCGTCCGTTCTTACCAAAGTACTGGGAGGTAGAATAGGGCAGGGCGAGGAGGTGAGGATGGCAAGTTCGATGATATCCGCCAGGATCTCTGCTGGCAGACGAGGCAATGTTGACACTGCTTCGACCTCAACATCTTGAGCGCCGGACATGGTTCTGCATCGCAAGCCTGCTTCCCCCTAGCCCGGTTGATGCATGTACCCGTGAACAAATTTGAGCTGATATGGTGTGAGCATCGAAGCATGTGGGGACGTGCACTGAACCAAATTGACTTGCATAAACTCGCGTCGGTCACCTCCACCTTTTTGCTCCATCATCCCGCGGCTATCTAATCCAGATCTCAACGCTATCACTGACACTCTCGAGGCAAAGAATACATGGCCAATCTCAGGATTGAATGTGATACATACTCCCTGCTGATTACAAATTCGAGCTTTGGAAGCGGTACGCCAACGGCAACGCCGCCGGGTTGTCCGTCGTACTGAGCAGGTTCACTACATCCTTGTACGTCTTGGCATACTTCTCCCAATGCTTCTGCATCCTATCCAGAAATTCATTCGTCGACTCCTGCAGCGGCGGCTCGGGCGCCATGTTCTTATTCCCTCCGGCCTTCTTCCATCTCTCAGTCTCCAGCAGCACCTGATCCTGGAATCTCGTCCTGTTCTCCACAAACACCGACACTAGGTAGGTGAGCTTCGAGTGCAGCTCCAAGTACCGCAGATCCGTGAACATGAGCTCCTTCCTTGTCGTGTTGAGGAACGCAAAGTGGTCCTTCATCAGCTGATCCACCGTCTTGACGCTCTTGAGCTTGCGCTCGAGATCCAGATAGTTGGGCTCGACCACTTCCATCATTTGGAAGGCTAGCAGTTGCTGGACAAAGAACGTCATGCGCGAGCGCAGCATGAACACCTTCTGCTTCCACTTCTCCAGCGAGCGGTGCGTGCGCTGTTTCCACAACGCGTTTGATGAATGGTCCAGCCACAGCTCAGACAGCGACCGCTCCAGCGTCTTGAGATGAAACAGTCCTCGGCTGACAAACTGGTATCGCAGAATGTTCTTGCGACTGATCACCAGCGACACGGGAAACTTGACCGCAACATCGAATTGCAGCAAGCTCACCGACGGCACATACTCTTGCTTCTTGGGACCCGCTGCTGCTGCGTTGGCCTGAGCCATCCTGGTGGCGTCAATACCGCCTTTGGTCTCGGCAATGCGCTTGAGCTGATCGTACGCTTCTTCGGAGGCCAAGACGATGCGCACATCCTCGCGGTACGGATCCTCAAAACCAACAGTGCTGCTTGAACCAAGAACCGCACCAAGATGAGTCTGGAGTCGCTGTTGGACTGTTTCCCTCGTCTTGGTCGGCAAAACCTTCTTGACAAGCTCATGCTGCGATTGCTCGAGGAATGACGAGAGGAAATCGGACTCGGAGAAGAAGAAAAAGTGCTTCAGCGAGCGCAGACGTTCGAGAATGTGCTGATCTTCAAGCAGAAGTTTGAGCAGAGCAGAGTTGGCCCGCTGATACGCGGCTTCGATGCGGCGGAGGAAAGATTCGTCATTCATGACGACCACTGTCGCAACTGTTCCCTTGCTGTTTCCGGCATCAATAGCTTCTGGGTCGGCAGGTACCTCGAGACCGCACTCGCGGATCACATTGAGGTACTTGCCCGCCAGCAAGATCTTGTGCTTCCAAGGCTCGAGGAAGGAAGGGATCTTTGCGCCTCCTGTCAGAATGCCTCGAGGATTGTCCTCCTCATCTTCGAGTTCTGCATCTAGATCCAATCCAAGCTGTCGTTGACGTTCGCGTTTTGCGATGGTGGTCTCGTCGCGCAGTGTATAGCGTGTCTCCCAGTATTCGTCAGTCGGGTCGTCCTCGAGGGCAGCACGAGTGACTTTGGTATCTTCCATGACCATAAATTCTTCGTAGGTGTCGGAAAGATCGCCCGTGGTGATCCACTTGACTAGCGTTTGTGCGTACGGCTGCGAGGCACGTTGGAAGAGGGTGGTGAAAAGGGCTCGCGCCTTGGGGTCACCGCTCATGCGGGTGATGCGGTCCCAGAGCATCGACAGCACCTCACCACCCTTGGCGATGCCACCTTCGATCCCTTCGTCCTCGGGGTCATCCAGGCCGAGCAATGCACGACGCTCGCGCTCCAGCGCTGATGTACCACTAACGTCGGAACCGCCATCCGAAGAATCGTCATCGTCCTCGTCGTCGAAGAGATCGGCGTGAGAGATGCCGACAATCTCGTCGGTGAGAGCACGTGCCATGGCGAGTGTTCGAGCGGTTTCCTGGATCCAGACAAAAAGCTTCTGTAGACTGAACGAGGGAGACGACGCCATCTCGTGTTCGAGCTGGACTACAAGTAGCTCGTAGTCATGCAGCAGATCGCGGATGGCAGAGCAGAGCGCGTGATTGACAGTACCGAATTCGAGGCCAGAATCGGTCTCGATAAAAGCATAGACAGCAGTGTAATCGGTGGCGAGGGGCAGGATTCGGTCGACGAGATCGCGCAGAGGTGCATCCAGTGCAGTGTCGATAGTGAACTGTGCACCACGAAGTCGATGTGCTACATCCTCGGGGTCATATGTGGAGGCGTATGTGATGTACTGCCCTTCAATACCTAGAAGAACATACAAGAGGTCTTCGAGGATGAGAGCCTCTTGCAAGTCACGATCGACTTGTGCGAGCGGCACAAGGGCAGGATCTTCGCTGTCGGCGGTGGTGGACGATGTAACAGCCGGGGTCATCGGTTGACTAGATGGACCGGCCTGGTCGGGCTGTGGTGGATGACGTTGTGAGGCAAAGCGAGGCTCAACCGGCGCGGGCATCGTAGTTCCCACCGCTGGTGCTGATGCAGTACGAGAAGAGGCGGCGTTGGACGATGGGACGGTGCGGGTCTTTGCTTTGCGCGGCGACGGCTGAGGCACACGCCTGTTGAGCGGGTTGAAGACAAAGCTACCCTCATTGAGGAAAGAATCGAGCGGCGCGACGCCTTTGCCCTTGAGCGACTTTGCGGCTGCTGCAGCAAGAGCAGCGCCGTCCGGGCCTTTGCCGGCTCCCTGCGTCAGAGCGCGTGAGACTGGGGCTTTGGTGAAGCGGCGAAGGTGATACTCTGTGGTAGATTTGAGTTCTGGAGCAACGTTTTCGTCTGCTTCGCCGATGACGTAGGAAGCTGTAGTTCTATGTCCGCCCTCTCCGAGCTCTGGAATGCCCTCTATGCGAGTCGATGCGGCGGCCAAGGGCTCGTTGGGATCAGATGCGCCCCAAGATGCCATGGCGGACTGTCCTGTGGATTTTTCTACTGATAAAAGACGTTTCGACATCTTGTCAAAAGCTTTGGCACTGAGGTTGAGATGGTTTTTCTTTCGGATCGACCGCCCTACTGGAGTGGCAGGGACCACCGGCGGCCTGAATCCGCTCGATGTACGTGCGCTCGACATGTTGTACAGACTCCCGATAAGGATAGGCGCGCTCTTCTGATGGCGTCAGGCCGACTGGCAGGTGGGTGATCTGCTACCGTGCACGAGGACTCTTCCGGTGTGTATGGTCAAGGTATACAGGCGCAAGAGCGAAGGCCGTATGTAAGGGTATATGAGTCGATGATGGTGGTGATGAAGATGTAGCGGGCAAAGTTGTAAGCAGTGGTCTTTGCGCTGCGATCTCAAGTGTTGGTCTGCAACTCGAAAAAAAAATCGTAGAATGCATGTTAGTTGGCAGCAAAGCCAAAGAGCGCGGCGCGACGCGACTCGGCCTTCCAACGGCCCGATGCAGTCGACGCTCGCTTTTGTGATTTCTTACATCGGGAGTGCTGAACTGAGTTATGGTTTGGGTGCATTTCACCGGCAGCTCCTCAGGACTCCTGCAGAAAGTTCTAGGAGACGGAGGTTCAAGTAAGCCTGGATGGAAGTCGACATGATCATCGAATCGTGTGAATTGCTAAAGTCGGTCCGGTCGGATGAGCCGATAAACAACAACGAGCGTGGGCGGATGTCCCGATCGCGTGTGAGAAGACTGCAATTCCAGGCTAAACCGAAGTGTTGCTCTCGCAGTCTTAGTTTGGACCCTGTTCGGCAAGCACGCCTCGATGCTGCTTCCCTTTCCAGCAGCATTGACCTCGATCCACGTCCTCTTCAACATCCGACTCAGCATCGGCATTACTCCATCACATCCCATCTCGTAAGGTCTGCTGCCTTCTGATATTGAAGAGAAGGCTCACCATGTCGCTACCGAAAGACGACGAGATCGTCAGCGTGATTCGCTCGATCGTCACCAAGGCTTTCGACACCGACACGTTAGGAGACTATACCAAGCGCAAGATCCGTGAAAGCCTCAAAGATCACTTTGGCATTGATCTCGAACCCAAGAAAAGGTTCATCAATGAGACAATCGCTGACACGATCAAAAATATATTTGAGGAGCGACGCCAGGCTCAAGCAAAAGCTTCTTCCGGCAAGGCCTCTCAACCGGCCAAAAAGGCAGGACGAACGCCGAAAGCAAAGACCACATCCTCTCCAAGCCCCGCTAAGAAAAACACACCCACCAAACGCAAAGCTCCTTCTTCCGACGAAGAGGACGATCAGTCTGATACGGTTTCCATCGGAGACAATTCTGAGGAGGAAGCAGAGGAGCAGTTCAGCGAGCTCGAGGAAGACACCTCCGTCTCCCGAAAGAAGCCTAAAACCAAGCAGAGCAAGGCCTCTCCAGTCAAAGCGATCAAGGCGAAAAAGGCAACAATCAGGGGAAGCAGTGGTGCAAGTGGCAGCGAGGCAGAGCTGGCCCGGCTCAAGAAACTCGTCACTGAAGCCGGTGTCAGGAAAGCTTGGAAGAAGCTCTACGAGGCCGCCTCTGTGGACACAGACGACTTTGCAGGCCAATGCAGAGTGGTGCAAGGCGTGATGAAGGAGCTTGGATTCTCCGGTCGTGGGTCCATCGAGCAAGCCAGAAAAATTCGCGAGCAGCGTGAATTTGCCGACGAGCTCGCTGCGCTGGGAGAGAACACCGTCATCGATAATGGCGGAAGGGCGCGAAGATCGAGAGCATCTGTCGGCAGCACATCGAGCAACAAGGAGGGTGGCGGTAGAGCTTCGATCACGATAAGCGACGACAGTGACGAGGAGGAGAATGCAAGCGATTTCGAAGAGGTCTCGGCGCCCAAAGCTAGCAACAAAGCTAGGAAGTCCTCGGCAGCGAAGCAAGCCGACACCGACTCGGACGACAGCGAGGACCAAGGTCCCACGAGAAGAAAGAGCTTCAAGTCCTCGCTGGCTAGTTTTGCGGCGGACCTCAATTCTGACTCTGACTGAGCCCCGCACGAGAAGGGGTTGGTGCGGACTACGAGGTCATTCACAAAGGAGAGTACAGACCCACTTTTTCATACATGAAATCATCACCATGGTGACGCTGCTCACGTGAGTTCTGGAAACCTCTCTCTCTCATAAGGTCAACACAGTCCGACATTCTCGCTGTCTGGAGCAATCTTGAGTCCATTTCAATCGAAGTTAGTGTGAGGAAGTTCGTGAGAGGCAATGTCGAGCAACTTACGAAGCCTGATACTGAGCACTGACGACGTTGGCCTGGACAGCAGTTTCCGTGTCGTCTGAGGGGTAACCGGAGGTCATAACACCCTCGTAGAACGTGCCTACTGCCCAGTTGCTGTTATCTCCACCAATGCCGAGCACGATAGCTCCCTGTTTATTCATGGGATAGTAGCCGTCTGGACGGACACCGCTGTAGTAAGTCGACAGGCCGCCGGATTGCGAGTCGCCTCCGCGAATTGCCCAGAGGTTGGACGAGTCGCCCTTGACGACGGCGGTCACGAATCTCGACGTCTGCGAAGGATTGGACGGATTGGCATTGAAGCTCTGGCCTGCAAACAGGCCATTCTCCATATCGGCCATTACCCACGGGCCGTTGCCGGCACCACGACCCCAGCCAGTGTCGCTGCCGAAGTAGACAGCCTCCATGGCCCCGTCGGAAGACGCTTGGTTGTTCGTCTCGGCATTGCCGTAGTCAAAACAACACCCAGAGCTATAATGCGTGCCGTCGAGGACTGCGTACAGTCCCTCGGCATCGTTGCCGGTAGCGATGCCATTGGTGTTGTCGTTCCGGTAGCCGACTCCTTGAGCGACATAGACACCGTAAGCTTTCTGGCCCTGCACGGTCACGGGCGCAGCCGTAGCGTCGGCAAGGTGGTCTCCGCTAGACGCCTCACCATCCGGTGCGAGCGTGAGGTGGTTACCGCGTCCACTCTGATCGTAAATCACCTTGATTTGGCACGTAGTGCCTGAGCAGAATTGGTCTTGATCTGCAGCGTTTGCGACTCCACCAGTGCTGAGCGGAGAGATGTCTTGCGTCGCCGAGTCCGATGCTCTCACGACCTGATAGAGCGGAGAGTTGAACGCAGAGTAGAGCGAACGAGTAGTGCTGTGGGCAGCAACGCAAGGAGTTCCGCCAGATGCGTAAATGTCACATGGCGCTCCGCCGTTGGCAGCAGGAGCAGCTCGAGCGACGCCAGCAGCAAGGGTGATGGCCGAGATGAGCAAAGCCTTGTTGAATGCCATCGTGGCCAGTCTCAAGGGGAAATGTTGGGAAAGGGACAAGAGAAGGGAAGTGGAGTGCACTAGTTTGTTTGAGGTCAAAGAGCTTCAAGTGACCGGTATGGGGAAGAGGAAGGGTATCTTCTACAAGAGGAGACTGGAGCTTGAGGAGTACAATGCCCTGTCATGACTCTACGCTTCGTCGAGTGCTGCTTTTATGCTTTCCGAGCAAGCCTGAAAAGCATCGTATGCCTCTTTTGTAGCGTCAAGCGTCAAGCTCATGAAACGCAACGCTGAGCGTAGCTGGACAGCGACCCAAATCTACGATACGTTTTCCGCTGCGTATCCCAGCTTTCCTGCTTCATGCCACGAAACGAGGAGCCACAGGTAAGATTTCCGACGAGCAACTTACCAGGGAATCAAGATCTCCGTCGACCCCACAGGACAGGCGGCCCAAGAGCTTGGTACCAACTTCGCTGTAGTACTGTACCACGTTTGTAACATGTTTGGCAGGTTGACCACCAGCAAAGCCACGGCGGCCAAAAGCGACGGCGCAGCATCAAGCCGTCGGGTAACGCAACATCCGCCATTTTAGCGCCGGCAACCTTGCAAGTTTCAACCCCGCAAAACAAAAACACAGTGTGCTCTGTGAATGGACCCTTGACTTAGTTGCCGTGGATCTGCATGGAACATCATCGTCATCTTCCGTTTCCCCACAAAATCGCTTCGGCCAAGTCGGTCCTTGCTGAAAATGAATCCTCAGACCCCCACCTACCCCACACAAGTGTGGTGATTCCATCTCGCATGGCCATCCCTGATCCCTGATCCTGATCCCTGATCCTGATCCCTGAGTTCGCCTCGCGTACGTGTTCATATCCTCGCATCCTTTCCTCGCCTCGCTTGATGGACCAGCAATCTCTTAATCAGCAACAACGTGCAATCGTGTTCCTGGTAGCTGAGCTAGCTACACCATGCCCCTGCGTGTGCTCGACGCTTGCGATGGAATAGAATGAAAAGATTCCCGAACAAATCATGGGGTCTGCTCAATCGGCAGGGCATCATCCGAGTGCCGAAGACCGTTCGGTTACGCATTGTACACTCCTGCAGTCATCTCCTGGAAGGAAGCAAGGATCGACGTTCAGTCACGGGCGTTGCGCAAGTCAAAACGTCTACTGGGCCGATACAAATTCCATACGTGGGCCTATCAGTCTCAAAAATGAGGGTATACTGTATTATTGACAGAACAATAGCGGTGAGTTGATCACGCAAACGGATTCCTGGTGGGAAGACCGAATCCAGCCAAGAATGCGGCGCCCTTAGCAGCCGCCCCACCGCCTCCCTTGATCGGACTGAGCTCGAGCGGGATGTCAAAGTTAGGCGCCAGTCCTGCCGTCTCGCCCGCATCGCCGCCCGCTCCACCCCACTGCAACCCGCCACCGCCACCGAGCAGCTTGCGCTTCTTCTTCTGCACTGGCGCCGCCGCTGCCGCTGCTGTGCTGACTTTGCTGCTGACCTTGCCGTTCTTGGCAGCGCCTTTGGCAGAGGGCGCGAGGGTGAAGTTGGTACGGTCGCGTCCGAACTTGGCGGCGAGCACGCTCGAATCCGCCGGGGCTAGACCGTCGTCGTCGTCGCTGTCGGCGTCGGCAGCCATGTGGCGCTTGTTGGTGCGGATAATGGGAGTGGCCGAGGGGTCGGCTGTCTGGTCGTCGTACTCGATCGGCATGGCCGGCTTTTCTTTGCGCGACAGCGTCTTCTTCGCTCCCGCGCTAGAACCGTTTGTCTTCGCCTTGCTGCCGCTAGTGGCGGGCTTCTTCTTGGTCTTGGATCTGGCGCGCCCGTTATCTGAGTCCTGCTCATCCTCCGAATCTGCACGGCGACCACCACGGCGCCTGTCCCGCCCATCGTCCGAGTCATCCTCAGACGAGTCGGTGATGGCGACCTCGTCGCGCCAATTCTTGCTGCTCGATTTGAGCTTGGACCCCGACGCAGCTTTCGCCGGCTTGGCCGCTTTCTTTGCCGTGGCAGCCTTGGAAGAGATTTGAGCAAAAGGCACGAGGGGCGAAGCGAGCTTGCGCGCGGCTGGGACGGGGCGTCGGTCGGGCTCGTCTTCGGAAGGAGGCCCAAGCTCGGATGCGCCCTGCATGGGCTGACGGTCCTTCTTCTTGGCGTACACTGGCGACGATGGCGGTGGCATAGACAGTGTCGAAGATGGCTTGGAGAGCTTGCTCGTTCGCAAGGGCTCTGCTGGCTTTGACTTGGATGCTGTCGCGGTGAGCTCGTCGATCTGAGCAAGGAGCTGCTTGCGCTCCGCCTTCCAGGTTTTTCTCGTTTCGGCCATCATGGCGTCGCGTTCGGTGAGAGTGTCGATCTCGGCCTGCGCCTCCTCCAGCTGCTTCTTGAGTTCCTTGGCATTACCATCACCGGCCGTGCTGCGAGGAGATTGACGTGCCTCCTCGAGCTGCTCGGCCAGTTTCTCGTTCTCCGCCTGGATGTCCAGCAGAGCTGCCGACTTTGCGCCGAGCCTCTTTTTGAAGCGCGCACAATCCTTCATAGCCGCCTTGACATGCACTGCGAGCAGATCTGCGCGTTTTCGCTCGAGCATCAGACGGATCCTCAACTCGTCCTTCTCTCCCTCCAACTCGGACTCGGTGGCATGGTACCTGCCCTCATGGTACGTCGCTTCGTTCTTAGCATGCTGCAGGGCAACTTCGATCATACACGCCTGCCTGCGCTGCGAGAGCAACTTCCACGCGCGGTCGTCGGCCTCGATCTTGTACTGGCTCAAACGCATCTGGAGCTCAGCACGCGCGCGCGAATCACGGGCAAGAGCCGCTTCGTGCGAGCTCTTTAGCGAAGTGAGCTGTTCCTGTAGACCGGTGCACTCGGACGCCCAGCCTTCGGACTCTTCCTTGGCCGAGACGAGGGCGTGGTTTGCGGTGGCGAGCTCGCGTACGAGAGACGTGTACTTTTTACGAAGTTCGCCCAACTCCATGTTTTGAATGCGGTCGGTGCGCGCAGAGGGGTCGAAGCGGTGGTGGGAAGCAATAGATGCGGTCGAGGCATCGGCGGCTGCAGATGGAGTGGCAGCAGTCGAAGCGTTGCCGTTTGACAAAGATGAGAGGTGAGCGAGCTTGCGGCTGGAGATGCTGGGGCTAGCATGTGGACTCATACGTGGAGTGGTGGCTGCAGCAGCCTTGACCCGTGTGATAAGAGGAGTGGACTCGACTGGCATGGTTTTGGGAGCAGCAAGGCCGCTGGATGCAGCAGCGGCGGCCAAGTCTCCACGTGCAGTAGTATCGCCGGAAGTCTCGGCCTCGTCGTCGTGATGCGCTTGTTGAACGGGCAAGGGACGCGACTCTCTGCGAGGGTTGGCTCGAGAGGCGCGGTTGAATGGATCGAGCTCGCCGTCGAGGTACTTGCTAAAGTCGTAGACTGTGCCGGCACTCGCTCCTCCAATAGGCTGATCCTGACCGTTGCGACGTTTGCCTGTGCCAAAGATGGATGCTTGCGAAGCGGTGGAAGAATCGGCAGGGTTGTTGGTAGCAGTTGGCAAAGGATCAGCGTTGTCGTGGGCTGGGGGCTGCGGAGAAGCACGGGTCTGATGCAAAGTCGGCAGCTGCGGGTTTTCGACATCGACAGTGGAGAGAATTGCGTCACGACGGCCAGGAACGAGTTGAGCGGTGCTATCTCCGCTATCATCAGCGAGCATGGAGTTGTGGGCTTTGGAAGAAGAGGCAGCTGCCGCAGCTTGACGGGCAGCCTTTGCCTGTGAGACGCCAAGTGGAGTCTCATCGCCGGCCTGTTGACGGACACGCTGTATGGCACCGTTTGTCAATGAACTACGTGCTGCACGTGGACGCTGGTTTTCGTCATTCTCGTCATTGAGCTGAATGCGGTGGACCTGGGCAGTGGGTCGGGGAAGTGAGCTGGGGACATGGTTGGTAGTGGCGGGGAAGTTGGCGGCAAAGGCAGCACGATTGTTGGGACGCGACACTGAGCGCTGTTCTTTGCTGACTGCTGCCATCTGGTCGAGGCTAGGAAAGTCGTTGACAGGCACGACTTGCAATGGCGTGGATGGCTCCGGTTGCGAAAGGGCGGATGGTGTGGAAGAGGGAAGCTTCCCGATCTTTCGTGCTTGGGATGACTGTGATGTGAATGAGGTAAAAGATGCTTCGGACGCTGCTGCTGCTTCCTTGCGTGGCGATCGCCTGACGGGAGGTGGAGTTCTTTGTACGACCATGGCTGCGATATGAGGAGGTCAGATCGATGCTTCCTGCGAGATGAGAAGGGTATTGACGCGTTTTCCGTTTGAATGTGGCTGCGGACGAGGAAGGAGATCCGACAAAGAGCCAAGGGTATGAACGGGTATCTTGATGGTGTCAAGGATGATGGATGGTGTGTCAGATGCAACACGGAAGCAGTTGTTGCGGCCGTGTTCGTGTTGTGGAGTTTCTGGGCCAGATTTGAATGCTGCGCTGTGCTGCGCTGCGTTTCTCACAAATATACGCGACTGCATTTCAAAGGGTTCTTTTTCTGCCACTTTTCTCGAGCAGCATTTTCTGGCATTTCTTGAGAAATGACAAAATTGCACGAAATTTCTGTTGATTTTGATGGGTTGCTCGCCCTCAAACGCGTAGAAGAGCCGTCCCATCACGTGAGCTTGAAAGTAGAATCGGGCTGTGCTCCAATCGGGGAGTCGAGTCAGAATCGGCTGTAAGATGTCAAAAGTGGCTTCCAAATTTTGGTCAATTCCGCCGCACAAGAAGAATTTGACACTGATTTTGACGCTGTGCGGTGTCAAAATCTGTAGAGTCATTTGATCGAGTCAACTTACTGCACACAACGCCATCCCCTCTTCCTCTCTACCTTCATCATCACCCTAGAACAGCTATAATTAGCTCTGTACCATACCCATTCTCGCCCCATTCGGCGACCGTTTCGCACCATTTCCGCACTCGCTGCTCGACGTTTAGTTTCCAGCCTCGTTCGCGCGTCCAATTCGCCTCTCGCATCCTCCCTCGGCGTGTTCAGGCCCTCTGCATCCACTCTACCATCCTATAAAGCTAGCAAACTAGGCTCATCACCAGCCAGGTTGCCTTTCTCCACATCCACCATGGCCTCCGCAAATATCGCCCTCTTGCCCTCGCCGGCATCTTTCAACGGCGCTCCTTACCTCTCCGAGTTGCCTCAGTTGCCAAACGTTCCCGGTGTCGACACCAAGCGTGTCCCTCTTGACAACTTTCGACTCGCCATTGCTCAGCACGTCTCGTCTTCCCTTGGTGTCGATGTTGCCGCTGCCTTTGCCGCCGTCGGTACCGGCAAGATTGGTGACTACACCGTTGCTGTGCCCCGATTCAAGCTGCCTGGAAAGCCACAAGAGCTCGTCGAAAAGGCCGCCGCTGCCTTCCAGCCGAACGAGTTCCTCTCCAGGGTCGAGGCCAAGGCTCCCTTCCTCCACTATTTCTTGAATGACAAGACCCTCATCAAGCTTACCCTCCAGACCGTCCATGTCATGACCCACGGCTACGGCGCTCCCCGCGATCAACATGGCAACGCTCAGCCAAGTTATGGTACAAACCGAGACGGCGAGGGCAAGAACATCATCATCGAGTTCTCCTCGCCCAACATTGCCAAACCTTTCCACGCAGGTCACCTTCGATCCACCATCATCGGTGCTTTCCTTTCCAACCTCTACAAGGCCAACGCATGGAACGTCTCCAAGTACAACTACCTCGGCGATTGGGGTAAGCAATTCGGCTTGCTTGCCGTTGGCTGGAAGATGTTTGGCGACGAACAGGCTCTTCAGGATGATCCTGTCAACACCCTCTTCAACGTCTACGTCGAGATCAACAAGCTCGCCAGCGAGGAGGAAGATGGCAAGGGTGAGAAGATCCACGATGAAGCCCGAGCTTACTTCAAGGCCATGGAGGATGGCGAGCCCGAGGCTCTCGCACTTTGGCAGAAGTTCCGTGACCTTTCCATCAAAAAGTACATCGAAGTCTACGACCGACTCAACATCAGCTTCGACGTCTATTCGGGAGAGTCCCAGGTCAAGAAGGAGAATCTTGCAAAGTCCATCGAACAGCTCAAGCAGGCCGACTTTGTCTCGCGAGAAGAGAACGGTGCCTTGCTCGCCGACTTGACCAAATACAAGCTCGAAAAGTGCGTTATCGAGCGAAAGGACGGTACTCCTCTCTACATCACTCGTGACATTGCCGCCGCTGCCGAGCGATTCGACACCAGCTTCAACGGCAACGGTTTCGACAAGATGATCTACGTCGTTGCTTCGCAGCAGGACCTTCACCTTGCTCAATTCTTCAAGGTTCTCGAGTTGATGGGCTACCCTTGGGCACAGAAGCAGACTTCGCGACTCTTGCACATCAACTTTGGTATGATCCTCGGCATGTCGACCCGAAAGGGTACTGTTGTCTTCCTCGACAACATCCTCGACGAGACGCGTGACAAGATGCACGAGGTCATGAAGGCCAACGAGGCCAAGTACGCGCAAGTCGAGGACCCTGAGCGCACCGCCGACATTATCGGCATGACTGCCGTCAAGATCCAGGACATGGCATCCAAGCGTATCAATAACTACAACTTTGACTGGGCACGAATGCTCTCTTTCGAGGGCGACACTGGTCCTTACCTCCAGTACAACCACGTCCGACTCTGCTCCGTCGAGCGAAAAGCCAAGGAGTCTGATGGTCTTGAGCTCCCCACTGCCGACTTGGATTTGGCGAGCCTCAACCTCGACTTGATCACCGAGCCCAAGGCTAGGGACTTGATCATGCTCATCGCCCAGTGGCCTGACACTGTCAAGGCCGCCATGAAGGACCACCAGCCCTCGACAATCGTTACGTATGCGTTCCGATTGACCCACCTCATCTCGTCGTGCTGGGAGTTCCTGCTCGTCAAGGGTCAGGAGAAGGATCTCGCTATGGCCCGTCTCTTTGTCTTCCGATGCTGCAAGGATGTCCTCGGATCCGCGCTCCGATTGCTCACCATCACTCCTCTCGACCGAATGTAGATCGGCTGTCTTTGTTGGCGCATATGTCTTATCTGTTCAAAATGTCTTCCAACCTCGAGCAAATCATCCGTTTGTGTACGCGTGTGCGTGGTGTTGTATTGAGTAGAATTACAGTGAGGTTGGGTGCAGGGCAGCAAGGCGTGAATCGATCTTGACCAACTCAGTCCAGCGCGACTCGGTGGCAGGATCTAATCGTGATAAGTTGACCAAGAATGCAGCGAGACATTGCTTCAACTCGTCCCAGCGCTCTTGTGCGCTCCCCTCCGTCTTTGTAGCTGACGTGCGCAGGGGAGACTCGACCGCCGAGATCCAGCACTTTGCGACTGCGGACAGGATCATGTTGGTAAACCTGCGTGTAGTGGTCGTTGCCAAGCTGAGTTGTTGCGAATCGTCATCCTCTGCAAGGTTGGAAAAGAGGATGCGACTGGCGACTTGAACGGTCTGGATCGTGAGCGGGATGTGCTGCGTGTGCGTGAAGGATACGGTGGGGACGAAGCTGCGGAAGATCCAATCGATCGTGACGTCGATGAACCTCGCCATCCCGCCAACACCTCCTTTTCCTCCGCCGGCGTTGATGGTTGGGGGAGACAGGTCGTCTGCGAGAAGCAAGTACGCGGAGCAAGTGACGCTAACCAGTTGCCTTCCCAACTGCGTACTGTGAGGCGGTATGGGCAGGTACGACCACGTTGAGAGAATGCTTTCAGAAACCAGTCTGAACAGTGCCTCCATCCGCCGCTTGCCGAGGTCGTCGGCAGTGTCGAGCTTCGTGCCGGCCACGAGCGGAGAGTGACTACCATCGGAGCGCAGGTACACGATGGGGTGCGTAGTGATGAGGATGAGTTGACGTAGCGATCCGATCGAGTATGAGAGCAGTGCAGCGGCGTACTTCTCGTCGTGAATGTAGGTGAGATTGACGTGCAGAGCGCGCTCGAGTAGACTGCCGATGCCAGTGCGGAGGAGCAGCTTGCCCAGCGTCACCTCCCTAATCCGCACTTCAGATGCATCTTCTGCTTCGCCCGCAATGCTGGTCCGCAAGAGCAATGTGTGCACCAACATCGATCCACGCACTCGGAACCTCGGCTCATGGTGCTCCAACAATGTTAGCAGTGGCGGCACCAGCATCGGCCACATTTCGCTCCATTCCGCTTCGGTCCTCAGCTGCATATTCTCTAAACACCAAGCCAGCACGTTGACGCACCCCAACGCCTCGTTCCGCTCCACCAAGCTCGTTGCCGCTGCTCCCTCGTCCAACCCCGCTAGAGCATGGTCCGTCGCTCCAGCGGTGAGATGGAGCGAAAACTTTCTGGGTGCAACGTTCGACGCATCGTTGTCCTCCGCTGCGCTTTGAAAGCGGTGGCGTCCCAAGTTGGCGTCGAGGTGCGGGATGAAAGCGGAGCCGGGGGTCGGAGGCTTCTTGCGGCCCGTTTCGGGATCGACAGTGCTCTCCGCACCTGAAGAGGAGGACGATGCGACCTCGCGAAAGATCGGTTTGACATAGTCGACCAGCAAGGCTTTGGCAGCTTGCGCCGTTTTTGTAGGATGTTGGCTTTTGATATCCAGAAGAACATCGCGAGCCTTGATTTGTGTACTTTCGCTGATCCATGCCTCGTCTGCTAACGCACCAGAGGACGATGTTAGGTGGTCTGAAGGAGATAGAGGCGGGGCTGTCGGAGGGAGGTACCGTGCGACAGTGCAGATGACGTGGCCGAGAACCAAGTCGAGAGAGGCATCAGGATATTTGTCAGAGTCGTTGTGAGGATGAAGCTGTGCGAGGAGTTGAGCTACCTCTTCGAGAATGGCTGGTACGGTTTGTTGCTTCCATTGCAGCAGTATCGGATAGTGTTCGGCTGAGTATGTCCAAGATTGACCAGCTCCCTGACCAAAGAGCGAAGGTACAGCTAGTAGTTGACACAGCCGCAGTATCCTATGCGAGGTCTTGTTGAGGGTTAGGTCGTCCGTTGCCTCCAATTCTTGAGAGAGTCCGCTAGACCTGAAGCGGTAAAAGCAAG
Source organism: Ustilago crameri (assembly GCA_024271935.1). Taxonomy (NCBI): domain Eukaryota; kingdom Fungi; phylum Basidiomycota; class Ustilaginomycetes; order Ustilaginales; family Ustilaginaceae; genus Ustilago; species Ustilago crameri. Next base: position 92,991 of record JANBMJ010000003.1, on the reverse strand, counting down.
TTGGGGCGGATTCGGGAGTTTGCTGAGAACCGCGTGCGGGCAGCCCCTCTACACCAGGAGGATTGGAGAGCAGAGACGGACGTGGTAGGTTCACCATGTCTGCCCCTCTCGCTGAGCTCCAGTCCTTGCAGGTAGTTGACCGAAGGAGCCTGATTGAAGGGTGGAGGAGAGCTTCAGGGTCTTGATTGAGTTTCTTCTAGCATTGCCGAAATCTTTCCAATCTTTCCCGACTTCCGAGAAATTCCCACCATTTTCTTCCGACCGTTTCCCTCTGTTGACCACCTCGCCGTTCTTCCACCTCACCACCTTTCCTTCTCGCTTTCATCACCTAACCACCCCTCCTCCATCACAACAGCACACTTGGCCCAACATGTCGATCGCAGCGGCGTCCCTTAAGCACATCACAGCAATGTCGTTCGAGTTTGCGCCACTCAGCGCCTCGCAAGCCTCGCGCTCCATGCGTCTCCTCCTCGCAGGCCTCCCCACCAAGGCTCCCATGCCCGGCATGGACTTGCCAGACGTCACAACAAAGACAGTTGCTACAGATGCACAGCAGAAGATCGAAATCACATACAAGAACAAGCAGATGCTCGTGCTCGACAGTGCCGCGTCAGAGACCAAGTTGTCTGATTTGCTCAAGAAGGTCAGTTCTCCTCATCATACGCCTCTGATACAATGGCTAGAATAGCACATACTGACTGCTTGCGTCATCTCATTTGACCTTTTCAATGCTTATACAGATCGAGGAGCCAGCGCGAGCGCTTCGACTCAAGGAGGAAGGTCTCTAGAAAGTCATGAGCCTCAATTCACACTTCTCTTGAAGCTTTGCATGTCCACACCGTGCTCTCCGCTCAGGAATGGTTTGCCTTCTTGGCCAGTTGCTTGCCAGAGCTTCATCCCAGCATCAGTGATACGCAATTTGTACTTGTACCATACTATAATCTCGAAGCAGGATATAACTTTCAGCCATGCAAAAAAACAGCAGCAGGGGCTTGTAGAGAACAATGATTGTGAAGCTAAGCTTTCTTGGGTGAAATGCGGTACAAATACAAAAGAATCATTTCAATAGTCATGAGATGAGCGGAGCATCTTCTTAGGTCTCTCTTCGCCGAATTCAGGGATTGTGGCAAGCTGGTTGTGCTTGCCCTGGAAGAGCGAGGTGCCGATCTGTTGTGGCAAGTGGAAAGCATCCGAAAGTGACGTAAATGATCGCAGTGCGAGTGTGCACAGATGCTGGACACGCAGGCGGAACGACTCGGACGAAGCGAGGATGACCAGATTTTGTACGTCAATCACCGCTTCGGCATCGTCGAGAAACACTCGCAGCGCTGGTCGCGATTCGCCGTCAAACAGCGAGGCGATCGAGATAGGAGGCAAGGGCGCCGCTTCCTCAGTCTTAACTTGCTCAGCCGCATCGTGGTCAGGTTTGACACCGTCCATCTCAGCGTCGCCATCATTTTCAGCATTTTCCGGTTTCTTCTCTTCCTCCTCGGCTGGCAAAGAAGGCTTCTCTTCATGAGTATCCTCGCGCTCGGCTGCGTTGGCGCTTGGCGCTTCGGGAATGACAAGTTCTTCCACCTGTCCGAAGTGAGCTTCGAGGAACGCGGCCATGTGCTCCATCTTGGCAAGCTGATATTTGTCGTGGCTAGCCGCTTCACGTTCCGCGGCACTCGCGGCATCCTTGCCGCTGTCTGCCACCAGCGCGGCCTCGGAGAAGGGATGAGCTGGGTGAGCTTCTGTGCTTTCTGGCGGCGTGAGAGCCTCTTGGTCTTCGGTCGCCTCGACATCTTCATCTGAACCTTCGCCTTTCGCGTGGCCGTGCTCGTGGTTGTGGTTGTGACTGTGCATGGTCATTTTGACGCTCGATGGTGCGCTGTCTATTCCAAGCAGAAGCGCCACAATGCTGTCAGCGACCATGTCGTTGGCGATACTGCTGACCCATTCGATGAGTAGTTCGTGGCGTGCGCTCTGTCGCACATCGACCACGCCCATGATGCGCAAGGTCCGCAAGCTTTCCTCCGCGTCCACACCTTCCTGCAGACGACCGTACATGCTTTGGAGATGCCATCGGACCATGTCCCAGCTCACCGCCAAGGCAATCCGTTGGCGCTGAATGATGGTACTCGTCGACAGACCAGTAAAGTTGGTCAAGTCCTTCGGGTCAAGGATGGTGTATGCAAAGTCTTTGCTGATCAGCAGTCCTTCCACCACATCACCTTGGGACGGAGCCTTGGCCGCAATAGTGCCGATAGCCTTTGCAGTGCGTTGCGCGCGGAATTGAAGCACCAGAGGCTCGCAGTTGCGTGGAGTGTGAATCTTGGTATCCGAGCCTCGCGCTGTGAACTTGGCCTGAAGCGCGGCTCGGAGCTTGGACATGTTGTTCTGCTCTCCATGCACCAAGACGATATGCTGTGCCTTAATCTCGTCGATGAAGCGTGAATTTTGAGCAAAGTCAACGTGCGCGGAGAAGGAAATGTAGTCGACCGACATACGACGCGGGATCTTTTGACCGTTCATACCGATGATCTCGTCTGGCTCGTTGAGAATGTTTCGGGCCATGGTGCCTTCGACCGAGTAACCAGAGACAATGAGGCCGTTGCGTTTATCAGGAGCCCAGCGCTCGAGAAGCTCACGCGATACACCGGACTGCATGAAACCGGGCGAAGCCATCATGACGCAAGGGCCACGATCCTCAAACTTTTCGAGCGAGCGGAGATTGGAGATGTGCTTGAAGACGAAGGGATTGTCTCGGCGGTTGAAGCGTGTGCGAATGTGATCGTTCATGGTGTGAATGTAGGTTTGGTAGACCGAGATACACTTCTTGGCTAGTGCTGATGCGTAATAGATAGGTACGCTGTGGAGTTCCGGGTGAGCAGCCCAGTATTCATCGAGCAAAAGCAGAAGCTCCTGAGCTCGTCCCAAGACAAAGACAGGAAGAAGAACACGGCCTTCGCGCTTGATGATGTGGTGAATCTGCGAAGTGAAGCGGTGCTCCTTGTCGAGACGAGGTTCGTGAGTCTGGGTGCCGTAGGTGGATTCGCAGATGAGCACATCCGGCTTGACAGGAGGGATCTCGGCCTGCACGAGATGTCGGTCCTCTTCGCGACTGAAGTCTCCGGTGTAGAGGATACGAAGGCCGGCAATCTCGATCATGAACATGCAGGCGCCAAGTACGTGACCAGCGTGATACGCTGTGAAGCGAAGACCACCGGCGATGGAGACATCTTGGTGGAAATCGACCGCCTCGATCTGACGCCAAGAGGCAAGCATCTCGTTTTCGTCGAAGAGGTTATCATCATTTCCAGCGTTACTGATGCGAACAAAGTCGGACATGAGGAAGCGATAGACAGCCTTTGTGGGGTGGGTCATGTAGACTTTGCCATGACCATCGCGGAAGTTGGTCTTTTCCATGATGTAGGTGAGGGCTGCAGCATGGTCGAGGTGGAAATGAGTGATGAGGATCGCATCGACGGTGGACCAGTCGAGCTCGTCGATGAACGGAAGTGCGGCGATACCGGTGAACGCAGGGTGTACACCCGTGTCGCAAACGATGGTTTTGCCCTTGTACTTGAGCACACAACAAGAACGACCGACCTCCTGACCTGCGCCGAGCATCTCGATGGTGAGCTGGTCGTCTGCGGAAGCCTGCAGGGCGGCTCCACCCGCCGAGGTCTGCGGTACAGCGGAAGGCGCCATTGTAGATGCCTGCGATTCCGCTCCAGAGATGGATGAGAATGGTGGTCAAGGAGGTTCAAGTCGGTGAGATGCAGGAAGAATTGCGAGCCAAAGAGGGTCCTTCGAGAGAATCGGGCTGTGATTCCCGATCGATTGCTGTGGGGTAAAATTAGCGCTCCACTTTTTCGCGGAAAGTCCGAGTGAACCAAACGCGGTAAAATTAAGTGACAGTGACAGCATGAAATCAGAGACCAACACACACATCACAGCATCACAGCATCACAGCACCAAACCTCATTCAGCCTTCATCTGTACCTCTCGCCAGCACAATCAGCCTGCAGCATCGCCCCGCAGTGCAGTGCTGCAACGGCCTGCATCAAATCAGCACCCGAATCTCCAAAGTGCATGCAACGAATCACCTCGTGAAACACGCGAATGATGCTATCTTGAACGACGGTCGCTCACAATCCACATCATAGCCGTGAACCTGGCTCAGCAAGATCAGCTGCGGCCATTGTTGCAGCGATGGCATCACCTGTACGAGCTGCAGATTTGAACAAGGCTCATCCGCTCTTCTCTGGGGAATCACCCACCAAGTCGCCTGGACCGTCGTCGCTGGTAAATCGACCTATCTGGGGCCAGTGTAAAGCAGCACAAGTAGATTACTCTGCCGATCGTCCCTCTGCCATCCATAGACGTGCAGTCAGCCGTACAACCTCTTACAATGACGATGCTAGCTCGTCCTCATCGAGTCTTCGTCCTTCAAAGGTCGAGGACGATATCTTTTATTCTCGCGGTCACGGCTCCGTCAACTCACCCGTAGCGACTGGCTCGGACTCTCAAGCAAATACTTCCTACATCCCGCGCACCAGCCGCGTCAGCAGCTATGATCTCCAGTTTGACGATGCAGAAGAGGCCTCTCTGCCTGACGACTCACTCTTCGGTCGACCTTCGTCTCCGCAACTTTTCGACCGCGAACTTCCAGCACCTCGTCCGATCAGATCACTAGCCACCGCTGCCGTCGCTTCTCCCGACCAGACACCGATGCCAAAACAGCACCACATGCGACCAAGCTCGCGATCAAGTCGTCGAGATGGTGCTGCTTCCCCCTCGAACGGACGTTCAGGACGAAGCTCCAGTACGAGTCGCTCACGCCCCTCCGCTGCTGATCCAAATAACAGCAGCGTGGTTCATGACATTGCGCACCAATTCGAGTTCCCGACCGACTGGCTACAGCAGCTTCACAAGCTCAACGATGCTGATCTCGAGTCGGCTCTTTCAGGGCCGATCCCGCATCGTCCATCGTCATCCAAGCAGCCACGTGAGTCGACTCCGGACAGGTCTTCAAGTCCTGGCAAGCTTGGCTCGGGCAAGGCGCAGCCTTATGCTGTACAGCTTACCAAAGCTCTCTCCAAAGCACTCACTGAGGCGAACTCTGAGCTTGGAAAACTTCGCGAAATTTCCGCGCGAGAACAAGCTCAGCACGCTCAGACGGTGGAGCACATGCAGCAACGCACCGAGTCCAGAGAGGCAGCGCTCACCAATCTATGTCTTGAGCACGGCATCAAGCAAGGCGAGATCAACCGTAGTCTTTTGCGTGCACCTGTGCTTGATGCTGAGGTCCTCAAGCGCAAGCGCATCGCTGAACAGCAGCAAAGTTTGGCACAGGAGAAGAATGGAACCGATCCGCCTGCCGATCGACTCGACCGTGCGCTTCCCGAATCTCTCCAGGAAGCCATGCTCGATGATCTGGAAGGCGTTGCGAACACGTCGCAGATAGCTCGTTCTCCTTCCTTGAAGCCGGCGAGCATCCACAGCCTTGCGGAACCATCCAAGCCGGAACGCAGTCCCTCGATTCGTTCTCAAAAGACAGCTGCTTCTGCAGACGCAGCACTCGCGACTCGCCAAAGGGGCAAGTCCCTCTCTATCTCAATTGCTTCAACGCGCGACAAAGATGGCGATAAACGCAGCGTCAAGTCCTCGGCTGCTTCTATCTCCGACAGCGTCAGCGCAAGTCCCACCTCCCAGCATCGTCCCGCCGCCCTGAGAACCTCTCCTCAACCTCCAGCTTCTCCACAATCAATCAGGATCTCCAAGTCACCGCGAGTCGCCTCTTCTCCCCACGCGAGATCAGCGTCGTCTAGCACATCGGGTGTTCTCGGTGACTGGGCAAGTGGTCTGCTTCCGTGGTCCACCGGCGGTGCATCCCGCAAAGCTGCTCCTAGCACGGCCCAGAGTATGGTCAAGGCTACCAGCCCTGGTCGACGCGAGATGGCTGAGTCTGCTGCCGAAGCCACAGGGAAGCGCTCTGTCAGTGCATCGAAAGGATCCAAAGTCGCTTCGGCTTCCACCTTCGCACGCGCGTTCGGACGTTACACACGTGCCTCGCCGGCCCCTGAGACCCCACCCACAGTCAAGCAGCCAAATGTCACGCGCCTGCCAGACACGTACCAGTTTGACCGAAGTGATCAGCCTGGGTCGCTATCTAAAGGTGATAAGAGCGCCCCCTTGGGTGCGCCATCACCTCGGCCTCCCAGTGCTGCGGTCGAGCTCGAGCCGATCCTTCCCAACGATGCTGCTCCTCCTACACTCGTTCGCCGCAAGAAGAAGGGACGCAAGAGCGGATCCAGCTTGGCCGGGCTTGGCATCACTTCGAGCAACAGCAGCGATGTCGAGGGTCATATAGCCGGTACCAAGGTCAGTGACGCTGCGAATCATAACGGCGTAGACGCTCCCACCCTCCCACCAATTTCCGACAAGAAGAAGCGAGGCGCTAGGCTCAGCACGTTGGACGAGGAAGAGAGTTCAGGCGACGAATTCGAGGTCTACGGTGGTAAGGCACCGGTTCCGGGCTTTACCAAGATGACCGACTCTGCTGCCGCTGCTAGAGCTGCAGCGGCAGACTCGTCCGTTGTCATCCGCCCAGAGCTCGCAGACGACTCGGACACGGACAGTGAGATCGAAGAGGAATTCCAAGTCCTCACTGATCGATATGGCTTCATCTACAATCCTACTGATGCTGACATCCGACTGCTTCGTCAAGCAAGGAAGGCCTCAGCGCCGGCACCAGCCACGCTCACAGGAATCAAAGTCGGCATTCGAGCACGCGGCGGGACCGACAGTCAGAGTGAAGACGACAAGAACGATCCTGATCTCGACACCGCTGACTCTTCCGATGACGAGCTGGACCTGTCGCGAGCTACAACCGTGAAGACGGGCGCGACTTCGCTACTCGACCACAAAGATCTGGCTCCGACGCACAGTTCACGGGCGACATCGCCCGCACCGTCGACTAGTGCCACATCGGCAGGGGAAGCCTCGACGTCCGACGATGGCGGTGCTGCAGATAGCTCCAGTGCCCAGGCGAAGCGCAACAAGCGCCGCAGCAACTTGCTTTCGGTTCCCGACAGCAAGCCTGCGCAGGCAGAGGTCCTTCCGGTGAGTGCTGTATCGAAGCTGTCAACTTCGCCTTCCGCGCGGGGCGACAGTCCGTCCAAGCTGCGTCGTGGGAAGGACGGTCGAGGTACCCGATCCAATGCATCCTCGAGATCAGCTAGTCCGGTGAAGGGCAATGCTGCTGCGCTCGGCCTGCCTTCGATCTCCAACACCGTCCGACGGCTTCTCACACAGCTCCAAGACATGCACGATACGCAGCAGGTCGAGCAGAAGCAGCGTTGGGATGCTTTCCTCGAGCGCAGACGAGCACGACTGCAAGCATTATCGAGTGAAACCAACGGTGCCAGTAGCGGGAGCAGCAGCAGTGTCAGCATTCAAACGCAAGCAAACGCAGTTAAAGGAGTCACTGCTTCGGCATCCAAGACCAAGTCCTTGCTGGCGGGAGCATTCTTCGGCGGTGCTCCGACAGAGGGAGCCAAGGCGCTCGGATCTGCCGAAAAGGCACCAGAAGAAGACTGGTCGTCCGGCATGATCGGAGTCAGCCGCATGGGCGATTCCAAGACAGGCAAAGAGGACTGGAAAGAATTCCTCACTCTCTGTCAGACAGGTATTCCGCTTTGCTACCGGGCGAGGATCTGGGCCGAGTGCAGTGGGGCGAACGATATCGCTGAGCCTGGCCGATACCAGGAGCTGCTGTCAGATCATCAGGGCGAGACGAACGAATGCCTCACGCAGATTGATCTGGATGTCCACCGAACCATGCCAACCAACATCTATTTTGGTGGAGACGGGCAAGGAGTACCAAAGCTGCGCAGATTGCTGGTGGCATTCAGCTGGTACAATCCCAGCACCGGTTATTGTCAGGGGATGAATAACCTCGCGGCCACGCTGCTGCTGACGCATGCGACCGAGGAGGAGGCGTTCTGGGTGCTCGTGTGCCTCATCGAAAAGATTCTGCCGAGCGAATACTACACGTCGCACCTTCTCGTTTCGCAAGCCGACCAGCGCGTGCTCATCGAGCTCGTCAGCGAGCACATGCCCAAGCTACATGCGCACATTACCGAGCTCGGTGTTGACCTTCCCGCCATTACATTCGCATGGTTTCTGTCGCTGTACACGGACTGTCTGCCGGTAGAGACGCTGTTCAGGGTGTGGGACGTGATGTTTGTCGAGGGCATGGTGATCTTGTTCCGCGTCGCGATGGCGATCCTCAAGCTTTATGAAGCTGAGTTGCTGGCAACGACCTCGGCTTCGTCGTTCTACGGGCTGGCGCACTCACTCACGTCGCGTTTGTTCAGTGTGGACAAGCTGATCCACCTCGCATGCAACGAGCTCAAGGCGTCAATCCGATATGCCAACATTCTAGAGAAGAGGGAGAGACACGTAGCCGATCTCACCGCCGAGCTTGGACTGGACCTCGCCGGCACTTCCGACGCCTACGCTTGATATCACTTTACAGTAACTCATCACGACCAATTCACACGATTTGAATCCTGGGAAATCCTAACTTTGCCGGAGATTAAGCTTGAGCTACAGTACGAGATACAACCGAGATCGTGAGAATCTGCTTACTTGGAGAGGGGGAGGATGTGCGGGACGGGGCCCTCGGGAACGATGCGGTGTGGGTTGATGTTGGTGTGACTCTGGAAGTAGTGGGCCTTGATGCTGTCAAAGTCGGTGGTGTCTTTGAAGGCTGGGTTGTTCCAGTAGAGGTTCTGCATCCATCTGTTGATGTGAGGGTAGCCGTCGCGGATGGTGCGGTAGTTGCACTTGAAGTGGGTAAAATACACAGGGTCGAATCGGACAATGGTGGTGAACAGCCTGATATCAGCCTCGGTGAGCTTGTCGGCGTAGAGGTAGGTGCGGCCGTCCTGGAGTATCTTTTCCACACGGTCGAGCGACTTGAACAGCGGGCCGACGTTGGACTCGTAGGCATCCTGGATAGTTGCGAATCCGCACTTGTAGACACCGTTGTTGATGTCAGGATAGACCCACTCGTGGAAAGCATCGATCTCCTTACGGTGATCCTCGGGGTAATAGGTGACGCCGCGGTGCTCTTCGGGAATGAACTCGTCAAAGGCGTAGTTGAGATTGCGGATGACTTCGGACGACTCGTTGTTGACAATGGTGTTGAGCTTGGTGTCCCAGATGATGGGCACCGTGCAGCGCTGCGAGTAGTTGGGGTCAGCGGCAAAGTAAAGTTCACGAATACGCTTCTTGTTCTCGTGACCTGGGATCTTGCAGCCAGTGTCATGGACGGTCTTGAGACCCTTGGGCTCCTCGTAAGGGACGAAGCTCCATCCCTCAGGCCCGAGGAGAGAGTCGACGACGCTGACGGGCAGGAGATCAGGCACCTTGTCGAGACCCTTGAGCTTGCGAACAATCAGAGCTCGGTGAGCCCAGGGACAAGCGAGCGCAACGACGAGATGGTAGCGACCAACTTCGGGCTCGTGCTTGCCGCCCTTCTCGATGCTCGAGCGGAAGGTGGATTCTTGGCGACGGAAGTGACCGTCCTTGTTCGACCAGTCGGCCGAACCGTCCTTCTTAGATTCGTCGGCAGCCATTTTGGAGACAGAGAGTGCAATTCTCGAAGAAGAGCTGAAGGTTCGCTTTGACGCTTGAAGCCTGGGGAGTACACGCGCGGTTGAGATCGTGCCGAGAGCGAAGGGCGATGCCAGTCTGGGGACGGTAGTTCTGAGAAGCGATGGGGCGAGTATGTCGGGCAACTGAAGCTTGTGTGATCGTGTGATGTGAGAGCGGATGGAAGAGCCTTGATGACTTCGTAGCGAGGAATGCAGTCTTTATACCTGACCCTGCAGGGTTCATGAAGAGCTGGGTCGCTGCATTATGACCGGTAGGCCCGTGAATGAGGGTCTCCTCCGGACTTTCGCTTGTTGCTTGTCTCCGTCAGCTGTCCGAAAAGTAGCTGCCGCGTTGCATCACAGCATCCGAAGCTACAGGTGTAAAATCCGGATTTTTCCTAGTGAGATGTTAGATCAATCTCACTTCCGGATGCAAAAATTAACTTCTTTTTTTGACGCGACCCATCCGCGAAGCTGACTCCACCATCCTTGTCCCACCTTTATCAAGAAAAGAGAAGCCCATCTCACCATCAAGCACTACATCATCTCATACCATCATATCAATCAAAAAACATAGTTGCTTTCCGAAGAAAGCTGCTCTTCTGAACATTTGAGGGCCATCCATCTGCTGGGGCACTGCTAATCTTCTCTGTATCGTTTATTTGTTAGATCATATGTCGAGCCCCTCTCGGGGCCGACGGTGGGAATGGTGATGGTGGGAGGGTGTAAGAAAGGAGGAAAGGCATACGATTTTGAAGGGTTATGGTACTGGAAGCTGATGTGTGGTCTTCCTGACGGGGAAAGTTTCATTCTGAACGCAAGCTGAGCAGCGGTCTCAGTTGGTTTCGTGTAACGCTGTGCTGTTACGGTGGTTTCGATCACCGAATGTCGAATAAAACGTTGTAAAAATGAGCGACGAATGTAAAGTGTGATGGCGTAACAAATTAAAGCTGTGGCGCCGGAACGTGGCTTCTCCCGCCTGTGCTCGGTTCCTGGGGCTGCAGAGAATGTTTGCATGTCTCGTCTTGAGTTGCCACGCACAATACGGCTGGCCATGCTCGAAAGTCATGAGGCTGTATGGCAGTGTTGCGTTCGAGGATGTCGTCTCTTCTGTTCCACGAAACCAGTAGAAAGCAGTGATTCAGAGTTGTACGAATCCTAAATTCACCTATGGGCTTGACCACGGACACCGGCACTAAGAGATCCCTGAGAGAATAAGCACCGTGCTCTGCTGCCGGCAAGATCTGAAAAATCGATCCGCCGTCGCTGCGTTTTCACGTTCAGCGCTTCAACTTGACCTGCCTCTCTCCGCACGCGGCTTTGAGCAGAACAACACCGGCACCAGCTCACCGACCCCGCCTTTTCGCTCGCTCCCTTCACGTCGCTCCCATACCCGGCTTTACCAGTCCAACGCTCCACACTCTCGGCACTTGCATTGTCTCGACCGCAGATCCTCGCTCGCCTAGCATAGTCTTCTTACAGCTGGCACCCTAGCTCCTGTTTAGCACTCAGTCCTGCATGTTCTTCACCCTTTTCACAAACAAAGACTCCGACAAGAACACCACTCGGTAAAGTTCGAGTTGCTTCCCCCCGTCCCTCCATACATTACAGGTCCACCACAGATCTTCGTTCCGCTCCTCAACAAGAATTCCTTGACCTCTGTCACTGCCAACCTGGCTCTGCACGTCGTCCACCAAGTACCACTTTGCTTCGCAACTACGCATCCCGATCTCGAGTCACGTCGGGACCGTCGTATTCATGTTGCTGAGCAGACAACGAAAAGGTTTGGAGGTGAGTTCATCGTTCTTCTTCCACTTTGGCATGTCGACAGATTCGCAAGCTGATCACTGGTCTTGTTCACCTACTGCTTGATTGCATGGATACAGCTTCTCACTACTAGCCACTTTACAACCTCTCGACCACTCCTAGACTGCGCGGTAGCTGCAGCTCCACGCCTCGCTGCATCCACAAGGACTCTACGCACTACCACACCCACCATGTTCGCTCTGACACCATGGCGCGGTACCCCAGGTACCCAACCCAAGACCTTCAGTCAGCAGCGTAGCCTGCCTCGTTTGCCGGTACCTACGCTCGAGCAGACGTTCGAAAAGTATCTCAAGTCTCTCTCGCCCTTCCTGCGCCAGCTCGAAGAGCAGGGCAAACTCGAAAGCTCCACCGCTGACAAGGAGCTCGCCAAGCGTAGGCAGTGGGTGCAGGACTTCCTCGCTCAAGGCGGTCTTGGTCCCAAGCTTCAGCAGCGTCTCATCGATGTCGACCGCACCACCGACAACAACTGGCTCGACGACCGATGGTGGCTGCAGAAGGCTTACCACGAGTGGCGCGTGCCTCTCATGATCAACAGCAACTGGTGGCTCATGTTCACCCACGACAAGAACATGCCTACCGAACTTGGCGAGCACAAGGGTCACGACGCCTATCCCATCCGTGGCCTCGGGTCTCAGAACTGGGACGATGCCGCTTGGGGCATTCGACGTGCAGCCTGGCTGACTTCACGATTCCTCCAATTCAAGAAGCGCCTCGACGAGTATGTACCTCTCCCGGTCAAAGGCGCCGCTCGTATCCAGCTGTAAACGTCTTGCTGACCCTTGCATTCTCCAATTGCCTTTTTGTCTTTTTTACTCTCGCCCTCTTACTGACGCTATCTCCTCACAGCGAGGACATCATGCCGGACACATCCCGAGCTGGTGCGTTCTGCATGCACCAGTACACACGGTGAGTGACGAGCAGCATGCTGACATTAGCAATCTTTGCTCTTTCCCTTGTTTCGAACACGTTCAACTGACTCTTAGGTCGCTGGTTCAATCGTCCTGCTCGCAGATTGTTCGGAATCACGCGTATCCCCGCGCTGCCTCATGACTGGAACACAGCCACTCCGCACCCTGCACCATCGCGTCACATCACTGTGATCGCTCGCGACAACTACTACGAGCTCGAGGTGCTGCGCAAGGATGGAACTTTGCTTGGCGTTGACACGATCGAAAAGTCGCTTTGGGACATCGTCGCCGATGCCAGGAAGGCGGATGGTGCTGGTGTCGGTGTGCTGAGTTCGGACAACAGAGACACTTGGACTCAGGTAGGTGCTTCCGCTTCCGCACAGGATTGACCTTATTTGCTTTCGCTAACCTTGTTTATGTTTTCCATCTCGTTTTCCATCTCACCCAGACACGAGAACACCTGCTCAGCGTCTCGCCGGTGAACCGCAAGACACTCAACTCCATCGAGGACAGTTTGCTGTGTCTTTCGCTCGACTCGAGCGTGCTCGCTCTGTCGTCGGAACATCCCGCGCCCTCACACGACGCGACACCCGTCTGGGTGGACGCTCTGGCCCGCAATGTCAGCGGTGCTGGGCGAGGCGGACACAACCGCTGGTTCGACAAGGCGCTTACCATCGTGGTCGAGCCCAATGGAAGGGCAGGAATCATGGGCGAGCATTCGCCGTGCGATGCCTTGATCCCCTCAATTCTGTGTGACTTTGCTGCTGCCGAGCCATGCCCTCCCCCTGGCGCTGGCGTACCCGCCGAGCTCAGCTCACCCAACGAGGCCGCGGGCTGGAAGAAGCTCGAGTGGGCGTTGGACGAGTCGACGCGCAAGTCAATTGAGCAGTCGCAAGAGGCGGCTCTGCAGGCGGCCAAGGAGTCGGACATCCGCACGCTCTGGTACGACGAGTACGGTGCGGACTGGATCAAGAAGGTGGGCAAGCACAGCCCTGACGCCTACCTTCAGATGGCGCTGCAGCTTGCTTACGCCAAGGCACACGGACAGCAGGTGTCCACGTACGAGACTGCTTCGACGAGGCTGTTCAAGCACGGACGTACGGATGTGATCCGATCATTCAGTGACGAGGCATACGATTTTGTTCGGGGTGTGCGCGAAGGCAAGGACGCCAAGACGCTTTATGCTCTTCTCACGGCAGCCACCAAGTCTCACAACAACCAGACGCGCGAGAGCTCGACTGGCAAGGGCATCGATCGCCACATGACTGGACTGCGTCTGTTGATGCGCGCCGAAGATGGCGAGACTCCCGCGGTCTTCTCGGATCCTCTCTTCGGCGAATCTCAGTCGTGGAGACTCAGCACGAGTGGACTGAGTGCTGGTGACCGATTTGCGGGCACTGGATTCGGAACGGGTTATCCGACAGAATCGTACGGCATCAATTACTTGGCGGGCGCTCAGCTTCTCAAGCTTGGTGTCGAGTCCAAGAATGGTGCCACTACCAACTTCACCAACTGCTTGGTCGAAGCACTTCGGGACATGCGACGCATCTGTGAGCAAGGCGGACCTCCTCCTCAAGCGACCGAATCTCACAAGCTCTAGTCAGCGGCACAACTGTAACGACGCCATTGAAATATATGTGAATCCTGGATGTCTTATGTTTGGAATGCGGGAAAGAATGCAAGGTGAAGCGCGAGTCGTGTGAAGAGTGCATAGCCGTCTGTGAGGGTCTGATCATTGGGAGGGATCTCGCGAGCTCCACGCACGACTCGGCACATGGCAACAAGCGAATGTAGGGTCTCCTTCGGCAGGTTCGTTATCGATGTGACGTCTCGTTCTTATGGTCTGGAATGAACGGTCCCTACGCACCGTTCTAGTTGCCGTGAGGGGCAGGCAATCCGTGGAAGGCTGCGCAATCCTCCTGCAGGAAAAGGTTGCATCTGCGGGGAAAGAATCTGCATGAGCCGTTGTACAGACTTGGTCCGGAGAAGGAGCATGAACGCACTCGGATCGACGGTACCACGGAGCAATTCAACAAAGTGTGGCAAGCATCTTCATCATTGCGGGGGGGCAAGGCAAGACGGTCGTTTGACGTGAAGGAATGGCAAGCAAGCAGCAACATGCGGGGTCGGCCATCATGCCGGTAGCGGAGTTGTATGCGCGGAGGAAGCTCGGTCGATCTTTCTGTGCTACACTCAAGTAGGCCTGCTGTGATCCCTTTGCTTTCTACCGTCCCGCCCGAGGAACGCGTCGTCCACAAGACGCCGCTATCAACTCAGGATCCCGAATTGGCAATGCTGTTGAATGCTGGAATGATCTTGTCACCTCCGACAACCACGTCGAATGGCATGGTGCGACTGTTACTTAGATACTAGATACTGCTATCGATAAAACCGGGGTAAATGTATGATTGCCGCAACGGCATGTGGCCCAAGCGTGCCTGCAGGGCTGGCATTCCCTCGGTCACTCTTGCATGCAGAAATTTTGAAAAGCTGAGCGTCTCGCCTTTGCGGCGTCTATGGTGGAGAGAGAGCGATAACAAGGAAAATGCTCGACTTGACGCAACTGTGCGCACGCTTAAGCACCCACACTCAGCACTGCCTGCTTTCCGCACTTGCATTCGCCATAAGTTCCTCACCAGACACCAACAACCCGCCTTCACCTCCAACACTTCCTCTCTCACGTTCGAGTCACTTACATCTCCCTTTCAACTTCATCCCGTTGTCAATACCTTCAAGACCAGCTAGAATCGTCACAGCTTCGTACGCTGACCACAGCGGAGCGAGGTGCATATACACTTTGATACAACATGTCCGCTAGCGACCAGCAGCAGCAAGAGGCTCTCCGCTCTCCTAATCCCTTCACAAAGAACCAAGGTACTCCAGGATACTACGACGAGAACGAGGACCATCAGGGAGCTCAGCTTCGCTCGCTCGCACAGCACATGCGCAAACTCAGCATGAACGGCAGTTCCTCCGACGCCAACACCGACCTGTCTTCCCTCCGCAATTCCAATGCCGCAGCAGCATCCGCATCTAGCAGTGGCAGCAACGGCGCTCCTACTCCTCGAGCTGAGGGTGGTCCTCGTCCAGACCCTAGCGCAAACGCTGCTCCTGGTGCACTCGGCGTTGTCGGTGGGCCCAAGTACACTCCTCACCGTGGTGATCTTCCCGATCCTGACAAAGCGTACGGCGAGGATCAGGAGAAGGCCGTCCTCCTCTCTGCAGGCGTCGACAACGGCTCTTCCGCACTCGATGACAGTCACGATGGCGCCCATGACGATCATCACTCCACCCGTCGTGCTCCAGGGCTCAGGCGCACCTACTCTCTCGGACAGCAGAAGCGAAGACCTCAAAGGATGAACGATGACCCCGTCATTCTCTCTCGACGATTGAGCCACGATGCAGTTCCAGACGAGCCTCGACGCTTCATTGTCGATGTCGAGGAAACTATGCGTCTTGTGCTCGAGCAAGAGGACACTGACGGCAACTTCCAGATCTGTATCACTGATAGCGGACCTAAGATGCTGACGCTCGGTACTGCCACCAGCAACGGATACAAGGGCTTTGACATTCGAGGAACCTACATGCTTTCCAACTTGCTTCAAGAGTTGGAACTCGCCCGTGAGCACGGTCGCAAGCGTATCGTATTGGACGAGGCACGTCTCACTGAGAACCCTGTCGACCGTCTCTCGCGTATGATCAGTCAGACTTTTTGGCACAACCTCACGCGCCGCATCGACGGTGACGGTCTCGACGCCATCCTTTCCGACCCAAAGAACCGCAGCAAGTCGCAAAACCCTCGCATTTACGTTCCCGCTTCCGAGACCGAGATGCTTCAATACTACCAAAAGGTGGCGGAAGAGCGACCCGCGCTCAACCTCACTGTGGAGGCACTTCCCGCCAACATCACACCCGAGTATACCCGCGACCTCAACGACAAACCCGGTCTGCTCGCTCTCGCCATGAAGGACGACATTGACCCCGTCACTGGCGAAAAGAAGGGCCTCAGAGGTATCCCCTTCGTTGTGCCGGGCGCCCGATTCAACGAGCTCTACAATTGGGACAGTTACTTCATCGCGCTCGGTCTTGTTGTTGACAATCTCGTCGATCTCGCCAAGGGCATGGTCGACCACTTCATTTTTGAGATCAAGCACTATGGCAAGATCCTCAACGGAAACCGTACTTACTACCTCATGCGCGCCCAGCCTCCTTTCCTCACCGATATGGCCCTTCAAGTCTACTCGCGCCTCGACCCTGCCGACGAAGCTGAGAACAAGGAGTGGCTTCGTAGGGCTATTCAGGCCGCCATCAAGGAGTACCACACCGTTTGGATGAACAAGCCTCGATTCGACGAAAAGACTTGGCTCTCGCGCTACCGTCCAGAGGGTCTCGGTGTCCCGCCCGAGACCGAAGCTTCGCACTTCACCCACATCCTGCGTCCTTATGCCGAAAAGCACGGCTGCAGTGTCAACGAATTCACTCGCAAGTACAACCACGGCGTCATCAAGGAGCCCGAGCTCGACGTCTACTTCATGCACGACCGTGCTGTGCGAGAGTCGGGCCACGATACCACCTACAGGTTTGAGCGTGTCTGCGCCGACCTTGCCACCATCGACCTCAATGCTTTGCTGTACAAGTACGAGATCGACATTGCCACCGCCATTAGAGAAGTGTTCGACGACAAGCTCGAGTTGGAAGACGACTTCTTGCTTCACGGCCCATTGCCACCATCGATGCTCAAGGACGGAAAAGGTCCCGAAAAGCCTTCGAGGAGTATCACAACGCCTCAGACAAGCGCCGAGTGGTTTGCGCGTGCTGCTCACCGCAAGGCTCAAGTCGACAAGTACCTGTGGAATGATGGTATGGGACTGTATTTTGACTACAACACGAGGCTAGAGGAGCCTATCGTGTACGAAAGTGTCACCTCCTTCTGGGCCATGTGGGCCGGTATGGCGTCCGAAGACCAAGCTGCTAAGCTGGTCAGCAAATCTCTGAAGCGATTCGAGGAACAGGGTGGTCTTGTCTCTGGTACGGAAGATTCTCGCGGTAAGATTACTCTGGATCGTCCAAACCGTCAGTGGGACTACCCGTACGCCTGGGTTCCGCACAACGTGCTCGCCTGGGTCGGTCTCGAACGATACGGATACCTCGAAGAGGCACGCCGTCTCGCCTACCGATGGCTCTACATGATGACCATCGCTTTCGTCGACTTCAACGGAACCGTGCCCGAGAAGTTCGACGCTGTCGCGCTCTCTCACATGGTGGACGCTGAGTACGGGAATCAGGGTCTCGACTTCAAGTGCGTTCCTCGTGAGGGCTTTGGCTGGATGAACGCCAGTTTCCAGGTCGGTCTCACTTTCCTGACGACGCACCAGCGTCGTGCCGTGGCCGCGCTTCAACACCCTGACGACTTCTTCAATGTTCGCCGTAAATGATTCACTCTTCTTTGGGCTTGATGTGGCTCTCGAAAAGACTGTTGCAATTTACATTTTGACATACCTCCCAGAGCGATGCGCCCGGCTTGTTCGACAAGCAATGAAAGGTTGAAAGTTGTTGTGCGGCCTGTCGCCCACAAGGTCAATTATGTCGCTGTGACCATCGCTTCTGTCGGTGTCACTGTCACTTTTGTCGCTGTCATTGGCGCTGTTGCACTGTTGCTGTTGCACTGTTGCTGTTGCACTGTTGCTGTTGCACTGTCGCTGTCACTGTCGCGTCTGGCTCTGTCCTTACCACTTTTGTCGCTGTCGCTGTCGTCGTCACTTCCGTCAACGTCGCTGTCACGTACGGAATGCTACTGTCGCCGTCACGATGGACTTTGTCGCCGTGGCTGTCGCGTCTGTCGCTGTCGCTGTCATTTTCACTCTTGTTGGTGTCACTGCCCCATTTCCTCCTGTCTCCTCTCTCAGTCCATCTCGACAACTTCACCTCACTGAACTCATGCATCCTCTTTTCATCGGACTTGATCCTCTCAGACTTGCAGGCACGGGAGCAGTGCCCCAGCAGATGGATGGCCCTCAAATGTTCAGAAGAGCAGCTTTCTTCGGAAAGCAACTATGTTTTTTGATTGATATGATGGTATGAGATGATGTAGTGCTTGATGGTGAGATGGGCTTCTCTTTTCTTGATAAAGGTGGGACAAGGATGGTGGAGTCAGCTTCGCGGATGGGTCGCGTCTAGAACTTCCGCCCTTGAGGTTTAACATTTTCCGGGTTTTTCCTCCGCTCCACACGTCTTTGACGTCGAGGAAAAGCGCGATGGCGTGTGTCGATCGGCTATGACAAATTTAGCCCAAAGCAACGACAATCAGGGTTCGTGCATCTTAAATTCGCTTACTTCGGAGACCGTGCAGTCATTCTGCTCTTTCTTCTTACAACATCCTTGATCCTTCACAAGCCGTCATCAAGCACCGGTCGCGGCTTCAAGGTATGCTGCACCAACGCTGAACTGCAACGTTCGTCATGAGCCAGGAAAAGCAACCAGACACAGAACCATCGGTATCAAGCTCCGCGGCTCCGGAAGCAGCTCCGATCAACAATGCCAACCTGATCGTTAGCGGGCTCACGGCCGGTCTGGTCCTGGTCTTCTTGACCATTGGACTGCGCAATGCTGTCCTCGTCGTTGTGGTCGCGATGATCCTCATCTGCAACCCTTGGGTTCGCACGTTGCTCGAGTTGCCCAGCACAGATGGTAAGCGCAGTCTCAGCACCTTCGAGCCAGCACGCTACCTTTTGTCGTATACCTCAAGCTCGAACGCGTATCAACACGACGTCAACACAGCGAGCCAGCACGACGATGGAATTGCTGGCTCCGACTCTGCCGAAAGCGATCCACTCATGCAGACGGACCAGCTCTATTCCCTCACCGTCATGCCAGACGCCCTTCGCGAAAGCAGTCAAACCATGATTCGCTTCGTCGTGCGTGACTTTGTCCAAGGCTGGTATGATCCTCTTACTTTTGCGCATCCCAATTTTCCCATCTCAGCTGAGGCCAACATCTCGCATACAGCCTCAAGCGTTTATCTTCGAGCACGTCAGCTCAAGAGCGCCAATACAGCCGCCGAGATCTTGCTCACGGTCCAGAGTGTACTTCTGTCATCATTGCGCCGCCGCAGGGCTTCCATACAAAATCCCTCATCGGCCACGTCCTTTGCGCGGTATACATGGCCGAGTACCGCTGCTCGTATCGACGCGCTTCGCAAGGCGGTGCGCAAGCTACTTTCCCGCAACCTTGCACCTGCAGAGCGTTCCAGCCCCGTGCTCATGCTACTCTTGACCGAGATCCTTGCAAAACAGGCTTGGCAGGTCTCGCAGACCATCGGAGATCCCGACTTTATCAACCAGAAGATTGTGCAGTGGGCAGAGCCTGCCTCAGAAACAAGCTTGGAGGGCCAAGCGATCTCTCCGGATGAGTTGCAAAACCTCAAGTCTCTCGACACCTCAGCTTTGGATTCGCAAGCTGCAGAAGCCATGCGAGCTCGAGCTGGCTCCGACACCCAGCCTCTCTCGAGGAGCTCAGCTGCTACTTCACAACAAGAGTCTGCATCGAATGATCATTCTAGACAGGTGCCATCAGCTCGCTCGGCCTCAGTACAAGTCGCCCGTCCAATCCAGCAAGAGTCTACCACACGCCGAGCTTCGTCCTCCATGCAGTCTTCCGTTCCAGCGGGTCTTGGGTTTGATCACCAAAATGCATATTCATCAGCACTGAGATCGGCTGGGCCTTCCCAACCTCCGCGACCACGCATCACTCCTCCACGGAAGTCGACCAGCTCGGGTCCGCTCTCTGCTCTCGGAGGTTTCGCGACGGGAGCGCTTGGTGCACTTGCCGATGCGGCCGAGCGTGCCGTAGACGTCGTGGGCGGCACAGTGGATGAGTTTGGCAACCTGCTCATGGTACCAGCTGAGTCCTCAGCACGCGATTCAGGCAACGGTTCCTCTTCGAACGCGTCTTCTCCTCGTCGCCGATACACGCTTCTAGCCGAAAGAGAGCAAGGCGAGGCAAGTCATAGCAGAGCCTCACAGCTAACGAGAGTCTCGGACCAGTCCGACACTTCGCATGTGCCAGCATACCATCTTGACATGCCTTCCAGCATCGAAGAGCCTCCGCTTCCGGCCTCGCTCCGACAGAGCCTGCGAAACAGCGATCAACAGTACCAAGATGAGAGCTCGGCGGGTGCGGGATCCCACAGAGACGCGCAAGCCTTCAAAATTCCCGAGACCCCGCCGAGGCGCTCAACGGATGCACCAGTCATCGTTGCCCCTTCGCCAGTTGCTGCTGCGCTCAGCTTCTCTTCGCGTGACAGCTTTTCGATTGACGAGCAACAGCCAGACGAAGAGGCTGCGCTTGATGCGATGCACGACCTCCTGTCTGACCGCACTTCGCCCGCCTATGAGGCCTTCGAGAACTTCCTAGAACAACCAGGAAATCGTTTCTGTGCACCTAATGAAGGCGAATCGCTTCTCCGACTCCACACGCAGCTCAACACCCTTGCGAGCATCATGGAATTCGCCACGCTCGACGAACAGACCTTCCGAGCCGATGCCAGCACCATCCTCAGCAAAGCGCTGGAGCAACTGCCAAGCACTCTACCACCCACCCACGACGGGCAACGCCCTATACTTGTACGCCGAAGTGCGCAGCAGGTGTTGACCAATTTGGAATGGTGCGCCAACATGGATGTCGTAGAACCACTGAGGGAGAACATCATTGCCAGGCTGGTCCAGCTTTACAATGCCTACGCTACTAGTGGCTCGCAACAGGCATCTCCCAGCCGGCCAGGCATGCAGCCGAGTCGCATCGATACCACGCTTTCCAACGCGATGCCACGAACTGACTCACCAGAGCCGAGTCAGCTTTCCGCTCAACCCGAGGGCTGTTCGAGCTTATCGAGCGCGAGTTCGGACCGAGCTGGCTTCCATTACGAGCCGAGAAGGAAGATCACTTCGCCTCCTGGCAGCGCCACGCTTCAGACCGGCGCTCAAACCCCTCCACGCGCTCCGTCGGTTCCTCCGACGGGTTCTAGCGGCTCGACTTTGTTGGGTCCGCCCTCGGGTCCGTCGAGACCCATGTCGGTTCCTCCGCGTGTGCCATCAGCGCCGCCAAGGGCACATCAAATGGTTCTGCCTGGATCTGCCTCGTCGAGCAGCCAGGCTGCAGCTCCGCAGCAGAGAAGCAGCAATGACTTGCCTACTTCTCAAGCTACCACTCGGGCTAGCACCGGCAGCACTCGCTCGTCGACGGTGGTCAGCGTCACCGACATTAGCGCCAATTCTGAGAGCCGCAAAGCAGTCGATCTCCGCACCCTTGAAGTCATGATCTCCGTCGAGGGCGCATCGGATTCATCTACGGGCGCAAGTCCAGACGGTTTCGTCCTCATCCGCCGCTGGCACGAGTTCGAGCAGATGGATATCGAGATTCAGCGACAGCCCCGATCCAGCAATCCCTTGCCTCTTCTGCCGGCTATGAAGGGCAGGAGAAGTGCTGAGGTCTGCAGCCTGCTAGAAGGATACCTCTGTGAGCTTTTGCTTGAATGCAACCGGACTCAGCTGACCAATGTGGCAGGTGCCAGGCGCTTCTTTGACAGGACACGAGCTGGTGCATCATCCGAAGATCTCAGGCGCAATGGAGGCCCTGGTGCTTTCCTGGGTGGGATCGGGAAATGCATTGTGAATGGCGTGGGCATGGTCGGAAAGCAAGCTGCAAGGACAGGAGCGGCTGGCATCCAGGCTTTGACGGATCCAACTTCCGCGCGCAGTGGCGACGAGAGTGTGCCTTCGCCGCATCTCTCTAGCTCGAGTACAAACGTGCCACCTGCTGGGATTGCACGAACGCCAGAGCTTACCAGCAACCGCTTTGCGCCCAACTCGCCAATGGTGGATTCAACTACGAGCTCGACGTTCGTCTCGCGAACCAATTCGCCTTCGATCTCTCCTTCTCGCCGTACACGCGATGCCTCGGTTGCTAACGCCAAAGCAGTCTCATCCGAGCTCAGCGCTCGCCACCTTGACATGTTACTGTCCTCGATCTTTGCGGTTGCAGACGAAGCGTTCAACCTTCAAGGCGGCTGGACGCTACGTCGCGGCATGCTGCGTGTGCTCGAGCAGGTAGTACGAACGACGTATGCATCTTCGATTGTGGCAGGCTTCAACAATTCGGCTGCGAGCTTGAACGTCGACAACTTTGCAAAGTGGATCAGCGACTTGACCAACACAATGTGGCCCAACGGCAGAAGATGGGGGTCAGAGATCGGCACCGAGGATGAGAAGCCGCAAAGGACCGAGGAGGAGAAAAGAAGGACCGCGGAAAAGGCACGTGAGATTGTAGTTTCTTATGCGCCAGCCCAGGCAGGATACTTGCTTGGACCAGGTGGAAAGATGGCGTGCGTCAAGGCGCTAGCAGAAGTGCACGAGACGCTGATGGATCCCATCACCGCGTCCGATTTGGGACTTACGATCGTGCTCAAGGCTTTGGACATGGCAAGCCGCTGAGTTGGTTGACACTGGAATGAAAAGTGATAAAAATCGCACACATACATCCGAGGACGTGGAGAGCACACACGCCGCACATAGCGTATGAGAAGTTTGAAATGTATGCTTGGCATCGTCTGATACTGTTACAAAATTGACACGATGAGATGTTGGAGACGCAGTTGGGCAAAGATGGGAGTGGGAGATGGTGCTTATTCGTCGCCCTCAGAGTCCTCGTCACCCTCGACTTCGGCGTTCTCCTTTTCGACACGGGCCATGAGCTGCTCGAGCTCCTGGTCTTCGACCTCGGAAACAGTCTTGGGCTTCATCTTGATGTTGACGTCGCCGCCGTTGGCACGGATAGTTTCGGTGATTTTTTCCAACGCCTGTTCCATAAGTGCGATACCGCCGACCTTGTCGGTGGAGTTGGTGATGAGGACGTAGAGTGGTGGTGCGACGAGCTTGATCTTGATGGGGATGGCTTCCGTGGAGACGGCCTCGCCTGCACGCAGCGCCTTCTTGACGGCATCGATGCCCTCGTAGCCGAAGCAGGTGACCTCGACGTCGGCACGGATCTTGACGGGCTGCGGTGTCATTCTTCGCGCAATGTTGGCTTGCAACTCCTTGCGCACCTCGTCGTCCATCTGAATGCCGTCGAAGGTCTTGTCCATATCGAGAATCGCCAGCTTGAAAGCGTCGAATGCGTGGCCGTACTTGTCGTGCAATGGGAAGACGATGGATTCGTAGAGATCCTCCACCTCGCGATTGAGCTTGCCGGCAACGTGCGCCATGATGCTGTGGACTGCCTTGGACTTGGTGAACTGGTCTTCGCACTTGACGACATCCTCGGGCGAGACACGACGCTTAGACAGGTCAATGTAGCCCTTCTCCTTGTCGACACGCAAAACGACGACGACCTCGTTCCTGCCTACTCGGATGAGCTTCTGAATGGATCGGATACGACGTCTGGACAATTCGGAGAGCAAGATCATTCCCTCGGCGCCATCGTATTCGAGCAACTTGACGTATGCACCCATCTCGGCAATTTGCTGCACCTGGCACATGACCACCTCGTCCACATCTGGAAGCTCCTTCTTGTAGAAACGCATGGTGGCTGGCTATGCTCTCCTCTGTAGTTGATTGAATGAGTGTACGATTTGCAGCTTAGAGTCGGTCCGCTAACTTTGTATAAATTCCGTACAGCGGTGTTGAACGAACTGTTGAGAAGGTCGATGCAGGAGAGCGGATCGTGTAGGAGTGGTAGCGGAACAAAGGAACAGTTAGAACAGAGCAAGAAGCTCAGATTCAAGGCATACGACTTAGCCGTGTCGAGCGCAGCAGAGTCCAAGTCTCGGTTTGCTTTTTGCCTGCAGGAAGAATCTGAGCTGCCACTGCTCGTCACTATCACTGCCACTGTGACTGTGCCAGGGCCCAATCGCTTCACGTGATGAGTCCCAGCAAATTTCTTCCTATCGGACGGGTTTGAATTCTTCAAAATCATCCTGTTAAGTTGACTAAGAAGGCATGACCGAATGAAAATGTGGAGGTTTTCGGAAGCCTGCACTGTGCGAAACTTTTCTGTTCAAAGGGTCCAATAAGAACAACACTCGGACGCTACTCATGCTTCCATCGCCTTTGCGACATTGTATGTCGGCCCGACCAGCATTGATCTGGGCCTCGGGATCGGTCTGCCACATCCGCGTGGTATGAGTGCAGACCGAGACGGCGGCGGCCATCTGGATACAACGGATGGTGGGAGCAGATTGCGAGTTCCGCAGTTCTCTTCCTACCGACCCGCTGCCGCTGCTTCTTCCAGTGCATCTTCTTCGCGCCAAGGCCACAGCAAGCGCCCAAGAGAGAAAGAGACATCTCATCGTTCGCACCATACTTGCTCCTGGAGTTCTGAAAAGCATCACCGGTCTCCCAGACGTCGCTCGCATTCGCCAGATGCGTCCAGTTCTCGCCATCGCACGCGCTCCGACCACAAGAGTAGCTCTCGTCGATCGCTAAAAGACGCAGCCGGTGCTTCAGGGACACACGATGCGAGGCAAGGTCTCAGCACATTTGATCGTGACCTGTTCTTCACCGACACGAGAGGTGATCCCGATGCCTTGATATACGGCCAGGATCGAGCCAAGGTGCCAAAGTTCCATCGCCCCTCGCAGGCATATGTTGGTCAAGCGGGTCAATCAAGACAACCAGCTTCGGAGAGGACTGAGTCCCACAAAGGCATCAACGATGCTCGCGGTGCCGCCTCCGACATTATAACGCTTCCAGACGAGATTGCTTTGGACGATGACGCTATCGACGACCCATTCGACCCAACACGTCCATATGTCAAGCGGGAACCTCGCTTCGAACAAGTTGGTGGAGGAGCAATCTGCCAAGCCTCGAACCTGGATTTGCTAAACCGTTCAAGACCAAAGGACAGGCCGACGGGGCTGCAAGGTCTTCCCGTCGAACTGCTGCACATGATACTGGTCTTGTCGCACTCTTCAGAGCTCGCTTTGACTTGCCAGTACATGCGCTACGCTTGCCAGCAGGCTAGCATCACGGACAAGGTGGATTTCATCATGCAGAGGTGGCTGCAGCACTACCTTGGCTACTTGACAAAGCACCGGTGTCGTTCAAAGCGCAAGTCATGCAAGCGACAGCTTGCCGCTCTGGCTCATACACGAGATTTGTGGTGGCAGGACTTTAGCAACGTCTTGTCCGCAACGGAGTGTGACAACGACATGGTGCTGAGGGAGGGTATGGACGTCATCAGCTTTGCCTCCGAGTTCGGCATTTGCACAGCAGCCATCTTGGATCGACTCGTCGAGAACACTGCAGCGTCATCGCTTCCTCGTGTCTTCATTGGCCGGTCGCTGGATGGACAGCCTGTTCGCCTGCCAAAGCGGCTGTTCCGACACATCGAGCATTTTGAATATGCTCAAGTTGTCAATCAACGTCACTCGGACGCGATACAGCAAGATAATTCCGGCCAAGCTCCACCGAAGAAGCGGCGTCGACGACGGAACGGGCATGGGCATGTCGGCGAGGAAAAGTCAAGCATCGACGTAGGCTTTCCAGCCTGGTTGGCACAATTACTACTCAGCTTAGCGCCCCCATCCAGCGCAGCTTTTGATGATATAACCGAGGATAGCGTCAAGGCAAAGGTGGGCCCAGTGCCAAACCATCAGGAGATGCAAATTCTATTTATAATGCTGCATCATTATGGTGCGGATGCATCTTCTCATAGCGGCTATCCACTGGCAATGGCTGTACACCGTCGGTCATATTCGCTGGTGCATCTGCTGTTGCTGTTCGGAGCTAATCCAGGCTGCAAGGATGGGTTGGCGGTTCAGATTGCCATCCGTAACGGGTTCCTTGACATTGTGCGTCTACTGGTTACAGGCCCTTGTCTGGACGCAGATTTATCGACTGTCGTCCCGATTCGTATGGCCAATCTCGCAGGGTCTACTACCACTCATCCGCGTCTGGGAGCGCCGTCCTTCGAACTGAATCCGTCGCATCTTCGGTTAGCCATTCAATCTCGACAGTGGGAAGTGGTCGACTACATTTGGCACGAAAAGCAAGTATCGCCGGACATCGCATGCCTCCGGCTTATCGAGAAGCTCAAGACTTGAGGATTGTTTTTGGTCGCAATGTTACATTATCATTATCTCCAACATATGGACTTGATGCATCATTTCTGTCATGAGCAAGTAGTTGTGCGTCTCAGCTAAGCTCACTCTAGCATTGCGGAGAGAGTGCGAGTGGCTGCAGCGCACAGTCTGCAGCTCCGACGGGACTCAGATGAGTGTTGTTGTTGATGTGCATGTGGGGACCCCGCACTGGCGAGAGCAAAGTCGATGCACATTCCCGTGCTTTGCTGTCTAGATTGAACACCTTGCATGATTCCTCGACAGCCGATGGGAGTCAACACAAACAGGCTGGCGAGTTACAACAAGGTGGCTCGCGTACCGTGCTGTTTTCGTGCGGATCAAATTGAGAGTAAGCTAGCAGCCAAACGTGCATTTCACGCGCAAAGTTGGACCATCGAACGTCCCGGCGTCGTACGCGCGCGCATGCACTTGACACACACCACAGTGATTGATGCCACCGAGACTCTGACACCAGCACATAGTCACAGAGAGAGCTTCTCGACTGATCATGTAAAAAGTGACATACCAGTGGCGACAATCTAGCAAATTAGGACGGCGTACGCTGTCTCTGATGGAAGACCCTCTTTTGACACAGAGTGCTTTTGGATTGCCAGGGTCTAGGGATCGACGACCGAATAGGAGCAGCGTGAAAGGGTAGAAAAGAGCTGCAGCTGAAGCTGAGTTGGATTACAAAATAGGCGCTCTCTCATTCGCCTCGCCTCGCCTTGCCTGGAACGAAAGAACCCTGAGAATACGGGCCGGGCCAATTTCACTTCCGTTTCACCGGATGCAATTCAAAGAGGTCTGCCGCGCGCGCTCACTGCCATCGCACAAGCACCATCAAGCCACCAAGAAGACAATTGCAATCTAATGAGCCAGGGACATTCCATTTTACGCCACAATCCAATGAGTCTGCGACTGCAGTGCGACAAGGAGCTGGCTTGGCTGGCTGGCTGAGAACAATAACGTCTGTGCATGTGTGTATACGCAGTCAAGGTGCTGAGAGAGACAGCGTTGCTTGGCTGCTTGCTTAAACTACCCCGCATCCGCGTGAATCGTCTGTTTTTTTCCTGCTCGTCTGCCTCGGCTGGTGTCGTTGCCTTCGCAAGACACGCTGTCTCTAGATGCCCCCGTATCCCTGATCGCCCTTCTTCTCGCCCTTGTTGCCCCCGACTCAACACGCTGTCTTCTTGACCCTGTCCAGCACTCTTTCCTTCTCAACCACATCCTTCCCATACCCTTCATACCCTCCCTCCGCATACATACACAATGTCCGCACAGAAGCAGGGCTCCTCCGCCCCCCAGCATAAGGAATACTCCCGTGACGAGGTTGCCAAGCACAACAAGCCCGGCGACCTCTGGATTGTTATCGACACTGAGGTCTACAACGTCTCCAAGTTCTCCGAGCTCCACCCCGGTGGCGAGAACGTCTTCCACGATGAGGAGGTAGCTGGCCAGGACGCCACCGAAGTTTTCTTCGGTCTTCACCGTCGTGAGGTCCTTGCCAAGCCCCAGTACCAGCGTCTCATCATTGGTACCATCCAGGGTGAGCAGCCCAAGCTCAAGCCTGACCCCATTGGCAGCCCCTCGCGTGTTCCTTACGGCGAGCCCACCTGGCTCTCCACTGCCTACCACTCACCCTACTACAACGACTCGCACCGCCACCTCCAGCGCGAGTGGCGTAAGTGGGTCGATGAGAACGTCATCGAGGTTGCTCAGCGATGCGAGGACAGCGGCAAGCGTCCCGATGTTGAGCTCGTCAAGAAGATGGGTGCCAACGGCATCAACGCTATGCGCATGGGCCCCGGAAAGCACCTCCACGGTCGCAAGCTCTTCGCTGGCATCAAGGGCGAGGAATTTG
The DNA here is from genome assembly GCA_024271935.1 of Ustilago crameri. Lineage (NCBI taxonomy): Eukaryota > Fungi > Basidiomycota > Ustilaginomycetes > Ustilaginales > Ustilaginaceae > Ustilago > Ustilago crameri. Next base: position 64,629 of record JANBMJ010000003.1, on the reverse strand, counting down.
ACTACTTCCACGAGCTTATCCTCACTCAGGAGCTCGTTCGCTGCGGTGCCCGTGGCTTCGGTGACGGTCTCCAGGGAGGCATGGTTATCGGTCTTCCCCCTGTTATGAACTTCGGTTCTGACGAGCTCAAGAAGGAGATCGTCGAGCCTGTTCTTGCCGGTGACAAGTTTATCTGCCTTGCCATCTCGGAGGCTTTCGCTGGTTCCGACGTCATGGGTCTCCGTACCACTGCCACCCTCACCGAGGACGGCGAGCACTACATTGTCAACGGCACCAAGAAGTGGATCACCAACGGTACTTTTGCCGACTACTTCTCCACTGCCGTCAAGACTGACCAGGGCTTTGCCATGATCTGCATTCCCCGCTCGTGCGGTAACGTCGAGACTAAGCAGATCAAGACTTCGTACTCGACCACCGCCGGTACCGCCTACGTCACCTTCGACAACGTCAAGGTGCCCAAGAAGTACCTGATTGGTGAGGATGGCATGGGTGTTTACTACATTCTCTCCAACTTCAACCACGAGCGATGGGTTATGTGCTGCTCCACCATCCGTGCCGCACGTGCCGTGTGCGAGGAGTGCATGCTCTGGATCCACCAGCGCAAGGTGTTTGGCAAGCCGCTCACCAGCCAGCCCGTCATCCGCCAGAAGATGGCGCAGATGATCTCGCTCGTCGAGGCCGCACAGAACTGGCTCGAGAACATCACGTACCAGATGTGCAAGATGTCGTACGCCCAGCAGTCCAAGTTCCTCGCTGGTCAGGTCGGTCTGCTCAAGTCGTGGTCCACTAGGGTCTCGCACGAGGTCGCCGATGGTGCCGTTCAGATCTTCGGCGGTCGTGGTTTGACCAAGACCGGCATGGGCAAGTTCACAGAGATGTTCCACCGCACTTACAAGTTCGACGCCGTCCTCGGTGGGTCCGAGGAGGTGCTTGCTGACTTGGGTATTCGACAGGCGCTCAGGATGATGCCCGAGAACGCTCGTCTCTGATTGCATACGCTGAAGAGTCAATGTAGCATCATCGCGTTTGTAAGCTTTTCCGGAACGAGAATCTCATGTCTTTGAAACCCGTTTTGTCTGCGTCTACTGTGTGTGAAGGCTTCGAGTCAGGATGGGATGTGTGTTTTTGGAAAGCTAAATTGCATACTAGGACAGATGTGGTATGTAGACATGGGTGACTAGAGTGAACAACTAACGGCGAGCCTTTGCCTTCTTCAACGATTTCTGCATCAGCTTCTGGTCCTCTGGGTTGTCGAGCGAGACGAGGCCATTATCTGCCTCTTCGACCTGGGCATCGTCATCGTCTTCATCGTCGTCAGCGACCGCAGATGCTGCTGGCTTGGACTCCTTCTTGTCTGCCTTGGCATCCTTGTTGGTTGAGGGCGGGTTGACCTTGAGCTTGCACACGAAGAAGCCGTCCAAGTTGTGGACGTGTGGGAAGATTCGCCTGGCATACACCATCCTGTCGTCAAATTTGGACCTGCCGAACGACTTGAACCCGTCACGACCGAACTGAATGCCCGTGTCGACGATCTTGACGTTGCTCCTCTTGCGCAAAGCGTACTGCACCACCTCCTCGTTCTCCTCGACCATGACGGAGCAGGTCGAGTAGACGACGTAGCCGCCAGTGCTCGAACGCGGGTTGACCGAGTCGATGGCACACAGCAGCAATTGCTTCTGTAGGTGGGTGAGAAGAGCAAAGTCACGCTCCGACTTGTTGACCTTGACCGACTGGTCCTTGTGAATGACACCGGTACCGGAGCATGGCGAATCGAGCAAGACGCGGTCGAACCCACCAATGACCTTAGGAAACTGACGACCGTCGTAGTTGCAGACGACAACGTTCTTGCAACCGAGACGGTGAATGTTGGCAACAAGAGACTTGACGCGGTTCTTGTTAGAGTCGTTGGCGAAGACGGTGCCGGTGTTCTGCATGAGTGCCGAGAGGTAGGTCGACTTTCCACCGGGTGCGGAGGCCATGTCGAGAACACGCTCGTTGGGTTGCGGTGCGAGGGCGATACAGGGCAAGAAGGAGGATGCGGCCTGGAGCATGTAGTGACCTGCCAAGTACTCGGGGGTCGCACCGATGGGGACACTGGACTCGAAGACCTGAAGACCGACCTTGGACCATGCACCGATTGGCTCGAGGTTGACACCACGGTTGATGAGCGCCTGAGCCAGATCTCTTCGCCTTGTGCGCAGCGTGTTGGCACGAATGGTGACGGGACGAGGAGTCTCATTGGCTTCAAAAAACTCGATAGCCTCGGCAGGAGTGAAGAGCTCCAAGAGCTTCTCGGCAAGGAAAGCGTTGTAGCCGTAGTACGTACAGATGTCTGCAAGAAGCTGCTCGACGTACTCGGAGCGGGAACGGCCGTCAACGGCAAGCTTCTTGAAGTTGGATAGGACAGTGACAATTTCCTGGATGCGCATGTGGACCAGCTGGAGGTCAGCACCACGCATCTTTTCGGCCTCGCGCTCCTCGAGAGTGGGGAGCATGAACTCGTTGCCCTCGACATCGCTGCCTTCGTCGTCATCCTTATCCTCGTCGTGGTCTTCATCGTCTTCGTCACTGAGCTCGACCTCGTCGCCGTCTTCCATGCCTTCTGCGTCGCTTCCAAGGTCAAACTCATCGCCAAGCTCCTGCTCGGAGCCCTCTTCCTGGTCTTCATCGTCGGATGCGCCTTCTGCTTGGTTGTCGTCATCCTCATCAGAGTCGAGGGACAGGCCCTGGCTCTTGAGAAGTTCTTCGAGTCGCTCTGCTTCGGCAAGCGCCTTCTTGCGTTGCCTCTCTGACAGCTTTCCGTTCTTAGGCAAGCCAAGTGCTTCCAGAGGGTCTTTATCTTCCTCCTCCTCCTCCTCCTTTTCCTCTTCCTCTTCGTCTTCATCATCCTCATCCTCGTCCTCGTCCTCGTCAAACTCCTCCTCTTCCAACTCTTCGTCGAGTTCCGCATCATCTTCCTCGTCATCGTCCTCTTCATCCTCCTGCTCTACCTCGCGACGAGACTTGGCCTTGGCCTTGCCATTTGAAGCGGGCTTGGAGCTGGAAGCCTTCGCCGACTTTGGTGCGGAAGCGGCTGCGGAAGCAGATGAGCGAGCAGTACCGTTGGTAGCGCGCGATGTTGCCGTCGATGTTGCCGAGGTCTTGGGCTTCTTGGCGGGTGCGGCGGACTCCTGAGCCTTGCGCTTTCCCTTGTTGAGAGGGCGGTCCTCGGGCAAAGGCTGAGGCGGTGCCTGCCTGTTCTTTGATCTGCGACCCATGGTGAGGTATGTATACGTGTATGGTGATGGAAGGGGAGTGGAGTGTGACAACAGCCTTCAAGAAGAAATCACAACTCTCTCACTTTGCACGCCAAAAAGGCAAAAATTTGGACTGCTCGTGCATATCAATCAATTCTCCTCAAAACCCTTCCGTTCAGCAAAATTTTCGGAGAAAAAAAAATCAAGAAAATGTTAGTACAAAGATTGAACATCTTACCTGCAAAAAAAAAAGGGGCATAGGCGGACATTCTGAGGTTGACAGAAAAGTATAGCCGAATGACGCCGATTGCCGTTTCCCCAACGATCCACTATCGCACAGACATCATAGTCCAGAAAGGTCTTACTAAAAACTCCACCTATACCTTCCTTCCTCCTTTGCGCATTCTCTGCAACCTCTCTTCCCTGCCCCAGCGAGAACATCGCTTCATCAACTTTACCATGGCCAATCTCATGTCCGTCTTTGCTCCTCGTCAGGGCTTGGAGGCTACTACAGCAGCCATCATCCTTCCAGCCTCCTCCCCCACGCCATTCACCTTCTCTTACCAACGTCTCCACGAGCTCGTCATTGACCTGCAGCATCAGCTCGCTAGTTTCAACCTCCCTCCAGGTGCATCGGTCAGCTCTTCCTTGGTCAATGGTATCGAGTTCACTCTTGCCTTCTTGGCCACCGGTGCCGAAAGGTTGGTCGCTGCGCCATTGAACCCCAACTACTCACAGGGCGAGGTCGAGTTCTATCTTCAGGATACTCAGTCCAAGCTCCTCTTGCTTCCCAAGGGAGCCATCAATGCGGTTCATCCTGCAGTCGCCGCAGCCAACAAGGTAGGAGGTGTTCAAGTCGTTGAGATCGTATTCGACCCCGCCAACCATGGCAGTGTCTCGCTGATCAAAGCCGATGGTACCAAGGTCGCGAGCAAAAGTCAGATCAGAAAGCCTCAAGATGAGGACGTTGCTCTCGTTTTGCACACTAGTGGTACCACTGATAGGCCCAAAGGCGTTCCTCTGACACACAAGAACCTCTACACCACCATGGGTAACATCATCTCCACCTACAACCTCACCCCGCAGGACCGCACCTACCTCGTCATGCCCCTCTTCCACGTTCACGGTCTCCTCTGTGGTCTCCTTGCCACCCTCCTTTCCGGAGGCAGCGCTGTCATCCCACCCAAGTTCTCCGCCAGCCTTTTCTGGTCCGAACTTTCGGGCAACCAGTGCAACTGGTACACTGCCGTCCCCACCATTCACCAGATGCTGCTCAACTCTCCCATTCCCAACCCGGTTCCCAACCTTCGCTTCATCCGTTCGTGTTCATCTGCCCTTTCCCCGGCTACTTTCCACCAAATCGAAAAGACCTTCAAGGCTCCCGTTCTCGAGGCTTACGCCATGACCGAAGCTGCACACCAGATGACCTCCAACCCTCTCCCTCCCGCCAAGCGCAAGCCAGGCACCGTTGGTATCGGCCATGGCGTCGAGATCCGCATCCTCGACGAGCAAGGTCACGAAGTTCCTCAGGGCACCATCGGCGAAGTCTGCGTTCGAGGTGCCAACGTCACCAAGGGCTACCTCAACAACCCCAAGGCTAATGCCGAATCCTTCGTCCGCACACCTGCGAACGACGGTTTCTTTCGCACCGGTGACCAAGGCCGCAAGGACGCCGATGGCTACATCGAACTTGTCGGCCGCATCAAAGAGCTCATCAACAGGTCCGGCGAGAAGATCTCTCCCCTCGAAGTCGATGCCGCTTTGCTCGCCGTCGAGGGTGTCAAGGAGGCCGTTTCCTTCGCCATGCCCGACAAGCTCTACGGCGAAAAGGTCGGTGCCGTTGTCATCCTCCACAAGGGCCAGGAGAGCAAGCTGGACGAAAAGTCAATCCAGCAAGCCATGCAGGGCAAGTTGACCAAGTTCAAAATCCCCGAGCGCATCTGGATCACCGACGCCATCCCAAAGACCGCAACCGGCAAGATCCAGAGGAAGAACGTCGCTGCCACTTTCCTAAGGAAGGACGGTGCCAAGCTTTGATCCAACCGCTTCGCTATTTACCATTCTCTCACACGCTCTTGTGCTCGAAGTCAAAGTGATCTTATTGTATGCTGCAAATGCTGAATTGAACAACGACTGTGATTCCCTTGTCACAAATGCTGCTGGGAACCGGTTGACCTCACCAAGTAGTGTCGAATCTCTGCACCACATTGACTGCATCCTCGACATCCTTCTGTGCCCTTTTCCTCTTGAAGAAGATGGGGCAGTCCTTGTTGGTACACAGCACATCCTGAGCCAGACTGCCCTGGCATCGCTGGCAGCACGTCCACAGCCTTGCGAACTCGACCTCGAGTGCGGATGCGCGCGCCAGCTTCTCGTGGTACAGCTGTGCCACTCTGGGCCTGCAGTTCTTGCACACGGGCGCGTTCTGGTCGCGCAGCGGCGTTCGGCAGCCGAGACACTGGACAGTCTTGACGGCAAACTTCATGAGTGCGCCGACGTTGGATGTGGCGACTTGGACGACGCGCGTGTGTTCGCCGTTGAGCATCGTGCTGGCTTTGGGTCCCATGATGGGCTCAAAGATACGCAGCAGCGGCTTGGCCAGCTGGTTCTCGAGGTAGTAGCGCGTGTCGATGGGGATGTTGTGATCCAGCACGTAGATTGGATCTTCCGATCGCTCGTATGCTGCAGCGCCTTTGGCGGCCTTGACAATCACATATGCGACACGATCACCGAGCGCAGGTGCAGATCCCGCATCACGTTTGCGCATGCGTTCCGCCAGCTCGACGTGAGCCTGCTTGGCCGCATAGTCCGATTTTGCCAACGCTTTGGTGATGACGAGCTGCGACATATCGACCTTGTTCTGGAGCAGATCCGAGATGATGTTCTTGGCATACTCTTCAGCGCCCTTGACATCGCGATCGATCAACATCTTTCGCAAGCACGTGTCAATGACCGTCTGTACCAAACGGCAGTTATCACGACGCACCGTCTCGATTCCCTTGGTGTCCATTTTGTCGTACTTCTCCGGGCGAGTCCAGTAGAGGCCAGCATAACGCTTCTTGCTGATGAGCAAGTAGGGAAAGTACACCTTTTCGAATTCGAGCTTGATGGGATCAACAAACGTCTTGGAGACGAGACCGGCGGCTTCGGCTCCCAGCTCCATTGCTTTTGCCAGATCAGGAACGCCGAACTTGATCATGACCGAGTCAGTGTCACCATAGACGACCTCTGCGTCATGCTCGTATCCGTTGGCGATGGTATAGTGCTTTTCGACGTAGGTCTTGGTTTGCTCGATCATCTGTCGTCCATAAGCAGTGGTACTCATCGAGATCTCGAGACAGGGCAGCTTGCCGATCGTGGCACCTGTGAAACCGTATACGGAGTTGGCGCTGATCTTGAGAGCCAGCTGACGACCGTCGAGCACCGCACGCTTGAATGGGTCGGTCTCCTTCTTGAGGTCGGCTTTGGCACGCTTACGTGCTGCAAGCAGATTCTCCAGAACGGTAGGCAGAAGACCCTTTCGAAGCTTTTTGGTGGCAAAGTAGTTGTTGTTGGGAGTAATAACATAATCCTCGTTTTCCTTGAGCTCGAGACGCTCGATGGTCTTCTTGTCGAGGAGAGTAGTATAACAGAGGTTGTGAGCCATCATTACCGATGGATATAGCGATGCGAAATCGAGAGTGGCAATCGGTCGGTCGTAGTAACCTGCCTTGGGCTCAAGAACGGTGGCACCTTCGTACTGATCCTCAGTGCCCTCGCCCTTGTAGGTTGGAACGAGATAGTTATCCTCATTGGCTTTGCGGAAGAGCTGCGACACGACCTTGATCTGCTGACCGCGCGAGAGAAGGTAGTTGAAGGGCACACCCGTCACTCTGGCCATCTCAATGTAGTTGATGAAACACATGAGCTTGTCCATGAGACGCTGTGGCAGGTAGGCGTCCTTGAGACAGTATACAGCAAGACGTCGACGAGATTCAGGACCGGCATTTTGCAACTCCGTGATGAGAGAGTGGTGCACATCTTCCTTCTGTTCGCCGAGGAATTCGAACGACACGGAATTGAGCGAGTACGAACGCAGCTTGTAGTCACGCTGCATGACCTGAAGCATATCGAGCTGGAGACGACCTTGGAGTTCGGTGTTTTTGGAGTCGCGGGTACCATAAGCCTTGGAGGAGAAGTGGGTATCTTTGGCTTCAGTGCGAACCCCACGCTCGCGACCCAGAAAAGCGAATTTGGTCGACTTGAGTGCCTTGGCTCGATCGAGCAAGTAGGGGAAATCGAAGTTGGCAATGTTGTACCCGATGACGACATCTGGGTCGACTTCTTGAACGAACTTGGTCCATGCCTCGAGCATGTCGATTTCCTTGTTGAACGAAAGCACTTGACTGCCGACGATATGTGAACAGGTGTTGAGGGTGAAGACGTTCTTGACAAAGGGTGTTGATTCACCCTGCCGTGTCACCATGTTGGCGATCTGAATGACGGGATCGATCGATGGTTCTGGGAAGACACCCTTGCGGCCTGCACATTCGATATCAAAGCTGAGAATGCGAAGTGGCGCGATCTTGGACCAGTCATCGTCGGGAGCATGTGAGAGGATAGCATCGCAGCTGCAGTCGAGTTCGATCTGGCAAAGCGAGATCTTTTGGCTCTCTGGACGAAGCTTGTAGTTGGCAGCTTGTACGCGAATCCAGTTCATGCCGACGACCTTGAGGTCGATCATGAAGCGGAGTGTATATGCGATGTTTTCGTAAGTGAGACAGGCATCGCCTGGGGTGAAGAGGTCGCGGAAGCCAATCTCACCGCGTTCGAAGGAGCCTCGAATCTTTGGTACGCTTCGGAGGTCCGAGATGGTGATTTTGATAAAGGCGACGTTCTCCTGACCTGCATAACCCATGAGACTCTTTTTGCTGACGATCTCGGATTTGTGGACGGCGCGACCACCAAAGAGGACGTTGAGATGGTTGGTGAAGTCATTGCAAGTGTTGGCAGTGAAGCCACGCGGGGCATGGATGTAGAAATAAGGCAAGAAGCCGTGAATATGAGCGCACACGGAGTAGCCTTCGATGGTCACACCATACATGCGGATGGCAGGAGGCTGACCGACTGCTTGGTGCTCTTCAATATCGATCTGCTGAAATGTGATGGCATCGTTGTCCACGTCAATGGGTTCGAGATAGGGTCGGGGCCATAGTGCTTGGTCGTCCACCTCTTGATTCGAGTCGGCCTCTTCTTTGAGCTTTTTGAGTGTGTCTGTGAAGGCTGACGTGTGGTGCTCTTCGACTTTGCGCTTGTTGGACGACGGCCCTGCCAATGGCTTGGTCAGCGTGTCGGTAGAGACGGGCGCCATGCTGGGAGAAGCGTCAGATGCGAGCCGCTGAAGCGTCCGTTTCGGACAGAGTGGCTTTTTGCGAGAGTCGGAAGAGCCGATATCAACGTTCTCACAGATTCGGAAGCAGTCGATCCAGACGCAGGTAGTGATGGATGTGGTGAATAGAGGGGAGGAATCAGACGTTTGCTAGTGTTGCTCAAAGACGCTGAAATCTTGGAACTTAGCCAGGGTCCGAAGTTGCGGCATGTCGAGTGGAGCAGCTGTGCCAAATCTTGTCAGTTCGCACCTGATGCTCAGCCTGGGCGCCGAACGCTGTTTTCTGCCACATTTTCTGGAGCTGGCCAGTGAGGAGAGAGCTGCACTTTGCGCGACGCGTGAACTGCCGCGACATCTTGAAGCACTGCGCGAGAGACCAACACTGCTGCAAAAAAAGAAGGCAATGTGAGATTACTCAGAAGCTTAACTGCGCACGCTGACAGGTGAGCAGCTTGAAGCTCGACACTTACACCGTGGCTTTTGACAGGTCTGACGTCTCCCCAGGGCAGTGACCATGTGTCGATAAGGTGATGACGATCCAGTCTGACCATGTCAAGCTAAGTGCCTCACCCTTATGCATTTTGCACAGGCTACATCGATTGGTTGATCCGGACCACTTTTGATTCTCAATTAAGCTACGATGCTGCGACACTTACTGTGGGCAAACATTAAGTGCCCTAGAGTTTGGGTGGAACCTGACCCTGTCTACCTTTCGACGTTGAAAGTAGAGAGCCGGTCTCTGGGGTCAGCTAGCTCGCTGCCATTCGTCATCGGCAGCGGCACTCGGCCACGTCACTTCAGGCGACCATATCCACCAAAAGAAGAAAGGGAAGTCGGGCGCAAGAAGATTTCCAAAGCCCTTTGTTCTCCTCATCGTCTTGGCACACACGCGCTGCGACAGTGTGCCACACTTTGAGAGTATATCCCATGCACTATCTTCGGCACCTGCATGAGCTTGGACCCTCTTCCTTTGTTCCATCATCCTCATGCTATCGCTGCTGCTTACAATGACCGCTCTGCTCTCCCCTTTTGTACTCAAAGAAATCAGCTTCAATGAGTCAGAGCGTTGCTGTCCGGCTTTCACTTGCACCTTGGATTGGCGGGAGAAAGTTGTACATATCAAACAAGCTTTGCACCCACTTCGTCCCGCTCGTCAACTCACCCGCAGCTGTCACCCACACGTACCACGTCCCCTCTTCAAGGCAACGACCTGATTCGGACACTGCGCACCTGTCAGTTGTCGATCAACCCTGCTCGATTTAGCCACTTGACGGTGGGTAGCGTTACAGCTTTGCCTTGCTTCCCGCCATTCAGCTTCGACTTCATTTGTCAATCATTCGATCGATCAAAACAAGCTTGGCGCGTGCAGCGTGCCGCAAACGGACGGACGCAAGCCTGACTGCCCATCTCGTGATCTCCAGTAACTTTGCAGTGGCCTCCGACAGCGCGCCGTCTTCCGCACAATCTCATTTGTGCCTTTCCGCTTACTGCAAGAGTCAACACTACAAGACAATCAGGCACCTTGCCGCACCTGGGCAGTGCTTTGCAGCCCTGGCTCCAATGAAGCCCGCAGTTTCATCGCGGATTCACCTTTCTGTTTAAAGGATCGGTCTCGTTCCGTAGTTCAGCCAACCTAGTCATCCCACAAACCCCTCTTTATAGTCACTCAAGGGCTTTCCGAACCGTCACGCTCAAAGCTGGGCCTTGGTTTCCCAATCGAAAACCACCAGAGAGGCCATTCGTTTGCGCTCCTCATGCCAAAACACATTCACTGCAAACTGCATACAGTCGCTCCGTTCAATCTTGTTTCCATATCATCTCGACACTCTCTTTCGCCAACAGACCATCCAATCCATCCGACTTTATCGGCAGCACTGCTGTAAGCTCGTTTCAATGGAAAGATGTTCCCTCGATGGCTGGAGCTCAACTGGTCCGTCAAGGGCATCGCAGAGCCATGCACTCGGCTCTGGAAGCCTTGCTGGGCCTCCATCACAACCTACTCCGGAGGAACGACCGGCTCAAACCAACTCAAAACCACGTCCAACTACTGTTCTTCGCAAGATTCCACGCCCTCCAAATGCATTCATTCTTTACAGGTCGAGTAAAATGCGTGAGCTCACAAGCAAGGAGAAAGAGGGCGGCATGGGAACGGGTCTCGGCAAACTGGATTATCAACGTCAGCTTAGCAAGCGTATTGGAGAACTTTGGCGCAATGAAACCGAAGAAGTCAAGGCCATCTTCTACGCACAGTCAGAACAAGCCGCTAAGGAGCATTCCGAAAGATATCCCGAATACCGTTTCAAGCCTTCGCGTAGATCTACAGCTTCCGTGGCAAATGCATCAACCAGCACAGCTAACGGAGCAGAGCCCAAAAGAACGCCAGACAAGAAGGCAGACACCGACTTTGCACCTGGCGATCGCACCGGTCCTGTATCTGGTTCCGGATCGGGAAGCGGCCGCAAAAGGGCGTCTTTGGAAGGTGCCAGGTCAAAAACTTCACCGTATTCGGCTAGCCGACATCGCCGCTCATCCTCCATCGGCCAGGTCTCACCAACAGTACAGCGCACACTGCACATACAAAATATGCAGAACACAACATCCTTGTGGTACACAGGCCCGGACGAAGCTGATGCGACAAGACATGGCCCTCGTCTTGCTCGCTCTACCTCGCAAAGAGGTCCGAGCCGGTCCCAAAACCACACGAAAACCTCAGCCAGGAAGTCGCTCGATGGCCCCGTCGGGGCCGCATCGTCTCAGCACTCGTTCAGCACCTTGGTTCCGGATCAGCTTCGACTCCAATCGCAAGTCTATTACGCACAAGCCGAAGCACCTCCCATTCCCATCGGGCAAGCGATCACGACCGATGATTCCATCCCAACCACCGATGTTACAAAGCCGAACTCGCCCCCAAGGCCAAAGGTTAGTCTGGCAGAGGCAGTCAAGCGCTCTCTGAAGCCAGAGCGACGCGCATTACTTCAGGCTTCCTTGATACAAAAAGGCTTGCTTCCTGCAGACCAACAGTCGCCGAACCTCGCAGCTTCTCAAGAAATGACGCCCGTTGAACGCACGACAAGCGCACCGGCGAATCAATGGTACTGCCCCGTCCGATTGACTTCGACAGTGGAGCAACCTCAGCGAATGGAACGAGCAGATATCTCACAGCAAGAATGGAATACACAGCAGATGGCGTATATGCATGGTTCGTGGCCCGATAGCCAACCGGACTCTCAGACGGGCGGCCTTTGTGCGGCTCTTGACCCTGCGAATCAGATGTCTTTACCTCTAATTTCTGGGACCGAGCCCACCCTGAACATCAGGATGGACGCCTCACAGGCTGTTGAGTTTAGCGGACTTTCCGACTGGAGCCAGCCCGAGCCTTGCTTCACGGCTTATTCTCAACCACAGACAGAACCGCTCTTTACTGAACATTCCAATTTTGGTGCGGGTGAGCAAAGCGCCTATTCAAACGTCGGACGTGGTCATGTCTCTCAAAACACCCAATGCGTACAAGACCCTCCAGCTCATAGTCGTCCTATGTTTCCCTTTCCTCAGGTAGAGGTAAGCCATTACGGATCGGCGGGCTGCCCACAGCACTTGAGCTACGAGCTCAATCCATCCAACTCGGCAGTAGTTGCGCTTTCCGACCCCAACGATGCTGGCCAAGTCCAAGGCCATTTTTACACTCTCCAGGGTGATTTCATGGCTCTTGGGACTATTAGCGACACCCAGGCAAGCACCGAAGAAAGCCAGTTCGAACAAGAATCTCGCCGCCAGGAATTGGCTGTTCAGCAGCTTCTCACCCAGCTTATCGAGGCCAGCTCGACCCAGTCCTCGCAATCAACCTTGATTAATTCTCAATCACCATCCCACGTTCACGCTTCCTCCGGGCCCTCAATGAGCCAGCAATACGAAGAGTGGCAGTCCTGGCAAGGTTCTTTCTTGTCCTCAGGAGTCTACGCATCACAAGCCAGCAGTCAGACCACTAATCCGACGACACATGGCGATACAGGTCCGAGCTCCAGCTACACAGAGTCGTATTCTACTGTTGAGCAGTCGAACAGCACGACTTGCACCACGGTCTCTCCTCAGGAGCTTGAACTAGCATGTCCTGCTCCGAAAACACCAGCCAAGACTCCGCTTGGCGAGGGTCAAAACTATAGCCGCCCGATCCATCAAGCCTCTCAACTACACGAAGAAATCCTTTCACATCATCGAACAGCCGCATCATATCCTTCAAACGGCAAGCTAGCGGATACTTCGACCTTAGAAGTAGCAGGCTTGGTGACGAAGCCTCGGAGCCCGGAAAAGACGCCCGTCTCTGCGTTTGGAAAGGGGCTGCGCTGCTGGACAGATGGCCAGATCCATTCGATTAAGCAGAAGCTCTCCCGCGTCAAGCATCGATCCGACCTTACGTATCAAAGGGACAATGCGGAGGATGGGAAAGAAGCCATCAGATATGGTGGAATATGATGTGATGGGACTTCCCTTTGCTCAGTATGAATTTGACGTTCAGTATTCCAGTGCACACGACAGCAATTTTCTCTCTAATTCATGGTCTCGTTTATTTCATCAATGCATCTGCTTCACTTTATGCTGCGAGTCTTGCGCAGTACGGCGTGAGGTCTCTTGGTCCATGAATTGCCTCAAGAAGCCGGCGAGCTCTTCCTGACTTGCATCCAAGGTTGCTTGAGCCTGCGTAGCTTCGCCTGGGCTAGGGACTGGTTGGGGCGGGGGAAGAGGAAGGAGAGGGACAGGATCACGGAAGAAAGCCTCCAGTTCACCAGTTGAAGACCAAGGCATCGCAGAAGCTTGGCCAGGATTTGAGGCGTTGGGAATGCTGAGTTGAGGGCCTAGATGGCTTTGACCGCTGTTGGATGTTCCCTGGGGTAGCACTCGTGGACCCATCTCGGAGCTAGGTACAGAGATCACTCCTGCCACTAGCGCACTGTTGGGCAACGTCGCCGCTCGCCATCTCTTGATCTCCGCTGTTGGTCTAACGGAACTGCCATCGTCTTCTGTTTCCCTCCGCTTCCCGCTATTGGTAGCAGACCTGTCGCCTTCGCGAGAATTGAACTCCATCGGAAACCTTTCGAGAGGCATAGGAACCTTCTCTACGCGTACGTTCTCCAATCTGAGGGCTGCCCTGGTACCTGGATCACTTGCTCTCCTGACACTGTCCGGTCCGTCGCCATGAGCACAACATGCCTCACAGCTTTCGATCCGACCTCCGATTCCGCCATTCTCAAAGACCATAGCCCAGGCTCTCTCAAGCTTGGCCAGCCTAAGCTCGAGCGACTCGACGTACCTCCGACTGTATGCTGACCTGTCCTTGACGTCAACATAGAAGCATTCTTCGGCAAAGGCGATGCAGTGACTGCAGGGCTTCTGGCCGTTGCACTTGACTTTTTTGCGACGGCAGACCTCGCATGCCCGAACCACGCGTTTCCGGATGGACCCCTTGGGAGCCGAAGCTGCACTGGAAGAGAGAGGCGAAATCGTATCGGAGTGAGACTGAGGGTATGCTGGTGACGGTGATGAGTCACTGTTGGAAGATGGGGTAGGCATAGAAACGGTGTTGAAACACATAGTCGACTAAGAGGAGAGCTCCGGTGGAAACGACTCTGTGAGGAAGAATGTGTGGCTGGAGTGGTAAGTCTGCAGCCCGAGAGCTTTTATGCAGATTATAAGGTACAAGGAACGAAGCATTCACCGACGATATCGTCCTCCGGGAAGACATGCCCTTCTTGAGCCAGCTCAGCACCCATTCACTGACCGAATATGAGCCTATTCTCGCATGTGCCGCCGTTGCTTGAAAGCGCAGCATTGTTCGCTTCGAGTAACTGAACGCTGAACTTTATTTCAATGAGGCCCACGATGCAACTTGCAAAGTTGGCTTGCCAGCATCAATCGACCAGCATGCCATGCCCCCCACGACGTTTTCGGTGCTTGAGCACAGAACGCCCGACAACTTGGAGTTTCAAGGCCCTCAGCCACAATGAGGCAGTATGCTATGCCGCTGTGAGAAGATGAGTGAAACCGCCATCACTGAAGGTACCTTACATTTGCCACGAACTTAAAATTGGACCGAGATCAGACCGATACTTGCCGCCTACGATTCGGTTGTCCTTGAGGCAAAAGCTTCCGATCAACCTTGGGCTCTAACTCTGCCGCACAAGGGTCGGTCTTTTCTTCCGTCGGCATCTGATGGTATTCGACACGAAGAGGGCGAACATAATACGGCAGTCGTCCATTGACGAGATGAAGTGTGACAACGTAGCAGATGAGGAACAAAAACCTGGAGAACACATATGAGAGCAGGAAGCCAAGTGGCTTGCTCTTCGTTAAGGTCACAAGAAATGGCGCTTTGCGCTTGGTACTGACTTTCATAAAGCACGTGTGAGAGCGAGTGAGGACACGGCTAAGTCCGTCTTGGCGATGTCCAAGGCAGTCCGCAAGAATTGGACGTACCACAACCTTAACGCCATCCGCCAAGAGGCAGCCGAAAGCGGTGCCCCAATGCTTGGCCTCATCTGTGGCGTCACGCCTTCGCCCCCACTGCGAAGAGCCTTGCCTTGTGCTCGTTCCACGATCGATCAGCCTCCGTGGACAAGCTGGCGCTTCGCACGCCTGCTAAACGTTTCCTCTTCAGAGGCAGTATGAGAGCTGATTCAGGACTGAGCACCGGCTGCAGCATAGTTTATCAGTATGATCCAGACGCGTGGAACGAAACAGCTATGCAATCTAAATGGTAAAAATACAAATGCATGGTGATGCTCTCGGATCGCTTTGCTGATTCGAGGCCGATTCGAGACGATCGGAAGGAGCAGGGTCACAGTTCTTCGATCTGGAGATCCTCGTCTCTGCTCTCGTCCTCTTGCTGAACCTCGGCTCCCACATCCTCTTCGTTGGCCTCAGCGTCGTCCTCGAGGTCCTTGGCGGTCGCTGCGGACTCGTCTCGTTTCAGGATGTTGACCAGCCTGAGGACTGCCTCGGCAATCTTTTCGTCCGATTCGACCAAGTGTGCTGACCTGACGACAACGTATGCTCCACGAGCACGGAGGCACTGACGGCCGTAGATGTTGGTGCAAAGGAGCAGAAGCGATTCGATAAGCATAAGACGGAGGGCCGGGTCACGTTCGCGCTTCTTGTCCTCGGGCAGCATCTGGCATTCCTCTGGAAGCTCCTCTTGGTCTTCAAGATCGACTTCGGCCAACTCTTTGCCATCGCAGAGCGGAAGAAGCAGATACGGAAAAATATCAACAGATGAAGGCGGACGAGTGGTGGCACGGAGGGCACCAGCGAGCATCTCATCTTCACCGTCACGGACAGGTGGTGGTGCGACAAGGAGCTTATGCGCAGACTTGATGAAGAGAACATTTCTGTATGAATGAAGGATAGTGGTTGAGAGTAAAGAGCTTGTGAGCGGGCCTACTCCAATAAGGCGCGAATTTGCAGACAGCAAAAGGTTGAGATACTTACTTGAGTGTGCTGATCACTCCACCTCTGCGGATCAGGTTAGGGTGCTCAGTGAAGGCCATGATACGGGCTACTGGGTATTCTGTCGCTGCAGGCACTGCGCCCTGCTCGTCAACGCCGCGTGCAAGGGCAGCCTGTGCTGTTGCGGATGCAGCTGCCGAGGAGGCTGACAGTGGTGTCACGAACCAGTCTCGCCCTCTCGGCAGGACAGTGACGTTGGCGAAAACGCTGGCAAGGAAGTTGCAGTTGGTCTTGCGCTTGATTCTTGGCCTTCCGTCCGGACCGCGCTCCACCTTTTCCGGCTCCTTTTCCGACTCTGCCTTTGTCGCAGCATCCTTGGCCCGTTGCTTCATAGCCTCGAGGTCGCTTCCTTGCGACGCAACGGTGGCACCCTCCTCGAACGCATCGAGCAGTCGGGCCATGGCCGGGACCTTCTCTTCCATCTTCTTCGCTTGCTCTGCGAGCTTTTTGGCATACTCTTCCGCCTTGGCCTTCTTGGCTGCGTACTCGGGGTCGTTGGGCTCCACATCCATGCCATTGAGAGCACCTTCCATCTCTTCCGAAGCCATGAAGCTATAAAAGGGGCGTGCCTGCACCTGAAGATCCAGCAGAATGGCACAGATGGACTCGAGCTTTGTAAGGTTGGAGAGCAGCATACAGGCCAAATCGGCAAGAAGCGAGACAGGGTCGGCGATGTATCGAACCAAGAATTCGAGGAAAGCCTTGTCACCAATCTTGCGGGCAAGGACGAGGCTGTCTGAAATATTGATCAGCGCACTGAAGGCATCGTGCGCAGTGATGGGCTGGTCCTGGCAGAGACGCTTCAGGTCCTCAATGGTATCCACTTCCTTTCCGTCGCGGCCCATAAGAGGCGAGCCATCTCGGTTCTTGTGCTTTGAGATGAGAAGTGAGCGGTGTGGACTGTCCTTGGCACTGAATCCTACGACGTTACTAAGAGCTACCTGTCGGACTTGTGCGTTTGGATCGGACAAGAAGGTGAGCACCTCGAGCTCTGGAGGTGGCGTCGTCGTCGAAGGCATGTTAGGCTACGTTCCGGGCTGAGTCCGTGCCGAAGCCTGTGATTGATATATGGGAGGAAAGGTGTCAACAAGAAGAGGACGTGCGAAGGAGTAAAAATTTCAAAATTAAGCTGCGTTTGATTGCCGGCTATTCAATTCTCGTTTGAGTTCCTCGACCTTCGAGTCGCATCATCTTGCAGGTCTGCTGTGTCTGTCTTTTTCGGTGAGGTTTTCAGACCTTTTTTTCTGCCGAGATTGTGAACCCTTAGATTGAGATGAGAATACCGCATCGGGGGAATCGGGACTCAGATTGACCCATGCCGGTGACAAATTGAGGAACACGCTTGGACCACAGAAGGCGGGCGACTTGTCTGTCAAGCATCCTTACAGACCGAGCAATATGCAGATATGCTTTCACCGTTCTGTGTCAACAGACCACACGATGGTCATTGGGCCTGTACAGCTATATCTCCACCTTTCTTATCCTTCGCAGACTCATCGCTGCGGTAGAGCTTCACCGACCTGCTTTGACGCTGCTTCGCCTCGTCTCGTTCCGGTGAGGGGCATCCTTGAAGGCGTGGCGCCATTGCTGCGCCCAGGTCGGACACACCATGTTCTCCAACCTAATCAACAATCGTAAAGGTTCCGGCGATCGCACCAATCATCGACTCTCGGGCACAAATCAGCCTGTCACCGCTGACCGCATTCGACATCCACAGCACGTCTACGCACAAGATGGAGGCGGCTCACCCTCGTACGAAGCGAGTCCGCACGGCTCGTCGTCATACATGTCTCGCCAGGATAGCTCCGGATCTCTCAATTCCGCGCCTACCTGGAGCAGTCCCGGTGGTAATCAATTCTCACGATCTCCAGCACAGCTGCCAGAGGAAATGCGTGCTCGTGAGAAGCAGAGGCAAGCAGAGAGAGAACGCGAACGCCGCGAAAGACAGTCCAGCCAGTCCTCTGTGAGCGCGCCTTCTCCGGCCTCAGCACCACCTTCAAGCACTGCACAGGAGATACCCGCCAAATACTCTTCCAATCACATGGAATCGTCAGTAACTCGTTTGCTGGTAGCCACTAAAATGCTGCTCGAGTCACTCACCAAATGGTCCATAGGTCAGCGCAGCGAAGAGGACGTTTCCGACATATATGTCCGACTGGGCAATGATTTCAACTCGGCCAAGCTTGCGTTCGGATCGTATGGCATCGATATGAGCGACCTCAACTCGGTGCCTGACGACCTTCGTGATTGCCTAGAGCGTTGTCTCTCCGAAGAAGCCTCACCCGCCATTCTCGAGATTCACCTCCCGCGAATCCGCGAGATCATCATCAATCTGCTACAAGGTCTCAAGATGAAGCAGGCCGAATACAAGCAATATCTTGTTCAGCAGCGGGCAGCCAAGGAAGCTAAGAAACCCAATGTCTTGCCAGCGACTCCTGCTGCGTCGGACCCGACGTCATCGCAAGCACAAGTACAGGGCCGAGTCCTTGGTCCACGTGCTTCTCGACAAGGATTCAGCGAAGGTGCGGTTTTTGCAGCGACTGAACCTCACTTGGAGGCGCAGTCTGCCTCAGATGCTCCTCAACGACCCGAGTCGCTCCAACGCGCAAGCTCGGCGAGCGCAGCCCTGCACGCTGACAGGACGGCCGTATCAGCAGCAGCAGAGGACGCTGACTCTTCCGCTACGCCACCCGGCAATGCTCAGATCAGCCGTAACAGCGTTGTGCGCCCTCCAAGTAGAATTCTTCGAGCTGCAAGCGATCGCTCAACTGGCCAACGCAGCAGTCAACAGTCTCCGAGTCTGCCTCAAGCCACCTTTTCATCATCAGAACCGGTCGAAACGGATTCTGGGCAAGTCACTCCCAAGATGCCAAGCATGGAGCGTCTCACTCTTGTCGATGAGGGTGTAACTCCTGCTTCAGACCCATCAAGTGAGGAAGAGCGAGGTGCAGATCAGCCCACTCCGCTCAGCAGCATGACACCGCAGCGATTGAGTGCCAGATCACCACGCCATACTCCCAAATCCTCGATCGATACCGCCGACTTCACTGAACACGACCCCAGCCTTCGAGCACTCAAGAACCGTGACGCTCTCGAGCGAAGAGCCAGCAAGCGTTTCAGCGCATACACATTCAACAAGATGGGCGTCGGCCAGAGCTACAATCAAGGCCTGGCCATGAACATGTATCCACCCAATGCCAATGGTAGCGGAAGTCCTCTGGCCGAACGCAAGACCACCGAGAGACGCACGAGTGGCGCACGTCGGGTGGTCCGACCTCCTCTGCCTGAGACAAGTCCAGCACTGGAAAGTCCTTCCACACTCGCACGCACCACCGACTACTTCGGCTCTTCGAGCAACGCCAGCGGTACCGGAGCCGGACGCGGGATGCCTCGGTCCAAGAGCTCAGCTACGATCGACAGCAAGTTCGAGTCGATCGAGGAAGTAAAGACGCCCACCTCTGCCACCTTCGACCGTGACGATCGTAGTCCTTCGCCCAGGCATAGCAGCACGACATCGGAAATGCCGAAAAGTGACGCAGCTGCACAGGCTACGCCAAGAGAGTCGCGCGAGCTGCTCCAGCCGAGTGCAACAGGGCAGCGCGTGATTTCTCAAGCGGTCAGTTCGACGGAATCACTTCCCTTCGTTGATGCTCAGCCGCCTCCTTCCGAAGTTGGAGATGCTGCAGATAGTCAAAGCACAGACGTCCAGAGGTACTCGGCCGCATCAGGCAATGCTGCCTCATTGGCAGCAATCAAATCCACCCCGGCCACGCCTCGGGCTCCATCGAACGCTGCAGCCGCATCACTGAACATCTTCCTTCAACTTGGTCGCCAAACGAGGAAAGCAGTCCTGGATCTTGACGCTTCCAATCCTGTCACCAGGGGAATCAGTGTCGCCAGACTTCGCATGCTCTTCATGGATCGCTTTGCCTATTCGCCCGGCATGGACGACTTTCCCACCATCTACGTCAAGGACCCTGCCAGCGGTGTTACTTACGAGCTCGAAGACCTCAGCGATGTTCAAGAAGGCAGTCTTCTGACGCTCAACATCGAACCTCTCGACCAGGTCAAACAGCATCTCGATCTCTCGTTGGGCTCCATCTCGCGTGAGATCCGCGAGTTGAAAGCGGCATTGGCCGAGCGCGATCGCGACGTTCGCCGCATGTCTCACAACTTTGTCAACAACGACAACCTTCTTACGGCTCCGTCCCTTGCCACGCCCACCAAGATCACCGACTCTCAGTTCCAGGCTGCTGGTCAGCGTGTTGCCCAGCTCAAGCGTGCCAACACCAGCCGCACCGCAACACAGCAGTATTCTTCTTCCGATCTCTTCGACGGTACCGCCTCCAGCGCTTTCATGACAACGTCCTCGTCTTCATCCGCCTTGGCAGGCTCACGTATCGCTCACGAGCTCAAAGTACAGTTCGAAGAGCTTCAGAATCTTCGCCGTGAATTCGCGATCACTCGACAGGTGCAGACTGACTTTGAGGGAGATGTCAAGTCGATCCTCGGATCTGTCCGCGAGCAGGCGGGTGCCGTTCGTGCCATCGCATCCACCAAAGTCGCTGCTGAACGCAATTTCATTGTCGCCGGTAAAGCTCGACTCGACACCCAATCTCAGGATCTCCTTACTTTGATCGAGGATCTGCAAGACACTGTCGACGATCTTCGTGTCGACGTCATTCAACGCGGTGTCAAGCCTCGGCCGATCTTGGTCAAGCAGATTGTTGAGGACACAGATCGCGCAACCAAGGGGCTCTTGGAGCTTGAGCAATATGTGCAAACCGTCAAGCCGAGCTGGAAGAAGACTTGGGAAAGCGAGTTGCAGAACATTGTTGATGAGCAAGAGTTCCTCAACCACGAAGAAGGTTTGCTGTCCGATCTACGTGACGACTTGTCGTCGTTGAAGGAAGTGTTCAGCAACATCCAGCAGGTTGTCAAGCTCCGAGGTGGATCCGGCAAGGGTGGCAAGTACATCCCGCCCCTACCTGAAGAGGGACACGAAGGGCTGTCCACTGTCATGATGGAAGTCAAGTCTCAAGCGGTCAATCACGAGAAACGACTTAGAGCTCTGCAAGCCGTCGAGAAGCAGAGGCAGAAGGACATGCTTGCCTCCAAGAGCAATGATGAATTCAGCGAAGAGCTGGCCGGGTTTGTGGACAAGAAGGTCTTGCGCAAAACAGGTGGCGTTCTGGAAGCGGAAAGAATCAGGTCAAAGCGAGATCACGCGACTTGGAAGGCAATGTTTGGCGGCGGTGGACCTGGCGGCGTTCCTATGGCCCCAAGTCAGAGCGGCGGGGTAGAGGCCAAGCCGAAGAAGCTGATTCTTGGCAAGAAGGAAAAAGACGCAGCGGCACCAACGCCTGCTGAGAAATCCAGCACCAGCAACAGCACAACCGCAGGTGCAGGTGCAACTGGTGATGATATCACTCAGTAGGCCCGACATTTCAGTGTCAATTTTTAGTCGCACCACAACAATCAGACTAGACACGGAAAAGCATCAGAGAAAGCGTGACAGCTCAGGGTGAGAGTCTTGAACAATGTTAGCAGAGTGTGATTGATGGAAGTGTGACTGCGCGGGCGATGGTTCAGTAGCCCTCGAGATCCAGCGCTTCGAGGGCAAGGTCGTCCTCATCTTCATCTTCATCCTCGTCCTCCTCGTCTTCTTCTTCTTCCTCCTCGTCTTCTTCCTCTTCTTCCTCCTCGACAGCCTCGTCTTCATCCTCTTGTCCAGCATCGTCCGCGCCCTTGTCAGCCTCTTCTACTTGGTCCTCCATGGCTGACCCGGGGTCACTATCCACCATGCCAGCAATGGCATCCGGTGTTTCATGAGGCGTTTGCTCCTGTTTGTCGCGGCCCCCGTTAGGTGTGCTGTCCGAAGTGTGCGCTACTTCAGCGTCAATACCGGCGGGCAGAGTGTTGTCCTTTGGCGCACGGTCTTGTATCAAATCCGTTCCGCTCTCCTGTGTTGGAACGCCGAGTTGATGCTCTCGCCTCGCCATCGCATTGCTCTTTGTTGGAGTCTGTTCACCCTCTGCATCCTCGTCAAGCACTTGTCTCCTCTTGGCGAGCGGCACCACCACTCTGCCCGCGCGACCTGCAGACATAGTCGAGCTCGGCGCCTGAGCCCTGCTGACTCCAAGCTGTGAACTCTCGCCTTCGTGATCGGTGATATCGTCATCATGATGAAAGATGGTTCCCGCGATACCAATGTTGAAATTGTGCAGAGTGGTAGGACGAGCACGCGGGGTGCTGACGTCGAGCTCGTCCGGCTCGGCGGGGTTCTTGTCGATTGGTGAAGCAACGGGCTGAGGCGCAAATAGCGAGGAACCCTGTGCCGTGTGAGATTCAAGGCTGAGATTTGAGCGCGGACGTCGAGTGGGCGACTCGTGACCCAAATGCTGTGAGCTGCTGAGATCATGGGCACGTAATTGATCTTCGAGAAAAGCAGCGATTGAAGGTATCGCATTTGTTGTGCGATCCACCGATCCGGGACTTGGGCTGATCAGGGATGATGCCGACGCGCTCAAGGCTTCGCGACCATCGTCAGGTACAACCGACGCAGATCTACTGCTGGCCAGCGGATGCGAACTGCCGGGAATGGAACGTCCAGCTCGACTCGAGGGACGCGAATGCGGTGGGCTGCGAAGACTCGCGGTGCTGTTGTGCGACGACGTGCGAGAATGAAGATGTAAAGGCCGAGATGGTGTCATGGCTCGCTGCGAGGATGACGGACCAGCGGAAGAGCCGATATTTGATGCTGGTGTGGGAGCGGGCTCGGGTGGCAGATCTGGGTCCACATCAAAGTGGAGTTTGAGCGTGGGATGGTGGATCGGCAGGAGCCGATCGTGCTTGATGGGTTGAGGTATTGGTGGTTGTCCAGCGTCGGAAGGTGCCTGTGATGGGCTTCTGGACATTGCTGCGTCGCCGTTTGAGTTGGTTGCGCTGCTGTGGTTTGGGCTATTGGCTGAGCCGGGAGCATGTGACGAGTATGCCCACGCATAAGGGTCGGCCAGGATGGAGAGAGGATTCGGTGCAGGCCAGAGCCAGGACGGAATGTGATTTCGAGGAGGAAGCTTGATTCCATCGGGTTGGCCGAACTTATTGAGAAAGGAAGATAGGTGGGATGGCACTTCGGTCCATTCCGAAGAATTTGAATCCCTCAATGCCCTTCCGAGCTCTGCGAGGATCGCAGGCGTCGACCACGCTTGGACCTTGCGCATGCACGCAATCAATGTGCTTGTGACTTCGACTCCGTCTAGGCAGTGAACATAGATCGGATGATTGCGACGGTCGAGCAGGATAGAAAGGGCTCGAACTGCACCTTCGCGAGTCAAGCCTCCGCTCTCGTCTTTGGGCTTCTCACATCGTACATGCAGAAGCTGAATGCCATGCTTTGATGCCTTGTCGGCGAGGGAAGCTTCGGACGATGTTTTCTCGCTGTGGGATGACCACGCTGTTAGAGTTGCATCGTTGTCAAGCGGTCTTGGAGTAAGGCTGAGTACGGTCCGAAGGTGTAAGCGCGACAGAAAGTAGAGGTTGCGCGATTTCGGATAGGCTCCACGATAGACAGATTCTCGGTGGTGCGGATGAGTGCGCGGGTCTGAGCCCTCGGCATAGGGTGATTGGTCGATGGGGGAGAACGCGACAGTCGAGAAGCGCAGCGGTGGTGTAAGTGGCTTGAGTGACATCTTGCCAGCTGCGTGATGCGTCGCAGAGTCTCCCTATCGATCCCGTTTGCGATCTGAGAGCTAACTGGACATTCTCGAGATGTGTCTTGCTTCTTGTTCCACCTGTTCGTCCTTAGGTTGCGACACGCCGGAACGGTGGCGTGCTTTGAGCTAGATGATGTCTATGCCGGGTGGGATCAAGCTCACGATCAAGCTCGACGGTGCGTGGGTGATGTACCTATGATGGGATGCACAGTCCAAGGGTCCAGTTCGGATGTGGAGAGTCTTCGGGTCCCCAATTTTTTGGGGTCATTCTGTTAGAGCGTGTCTAACTTTGGCTCCAACTGCAGCGAGACCAACACTCAACACGCGACCCTTGAAAGGCCACAAAACTTGGTTTCTTCATCGCAATCAACACTTTCCACAGAGTCATCACATCCTTTGATTGCAGGCGAATTGTCACTTCGCCTGAGCAATCGCCTACCATACTGGTCTGGGCTCGCCAATATGCTGTGGCAAAGGGGCACAGAGGCCCCTATGGATACATCGCCCCCCGGGCCTCCGCAACGTAAGTTTCACCTTCGTGCCAACTCAACCTCGGATTTGCCATCAGCATCGTGACTAACTCTCCTTCACTTATTCACTTGATGCCCGGCACTTTCCATTTATCGACTTACTCTTTGACTGAGTAGCCAGTATATTCGATCATGGTGGCTCCCAAGGCTGGTCAGCTCAAGCCTCGACCTCTCAGCTACCCATCGACACCGACATGGCCGATGTAGAAATGTCCAGCCTAACCCCACCCTCTCACCGAGTCAACAGCCGTCTAGCAGCCGTTACAGATGCAGGAGAAGAGCTTGCAGATGACTCCATGAGCAATATTGACAGTCATGCTCGTAAGTCAGCAAAGACGGACTCGCCAGCCGCACCAACACAGCACGCCAGGCGGAAGCGAAGTGTCCTCAGCCGGAAGGGAAAGAGGCTAGCACATCTGCAGAGTCGCGAGCTTGTTCCTCCTCGAGGTTTACAGCAGCAAGGAAACGAGGATGACGATGCGGACAGCTACGGCACGGAAAGCGAGGAAGAGGAAGAGGATGAGAGCGAACGACGCAGAGGCACACCCAGTCGCATTCGATCGATCACAAAGTATGCAGTCAACTACATACTCCCCAACGCCGTGTCGCCCATGCCTCATCAATCACCAGCCGGCGTCTCGGCTTCAAGCGTGCACCACATGGATAGACCCGAGCTCTTACTTGGCTATGCACAGCTCATCTTCAATGCAAGTATTCTTTCCAGCTTTCTGTACTTGCTCTACCATGTGGTCAGGACGGTACAGAAGGATGTCGCCGAAAAGGTTCGGGCCTACGAAATGGGTAAGTGTTTCGAACGTCTATCATGACCTCATGCTACTGTATATTGAATCGTGCCTCGTCACTGCCTTCGCTCCAACAGATACGCTCTCCGAGATAACGGCCTGCGCCGCGGCCTATACAGCCAACAGATGCGGTACCGACCTTCAAGCTCCCGCCCTCGCCAATGCATGCAAGAATTGGGAACGATGTTCCGCCCGTGACCCTGCCGTCGTCGGCACCGCCAGAGTGACTGCCGAGACCTTTGCTGAGATTCTCAACGGGTTTGTCGACTCTGTCAGCTGGAAGACCATGCTCTTCACGCTCATCTGCTTCAGCATCGTGGTAGGAGCGACCAACTCTTTCTTTTCATTCTTCAGGATCAAGTCTCGCTCCAACTCGAAAGATGCGGATCACGAGTCAAGACGAGCACCCAATTCCAACACCACTCACCATCCACCGCCAGCGCCTCACGCCATTGCCGGAGCGCCGGACCAGAGACTTTCGCATGCCAGCAGCATTCCACCCTACTATCACCCTAGCTATGCTTCCGGTGCGCACTACTATCCGGAATGGCAGCAGCTTCCTCCGTCCACGCCTTCTCGTCGACGAACCGGGCGGACCGCTTAGAAATGCCACACGTATCATATCGTGCAAATCGGATTCACGAATGACATTGATGCATCTGGTGTGACCGTAGTCGTGTGTTTGACGATCTCACTGGCGATGCTATTGCAATTCGAGCCGCTTACTTGCCAGGCTGATTGGCAGCGGCATGCTTGGCGTTGTTGAGTGCCTGTTCAGAAAAGCAAATGAAGAAGGGATGTCGGACAAGGAGGATTCGTCAGGGCAGTTCTCTTTAACCTGTCAAGAAATCCAAGGGCGTGCACGCGTACCTCTTCGAGATTGCCAGTGGCGTTGTTTGAGTCGCCAGCTTGACCACTTTCGCTGCCCTTGTTCTCTCCACCGCCGAAGATGCCTCCGCGCTGCTGTTCGTCAGGAATAGCGTGGGAGTCCTTACCGGGAGCCGACTGCAACGATGGAAGGAAGGCAGAGGTGGACGAAATCAGCTGCTCTGCGGAATGCTCCTTGAACAAGGAGGGTAGCATCACTCACCTGACCCATAGGGTCATTCTCACGGCCCTGAAGAGGTGGAGATTGAGTACCGCCTTGACCTGACATGATGTTCTTTGCGAATAAGTAGAAAAGTTGAGCTGTGGTGAGAAAGGACGATGGAATGCTTGATCAGGAAGCTACTTTATACGAGGTACGAGGTCAGAATGAACTCAAACAGACAAGACTACGAATCGTGGCCGCGACACTTCGCATTAATGTTAAGTGCAAGGCCTCTGTGCTATGAGCGACACCACGGTGCAGCCTCACTAAGCATTCAGCACAGAGCACACAGCCTGCACGGGCTCAAAAAGCTGTTCGGAGAGAGAGCCTTGGAAGCGACAAGCTCAAACGGTTCGAGGGCAAATGAAGGATGAATCATCGCAGCAGGGGCAGGCAATTGATCTCGGTACTCTGCGAAGCAACTCGACAATCACAGATTGGCGCGAGGAGGAAAGGATGAATCAGCCTTGACAGGCATAAGCAGAGTCGAGGACAGGACCCTGAACAGAGCTGCGTGCCGCTCCTTTTTTTTTTTTTTTTTTTTTTTTTTTTTTTTTTTTTTTTTTTTTTTTTTTTCCCCTCTGTGAGATCGATGATAATCCAGGAATTAGGAAAAAAAAAATGTCAGCACATCGGAGCACAGGCTTCATGTCGAAGCAGCCACTGCAGCAACATGACGCA
The DNA here is from genome assembly GCA_024271935.1 of Ustilago crameri. Classification (NCBI taxonomy): domain Eukaryota; kingdom Fungi; phylum Basidiomycota; class Ustilaginomycetes; order Ustilaginales; family Ustilaginaceae; genus Ustilago; species Ustilago crameri. The sequence continues at coordinate 37,709 of JANBMJ010000003.1, read as the reverse complement.
AAGCGCTTTCACCAACGTGAGAAGAAATCGCTTCTGAATTATCCGAGCCAAGGACCCAGCCAAGGACCCTAATGCTAAAGCCAACGATATTCTGGTCGGGACTCATGACAGCTGAACTGAGCCCGCTTCACTGCTGACATTCAAACACTTGCATACTGGGTTGCTCTCTGCCAGACTTGGGCGTCAACTGGACCGCCATGCTCAACACCTCCATCAACAACCAGTGAACGCTGTGCAGACCACCACACGGTAGCAGTCAAGTCGTTGCCGCACTTGGGCTGGTAAGCTCACAATGGTGACCGGCATGTCCTTCCAGGCACTGCGACCCGCGGCGAGGGCAGGCCATTTTGTGACGAGGTCTTCTCAAGCAGCGGAAGGCGCAGGCTTGATGAACTCGGCCTTTCCGAAAGCTGTTGTCATCACAATACGGGAACTCCATGCCCTTTCGAGCGCATGCCGAAGGCCGCCACGGCTTGCCTATTCGAGTAGGACTGCCGAGCACGCATCGATCAACTTGCGGTTCTATGCTACAACGCCCGCGGGCGTCAAAACAACTTATCCGAGCTCAGCACCGCCAACAGACGAAAACAGCCAACATCATCGCAACAGAAACAGAAAGCTTGGCCGCGAACAAGATCAAGGGTACCTTGCGTTCACCAAAAGCTCCCTATTCAAACTCACCCTTCCCTTGCAACCTCCGAGCTCTGACCCATCATCTCCTTCCTCCAAACAGTCATCGGCAAAATCAAGAGCTGAACGCCAAGATGACGTACACGGGTCCAACACCGACGAGGCAGAACGCAAGAGTGTATCGAGTCAGCCGTGGGAGCAGGCAGCAGAAACACCAGGCCCACCAGTGTCGCAGGTCAATCATCGTCCGCATTCGAATCTTCACGGTCCCGAAAATGGCGAGCCTTCAGACGTAGAAGCGAACGAATACGATGCAGATGCGCCAGCCCATAGCGTCGTTTTCCTACTGCATAGTGCTCAGCCGCTCAGCTATATCGCCAACCTCATCCGTGCCGAGGGTCCAAGTCCAGAACCCAGCAGGCATCAGCGAGAAGAGGAAGAGAATGCCAAAGAGAAAACTGACGACAAGGATAGAGTCGTCATCCCTAAAGGTCCGCGATCTTCACCGGAGCGCAAAGACAAGCGTCTCAAGCTGACCAAGGAACAGCTCGATATGCGCCAGATGCTGCTCCGAGAAGGCTTTCTTGATCCACTCGGTGACCCGCCAATCTCGTTCCATACGCGAGCTGCTGATGGGAAGCGCTGGTCACCTGCCACCGGAATCGGAGACTTTCTGCGCGACGCTGCTCGCATTGGATCGTTTGTCATCCGCATCGGCGAGCGCAACGTCTACGTTACCGTGCCCTCGTTTGAAGATCGCACGAGATTCTTGCGAGCCAGCCTCTACGCCAAGACGGAGCAGATTGAACAGCTTGTTAAGCTCAAAGCTGAGTGCGACCGCATCGCTCATGCAGGCACGAAGCGCATCTCGCTTGCTGGAGTAGCCATCCTGAGCGCGTGGTGGGGCTCAGTCGCCTTCCTCACCTTCTGCACTGAGCTTGGATGGGACGTCATGGAGCCAGTCACTTATCTCACTGGTCTCGGCACCATCTTGGGTGGCTACATTTGGTTCCTCATCCACAATCGCGAGGTATCGTATCGCGCCGTGCTCAACGAGACCACTTCGAGGCGTCAGCAAAAGCTCTACATCGAGAAGGGCTTCAATGTTGAACGATACCAAGAGCTCATCGAGGAGGTCAAAGACCTGCGCAAGACCATCAAGAAGGTTGCCGAAGACTACGATCTCGAATGGGATCAGGGAGAGACTAAGGCAGGAAAGCAGAACAAACAGGCACTCAAGATTATCCGGAAGCAGGAGGCGGCCAGCTTCAAATCTTCGAGGCGTGACCTGAAGGAGGAAGAGGAAGCTGATGAGGAAGGTAAAGATGATGGCGTGAAGACCACCACACACGAGGCCGAGGACAAGGACGGAGATGGCCAGCCAGACAATGTGCAAGAGGAGCATTCGAAGCTGAAACCCAGGAAAAAGAAAGCCAGCGGGACCGACCGTGTCCGTCACTACTCTACTTTTGCTCGGTCCTCGACCCGCGTCACGCATGCCCGGAACAACGTCACGGTCTTCGGCTGCTTCAGACACTACAGTATCAGCACTGGCTCGAATGCCACTGTTGCACGGCTTCAAAAGGATGCACAGGGATCTGTGACCGCAGTCAAAGCAGACGTTGATGCGGCCAACTCTGGATCAACAGGGACTTCAACGCTGCCGACCAAGAAGCCTTTCAGCATCAAGCCTTATCTGGCTCTCACGCGTATTGACAAACCCATTGGCACCTGGCTTCTCTACTGGCCCTGTGCCTGGTCGATCGTCTTGACCTCTCAAACCCTTGGCCTTGCTTACACCGTGCCTCTTTTCTACACGATACTGTTTGGTGTAGGTGCTATCGTCATGCGTGGTGCTGGTTGCACGATCAACGACATGTGGGACGCCAAGATGGATCGCATGGTTGAGCGAACCAAGACGCGCCCACTTGCCGCCGGCGATATAACTCAGTTCCAGGCGCTCTGTTTCCTCGGCATTCAGCTGAGTATCGGGTTGGCGGTGCTGGTCAACTTGAATCTCTATAGCATAGCATTGGGAGCAAGTTCACTTGGTGTTGTGGTGCTGTACCCGTTCATGAAGCGAGTCACGTACTGGCCGCAATTCGTGTTGGGTCTAGCATTCAATTGGGGTGCCATGCTGGGTTGGTCCGCAGTTGCAGGGGCGGTGGACTGGGGAGTAGTGCTTCCGCTCTATGCCGGCTCAATTTGTTGGACGTTGGTATATGACACCATCTACGCACACCAGGACAAGACAGATGATGTGCATGCCGGAGTCAAGTCAACAGCCCTCTTGTTCGCAGACAAGACGAAGCCGATCCTTTCGGCGTTCTCTGCTGGAACCATCGGACTCTTCACATATAGTGCATCCAAAGCCGTTCCACCAACGATCAGGACTGCTCCTACTGCCAATGAGGTTCTGACTCCAGCTCAATCGGCTTCGATCGGCGATCTGGTTTTCTCGCCTTCAACCCTGGATTTCCTTTCCGGGTCCTCAGTGATGCTTGATGTCTTGGCACACCACCACCCATTCTTCTGTGTTGCCCTTGCAGGTGCAGCCAGCCATCTTGCGTGGCAAATCAGGACAGTCAAGCTCGACGATCGGCCAGACTGCTGGCGCAAGTTCTGTTCCAACACAACATTCGGCTGGATTGTCGTTTCAGGTCTCATTGCCGACTATGCCGCTTGGCTGTATCTCGACTCCCAGCAGCGAGAACGTGTCCGAGAAGAGAAAGCAAGTTAACGCCGTGGATCGCCATACACTTGCAGCACTCACAACAGTCTCGACTAAATTTGAGATACCATCACTGTTCAATACATTCATTCCAAGAACTAACGGAAGCAAAACGACAGTGATACGTGCGATGCCAATGGTGATATCTGATTCTAATTGCTTTTGTAGTATGAATGCAACGAACCGTTGGTGTCGATCAAGCTGTCGCTGCTGACGCCTTGTTCTGTTGTCCGTTTTCGGTCGCAAAAGAGGTGAAGAAGCCTTGACCGTCCTTCCACTCCTGGAAGCTCTTCTGCAATCTGACACTAAGACTCTCGAAGGAATCTAGTGCTGGCCTGACATCGAGCACGAACTCGGGCTCATCCTTATCCGGGTCGTCAGGCACGCTGTAGTAGTCGATGACATATCTGACCTCCTTGCCATCCTGATCGGGCCTCCTGACGATCCAGTCGTGACGGTCGAAGGGAGGTTCCGAGCTGAAAGTGTTTGGCATGATCATGGCCATCCACTGGAACATACGTGCCTTTGGTGTAATGGTGCCAGGTTTGCCCTGGAAGCGAGCGAGTTCGGCGCGAGACGAGTCGGCGCCAGCAAGCTTCTCCCACTCGAGGACCTCAAGCCACGCTTGCTCGTTGAGGAAGTTGTGTACCATGACCATGGTCTCGACGTGCTCCTCGGGTGTCTCCCAGCCCTTGCGGACAAGAGCGTTGTAGAATTGCTGTGGAGATGGATATTCCCACTTTTCAGTCTGCTCTTCAGATGGCTTGCTACTTTCGTGCTTAACAGGGCATGCAGACGGTGCGTCATATGGAGAAGCGCCTGGTGCAGCAGAGGAGCGGGAGCGGGGAATGGAAGATACGACGCGTTCTGTTGAGAGGAGGGTCTTTTGTTCGGGAGCTTGACTCTGCCCGAGAGAAGGCATCATGTTGAGTGGATTAAGTGTAGAGGACCAAGGCTTTGATGATGAGCCGGATGAAGATGATGCTGGAGCCATAGAGCCAGAGGAGCCGTGCTGTGCGGACTTGGAAGCAAGGTAGGCGTCTCGATCCTCATGAGGGATAGGGCACTGGCCTCCGGACGAGGCCATCATCTTGGGAGGAGTGGGCTTTGGTGGAGCCTGGGTTCCACTTGCGTGCATAGGGCAGCCAGGAAAAGGCGAGGAAGCGGATGCAGAGGTAGAAGGACCAGCTTTCATGGAAGCTAGGATCTCATCGCGATGCTGGGAAAGCTTGTACGCCATGAGGCCAGCAACGGCGGCCTGGTTGTCGGCGCTCGGGTTTCGATCCGACGAAGCCTGGGCGCGGATGGCGCGGACGAGTTCTGCAGGATTCATGACGAGCTTCCAGCTTGGTCCGAATGAGATGTTGTGTGACTTTTGCCGGAGATAAGGATGCAACAGGCGGCGATGAGTTGATATTGGGATGTAGGAGGATGTGCTGGTGAGCTAAGATGTGAGCGCTGAACCCTTCCTTGTGTAAGGAACAGATCTTGCGGGCGGTAGGGTGGAGGCCAGATTCGAAATTCGGCCACACTCACTTGACAGCCACTTCCGGGAAATTTTCGAAAAATCTTGCGAGAGCCAAGTCAGGTCCGAATTCCGAATCCGCGCCAGCACCCTGACTGACAAAGCATGGCTTCCGATCCTTCTTGGTGGCTAGAGGGATCGGTTTGAGCTTTCGACGTTCCTCAAATCCAGTAACAGCATCGCCTCAATGGTAGCAGAGAGGCAGATAATATCAAATCCCAGAAACGGAGAATCGCCGAACCATCGCATCGGGTCCTTCATGTCGCATCGAGCGAGATGGGATCAAGGTGTTAATTTGCTCAATGTTAAAGGATGTGGGCAGAGGGAAAGAAGTATTTGCTGCATCGGTATGAAAAGCGGCTGTTAAGCCTTGTCCACCGACCTTTTTGGTGATCCGAACTTGTGGACATCTTTAGGGTGACTTGGCTTCAACGATTCGGTACAGCCTATCCGAACCCACGAGAAAGTGTGCGTAGCCGATGCTGAAAAAGTTCGGAGCGGCTGCACGTCAAGATCGGGAGTAAAGTCCGAGGGGCACTTTGTGCTGGTAGTCATGTCCTCATGTCCGCATGTCCCGCATGTCCGCAATGGTGTGGCTTGGAATATCGCCAAGACGCTAACTTACCGGTACAGAAAAGCAGCGCTCGAGACTGGACCAGCTCGATTTCGGTTCGATGTCTTAGTTGTCGGTGTAGCAGAGCGAAGCAGCTGCAACCGATTCGCGACTCGCAGTTCGCGATTTTTGGCTTCTCCAGACTGTTTTATGATGATAACGCTTGTGTTGGGCTAACGCTTCTTGGCGCTTACTTTGGCACCGTCAACGGCGTCATCCGACCGTTTACTCACCGGCAGAATGATGTGATTCCCGAAGGCTTCGGAAGGTGCGACCGAATGCAAGGTCCGAGCGTTGGTCTAGGATCCGTGCTTGACGATGGCAGCTGGTTGCTTGCAACCACAACTCAGCGTGCAACAAGAGCCAGACTGCTGCGCGGTCCAACGTATCATTAAAAAAAAAAAAGTAAATAATTTTCAAGCAGCAGGAGCAGCCAAGTTAGCCACGCTCTTTCTCAACCTCGAGTGGAAATTGCTGCGTGGCTTGCAGCTGTTCAGCTGAGCATCATTCAAACACACAGGGGCACCAGCGCTCACCTCCATCAGTTACGCTTGATCTCGGCAGTGAATACTCACTCTCGCTTCTCGCGCTTTCTCCGTCAAGTTGAGTCGGATTTTCCGCACCTGCAGCTGCAACTCCTCTGCGTCGACTATTTCGATCCGCACCAATTCTGTATCCGTATCATAGGTTCACGCTAGACCCTCGATCCTTGGTCTTGCTTCTAGCTGGTTCGGACCGCACCGTATGCTCGCCTCACCTGTCATCACCAACATCATCTAGTTCGACTATACGGCTGGAATTCTTCGTTCTCTCTGATACTCATCGAAAACACGATTACTATTCTGACCACTATTCATCACCTTGTCACTTGGCTGCCGACTCATCGCCCAAGGCCACAAGCAATCGCACTCCCACTCCACGCCGAAACAGCTCGGCTCTCGGACCCTTCCAGCAACCAACCAGCAGGAAATCTCACATCATCTTGCCTCATCAATCACGGCATCTCCATCATATTGCACTAACCCTGACTCGCTTCTCGTGGAGCATATCTCTCCACCTCCCGGGACTTTTCAACTAACCGCTCGTTCCGTACCTACAATGCAGCTCCGACGTTGAGGCCAACAACCATTCCGTAGCTCTGTCCGCCTCCGTGCAGCAGATGTTCGGGATTTGCAAACAATTAAACCTATCTATCGGAGCCAAAGTAGACCACAATCATGCCAAGCCAAGGTACGGAACACGGCGTTGCTGACGTCCCAACAACGGTCTCGACAATTGAATCGGACGCGACCCTCAATGATGCTTCGACCTCTCAACACCAGCCGGACGTCTCCTCTGTCTCCCTTGATGATGCTCAGGCACCGGCATCTAGCATGATGGGCGGCAGCGCTTTACCATCCAACCCAGCCTTTCCAGCTCTCAGCTTGGCAATGGCTGGACAGGTGCTGGGTGCTCCCGTTAGCCGTCCTGCTTCTGAAGACCCCTCTGCTCCTGTGCACCATGACGAAGCCGTGCTCCCTCCGTCTCAGCTGTACAGCTCACCTGCCAAGCCATCCGACACAAAGGAATTCGCTCAGCCGGTTTTGATTGCAACTGGCGCCGAGCCCACACTCCCAGCATCCTCGCAGCACCTAGCCTCGGCTAATCTCTTGAACGTAGAAGACGCAAACAGTCATTCTGCCTCTGTCTCTCCTTCGGTCGTCTCTGGCACTTCCAGTCCAGTTCGCTCAGCTGTGAACGAACTCCACGTATACGCTCAACAGATTCAACAGCAACTGCTCAATCAACACCTACACCAGCAACTGCAAGGTACAACGGGAGCATCAACCAGCAAAACTTCAACTCTGCCCCTTCCGCATCATAGCCAGGCAGCATCAGCTAGTACTAGCATCGGCAACTCCCCTGCCAACTCAGGTCGATCATCTCCCAATCACTACGGATCACAACGGTCCAATCGCGCGCCACATGTGCTCGAAACACACCGTCTCGACATCCAGACCCACACAAGCGGCCGACGTATGGTCAATCAGTACTTGATCGAAGGCGAACTTGGTCGCGGTGTTCACGGCAAAGTTCGTTTGGCTAGAGATCTTGAGACAGGCGAACGTGTTGCCGTCAAAATTGTAGAGAGGGAGGCTCGTAAGCGACTGGGCGCCGGGCTCGGTCTCTTGAATCGGACCCACCGAAACAAAGAACTCAGAATGTCCAGTGCCGGGTTTGATCGCCCACCGCCCGACGGCCAACCATTCGAGCACGGCAAAGGCACAGATGATGCCAGGTCGGCGCATACCGGCTCTGATTCACCCGCCAACGACACCGCCTCGGCCTCCACCACTATGCATGGCGTGCCAAGCACTCCTTCGACACAATTTGCTCCTTTGCCCAGCACTTCGCGCTCCCCATCCTCTTCTGCACTAGGTCTGCACAGTCGAAGGGGCCATTCGGAAACCGACGCAGATCGTCGCTGTGAAAAGGAACGCGAGAGGGCCCGCAAAGCTCTTCTTTGGACAACAGACCAGAAGGTGCGACGCGAAATAGCCATCATGAAGAAGTGCAGCCACGACAATGTCGTTCAGCTCAAAGAGGTTATCGATGATCCCCAGAGCAAGAAGATCTTCATGGTACTCGAGTACATGGAAGGAGGCGAGGTTGCCTGGAAGGATGATCAAGGTCATCCCACACTCACCGTAGACGAAGCAAGAAGCATCCTCCGAGACGTCGTTTGCGGCCTCGAGTACCTTCATTACCAAGGTATCATCCATCGCGACATCAAGCCTGCAAACTTGCTTTGGGATAAGGATCGAAGGGTCAAGATTTCCGACTTTGGCGTATCCCACTTCAGTTATGCCATGATGATTGCCAACGACCAAGCAGCAGCGTCAGCGTACGCTACTGCATCGTCCTCAGCATCCTCATCTAGCAGCAAGTTGATTTCTCAGGGTGCATCAACTTCTGACCCCAGCCTCATCGACGATCGTGAATTGGCTAAGACTGCAGGCAGTCCCGCCTTCTTTGCGCCGGAGCTCTGCATGTCTTCCTTTTCCTCCACCTCGCCCTCCATCAATCCCAACGGTGCCAACAACACGACTCCATTGGCAGAAGCCGCCGGTGCCGCCGATGCCCAATTAGGCACTTCGCCTGTGCGACCCAAGGTCACCAAAGCGATCGATGTGTGGGCACTCGGTGTCACCCTCTATTGTCTTTTGTTCGGCACCACGCCGTTTACCGCCGAGTCCGAATTCGCTCTGTTTGCTGTGATTCCCAGCACCGACTATTCCCTACCCACTTTTATGGGCTCAGACCGGGTTCGTGTCGGCCCCAGGAAGCCTAGATGGCGTTCGCATTCGCAATGGACAGACGAAGAGGCGGACGCACAACCTCAAAGCCCTTCGGAGCTGTGTCCAGATGCGGACCCTGAAAGTTTGGATGAAGACGCAAGGCAGCTGCGTGATTTGCTGGATCGCCTCCTGGAAAAAGATCCAGCAAAGCGCATCACTCTCGATGAAGTCAAGAAGCATCCGTGGGTCACGCATGGCTTGAAGGATGCACCCGCATGGCTTTCCGAGACAGATCCTCATCATATGCCTTTTGTCGAGATTTCCCACGCCGATGTAGAGGACGCTTTGACGGGATTCTCCAAGCTCAAGCAGCGCGTCAAGCGCTGGCAGTCGAAGCTTCTTGACTCATTCGCCGGGGGTCGACGAAGGAGCAAATCAGTCAATCAATCTTCCGCCGCCTCTTCTGTTCATGGACACACCGACTCTGGCGGAAGCTCTCCTCATCACAGCCGATTTATGGATATTCCAACGTCAACGCTAGCCACGCCGGTCGACTCATCGAGTGTCTCTGGCCCGTCCACCTCGTCGGTGCGGACACCACGGACTCCGCTCAAAGGACACATGTTCTTCACGCGCCAGAAAAGTGCCAACTCGGTCGGCCGTCGTGATGGCGCTACCACCCTCCGCGCCCTCACCACCGCTTATCGCAATGATGAGGCTGATTCGATTGCGTCAGGATCACCGCGAATGAAGAGCTTAGACTCAGTCAATCAGATGCCACCGCGTACCTTCGAGGAAAGCGTAGCCGCCGCAGACAATCGACGTCCCACCTTCTCGCCCATGCTGCCGCCTCCTGTACTCGTCAATGGCCTCGATGATGAGAAAATGAAACCACCTTCCGCGGCGGCCCAACGCAGGGGCTCTGTTCAGTCCACGAGCAGTGGAGGCCTTCGCCCCGACGCTGGACCCAAAATTCCGCAACGCACCTCTTCAGACACGCATGGCACAGCAGCACGCCGCGTCAGCGCTGCATCAGCAGCCTCCTCGTCCCCGCAGATACCCTCTCTTCATCGCATGGCGAGCCGGCAAGGATCTGGTAGTCACGACTCGCAGCCCCAGCGTGCAGCTTCTCGACGATCCATCGACTCGGAAGGCAGGTCTTCGACTCGGAGCATCTCACAGGCATCGCGTGTTTCAGGCCGGCATCGTCTTGGTGATTTCTTGCGAGGCAGCTGGATTATGACTGCTGAGGATCGTCGCAGCTCCTCTCGACCAAGCACGCGTGGGTCGCGAGAAGCCCCTGCATTCTCCTCGAGCGTCGGCAGCAGTCGCCCTCAACGCAGCGGCAGCATTCTCAGCACTGCGAGCAGCGTCAAGCCGCATGCTAATGTTGATCAAGCTCAAAACTCCCTCTCGATCGATACTGTTGGCGCAGTCCAGCAGGCTGGTACTCGTGCCGATTCGGGCACACCCAGTAGTGCCCCTGTCCTTGGCAGCAACAGCAGCGCCATCATCGCTGCGGGCGCGACATTGTCTACCGAGCTGCTTAGCGAGCCTGTCGAGAGCACCAGCATTGCCCGAAGCGCCTTCAGCGCATTGAGTCAGCCATCTTCGCCCCTTTCGAACTCGGATTCGAGCCAGGCATTTGCATTTGATGCATTTGGACGTCGTCGCCACGCCCCAATGCTCTTGGACAGCATGGATGGAGACAACGATGACGTCGATCTCGAGGTAGACTTCTCCGATGACGACTTCTCCGATGATATGCAAGGCCCGGGCAATCCTGGGGCCGGTCCCATGCTGGTCAATTCCGGTCATGGATGGACACTTCATGGTGCGGACGGACTGGAAGATGGCGGTCAGGCGTATCTTCCAGAGGCGTATGCACGGAAGGGCTCAAGCGGCAGCGATAGCTCCAACGGCGTCCTAACGCCGTCTGTGGAGGGAGGATACAATGTCTTCAAACCGCCCTACCAGCACATACTGTCACCTCCCGGCGATTCGGAACAGGCCGGTGAGAGCGCCATTGCAACAACGGCTGACACCAGCACTGGACAGGCAAGTGGACAAGCGAGTAAACAGGATAACTCTGGACACATCACCTCTGATGCTCTTGAACATGGTACGGATGTCGACTTGGAAAGTGCGGCACCTGCATGTCAAACGTTTGCGATGGATGCTTCCCTGTCAAGCGAAGCTGACGCCCTTCGGAAAGCAGAATTGATGGAGCTTCACGTGAATCGTGGTGCTGCCATTGTGTCACCACCTGTTGACGATGCTACGCCGATCAGCTCAGGCAGCGTTTCTCGTTCCGCTTCCCATCGGCAGCCCGGCTCGGAAGAATCATCTCAAGCACTATCGGCTTCCGAGACGCAAGCAACACGCTCGGACGTGGATGGTGCGCTTCCTCTCACCGTCGGAGAACAAATCGCCAAGGATACTGGTGCGATCACTCTGAAAGAAACTACAGAGAATGGGCCTGCGGCGGAAGAGTCGCAATTTGCGGACGCGGACGAAGACGCCACGGCCTCGTCAGCAGTACATTCGATGCTAGCGAAGCTGAACCAAAGCCCTTCGGCCCACGTGCCAGTATCGCTGGAGGAGGATGAAGACAGCGATGAACAATGCGTCAGTTTCCAGGCTCGACGCAAGAAATCCACACGGTTTCGTCCTTCACCCACCACCACCACATGATGCAGCTTTTGCGAGTCTGCCTGTCTGTAATCTAGTCGTGCTGCCACACGGCGGCTGTGACAGTATCTATTCGAACTAGACTGTCATTCTTTTGCTTACACGTGCCGGTACAATATGTGACAGGAATTGTCGTATCGCCCGCTTGAAGACAATCGCTCCCCTCCAGATGCAGTGAAATGAGCTTCACAAAGAAATCACAGCCATGATGAAGGCCATCACAGAATCCAAGACCTGGAAAACGCATTTGGCACATTGACGTGAAGTGCATAGATATAGGATACATGTTTGGAGACAGTCGTGAAGCAGGAGCAAGTATCGTGATGTGGCGACCGCATTACTGAAAACTGTAAGGTTTTATTGTGGTCATTAAGCCTTGTTCTTGATTTCGTCTTGCTCGGCACCATAGCTGCCAGCGTTGTTTGAGTCTACGTCGCTCCCATTCGAGGTCTGCAGCTCGGGGTAAGGGTATTTGGCGAGCAGGTGTCGGATGACGAAGGACATGACGAAGGCCATAAGCATGAAGGCCATTGTAACGCCAAAACCTTTGCGATTGTAGTTCTTGTCGCCCTTGTTGAAGAGGTACGAGCCGTACAGGCTGGCTGAGTTACCCATACCGTTGACGAAAGCTTGCACCACGGCACGCTTCTCCGAAGGGTGAGGGATGGCGTTCGAGACCCAAATGCTGACGAGTGGGCATGCAGCGTAGACACCTGCGACACCGAAGCAGAGGAGGACGTATCGGCCCTTGTGGTCGAGGACACCGAGGATGCAAGCAAAGGAGACTATCGCGATCGCCGAGGCAGTCGCCAAGTGGAAAGCTCGCTCTCTGAAGTGGTCCGAGGAGAAGCAGAAACCCAAAGTTGCGACAAGAGCGACTGCATAGATGGGTGCGGTCATGTACTGGATGTTGAAGCCGGTGTATCCCAAAGACTTGACCAGCTCGGGCACGAAGTACTGGATGGTCTGCGATCCGGTCGTGAGCATGTAAAGGAAGACGAAGCACCACGTACGCCAATCGGTGAATGCCATCTTGGCAGCCTGCAAGTGAGTGATTTCCTCGTCGCCTCCCTGAGCGCTTCCAACGGAATCGAGGGCAAGTCGCTTTCCAGCCAAAGCACGTTCGCGCGGGCTTAGCCATTTGGTCGTAGCGGGGAAGTCAGGAAGAACAAAGATGGACCCGATAGCTACAACGCAAGTACCGGCACCTTCGACGAGGAACAACCACTTCCAGCCTGCGATCCCGTGAGCACCATCGAGCTTCTGGAGAAGGCCACCAGCGATAAGGCCGCCGAACATACCCGAGAGAGCGACCGCGGAGTAATAAAGACTGTAGCGACGCGCGAGTTCTGTTCGCTTGTACCAGCTCGAAAGGAGGAAAAGAACACCAGGCGCGAAGCCTGCCTCGAGAATGCCTAGGACGACTCTGAGCGCAGCAATGGTCTGCCAATTCTTCGCTGCGGCGAAGGCCATCGAAAGGCCACCCCAGAGGAACATGAGGGTCGGAAGGTAGATACTGGATCGGACACGCGTGAGAATCATGTTGGAAGGCACCTCGAATGGCACATAGGTTGTAAAGAACACAAGCAGCACCACACTGTAGTGGTTAGCGTTCATGTTCAGATCCTTGCCCATGCCACCAGTATAGGCATTGCCGATGTTACTGCGGTCGAGGTAGGAGCTGTCATCATGTTGAGTGATGTCGAGGAAAATGTCAGTTGAAATTTGCAGCGGCCAAAATTGACAGGACCCGACAAAATGATTGGTGCCACGCGAGGATGGAATGAGAAGAATGAAAGACTTACAAGAGATACATGAGCCAAACACACGGGATCAGGCGCCTGTCGATTTTGCGGACAAGCGCCTTCTCCTCTTCTTCCGCCTCTGCCATAGTAAGGGTTGGGTGGGCCTCGTCAATGGCTAGCGAAGGAGGACGCATGCCGGCGTCGAATGTTTCGTGCATTACCGCCTGGTTCTTGGAGTCGACAGCTACCATAACGCGATTATTGGACGTTGTCACCACTCAAATGGTATCGAGAAGCGGTGAGCAGGATTGCTTCTAGGTGTTATTCAGAAAGCGCGAAGACAGAATTCGAGTTAGAGCCTCGATACTGTGCTGCGGAAGGGACAGAGTAGGTAGACAGACAATCGTCGGAGAGGTGAATGTCCAGGGACCAAAGATATGTCGAAGGGCTGCTTATGTAGACGGCATGGCTGGCGAATGGGCCCGTGTTGAACTCGCTGTACGGCCCTAGTGGAAAGACAAAGCGCTTCAGCCGAGGCAAGACTGCATGCAAGTGCAATGGCGAAATGCAGGACAGGTACGAGACTCAGGCACAGATGCAATAGAGGCTCCTGAAGCCGAATGTGTGGGGAAGCTTGCGCCTGTCGGATGCGTGGTACATGCGAAGATACACAACGGCTAAGCAGCAGTGTATCCTTTTGTGTGGGGTATACGACCCTTTTTCGGAAGGCAGGAGAGCAAGCAGATGTCAGTGGATCATGGTGGTAGTGGGAGAGGACAGCGGACGGGCACTGAGCTGTCAAGGTGAACGGAGGAATCAAAGGACGGACTGCAAGGGTTGCTGACGTTGAGCTGGATGTGGGGGAGGGAGGAAATGCGGGGAACATCCAGTGTAGCAGGAGTGTCGAGCAACGCTAGTCTTGAGATGTGGCGGAGTTGGCACCTCTCCCACATGCCGGACTCAGCAGTCCATGTCGTTGCTACCATGATCCGAAACGAGACCCGCACGACCGTTTCCTCTACCGGAATGACTTGATCAGGATCATACTATGCAATCGATGCGTCATGTGAACTACTCAACACCGACAATTGATCATCTTCTTCGAGGCGCAGGAGGCACACTGGCTGGTGGCAACGAGAAAATTCAAAAGCCCCGCCTGCACAACTCCGCAACCCAGAGGACAGCAACTTGCGGTGTGCGGCTCGTTGAGCGGTTTCTTTCTGGCATGGCTGTTCATCTAATGACATTGCTCACACGGTTCCCGCGATTGCAGGCCAGTCTCTTATCGGCCATCGCTTGGGCTGAAGACAGTGGCTACATTGTTTAGCGGTCTAGCGCAATAAAGCCGAAAGCATGTGTTATGAATCGTCTCTACAGCAGTTGCGATTTGTTCGTGTGGGGCTCCGGAGTGACTGGCAAAAGCGGGTAAAAGCCAGCTGATGCGACTCCCACATTGGTCTTTGCCGATGTCAACTTTTGCCAAGCACGGGCATATGAGCTGCGACTTTCTACGTTTCTCTTCATGCGTCTTGTGGCTCGGCAACGTCTGCTGCTGCTGCAATGCGAACGCCTCTCCCACCCCCACTGTGAGTTGTCCACAAATTTGCCGTCAAGGCTAAACTAGGCGCTCAACGTCCTGGTGTGTGTCTCATCCAACAAGTTCATGTCTGTCCTGTCCCTGCTTTCGCGGACCTCAGCGTCTATTCTGCTTTGACATTACGCCCACGGCGAGTGTATTAGGCTTGCACTTGAACAGAATCTGGGGCCCCTCCGCGTCGTGTAAGCCAAGCCTGCATGCTCCACTTCTCCCACTCCAGCCACTCAGGGTTTCTCCCACTCGAAGACCTTCGTTCCGTGGTTGCCGGAACCCGGTTGTGAGCGATTCTTTCCTAGCAGAAATCAAGAGCGAGAGGCAGGAGCGAGGTTCGGTCAATGAATGACATCCCACCGTTCCGAGATATGACTTGAAAAACGCTTGGTGTTTGTGGGAACATCATCGCAACAACCTTATAAGCGTAACTTGTGACTGTCGGTCGTACCTACTCCCAACATCACCTCTTTCGTCCCACACAGGAATAATTGACGAGCTCTTGTGTCATATTCTCCACTATGACCATTCAACAACAGACCATCCTTATCACCGGTGCTGGCGGCTGGCTGGGCGGGCTCCTGCCTGCTCGGATTGTTCAGCGAGAGCCGCAGACTTCGTTCAACTTCATCTTGGCCGATATCGTCGAGCCCAAGCCCGCCAAAGGACTAGCTGCCAACGTCATCTGCAAGAAGGCTGATCTCTCCGAGGCAGCTAGCCTCGACGCCCTCTTCAACACAGAATTTGGCAAGCCCGACGTCATTTACTCAATGCACGGTATCATGAGCCTGGGCAGCGAAGAGAACTGGGATCTCGGCATGAAGGTCAACCTCGACAGCACCCGTGCGCTCCTCGAGAAGGCACGAGCTTCGCGAAATTCGCAGGGCGAACCCATCAGATTCGTCTTCACCTCGTCTGTCGCTACCTACGGCGGACCTCTTCCTCACATTGTTCTTCCTTCTACCGCTTGCCAGCCCGAAGGCGCATACGGTATGGCTAAACTCATGGGCGAATATCTCGTGACTGAGTACAATCGCAAAGGGTTCATCGATGGCATCTCCGTCAAGCTTCCCACGATCGTCCCTCGTCCGGGTGTTCCATCCCGCGCTACTTCCGCTTTCGTCTCGGGTATCGTTCGCGAGCCTTTGAACAGTGTCGAGGCCATCTGTCCAGTCGGCTCATCGATCGATGACCCAGTCTTGCAAAAGCTCGAGGTATGGGTCGCCAAGCCTACCACTACTCTCGAGAACCTTGCCCGAGCGAAGAACATCATTCACGACAGTTCCGACAAGATCACACGCTGGTCACGATCTGTCTCCCTTCCTGGGTTCACGGTCTCGATCCGCGAGATCATTGAAGCGCTACGCACGGTGCGCGGTGACCAGGCTGTCGATCTCATCAAGTTTGAGCACGATGACACATGTCAACGCATCGTCTCGAGTTGGCCCCGCGAGTTTGACAACTCGTACGCTCTTGGTCTTGGCTTCACTGTTGACCAGGATGGCTTCACTGGTGCCATCAAGGAGTACATGGATGCCCACTGCTAGACGCCGCTTGTCTATAGAGTTCACGGTCCGAAAATTCATCGCAACGCATTTGTTTCCTGCTTCCCTCATTTCAAAATCTCGCTTGGCTGTGGAAAGACGTGAATTGCTGGTCAGCGGCTTTACGATGCCGGTGCATCTGTGACAGTGCCGAGTCGAATCGAGGTCCAGAAGGAAAAGTCTTTACCGTTAGCAGCAGAAGGCGCAGCATCAGCCTCTTGACCGGTACCCGCCGTGTAGCGATATGTAACGTGCATTGCCAGCTCTAAAGGTCCTGGTCGCGGCGCATCTTTGGACGAGATAGCCAGGTCCAGGTAGAGCGACGTCGTGTGTCCCTTTTGTACAAAAGGCTTGCGTTGAACACTGGTTGCATAGCTATCATCTTCATCGTCGTCGTCGTCTTCAATGATCCATGCAGACTCGTCTGTGGAGTTGGTCAGGGCTGAATCGCGGACGATAGCTGTCTTGACAGCCCGTCTTCGTTGTACCTGATCCTGATGCGGGTTTTCGTTGCCCTTGTCGCGATCGGCGTCGGCTTGAGTTCTGGAAGCATAGATCTCTTCGGATTCTTCTAGTTCCCAGACTTCGTTGAAGGCATTCAAGGGCACAGATGTTGCAGAGGGATAGACTTGCCAGCCGAACTTGGGTTTTCGAGCCCCTTTCTGTGCTAATGTGTCAGACGCGTCCTGGCTTAGAGACTCTCGTGTGGGTGATTCGGACGCCAAGGTGCTATCCTTCGTAGCAGAAGCGAAGATGTACTTTGGCTCTGGAAACGGCTTCACGGTCTCGTTGCGGCTGCCCTGCTCATTTGAAGGTGTGAAGCGTTTTGATCGCGTCGGATGTGCGAATCGGACGAAACTCATGGTCACCTGCACGGGGTCGTCGAGTGGATTGGTGATGGATAGTTGGTAGCTGTAGGTGTGGCCAGGTATGAGCGCATCGACATCGATATCGGCAGAAGATTGCAGAACGCTTGAGGCGCCGAGCGAGTCGGGCAGGCTGGATGTGGAATGGGGACCATGCGTCGACTGCGGTCGTCGCCTCAGCGAGCCAGCAAGGGAGACGGGCAAAGCGGCAGTGCCCTTGCGGTAGCGGAGGAGATCAAGGTAGGGCTGATGAGGAGCGAGGCCAATGGACAATTCCGGCAGAAAGTTGGGAGCTACGAGCTTGATTTTGAAGCGAGTGGAATCGGCCTTGATATCAGGTTTGATGACAATGTGGCGGCAAGCGGGACATCTTTTGGAGAGTTTGGACTTGAGCGGGACCCTTGTAGGTCGTAGGTCTGCAGCGCGTACAGGTTGATCGGCAATTGCGACAGAAGACCAGCGTTGCTGCAAGGTTGAGATTTTGTGATCCAAAGAAGCCGAAGGATGATTTGGAGCCTGCTCGGCGCGAGCGATATAGTCTCTTCGATGCTTCTCACGTTTTGACATGACGCCCATGTTCTGCGCCGAGGATTTGGCGGTATTGGTGTGAGCATCCGATGACTGCGGTGGCTGCCAAGGATTGAGTGCACGATATCTCTTCAATTCGTCTGGCTCGATTGGGTTGGATCGACTGGAAGACGAGAGCTTTGAATTGGCGAGGTGAGGATGATCGCGCACCATCTTGGACGACTGCAACGCCGCTGCGGCTGCTGTACGTGCAGCGTTGGATCTGGCGCTACGACTGTGGGTTGTCGAAGTCGAAGTTGAGGCGGAAGCGTTTGACGAAGCGCCCGAGCGTAAACGAGACGAGCCGGAAGTTCCGATGGAAGCAGATGTAATGGCTGCTTTGGTTTGGGTTTTGAGATAAGGATCGAAGTGGTCTTTGAGACGTTCGAATTCGAGACCATCTGGGGCATTGTCTTGGCTCCTTTGTAGCTGTAAGCTGAGACCGGTCGGCTTTTCGAAGGTCAGGCCTATCGATTTGGAGTCCCAGCGGCAGAAAGTGCAGCCAAGGTAGAAGGGAGGTTCGCCTTGGCTAGCAAGAGGGTCGGTGGGGTCTAAGGCCTTGACGGCATCTGCATTGAGGTCGGAGGCGAGAACGGAAAGCGTATGTTGACAGCAAGGGCACACGAAGCAGTTTCTCGGACAGCGGTTCTTCTCGGCCTTGACGCTGGCGCCTGGTACTTCAAAGAGACAGTTGGGGCAATAGTAAGACGAGATATCCAGAGTGACACATCGGTTGCATCTGATCTGGTCGCATTCGTCGCAGAAGAAGAGAGATTCGAGAGGCTGGAATGAGTATCGAGTTGCGGGTGAGTGCGCTGGCAAGCCAGGTGGTGGTGAAGCCAGAGAAGTGGAATGGCGCTGGATCGAGGAAGAGCAAGACGATGCTGCTAAGGCTTGAGAATGAGGTTGGTCGCAGGGACAATAGTACAGGACGTGAGGTGTCGCCATGGCCACCATCTGCTTGCCTCCCTGGGTGACAATGTTGGCCCTGTCGGTACAAGAGCTTAACGAAGGTAGGAAAGAAAGAAGTGAGAGTCAGAGTGGAGCGTTGACAGACACTGAAAGTGTTGGTCCAATTATTCCGCATCGACCAACACAAACATCTTCTAACACGCGAACCCTGAATTCCCACCTTGGTGCTTTTTTCTCCTTGACTAACCAAAGCAAAGCACGGCGTAACATGCTTGGAAATTTCGGAAGAGCCGACGCGCTGCAAGAAGAACTGGCGAGGGATCAGACCACTTTGGACACAAAAGTGAGGAGGACAGTCGACTCGAGATTTGATTCTTGTCAACCATACCACCTTGTACACATCTTCGTCGCCATCATCCCCTGCTACAATCAGCTCCGATTTCAACATGTCCGCTCCCGCAGTCGATGCTCAGGCTCTGGCCGACAAGGCCCAGATCAAGCTTCAGAAGCGCAAGAGGTTCGAGGCCGTCTTCCCTCTCCTCGTCGAAGAGCTCACCGCCTACCTCGCCTCTGAGAACATGCCTGCCGAGGCCATCGAGTGGTTCCGCCGCAACCTTGACTACAATACGCCTGGAGGCAAGCTCAACCGTGGTCTCTCGGTCGTCGACACTGTCGAGATTCTTCTGTGCACCGATGCCTCCACTGGCAAGCTCTCGCGCGAGCTTACTGAACCCGAGTACCTCAAGGCTGCCATCCTTGGTTGGTGCATCGAACTTCTCCAGGCCTACTTCCTTGTCGCCGACGACATGATGGATGCCAGCGTCACCCGTCGTGGTCAGCCTTGCTGGTACCGCGTCGAGGGTGTTGGCAACATTGCCATCAACGATGCCTTTATGCTCGAAGCTGCCATCTACTTCTTGCTCAAGAAGCACTTCCGCTCCGAGCCATACTACGGCATGCTCCTCGAGCTTTTCCACGACGTCACCTTCCAAACCGAACTTGGTCAGCTCATCGACCTCATGACCGCTCCCGAGGACCACGTCGATCTCTCCAAGTTCTCGCTCAACAAGCACCACCTCATTGTAGTCTACAAGACCGCCTTCTACTCGTTCTATCTCCCCGTCGCTCTTGCCATGCGCATGGCCGGCGTCACCGACGAAGCGCTTTACAAGCAGGCTTTGGATATCTTGCTTCCCATGGGAGAGTACTTCCAAGTTCAGGATGATTTCCTTGACTGCTACGGTACCCCGGAGCAGATCGGCAAGATCGGCACCGACATCTTTGACAACAAGTGCTCTTGGAACATCAACGTCGCCCTTCAGCATGCCACCCCTGAACAGCGCCAGATCCTCGACCAAAACTACGGCAAGAAGGATGCAGAATGCGAAAAGCGCGTCAAGGACATCTTCAACCAACCCAACATTGACATCCCCGGTCGCTTCCACAAGTACGAGGCCGAATCGTATGACCAAATCAACAACCTCATCAACAACCTCCCCGAGTCGCAGGGTCTTCGTCGCGACGTCTTCCGCTCCTTCCTCGACAAGGTCTACAAGCGCTCCAAGTAATGTTTTCGAAATCTCATTAGTATATAAGCCCCCTTGACTAAAATTCATCTGTGTCGGACGCTACTTCAGTAATTGCAAAAGTCTAATGCTACTCAGAGAGAATTCTCGCCTCGGCGACCAGCTCCGTATTCCCAGCTCCCATTGATTTCGCCTCATGTCGAGCCATGTGCACCAGGATTGTGCGAAAGTTTGTCGCAAGACCCCAATCAAGTCGTCGCAACAGGGAGGCAAAACGCAGCAGGATTCGCGAGGCCTTGTTAGACTCTGCCCCATTCGTGACCTCCGCTTCATCCAGAACTCTCTCATCGTCCGATGACGGGTGCGATGTCCCCGTAAGCGATCGCATTTGATTGCCGTTGTGCCTCTTCGCAACCTTGAGCTCGCCTATCCCTGCCACGCGGACCAGCAGGCTACCCGCTGCTGTCCATCGGCGAGGTTTACCATCCACCGTGGAGCGATACGCACCCAGCGACCACGCTTCCACAATGCGTGACGACACGGCTGCGTCTGACGCTGAGGACGACGTCGATGTCGACGCCGAGCCGTTGGTGATCTCGCTAGCCCTTTCCTGCCAATCTTCGATGCTGTCAGAGCCTCTGTTGGAACCGCCTGCAAGGGGTAACAGTTCGATGATCCCGTTCTCTTCCACAGATCGAAGTGTGGCTGGTGATAGGTGTGGCAGAGCCTCTGCCTGAGATTTGCTCATCTTCACGAAATCGTCTGCGAGGCTGTTGTTCGATAGCGAGGCTTCTTGGAGCTTGCCCATCGAAGCGCTACTTTCTTGCGTCGGATCAACGTGTATATTTGAGGCCTTGTGAGACTGTGGTTGGATGTCTGGGCCAAACTTGTCGTATGCCCACATGATGAGGGCAGCGTGAAAAAGACTGACAATGCAGACGTGGCTCTGTAACACCAGAACATCGGGCTTAGACGCACTTGCGTCCAACGAGGTTCTGATAAGCTCGTACACATGAGCAGAGGCTAGAAGCATCTGCCTCATCGCAACATGGTTTTTCACATCTGCTAGCCAACGTCGCAGTTCGATGACAGCATCGGCACGTCTGGCATTCCCTGCCCTGCCGGCGGCGTCCTTCAGCCGATCGAAGAAAGCGGGAGGACCGCTGAAATGCATTCTTGAAAGAAGGCGCAGTAGCTGCAAATCGATACTGAGGACGAGATTTGGGGGATTGGCTGCTGTCCCCGAGCGCTTGATAATTCCATGGTTCGTCAATGATAGCGTCGCGCAGGACGCTGCTTCCGCAAGTCCCTGCAACGCATTTGCCGCAGCGGCGTCGATCGCGACTGTACCAGAAGCCGCATCGACCACGTGATTCTCGCCTACGGTTACCTCTTCTGCATGTGCGAAGGCTTCCATGCCAAAGAGCACAGATCTCTTGCTCGTGTCCCAACGAATGCGATACAGTGTGACCGCAAGAATGAAAGCCTCAAGTCGATTGAGGCGTAAAGGTATGTCTTCGTGCCGGGGTGGATCGAGGAGTTTCCTAAGCACATCGATGAAAGAGGCTTTTGGTGCACTCTGAGCATGAGCTGGAATCCGAGAATACCATTCTCGTGCCGTCCGTGCATTCCACAGCTGCTCGTCACATGGGAATGGCGACGTCACCTCCGTATAGAGAATCATTGGCGAGATGTCCATATACAGACCATACAGCTGGTCGTATAGGAACACAAACCAAGCCAATCGAATGCCGCTCTCTCTATCGATCCAAGCCCTCCATTTTCGTTCAAGGGCCTGCTCGTCCAACGGGTTGAGCGTTTGGTCCAGAGCATCCAGACGGACACTCTTCATGTTGAGCAATCCCATACGTCGAATCGAAGTCATAATTCCGCCCCGGTTGCGCTCGGCAAGCTTATACAAGCGCTTGTTGCCGGATCCGATTCCGAAGAGCTGCTGGAGCAACCAAGCTTGGTTGATGCTCATGTCGAGAAAGTCACGCTGGTCAGCTTCAAATGCGCTCATGGTACCGATTCGGGTCAGCTCGGAGAAAGCTGGACCCAATATACCAACTCGCTTCTGGAGACGCGCCAGACAGCTGCTACGGGCGCCGCGAGCCTGCATCTCGGAGACATAGAAAACAAGGCCTTTGGTGATCATGATCAGGAACAGGACTAGACTCGCTGTCTCGGGATCAAAGGAAGCCAGATGTAGAATCGGAGAGTACGGATGTACCTTGCGGATGAACAACGACAGAAGTATGTCGAGCTCGGCGCAAGTGAGAAAATTCTCGGCGTTGCCGTTGAAGGAGTATACAGACCAAGGATGCTTGCAAGAGTGACGGAGGTAGTCCAGGAGACGTTGACGAGCTTTCTCGGTGATCTTTCCGATCTGTTCTGGTGTTTCGCTGAAGCTGGTTTCTGGTTTTGGTGAGCTACGCCGAGAGGGGCGGAGTTCAGCCATACTGTCAGAGAATTCTTCAATCAGAACGAAAGGAATATGACGGCTACCTTGCTCAGAATATGCTTCGCTCGTTTTGACACCCCTCGATGAGGCATCGTTGGCGTCATCGTCCAGTTCAACAGTGAGGGTGTAGTCCGAGATGTCCAGGGTCGGTGGCTGGCGTCGCGTCGGACGAAAGTCCTGGGCCATTCACCGTCATCATCTGGATTGCGTCCGGCTCGTGCGCCATTTTGGGGAGCTGCTGCGCCATTGCCGTTTGCTTGATCAATGGCGGTGTTGGCGAGGTTGATGAGGCTGAGCGACTCGAAGGGATCCGCTTCACCTGCAGCGCCTTTTGCTCTCTCAAACATCTTCTCTGTGGCGCGAGAAAGCGAGTCGGGAGGTTTGAAGCCATAGTCGTCGAGTGCGGCAAAGTCTTCGTCAAGAGTTGAGGGGATGGCACCGGAGAACACGGAAGCATCGGTCAAACTTGCTGCGCCATCGTCGAAGATCCAGTCGAGGCCAGTGAGATTCTTGTAAGTGAGAGAGTCCCAGCCAAGTCTTGGAATTGCAGAGGCGTCTCCGCCACCGTTCGACTGGTCAAAAATTTGAGTATCCCACTCCTCAAAGGGAAATGGCATACTAGCTCCCGCTCCTCGGTTGCGTGCAAGGCCATCCGCCTGCCTGGGCGAGTTCTGAAAGTCTGGAAAGGCAGACGCCATGGTGGAGAACCCCGCATCCGCGAAGTTGGACGAGTTTGCATTACGACCGGACACACCAACGGGATCAGGGCCAGGGCCAGTATCGCTTGCGCCAGGGTTGATAAGTCGATGAGTGCGTTCCAGCTGCCATTCAAGACCAGCGAGCTGTTGTTGCTCTTGGAGGGCTTGGGTTGTGAGCGCCTGGCTTGACGGGTGCGGTTCGAACGATGATGGGATGGTTTGAGTCTGAGGATAGGCTTGATCAGACGCAGCAAGATTCGCTCCTGGGTATGATGCTGTTGGTGGACTGAGCTTTGATGGCGGTGATGAAAAGTGCCCTCCTGACTCGGTGTGATTGATCATATTGCGCAGAGCATTCGTACTTGGGTCGTTACCTAGAGCCCGTGCATTGTGATTGGCGATCGAGTTGGCGGACAGAGTCGCTGTGTCATTCGTCGTTCGAAGATCCGACTGGCCTTCATACTGTGATCGAGAAGGCGAAGATGTCGAAGATCGCTTGATCCTCTTTGAAGAAATGGCAGCACCTTCGTCCGTGCCATTGTTTGCTGGAGCGTGCCCACGCTTATGCCGAGCGAGCACGTCGCTCCTCCTAAACGTCTTGTCGCACCCAGGTGCATCGCAGGTGAAGATGCGTGGAGCCTCGTCAGCTCGAGACGATTGATGAGTGGATTGGATATGACGCTTGAGATGCTCAGTGCGAGCGTAGGCCTTGCCGCAGTGGCTGCACGTGAATCGCATATCGATCTAGTGTCGAAGGCACCTGTGCTCCGAGCGGGCTTGGATCATCACCTAATGCGGATAAAGTCAGGACTGATATGCCGAGGATGATGTTGAAGGATTCGGAGAGTATCCGTATGAAGCACTATTGCGAGGAGCTGTCAGCTTGCAGGATCGTGGAACGATGTATTGGTATGGTCCAAACAGCGTTGAAGGCAGTCTGGTGGGACAAAGTAACGATGAACTTTTCAATTGTTCAAGAATCTCTGAGACTTGGCGGCTGTCCCCTCCGGTCGCATCTAGCCGTAGCCGAATCCGAATGGTTGACCTGCCTCTGAACGAACAAAACCTGTCACAAACAAAACAGGCGTCGCAAAATCCGGGGCACCGCTCAGGGAACAAGCACGAAATATGACAAGCGGCAGGGGAGCGCGTGTGGGGGATCACGCGGAAATTCTCCCACCCCCACATTGAACGGGTCTCGGCTCAGTTTGGGCACACTGCATGGCGACCAGCCTCCTCGTTTTGACTTTGACTGCTGAGCAAGATCGATCGTTCTTGCTTTGCCAGAATCGTTGCTGACCGTCAACACTGTCGGTAAGAGAACATCATCTCAGCGCGACGCATAGGCTCAATTCAATGGGACGGGCTCTGTCCTGACAATCACAAGCTGTGATTTGTGGCGTATAAAACTGGTACCAAAACCGTTGTCACAATTTGCCGGGAATGAGTTGCTCATGAGCATAACAAGGCTATCGTCAATGCTATCCGCACCACAACGGATTGAGAAGGTCAATGGTGCGCAATGGATGGTTTTCGCATCAACTCTCTCAGCGCAGATTGGAAGCCAGCGCTACTTCATCAACGGCATCTTGGCCGCTCTTGCCAATCTCAGCGGTAGCTGACGACGAGGTTGAATGTTGCTCTGTTTTCCCTGTGGAGAAGAGCTCTGAGCCTGAGGCAAGAGCGTCGATGAAGAGCGGCAATCGCGTACCGCCATCAGCGCCCAACGTTGGTTCCCGCTGTAAGAAGAGTCAGAAAACAAGAGAAGGGTCGAGACTGGTCAGCGTGGGTGAGGCAAGCGTCGAAAAGTAGGAGCTAGCTACTTACGGTACGAATGGTGTCCAATTCATCCCCAAATTCGTCTGCGACGGCCTTGAGCCAAAGGGAGCGGAAAGCCTGCTGTCTACGCTCACGTTGGGCTTGAGACTGCTGCGGCGTTGACCGAGATCTGCTTGTTCCAGAGCGCTTTGCAGACGCTGAGGAGGCTTTTGAATCGACAATACGTTGGAGATGCGCCGGCAATTTGGCGGCTGGGGGCTGTAGCGCTTTGAGCGATATGGTTTCGTAGCTCGTCTGCTTCTTGGAGGTACCAAGCTTGAGCGGCCTCTCTTCGGGCTCCGGAGTCAGTCGGAAAACATGCTTGCGTTTGCCAGAGCTGCTAGAGGGCGCGGCCCCATTTGACTCATCTATATTCACTTTCGAACGTTTTACTGAGCCTCGACGATGCTTAGGCGGATTTTCAGAATCGGAGCTGGAGTTATCGGAGTCGGCTGAAGATGAACTCGACGACGACGAAGATGAGGCCGAAGAAGATGAGGTTGATGATGACGATGACGATGACGATGAAGACATAGATGCAGACCGTTGACGAACAGCTGTTGACTTGACCGGCACCTCGCTATCTGAATCATCACTGCTTGAAGAAGACGAGGAGGAAGAAGAATCGGAGTCATCATCCGAGGAGACAGCCAATGTTCTCGTTTTCCTCTGCCGTTTACGACGAGGCTTCGGCGCTGTACTTCCTGTTCCCCTTTTTGCTGCCGCCATGCTGTTCTAGGATCGATGAAGATGTAGGAAGTGAATGATTCTTGCTGCGGAGGTGGACGGAAGCATCAAGTTTGAATAGAGTAACTTTGGCAAGTGGAGAAACTTTTTTGGCAAACGCCGCTCAACTTTTGTCCGATTTCCGATGCTATGAAGCATTTCTCGGACGGAACAAATCTTTCGGGAAAACGTGCACCACGCGCAACAGGAGATATTGACGCGTTGATTCATTTACGCGACAAACGTGTAAAGGAGGTTCGCGTTCATTCCATTGAACTGTAACAGCGAAATGGAACTCTCTGGAGACAAGCGCGCGCGCGCGCGCGTACAACAGCAACTTTGTTGTTTTGCACAAACGACTTCTCTGACATTTGGTGAGCGCGCAACGCAGAACGCAAGCACAGGAAGAGGAAGAGCAACACTTTTGCACTCATCTCAACACCGACCGAAAGGCTGCCTCCTTCCACTTCAGCTAATCTTCGAGCGCACCTTCGACCTTTGCCTCTTCCTCTTCATCGTTCGTCTCGCTCAGCCCTCTCGTCCGTACTGCCGTTGCCATACCTTACACGCGTCAACGCATAGTTGTGCAACGTCACACACTCCTCTGGCTTAGACTCTCGCCCTCGAACTGATCACATTCGCCTACCATGGTAAGTAGAGCACACCCACGCTCGAACAACAGAGTTCAGCTTTGAAATCAGGGCGCAGTAACTGATGTATCGTTTCCCTTTGGTTCTCTCCTAACGCTACCCCACTGATGCAGGCTGACTCACAGAATAATGCCAATCGCAAGCGTCGTCGCTCACAGCAACTGCAGCAACAAGATGATCCCTTTGACGCTTCTTCGCCTTTGCCCGGCCCATCTACGGCTACTACCCC
The DNA here is from genome assembly GCA_024271935.1 of Ustilago crameri. NCBI lineage: Eukaryota > Fungi > Basidiomycota > Ustilaginomycetes > Ustilaginales > Ustilaginaceae > Ustilago > Ustilago crameri. The sequence goes on along the minus strand of JANBMJ010000003.1, from coordinate 10,908 downwards.
TGCAGGTCGCTCTTCACCGCCTCCATCCTCGCTGCCCCCTTCGAGTCCACCTGCTGCCTTCTCCGACTTCACTGACGGCGAGCTCGAGGATGCCGATGTAGTCGACGAGGAGCACGAGGCGAGGCAGCTTGGCGACCACTTCCAAGATAACGCCGACTCTGATGATGAGGGAGAAGACCTCTTCGGCGAAAATATGGAGAACGACTACACAGAAAATGCAGCACTTGACCGCTACGATACTGCCCTCGGCATCGACGACGACAACCAATACGGCCAGATGGATGCCAACGCACGTCGTCTTGCTGAGCTGCGCATGAACCGCCGTGATCGTGCAGAAGCCTCCAACCGTGGCACCCGCTCCCGTGCTCCCGAGTTCCTCCACAGCGACGATGGCGCAAGTGATGCTGATGACGGTGTCGCCATCCTCAACCGTCGCAGGCGAAGGCACTACGACGAAGCCGGCGCTGGTGCCGATGCTGGCGGCTTCGCTGATGACTTGCCTCTCGAACAGCTCGGCGATGTCAAGACCGATAGCATTGCCAGCTGGGTAGCCACCGAGAATGTTCGCAGGGCGATCGTTCGCGAGTTCCGCAACTTCCTTGTCACATACGTCGACGAGAACGGTGTCAGTGTCTATGGTCAGCGTATCAAGACGCTCGGTGAAACCAACGCAGAGTCGCTCGAAATCTCGTTTCTTCACCTCGTCGACTCCAAGGCTATCCTTGCCTACTTCCTCGCAAACTCGCCAGCTAGCATGCTACCAATCTTTGACGAAGTCGCCTTCGATGTCATCATGCTCTACTACCCCTCGTACGATCGCATCCACTCTGAGGTGCACGTTCGTATCGCAGATCTACCTACGTCCTCGACCCTCCGCGACCTTCGCCAAGGCCACCTGAACTCGCTCGTGCGCGTCAGCGGTGTTGTGACTCGTCGCAGTGGTGTCTTCCCGCAGCTCAAGTACGTCAAGTTCGACTGTCTCCGCTGCGGAGCCGTGCTCGGTCCTTTCTGGCAAGACGCCAACCAGGAGATCAAGATAAGCTATTGCTCCAACTGTGAGCAACGCGGTCCCTTCCGCATCAACTCGGAGCAGACCGTCTACCGCAACTACCAGAAAATGACGCTCCAGGAATCCCCGGGAAGTGTGCCTCCAGGCCGTCTGCCTCGTCACCGCGAGGTGATCTTGCTCTGGGATCTCATTGACTCAGCCAAGCCCGGAGAGGAAGTGGAGATCACGGGTGTCTATCGCAACAACTTTGATGCTTCACTCAACACCAAGAACGGCTTCCCCGTCTTTGCTACTGTCCTCGAAGCGAATCACATTGCCAAGCGCGACGATGCCTACTCGGCATTCCGCCTTACCGAGGAAGATGAGCGCCAGATCAAGACGCTCGCCAAGGACGAACGCATTGGCAAGCGCATCATCAAGAGTATTGCGCCTTCCATCTATGGACACGAAGACATCAAGACGGCCATTGCGCTCAGTCTGTTCGGTGGTGTGCCCAAGGACATTGGTGGCAAGCACCGCATCCGTGGCGACATCAACGTTCTCCTCCTCGGTGACCCCGGTACTGCCAAATCGCAGTTCCTCAAGTACGTCGAAAAGACAGCTTCACGAGCGGTATTCACGACTGGCCAAGGTGCTTCCGCCGTCGGTCTCACAGCCTCGGTGCGCAAGGATCCCGTCACGCGCGAGTGGACGCTCGAAGGAGGTGCCCTTGTGCTGGCCGACAAGGGTGTCTGTCTGATCGACGAGTTCGACAAGATGAACGACGCCGATCGAACCTCGATTCACGAAGCCATGGAGCAGCAGCAAATCAGTATCTCCAAGGCTGGTATTGTTACCACCTTGCAGGCGCGATGTACCATTGTCGCTGCAGCCAACCCAATTCGAGGTCGCTACAACCCCACCATCCCCTTCAACCAGAACGTCGAGTTGACTGAGCCCATCTTGTCTCGTTTTGATGCGCTGTGCGTAGTCAAGGACACAGTGGACCCAGTCAAGGATGACATGCTGGCGCGATTCGTCGTTGGATCGCATCTTCGCTCCCACCCCAAATTCGACGAGGAGAACGACGAGCAGCTGGTGGCCACATCGCTCGATGCTGACATTCTGCCCCAGGATCTGCTCAAGAAGTACATCATGTACGCTCGCGACCACGTTCGTCCTTCGCTCAACGCTTTGGACCAAGACCGAATCTCCCGATTGTACGCCGACCTTCGCCGGGAGTCGATCTCGACCGGTAGTTTCCCCATTACTGTCCGTCACTTGGAGAGCATGATTCGCATGGCCGAGGCCTCGGCCAAGATGCATCTGCGCGACTATGTGCGAACCGACGACATCGACGTTGCCATCCGCGCGACCGTTGAGTCGTTCGTGTCAGCACAGAAGATGAGTGTCAAAAAGACGTTGGAGCGCGGATTTCGCAAGTATCTGCATCAGAGCCGAGACCACGACGAACTGCTATCGTTCATTCTCGGTTCGATCGTCAAGGACCGCATGCGGTTTGTCCAGCTGTCGTCGGGTGCGCGCCGTGGAGGCAACGCAGCCTCCAGTACGGTGGTCACCGTGCCCGTCTCGGAACTCGAGACGCGGGCCAAGGAGGTCGATGTATTCGACATTCGTCCTTATTTGGCATCCAAGCTGTTCCACGCCAATGGCTATACATTCAACCCTACCGACCGAACGATCACCAAGACGTTCGGAGCCGGTCGCGCTGGAGTGACCGGAGGTGCTGCTGTTGCTGCGGCGGCCATGGTAGCATGAGGGTAGCCTAAGAGATAAGCTATCTCCTACTTCACTGCACGTCAAATCTTTCTGCGCCGGTATTTCCGATTGCATGCTCAGGCTCACTCTTGATAGTTTTCATACCTGCTTAGTCACTCTGTTCACGGTGATCGTTTTCTGCGCAATGATTCTCACGAACCCTTATTGAATTGCTGCTTCGTGGTTTCCCGGTGCTACGTGGTGGCTAAGTGTATTATACAACACCTGAGTGAGTTGCAAGTATGTGCGAGTACAGTAGGTGCGATGATACGCAAGTAAGTGCGAGTAAGTGCGGGTACTGTAACTAATGTTAATGTCTGTCAGTCGCAACGCAGCAAACGACGACGACGCCGACGACGAAGACCAGACGCCGTGCTGCCTTGCTGGTGCCACTGGCCGCTTCTGCGCCGCCGTCTCAAACGAGGCGCGCGCGCTTGGCATGCTGGGTCACGGACGGTGTTACCGGACGCGACCACGAGTTCGAATGAGGACCCATGGCTTCCTTCAAACTCATGCCAAATTGCACGAGCGAGGCATCTCTCGTTTGAGGTCAGCCGACTTGAACAAGGAACCAGGCCTTGGGTCAGACTTGGGTATCAGGCACGGGCAATGAACGCAGGATGTCACCACCTGGAGTGACAGTCACCAGAGCGGAGGGAAGGTTATTGGTAAGGACAGAGGAGTCATCGGCGATAGCAGATAAGGGTACTTGGAAGCACAAGGAGGTCGGACAGGATTAGTCAGGAGGGGCCCAAGCTTGGACACACGCAGGTCGACATACAAGCAGGGGAACACATATATACCGGCTCAGGAAGCCAAGAGGATGAGCAGGAACTCATCCACTCTACACACCCATTACTTTACTTTACAGTACCTTGTACAGACTATACACAACGTTTAATGGTATCAGTTCTCAGTATTGTTCTCTAGTTGCAATACAGGTTAGTGCAGCAAAATATTGTGTGCGCAACAAGTAACATGATTTCAACAGCACCTACACTGCAGGCAGAACCTCAACTGCAGCCCTGGAACCTCAACCAGTGCTAATTGCTCTGTGGTTGACAAGGTAGTGTGGACACTTCTACCTTCCAACCACAGCTGTAAAGAACATTGACAATAGGCACATGAATATGCTGATCTGCCTCTGCACAAAGTGTTCACAGTGGCCAGTCCAGAGTAGCAGGACCACCTTGAATAAGGCACCACTGGCCAAATCGTATTCAGACAAACTCAGATTAAGCTTTAACGTGTTGTGCGAGATCAGCTGAGCTCAAATTAAGCCTCTGAGCTCCATTCGAACTCCAGGCGGACTCCGAGGCGCAGGCCCCTGACACCATACTCAAGTGCAACCGTATGTACAATAGCCACGGTTTTGGTTGGAAAAGTAGCTGTAGCTGGCAAATTGGGGAGGCTACAGTCAATCTGGACAGATACAATCATATGGCGCAATGTGGACAGAAAAGGTCGATCACACAGGAAGCTGGAGCCCGATTTGGGTCAGCCCTGCTGCATTCTGTCACCGCTGACGGTGTTGATCACATTCTCACAGGCACTCGGTCTAGCTACCATGTAATGCTTGACTGCCAGTGCTTCTTACAGCAACTCGATCGGATCTCGCGCTTTTGTGATCATCCCAATCTCTCTGATCTCTACCCGATTGAATAGTAAATTTCTGGATCTCGGATCTCGGACCTCGGATCTTAGATTTCGGATTTCGGATGTCGAAAAAACATGTGTGCATGCGCGTGTTGCATGCACAGGCCATCGGTTGGCATCCTCCTCATCATCCACCACCACTACCACTACCGCCAACAACACCCCCGCCAACACCCCCGCGGTTGCTGACAGGGAAATCATTCTGCTCGCTACTCTCACAGCTGTCCTCAAGTCTGGACGATGTACAATCATGGATACGCTTCCCGAGCATCACAGTGACAACTCGTTGGACGAGTACCTGACAGAATGGCGTGGAACAATCGAATCGGACGATTTCGATGATGTGGTGCAGCTGATCAAAAGGATCTTGACGCGGTGGAAAAGGTGGAGTACCCAGGAAGCTGGCGCCCAGATCACATTCATTCTTCTCCATTCTATCATTACTAGTCTTGTAAATGCGATCAAAGCCAACCCGCCAAAGCTCAACTCGCCGCTGGCTGCCAAGTTGCTCAACAACACCACGATTCAGGCCCACCATCGCATCGAGCAATTTGTCTCGTCGTGCCCTGATCCCATCTCGGCCTACGTGGAATCGCACAGTCCATTGCATCTGTTCCGTCTGTTTCTGGAGCTTGCCTTTGACGAACCGCATGCAGCCTCTGCCATGCAGCAAGACGGCGAGACGTTGAACGTCGACCAAGCCCAGTCCGAGGTTCGTCTCTCTTTTGCCGCTCCCTTTCGCGGCCCTGCTGTCGAGCTGCTCATAGCGCATCTTGTCGCACTCGAACGAGGCAACCGTCGTAATGCCCTAAGGCTTGAAGCAGAGTCGGCGCGCATCGCTCAACGACTGCAACAAGAACAACAACACCATCTCGACGACGTCGAAATGCACGATCTCGACCAAAGCCACGAGCAAGAAGAGGAGCAAGAAGACCTCTACTACGCGAAAGTGCTGCCTATCATCCAATCCTCCGGCTTTGGCAAGACGAAGCTTTGCGTCACCCTCAGTGCTTCGCATCCAGGCATGCTGATATGCATGCGGCCCAAGCCCAAAGTGTCGGTCTCCTTTCCACCACAGGACACCTCAGTCTTTGACTACTTTCACAGGGTCTATCAGGAGCATTTCGTCAACGACTCTACCGGTAATCCCATCGGCCTCAGCACACAAGCTCAGAATATCGTTCACACTCGTGTCTCTTGCTTCCTCGCCGCGTATTGCAACCAGATGCACGCGCTCTTGAAGCGCATCCTCCAAGTTTCGGGCTGTCCCCTGCTGCCCAAATCGTCTTCGCCATCCTCGACCACCGAGCCCTTTCACAATGTCCAAGCTTGTTGGAACAGCGCAGTTCACACCCTCGCCACTGCCATCCACGTCAAGCCCGACTTCCTGCCTCAACTCGAGCTCGAACCTCAATTGCCCATCTGTCCCCACACCAGGGTCAAGGGCCACGACTTTGCCAATCCAAGCCCATCCGCCATCGCCGCCTTGAAGCTACGCTTTCCACCCGAACTCGCCGAACAAGTTGACCGGATCGCAAGTCCCAACACCCGCGCCGACATGCTCAAAAACATCTGCAGCCAAGCCGAGCAACTCTACGAAAAGTACAAGCCCAGTCAAGATCCGAACGACTATCTGAGCCCTTTGAAGAAGCATCTGGCTCCAGCCCTCCTCCAGCTTGAAAGTCTTGTTCCTTCGTCGATCAAACACAAGACATTCTTTTTCCTCGCTCTGGACGAGTGCATGACCTTTTCCAGGATGCTCCCCCAGATTCGGAGGGTGTGGAATGCTGCAAAACCAAGCCGGACTTGGCTGATCACCATCGACACCAACAGCCGGATTGCTCCCATGATTGGACGCGAGGCCAAAGATGCCTCCACTCGCACCAGGAACCAGATCGCGCGCCTAGCAGACCCATTTGTGGACATGCCTTTGGACGTCTACCTTACTCATCACGAGATTCCGTCGATCCGCCGCCAGATTCTTGAGGGTAGCTTTACGCTGCGGCAACTCAGCCAACTCATACCAAGGCTCGGACGGCCTTTGTGGAACGACAAGATCTACACCAGCGAGCAACATATCCTCGAACCGGACGCAATCTTCTCCAAGCTCGTCCAACCGCCCGCATGGAAATGGCCGCAAGACAGCCGTGTCTCTTCGGACATCAAGCCCAGCTCGGACTTCTTCCAAAATGTCCTTGCCATTGTCAGCCAGCGAGTCGCGCTCGAACACTCGATCCTTGCCAGAAACATGCCGTGGCTGGCCTTCTTGCGCGAACAGGTATCTCATCACCTGCGCTTTCTATGCGACTACTATCAGGACAGCGATGTACTGACAACCACCGTCCCAAGTGAGCCTCCGCTCAGTCTGGCGGCAACGTGGTCGTTCCGCTGCGGAGGTCGAGAGCGGGTGCTTCAAAAGTGGTCGATAGCCATCCAGATGATCGGGTCGGCATACATGTCGATTGGACTCAACCTGGGTCTCCAGGGCGAAGAAGGGGTGCGATTGATCTGCAGCATTGCCTCGGATCTGGCGGCGCAGACACTATATCCGTCCGAATTGATCCGCAACCGACCGAGCTTGAGAAGCGTTACTGGCTTGATCAGGTTAAGCGATTGGCTGACCTCTCTGCTCGGGCCAGATGTGCAATCCAAGGATCTGACTTGCTGGCAGTGGAGCCAACGCCAGTGGCTCAACTTCAAACACACGGCTGAGCTCCACAGCCAGATCACAAAGGACACGAGCATCGATCGAAGCATGCTCGGCGAGTTCTGGATGCGCCATGCTGCTATGCGCGGAGTCTCGAACCAGCATGGCTGGGATCTCATCCTCCCCACCTACGAACACACATCTCCGAATTTGCCTCCGGTTGGCGATGATCCTTTCCAATTGAGCAAGCTCTCCTTTGTCGCGATTCAAGTCAAGAACTGGGCCTCACGCCCCAAGATCCCGGACATCATCGGTCCTTCGCTGTTTGGGCCGACTAGCAAAGATACGACCACGTCTCTGGAGCTTTTTTTCGACCTTCGCAGCCCTCAGGCCGGGGTGGAACACTCCTGTCGACTGCATGCCAATCATGCATTCCAGACAGTGCATCGTCTGGTGATTCGAGGCCATTCCGCGTCGACCTTCGCGTTTGTAGATCAGCTCGACGATGAAGCCAGAGGCAAGATTCCCATCCTGCTGGGCTTGCCTACAGCCGGCGACGACGATTATGCATACGACATGACCGAGTTGATTCGAGAGGCGGACGACCCGGCGCTGATTGAGTACAGTCATAGGGCGGCCGTCACCAGAGCAGGTCAGCTCAACTTGATCGGATGCATGTCAGATGCTGACGCGGTCTAGGCGACTTTGGCCAAGGCGATACCGCCAGCACAACGAGAAATCGATGTAGCCGCTGTCGTTGCGGACGAAGATCTTATAGCACACCGCTGTTCAGGCCTAAGCCAAAAACGACAATCAACAGGGCAAAGAGTGTACACGCGGAAGCCGGCCAAGCAAGTGCTAGAGCCCATCTCTATTATGATAATGCACGTGCGCAATTACAGCCTGTCCCAATCTGGCGTCGCTACCAGCATGAGATTGAGAACAGTTATGATTGCGACAAGACCTGTGAGGCCTGAAGCTTGATGAGGCTCCCAGCCCGCCATAGAAGGGGCTGGTCGAGCGCAAGGGCGAGCGGCAAGACAAGGTGAGGGAGTACAGGGAGGCAAAGAAACTAACTAGATTGCTAGGCCAGGCCTAGCAAGCGGTAAAGAAGATCATAGTGCTAACAATAGACTTGAAGGAGAGGCATATGTGGAAGTGCGGCAACTTCGTATGGGTGCTAGGCTAGCTCCGCCCACCCAGACGCTCTCGCCCTTCCGCACAAGTTGCACAGGCAATGACATTTTAGTTCAAGTCGTGATCGCGTTTGCTTGGAGCCTTTAGTCGTGGCCAAAGCGGTCTGCTTGAAGCTTCGACTTGGGATCGGCGCTTGCGTCATAGGCCGAGCCTGAACAAGGGCCACGGACCAATTTCTTTCAGAAATGCCGAGAACTGCGGCTCGGAAGTGAGATGACTTTGCCGGGGCCTGTAGTGAGGAGGAATCTGCTTCTTAAGCAAACAATACACAGCTTGCAGGCGAAATGGGCCCCAATGCAGAGGAGAACTGGAGGCAGGAGTTGTTGAGCACTGTGCCGTGCCTCTCAGCCCAGGTGTTCGCTGTGTTAACGTCGAAAAGAGCAAATACGGGTGTCTAAAGGACAATGAGAGAGGGAAGTCACTGAAGATATTGTGCTGCAACAGGATCAGCAGCACCTGGACAAGTGGATAGTGAGCAGCAGAGTGGCTGAAGGTGTTCCGACTCCTGGTAGGCTCAGGGTCTGCTCCATCAGGAAAAACAACCTCGCTCAGCTTGGCTCATCCGGACTATGTCTTATTTGGTCGCAGGCTGCGATGGGGAGCCGGAGGAGAGATTTGCATCAGAGAGCGCAGAGCATTGATCCCACGTCAATCACTTTCTTGGAGTCCCGTGCATGGGGCGCAGCTCTTGTGCATTGGTTGGCCTCTGCTTTCTTTGCTCCAGACAGCGATTCCTCCACTGACGTGAGGTTAGGGAGATGCAGATCATATGAAAATATAGTCTCACTTATGGCATTGAGGCTTAAGATCCAATCTCCAGTCCTCTCTCTGGAGCCATACTTCAGCCAGTTGATCATCCCTAGCCCTAGGCCATGGTCTCCCTTTGTCAAGATCTTTGGCTGGGAAGGGGGACGATGTGGAGGGAGATGCATCAAAATTCCAGGAAATTGGCTGGGACAGAGACACACTGGTCTAGTGTGTGGGAGACGCTCCAGGAGCAGCAATCCAACTTTTCACCACCGCACCAGCACGCACGCTTTGTGTCTCAAGTGCGGGAGACGCACTGGAGAGACGCTGTACGGGAGACTGGAGACAAAGCAATTGGGAGCATGGGAGACCAAAGGCAAATTGCACTGTATGGGAGATGGAGACAAAGGACGCAGACGTGGGAGACTGGAAACAAAGCGCAATTGCTAGTGTGGGAGATTCAAGACAAAGTATGCTGTATGGGAGACCCTAAGCATTTGTCTCTGTCACAAAGGGTCTGCTAGCTTGGGAACATTGAGAGCACACTTGTTACGGTGCACAAACAATGTGCACACTATGCTCTGCTGTCAATGACATTCACACTTTGTGCAATCCATGCTTCACATGCTCCATTTAAGCTACTCACAATGCAAACCATTTACGCTACATGCCACACCATGTCTGCTGCCTTATGTGCAATGCCTTGTCTGCCGCTGACACCATTCACACTTTGTCTGCAGCCACTCACACCATATTTCCCTTTATTCAACCAAGCACGCTATCTACATGCACAACCAACAGCCAATCATTCACTAGCGTTGCACTCTCCTTTGCCTTTGTATTTGCTGCACACACGCACTCACCGCATTGTTACTGCTTCAGTCAATTCAGTCTTTGCCACATGTGTCTCTTGCCTGCTGCTATAGCAACTGTGGTTAATCTGAGTCTTTGCTGTACACAGCTCCTGCTCACTACAGGGAGACTCTGATGCATGACAGCCAAGTCTGTGACCGTTGAGTGCCTAACCTCGTCAATTCAATTCACAACAGTTCTCTACAGATCTTCTATCAAGTCTCTCTTCTATGTATCCAACATGTCTCAGCAGTCTGCTTAGTCCAACATCCCTCTTGCTGCTGCTAACTGGCACAGTGACATTGAAGTTGTGGAGACTATGTCTACCATTGCCAATGATGAAGTGTAAGCAATTTCAACTCTGCACACATCCTGTCACCACACATAGGCACTGACAACTCCACCATACTTGTTCTGCCACAGCATCTTGCCCACCACCAATCAAGATGCAGCTGTGCTGATGCCACCTGTTGATCCCCAGGCTGCTCCAAGACCTGCTGACAGAGCTGGACCTGAGCAGTCCCAAGACAGTCTTCATCAACCCAGACCTGCTGCCAGTGCCACTGATCCCTGAGCTGGAGCTCAAGCTGGATGGTTGGCAATGCACAGTCTGCCCACACACAGTCCATTCCAAGTCGGCCATCCACAAGCACAAGCATCAGTTCCACACTGGTAACCCTGATGCCAGCATTGTTCACCCATTCCCAATGCAAATGATTTACAACAAGTCTCCCAACCACTACCTTTATGTATGCAACTGTGATCTGGACCCTATGCCTCTGTAGCTTTTTGCCAATGCCAATGCTGATGCCATAACCCCTGCCATTTTGGCCAAGGCACAAGAGTTCATCAAGAAGGGTTAGGGGTTAGGGGTTAGGGTTAAGGGTTAAGGGTTAGGGTTAGGGTTAGGGTTAGGGTTAGGGTTAGGGTTAGGGTTAGGGTTAGGGTTAGGGTTAGGGTTAGGGTTAGGGTTAGGGTTAGGGTTAGGGTTAGGGTTAGGGTTAGGGTTAGGGTTAGGGTTAGGGTTAGGGTTAGGGTTAGG